>OW569401.1:37227820-38615235 GCA_937620795.1 Thecophora atra
TAAAGTAGCACCTACGCATTTTTAGAACAACCATTCGCTTTTCATAAGCCCACCAAATGGCTAACATTTTGGAGAGCCAGTTGCTAAACGCAGCACAGCACATCGAAAAGCAGTTGGACCAGCAGCTTGTGCATCTCGATAATCTTGACACTGATGATTTGCGTTTGATACGTGAGCAGCGTGTGAAGGAATTCAAGGATATGAATAGGAAAAAACAGGAGTGGTTGCAAAATGTAAGTAAAACGTTTCGAGTGGAATTGGGTGTGGTCTCGAAGTCTTTGATTTTCTTTTAAAAATTATACTATGCACTATACAACAGGGTCACGGAACTTACACCGAACTCGCCGACGAGAAGGAATTTTTCGAGGTTTCTAAAAAATCTTCAAACATAGTGTGCCACTTTTATAGAGACTCGACCGAACGATGTCGCATTGTTGATATGCATCTGAAGATACTTGCTGCTAAACATATTGAGGCGAAATTTTGCAAAGTAAACGCTGAAAAATCTCCGTTTCTAACACAAAGACTGCGCATTAAAGTTATTCCCACAATTGCACTGATAAAAGACAGCAAGACAAAAGATTTTATAGTGGGATTTACCGATCTTGGTAACTGCGATGATTTCTCTACTGAAATGATTGAATGGCGAATAGCACAATCGGGTGCAATCACTTATAACGTGAGTTTAACAAATATTTTTGAATAACCGAAACTTATTCTTTACTCTGCAGGGTGATTTAATGACTCCACCAGATACGAAAAAGAAGTCTTATATTAATCGTCCCAACAAAATTATACGAGGTGGATATGATTCCGATGATTCAGACATCGATTTCGATGATTAGCGAATCTGTAACTTATAAGACTCTGATGAGATTTAAAAAAAAAAACACAATAATCAAAGCTAGCTAAACTAACATTATATCCTAAAGAAAAATATGTTGACTCATATAATGAAAAACGCGAAAATTCTCAGTGGCACAGAGTGTTCAAAATTTGTTTAGTTTGAAAATAAATTCCATTTTGATGTGTATTTTTTTTTGTATTTGCAAATATTGACAAAAAACGTCTGTTTCAATTTATATGCATCGGGTTTCATTTTTCCGGTGTATATTATAATATTGTGCACTATTTATACTCAAAATAAGATATTTGCATGTTTAAGATTGTCTATTTACTTGTATTGCTTTTAAATTTACAGTGTAAACATTTTTGCAGTATTTCTAAATTAATTTTGTTATATATAATTAAAAATAAACATATTTACCGTTTTTAAACATTTATTTTCGTCACACAAGAAGAAAGAAAAAAAAAAGGAAAATTCAATTCAAGCTAATCGCAATTGCAATAATATAGTCAGATATCTGTATCAGCTCACTCTTTCTTAACAAGAGTTATTATTCTATACATAAAGCTAGGAAAGGTGTCTTGTAAAAGCTATGCACTTGTTCTAGTTGCTCAGCATTGTGAATGTTGGTTGTGGTCAAAGATCAAGGTTAGTATAAAATTGCCATACCAGCTTTTTCGATTCAAATCTTTCGCATTAGTAGTGATTGTCAATAGTAAATGATTAAAAAACAGTTGTCAGTTATCGAAAGCTGTTTTAGTTTTTAATCCAAATATATACTCCTAGCAAGAATGATAGAGCAAGTATTCTATTATTCTTGTACTCGTAGGTTATTATTGGTCATACAAACAACGAGCATATATACACATATCAACGAGTATACTCAACAATATATACTCGTTGCACATATATGCTCGTTGATACCAACTCGTTGTTGATACAAATACAAAAAACCAACGAGTATATACAACGAGTAATATATGCGAGTACATATATTTTAATACTCGTTGTACTCATTCGAATAACGACAGTCATCGTGGTAGGACGTGTGT
Organism: Thecophora atra; assembly: GCA_937620795.1. Taxonomy (NCBI): domain Eukaryota; kingdom Metazoa; phylum Arthropoda; class Insecta; order Diptera; family Conopidae; genus Thecophora; species Thecophora atra. The sequence goes on from OW569401.1 coordinate 37,229,720, forward strand.
GGTTTTGGGAACTGTTGTGAAAAATAGCAGCAGTGTTATGATCTGGAAATGATAGACTATCATTGATAGTAAATTATTGTGCAAACAGACGTCATTATTGCACGGAAACTGTAAGGAACCACCTCAAAAGATGTGCAGATGCATTTGAATAATTAAATAACTACTACCAAAAAGTCATATTTCAGAAAGCCTGGAGAAAAATGAAGGTCAACAGCACAGCCGTAAAAATTTGTGTAGAGTAGAGAAAAAATTAAAATGCAAAAAAGTGAAAAGAAAATGATAAAATCGATAATTGTGAACGAATACTGCATGACAGCTTTTTAATTCGACGCTTAATAAATTAATACAAAAATGACGCAAGCCACCGGCTCCACTGATTGGAGTCCAAATGTGTTGCCTAGCACGCCAATTCGCATTAGCGCTACGGGAAGTTTCCATGGGGCACATAGCCAAGGAGTTCCGGACAACTCTTCGCCAATTATAAGCAGTGCACAGCATTCAAGCAGTGTCCCAAGCTCTGCCATGACCCATCATCCGGGTCACTTGCAATTACAGAGCAATAATCAGATGGGCGCATCAAATCAATCGTTTGTTGGCGGTGCCATGGCAGGGGGAACAGGCGGTGGCTCCAGCAGCACGCCTCCGAATTCAGCTGGTTTGCGTCAGACTGGTAAGTTACAAATCAATTTTTTATAATGTTTTCTACTTGCCTACAAATACAACAACAACAGTTACAGAAACAACGCAAACCATACCAAGAATAACCAAACTAAGCCGAGTTTTTTTTTCTGCTCAAAATCTTCTCTTGAAACTGAAAACCAATTGTAATAAAGTATCTCTTCTGATTTTTGCATACTTATTCCACTGATTCTTTGTTTAATATTTTGAGCGAGATTTTGTGCCTTCAAATGCGAGAAATTCAATGAAATCGACTGAAATGATCGTTCGTCAGTTTTCTTGTACGCCTTTTCTCCATTGTAGGCGGATATCTCAATTGTTGTAACCTATTTTTAATCCATTATCACACTTGCTATAATTGAGTTTACTTGTGGTCTCAGTAATCTGTTTAATGAAAGAATAAAGATCTTGATGATGATTAAACTTGTCATCTTCCGGCTGTCATAGAGAAAATAAATTAATAATTTATCTTTCAATTAATATTACTCGATTCTTATGAGCGAATCGCTGTTTAAACCTTAAAATAACGAGTGTGCTTATGTTTAATATAAAGACATGTGTATCATAATAATTAGCAACAATAAAAAAAACACCTCTTGAAATAGATACTCCGATTGCCATCGGATGTTTGGTGGTAACACCACAAGAAGAACTTCATGCAAATGACTTAGAAAAAGAGAACCACAAACAACGTCATGCTGCGGAAGTGTGGGCAAATTAACTCATCTGTTAGTAAAATGGCCAACATTTAATCTGTGGCATGTCGCCATAAAAGCATGGTTTAATTAAGTTTGAAACACGATTGATGGCAACGTCAACTTCGAGTGATTTCAATCGATTCCGCTACCACGGAACACTCAAACTCTAACATACGTACGTATGTACATCGCGGTTGTAATGTATGCACATCAGGAAAAGTCGTGACTAATTTGCTTCATAATATTACTTGGCTGGTTTTTCTTCTGGCTGGCTGGGTCTGATTAAATTGCTTTAACATTAGAAAAACTTACATGCTAAACCTTAAGCTGATTAAGCAAGTTACGAAGACCCACAAAAGATAAACTCCCGTCTAGAGATTATTGAATATTTAAGCGAAAACTCTTCATTTTCTTAAAGATAAACATAAGAAATTTGGTTAATTAAAGAGTTGAACAAACAAAAGTAAACGAATCCTCTGATAAGTACCACAAAGTAGCAGAAAAAAAGCAAAACTTCGATGCGAAAAATAATTTTTTTATATTAAACTTTTAATACCTTACAAAATTAATAATAATCAAAATTGAAAGAAGAAACGCATATTTATTAAATTATTATTAATTTATGCTTTTATTCCAAATCAATAGAAAACATTATTAAAGTAAATTAAATTAAGTGAAACATTTTGCTCTAAACACTGTAATTTATACATGTGTTCAATAGAGGGGAAACTTTATTAAACATGTGCACATGAATGGAATCTGAAGCATTTGCTATATGTTGATGTATAATAAATTAAAAGCAAATGTCAATGGGTACTTCAATATCGTGCGATTCATCGTAGGCGTGGGATAATTGGCAGCTGTGATTGGTATAGAAATAATTCACGGAATCAATAGAATATTCAATCAATTTTAGAAAAAATTAATTACATATATTTCATATTTTAAAAAGTTGGTGCAATAAACTAAGTACTATGAAAACTTTACATAAGAAAGTTTAAGAAAATTTCATTTTCAAATTAATGTTTAATTTTAAAACAATTATTAATGATTTCACAGGATTTAGATAAAGGATCAAATAGATAATTAAATTAGCAAATAATTTCTATATTAATAATTAATTAATGTAATTAATTTTGATACCTCTGATAAACCGCACACATTCACAATTCAAAAGCTAATTTTTCCATATATCTTTTTGTTCATTTGTTTTTATGATTCTCGTTAATAATTCATTTTTACTTCAGCTTAGAATAGAATGGGAAAACCAAAGAAACTTAACCAAAACCCAACAACGAAAACTAAAAACAACAGTCAAACGAAAGCAAAAAAACAAAAAATAATAAGAAATTATTTAAAATTTACACGCTAAAAGAAATACCTTGAACCTTTAGCTATACATACTTATCTACATATATATTTAGTACACATTATATTGACGGTAAAGGCCATATATCAACCAACATGTGAAACGTAGATTTATACAGACTGACAAAGTATCTTAAAGAATATAAGTAACCGAGGATATACGCAAGCAGGAAAGGCTATTGACGCCTTTCTATAAGTTTAAATATCTTTTAAATATCGTTACAATTGTACAATTATATTGAATTCTATATATTAAACACCTTTGGCCCTATTTTCCATTCAACTTTGACTTGATGGACGGAAGAAGGGATGAAATATGAACATGAAGTGTTTCGCTTTGTCCCTTTGCTCGGCTTTCTTCTATTTTGAGTAGAGAATGCAAAGCAAATCTACAAATAATACTACAATGTTTGTCCTTGCGTAGTCACCGGTGATATTTTTACTAAAGAGGGTTGAAATGACGACTGTTCTTCGAGTGTCGTTAGTTTTTTGGTTGTAGGGCAGAATTTCAGAATATATTAAATATAAACTCGTAGTAACATCATAGAATTAAGAATTAGTAACACGTGAATATTAGAAAATTGCTTATTTCATTTAAAGGAAACATGTAACAGTCGATGTTACTAGTTTTTATTTTATTTTATCTTGTTTTTATATTTATTTTTATTGTAATCAATTTCGGTTGTTCATTTCTTCAAAGTTAAGAAGAATTTGTAAAATTCTTGCGCTAAACTCTTTTTAAAACTACAAAAAAAAAGAAAAAGATTTATATAATTCTCATTGCAAATAATTGCAATGCTTTAGCACCCTCAAGAGAACAAAGAGATACAAGAACCACACCAATTCTGCTCTTTTGCAGCTTTAATTTTATTTCACTTCATTCCTCTTCTACTTTTTCCTCCTTGAGTGGATTTGTACGTACAGAAAACAGTTGTTGAAGTTTCCACGACGGTTTCCTTGTAGTTCTTGAAAGTATTTACATAATGATACATTTCTATAATGCATAAAACTGCTGTTAGTTTCTGTTGTAACAAGAAGCAGACGTATTCAAGGATGTGGAAGGAAGGACTCAGTCACATTATTACGTTGCGTCAAATGATAATCACAGCTTATTACAGCTTATATATTTTATAGATTGCACACGATCTAATCTTGGGCAAATTGAAATTAAATTTCATTTCATAAAATATACATTTTTTTACATTTTTGGGGAAAATTTCAATTTGTATCGACTTCAGATAGTCTTTAATTACTACGAAGTTTTTAAACGTATTTTCAGTATTCATATTTCTGCAATTTTAGGAATTCCTCATCATGAGAAAATGTTATAATGTGAAATAAGAGATGTGAATAATCGACTTCTTAACGAGATCTCAAATTTAACACCTCAATAATTTAAACAAAAGACTGTGAAATTTCTGGGAAATTTGTATGTTTATAAATGGATTGTATTCCAAAAGATAGAATGACTTCGAATAACGAGGAATTATACAATTATCACTGTTCCAGAGTGAAGACGTAAACTTTGTCATGAAGTAGATAAATAAACAAAGTCGATTAAGTATTGTTACATGAGATTATTCATAGGAATACGAGAATGGTCAAGGTATATCAAGTCAATGGGATGCAAAGTATCTCTGCAACGTCCATAGTTGAGAGAAGGAATTCACAAAGAATCGGAAATGTTCTTCCCATAAATTTTTCAGTTTAGCTTTTAAACGTACTTCAGTGTTACATAATTCATTGTATTCAATAGAATTATGTTGGAAAAATATTCTCTTTATAAAATGATTTCCTTGTTGAACATTTATTCACATGCGCGGCTCCTATGCTAAGTACGACGCAGTGTAGAATATAATCAATACTACATAGAAATTTAAGTGCTCTATTTTTCACTGGAGGCACAAAGTAATGCGCAACATCGCTTTGATCGAAATCGGAACACTGAACCCATTAACATCGATAACTTGATAAGGAAACAAATTTTGTCCTTAAAGTTATGTAACTAAATATAAGCAATTACGGGTTAATATCGAAATGGAACCTTCACGATACGAAAAAGTAGAGAAATTTAAGGATTTAATGATACTCATAATAACGTCATTCACACCAGGCACTCAAATAGACACTTTAACGTAGGGAGGCAAACTCAAAGCTCGTCGCTGATAACATCGAAACTTAGAACAAAACTACTTTATACATCCTTAAAAATACTTTATACAGATGTGTGTTTAATTTAATGACTTCTTAACTCAGTTGTTATTTTCTTTTTAATTAGATAATCATTAACATGTATCGAATTAAGTATTTTAGATCATTCATCAGTAGTTCTCTTCCCTAGTAGCTTTTATACTAACGCCCGATTAAAGTTTTTACAACGATCAATTAATTACTAACTGACAATTTAACTGAACGGAAAGTTCGCGTTAAAGTTTTGGTTAGTATTTCCACTCTCTCTCTCTCTCTTAATCTGTCTCTCATATTTTTCTTCTTCCGTTTTAATTCCACTTGAAACTTTTAATACCAACAACGCTTTTTTATAATTTCAACGCACGCCTGCAGCTGAGAGCAAAATATTACGGAGAACATCATTGCGAATGCTAATGCCAAAATTTTCATCTACAGATAGTTTAAGCAACAGTCCGAGTCCGTCATCACCAGGTGATAAATAATTTAAATAAATGCTGTGATAATTACTCAGCCGCTGTTTGACAATCTTACATCATTTTCATCAATGCAAGAAACATTTCATTGCCATTTTCATGTTAAAACGCTGTTTAAGTTGTTGTTTATATCGCAGCTACACTCACAATTAATCACATTCATTCAAGAAATCAGGGAATGTTATTTTGTTTAGTGTTTTGTTTAGTGGAAAAATCTTGTTTTTAGTTGTCGATAAACGTACATATTTTCATTTGTTGTTCATGTTGCTATTGCGTAATGTTGTGACACTGAATGAACAGTTTTTGTCGTTGTTTTGCCAACGTGAAAAGCTACTCGCAATAATTTTCACTTGCTTAGCTCGAAACTTTAAATGCTTGATGTTGTTTTTATAGTTGTTGTTGTTGTACTTTTAATTATAAGGCATCGTTTTCATAAATACATCGTACACCAGCTGAATACAGTCGATAATTAAATAAATATATAAAAACTTTTACAATTCTATTCCATGAAAATAACTTCCTCTATACTCCATTTTACGAAGGAATTTGAATTTATTTATTTTTTAAATTAAATAAATTATTTAAACACAAGAAATTGTGTAAAAATATATATTAAACTAAGAAAATGTGAATGAAATGACAATAAAAGTCTTTACTATCAAATATTTCGATTACCTTTAACAATATTGAAATATTTCCTAACAATAGGAACATGTTAATGTTTATTAAATGGAATTTAGACCTATAAACGAATGAAGGCAGTATGAAAAAATTTAAGTGTTGTGATTTCTACGTCAATAAACATACACAACTTACATATTCATTAATATTTATTTTACCTTTTCATTGGAAAATGTTATTTTAATGAACGGTTGTTTATTTTAATTGACTTCTTACTTATTTTACTTTGCATGAAATAATAGATGTATTATTATTGTCAGTGCTTAAAATACAAAATACAATTATAAATAATTTATTTATTTATTAATAAAAACTAGAAGATTTTATAAAATAAATAAAATATTATAATTCAAAAGAAAATATAAATAAAAAGCAATTTAAATTTAAATACTATTAAAATAATGATAACTTTGTTTGAATCTAAATTCTAATTAATTAATTACAATGTTTTCACATTCATAATAAATCAGTTCACTTAAAATAAAGTTCAATAAAAATACAATGCTTAATTTGTTTATAGGATTCAGTGACATTATAAATCTTAAAGTAGTAACGTGAGCAAGTATTTGACTAAGTAACATTTTGCGATGTGTTTAAGGGCAACAAAAGATTGAGTATCCACTTGTGAATAGTATCTGAATATTCACTTATATTTTATAATTTTATCGAGTATTTAATATCCAAAAGCTTCTATTTTACTTTACTTATTACGCTCCACAAATAAGTTTTTCGTATTAAAGTGTAAAAAGCTGGATCGCGTATAAATATTGAATAAATTTTCATTTCCCGAATTTAAAATATTTTCCAATAAATTTCAGTACAATCACAGATCCCCTACGACTACATTTTGTAACTAAATCAATGAAAATTTTATTAAATTTGTCTGTTTGTGCTTTCTCGTATATTTGGCGAATTTATATTATTTCGCCCTTTAATAATTCACTAATTTCATTGGATGTGATGCAGGTTCCTTCCTATCTTTGCATCTCTCTCTCTCTCTCTCTCTCCGATGTCTGCCTTCAAATGACGCGATTTGTATGCAAATAAATCAGGGTATGTAAGCGCACGCTCGCGGTCGACCGCGGTCGACTCATTTCTGAACCCGACCGCGTGCGCGTGCGCTTAAAATATTTTTTATTGAACCCGACCGCGTGCGCGTGCGCTAAAAAAATTTTTAGCGCACGCGCACGCGGTCGGGTTCAAAAAAAAATTTTTTTTTTTGAACGCGCACGCGGTCGGGTTCAATAAAAAATATTTTAAGCGCACGCGCACGCGATGTAATGTATGTCGGACCAAAATTTAAGATTTGTTAATCGAAAATATTTGGTAAGTGAGATTTAGAAAATTATATTGGAATATTCATTCGTTGGTGTTATTTATAGCAAGAAAATATCGCGAAAATCCTTAAATGTACATTGATTCCTTGAACAAGTTTTGAAGATCTCATGAAAAAAGTTAACGAAACACTCCTTAGACTTTTTACATAGAAGATTACCAGCTATCATAAACCTTTCCTAACGGTTTTTTTATTGCCTTCGGAAGCTGCGAGAAATCACCAACTTGTTTGAATGCATATTTCAGTTTCGAACCTTGCTACCTTGCAGCAAAAATAGTGAAGCCTGTTTGCTGGCTACGACAATTGAGTATCCTAATTAAGGGAAAATCCCAAAGACAGCAGCTTAACGAGGAGTATATAAAAACTGCAAAGTAAAAGGATTGCATTTTTCAGGGTGTTTTGTTTCTCTTATTATTGCAGAAATAACTTGGCAAAATATTAGCAGGTAAAAATATAAGATTTGGAATGCATGAATACGGAAATTATTTTAATTTTATGTATCACAAAAACAAAAAATCGAGAAAAACCTAAAAATTAATACCAAATAGCTAATATGTAGATATATCCATCCAATATAATTTTCTAAATCTCACTTACCAAATATTTTCGATTAACAAATCTTAAATTTTGGTCCGACATACATTACATCGCGTGCGCGTGCGCTTAAAATATTTTTTATTGAACCCGACCGCGTGCGCGTTCAATAAAAAAATTTTTTTTGAACCCGACCGCGTGCGCGTGCGCTAAAAAAATTTTTTAGCGCACGCGCACGCGGTCGGGTTCAATAAAAAATATTTTAAGCGCACGCGCACGCGGTCGGGTTCAAAAATGAGCGTGCGCTTACATACCCTGAAATAAATAAATTAAATGCTTTTGTTTTCAATATTTGCATTAATCTTTTGTTGCGTAACTATGAAAGCAAATTGAAATTTTAATTGCAAATAATTAGTTTCAACAAAGGTTCATGTGTTTTTGTATTTGGATAATAAAAATATTCATAAATAAGTATTTTCATAAATTCGTCAGTATGAAAATTTCCCTTCAATCTTTAACCCTTTCACTACCAATTTTTTTTTTCCAAATAACTGTGATAAGTAAATGCAGACCGGTCTAAAAGTTATAAAAAAAAAAACAAAAAATCTTTTTTCCAATTGGAAGTATTTTTTTTATTCAAAAATATCCTGGGATATTATGTCCCAATGGAACTATTACGTGGGATAATTGATCCCAACGGTATACTTCTGCATATTAAATTAGTTACACAGTTTGTAAAAGGAGAAAATTTCTTAACTATTTATTTAACTGAAATCTTTTATTTATGTAAAATAATAATAATAATAACAAAATGGAATATTCAAATACTAACTAATAATTATTAGGAATGATAGGGTTTGAAACAAGGCGTGCATAGTGGAATTTCACAAGAAGCACAGATAAAAAATGTCCTTTTTTCTTTTTGTTGCTCTGTGCATCGCACACAACGCCTTCTTGATGCAATCTGCACAGGAAGATGGTCGCCTATATTAAGCATTCTTTTCGACCTTTTTGATATCCTTCCAGGACCTGTAGATCTCCGCACAACTTTAGCCTTTTCTCTCCCAATAGATACAAGTTGCTCTGCCAAAGGAGCTAAAAATTTCATCAGAGGGGTTTTTTTGCCATGCAAATCTTGATGGATTATGTGTGCGTTAACTGCTGCACTCATTATTAGCTTAAAAAAAACTTTTTTCCACCATTTGGTAGATTTCCTATTGAAATCATAAGTTCCAACTTTTTGATCGTGGGAGTCAACTCCTCCCATGATGATGTTGTAGCACTTAATAGCTTCTGGGCAACACACTTCAATTTTTGAACCGTCTTTTTGCTTGCGACTTACAGCAGAGATGTTTGGCAAATGACAGTTACTCAAAACAATAACTTCCTTTGAGTCCATCCACCTGGCTGCTATTATGCCCGAGCAGTTAATCTTTATTTCAGCTTCGCTTCGATTTAATTTTTTCTCAAACATTGGCAAATGTTTCCTATTTTTGTTCACCGTGCCAACAGAAGCATACCCGACCTTTTGCATTAACTTTAGTGATGTGAAAAAGCGATCAAATGCTAGCATAACGCCTGGTGATCTGATGCCTTCAGTTAGTTTCAGGACAACTCTTTCACCCAAGGTTCCTTCTTCTGCACCAGATTCTCTCCCAGCGTAAACGTTGAAATCATATACGTATCCAGTAGTGGAATCACAGCGCTGCCATGTTTTTATTCCCCTTTTTATTGGCTTCAGTGGAAGATATTGCTTCAAAGCTGATCGGCCTTTGAATTTTGTCATCGATTCGTCTATGCTCTGAAAAGTACTTTCGCTTCGAATTTTTGGAAATGTCGTCTTGAAACAGTTTACCAACTCTTCTATGTAGTATAACTTAGTACAATTCTTTCGTTTCGCAGGATCATTGAAATACATCTTTGATAGAAGTGTTTGGAAGCGGTTGCGTGACAAAGAGCTTTTTATGAAGTCGTTTCCCAAAGATTTGTTGCAAGACCAATAATCGCTCATATTCGGCAGTTTATTGTAGCACATTACAAAAGTTACTCCCAAAACCAAACTAATTTCCCACTCGTCTGTTGCAGGAATAGATTTGTTTTTTTTTCTATTTTCAATGGCAATCCGTTTGTTGGTGCATTCAGCGATAAAAATAAATAAGGACTTTGGAAACAACTTTTTAAATATTTCTAATTCCCCAAATTATGGATTCATTGTCTGAATTTTCATTCAAATTTGGCTCAAATGCTGGAATTGGTCCATTGTCATCACTGGCATCATCAAATTCCTCTTCTGAATTTTCCCCATGATTTGAGTATTCTGATCCAGAGTCCTCAAAATCAGTGGAACTTGCGGAACTACTATGCACATCGTCATCTTCGCTTACAAATTCAAGCATCAATTGCTCTATTTCGTCTTCTCTAAGCCTACGTTTCATTCTGAAATAGAATTATTTTATTACCACAGGGACATTATATCCCAAGAAAATTACCATTGGGACAAATGATCCCAATAGTAATTTTTTTTTCAAATTTTATTTAAAAACCATACTTACGTCAAAATAATGATCTTATTAGTACTCAAATTTTAAAATGCACTTATTTCTTATAATGCAGACCGTTCACTATAACAGTAAATTAAATTTTTGCGCAGAAATCTCAAAAAGCGTTCATTCACGTCGATGCTTTGTAGACGACTAAGGTCATTATTATGATTCTACAAAACTACACGTGATAGGATAACGGTATATTATTTTTTCAGCGCAACGAGAAATGTGAAAAGAACCACTGGGATATTTTTCCGAAGCAATAGCATGTAGGAATAATTTTGCAGAATTTTTTAAAGTTGCTGTGGGATGCATTATCCCCAGGGTAGTGAAAGGGTTAAGGTCGATAATTATTACTTTATGTAAGAACTACGACAGAAAACCCAATTAAATTTTAATTATTTAATTAATTGAGCGACTTTTTAAAAACTTTCGAGTATTTTAGGTTCCAAAGGACCTAAAGTTCTTTTTATTGTTTAAAATAATTAAAATTTCCGAAGCTGATGTCGACTCTTAAATCTGTTGATTGGCCTTTTATGGAATAGTAACGAAATCGTCGTTATTCTCGACATGTACTCAGCAAATTGGCTTCGTTATTTAATTCTACTCACATGTTATAAAATTTTATCTAGAGGTTTTATTTTCATTGTTGGATTCACTTAAAAATTATAGTTTTTTTTTTGCTTGCGTTTTCTATTTGCTTTCGTGTGTTTCGCTGTCTCCACGTCTGCGAAGACTCGCTGAGATATCGTCGAGTATGATCGTATTTTTCTAATATAGTATCTCAATCAGTCTTCCAATGAATTTCATCGAAGTAGTGCTAAAAGAATATCAATGAAATTATCTTTTCTCCATGAAATTAAATCAAATAATAATAATTAATAGCACAATAAATAAAAATTATAAAAAGAAACTATGCGAAAACTCATAAAATAACCAATTAAAATAGCATCATCGGTTTTTTGCTGTAAAAGTGACAACAACAAAAAATGCCATTGCGAAAGTGTAGAAATTTATTTATAATTTATTATTTGAAAAGTTTGAGAATCTGGTGCACGTTGTTTTAACTGCAAAAATACAAATATTATTCGTAGCTAAAATGAATGCAATCACATTAAATTAAAAAGAATTAAATAAATCAAAAAGTTTAAATTGAACTGATTACAACAAACACTCAGCGCAGTTGGGATTCATTGTTTTGTGAATTTATGTTTGCACTGCAAAAGCATACAAACTGACATCATACATCGCATGCATGCAGCGATGTCTGCCACGCATTATATAGTAACCTTGTGACGGCTTTAAAGTTTGTGCGGGAAACGCGTGTTGTTGGTGCTCGATTTAATTTATTCCCCGTTTGGGGGAATGTCGTCTCAGTTGCTCCATTAAAAAAAAAAAGTGGATCGCTCACTTTTAACACTTGCCATCGAACGAAGTTTTTTGTCGTATCTTTTCTTTCATTTACACAGTGTGTTGAGTTACTATTTAGCAACTTTATTCACCTTTACAAACAATATTAAACAATGCTGATGAAACAAGCGCGACTCATTTATGAAATTCAACGCAAACAAAAGACTTTTTTTTCTATAAGAAAATATCACGTGAATTGTTGACTGATTTCGGTTTCTTATTTATCCATTAATTTGAGAAATTCCTGTCAATTACTCGATCGATTCCTTTTTAAAGCAGACATGAAATTTTTTTCAGGAATTGCCAATTGGGCATCTGAAAGCCGTGACAAATTCGATGGCAGTCAAACTGATAAGGTGAGTTAATGAATTAGCTTAAAAGCGACAACGACAAAATGACATCTTTTTCAAAATGTTTCTCATGCGATAATATTTTTATTGAACAATATTTCATAATCAATGCTGGGAAAATAAACATTCAAATTACAAATATACGCAAATATTTTTAAATTAGATATTTATTTGTATGTGTACGAACGCAGACACCGACGACGGATACGTCCAAACTCAACAGGAAAGAATCCTACAAGGCACAGCGTAAAAACTATCGACGCGAGAAGAAGCGAGTTGCATCTGAGCTGATGAATTCGCTGCAAGATCCTGCAGTGATTGTCCTGGCCGATTGGCTGAAGGTACAACCACTTTTTTAGTAATTAATTAATTTTTTATTAATTAAAAGTATAAAGAAACTTTTAAAAGAATAGAAAAAACATTCAAATGCGAAAGAGAATAGAAAAATATAGATTATAGCCGCAATTCTCTTCGTTATAGTCTTTAATATCAACTCATTTAATTTATTTAGGTTCGTGGTACCTTAAAATCATGGACCAAACTTTGGTGTGTTCTGAAACCGGGTCTGTTGCTAATCTACAAAAGTCCCAAGACCAAAAGCAGCCACTGGGTGGGCACGGTGCTGCTCACCTCGTGCCAGGTAATCGAACGTCCAAGCAAGAAGGATGGCTTTTGCTTCAAACTGTTCCATCCAATGGAGCAATCGATTTGGGCTCCGCGCGGACCTGACAAAGAGACAATAGGTAACATATTGGCAGCTCCGTCCGAAACTACAGAGGTTATCCATGCCCCGGCTGCTTAATAAATGCTTGTCTGGCTGTCTGTCTTTATGCTTTATTTTTAGGCGCAGTCGTTCAACCCCTACCAACCGCTTACCTGATCTTTCGGGCTCCGAGTCAGGCAGCTGGTAAATGTTGGATGGATGCTCTAGAGCTCTCTTTGCGATGTTCGGCGTTGTTGCTGCGTTCCAGCAGCAATTCGGGCGCGGTGCAAGGTACCACAACCACCGATGCCTCTGGTCAAATTTCGCATGAGACTCAGTGGTCGGAAGCGGACTATGAGAGGCATTTCAATGAGCATGGTAAGTTCATAACTAGTTAATGGATGTGATCTTTGTTGGTTTTGTTGTGAATGTTTTACGATTTCGTTTAATTTTGCCACTTGAAACTGCCACTTGACTGTTTCAAGAGCAACATCCAACTCCGGGCGCCTGCGGAGAGATGCTAAAACCGCGTCAATCTCAGTACTTAACTGTGCCGGAGTCTGGCTTCTCCAAGTCGCACAGTAGTTCCTTTTCTAGCTTGTCGTCGCGTCCGCAAACGCCTCTCCTTCAGCAGCTATATTTGACAATGACCAACTGGGAGCGACTGGTGGCCAATACAGCAGAGTTTCAGAAAATCAAAAGCTTTCGCCAACACCGCAAACAGAAGCGTTCCGAGGTGAGGAGTTTCGCCGAAGACCTTAGCTCTGCAGCCGACTTCAGCGATGTCTCAAGCGCTGATTTGTCGTTGGATGTTGAGAACCTTGGCAATTCTGTTGCTGCTACTCAAAATCAGTCGCTGAAAATGAAGAAACGTCGTTTAAATCCATTGAGCAAATCGATTTCGATGGGTTCGCTATTGAATTCGACCTCATCGAGTGACGACGATGTTGGCACACTCGACACAAATGCCACCAATGCTGTGCTCAATACAGCAGCACCACGTAGCACCAGTGCTGCACCAGACACGAAGAAACGGTTTAGGATGACCGTAAAGGGTTTGCAATGATGAAAATAACTACTTTCCGTAGTTGCTCTTGTAATCGAATCATTTGCATTCGTCTTTAGATCATTAGTTTGCTAGTTGAACATTTTCTCATGACTTTGTTGGTAGTCGTTGGTAATTTAATAGTATTGCTATTAATTATACATTATTTCACGGTGTTAAAGGAAACAGGAACAGTAAAAAAGCCGGATGATCTTCTAGGATGTTTCACTGGGGAATTAGTATAATGCAAAAGGGGGAAAAACAAGAGCAATTTCAGTTTTTTAATAGCTTTTTAAATAGCTTGGCGCGATGGGTTACCTAGAACTCGAGATATGACTGAAAGAAGTGGGGAGTGTTTTTCGCCTTAAACAAATACGCTCCTTCAAGTACTGCGCCTAAACTATAGAAGTGACACGAAAATGTTATATAGCGCGATTGTTCCTCATTTAAAGACCTTTCATATGATATATGGCTTGGCGCGATGGGTTACCTAGAACTCGTGATATGACTGAAAGAAGTGGGGTGTGTTTTTCGCCTTCCTATTCCATATTCCATATTCCTGCCTTCCATATTCCTGACAGACCGTAAATTTATGTATTGACATGAAGCAAAGCAACGCTATCTACGATGCGTGTACAAATGACAAGAAATGCGAAAAATTATAATGAAATCATTGACTTTTGAATTGATTTTCCTCAGTTGCTAGCATGTCAAATGCCAAAACGAATTATTCCTACTGGAAACGGTTTTCTGAATTGTGGAATCAGCGGAAATTTTCTCCTGTAATCCTTCAAAAATTTATAAGTAATACAATCGTTCATTTCCAGCTGTTTCGCTAGTTATTAATTTTGAAAAATTCGCTATTCTTTAAATATTCTTAAAAAACCCGGTGGTAAATCATTTCATTTACTGCTTCTGTGTATAGATCTCGATGTTGATAGTACCAACGATGCGGCCGCAGCCGCTATATCTGGGCCCGATTCCGACTCCGAGTCTGACGTGGGCGAAAGTGCCGAAAAGCCAGTCGATGAGCCTGAAACGAAATACGTAGTTAACACGGAGGACGATTTCATCGAAGTACTATAACACAATAAATCCGATAAAAAATATATTGCATTTATTTCCAATAATTGATGTTATTAAAGAGTCGCGGTGCACAAGTCGAGGAACTGGCTGAGGAGAACAAAAGCTTGATATGGTGCCTGCTGAAACAGGTTCGTCCCGGAATGGACCTGAGCAAAGTCGTCTTGCCGACGTTCATCCTGGAGCCGCGCTCCTTTTTGGACAAACTATCGGACTCTTATTATCACGCCGACATCCTATCAAAGTTGGTTTGAATGCTATGACGCTTCGGTTATTGATCCATTGTTCATCCATTATCACACTTACGCAGCGCTGTCACTGTCGACGATCCATTTACACGCATGAAGCTGGTCGTGCAGTGGTATCTGTCTGGATTCTACAAGAAACCGAAAGGCTTGAAGAAGCCGTACAATCCGATTTTGGGCGAGACATTTCGCTGCTACTGGCAACATCCGAATGGCAGCCGCACTTTCTTCATCGCCGAACAGGTTTCGCATCATCCGCCCATTTCTGCCTTCTACGTAACGAACCGCCAGGATGGCTTCTGCATCAGCTGCTCCATCTTGGCTAAATCGAAGTTCTACGGCAACAGCACCTCCGCCATGTTGGACGGCATTGCCACGCTGACGTTGCTGCCGCGCGGCGAATTCTACACGCTCAGCTCGCCGTACGCCCATTGCAAGGGCATCCTCATGGGCACACTGTCCATGGAGTTGGGCGGCAAAATAGACATCACGTGCGAGAACACCGGTTACAAGACGGAGCTTGAGTTCAAGCTGAAACCATTCCTGGCCGGGGCGGACAATACGAATATGGTTGCTGGCAAAATCAAATTGGGCAAGGAAACGATGGCCACTCTGAGCGGCCACTGGGACTCGGAGATGCGCATTAAGGATGCAAAGACGAATGAGGAGTCTGTCCTGTTCTCCGTGTCGCCGGATATGACACAGAAACGCCTGAAGCGCTACACCGTGCCCATGGAGAAACAGTTGCCGAATGAGTCCGAGTACTTGTGGCAACATGTTTCGGCAGCTATACACCGCGATGATCAAGTGGGCGCCACCGAAGCGAAGACTCAACTCGAAGACCAACAACGTACGGATACAAAGGAGCGCGTTTCATTGTCACAGGAATGGAATGCAACATATTTCCAGGTCGATCCTTTAAATGGACAGGTTTGTGTTTCATTTAATTTGCGAATTTATGAATATTTTCAATATGTTTTTTGAAAAAACGTTAATTAACACTTTCGCAATTCTTCATTCCATCGCCTTTACAATGAAGTGGACTTACAAATACGCCGATTTGCGGCCTTGGGACCCGCGCAACGATATGAGGCAGTACGAGTCCGGCTACAAAGTGCTGACCAAGACGCGCCACGTAGCACCCATGGTGCGTACCACAAGCATGCTGGGCCTCGACTCGATACGTTCCATTCGCGCATCAAGCCGCCGAACAGGAGCCAAACGCAGCAAGAGCAAGCTGCCCGTGGGCATCCATAATTCCGACTCCAGTCAAACAAACGATGAGGACAACGTGGTGAAAACGATTTCGGACAGGGACATTCGAAAGTACGTTGAGAACAGAAACAGTCGTTAATATCGCAAGCAACAACATTTCAAACTGACCAATTTTATGCCTCGTGTCTCGTTTAGATTGGCCAATATCATCGAGCAGGTGAGCAAATCCCTCGACGAGCATGCGACTCAACTGAAGCTTATACACGACAAGCTGGAACGCATTCGGGTCTTGCAGTCTACTCCGGCGGTTCTCCCAGCTATAAGCCCACAAGCGCCGATTTTTAACATACTGCCACGCAGCATACCCGAATCCATAGCGATCAAGTGGGTGCTGTACACTTTGTTGGGTTTAGTGCTGTGCATCTTCGTCAAATGGTGGCTTTCTGAGGATTAAATACGATTGTTTTAGCTATAAAACGGTTCGTTTTATACTCGTTCTGGGCTGTGCAATTCCGAGATTGCCTAACAACCGATTATTATATGGCCATGTAGTCATTATTTGTATTACTTAGTTGTTAAGTGCTTTCGTAATCAAACCTCTTAAAAGGGAGTCTCTGTTGCTTACTTGTTGAAATAAATTGTCGTTTCTTCGGTTCTTGTTTGTATGTTTATAAAGTCCGTCGATTTTTAAAGCTAATGTTTTAATTAAACTTTAAATAAACCGCTTGATAGTGAAATCAACTAACGAATATGGTTCCATTGAAGGCTTTTCCGAATCATTAAGTATATATTTACTGGGCTATCAATCATTTTAGTACGATGAATCGTGTAGTAGTACTTATTAATGCAATAATACATGTTGAAGATAAAAGTCTATAAAAGCTGCAACATTTGGCACTATATATTCTACATAAATACATACATAAATACTTATTTACTATATCTACAAACACGCTACACTTTTATATAATGCAAAAAAAATTAAATAACCGTTTCAAATCTGCTTTCAAGGCACCGTTTTTGTCAATGTGCTGAAGAGAAGGATGCTTGTTAACATTTCAATAAAATCTATAAATTTGCCTGCACATTAATCGTTGGTAGTTTTTCTGTGTATTTTAAGAAATACGTGAGTCGGGCATGTTTAATATTTGTGAGGATTTAAGCTATAAAAATATGTACATACATTTTTAGTTGATATCTGATCTGTTGCTATGTGGAAACAACATTTGAGATGCATCATGATATCAGTGATTATAAATTACGTCAATATGTAGACAAATTGAACGTAGAATTTGCAAACTACAGTCAACGAGCATATATTATGAAGAGATTACAAAGGCGAATTCTCAACCATCGAAGGAATAACAACAAACAGTATTGTTTCAAAGGTCATAAAACCCAAAATTGAAAAATTCTGCTTTGTACCTGAGCACACGATGGGGAATTGTTATTGTAAAATATTAATAAGAAGTTAAATGTACCCCTCGCCCCTCCACGCCTGAGAAACCTATAATCTTCATTTGTTTTACTTCACACATCGTATGTCCACGATGGTTGCATTGAAGCACTTTTTTGCATAAGTTTATACGGCATTCTGCTGCCTCATACGCATGAAACAAAAGCAAACGAAGTTCGAGTCGACCCAAATGGTCCGTCCCCGAACTCTGTAACCATCGTCAAAATATTTTTGCCGTGAATTCGCCTTTGTAATCTCTTCATAATATATGCTCGTTGCTACAGTTTAAATTGGAGGTAAGTCAATGTCGATGGAGTTAAATAGAGCCTAACTAAATCTGAACATGAGTTGAATTGAACAAATAGACCAAAGCTAACATTCGTTGATTGCATAATACGAAGAAGTTACTGTTACAATTACTGACAAACAAAGTTAAGAAGTAAAAACTTTAGGAAAATAAAATCAAAAAACTACCTGGGGCCAAATCGCCGCATACGTGAACGAGTAAGCAATCGTATCGAATTTTTAGGTTGTCGATTTATACCTTTAACGTGAAAGAATTTTCTCTGCCATAAAAAAAACTAAATAAATAAAAAGCTACAGATAGTTTTTCTCAACATTCCAGCTGATTTCGCATTTCACCAACAGAAGAAGGAAAAGCCGACACATTTATTTCGAAAATAAAACATAAGTTTATTTTGCTTACAAATAATCGTTTATTCTACATAATGTATATATAATTGTTTGTTCTACGCACATAATTGTTTGTTTATTATTAGAATTGGTTTTATTATTTATCGTCATATATATTCGCAAATACAGAAGCGAACATTACAAAAACACCCTGTATGTACTAAATTTACATGGACATTACTTGCCGCAGAGCAAATAATATTTTTTTTTTATATAATTTTTGTATTATATTTCAAAGTTCATATATATATATATATTTATATATAGCATAATCAATTTTAAAATAATTGCATCTCCCATACGTTAGGATTACCATAGCATTCTAAAATAGTGTTACCAATATCAACTTAACGATAGAGTAGAATTGCGTTCGCATACACATGTATCAGAGTTGCAAGTTTTACCATATTTGTTAGCATAATAAATACGAAATTAACTTTAAGTGTTGCTGTTATTATTTGTTATTAAAAATATCAAATAATAGTCTGTGTAAATCTGTTTTTCCTCCTTGATGGTGTTGTAGTTTTAGTCGTCATTATTGCTGGGGTGTTGCTGTTTCAACACGTATGAATTCTAATGTGATTAATGAGCGTGCTCTTCTGACGAAACTGCTTCGGGCAATAGGAACAGCTGTACGGCTTCTCGCCGGTGTGTATCTTCATATGATTGTTTAAAGTGGAGAGTTGCCGAAAGTGCGAGTCGCACGTTTTACACGTGTAGGGTTTTTCGCCGGTGTGCGTCTTCATGTGGTTAGTTAAAGTGCTTTGCTGAGAGAAGGCGCGCCGGCAGACACTGCATGGAAATGGGCGATCGGGACTTTCCATGTGAATGCTGCTATTGCTGACTTGCGAGCAGCGATCACTGTTGTTGTAGTGTTCCTTGGAATTGGGATTGACTGCACTGACGGTAGTGGTACTGTCGAGAAAGTGTAGCAGTGGATGTTGGTCGGTTTGCAGCTGTAACTGATGGTGCATGGATGAGACATGCGTTGAAGTTATATTTGCGGGATTGGGGCCCGAAAGCGAGACTGTGGTTTTTGTTTGGGATTAAAACAAAGCTTAGTTAGGGAAAAATGTTATAATGCATTCCCTAACGTTGAAACACCAAATGCTCACCTGTGGCGTGAGTCTTCATGTGGTTGGTCAATGTACTCTGCTGACGAAATTGCATCGAGCAATAGGAACAGGTGTAGGGCTTGTCACCGGTGTGGATTTTGCGATGATTTGCCAGAGTAGCCTGTTGCGTAAAGGTCTTTTCACATGTTTCGCATTTATACGGTTTAGGATCGATGTGCGTCTTCTCGTGATTGTGCAAAGTGCTTAGCTGTGGAAAACGGCGTTTGCAGATGTTGCACTGATACGGTTTCACCAATTCTGCGGCCTGCGGTGATGAGTAGCTGCCAGAATACAAGCTCTTAGAGATGGGAACACGGTTATGAGTGTGTGCTGGAGCTGCCATGTTTGTGTGGCCACCTTTGAGGTGACGGTGCGACTGCGTCTGTTTAGGCTGATAGTTTAGCAATGATGTAGGCGTCGATGACTCTACAATGGAAAGGGATTATTTCGTTTTGGATACTGTTCATTTGGACTATAAGCTCTACTCACCCTTGTGAGTCTTGATATGGTTAATCAAGGTGCTTTGTTGCCGAAAATCCTTAGCGCATATGTTGCAAGTAAACGGCTTTTCGCCTGTATGTATCTTCACATGATTGGTAAGTGTAGATATCTGCCTGAATGTCTTTTCGCAGTGTTTGCACTTGTATGGGCGCTCGTCCGTGTGAATTTTCATATGATTCCTGAGCGTGGTTAATTGGCGAAATTTGTTCTTGCAGACGTGGCACTGTTTCTTCTTGCGCGGATCATCAGGTTGCACTTCCTCTTCACTAGTCACCTCCACGTTCGAAGGCGAGGTGGGCGTTGGATTGGGTGTTGTAGTTGTTGAACTTATGTCAAGCAAGTGTACCAGTGGGTGCTGATGATGCAGGACTGCCTGGTGAGTAGGATGCTGAATGGCTTGCACTGCAGTTAATTGGTGTAGCGTGAACGGATTCTGTTGAATGCTCCCAATGGAGCCCTGCTGTTGATTCGACACCGAGGAGACGTGCGTGTTGATGTTCGGCGGCGGGTAGTGTTGATAGTTAGCCATGGCGGCGGTGGCATGGTTAAGATGCATTTTGCATGAGGTATACAGCAAATCTGGTAATTGAAAAACATTCTCTTATTCTCATAATTATGTGAAACGCGACCGTACGCGACTCAAAAACATATTGAAAGTTAAAATAAACTGAAAAATTATTAGTTCTTTACCTTGGCGTGGTTTTTGTAGTTTGCCAGGTGTGCAAGTTGCAATCGAAACTGGGAACCAACGTATTTATGCTAAATGCAATAACTTTGCGTTTAAAACGTTATCGGCAGCAGGAGGAAAATGTGTGTGAAGTTTGTATTGAATCGTAAACAAAGTTTTCTAAATTTTCTCACGTTTTCCAAGAATCCACGCTCAAGGATGAAAATTTTCAGGAAAAGAAAACAAACCAGCTGGGCTGGTCACAGAAGTGTCAAGTTATCAAAACAAAAATGACACTTATGACAGCGCATCTTCAGCAGCGTCGCGTCGTTTTGTCTATGGTGATGCCAAAATATCTAGATACATCTTATTGAGCGTTTGTGTTTAGGTCTTCACAGATCAATATAGAGAATCAAATTGCAAATTTCAGTGAGACATCAATATACGTAACATATTTCTTTGAATATTCGAATCCAAACAGCAAAGACTGGATTCATGCGTTGATCAAAGACATCCCTCCCTGAATTCTGTGTAACGCCTTTGGCATTTTTATGGCGTGGCATTTTGTGCGCTAGTGATGCCAAGATATACTCAGAAAACAGTTTTAATATCTGAGTGATTCTGTGTTGGGGGAACATAATCATTTTCATACATTTACTCCAGATTCCTCTAAGCCACATAAAGAAAGAATAACTATTATTATTATTATTATAATTTCTCTATGCTTAAACTTAGTAATTTGTCTTTGTGCTTCAACCTAGGCATTTTTAGTGAAAAATAATAAAATTTTCAAGCTCCGATTTTTTGACGATAAGCTTTTATATAACACCAACTACCAATGTTTATATAGTGAAAAAACTAACTCAATAATTTTTAAACGAAGTTATATCGAACGGTTTTAAATGTAAGTTAAAGATTAATGATTTTTAATGACTGTGAAATATTACAGATTAATGATCTTGCTCTTCTTCAGTGGGGTACTTGTGTTGCCAACTTCACCGACATCTATCATCCTCAGTTGTTTCCTGAGTTAAAGTCGTTCCAAAGTTGCACATGTTACCGTATATATCCGGAACTACTAATATTATCCGATTGAAATATGTATGCAATTTTTGCAAATTTATAATTATTATTTGTTATTATTATTTATCGTTGTGAGATTGGTTAAAAAACATGATGGTTTAATGTTAGCACTTGTCAAAGAGTATATATTTATGACTATATATTATTCAATATTATGAATAACACTCCTTGCACTTGTGTAACCAAGTCCCTTGTTGACAAAATTTTAGTTTGGGCGCACTTCTTTGCCAAAAATTCAATTCCAATTTATTCCAATCCATCAAATTTTACAAACAAAATTATAGAATATTCAATCTATATATTGTAACGTTTCAATGTTTTGTATTACCTTGTTTATTTTGAGGTAATGAAGTATTTTAATAAGTAACGAATTAATTTATTGTTACCCCAGTGCCCCAAAATATTGTTTTTGTAAAATTTACTCAGTTTGTGTGGATGAACATTTTGAATAAAACGCCTGATATATTTTTTTCAATAAGAAAAATTTTAAATCAAGGAACTGAGGAAATAAGAAACCTTATTATAAGGAAAGCAAAGGCTCGAAGATTCGGAATATACAATATGAGTGACGAAAAGCCTAAAATTTGTGATGTTGAGGACAAATGTAAGTAATGGTCTTTGAGGGGGCATTTTCCGAGAGGTGTACGTTTTACCTTTATTGAATTAAAGTGTATTAGTTTTGCAGAATATTACCTTATATATTGGTTGGCTCAAAGTTTATATTTTCGTGCGTATTTTATTTTCCGTTCCTATCGTTTTGCTAGAGCCATTATAAGAAAGGAGCGCAAGTTTCCACAAAAGAACTTTCCAAAGTTGAAGTGGGTGATGGCATTCTTTCGGCTGTTTTTCATTATCTATTATAATTTCTATATGCATATTGTTTTTATGGTAGTGTTGCAGCTCAATTAAGATAAAATCCTGTATAAACAAAGTGCCATTAATTTCAAAAAAGAAGAGATAAAAATAAAAAGTATCCATTTTCAGCGGAGCAGCCGGTAGAATCGTTGCGCCAGTTGCTATCAGATACACTTAGCTTGGTCTCTGCCGACAGCGACGATAGCACAACGGATAAGGTTGGTGTTTGACTAATTTTCAAAACACAACTGGATATTTATTTCTTCTTCGATGAATTAGGTTTTTGATGACTTAACTTTTAATGGGTTAATAAAGCACTGGAAGAAAGAAGGCTTCAAGAATATTATAACAATGGTGGGAGCCGGCATTTCCACCTGTAAGCTCCATTCTGCAGCTTTTATCTTGACCTTTTCGATTACTTTTCACTTATTTTGTATCATTCCTTATCAGCTGCCGGTATACCTGACTTCCGCTCCCCTGGATCGGGCCTGTACAACAATCTACAGAAATATAATCTTCCCCATCCCTCGGCTATATTCGATTTGGATTATTTCGTTGATAATCCGAAGCCATTTTTCGCGCTGGCTAAGGAACTGTATCCCGGCACCTTTGACCCCACTCCGTCCCATTATTTCGTGCGGCTGCTGCATGAGAAAGGACTGCTACTCCGCCACTACACACAGAACATCGACACTCTGGAGCGCGTGGCCGGCATCCCAGAGGACAAACTGGTCGAGGCGCATGGCACTTTCTTCAAAAACCACTGCTACAAATGCAAGAAACAATATTCAATGGAGTGGATGAAGGAGGAGATTTTTGCAGATCGTCTGCCAACGTGTGGAAAATGTCGGTCCATCGTTAAGCCGGATATCGTGTTCTTTGGTGAAAACCTGCCGCACAAGTTCTACACGTTGCCTTCTAAGGATTTCGACTGCTGTGATTTGTTGATAATAATGGGCACTTCGTTGGAGGTGCAACCTTTCGCCTCGCTTGTAGATCGCGCTGGACCGCGATGCGTTCGTTTGCTAATCAATCGGACAAGGGTCGGCCACGAGCCCGGCATTTTTACTTGGTTTAATTCGGAGGCAAGTCTGCTCTACAACAGCCCGAAGAATACGCGCGATGTGGCATATATTGGTGATTGCGACGACGGTGTATCGGCTTTAGTTGAAGCACTGGGCTGGACTACTGAATTCAAAAAACTGATGACGAAGGAAGTCGAGCTGCTGCACAAAAAAGATGCCAAAGAGAGTTCATCGGCGGTTGACAGCACGTCTGATAAGGAATGAATAACCTAGAGGAGTACCTAGTGTGTTTTCATGTAGATAAAAACATTAATGAAAAGAATATGTGCAATAAATATTTATTTTAATATAGATATTTATTGATATATATTTTAGGTAATTGTTTAATAAATAATGACAAATAAATATGAATAAATATGTGATAAATATGACATTAATATACATACATATGTATATGAATTTAATTTATGAATGTAATTATTATTAGCTAATGACGCGTTAAAATACAATCCATTAGATTATGTTTTAATAAATACTTTTTATTTAAATCATTGTAGTAACCTTATTTATTAATATTATTCTTTAAAATAAAACAAAACACAGTAAGAATGGTTTACGGAATCAGGAGACGTCATTCTTCCTTTCTGCATTTCCCAGGTTTTTCAATGGACGATTCTACAAGTGGCAGCAGTTATCCATTAAATGTCTGTGCTGGGTTTGCTTCTATTGTGGCCGGTCTATCGTGATGTTGCTTCGTTGGTGTTGCTTTGCTTTGCTAAGACTAATAAAGCCTTGAATTCCTTCAATTCTTCGGTAAAATTGTATCCGCGGACTTTCTGTAATCTTATGATTTGCACGTTGTTAAACAAATCTTTACTTAAATCTGATGAATACAAAATTTTTCCGAATCCTAAAATAATAAAATCTGATCATTTGATCACCTCATCGTCATCAACTTCCGGTATCGTAATTATTATCACAAATCTTTCATGTTGTTGGATGTCGAAAAACGTCAAGGAACTCTATTCGACCAGAGTCATTACGAGGTTTTGATTGACCAGTACAACTCTGAGTGACTATTAAAACAATTGAAGTGAACATAGACAGCCGTTTTTTTATACCTTGCAGTGACGATATATAGAGAGCTGCAATAAAGAACACATCAACAACAACAACAACAACACATGCATTCGCATGTTGGCGATGGATGAAGTTTCTCTGCGGTTAATCGGATGTTTCCAACAGGTTCAGTTCAGCACTAATTAAAATGAAATGCAGCTAACAAAAATCACAATGCCAGCGATGACAACAACAACAACAACAATTGCAGGCAATTACAGAATAGGAAGAAAAAATCATGAAATTGAAAACAAACAACTAACAGCAGAAGTTGAAGAGATAAAAAAAGAATGACAGCAACGTAAACATAGATGCTCGTAATACCAAAATAAGGAAACTGAAGCCATCAGTTGCAGTGTCAGCAGCAGCAGCATGAACGTCACCAAGCTCCGTTACCGTTAGAGAAAGTAATTTAAAGAGCCGCAGTGGTTCCATCAGTAGAAATGCAGTGGCTCCGTGCAACTGTGTTTAGAAAAGTTATACTGAGGAGTGTAGATAACGACGAGTCTCTTTCTAAATGACCTTTGCAAAAATTACAGCTAGCAATCTTAAAACTTAAAGATTTCTTTAAAGAAATCGTAAAAGGCTTTTACAGCCTGGAAACGGAACTCATAAAATAATGAAAGCTAAGATTGCGAATTGTTATCTTGCTGCTTCGTTAGTGGAGTGAAATTGATACCGCAAGGCAATCGAATACACACTCAAACAAATAAATGTATAAAGATGTGTGCATAAAAATGAAGGAAAGAAGCAGCATGCACTTTTATACAAGCCAGATTCATAACAACAACAACAGCAACATCAACTGTTGACTAAATGATAACGATACCCACAGCCGATGCCGATGTTATTGCAGATACACACATATAAAGATGGCCAGCAGTAATTAAAGTTATGGAACACTTATTGGTGTTTTGTTCCTTCTCCGTTTTTAGTCAGACAGGTGCTGGAGCTGGATCTCAGCAAGCGCTTCCAATAAGAGGAACGAAGAGCCACAAAGGGCGAAATAAATAACTCTATTTTTTATGTTGAGATGAGAATTGCATTTGACATAACGGTAAAACACCGTAAAATGGCTCACGACGTCTCTCCAAAGAGCATATATGTATATATATACGGTATACTCGTATATATGGTCTCTGGTATTGGTCTCTGTTCGTGTTATTCTATGGAGTTGTAGTGATGGAACGATAGCATGATTGCAGACATTGAAATGATAGTGGAATGATTTGTGATAATGGGTTGTGCAATCGGTGCGATTGATGTTGATGGCTCATCAAAACTAGTAATAATATTTCCCACATAGCACAAATCAAAGCAGGTGCCGTTTGCCTCTGTCATGATTATAGTTTCAATAGCTCTTTTTAAATGCCCAATTGGTATATGTGCTGAGGAGACAGTCATGTGATGCTCTCTTAAGGAACCATTTCTGGCCAGCTCGTTGACCTCAGGAGGCACCAAGGCGCCTCCGTGCACATAAGGACGCTTCTGAACTTCACCTACACAGCAAATATTGCCCTCAGGGCCGCTGTCAAAAAAGAAAATACTATTCTTATTGATTATATTTCTTCAATGATAAAGTTAGCAGGCCTTTCTATGGCAAATACTTTGCCTTGAAGCAAACTGCAACCGTTGGGCAACCTATATGATCGCTGTACCCGCAGTGTGCTGCAGTAGAAGCCAGCTGCCGTTCCTTCCCCTGTCTTGGAACCATCGCTGTAAAATTAGATTGTAGTCTATGGTCTAGTGAGCATTGGCCCATATGTTGCAAGAGCAAGGAACCCATAATAAAGTTGTACAGGATAGGCAGAAGGATTTCCAGATCCCACATGCGCCGTGCTCCTAATGGATCCTGTGAGACTAGTAACTATACATCTCTGAACCCTCCACAAGATTTGCTTGAAGATTTTTAGATTATTGCTGCGTTGTACCGTCTGTCACGACACCATGCAGCCGTAGGTGAAAAGAGGGCGGATTACTGCCGTGTAAATGCAGTGGACAATGTACGCGGGCAACGCCCATTTATATCCAAAAGTATTCTTGCATGCATACAGGGCATTTAACCATTTCGTTCTTCGTTCGACTAAGTTCCTTATCCAAGGAGTCTTTGGCCGTTGTGGTTGGGCCTCAAGTACAAGTCTGGTATCTTGTACTTCCTGGTAAAGGGGACGAGTAAGATCTTCGCCGCGTTTCCGCGAGAGATTTCGTCCTAAACTCGCTGATGCTTCAGAGCTCCTCCTATTGGGTACTCCTTATCCTCAAAACATTTCTCAACTTTGGATAACTCACTGTGAAGTGCGGTATTAACTGATTTCCTTTTCGAAAAGGCGTGCTAAGAATTGCAGAGTCTGTGTGCGATTTTATTGCTTATATATGGGTCCTCCAATCTCACAAATGTATTGAATAAAAAAGAGGAGGCTTGCCTAATTTGGGTATAAAAATTACATTTAGAAACCTCCATCTCTAACTGCTGTAACATTCAGGCTAGACTCCGTGTTGTTGTCTGTGCAGGCCAGAAAACGTGTATCACAAAGTACCTACAACGTTTCAAGACTAGACTCCATCCGTGAATCGTCCGAGCGGTGGATACAGGTAGGCTTCACCCTTTCCCCGCATAGATTCTTATACTATGCAGTATGGGCACTTCATTGACTTCGCATATGTTATGGCAATATACTATCCACGAATAGCTCTTAACCGCCGAATCCTGTCTTTGAAGATCCTCAGACACACCCTATAGAGGGCTCAGTCAAAGTCTCTACCGGTGGCTTGGGCTTTGTTTGCTCTGGTTGCTTTCCTTAACGCTCCGAGCTGCGGAGTCCTCCATGGCGGTTTGGTATTACCGAGAGGGTGGATCCCTTATACGCGTCGTTAAATGCTCTCCGGAGTGCACTCGAGAGAAGATGAACAAGGGTATCAGTATTCTTTCTTTTAGGCTTTGTGTGGTTTTGTGTTTGTGTAATTTTGAGGAAATGAACACTAGTGAAAATAAGTATATTTGTATATATAGAAATGGAATCGTATATGAATGTGGTCTAAATAGGGCGAACGCTAAAATTTATACTGCATCTGTCAAAATTTATATGAGGAACAACAACTAATAACACAGTTCTTAAATGCACAAATGAACATTTTGTCGGCACTTGATTCACAAGCGAGTTTGAGACGATTCCATTCAATAAAATCCACTAATAATAAAAAATTGTTACGTTTCATAGCGAAGCTTATAAAACGAAGTGAAAAATTTTACAGAAATATTGTCCGATTTCCATTGTAATCAAAATGCATTGACTATTCTTAATTCCACTTATTCTTCTGTGCCTTCGAATCCATTCACCCGATTATAACCTACTCAATTATATTAAACGTTATTATACAGCCATAAAAATCGAAACGACATCAGATGCCGCATAACATTTTCTCGGCCACATTCATGACATCCATAATACATGATTAAGTTAAGTCCTAAACGCTCTGGGAACATTTATGGGCCACAAATTGCTGCTTTATGCTGCACCTACAACGGCTGCCAAGTGATCAGCAGCGCGGCGCGACGCGTGCTGCCAAATGACGTTGTCTTTGTCGACTGTGAGACCTTGGACTTTTCTGCGTTGCTTTTCCGTTAAAAAGCAAATAAATAACAAATATATTCATTGAGGATTCAGGGTTCTTCTAGGCATTACTAGATATTACTCAATAAAGTTGCCAGACCTCGAAGAGATGAATAAATGAATTGATAAATAGAGAAAAAGGAAAAAAATCCAAGATGGTTTAAGTGACGGGAAATTGGAGAACTTAATAAGTTTTTATGAGGTTATGTAACGGAATGTTGAACATCTGAATATTGAAGGTTCAGTTTTTTATTGCTCCATTCTTTGCTATTAGAAATAAATTTACATTATTAAGTTGAAATATGTTGTTTATTATAATCCTTGCGATGACATTTTTGACATAAATGATGGAGGAAAAATAAAAATGCAAATATGAAATCTTAAGCAATTCTTGTTATGAACTCATTCATGATTTGAAAAGCAAACACTAGAAAATAACTGCTGTAATATTCGTTGCTTTTCCATTTACTCGTTGGTAATATTCTTTGTTATTACTCTTCGCGTGCTCGTGTCCTTGCTTTTTCTGTTCTCATTATTATTTTATAACTCATAGTTGTCATCTCTTTCTCTCTGTACTCACAGTGGATTATTTCAGCTAGTCATTCAACATGAGATGAGCATCGAACCGCTTCATCGTTTACGTTAAAGCAAGAAATGTCATAAGTGACAGCTGTTTGTTTATTGAAAAACCAATTCGATTGTATATTTGATGAGGATTTTCTTTCTTCATCCAAAAATATTTGCTGCAACAGCAGCTCATGTTTCACGAACTCTCTTTACGAGCATATATTGAATTTCATCTCCACGGATATGAGTCCTTACTGAGGTTTATGGCTTGACATGACATGGAATCATTTGTTATTATTTGCTCAAAGTGATTTTGATACACTCCAAACGGGATGCCTCACAAGCGTTGTCATTAAACATTTGTGTTAATAAAATATTATTCAATCTGTATTTAGAATATTAAATCAAAAGTTCAAATACATTTTCGATCCTCTTGGTAGCCGTTGAATATCGTTTACGATATGTTCTCTTATATTACGCTTTCCTGCGAAGTTTTAATTTTAGTTTGGTTTTTCATATTTTATAAGAAACATGTTGTTGAGTAAAAGAGTTAAAAAATAAAAGAAAAATATATTTAATTCATGTGTACTTTTGGATAAAGTTGTTTTCTAATATTTTGTCAAAGAAGACTTTTTGGATTAATTTCTTTTTCACAAAGCAATTTTTCTGTTTGAAAGAGTTTCGAAAAAACAATTTAAATTGACAGAACATAGCAAATAAATTGGAGGAATTTTTGAGTGCAATTGACATCATTGAAATCGTTGTTATTCTTACGGTCGTCGTTCGTTATCGTTTTCAACGAATGAAAAACGAAAACGTTCGAATGTTTCGATTTGGCAGCAACAATGTAAATAATCCACGTCGATATGTGAAAATTAGCTTCATTCTCAACAATTGAATTTTTTGGCCAAAAGAAATACGAAAATATTTAAATAAAAATGGGTGTAATTTTTTCGTAGATGCGAAGTTTATTCGATGTTGTTAACATTAAATTCGGCGAAGGATTGAGCTTGATGTCATTCACGTGGACACAATTACGCGCTTAAACACAGCCACACTCACAAATCGAATGCGACGGCCTCTTTTCAATCAATTGACCATTTCGCAACATTTCAATTGAATGCCGCAGACCCTCGACGTACATATATCAGCTGCTGCGAGTTTTGGCTTTTTGATTTCAGCCATCTGATGGAGGCAGTCGCTACGTTGCGAGAGCATCTGCCAGTCATTTGACCTGTCGAACAATTACCAGCTTCGTTTGTTTTATACATGGCTTTTTTGGTTTTTTTTTTTCATTCCATGAAAGGAAGGGGAGAATTGGGCCTAGGACATACTACCCCAGTTAATTAAGACTTGTTTTCAACTGGTTTTGTCTGCTTTGGTTAGTTTGTTAGTTTGACAGGTTTTTTGCGCGGTTTTGCTTTCGGCTGCTCGCTGTTGGTTTATTTTGACGCCAAATTGGTTTTTGGCCAGGTTTGATTGCCTATGGTTGACGTTAAAATTAGAAATTCGCGTGGTTATTTCTTTTCTAATTTGCTTTTAAATTCCGAGTTGGTTTAAACATTTTTTGTGGGCCCTTGTGACGAATAACTGCATTATTAATATTAAATGCGAATATTTCTTTGCACTATTGAAAGCCCTTTCTGATATTTATTTATTACGAAGCGACCTGATAATGGAGCTTAGGATCCTTGCATTCATTATAATTTGATTTGCTTGGGAACTCCAGATTGATTTTACTTGTTGCATGATTGAAAAACCTATAAAGAGAAACTCCTCCAAAAAATCAATCAAATCAAACAAATCAATAGTTTTTAAAGTTTGTCAACGATACGATATTTTTGAAATTTTCAGAATTTGAGACATTTCAGAATTTAATTTTGTTTTTTTTTGGGAATATTATTAATTTGCATTAGCAGAAAAACTAAAAAATTGCATCCTTGTAAAATACTATAAGTTTCTTCATACAAATATTTGCTTAGCAAATCGATCGATAACCGTCGACAGTTCGAAAATGCCGAACCGGCCGACAGCTTCTCTGACACCATCTGTGCCACCAACTGCGCCACCGTCTCGGGCAACATCCGCCAGACCAACAGGTGTGCCACCATTTGCGGCAACATCTCCAAGACCAACGGAGCGAAGAATGAGTAAATCGGCGCATTTCGACATCGTCAACATCCAAGAAACTTATCATCCGCTGAGGAAGGACTACGGCTTGATGGACATCAGCGAGTCGAAGACGCCGTTTCCGCGCAAGGAGGAGCCTGTGGATGCGACGCTGTTGCGCGAGAAGCTGAAGCTGTTGAATCAAAACTCAAATCGACGCTCCACATTCTACCCGGAAAATTTTGATGATGACGACATCGACATTGATGTCGACATCGACGTGACGCCGACTATCTACGAGGATGGAAGCCCGAATCGAAGCTTTTTGGAGAAACGCAAAAACTTTGACCGCGGCGAGTTTCTGCTATCGAAGCAGCATCCGACGTGCAACGATCTACACATGCCCGGCGAGACTGTCACCCCAATACAAATACGCAACAGCCTGAGCTTGTCAACGTACACTGTCGACGAGACAGCATTCAATTCACGTAGGCCTACAAAGATATGAGATCAAACGCGATTATCGATAAAAATTTATAAGTTTATGCAACAATAAAAACTTGTCTGGAAGTCTCCAATAGTTCATATTTTTCTGGGTGCAAAAGGAGTAAGAGGAGAGAAAGGGAAACTGTATTCTACTAAAAAAAAAATCTGCGAATAAAATTCTACATTTCGAATTAAAGAAATAAATTGAAATTTAATTTCCATTTATTATATCGTCTATGCAGTGGAAAATCTTCCTTGAGTTGGAGACTCTTCAAATAATTGCACTTAATTCTATGTAAATATGAACAATTGAATGCTGCTTGTAGTCTCCAAACAAATAATCAGTTCGTGAATTAAAAAGCGAGAACGAAAAATGTCGATGTGCTCTGGCAGCACTTGAAGCATTTTGTTGACGAATGGTTCGAGTTGTAGCAATAAACATGCGTAGTTATATCCATTATTATTGCCTTTTTTTAATCAACTATTTTATGGCGTAGTTAAATAAATGCTTGCCAACTTATGAAGTGTGCGTTTGCTTTTTTCTAACTCTTCTCTGTCATGCATCGTTTATTTCATAATTTAGCACAACCGCAACTTGAAGTCCTTGAAACTAATTGAAAATGTATGTGAGCAGAATTACGAAGAAGCGCGAGAAGGAGCGAAATAACAAAAGCGAGGAATGCAAGTTGCACTAGCAACAAAAAATGCGTTCGTTACGTTAGTGAAATGCGTATCAGCAATCAACAACGCAAACGAACACCAAACAGAAGAAAATTATGTAAAAAACGAAGAAGCAATCAGAGGCGGCAGGTTGTCCATTCGAAATCCTTGATATTAATTCTTAAATAGTTGCGTAGTTAAAATATTAATAGTCGCATTTTAATAAAAATAATAATGATTGTCAAGTTGTTGTTGTTGTTGTTAGTTATATTTAATACCTTAAGAGACGTTATATGTAACATTTGAGCACCTGTTTGCTGAGCAAGTCCTTGAGAATTGTAAACTTAATGATGGTGCTCACGGGTGCTCAAGGCTGTTTACTTATTACAGTACATATTAATTAATTCCACGCCATAATTTCGCTCTCCTCATCTAAGTTCATTTTATTCTCGAAAGCGTTATGTTTATGTTTTTAAACGGTGCTGATTTAATGGCTCCCCATCGCAAGGTTGCTTCTATGGTTTTCTATTTGCTTTGTCGTGTGTGAGACTTGAGCACGCTGCACACGCAGGCAGTGGGGAAGTTTTGCACATACACACGCTCCTCCGCGCCTGCTCTCAAACTAGACGCGAACTGCTCTTCGTGCTGTACACGACGGGCTGTCAGCACGTCATTCGATTCGTATAAGCCATCGGAATGACACGTTGCTTGAGTGTGTAATTCCGTTACACATACGAAAAGCTAATTGTGAGTGTCTACTCAAACGAAATGGGAACGCGACGTCTCCTCAGCTGCAGCGCTGGTTGTAGGTGTGTGTGTGTGCGCGTGTCCAATTCATCAAATTGGAGGACGCGTTCCCAGATAATTTCTTGTCTTTACACAAAATTACATTAAAGGATAAAAACAACTTCCACACTTTGAAGTGATGAATTCTTAGTTTGATTTTACACTCCAGTCAAATATTTAAAATAAAATTAGAAATATACACTAAACTACATCAGAAGCAGCACCTACACTATGAGCTATGTTTATAAATATCTTATTTTCACTGCAGTTTCTTTTATATTTTCATATAATATTGCAGCATTTAATTTATGCCATTTTCCCGCGAAGATTAGAAATGGCTTGTGGCAATTTTCTGCTTTTAAATGTCACCACAAAATGCTGCAACGTGGTGCATTCGATACAATTTTGTTCGGGGTTTCGAAAGCATAATTTTTCTACGTTCACCAAGCAAGGCGACATTACAATCGGTCCCCGTTGAAATTGCTGGCAAAGGATTTGTTTTACACCTTTTAAACATTAAAATGAATTATTAATAAATAAAATATATAATTTCAAAAATCGTAAATTGCATAAAATTGAAATTGCATTATAATTTATGTTGCCCTAAAGTTTTATTTTATTTGCCAAGTGCCAAAAAGTGCCACTGTTTCATTGCACTGTGTACTGAATGCAAGAGGCTCGAAAAGTTTTTCAATTTAGCCTTAAAAAGTGTAAAAACTTTTTTTAGAATTCTTTGCTTTTTTGACAATTTATTAGTATATCGAAGGCTCACGGTTTAGTATGAAAAAGTAGCCTGAATGAATCCGTAAATCAATAACTTAAGGCTTTGAACACCGAAACTTCCGGTTTCGACACCTTTTTGTGACAATCCGTGTGCAATCAGCTTTTTGTTTCAGTTACGAGTTTAACTTTAGCCAGTTTGTGGCTTATTTAAGCCGATGTTCTGTGAATAACTAATAAGAAATTATCATCAACTTCTGAAGAGGACTCTGAGCGAAAATAGATAAACTTTATTCTCGCCGCGTTTTTAACCAGAACGTAATTAAAATTGCGATGAGCTGATATTGGATTCATTTGAGGCGCCTCACGTAAGTCGAAGAAAGCTTTGATGAGATTCGCGCATCATCTCGTAACATTCAATAGAATTCGAGAGGATTTCAAGTTCGATTTTTATCTAATAAATTCGATAATCGGTTGTTTGGTCTATAAAATGTTAAATATAGTTAAAACTTTCAGTCTGAAAAGTGTTTCAGTGAGTGAAAAGTATCCGCTTTATACGCAACCCATTTCTATTCCTTATGCATGAGCTACTCGATGAAATAATAATTAAAAATACTCATAAATTCCGAACACACACTCCAACAAAATAATATTCATTACTTAATTATGTTGCTGATGTTGTTGGCTCCAATATCGTCTCCCCTCTTCACATACACTTCATAAATTGCAATCTTCTAAGATTTCCGCAAACGTCCCCCTTCACGGAAATCAGTTACGCTTCGAACCACCGATGGAGAAGGGAGAACGAGGGCAGAGGAAGGGACCAGGTCACGTCTGAGGACCCAGCATGAAACCAAATGAAGAGAAATACTAGCAACGTCAGGTGAGGATATGAAATGAGTTTAAGTAATGAAATGAAAACCCTCAACCCTCGCAAATCGCACTTGAAACGTGTTGATCGGAAGCCGACGGAGGAACGCAGCACCTCAACTTGGAATTAGTTGCGGAAAACGTCTCTAGAATCCGTTGGTGCGGCGAACTTCAACTTCCCTTTCTTCATTTTGAAATCCCCTGCGAGTTGCTGTTGTTTCTGGTTGCTTTTCAAACAATCCTTGCTCCTTTTCTTCAACACTTGCCTCCTTTCCAGCATTATCATGTATCGGAATTCGTTGTGTTGCATGAATGAATCGTGATATTTTATTGTGTTCGGATTTACCTTTCATTCGGTCGTTTTCAGTGTTGCGCTACAACGCTTTTATAGCTTCATCATATCCATTAGAAACACTTTGCAGGAGTCGACCCCGTGAAAACCGTGTTCCGTCGGTTACACAATCGACAAGAATCAAGGAATTGAGTGCATAGAGAATGATGCAGTGTATGATTCAACGATTGATTATAAATATTATAATAGAAGGGATCGAAAGTTCTTTTTGGGCACCCAAATTTAGTATTTGTCATAGTAAAATCATTCTTTGTAATATCCACTTATCTTGGATATGATTCTTAATAGTTCTCATTGAAATAACATTACATCTTTTTGGGTATTTACAGCGTTGTTTTAGCCTGAGTCCACGCTTAACATTTGAACTTCTTGAAACCTGCCTCGAGGCTCATTAGTTGCCCTTAGTTTTAACTTATGCTGTATTCGTCATGCATTAAGAGGTATTTTCAGCTGGGTTACATCTCTTTTCCATCCTTGGACTCTTCCCATTTCCATCGCCGTCCGTAGGTGTAAAACGGTCTTTCCATTTCAGCAGGATTACGAGCATTCGATGTAGCTTCAACATTTTGATCATAGCTAAAACGCTGATGGCTCAATGCTTTCATAACCGCCATCCACATCGAAATAGTCGACGTCGCCGTCGCCGTCGTCATCATCGTCTGTCGGCTTCTTGAAGAAGAAGCAGCAGCCTATTGAACAACTTCACAAACTCTGTTTTGACATTTTAAGCTGCAATTTGGATAAAACGTTTCCAACCGATGTCCATCGACTTGCTCCAATTCTGTTTTTTGTTTTTATTCTGTTTTTTTCCTTTCCTCTGTTTGCCACTTCTTTCAATTGACATCGTTCAATTGTTACCTTGTACATGATAATGATGACGTCATTCCGTGTCGCCTTTGAGTTGACAGGAAATAAAATGTTTTCATTTTTAACACGACGACCGAAGCTGATTTGAAGTGTTAATGCATTACGAAAGTTTAGCAATGGTTGAAAATAAATAAAATTATTTATTTAGTGTACATATATTGACAATAAAATAAATTAAATAAATTAAAATAAATTAAAGTATAAATTGGTTAATTAAATAGATAGAAAAATAAAAATATTATTACATAAAGTTTATAATAAGTGTCGAGAAAGAAATGGTCAAATTAAATAACAAAAGAAATACTTTTTCGTTTTTACAAAGGATACAAAGAAGAAAAAAAAAATTTACTATATAATTGAATCAAAACTCGTCTGAGTGGAATTAAAGGTTAATTAAAATTAACAGAAAGTCGAGTGAAGAATTTAACATCAAATGAAAAAATGTTACACATCCTCAATCCTTTCCAATACGGGATACGGCCAACAATAAGAAGATTGGCCCAACATCACCCAAGCTGCCAACGAAAAGCATTGCTGTTGAGCTACAAATGGTAGCCACAAGGAAAGCGGCGGGCGAGGAACCTAATAAAGCAAGTGTATTGACCATCAAAACGCCTGCTGACCTTTGCTATTTAACCCATTCGGCGACTATGGAGCGTGACGGGTCGAATATTTAGCATCGGATCGATTTTGGCGGGAGCGAAAGCATCGGAGCATGGCTAACGTACCCTTCAAATCACAGAGTGAAGTAGTAGTTGTTGGTCCTTTCCCGTCTTGAAACTTCCTCCTCTGCCAAAGAGGACATAGCGAAACCCATGCTGAAAAATTTGTGACTTCTTTACCACTTCTAATAGGAATTTAGCTTCGTTTACGTTGAGTTATGGAGTAAGAACTCCAGGTATATACTTCAGTAACTCTATATGTACTTCTTTTGGCCTGTTAACAAATATATATTTATTTGTGAACTGAATTAAGAAACATTGAACATCAAATTATATCTTATTCAGATTGCAAGAACTTCTGTTTTATAAAGTGCCAAAAGAATTCCAATACAAAAACTACAAAGGATAGAAGATAGCCGCAGAGAAGAGCAAACATGGCCCCCGACACATTTTCCAGCGTCAACTTCTGTAGGTGCGATTTTGAGCTGTATCCAGTTGACAGGCCCAACAAGATTTGCTGCACCTGACGATCGATGTACTGCCAGACCATCTGCAATAAGACGTGATGAGAGGAAGAGAGAAAAGGGAACTAATGTCGCAAGGGAGTCAGCTATAAATCAATGCAGGATCACACCTGGCGTTCCCAATGGACGAAGAGTCCGGTCTCCATGCAAGCGTGAACATGCTGGTTGAATAGCGGCATTAGAGGCCAACCACGGATAGAGACTGCACATGTCCAGTCGAAATAGAGATTGTCTTTCATTATCTACAAAAATACAGAAGTCAGAGCTAGAATAGATCATGTTGGGAAGTTAAAAAACTCTCTAACAATTTTTGTCTCAAGTGCGGGAACGGTCACGTAGGTTCCAAACGAAAAAGTTCCGCTCATAAGACGTTCGATCGCTAGTCCGTAATCCATCCGGAAACTTGCGTTCTTCAGGAAATCGTAGTCACGTATTTCGAAATTTTTCGTGAGGATTTGCTCCATCAGAATATCGGATTTATCCACCGTTTGCACCCAGATTATAGAAGGGGCGCCCCATTTCCAGGAGGTTTGCGACCACTTCTGCATTGTATCTACCGGCTCCATATAAAACGGTACCGTTAGGATCGACTTGAGTTGACCAGAATATGTGTTCTCCAAGGTGATAGTGGCCATGAGAAAGGTCGTCAAAAAGAAACGCCCGGCAAAACCACGAAGACTGGATCAGATTGTGAATTAGCCTTACCATATATAATCTTCTAATCTGGCAGACAGATCCACTACTCACAATTTCGCCGTGGTTGACTGTTGCATAAAGATGGCGAAGACATTCAGCAGCGCCTCCTCTAAAGAGTTGTAATGCTCAAAAGTACGCAGTCCTCGATCCACAACAACTTGAGTTTCCCAAATGAATACCGAAAATTTGATGGCATATAGCAGCAGCCCACAAACCATCATAGTGAGCGTCAGTAGGATCCATAGGTCGGTGGTGAAAGGCATGAGGTTAGTGCGCCAAGCAGGGAACAAACTGCAGAAGCATTTATAATAAAAAATGGTAATAAATATCGCCAATTTGCTATATTTACGCGGGTGCGGGTCCGAGAAATGTGACAGAGGAGCGTGCAATAACATCCGAAGGCTCTGTGACGTTGTTGTACCAGTTGTAGATGCAGCCGATGGCCAGTTCGACGTCCTGGTTGAAGATACCACCCAACATGCCTGAAGACGACTCATTCTCGTGAATGACGCCCCAATTATCGACGCCATCTGCACGTGTCGAGCAATGAGTTAAGAGCATTTAATAGATGTAACTAAAAACTAACATGATTCGACAAGTAGGTGACAGTTGTAAACTTGGCAAAACGTCTCCACTAACATCGCTTCGGAGCCGTCGAAGAAAACCGAACGATTTGCCATGTCTGAGCTAATTGGGTCCACGTTACCATCACCTTGTGCCTGGGAGAGTAATAGATTAAGGAAAAGGATAAAATTTGAAGA
The DNA here is from genome assembly GCA_937620795.1 of Thecophora atra. NCBI lineage: Eukaryota > Metazoa > Arthropoda > Insecta > Diptera > Conopidae > Thecophora > Thecophora atra. The sequence continues at coordinate 37,268,457 of OW569401.1, forward strand.
TGGTCTTTGAAGTCCAACATCGGTCTAAGATATATGAGAGTACGAGGTTTTACAGAGTCGCTCTTTTAAGTCGCTCAAAAGTCTTAGGAGTTACCTAAAAGTTAATGTCAACTTTAAGAGGTTTCAAATTTGGGGCATTTGACTGGAATATGACTGGTAAATGGGATAAGTTATGCTTCCCTAGTCCGGTTACTCTTCCTCTTCCGGGAATAATTAACTGTTAGCCTAGGTTATAGGGTTATTATAGGTGAAATGAGTTCCTGACGTAGGTCATTACCAAGGGTTGTCAAGGTTACTTAAGTTTTTTTATAATTTACTGTACTCTTTCCTGTTTGTTAAGTGACAAGGTTCATCGTCGATAAGCATAGTTCTAATGACGTAATTTGCAAATTGAGTTAAAATCGAAGGAAGGTGCATTTAAAAGCAACGCAGGGTGGTAACAACCACCACATCCGCTCTAACGACTTCCTGAACGGCGCTGAAAGTATGAGTAAAACCGAGTAACCGAGCACCTTAATGATATCATCCATTTTCAGGAGGCGCATAGGATGAAGGCTAAAGTTTTTCTTTCTTGGCCCACTGACGAACTGAATTAAACGAACTACTTGGTTGACATCCTGACAAAAGCAAAAGCGAACATGAAAACCATCGCCATCACAAAGTCATGGCAAATACACCCTACACCATCATGGAACTTATAGAGAGGATGTTGTTAAAGCTTAAATACATCCAGATCAATTTTTTTAAAGGTTTAATTATCTTGGCGACGGTGTAAAAACGCTCTAATAGACATAGATTCTATAGATATTTACATATTAATCTATAGGTTGGATTAGGTTTAATTAAGTTGCAAGGAGTTGTTATAATTATTATCTACCTATACTAAATCATTCTTTTAGTGGTAATGATGACGGAGTGTATTTTTGAAAGGATTTCTCTCCGAAATTACAAAATGGATGTACGACCAACGAATTCACGTAGCGCATCAAAAGTAAAAACAAGGTATAAATATGAGGCGGGACCAGAAACATGTGTTTAGATTAAGCATCGCTGCCTAATGTAAACACTGCCTGGTAGCTAACCAACTGCAGACTCGTAGGATGCCACAACAACAACAAAAACAACAACGACATCAATAAATATCAACTTAACTCTCTCGACTTGTCCTGGCCTAAGTGAAGTTGAATTGAGAGGTTTGCGGTTTCCGGGCGAAAGGAGAGCGGAGCTGATAGGGTCGACAGTGCTTACCACGTAATTAGTTACCACATACGGTATGTAGGTAATGGAGCCCAATCGCAGTGTTCGCCCTTGCAGATTCAAAAGTTTGTCCGGATAAAGTTTGCCGTCGACGTCGCTGCTGCCGCTCGCTGCTTCAAAAGTTTCGCTCGGCTCGAACGAGTCCAATTGCAGAGCATCCCGGCTGCCGACGCCTCCGACAAACTTCTGTGTCCACAGTTCAAAAGCTATGTCCCGGTGTGAGACCGATGTTCCGACGACGACGGAAGCAAATTTGTTGTCTAAACCGATTGTTTTCGTTGTAACGGTTGACGTCCTCGTTGGAGGAGGATTTCTTGCTCTGCGCTCAGCTGCGGTGACATTCATTGATGTTCGCGATGGTGTGACCATCAGATGGCGTGGGTAGACTGCAATCAAAAGAAGAAACGAAGACAGAAGCAAAAGGACGGAAGAAGGAAATAAATGAAGTGACACGAAGGACAAAGGCGAGGAAGCAGCACTAACACACACACAAATGGAATAGAGTGGAGTGTATAAAAAATTCAGTGACAGTCGGTGAAGTACAATTAATGAAAAAAGACGATTAAATGAAGTCGGGCTGATGTTTATTTAGAGTTGCCATGAATAGAAAGCAGCGAGGGTAGAGAGCACAAAACTTTGCTGCTATAAATTGGAATTACAATTGTTTGAATTTGATTCGATTGCAGAGAGACAAAGAAGAGAAATTTTTCGTGCATAGAGATTCAAATGAAAATTGATATTCGCCACCTCTATTAAATTACTAAGTTTATGTCGAACTGGAAGCATAGATGATGGATGTCCTCATCATTTACTTACTTTAAGTTTATGCAATATTCTTTTTTGTTGAGTAAATTTTAGATTTCATTACGGATTTGTCATGAAATATAATTGCTTTTCCTCTATTTTATTTATAACCTAAAGAATCTTTCAATTAATCTCGAAACTCGTTGGTTAAAAAAGAAAATTCGACTTTTCCGTAGTCGAATCCGAGTCCCATTTTTGCACTTGACGCTGGGCTTTAATCTGATTCAACTAAATATTTTAATTCTCTTACATTGCAAGATTTCCAGCTGCAAAAAATCCGTTGAGTTCTCATCATCGCAGAGGAACAAATAAAACTTATCCTTGAGGCGAAGTTCTGCATTTCGGGTCGCGTAGTAACGGGCATGAAGAAATCTGCTGGTGTTAGCCAAAATGGTAATAAATCCCTGTGGACGGATGAGACAATGGTTAAGCTTTGTTGCGTTTGCATATTTAGGGGAAACTCGCCTCTGTAACAACCACATCCACAGCGTTTAGAAGCTTTTCCTCGAATTCAGCTTCATCCAGTGAGGCCACGTTGAGCCATTGCAAAGCGGTGAAGGTGACCGACCGGTGATGTTTCGGCTGTTGTTGTCGCTTCATCGCCTCCTCGACAGCGTCTAAATACTCGAGTTGCAACGCGCTGGTCTCTGATGAGTTGAAGACCACCAGAATGGAGGTCAAGTTGCTGAAGTAGCCAGCGACTGCAGAGTAAAAATAAGAGGATCTCCCAAAAACACAAATGCACAAGCAACGAACTTAATAATTGGATCAAACGGGTTGCGTGTGTCTGCTGGAGCAACAACGCGTCCAGATCCATGCTTTAGCCGATTTGGTTTAAGACCGTAGCAACGGGACGCGTCTTTTATAGACGCTTTTCATTGAAATAAATTGCATTTAAGTGCTGTGTAAATATTGTTGCAGTGTTTCTTTGACAAATGGAATGACCGTTGAGAAAATTGCTTTAATGCAATTTTGATTAATTTGTATCAGTTTTATGGAAATCAATTCGAGAAGCTTCGACGTCGAGCGAACTCTGCAATTTAAACTGTTGACATTAGCAGCCTTTCTGGACATTGAAGGAGCTTTTAACAACGCTGTGATGACGACATTTATGACGTGTTCCTTTGTTTTAAATTTCTTTTCGATACAACATACACTTTTCTAATACACATCTTCTATAGACAATGAATTATATACATATATCCATAACATGTATTAAAATTTAAGAACAAATATAAATATATATACTATATGGCTATATTGAAGAGTACCAGAAGTACAAATCTTTCCTTTAACAAACTCCTGTGCAGGCGGAATTATGTCCTGACCGATGAGAAAGTCGTTACAAGATTATTCGGGGCTCTATGGAGGTACTACGTGTCAACTGGATCTTATCCTTGCATTGCACCTGCACGAATGCAAAGCATTGCGTCTGCTTGAGCACCCGGAGCATAAAAATGCTGCCCAACGGACACTTGAATATCATTCTAAATTCTTCTATTACTGTGGGCAGTATAGAGGCTGGCAAGGCCATTCTAGGCTCCGCAGAAAATATGGGTCAGAAAATTTGGGTCTTCTCTATTGCTATTGCGAATAAGTGAACCGGAAAAAGCTGTTAAAACTAAGCTTACCTTAGGAAATTGATGCTAAATATACACGGCCAACATTGTAACGAGTTGGTAACTATCGCGTCTGCGGCAGGAGAGTACAGTAGTTCTTTTGAGGACATCCTAGGTTTCTATGCTGAAGTAATACCAGACCGGGCTGATGTTGAAGCGATGCCAATTAACAGAAAAAGAAGAATACATAGGTTTAGTGCTATAGATTCGAAGGTATATTTTAAATTTGAAAGAAAAGTGAAGAAACCTGTTTGAATGCATTGTTTAATAAGTGTTTTAATTTTCATTCCAAAAAGCATTAAAAAAAAAAAAAGGATACATAAAAATAATACCAACGATAAAAACATTATTTCATCGGATTGAAAGCGTTTTTAAAAATTTATCTCAACAAAAGCGGTCGGAATCCAAAAATAGCAGGACAAAAACGAAAAACTTTTCTCATCAACTAATGACAAATTTTCCATGCGGTTGCGACTCGTCGTTGTTGTTGTTGTTGTATGGTAAATGGTTTCATTTCATCATCCGTTTCTGGCGTAGAATTGCTAAATGTGAGTGGCTCGTTTTACGGCCCGGATATTAATTGGTTTCATGACCTGTAAATGGGATTGGATGGAGTGGATAGTGGAGCAAATGTTCCCGTATCTACAGCAAAAGGACCCGTCAGCGATTAGTGACGAATTGGGAAATTTCATGAAGTATTCGATTCGTTCCACAGTGTCGACGATGGCATCTCTCGATAACCACCAAAGTTGGCGAAACTAATGAAATCATAGATTCGCATCTCTTGGCTGAGAAATCGTTGGGTTGTTGTGCATTCCCCCTTCCCCCTCCCCTTCCGACGGAACACCCGGCAACTTCTGCCTCGATCTGTTTTGGAAACATATGAAAATGAGGAGACTTTCAATTCAATTTGAGTCGTTTTCATGGTCGGTCATCGAAGGTATCGCATCGAACTTCCCCGTTTCTCCATCCCTCCGCTCCATGTTCTGCTTCATTGCCACTTATGCAATTCTACGTTCACGTGGAAACGTCATGAATAACCAGTTAATGGATGGCAATATCCTCGATTGCACAGCTCAACAGATTTTCTGGCGATTACGTTTAATTGAAGTTTAGCCTCGTGCAGGGAAGTCGTGCCGTTGAGGGAGGAGGGGCTGAGGTTTTCATATTTTTACGTACCTTCTTCGAAAAGTGGTTCATTCGTGGCTGTTGTGGTTCATAATATTTCCGGGCCTCTTAATATCCGATGCACCACCCCGCGCGATACCTCGAATCTCACGAATAACAGCACTACAACCCATGTTACGACATTCAACATGGTGACTGCGCTACTTCCGCTTGCCGAGTTTTAACGTATTTCCGTTTGGCGTTTGCAACTTTTAACAGAGTCGTCATCATCAGTTGCTGATTCCGTTGCCGTAATTGTTGTTGTTGTTGTTGTTGCATCAGCTGGCATCCAAGCAACCGCCTGTCACTTGTTTCGTTGTTTCGCCTCCTGTGTTTTTTGTGGCCATTTTTGTACATTAACTCGAAAGCATTGCATTCGTTGGTGTTGGATTGCTTTGATTGTTTTTGCTGGTTTTTAGTAACGTTTTTCAATTCAGTTCATTGTTTATTGCAATTCTTGTGAACTGCGAAAATTCGCGGTTTTCTCCGTTGACAGGAATTGGCGAAACTTTCCATTGCGCAGTTGTTTTTGCTTCTTCAACTCTTCACTGTTGCCGTTGCATTCTGTGTGTGTGTGTGTGTGTGTGTCGTCCTTTCCTCCTTTCGTTTCACAATTCAACGGTCTGAATTTGTTGTGTTTAATTTGACTTGAGATTTTTGTAATTAAAAACACGGCTAAGCTTATGATTTCCTCCATTGAACCGGATGCACAGTTTGCTATTTTCTCAACTGTGCATTGCAATATCTGAAAAATTTACAACCGTCACAATAATGAAACACTTCGCATATTATTGATTCTTTCTAGCGAAAGAAGAGTATAAAATTTATAAAATGCAGATTTGAAGCTCATCGAAAACGAAAGTAGTAAAATTTTGCATCTTAATTTTCGTTTATTAAATTTTCCAATATAAGAGTTTTGTGACATGTTAAAAAACATGAGAAAAAAGGGAATTTTACGTGTTATTTCTGCGTGGGAATTAATGGCAACCCTGCTCAGTGAAGATTGTTGTGAGAGAGGAGAATATGATCACATTTCCTGAGATAGTAGAAGACGATTTGAGTTTATTTTAAGCTTCACTTCTTTTAAAATTAAAGGAGATTAATAAATGGTTTTTTTCTTCATCCGAAAGTAATCAAGGAAAACCTTCAACCAACAGCAAAACACTTTTCATTATGAATTATAATATTATCACTCCTCACGTTGTGATGATGGCACGTTGCTTTGGAAGACGTTTTACTAGAGTGTGTAGGTTTCTCTTCCTCCTCGCTTGCATCTGTTCCGGTGTCAAGAAGTTTAGCACCATCCGCTATCTGCTCGTACTCCTCCCTGCACCCTTCTATTTTCCCCTCGAGCAAGTCATTTATGCAAAAGCGAAATTGATGACACTCAAACGGCGCCGCAGCCAAAGTATTGAATTAAGGGGCATCATTAAACCACGTCTTAGAACGCGGCGTGTGCTGGAGAGGAGAAGGTGAATCCTTCGGTTCATCCACTGGAGCAGCCGAATCGATTTGCACACCTCGATGCCCTTGATACGAGCGATTTATGGCATCACCTGCAAATTCAATTATCGCCGAAGAAGGTTTTTAATCGAGTCGTTTTCCTTTTGAATATCGTGAATTTAAATATCGGCTGAGTGATTTTTAATCTCTTCTTAAAACGAAATTTTCATAAAAAAATGTATTTGTAATATACATAAATCATAACTTCATTTTTAATGTAGAGTATTATTAGATTATTTAAATTTTGTATATGCCGAATGTAATTGCTGAATGACTTTTGAATGCATTAAAATGATGTTGTTTGCGGGATTTGCATAAATTCTTCACCTAAAAGTGCAAGGAATGATGCAACAACAACAATAAACTCCACAACACCTTTTCTCATACGTACTGTGGCACTTAAAAACAACACCAACAACAACACCCACACATTCGCACACAAAAAACAACAAAAAAAAAAAAATACTTGGTACAAAAATTTTGTTAAGTGGTTTTTATATGCTTTTAAAACTCTTTTGAATGCTTAACTAACTGCTGCTAAAACTATTATTCACATGTTGTTGTTGTTATTGTTGTGCATTGTACAGTAATTTGTTCCTGGATTCGTTGTTATTTCAGTTTTAACATTAATTCAAAGTTGTTGCAGCGCAGCGAAATCCAGAGCAGAACAAAACATTTAATACCAAAAAAAAATAACAATAAAAACGACAAGGAAAAAAGGAAAAAACATTCCGAGATTCCTGAAGCCTTGAGTGTTGCTGTATGCTCCACAGAAAAGTTACTTCTCTCATGTGTGCATGTGTCTTTCGCAGACGAGGAGTACAGAAAAGTTTGGTGTAAGCTCTCCATTAGCTTAATAATTTGTTGTTGTTGTTGTTGTTGTCGCTTTCTCTTAATAAATGAGAGCCTGCCAACTGAGCTGCAGTTTTAAGATGAGTTTTTAAAGATAGAGCGGGAGAGAGACGATCAGATGTGGCTGAGTAAAAGTATTCTATACTCCCTCTAACAGCTGTGAAAGTGCAACATAACTTCGTGAGGGGAACATATTAGATGTTCGGGGTTAATTGTTAGGTAACGTCAAAGTGTGAGAAGGTAAGAAAAAACAATGTCGGTTAAGTGGCAAGGGAACAATTTAGATTTGAATGAGTTGGTGTGTGTATGTGCGTCCTGAGAGTTAAATTTCCTGTGCGATGTGTTTCTGCATGTGCTTTCCAGAATAGTTTTCCAGGTAAATTTAAGCTTTTAGTAAACAAATGCAAACGATGTTTGCTTAGTTGGAAATTTATTTAAATTAAAATGACACTTTCTATTTTTGTTGCATAAGTTTTTCATGTTGCGGTTTCTGAAGTCAGATTGGCTTTTAATAAAATGCAGATTAAAATTATTGAGTTTAAAATTAAATTTACATAATATACGCATAGCAAGAAACCTATAGAAATATCGCAGAAACTATTTTAATTAAGGGATTTAATAATGGTTTTGAGGAAGTCTGAAAAGGCTGTAAGATTAACGTCGAAATCGCAGGATTGGTGTTTGTTTTTTGTATTGAAGGTATTCAAAATTCCCATACATACATCGCTACAAAAAAAAAATTGTCTTTTGTGTACTTGAAGAGTTGCTTTTTGGAAGTAACCAAACAACGGGCGGAATTTCCTGCCGAAAGGAAGCTAAAAAAACCCTCAAACTCAAGCAGCGCACAATGCAACCCGCCTTGAGCCAAATGTCAACGAAAAAGTCAACTTCAATGTTCAGACTTCTGCTGAGTTCCCCGTTCAGTCATGCTGAGCGCTCAGGATCAGCAGCGGGCGCATTCAGCGGCTTGTCTGCATGCAGCAGTTCATAAAACCTAAAACACATTTGCATCAAGCCGTAACAACCGAGAGAGGAGACACCCTACTGCCGGCATGTGTGCGGCGGCCTCCTTCGTCCTTTGAGAAGCCCGCAGCTGATGGTAATCCGCGAGCTGCTGAGCTCTGGAAGCAGTACAGCTGCGAAGACAAATTGCACAACCGAGCGAGATGTATTGCCAACGGAATTCGACTTTGGATTCTAATGACAAGTAAATGCAGAAAGATATCACAGAAAGGAGATAAAAATAAGCGATGGGGGAGAAAGGTGAATAGAAAATCCGTAATAAAAAAGAAAATATAAATTCAGCTTTAGATTAGAGATTCCGAAATGTGCAGAGAGATTCCGAGAGCAGGAGGAGCTGCAAGGGAAACTGCTCTGTGCTGCGGAGGCGAAGACTTTTTTGCGTTGTTGCTGAATGTAAATTTCACCGAGCGACATCATAAATCAATGAAGTCGGCTGTCGTTGGTTTCGACTGCAAATCGATGATTATATTAGATCAGCTTGAAAAGACTACAACTTTATTCACAAAATGTCAGCTATTAGGATTAGTGACTATATTCGTCATGTACAATCAGTAATTCCATTATCCATTATAATTATAACTATGGCTTTTCTCCACTACATTACAACTAACTTTTTATTTGTATACATTTTCGATTTTTTTTTTGTATGGAATTTTTAATTCAATCAAATCGACAAAATAAAATATTGATTATTATTAAATGTGGTTGGTGGGTTTTTCGCTCTTGTTTGTGGTGAATAAATAAATGTGTGCAAGCCGTGAACGAAGCTCGTCGTGATTACACGAACCGCATTCGTCCATTCAATCAATATTGACAATATTTCTGAACTGCGCTTAATTAGCTGTTATTTATACAGCTAATTGTGCGCTGCCGATGATATAAATACGACAGACAAACAGACCGACGGATGCAGGAGCTGGCAAATGAACGGTCGTACTTGAAATCGATTGGTCCAACAGACGATTCGAGCAACCTGACCGAAGCCATGAACACCCTAAACACAGCGATGAAGCTTGCATGTACATCTGTTGAAAATATAGGGGAAACCACGACTCCCAAATTCGCCATACAGAAAATTAGCAACGTGTATAAATTTTTCATGATTGATGATCATTTCCAGGTCAAAAGTTGGATTCTCTCTGTTAATCAGAAGCAGATGAAAATATATTAAAAGTAGGATATGTGGACGTTGTGTAGATGTTATTAACTATCACGAAATGATTTCGGAATACTTGAAACAAGTTACAGTAGAGGTTTCCAAAGGAATTTTATTATTAGAAGATTACCAGGGAAAAATATTCACAATGTATCCAAGCAGTATTTTGATTATATCCATAAGTGAAGAAAAGGAGTTGTAATACATCTATATTTGTGAACTGATATCTATATATCATATATTTGAAGTGATTTCTAGATATATCAACTTGATAGAGTATCAACTTTGCAACACACGATAGATCTGCAGGGAACACGATAGGTAATATCTTTTTTTATAGGTAATATCGCTAATAATAACCCGTAATTCATTTATATGTGGTATATATATGTTTAATTTTAGACTCCGCAACATTATTAAAAAAAAAAAAAAATTAATATTGATGGGAACATTGGCGAAAACGATATACAATTGAAACGAAAACACAATACATTACTTCATGACTTATTGTGGAGCACATTGTCAATTATATGCATTACTTTTTAATAATATTGCCGTGAATCCAATCCAAGCCAGAATACAATCTGGAATTCATAGTAAATTACCAATTCGATTACTATACATTACTGTTTTCCTCTGGAAATTAATTAACATTAATTAACATTAATTTCTTCCTAATTAATTACTATACAAATCATGAAAATATATAATCATAAAAGGCAAAATGTTAGTTGTAATAATTACAAGAGCAAAATTACTTCAGTAATTTTTAAAGTTATCCAATTGAAAAAAATAGTAGGATGGCAACTCTTTTCGTTTCGTCGAGTGCATTTAGCGGAGCTGTCATTCAGGCTGCGGCGATATTTTGCAATTGGAAAATGTTTGTGTTAATTATATTAAACGGAGTTGGCGAAGTATTCGATTTATATATATGCAAGTAAATATTGATGTGAAGCTGTCGCGTCGGTATTTCAAGTATTCCACTCCATTCTTGGTAAACTTTGTTTCAGTTTTCAGAGCTCAGCTTTTTTTGTGTTATTATTTTTGATATAAAAAATATACCGTTGTTTGTTGTGAGTTCTTTGTGCGAAACATAATTTTCAACTGTGACAATTAATTAACACAGCGCTCGTTACGTTGGCGCAACAAAATAATTCTTTTTGCAGCAAGTGAATTACCTCGGCCACAAGTTGGCGTCTCGGCCAATCAATTCAACAGCGCCGACTTGAGTCCAGGTCGTGGCTCCGCATTCATAAATAACTCAGCCAACGTCTTAGCATTCATTTGGCTCTCTGCACCACGACCCGCTTCTGTTCCAAGTGTAGCCGAACACGTCGTCGTGGGTGACTTCGATTCATCGTGCGGCGGGAATGAAAGTCGCTCGTAACGGAAGCGTAACTTTCGACAAAATGTTGCATGAAGTGTGAACAAGTAGAAAACAAAGCTTCCGGAAACAGGCTCGTCTGCCGGGGCCGCAGACTTCTGCAAGACAAAAGCGACACTCCGCCCATATTAATTGCCATGTGGCGAAGAAGTTCGGAAGTGGCCCAGTTATGTCTGTGCGACTGTGAAGTGTTTGTGTATGTGTGGGTGGGTGCAAGTGTGAAGCAAATTTCGTCTGACATAAACTTAATTAGCTTTTGTGTGTTTTCGGTCTATCGGTTCCGGCGTTGCTCTGGATTTTTGTTTTACTATCTTAACGAAGTGTCGTTGATGCCGGCCCCGGTGAAGAGCTGGGAACGGGAACAACCACTGCAGATCTATCGGAATTAAGGCACTTTAATTATCGGTCTTGCATTGTGATCAAACGGAGCAATGGGCTTCATTTTCTCCGAGAATCCAGAAACTCTCCTGGAAACAGAATCCAATTTCATGTCGTTGGGTGAGGTGAGTGGAAGTTGCAACTTCAAACAATTCCTAGTTTATATATTAGATTAAGTGTTTAAAGGTGAATTCTGTTGCTGTAAGATTTGTAGAGAGGTTCTCCTTTCCGCGAGATTCTTGACAATAATAGACAAGAACATATAATAAATAAATCCTCAGAATTCTATTCCGATGTTTGTTAAGAACAACTCAATTAGAAGCAAAGAACGAGGAGACACTGTAACGAGGAGCCGCACTCCTCGAGTTCTTCCGTTTCGAATCAGAGCATCGAAACCGTCTTCCTTTCCGCCGCGAGCTCGGAACTCCAACAGCGACGAAGCTGAACAAAAGCAAAGTTGAACTCACTTTGCGGCTTCGGTCCGGTGCGGTCCAGATGCAGGAAACCGTGGATGGAGTAGGAAATATCTTTAGATGTTGAGTCGTCTGCGGATTCTCATGCTTCCGATTGAGTTGCTGTTAATAGGAAAAGCGGCGGGGGTTAACAGCGAGAAAGCAGCATGACAGATTCGCCTCAAGAGGATTTCCACGTCTCACTTTCACACAGCTCATTTCCCAACAACTTTTGTTTATGTTTCGGTATTCGTCACAAATATTTTCATGTCATTGACTCTGCTTTCGACCGCGGTTGCGAAAAGTTCCACTAAGACTCTGAATCCTTGTTGGAGGGGAGTTTGGGGAAATGTTGTTGTCGTTCCATATTCCTTCTTCGATCGGCTCAATTTTCATTATTTTTAAGACTTTGCTGAATTCTTTTTTTGTGCTGTTTGCAAGCGTTTGTTTTTATTTATGTTTGATGTTTGTATTTATATTTACAACTGGAAAGTTTGGCTCTTTTCTTTGGTTTCCTACTTCTTTTCTCCTCAGTTCTTTTTTGCCTTTCTCCCCTTGAACAAATGTTTGACTTCTTCTTCAAATATTTTTCAGCAAAAATACTTTTTATCCAATTGAATTGAACTGAATTGAATCATCAATGGACGACGAATGACAGAATTTATTGAGTTTTCGAACTTTACTGGGTTTTTGATGCTGTTCTCATTACATTTGCGGTTATCGTCGTCTGTTCACATGCTCAAAAAACTCTATTATTAATACAATTTGTGGACAACGAATTGTGCTAGATTTTTATTATAAAGAAAACTTTAACAGTTTAAACATAATTTATTAATAATTCTTGTTGACGTGTTTGTTGTTTAATGTAATGAATTCATGCTTTAAGTTTTCTTTATTCCTGTTAAATCCATGTTCAATTATTCATTCATTCATTACGAAATCTTTGAACATTTCATTTCGCATTGCATTTCGTTATTTGAATAATTCTACTTCATATTAAATTCCGTTTAATTTGACGTGACATAATTTTGTAGTCAATCGAAGAATTGTTTAATAAGCGTAAAATTTTCCTTCATCATTAATTAAATTCCTTATGCTTTGTGCAAAGAACGAGGCAAATAAAACAAAATGATCAAAGTTCTGCTCAAAGGACATTCAGACATCGACTTGTTTGTCGTTAATCGAAGCTGAGTGACTGGAATGGAAATGAATTATTTGAATTATTGAATAAAATTTGTAGATTGAAGATTCTTTCGGGTTGAGAATATTCGTTACAGAGGCGATGCACAGGGAGGCGGAAGCGACTGACAACGATGATGATGACGACTGTCATTGAATTTTTTGTACTTAAGCATCGCGAGTTTTCCGGAAGATTTAAGAAATGGGGATTAAATTGGAATGATAAAAAGAAAACCCAAATTTCAAAACTAAAGGAATCTATTAAGTGAATTCTGTAATGAAAACCCACTTCTTATGACTCGTTTTTGTATTACATTTACGCGTCATTTTAAACCACTTCCGGTAGACGGAAGGAGAAAGTTTCAGACGCAGCTTCAAGTGAAAGAGAAACTCTGATTGCTAGAAAGGAGAAAGTGCGAAGTAAATGGAATGAATCGTTTGAAGAGTTTTGGAATACTTTGCATTCCTTAACACACTTCGTTGTCGGTTAACTAACTCTTTGCATACCTTGCAGCCAGACACAAACCATTGCCACGCACACACAGCCACCGCTCTACGCTTCCTTGGCGCTGTGAAGCCAGAAAGTCGTCTAGGATTTCCCACACACACATGGCTGAAATATTCAGATTCAAATGTGAAGAAGTGGAAATAATTATGACTCTCGTTTCGGGCCAAACTTAGGAATTCAGGCCAAATAAATGTGTGAATAAATAAATGCAAACTGTGAAGGATTATTTAAAAACACAGCCACATCAACACACAGCAACAAATGCAGAAGCGTGTGTTGTTTTATGATTCAATTTAATTTTATAATTTAACCGGAAGCATAGAGTTTTGTTTAAGTTTTCGTTTGAAGCCGGAGCTGAGCAACTATTATTATCCATGGCTAAGGAAATGTGTGTAACTGCGGACGGGAGTGAGAGTGTGAATGTGGGTTACTGAGGCGTCGACGAGAGTGTGTGCGTGCTTGTGAAAGACACATATGCACACTGTGAAGGCGTTGCAGGATTTAATGTATATGAATTACAAATTAAACACTTCAGCACTTAAACAAATCAACAAAGACACAAACGCAAACAAAGAACACACCCACGCACGTATTTATGCGCATTCACATCACACACACAAACACATGTTTATCTACAGAATTGACTTTTTAGCTTTTTTGCTTTTCTGCTTTTGCAACTTAGAGTGAAGCATTTTCTTTGTTTGTTTTATGTTTATGGTGCCATTCCTTTTTGTGTGTGGGTGTGTGTGGGTGTGGCTGTTTGTGTATATGTATGCTTCAGTGTTGTTTATTATTTTAATTAAGTGTTTGTTATTTGAAAAGTGATTTCTATTAAGGATTCTTTTAGGGTTTTTTTTTCCTTGAATCACAAGAAATGCATGCAAATTGCGACTTGACAATGTTCTATATGAAATTTAATATTATAATAATATTCAACAATTATCAATTTAATAACTCAGGTCGAGAAATAGTTGCCACCCTTTGGAAACATCAGAATTTTCAATCACTTTTCGTACTGAGTTACGTACTGTTTGCTTTTCTTCTTTACCTTTTCTTTATCATACTTTTATAAATTTAAACAAATCATAAACAATAAATTAAAAGCAAAACTATAATATTCTTCGCATATACCTTGTATATATGAAGTATTACACTTATTTTACCGTACTATAAAAATAATAATATAAAGTAAAATAAAATATAAGACTTAAGTACGCCTGTTACATTGCTGAGCTTGAATCTGTTCAAAAGGAGTTCTTATTCTTCTTCTTCTTGTTCTTCTGTGTAACTTCTAGCTTCAGACATTATTGTGAATATTGTTGTCTACATGCAACTTCTAAAATATATCCTTCAGTTGAGGAGTTTAGGATGGTGAAAATCTTAATGATGCATACATTATTTAAATTATCTTTATTTTATGTATTTATTTAAAAATCCTTGTAAAAATTACGGAATAGATTAAAGGAAGAAAGGAAGGAAATATTTGTCTTTTTCTTTTCCAACACAAAATCACTTTCACTTAAAAAACTTTCCACTCTACTTACGTCCAGTTTTTCATCTATTTTAAGACTTCTCATTCTGTTTTACCTCTTTCCAAGTTTGCGCTCATCACCGACCGTGATATTATGACGTCATTAAGGGTTTTAATATCAGCAGAAGTGATACACATTCACGTAGTCGCAGTTGTTGTTGTTGTTTATGTGGCTCCGCTTTGTCAACAACACAGCGTAAAACGCAACAATTATTGCATCAAGGGAACTCGCACCGCAAATGAATTAAAAAACGAATTAAAAACGAGTGCTTGTAATGAAATTCCATGGCCAACGCGTCGCAATTACGACCGTGTGATTATGTGTGAATGTATGCGTTAACGCATGTTTCTGTGTGCTCGTTGGAAGTGACTGTGTTTTCAAGTGCGTCGTTGCCTACTTTCTGACTCATGCTCACACATAACGATTTTAATGAATATTTTTGAACAGTTTGCAGCTTAAATTACAACTGCCTTGACTCTCATCCGCCCTTCGGCCTTCGATCCCACCGTCCCCCTTCCCCCACCATGAACTCCCAAATGCATGCGCCTAATGCATTTAATCATCGGCAGCGCGCTCGTTCGGCCACGTCGTCGGTCAACACGACCGAGCGCTATTCACTAGTGAGTAATTATTGTGAATGCAGTAGATCAGTACAAACGCGCGTGGGTGTGTGTGGGTGCTTCTGTTTATTATTGTCTGCACTGCAGTGGAAAGTTAACGATGTGTGAGTGAAGGTGAGTGGGTGTTTTTGTTTGGTTGAGCAGCTGTGGCATATTGCACGCTTTGAAGGCATAAAATATGTCACACAAATATTCTCACTGAACAACAGCTGCGATGTGAATCCTGGAGTTGTCACACGAAGGCTCCATCGAAACTTTCGAAAGATCAGCGATTAAAGAAGCTCGCTAAACTCTATTCATCTTTTTTGGCATACATAATTAAAGCCTTGTCGCTTTTACCAAAAAAAAATTGCTGTGATATATAAAACTTTTCGCCCCATCCGCCGACTGCTCATTCCTTATTAATTGCGGACATTTTGGTCATGCAAAATTCATAACCTTGAAATTGTTCATCTCTACACTTAAACCCGAAATACCGAAAACCAACCTAACGCAGCCGAATGCAATTGAGGTTATTATATTAAGTGAAACGCTGATGTGAAGTCTCTAATTTGGCTGCAACCGCGGAAACCAACTGCAACAATAGACAACACAGCGAATAAACTTCTAAATATATCATCAATTTAAAGAAAAAACAATGGAAAAAGCTAATAGAAGCAGAACGGATAAGGACAAAGAGCAAGAAAGCGAAGGGGACGAAGAGGAAGCAGCAAAAACGACCGAGATGATCGCAAATTGCAAAACTTTTTAATTGTTAATTTCCAAAAAATACGAACTCAAATTGACTTGGACTGGAGAAGAAGTCTGAAGTGTCGTGTTGTTATCGTGGTCGTTGTTTGGGAAAGTTGCGCGCGGTCAAAGGGTCTAAAGCAATTTATCCCCCTTCCCCGCAAAGCAACCAAAGGACCGAAATCGCGTTAGGCTCCAGGCAGCGGATGCGCGAAATTAGCCAAAAAATGTTGAAAATAAGTTGCTGGACTCTCGCAAGGACAACAGCATCGCAACCGTGGAGAAGAGGGGGTAAGGGACTGGGGAAGGGCCGAGTATTTCCGGAAAGAGCAAATTATTAATTTAATATTCTCGTTGCTGCTGTTACTGCCAACTTCCATCTCCGTTTCCATTTCCATTTCCGTTTCCATGCCACGCAAAAATCGCTAGCGTGGTGACGGAATGAGGAGTGCTCCGGAAAGGAAGAATCACGGCGGTGTTGGGGAGCGGAAGAAGGCCGCAGAATCGGTCGGCCAAAACGGCCATAAAACCATTTTTCGCACTCACTAAAAACACAGGAAATACAAAATGAAACAGAACCAAACAAGCAACAAGCAAAAAGAAAATTATTGCTTCCTCTTAATATTCTCCTGTCTCCTCTCCGCAACTCACACCCCCGTGTTTCCTTCCCATCCCATTTCTAAAAGTTCGGATTAAAGAATAAAGTTCTCATTAAGATAATAACTGAATTTCCGCTCGTCGTTTAAAAGCCCCACTTTCAACTCTCGTCCCTTCGGCATCTGCATGAAGGAAAACTTTTTACTTACTCCTGCCGCGAATTCCACGTCGTGCTGCCGCTTGTGGGCTGCTTTTGGCCGGTCAACGAAGATTACACGGGATCATCAATTGTTGTAAAGACTGCAGCGTTTTATCGGCTTTTGTTTGGCAGCATCTTGGACAGTTTTAACGCGGCTTTAAAATTAGATTCTTCAGCTGTAATTTCAGTTGTTATTATTGTCGACTTTCAAAACGTCGGCTCCGCGATTATTGCGTTAAGTGGCTAAAGTTTCGTCGTTTATCGCTGTCGTTCGTCGTAGGGAAAATCAAAGGTAAAGCTTCAAATGAATCCAGAAATGAAATTCGAATAATTGTCGAAGTAAGAAAATTGAGCTAGAAAAACTGTACTATAACGGACCAAATATTATTACCTAGTTCAATGTCACTTGACTTTTATTCATATATTTCTCCATCATTGACTTAGAAGTGGTAAAAATTGGCTTGTTTAAATAAACGGTGACTTGTTCGATCGTAACGTCGTCATTCGTGCGTCCCACCAACGTCATCGATAGCATTTTCGCACCTACTTCGATGAAGTGGCGTCGGTTGATGGTTTCCAAAGCGATCGAAGTGCTCCATTCAAACGATAAACGTCAGAATCCTGATGCTGCTTTCACACGCTGCTTTTCTATTGAAGGAAGGGAAGACGAGATTCTCTCTCCTTTCGTATTGAATCCTTTCACTTCTTAGAAGCGAAGGTGGAAAGGAGTTGAATAGAAGCAGTGTAAGAAGATGGTAAAGCAGGAGGAAGAGAAGAAGAAACACGATTTTCAGTTGGCCAAAGCTGCTTCTTGCCGTTTTTGTGACAATTTAAGTTTTTTACTACGTCGCTTACTCAAAAACACTTCGAATTCCGCTACTCAGCGTTGTTGATCTTGTTGTTTTTTTGTATTTTTCCACTTTAGTGCTTCCAGTGCAATCGCTTTCGAACAATTTGATTTGATTTCATTGAAAAGCGAAAAGTTCTTCAAGTGATTTCCGGATACGGATGCGAATGTCAACGATTCGTTGTCGTTGCTGGTTTTTTTGTTGTTCTCAAAAAAAAAAAAAAACGGAACAGCAGCAATGATGTCGATGTCGATGACGATGATTATGATTTCATAACCTGTAAAGACGTTTATGCAATTCCATTTGATACGAGAAACTTATAACAACGTGGAAGCCGTCGCACGCCCGCACCTACACCAGGCACACACCCACGCACACACACACACACTCACACGAACACATCACGTGTACCTGTGGCTTTGATGCAATCACTGCGAGAGACAAACTTTTCAAGTGTTGCAGAGGTGTTTTAAGCCGTGCCCCCGCAGCTGCTCCTTTATCGGCCGTCTACACATTATAACGGGTCTCCTTTATTTTCAAGAGGAATGGAACGAAATTCAGTCGAAGCAAAATGCGACGAAGCATTCAATGTTTGTATGAAAAAAGCAGCAGACAACAAAAAAGAAGCATTGCATACTTTTGAGTGCTGATGCATGTCATCAACGGGACAAAGTTTAAAAGTTTGCATTCTCACTCACTCTCTCTTTCTGCCCCCCTCTTTCATCATGTTCGGTAAAACTTATGCCATCGCTTGACTCTGGAAAATATTGTGTAATGAGTGCTGTAAGTCGTTGCAAGTCAAATGCCTTCATGCCACCCCTTCAGCTCCTTTAAATGACAATGAGTTTGAGGATTGCATCCGAATGCAGTTCATGGGAGACGGGAGCGGCGTGGGGCAGCGCAGATAAAGGAATATTTCACAATTTTTACAGGTGAAGTCATACGTTTAACTTTTAGTGTTCCGTAGTTAAAAAAGTACGCAGCTGTTCAAATCTTGTTTGAAGTTCGCAAAGCATGAATAAAACCCTGTAGATGCTCGGAACTTTTGTGAGCAGATAGCATTTACGAGCTATGAACAGATACTAAACACTGCTAACATAAAAATTTTCATGCTTTCATTGCTGAGTTGTAGTTAAACTTAAAGCAACTGAGAGAATACGCAAAATGGCCGTAACACACAAAAGTTGAATGAAAATAGCGTTGGCCAATCGACGATATTAATTAAATTGGATTCCATTTCCGGGAAAGTCTTATACAAAAGTGAATTCCTTCGACTGTCTACTTACTGGCTTCATTTTTCTTCTTTTTATTTATTATGTTCCACGTTTAAATTATGTTTCTCCTTCTTTTCTGACCCAAAAATTTTGTTTTCATTAATAATTTGGACACCCTTTGCGTAGTTTCCATTCTCTTCAAACTCGCCGCTTCCCAGGACTCTCATTTGTATATTCCTCCCAACATTTTTTTACTGATTGCTCCTTTCTGCTCTTGATTTTTATGCGAAAACTTTAAATAGGAAAATCTTGAAGTGAAAAATCTGCAGACAGACCTTCTCATTGTAATTGGTGGAAATCTTACGTTTAAAAGGTAAAAGAATGAGTTCTTTTTCCGTCCATTCTTGCATCCTCTCCGCTTCACACGTGTCTTGTCCCACTACTCATTTTTATTTAGCCACTGATTAACAGCGCAACCGTGCAAAAGTTTACTGACTCCTTCTTCGGTTCGGGTTGGTCGTTTCCTTTACTGTTGAACATATTTTGTTGGTGGTTTTTCTGCCCTTAACTTCATTCTCCTAAGCTTTTAAGGACCTTTTCCTCTATTAAGTTGTACGATTAATCAGGTTGAATTTCTTTCGTTTTTATCACTATCCGATAACCTTTGTTAGAAAAAAGCCTTTTATCGTTTTAGTTAATGAAAAATGCTTTTAACTATCGCAAACCCAAAAAACTAATCAGCGATTTGTATAATTAATTTGAGCTCAAAGAAATTAAATGCACTCGTCATTACTTTTGATCAAAATTTGAACAAACAAAACACATTTTTGAATGCACTGAAATAAACACTCGTCGATTAGATTTAATTAAGTGCAACAAAATATTTTCAGTCATTCATGGAAAAAATTAAACAAAAACATAGGCTTTTCTGACTGTTTTTGTCCCCCCGGAATCTCACTTCTTCACCCATTTTAATAAACAGTGCTTGTCCCTTAGCGCGTTATCCTTTTTAAATGAGTGGGATTTAATAAAATATTCTACACGCTGACTCACATATTGATATACAAGCGAATGTGTTGTAAACATATGTATATAAACAAAAGCGACCCTCACCCATCGACCAAAGTCAATCTTTGACCCATTCACTGAGTGTACCTTGTGTAGTTTATAGACAAATGAGCGGACCTACATATTTCATGATGAAAAAAAACCATTTGTATAATATGCCACGATCATCTATCGTTTATCTAATGTAGCAGTACCGGATCGTTCCATCCAAAACCCTTAAAAACGGTTTCACTATTGTGCTGTAGTGGTTCGGAATTCACGAAAGCGATTCCCAAATAACTATTTTTCTCACTGGGTACAAAGCCATAGCTATGTTTTTAGTATTTGTTGTCGGCGAAGATGCACTAAATTGGCGACATGAAACCGTTTGCGGAATCCTATGGGTCAATCGCTTGTTGTTGGCGTAATTGTTTTCGCTTGGCATCGTGATGTGTGTGCGTGTGCTTCTGGTGATTGTTGTTGGTGCTTTTGTTGTAGTTGAGCCGTAATTAATTGCAGTTTTTAGTAAAACAATTAACAGACAACTTTTTAAACAATTGCAATTGCGCATACGACGTGTTGTACTCTACATTGAAATAGTTACAGTGCGTGTCACTGTGTGCATTATTTCGTTGTATTTTATTTTTTTAACTGTCGTTGGACTGTTGAATCGTTGTATAAACACCATTTTCTGTAATTTATCGCAGTGGATTTTATCCAATTTGGGTCCATTCGCTCGTTTAAAAAAACATAATTAATTAATGTATCAAGAATCTTATGAATGCAATAAGCGCTAGTAGTCGACAGTACCGAGCAGTTTTCGAGGGTCCAAAAGAGTAATCAGCAACCATATTCCGAATATTGTGCCAACGACTGGGCGCCGTGGGAGTTCATTTGTTATGCAGCGTTCGTCCGTCCAAAAGCAGAGTCCATCTCATTAAGCAGCTCGATTAAATTCTCGTTAATATTCCAAGCGTCTGGAGCAACAGCCGATTCCGGAGTGTCGCTTCAAGGAAACGGACACTAAAGAAATTTTCCGTATTTGCAATGAAGCATTCCTTTCACGTCATCGTCACTCGGATCGGCGCGGCTCGAAATGGAAATAGGAGTAAAAACTCATCGACGAGTGACAAAAAACAAAACGATGAGCACCTTTTTAATAAAACTATAATTAAACAGGAAGCGCAATGAACGTTTTTCATTCATTAGTGAAATAGTGAAGAAACGCTAACGACGCCAAAACTTTAGCGGCGAACGGAGCGCGGAATGTGGTGGGTGCTCGGGTCGATCGAGGCACTGCTTGGAAACGGAAGAGCTCGTGTTGAGTTGCATTAACGGAATTAAATTAAAACTAACAGAATGTTGCTCTGTGGAATTCATTGCTTTTTCTTCTTCGGCGTTCATTTTACCATTCAACGGTTGAGGTGATGGAAGATGGAGACGCGAAGGTATGTCGACGCGTTGTTCTTGAATTGATTACAAAATTACATTGGTTCGTTGCTGTTCTTCGCTTTTTTCTGTTAATTATTTTGTGTATTTTTATTTGCAGATCTTTTTGAGTTTCTATTCTGTTTGTTGCTTGCCTTTTTCGATACACAAGTGCGAATGTGATGGTGTTCAAATGCAAGAACGTGTGAATATTTGTCTGTTGTCGGTTTTTCCTTCCCTACTTTCAAGTTTTGCGAAAAAAAAATCCTTTTTATTCACTGACCTCGAAGAACATCCAATAACTGTAAACAACAAGATCGAATTTTACGGCTGCACAGGATTTAAAGTGCCTTTCATGGGTCGTTTAAGTTCAGTTGCAAGTTGATTTTGGGTTCGTTTTAATTTATTTTCTATTTTTCTTCATGGTTGTTGTTAAAATTTATTCATTAGAAGAAGCAAAATAGTAGTTCATTCAGTGGATCAATACTGAAAGTGGTATTTATAACGACTGGCAACTTCAACAACCGTTTCGATAATGGGAATGTAGGGTATTAAAGAATGTCTCACCTTCCTTATCGTGTCCTTTTCCGTCAACGTTGCCGATGAATTTGATTTGATTCATTTGAACAAAGCTCGACAAAGGTACAAACATTTATTGAAAAAGTGACACAGAAACGTTTGCGGACTGCAACATTTTATGGAAATTTTATGGAACCGAGCGACATTCGGGTGCAGCGACGGAGAAGAATCCGCGAAGGAAGCCGTAATTCGTATTTCAGTCCTTTAAATATTTGCGTTCGTTGCTTTGTGCAAAATGTGTGCAACTGCCGAAGAGTTGAGCACTCGGAGGCGGAGGTTTCGGTTGCTGTTTTGAGAGCTGCAGCAATCCTTGTAATCGCTAAATTTGAAATGCAAATATTTGAATGCAGCAACGGAGGACGCGGGCGTGTTTCTTGTTGCCAGCGATGCGGTTATTATTAAGCGTCGTCAGCAGATAGATAAAAATTATTTATGAATTTCTGTCTATGAATCTCTAGTCAGTTCAAACCAAAGCTTTTTCCGTTGTCTAGCAACAAACAAAGGAGGAACTAGAACAAATTCTGGTGACTTGAAAATGAATTCAAGGAACCGAAGTCAAACAACAGATAACAACAACTCAATCCAAGTCAACCAGGAATAGTTTTTGGCCTTAGAATGTGTTCAAAAGCTGTAGAAGAAATATAGAAAAATCACAGAGTAAAACTTTAAATTTTTCACGTTTACCATCAGAGATGCTTTAAACTTTTTACTCTCTTCAACATCGGAAAATCTGTCGTTATTAATTGTTATTATAACGTGCTCGTCACCCTTCCCTTCCCCTGCTTCTGCCACCCAAAAGCCACCTTCTCAAGCCCCGACTAGAAAGAAAAACAAAAGAATTTAACCCCAAAAAAGGGTGCCGCAAAATGATGATAGACGCTCACGACGACTTCATTTTGACTTGGGTCAGATACGAAGAAAGCAACTTTCGGGGCTTCAGGTCAGAAGGCATCGCTCCTAGCGGGTCCTTCGCCTCTCCCACCCTTCGCCTGAAGTATGCCAATCACGCTCTTCTAATAACTCTTGCGACAAGTGAGAAAACGTTATGACAGCGGAGTCGTTACGACGCTATTTAAGGTTAAGTAGGCCATCGTAAAGCGAGTGAAGTGAAGGATGAAGTAGATGACAGGCAATGAGAAAGAGTGACGGAGACGCGGTTGTGTCCTCGTAGTGGAAAAAATCATAATTCACTTAATATTCCGCTGCTTTTACAGTTTGTTTAAAAGAATGCGTTGAGTTGAAGCGAAGAAGATCTTTGAAATATGGTTTCTAACCTTCTTTTTCGTTGAATTTCAAGTTGATTTTAAGTTAATACCACTTTAAATTGCCAGCAATTCTCAATATTCTCCATATTTGTCATTATTAGCTGCCAGTTATCACTGAGGTGCTCATTATTGCTCGTGAATTTGTTGCACGATGTCCCGATTGGTATCTGCTACACTTTAATGTACACACCCATTACGACCCATTACACGTCCCAGCAACGAATCGATAAACTTATCAAATTTCAAGCACTCACTTAAGTATCGCCAACACGAAATTCGAATCACTTTTACCTTAATAAGGACCAATTTATAAATGGATTAAATTCTAATTTACAACAACAAATCACCCTAGAATACGAAGAGGGATAAAAGAAGCCGCAAAATTGACAAACAACAGAAGCGGGATGGTTTTCGGCATGATTTGTCCACGCTTTATATTTGTGGGTCGATTTGCGGTTGTTCGGGTCGTTCTCTCCTTTCTCCTGTCTCCGTTTTGATCGACTTATGATTGGCTTCGTTGAACGATTCGAAATCTTCTTATGACGTCCTTCATTTGGTGTTTAATGTAATGTAAATTTAAGGCTTACTTATGTTCTTTTTGTTGATGTTGTTGTTGTTG
This sequence comes from Thecophora atra, assembly GCA_937620795.1. Lineage (NCBI taxonomy): Eukaryota > Metazoa > Arthropoda > Insecta > Diptera > Conopidae > Thecophora > Thecophora atra. The sequence goes on from OW569401.1 coordinate 37,292,416, forward strand.
TTGGTGTCGGCAACAACAGAAGATTTTGCTGTGGGAAGATTTTCGTCTATTAGCCTCGGTTATCCTTCGTTCATCCTGCCTCCTTTTGAAGTATTAACGCACTCATCTGATTAAATGTGATTTTATCTGAAGCCATCGTCATTTGCTATTTCGTTGCTATTTTAAAGAGCAGAACGATGCAGAAGGAGGCAAGGAATGTATGAAAAATGCTAAGGATTATATTCAGGACGTTTTCGTTGTTAAGTGCTGATGGAAAAACGACAAAGAGAGGAAAGAAAGGATGTGAAGATTTGGCAGCTGCTCATCGCCTCATTGATCAGCTCCAATTGGATCCTGCCTACTTGTACGCTCTGATTGGATACGCTGTGATTGGAGTCGTCTTATGATTGCTTTAACAGTTAAATACTCGACGAATTGTTATTGTGCCTGATGAGAGAATGGAATGGAATTTAAATGGAATCGTAGTGAAAAAAGATTGTCTCTTTGCTGTTGCAGTGGCAACAGTTGCATATTTGCTGTTGTTGTTGTTGTTTTTGCTGCTGTTTTCGGTGTTGTTCCACTTATGCAAGCACATAATTCTGGACTTTTGTGGCAGCACAACGACTCTTGCCAAGCGCAAATGGATCTACATGGAACCAGGCAGGAAGATGGAAGGAAAAAAGCAGAAACACCGAAAATTTTTGGTCGAGTTTGAAAATCGTAACGAAGCCGCTCAGGACGAACTCAGAGACGGCAGCATGTGGCCGAACAAGACCGAAAGCACGGGGCTGGGCCGCAATCAAGCTGTGTTTTATGGTGACTCCAATCCAGTGCCATGTCCAGCCTGCCTCCCACCACGCCTACTAAAACATCAGCTGTCAGACACCGAAAATCAGTTAGAGTCGAATAGAGAAAGACAGAGACGGAGCGATACACAGGAAGTCGTGTGGAAGACAAAGCCAGAAAGAGGATAAAAAATGTATGCGGAACACAACACAACAACACACATACACACGAACATACGAACACACGAACCCACACAAAAGACGAGTCCGCTTTAAATGGGCAGTCATATTTCAACAGTGTCCCATTTTTCACACCAACTCGTGCACACACACACACACACTTACACATGTAAGTCGACCGAATCAAACACCCAGTTGAAAAAAAAGGATATAAATCGAGAGGCTCGAATCTGCATTTCAACAACTTCAACAATAGTTTAACACGATGGCAACACTTTCAGCCATAAAAAACAACGAACGAACGAACGGAACCTGAATGGACAGCAGCACAGGAAAAAGAACAACAAAAGCGGCTGCAACAACAACAAGAAACGCAATAATAGTAAAAACAACGATGCAAAATCCACTGAAAGTCGTTGAAATAATTTTTTTAAGTCTGCTGATTTGCATAAAACTGAAATGTTAACGTACTTTTCGACAACAGCGACAACAAATACCGAAAATACTTCTGTTATCCACACAGCAACAAAAACTGTTCATAAATTCAATTGTAGTAAAAACTTATTTAGTAGTAGCAATAATAGTAGTAAAATTTCGGCTATGGTGCAGTGATGCTTTCACAACTGTTTTGTTTGTATGTTTCTCTACAAAACAAACACGGAAATCAAACACAAAACATTTGAGTCTTTTCTACGCTCTGCTTTTTCTTTGGTCTTCGTCTCTGTCTTTTTTCTTTGCGCTTAAATAAATCAGTCATCCATCATCGAGTTGAATAGCGTTGAGTGAGGTGAGTAAGTAAAAACTGCAATTGGAACACAATCAAACCCACCAGCGACTGCAATAACAAATTTACACATGATCTTATGGAAGACTTAAGTAACGAACCTCCGCAACTACGCAGGTTTTTACTTTGAAATTAGAGAAATAGTAAAAGTTTTTGAACTTGGAATGTTTTATGAAATTGTTTTAAGTATATATTTAAAAAGGGAAAGTCGCACAACAATTCAGACCCATTTATTCTGCTATTTCTCATATTCCTGCAGGCGGAGAAACTAAACATGAGGCAGCTTTTAAATTACACTTCAGTTTGATGCTGAGTCTCTGTTTGCTTTTCCATTGCCATGTTATGATTTGCAACGGTCATTTTATTAGTGTTTGTCTGTTGGAAGGAAAAACAATATGAAGCCATCGCATTCTTTACTTCAGCAGAAACACAAAGCAAGAATGAAGTTTGAAATGCGATTTGCTTTTGTGTATGGAAACATTTTTCCATATGCGAATTTTTAAAAACGTTTTTATTTATGTTTTAGCTTTGGAACCAAAAATAAACAAAGCACGGAAACGCGATGGAGAGCAGTTGGAGCTCCAATATCAATAAAACCGACTCTCCAAACAAATGTCGGCAAACAAAGCGCACTGATTGATGGACTGATTGATTGCTCGCCGTGCTAATGCATTGATTGATGTATTGTGGGTGTTTTATAATAGAACACAGAATTCCAAAGATACAGAAATATAAAGAAAGTTTCTTTTTTTTTGGAAATTGTCGTTTTCATTTCACTTTTATCATAAAAGTTAAAGCAAATTTTGAAGATGTTACGGAAAAGAATTGTTCTTTTCTTAAAGAATTTAATGAAATTTTCGGTGCGGTGCTTCTGTTGCGTTGCCTTTTGTTAAAGTTCTTTATATTTTTTGCCCTCCTTCGTTTCCCATTATTTTTTCTGCGACGCCTTCGCTATTTTCGGGCGATGCTGAGTTGTGAATAAAAACATGGAATTTATTTGCAGTTAGTTATTCCTTTGTTGTTGCTGTTGTTGTTGGTGGCACTGTCTGCAATTGTTGCCGGCTCACAACCATTTCATGCATATAAATTGCTGCCAATACAAAAAGTTGCACAAAGAAATAAATTGACTTTTTGTGTCGGTGTGGCAACTCTCTGGGGCGACGGTCGCGTTTATCTTCAACAGCGCTGTCACAAGTAGTAGAAGAAGAAGAAGCAGATAAAGTAGAAAAATAGATAATAAAAAAAATTGCAGTAGCTCAGCGACAACAACAACAACAAAAAAAAAACAACATCAGCGTGGACTAAATAATAGCGTTATTATTTAATAGAGCGATAAATCGAACGAATGAACAAACAAAAAGAACAAAAAAAACAGCAAAAACTTTGCATCATATGAGAAAAAATACACCCAAACAAAACAAGCATCAAAACGGAAAAATCTTCTTTTGTCATTTCAAAGGGAAACAAAAAAGAAAGGATTTTGTTGTTCCTGTTGAGAGGAGGATTCACAAGCCTTTTAGCTGTGTGAAAGGATGAGTGTGACACCAACTACAATCGTCTGTTATGTGCTCAATTAATGTATGTTCCATCGCCCTTCACCTCCTTCAACTGCCAGCGAAAACATTGACGCTGCGTCGTGATTTCACCTCGCGATGCATTTCCCCACACACACCGAGTTGTGTTCTTCTTCGCCTTCTTTTTCTTCTCCTCCTCCTCTACCACTTTGAATTTGTTTTTATTTATAAGTGATGCTGATGGCAAAGTGCAGCGGATGCGCAATTAAAGAAAACTAATTAAATCCTTTGAATAGATTAAAAAACAATAAATAGTTAAATAAATCGGGAAGGAAATGAAAGCTGTGAAGTGGTTTGTTGGGTGGATGTTGGTGGGTGGGGCAGAGGGAGCGAGAGCCAGGGAAGAACGACCAACACTTTGGAATCTCTTTGAGCAGGGGAAAAGCTGAAGTTTTCAATGCAACAGAATCACGTTTTTCATTGAGTTTCGTCGACACGATTTAAAGTTGTTGTTGTTGTTGTGGATTGGTTGCTTCTTCTTGACCTCCTTTATTGTTCCTCTTTCTTCTCCAATTTCACGTGAGTATTTAAAAGCGTTGGAATCGTTTGAATTTTTTCGGAAAAGTGGGTAAAAATTCATTAGAATAGATTTGGTATTCACCGAGCAATTAATCAATCAATCAATTAATTAATCATTCAATAATTTCTTCTGCTAAAGAGTAAAATTGCATTCTTTAAATATTTTTCTACAGAAAAAAGGCATGGAGAAGGAAGGAGACTGTAGAAGAAGAAAAGTGAATATTAATCCTTTTGTTTTTGTTGTTTTCGTAGATGATCATTAATTAAATTTAATTTTTTGTCTTTTTTATTATTTTTATTTAAGTTAATTTAATCAATTATTCATTTTCCATGCAGTTGAGCAATTAAATTCGATTAGCTTCATCTAAGTGCTTTACAAAAATAATTAATTCTTTAGCTTAGTCTAAGTTCTAATTACAACAACAACAACACCATTAAATACTTTATTAATAGCAATTAAAAGTAAACCACTAAATTTAAATTAGTAGCAAAGTATAAACACCAAAAAAGCCTCAAAATATCTTCGTTGTTGTTGTTGTTATTCTCTTTACTTTTCGAGGTTTCTTAAGAGTGGCGTTTGTTAAATAGCAGCAGCAGCAGCAGCAGCTGTTGTAACGGCTTCAACTACATAAATAACAACACGCAGAACAGCTTAAAACACAGCCGCAATGAAACACCATCGACAACAACAACAGCGATGATAGCAACTCAAGCAACACTCTTCAAACACACACTTCAAAGCGACGGCATCCATTTTTACACTGCGCCTTAAACGACGACGCTTCCGAATGACTTCGTTGTGCTTCCGCATGACGTCGTTGAAACGGGGCTGACCTCAGAGAGGCCAAGAGAGGCCGAGAGAGGCCGATAAAGACGATGTTATCAGTGGTGGGTAGCGACGCAGTGAAACAAAAGAAGCCAAGATAAGTTCTGCGGTGCTTTGACGGTTGTCACTTCGGTTGTTTGTTTGCTTAACGTTTGTGGTGATTAAAGTTAATTGTGGTGAACTAATTGAGGAAGAGATTTAATGTATTTTCCTAAAGCAAATTAAAGGCAAGATCAGACTAGAAAAATTAATTGCGATTAGTGGGTTAAATGTAATTGAAACTGATTAATTTTTCAATAATAAAGCTTTAAATGGATTACGAATTAATTGTTAAAAGGAGGGGAGCAAAACAAAGGAGAGCTTTAGAAAATATTACAGTAAAATGCTACAAAAAATACAAAATAGTTTAAGGCGCCACAAGTAACAACAACAACAGAAACAATTACATGCTAATTCGTTGGTTTATTTATTCTATTGTTGCCTTTTCTTTTAAAATTCTCAGTGTTTTTGTAGGGAAAAGGAGAAAAATAATCTTTTCACTTGTTTTTCAAAGCATTTAATGAACAAGTCAACAGTAAATAAACCGAGCAGCCACCACAAACACAGCCGAACATTTTAAAAATAATTAACTGAAAGTGAGCGATGGATAACGAAAGAAGGAGCGAGAGATGGCTGCCAGGCAGAAGAAAATAAACAAGAATAACTAAGCAGCTCTAGGGAATCTTTTCATGAGGTAAATAGAGAAAAAAATGGGATATAAAAAGCACATGAGCAACAACACACAACAACGTTGAAAGAATACAAAAAAACACATAAAAAAAAAATTTCAAAGGAAAAAAATATAATTGAAACATCAACTCAAGTGGATGATTAAAAGAAAAGTAGTGAAAATAAAGATGCTTTAAGAAAACATCACTAATGAAAATTAAAAATAATAAATTAATTCAAATCAATTCAATTAATATCAATTGTATATATAAATTATTAATTACTGCATATAAATTATATATTAAATACTCTTATAAATATCCCGCGAAGCTCGGGCGGGTTTTTCTGCTGGAATATGATTAAGAAAAATTTGATTTGACAGGAATAGGAAAATAAAAAAATTAATAATTATTTAATAAAAAAATAAATTAACAATAAATAACAAGAATTAAAACAAAAAAAAAAATAATATAAAAAACAATAAAAAAATAATAATAACTGAATAAAACAACAAATTATTTGAAATTAAATAAATAATAATATAAAAAATTAACCTAAAACTTAACTCAAAAATTAATTTCTTTGTTAAATTAATTAACAAATATCAATTAAGCTAGTAATAAGAACAAAGGCGAAACCTGAAATTAAATAAACGGAAATATAAAAAATACAAAAAAATAAAATAAACAAAACACATGTAAATAATAGGAAAAATAGAAAAGAATAAAAACCAAAATTATAAAAAAATCTAAATAAAATTAACAATAAGAACAAGACATTTGATTTGTTCCTATCGATCGATTCCAGATCAATTTGTGTGCATTAATTTGTGTGGATTTAATTCATCCTTAATCGTCGTTAAATTTCACCATCCTTAAAGCGATTTGCTGCTGTTGCTCAGTTTATTGATTCATTGGCGATTCCATTTCCTTGCATTCGTCTTTAATAACAATAAGCAAAAACAAACTTGACTCTTTCGGATAATTAATTATGTATTATAATTTTTTAATATCGCTCCTGACGTGGTTGAAAGCAGAACTCATTTTTTGCATTACAAAAAACACGTTGCTTTCGAGGATTTATTAAATCCACTCCGAAATTCGGTCGAAATATAAAAATTTCGATGGATGAATGAAGAAATCCTTTTAACGCTGTATGCAAAATGAAGTATTTAAGAAGCAGCGACGTCGGCAGAAACGATGGCAGCAGCAGCGAAAGTAGCAGTATTCAAAAGATATATTAATACGAAATTCCACTGAGAAATTTATAATTGTTGTTATTATAGCAGTCGTTGATGCTGTTCCTCGATTATTTCCCTGCACTCGCTTTTTAGTGATGCTTCATTGTCTGCTCTGAAGACGTTTCATTGCGATGGGAGCGACGGCGAACGATGCGCTGTGGATGCTCCCTGATTCCCTATGAGGTATCCTGAAGCATGCTGAATGCAGCTGCCGAGTGGATGAATGAAAAGATTTTCGATTTTGTTTCATCGGATTCAGATTTTATTTTAAAGGATTTTGTGATCAATGCATAAAAAATGATGAACTGCATGAAGAGAACCTAAACAACTTCTGATGATTTCATAATTAAAAAAGGCGAAGAGAAGGAAGGAAAGATAAGCAAAAATAAAGAAGGGAAGGAAAGAGAAAGACGAATTTTGAATACAAATTTGCTGTAATTCAAATACATTTGAAGCTTCAACATTAATAATCATTTCCTCTGAAATTTCGGAAATTAAATTTAGCGTTCAAAATTCAATTTTTAACCTAAAGCGAAAACCTTTTGACCCATTGACGAGTTCATTAATCAAACTGACTGACGAAAGTACGTCTAAATATGTGCCACGCCCACTGTCGTCCACACAGATACATTTACTTTTCCCCTTTTTTTTTTCTAATAAAGTGTTTAACCTTCATATTTTTTACCCTTTCTTATAAAATCATCCCATGACTTCTTTTTCCCTATTGAGGGAAGTAAAAGTTTAGATGTGGTGAAGGGGACGACGACGAAGGATGCTTTATTATTTATTATCCTTTTTAAATCCAGCCAAAGGAGATCATTACACACATCGGTGCATCTGATTGCGGATGGAAATCGCTGTTAAACTGATTCTGATTTGATTTTTTCACTCAACCTTCAAAGGCACGTTGTTGGTCGCCCCAACGATTCATTTGCCAGGACTCGTTGCCAAAAAACGTTTCGGTTTTATTTGTTCGCCAACGGAGCAGTTAATCACGCGTTCTGCTGAAGAGCTGAGAGTCGAATTTCGAACGGCTTTGAAACCAGGTACAAGGAAACGAATGAGAAAGGAACAAACGAAAAACCGAATATCGAAAAAGACTGAACACTGTAAACCGATAAACCATAAATATCAATTGAACAATTGTGTGTATTTTAGGTTAAGAAAAATTTAAGGAACAGAAGCATAAAAATCTGTTATGAATTATAAATGAAATATGAAAGCTAAAAGAACTGTACAGCTCGATAGTCTTGCAATCGATCTCCAATTGAACCGATTGGATTTCCTACGGCTCTAGTTTTAGATTTTCGAAAACCCCTCCTTTCTCCTTCCTTCTCCGAGCACCACCCCCAGCTGCAGCCCCTTCCTCTACCACTTAATTTTCCATCACATTTTCTTCATATTACAACGACTGCGAGGGAATAAAAATAAAAGAATCAAAAGAAATGTTTGTAAGGAGGCGGCTGAAAAAGAAAAAATACCAGCAAGAAGGTGGTGCAGGGGAAGAGGAAGGAGGCAGAAAACGATTTAACTGAAAATTGAGGTTGCATTTAATCATAAATCAATGCTAATGATGCTAAAAATGCTACCGAATTTCATTCATTCGGCTGCTTTTCTGCTGAATATAAATCCGCTGATTCTTTGAATTCTCCTCGTAGTCTCTCTCCTCGCCGTCCGCGGAACAATCATCGTTCTCCATGCCAAGGGAAAAGTTTTGCTTACAAAGAATCCAGAGATTCTGCTTTTGATATTTGATGCCGCAGCATTGCCACATGTATGCATCCGATCTGCTTCCCTTTCCCTTCCTCACCCTCCTTTACACTGCTTTTTTCTTCTCTTTTCTCTTTCCACAGTTCCATTCATTGCCCATTCTGCTATTCTGCTCCTGTTTGAAGGCGCTCCATGGATTTCGGTTCCTTAATAGAAGTCTGCTGTCATTTATTACAATTGCTTTGACATTTGTTAGTTTGCTGTTTTTGTTGCTGCTGCTGAAATCTAAAATATGTATCAGTTTTTTCCGAGGCAGTCAGCCAGGCGAGAAATTCAATGAAGGACGACTGAAGACACTCGGCATAACTCCAAAAATTAATTTAATCTTTTCTTCATCAACGTCATCTTTTCTATCTCGCTATTCTGCTGATTCTGCTTTTGCTCGTTTTTACTTAAAATTCTCTGAAAATTCTATCAAATGTGAGCTTTTTTGTTCAGTTGACGGACGGTTTGTGGCTGTTGTGATGTTGATTATTCATCTGGAATTCCAGAAGAATGCAATTATTTTGCTCTATTGTTTAATAAAGACGACATTATGCTAATTCTTATGTTAATACTTATATTAATCATCGTTACCGTAATTATGTTAATGTTAATGTCGACTATTAATCAGTCAGCGAATAACTAAGATGCTGGAGGAGGCAAAAATAAATATACAGCCGAATAAAAGTACAAAATGCAGTCATTAAGCAGCAACATGAGATCAACATTTCATTTCCAGAATATAAATTGCAAATAAAACAGGGAAAAATATCATTTGAAATACACTAACAACAAACGCAACTCCTCAAACAACTTCAACAATAAAAAGATGATAAGAAAATTGTATTTGAATCTATGCAAATTAAATATTTGCGGTTGAACGTATAACATAAAAAGGCAGGAAACTCACGTAGAAACCGAAATATACCCCAACAAATGTGTACATTTTCCTATACAAATCAGCATCAACACGTCTACGTCGTTTAAGATTCTATTAAATTGGCCTTTTACGGGGAGCAGCCGCTATTTGAAGGACTCTTTATGTGTATGTTTTTCTTTTTATATCTTTATTCAGTGGTTGCTCGATTCAGGCCATCATTGAAACACATCCATTTGATTATTCAAACAAATTTCCTTATTCGTATTTGCCTATCTGTTTCCGGGTTTTTATGTCTTCGTCGTGCTTCCTCCTTCGCTGGAGTTTATAGCAGATCAAAACCATTTGGCGAAGCTTCTTTCAAGGGCGTTTAATGAGAAATTGGACTTTGTAGAGGTGTGGAATATCTGTGATCAAGAATTAGCTGCTATTTGAAGACTTCCAACTGTTAAAATAATAATAACAATATTGAAGACTGTAATGTATTATCTAAAAAACGAATTTCTGAAACAGAATCACAATTATTCGTGTGGATAAAAAGATAAGATTAAGTCATAGACATTTGAATATTCCTTTTCGGCAACGTTGGCGAAAGCAAACTTCGATGTGTTAGATTAATGTCAAGAACAATTTTCGTATTTGTCAACGTCAGTTCGATTTTGTTTATATTTTCGCTTTTTATTTGGTGTTTACCTGTTTTCTAAATTGGATGAAAACATTTTGCGATTCATTGAATCCTTCGAAAGCTACTGAGTTGAGAAGATTTGTTCTGCTTCCATGAGAGCGACCCGAATTCGGCTGCTTATAGACAAGAATCGAAATGGATGAAGGCGATGAGCAGGACGAAGTAGAGGGCGTGGATGCGGAAGGAGTCTATTGGTATCAGATGTTCTCGTTCTGTTGCCGTGCTCCTCACATGTGCTGCGCTGTCAACAGCTGTCGATACTCGATTTGTCAAATCGACAAGTTTTACATACGCGCCCGCCCGCCCGACCGCCCACACCCCTTGACTTCAGCCTCCCTTCGCCACCCCCAAAAAAAGAAAACACAATAGCCAGTGATAGGAGAGCGAATTTTGAAGCAACGAAAACGTCACAGAAGAATGGATCCTTTGTCCAGGTCGAAGATTAAATTCCGTGGATAGTCGATGCGCTATATGGAGTAGTGGGCGGTCCACACCTACAGCTCTTTGATTAGCGTTGCTGGTATCGATGGCAGTAGTAAATATTTTGATTTCAGGAGAGAGTAAATGCAGAGCTTGTTTTGCTTGTCTCCATTACAAAATATTCATTTAAAGTTAATGAAATCGATTCTAGTTTCCCGGTCCCTTCCTAACTGTCCTTTTCTCGTTTATCTCTGGAGTCACTGAGCCAAGACCTTCCTTGTTTCGGTGAAACGAAAATCCTTCAAATTTTTGAAGCGTTATGAAGCGTTGTTGAAGCATTCAAGCGAAGGAATAGCGTTGGGTAAGTATTTAGATATGTGAATGTACCGCTACAAACACATGCAAATGCCATGAATGTGCTTGTGACTTCGTAGACTTGTATTACATCAAAAAGCCAAGCGAATTGTGAAAAAAACGAGCAACGAAAAACGCTTCATTCGCGGATCAGCGACTCGTTGACAACAGATTTTTCCTTTTCTGTACTTTTTCGATATTCGTTTGTTTTCCCCCTCGTTGTTGGTTGTGCTTTTCTCTTCTCTGATTCCTTGTTTTGTTTTGTAAAGCTTTTTTAAAGAAAATACAAAGGTTATAAAAGGTTTTTGCAGATAAGTTACGAGTCTTTTTCCACTTCATCGTCAGGCAGTTTTGATGATGTTACGCTGAGCGCTGTTGTTGCTGTTAATGTTGCATACGAATTCCATTAACTTCATGTTAATACAACGAATCAATTTTCTGTCGAATTTTTCGTCCTTTCATATTTTTTCTTGCCGCTGCGATGGATGTTGATATTGAAATCTAATAGCAAAAAGTCCCTTTAACCTTTAACAGAGCATGCTTTTGAGTTGTTAGTAATCGGATTTCATCGTGAGGGAATGAAAAGAGCACCAGGTTTTCATTTTACACTTGAATGAATAGAAATAATCGTTAATTGAGTATCTGGAAGTGGAAGTGGAAGTGAAGAGGAAAATCACAGGCAAAGTGATTTTATGATTAAGATTACGATTGATTTCAACATTTCTTTCTACTTTTTCTATGTTTTTTACATGATTTCTTGAAGGGACAGAATTTATTATAATTACTATTAAATTTTATAATAAAATAACTCTTTAAGACGTTTATAAAATTTGTTTTATGGCCTTTAATGCAACTTAAAGAACTTCTTTTAAAGCCTCAGTGTGTAGCTATCTCTTTCTCTCCCCTCTTTTACCGCCTATCTCGCTCTCCCCGTTACTTTCCCCTCATCAGGATGAGCTTTGACATGACTCATGAGTGTTTTTCTTGCTTTATCGAAACTTGAACAAACTTTCCACTTGGAATTTACGACGCTGTTCAATTTACACACTTCGCTTCGCTGTGTCTGTCTGCCGTTTATTACGAACGTAATGCCACGTACTCATAGACGACATGAGATCAATTCGGATAACACGTAATGCATGTTACGTGTCAGCAGGCGCTCATAACACTCGAGCTCGAAGTAAAGTTCCCCAACTCATCAATCAACTGCTGAAGACGTAATTCATCAAATGGCTTAAAATGGCTTAGTTAAAGATTAAAGAAGAGGATCCGGGAGAGGATGAGGCGAGTCGTTTAGAGTCCTCGTTAAGACTCTCACAATGGAAGTTAGTGTTGTGTGTGGTAAACGTTTCAATGTCTTTTGACACCTGTTTGACTTCTCGCCAAAGCTGCTTTAAACACCCACATCTCTCGTCCCCTATCGCTATCGTGACGCTGGTTTTCCACCAAATCAGCGGAGTCCCGCGAAAGAAATCTGAAAGAACCAATAACAGCAACGTGTTTGTGCATGAAAGTCACAAGTTGTTTACAAACGCGATGTCGAGTCATTACAACGTCATTTGACATTCACATTCGTGGTGGGAAAGGGGAAAAGATATAGAGAGAAAGAGAGAGGTTGACAGGGAGGAGGGAGCTGGATGTGAGATCTTCTTTGATGTGGTTTCACATGGACAAATGCTTTGAGATACCCTAAAAAGTTTCAATGAACGTGGTGCCCTGATGACGGAAAGTGGAGGAGTGTTGAGAGGGTGTCTGGTATGAATTATGTGTGAATGTAATGACCTCGAGTAGGAAAGGACTCTGAAATTACTAAACAGTTGGTTGCAAGGCTTATAAACTTGTTATTTCAATGAACTTCCAAGGATTAATTGTCAACAAGAAGAGCCTCGAGATAATGTAGTTGCAACTCTTCATAAAATTAAATTGACGCAAATTTCTTATACTTACGAAGAAGAGAGAGACAGCGAGAGAGAGAGAGCGAGAGATAGCGAGCGTGGGAAAGATGGTTGGGAAAACGTAATGAAACAAAAATTCATCTGTGTTTTCCGATTCCTCGCGTTGATCTCGTGACACCTTCAACCGAACCATCGACTTCTTCAGCTTTTGCTGTTCCTTCTAATTTACCAGCTTTCTCTTCTTTATCCCCGTCCCACTCCACCTGTCGAGGGATCGAACAGGGATCGTCGCCAGCAGATGTATGAGAAAACTTCGTAGCACGTAACATATTCGAAAGGTGCATATTAAGAAAATTCGTAGTCCTAACGTATGCATGCATGCATGCATGTCAGGCATGTATGAAGGCCTGAATGTGAGTCCTCCTCGCTTCCCGTCCGCCTGTGTGTTCGTTCAACAGCTTCTAGCCCAACAAGATTCGAAAATTCCGTCGCTTCTTGTCGCTGTGACGATGGAGGAGTGGAAATCCTTGCGGCCGACGAATGCCGGGCACATCGTGTGCGGTTGTTTGCTGCTGCCACCGAAGCAGCAGCTGGACGAAGGCGCTTCGCCGTCGACTTCCAACAGCTGCCGAGCGCATGAAATGCATGCATGCAGCAAGCACGAAGCACGATGAGCTTCCTTTTTACCCTCGAGGACTCACTTGGCCTGAATTCTGCATATGTTCTGAGGACTGCACGTGGAGGGAGGACAACGGGGACGGGCTGGAAACACACAAACACACACATCCACGTCGAAGGTCTTCTGCTCCTTCATTACGCTGAGTACGTAGTTTTTTTCTTCACGCACATTTTTTTTGCTTTTCGCTTTCAGTTTGCTGAATTTTTTCTTTCACTTTCTCGTCCCCTTCCTTTCTCCTCTCCTCCGAAGAAATGCATCCTTCGTATAGCGAAACGAGCCTCTGATTATGCATTCAGTAGCTTTTATTTGTTTCGCTCGGCGTTCGGCGTTCGTCGTTTTTCGTTTCGTTTTTTGAGGCCGCAACATTTTCAAATTTTGTGCACGTCGGACGAATTTATAAATCATTTTGTTTGCTTCGTATTTTTTACTGAAGTGCTGAAGAGTGGCAGAGGGGGAGAAGGGAGCAAACTGACTAGAGTTTTAGAGATTATGTAAAGGACTAGCGATTTAGGGCGGAGGGGGAGGTAGGGGCAATGGATGCTGTGATTATCACAGACACGATTTCGTGGCTAAAATTATTTGTTGTTGCTACTGAATCCGCGTCAGCGTTTATCATCTGCTTCACATCCTCATTAACTTTAATTTTCAACAAAGTCTACGAATTTTTTCCTAATTTAAAAGTGTTTTTTTTTTTTTTGACTATAGCGAGGATATTCATAATTAATTGATTCTGTCTCGAGAACCGAAAAGAAACAAAACAAAGATTCACCTTTAAAAAACCCTACGACGTCTTCTTGTCAGCGATTTATTCAACTAAATCTTTTACTTACTTTCAATCTTTTATTGACAAGAACCTTGCTTTCAAATAAAAGACTAGAGAAAAACTATCACACATCATTTATTTATTTGAACAAAAAAGGCTCTTGTTTTGCGATTGTTGTAATTGTGGTTTTTGTGGTTGTTTTTCTTGTTGTTGCTGTTGTAACACATGTCAAATCTTCACGTCCTTCTGCATGCTTCATTAAATCAATTTCCGTTTGCTCTCGCCTTTGCTTTGCACATGATTTCCGCATTAACGTTCATTCAAAATTTAACCAACAGCCGAGAACTCGAAGGATTTCATGGCTCATCTACGAATGGCCACATACACCGGAAATACAATAGAGACCATAAACATGGAGGAAAATGAATGAAATATACAACTGAAAGGGTAAAAATGACAATAAATGCCTAAATAAATAATTCAACATTCGTTCGACACTGAAACCTTAGAAGATGTCCTGCTAAAATTTAGGGTAACTTAAGATGGTGATATAAACCATAAAAAAACAGCAAGCAAATGGAGCTTATTGCATATAAAAAATCCTCAATAAAGAACAAGTACCCAAGTAGAAAAATCTTCAGATTGTGTTTGGGATTTAGTTGTATTTCCCAGTTCCAGATCCAGTTCACTCTCGATGAGATCAACCTTCAATTTGTTTGGCCTTAACTATTGGGAAAATTAATAATACTTTGAAATGAATCAATTTTGTACGCAAAAATAAGTCTTTTTCAATATTATTATCTTTTTTTTTAATTTTAACATTAAAATTGATGAATTTTCCGCCAACTGAGCGTCTATTAAACGGGTTTTTAATTTTATTGAAAGGAATTTAAAGGAGCTTTTTCCTGTAAAAGCCACGAGATGCAACGACATCTGAACTGCATTGTCCTTTTTTTCCTTCTTCACCTTTGCATTCTCGTCCTCCGCCCCTTTTCCTTCATGGGTGCATCTGTGATATTTTAGAAATTTTTATAGGTTTTCCGTGCAAGTGTGGAAAGCAGAGAATTTGAATTCCTTCTCGAAGGTATGCCTTGAATTCGAAGCAACCGCCGCTGCGTGGATCGGGTCGAAATGCTGAACGACTTGGCAAGCGACGTTCGAATTCCATCTATCAACTTCTCGAATGTATTTCCAATTGATGCTCGAATACAAGAAGAAGGAGGAAGATAAATAAAAAGACTCGGTTGTGGGATATCGAAGCGTCTAGGCTTTTTCCACCAAAGCGAAGATTTGAGAAAAACAATAAGAGGATGCCTTGAACCAATCGCTGCTCTCTCTAAGGAAGTGTCAAGGATGGAGGAGGCGTTTTTTAGATTCCTCTTCGTGCGCTTCTTCTCGTCCACCTAACTCCTTTTTTTCTCCGTTTCTTTTTTGCTGTTTTCTATGTCGAGAGATAAAACGAGGAAATTGAAATAAAAATCTGCGTTTGTAGCTGCAAATTGATTATATGCACTGCACAAGCACAGTGCATTTGCACACATCCATACATATGTACGTATGTATAGTTAATAGTCAACATTTTCAGTGTCGGAATTCCCAATACGAACATTTATTGATGTCGGCTTTTCGAAAAATTTACTAGAAGAAGAAGACGACTATGGATAAGAAGAAGCTCGCAGATCCTTACAGGATTTGAACAAAAAATTCCAAGTATTTGCGCTTCAAATGACTGGAAAACGACGGAAATCGTTTCGCACCCACTCAGCATGAAGTCACTCGTTCGCTTTCCTTGGATGCGAAGCGGGGAATGTTGATGGAGGAGGGGAGGCTTCAGGGGGAATGAGGAGGCTTCAAACTACCTTTGTTACTCCTTCCTATTCTGCTTCTTCTGCTCCTATTCAAGCGGCAAAAATTTATATAAAAATAAAGTGCAAATTTGAAAGAAGCTCTGTTCGATTGGTTGCTTTGTTTGTTCGTTCGATTGGAGATGCTGTTGTTGTTGTTGTTCTTGCCTTTGTTGCCAAGAACGCTTAGTCCTCTGGTAATGTAACATTACAAGGATTTTGATTTTATTTGTATTATTGCTGTTGTGTTGGCAACCGAATGCAACGAATGGCAAATAAAAATTATTCTGGTGTTTGCTGCATTCGCACTCGAACAAACGTTGCCAAAAGAATTGCTCAACAAAATCTGGAGAGCCGAAAATGTGAACGGAGAATTTTCCTGGACGAGGGCCACATGGAAGAGGTGGCTAAAAAAGCGAGAATGTTTAGCAAATTTACACTTAAATATGCGATTCTTGTCGTGAAGTAAAGTGAAGTGCATGTGAAGTGAAGTGTTGCCGCATGGCATGCATGAATGGCGTCCAAGCAGCAGTTGTAGAAATCGTAGTTCCATTGATGTTTGTTGGTCCTCATTTTCGTTTGAAATTCGTTAGTTCAGTTGAGTTTTTGCGTTGAGATGTGATTATTTTTCAATTCGTTGTCGATGGACAGGAAAATACATTGAAAGATTATAGTAAACAGACAAGAAAATAAGTAAATAAATTTATTTTAAAATAAAACTTTAAATAAGTTGAGAATTGTTATTTTAATAGTTATTTAAATTGTGATTTCTCGAATGGATTTTCTCGAATTAAAAGTTCATCATACGACCCGATGCACTTCTGATAAGAATAACATGAAAACGTTCACAAAAGCTGTTTAAACGGTAAAAACTAAACAATCGTTGAATGAAAAAGGAAATAATTTCCGAAATTTTTTAAAGTTACATAATTTTTAAATTCTTTCGATTTTTCTACTGTATATTCAGGTGACATCTATAGAACCGACTTCCGAAAAATAATGTTGTGCATTGCTTCTAGGCAACATGTTACGCGCCATCGCGTTGCCAATAAAGTAATTCGACTCCGTCTTGCATGAAGAAAATGCAGGACACGTTTCGAATTAAGGAACAACGAACAAACAAACAAAGAGAAAAGCAAGACAATGCCAAGGAACAGCCAACAATGAAAGCACCACAAAACAAAGAAATAATCGCGAAGCAAGGAAAAAATTGTTAAGAAGCTGCGGCAAACAATGGCGCCACTGAACAAAAACACCAACCGAAAGGACTTGGACGATTTCCCAGACTCTCACGTGTAGCAAATGACTGCCCAATGAGTGACTGAGTGAAAAAAGCAAGCGACACGATGGTGGCGACAACCACATCACTGCTTGCCTAAGTTGGTCGTTGGTGCACTTTGGCGTCACGTCTAGACATAATTTCCTCAATCATTTATTACCTAATTATGTGGAAGTGCTTCAGCTCGAGACCAACATTAAGATGAACACCAAAAACAACAACGACTGACAGCGAAGTGACCTCCTTTCCTTCGGTTACTCTTTTTATTTTATTCGTTTCTTTTTCTTTTAGTGCTGAAATAAACTTCTGTTCACTTCTGCTACTTTGGAATGTTTGCTTTGTTCCGGCCTCAACGATCCATTGTTGTCGATGCGCCTCCTTCGATGCTGGAGACTTTTTGCACACCTCCTCCTTTGCCACAACGTCCCTTGATCCTTCGTCTTCTTCGACGTCCTCAAGCTTTTCCTTTTGTTCCTCACTTCATTCAACTTCATTGGTTGGGTGACTCTTTAGTCACCAATCTTGATGACTGAGTGCTTGAGTGGTACAGAGGTTGAGTGCGGTTGACTGTCTTCACTGTCGTCGGAATTAACCTCGTGAGTGTGTGATTGTGTTTGTGTCAAGGGTCATTTCCTTATGGCACTCAAATATTGGTCTTTTTCCATGCTCTACACGAGGACGAACAATAGTTTTCCTTTTAAAGTACTTCCGAGCTGCTGATTACGAATTCATAACGTGGTGCCGTAAAAGGTGAGGAGTTTGGAAGAATGAGAAACGGAGATGGAGTCGGATTTTGTGTGTGTGTGTGTGTGCAGAGTGCGATGCGAGGTCTTTAAAGTGATCGAAGTCAGGTTGCACGTGAGAAATCAGAAATGACGAAATCTCAAAAGCAACAAAAATATTATTTTTAGAGAAAAATACTTTCCAATGGCATTAAAAGTATTCAATGGATCAGGGATGCAATATTTTCTCTAGGAATGTTTAAATGTTTAATGTTTATGTTAGAATATTAATTATAACGGAAATTAATATTCATAAATTAAATCGGAATCATATTCAAATTAAATAACGATGTAAAAAGCTTGCAACGGAAAGGAATACAATAGCAATAATTAAAAATGTTTTTGGATTTAATACGGGACGATTTTTATATTTTTTAGTCGGTTTAAATATCCAGAGAATTTAATGCTTATTCAGGTTGTTTCCATTAGTGTTTTATGGAAATTAAGTTTACTGTAAAACCTGCATCAGCTGAAAATGTGTCAGAATTTAATAAGCAAAATGTTCGCATCGATTGAATAATTTAATTAATTACATTACGCAATAAAAAAGCAATGAAAAATAATAAACTGGAAAACAAGTTGTTTTTTAACATCGCTTTTGTACACGTTGTTGTTTTTTCTGTCACCACCGCCGTCAAAATGCATTGCAAACAATTTCATTTTTGTCCCACTTCGTAACGTCTTTTCAGACAATAAACTTCCTCAACCACCGCGCAGTTGTTTTTTCTTGTTGGTTAATTTTTTCTCAAACCGTTTCCTTTCACATTTTCCTTCTTTTATTGCCTGTTGTTGGTAGGAGATGAAATTTCAGCGAGTTTCGCCAAACGCTTGAAATCGTCGCTGCTGGAAATGAATGCTTTGCTTTATTTTGTGCAGCTTCTGCTGCTCTTCTTTGTATCCTTCGTCTTGTTCTTCTCCTAGGTGCTGTATTCGCTTTTTTCTGTAAGCTTATTTCTGAACTGCAGTTGTTAATAAAGCAGAAGCAGAGCGACTCCATTTCGCTTGATGCTTTGCATGCTTTTTCAATTACATCTTGTTGTTGATGATGTTGTTTTGATGGGCAGAAGCAGAGAGCAGAAGAGAAGCTTTTCTGATCAGC
Organism: Thecophora atra; assembly: GCA_937620795.1. NCBI lineage: Eukaryota > Metazoa > Arthropoda > Insecta > Diptera > Conopidae > Thecophora > Thecophora atra. The sequence continues at coordinate 37,311,440 of OW569401.1, forward strand.
TTGTCTGCGTCTGTGTGTCTCTTTGCTCCGTGGAATGCGGCGCCACGAAGGACTTCTTTGTCACTTTGCTGCAGGATTCTGTTGACACTTTTGTGCGAACAAAATTTTAATTGAAATTCTTAATTTACATTTGCGGCGGATGAAGCAACAAAACAACAACGCAACCTGAAAATCCTTGCATGCAATCGTTTGCTTTCATTCAATTGTTCGTAGTTTGTCGAGCACTTTATCAAGGTACAATCAAAGTTACTCCAGTTTTCATCTGCATTTAATTCTCCATTTCCTGTAATTATTTAGGTCACTAGGAGTTATGAAAGATTTATCGATCTGATATCGAACTTCAACAGAAACCAAACTCGAGTCTGCGTTTTAAAGCTAATTAAGTGAATGTATTTCAATTCGGTGTAATTTATGAGTCTTTTATTCAAGGAAGTTAAATAAAAAATATTTAATTAGAACACGTTCAATTGAAGTAAAGAAAAAGAACTAAGGCTTTAAAATTTTAATCAAATTTAAAGCAGATTTTTTTATTCAAATCTAAATCATAAATTCCCAGCACTAAAGTCTTTCTTCTTACCTTTTTTCTCTTCTTCTATCATCTTTAATCAACATCACTGTAAAACTTCTATCAGAAAAACGCATTCATTTCACAATTGACAATCAGCTCTTGTTCTTTATTCCTTTCGTGTTTGTTTTACATGTTTTCTGTTTGTCTTAACCAATTAAAGCCAACTTAAAACTCTTTACACAACATTTCTAATCTATTCATAATTATTTGGTTGTTTGCTCAACTTTATAGTTTTAGCTCAGATATGATTACTTTTTATATTAAGTTTAGTTTTGCTACGCGGGAAAATTTTAGCTGGTTTCTAAAGCATATTTTATAAACGAAATTTTTCCTATTTAAATATAGATATATATATATATATTTCTGTATATAAGACAATTATTTTAACGCTTTATTTGCGCGTATTTTTTGTTTTTTTTTTTACTTTTAAAATGTACTTTTGTTTAGCATACTTTTCGCGTATGATCTGTTAATTTACTTACTTTTTTAACGGTTCATTACATTAGTAACGGTAGCATCGCTTTGTCGCACAGTCTCAAGAAACATACAAGACAAGCTCTTCACCGAAAACAACTGATTTAAGAGCTTTGGTTGAAATAATGATGATAATAATAACAGTTATAATACAATCGATAAGTAGATTAGTTTTATCTAAGACTCTAGAAGTACATATTTTGGAACTAAGAAGATCTGGGGAAACTGCGGTGAAATTCGGTTAAAGAAAACTCAAATGATTTCAACTGAATCAGAGAATGGACTTTAGAATGATCAGCGACAGATGTAAAGAATTAGATTACATTTTTGATAGATGCAAAGATAGTATTTGAAAAAACAGGAAAAACATCGAAAGATCGAAGATAAATAGAGGAGTGATTATTGAGGACACTAGAACTAATAACAACTTTATTCCTCGTCGTTGAGAATGATTTATAATTGATCTATAATCAGAAGATGTTTGGGAAAACGAAGGAAAATTTTCAACACCAAAAAAAAAAGAAGATCTCTTTAATACTTCCTGAAATTATTCTTGCTTTCAACGTCACTTTATCCCGATTCACCGCAATTTGTCCAGTCTTCATTTTTAGTTTTATTTTTCCATCCTTTCCTCGCGCTAAGTTGTAAATTGTTTCTAATGTTTTTTGAAGCATAGGTTGCTGGGGCTCCGAATTATTAAGGGTAACTTTGCAAGCCTTTGCAGTTATTTACTTGTGGAATTTTCCATTAATTTATAAATTATAATTTCCTAAAGCTGGGCGTTCATAATTCTTTTTTGTTGTTTATAGTTTTGCAGTAATGTTTTCTAAGCAACGCCAGTGGATATGTATGCATGTATTTCTATAAATATATATTTGCATATAGACATATGTATGTAGATGTCTGGTTTTGTCATACATATGAATGTCTTATTTTCGAAATGTTGGACTTTTTCATGAGAACGTAAAAGTGAACAGTTTATTTAAACATTTTATACTAATTTTCGGTTTATTTTTGTGTGTTTTTTAGTTGGTTTTTTCGGTGATCTCCTTTGTTGTCTTTGCTTTTTTATTTATGTTTGATTTTTACAATGGTTTGGAACGTGCATTTTCGTTTGTGCTAAGCTTTTCTTTTTGCAGTTGAGCGGTTTTACGGCGATATTCTCTAGGCCTAAAGTTAATTAATTCAACTAAATTTATAAGTGTCTATATACGTATGTTTATATATCATTTATTATATATGTATATATGCATATTGTGCCTATGAGTATATATCTAACAACAACGTATTTGTATAAGCGAAGTTTTCTAATTGCCGCTATTTCTATTATTTGTTTATTTTCCTCGTTTTTTCTGTACATAGTTACGACTGTATATTTCTATATATTTACTGAAAAACTTATATAACCCTATGTATGTTTGTGTGTATGCCTGTACATGGATATATCTACTTATAATGAGTATATAAAGGCTAATTCTTTGCATATCTCTACGATCTATTCTTTTATAGTATCAACAGCTGTTTTTTTAGTGTTTTGTACAGTTAACACTTTTATAGACTCAATTGTTTGTGTTTGTAGTTGCATGTATATGTGGTTATATATACATATGTATATTGTTTTTGGTTTCTTTTACAAATGTTGTGTTGTTTCTACTTTTGAATTTGTTTCTATATTAATTTGTGTATAAGTGACTTTATGCGAGTGTACATATATTTTTGTCTATACATGTTTGCGTGTGAAATGGATTTGGGTGATATGTATGTATGTGCGTTTTGTATATTTTATAATGATATTTCTATACAATGACACTTTATTCATACAAGTTGCATACATATGCGACGTATGAAATGCATGCGTGCGTGTGTGTTTCTTTGTGTGTGTATGTATTTTTTAAGGAAGACATTTTTCATGATTGTGACCATTTCGTTTTTTAATTATTTTTTTGTTTGTATAATGTTTTTAGGCATCTATGTACATATCTATTAAAGATCGATTTAAGTAGTATACAGAAGAACCTATGCATGTATGTCTGTCTATTGTATAGATATATGTACATATAAGTTATTGAAAATATATAATTTTTTTTAATAAAGCTTGTTCAAGATTTTTTTTTTTTTAATTATCTCTTAAACTGTTTTAAAAACAAATAAAAATGAACAAAAAAATATATACATAAATTTTAAAATATAAAAAAAAAATTAAAAAAAATATAAAAATTAAATAAAAAAAATGCAAAAAAAAAAATATAAAAAGATAAAATTATGAAGTTCATAAATAAATTAAGTCAATTATAAATGACTAAAGAAATTATTTTTTATATTGTGTTCCTCGACTCACCTTTTTACAACCGATACACAACCACAGCGAATAATTAAACCGTTGTCTAATAGCCGCAAATCGTGATTGTTAACGAACTTTATTATTAAAATTATAAATATGCAGTCTTGAAAAATGTTTGAGACAGTTTTGAATGCATTAATCATTATCCCCATTTTCATGCATTTAAAATTTACTGAACTGCATTTGAAGACTTCTTCTGATTTACATATAAATAATTCTGACCTCAAATTAAGAACTTCTGATATTAAAATAAAAAAGAAAAAAATCCTAGCTACAATTAAAAGATATCGACTTTAACGGGAACCAAAAATTTCTACTGAAATTGAACACTTATGGAATTAAAATGATATTTTCTCAACTACAATTGGAAAAAAAAGTTAAAAACTTCTTCTAAACAAGTTTTAATTTAGTGTGCAAATGGTCAATAAAAATTTATTTAATTAGTAATTGTTTTAGCATGAGAAGTTATGTTATAGCAGAGAGGCATTTAATAAAATTACATCACCAACAGCAACAAGCAACATTCACAATGAAGGACAACGAAATTCGAATGTTTGATGTTTCTTTTGTTATAAATTCATTCAGAGTTGTTGTTGTTAGTGTGTTTTTAATTGTAATTCTTTTGCATTGTTGTTGATGTAACAAAAAAAAAACCCCTTGATATAAATTATTATGTTGATGATGTTTCATAGTGAATTTTTCTGTTTAATAAAAATGACCGAAACAACAACAGAAACAAATTTAAATGCAGCCACAGTGACGCGTTTTTTTCAGTAAATAAATTTGTTGAATAAATATTAACGGCGATTTGTTCTTTTATTTCTGCTATTGTTTCGGTTGCTGCTGTTGTTGTTCAGTCAGTTTAAACTCGGAAATGACCGGATGCCAAAAGTTAAGCTTTTTTCCAATTTCCGTTCGTTTCATTCCGTTCAGTTCCATTCCGTAGTGTTTCATTCCGTCTGTCGACTGATGCATTCAGTGTTGAATTAAACAACAATTCATATAATTAATAATAAATTAATAAAGTTGGCCATGTTTTTTAAATTGGACAGCGTCCACAACCAAAATAACCACGAAATAATTTCATTAAAGCCACAGTTGCGAGATATCAGACTGAAAAAGGATCGAAAATGTAGTCAACAAGTAAAAAACATTAATTTATGACTTGAATAAGAGAGGGAGAGAGAAAAGGACAGAGACAGGAAACTGTGATTGACCCGCTTTTCAAGGAACGCAACAAAACTGATTCTATTTTTTTGCAGATACTCGATGAAAATAAACTTAAATTGAAATTAAATAAAATTTTTAGATAACTATTAGTTTTTAGTTGTATGTTTGTATGTGTAAAATATACGAATGCTTGATTTTGGTTTATATTTCTTTTATATTTCCAAAGCGATTCTTTTTTAAAAGTGCTTCGTTTTATTCCTATAGCATTTAATTTCTATACACTTACTTATAGATAAGTAAATTTTTCTATATTTTAGAAACTTTTATATTCTTAACCGTTTTCTCTTTCATTGTTGCTTTTGTTTCCTGTTTCGTTTCGGAGTTAAGCACACGGAATACCCATACTTAGGTATGTATATATGAATGATATATTTATACATGTACGACTTTGACATAATTATACACGACAGCTATTTACACATGTCCTGAATTTCCTTGTTTCCCTATCTAAGTGTTAAGTTTCGAGTTCCCTTTGCTTTTGGTGTTATGATTTTATTCAATTTATTATTATTATAGCTCCTAGAGTAATATTATATTATTTAATTAGTATAAGTTAATTAAGATTTTCAATTATCATTTATATTGTTATAATTGTTTTTTTTATTTATTCGCATATATTATTTCTAGTTATTATGTATTTATCTATTATCTATTTATTTAATTTAATTTAATTAAAATTTTCAGCATAAGATTTTATTATATTATATACAGATTTTATATTATATATTATTTATTTATTATTATATAATATTTATTTATTATTATATAATATTTATTTATTATTTATTTATTATGTTTTATTATTTATTTATTTATTATTTATTTATTTATTATTTAATTATCGATTTACTATTTTTTTACTACTTATTTAATTATGACATTATCTTATTTATTTTTTTTTTAATTTATTAATTATTTACTAGATATTTATTACGTATTAATTGTTTTTTTATTATATTATGCATTTGTTGTTTATTTATTGTCTTTTTATAATTTATGTATTATTGAACTATTTATTATTTTTATTATTTATTACTTATATTTAGTTTCTAGGCAATAATTTTATGTTTTGTGTTTCTTCTAATGTTTCTCCTATTTTAGCATTTATTATATAAACTTTAATTTATACGAATTTTCCTTTCCTTTAGCTATAATTGTTTAGTTATTTTTTATGTATTTTATAGTGAGAGATCAGCTCGTATAAAAGAATTTGTTTAAAGTAAGTTTTCATTTAATGAACTTACAATTCGACCTACTTTTTGACTTCGTTTATTTACAGATGCTCTTTGTTTTCAGATCTAGTTTTTTTATTACTAATATTTTCAATATTTTTTAAACAATTTTTTGTTGGTTGTTTATTTTTATTTGGTTCTCTCCTTCCTCTTGTAAATGGTCTAAAATCAATTTTTATTCAAAGAGATGTGATAAAAAATCCCTGAAATTAAATTTAATTGGAGTGAATGAATTCAAAGAAAATATTATACAAAAGAATAGAAACAGATTACAAAATAATTATGTAAAAGCGACGAATGATGCTTTCAATGAATCGTGTTTTATTTCCAAACTCTTTTTGGTTGAAACCTGCAATGATTTTCTTTTTTATGATAAAGAAATGCAATAAAATTTAGGTGTTAAATCCTATGAAGTGTCAAATTGCAAAAAAATATCAAGGGAAAAAGTGATTAAAATGTTAAAAGTGAAAATAACAATCGTAATATTGATCCTATTGTAATATCGCTTAATTTGATTTGAATTTCAAAATAAAAGTCAGTAGTAATAAAGAGGATTCTTTTGCAATAATCGTCATCATAAACAACAAAAACAATTTAATTATGAGAGGAATTTGAATGAATATAACCACGGATGACGGGAAGAATCTTGTGACGACGATGCTAGGTATTAATAAATAGCACATTTACAGTTTTCCTGCCAACTCATTGAATTAAATAAGTTACTTTTAAAATAAAATCTGGTAGTTGTCACTAAATAAAGAAACTAAACTGAGGTAAAAGAAGAGATAAACATGGAGCGTTTAGAAGGAAACAACATGAACAGAAATCAATGATTAAATAACACTTTTGCACTCAAGTAGATGTCTTCATCGGGTGATTTCCCGAAGAAACATTAACTCAGTTGTTGATAATGTTAAATATTTATGAACTCATTTAATTATTTCTTTTGTTAGGAGGTGAAAATGAAAAACAGGCGGTTGTAATCTAGCCAAGGACCATTCCCTAAACCATATATAAATATACAATGGCTCTTTCTTTTGCTGCATCTATCTTTGCTAAATTATTTATGTTTCTCTCCATGTTTCTACTGACATTTATAGATCTTTGTCCCTGTGTATAGCGTATGTCTGCCGTGAAGGTCCCTATAAATATCCAAACTTTACACAAGAACCCGTCTTCGGCCTGAATATTTGCTGTTCGTAGGTTATAAGAAGCACAAACAGTTTTAATTTTCGTCTACTTACTATTAAAATTTAATTGAGCGTTAATTTTTAATGTTATTTTGAACAACATTTGAACCAAAAACAAAAGCAACAATGATTCACTTGATAAATGAATGTAACTGTAATTGTTTTATGATTTTGTTTTTATTGTGGTTTATTTGGGTGACTCAACACGATTCAATGTCATGTCAACGGTAACCAAAGCCTGTTGCTACTCACGCCGGCCGCCCAACAGCTGACAGCTGTCAAAGCAATACGTAGCCACTGCGCCATGTTTGACAGCCGCGCATTGATGCTGCTCTGCGCGGCGCTGCTCTCGGGCCAAACGACTTCCACTTCGGACATCTTGAAGATGCTCAGCAGGCGGTGGGATTGGAGTTCGTTGTGCTCAGTGTTGATGTGGTGGCTGATGGTTTTGAGGATATCGGTGCATTCGTCCTGCAGCCAAGGAAAGGAGGAAGGAAAAGTGAAGTAATGCACAAAACCAAGATCGAAAAATTACGATTAATTTAATTTAAATGAATTTTAAATTTTTGTGAACATTTATAAATATATGCAGAAAGTATTTAATTAATTTTTTAGAATCCTTTCAATAAACATGACATAACTTTTTTATTGTTTTTCTTTGTAGTTACCTTTTCCTTGCGCAGCAATTCCATTCCTGCAACCTTCGCATCATGCGGCAACCTCGCCGCGATGATGATATTTTCATCGGTCATGTTGAAGAGCGTCAACGTGCATTCAGTCTAATGAAAAAAGGAACAAAAAAAAAAAAATAGAAAAGCCACAACAACCCGAAATCAATATCAATTAATAACGCGTTCGTTTGATGATGTCAGCGAATTGAATTCATTACGTAATTAATCAATGTTTTGCAATTAGCATCAAATGCTGCTCACTCGCTCTCCTCCTCCTCCTCCTTATGCTCACCTGGTTGTCGATGTGTGTCGTCACGTACTGCTGCAGCGCTCGCACCGCATCCTGCACGCCGAGGTTCGTGTGTGGTCGCAGCAGCGCCTCGTCGGCAGCACTGTAGCCGAGCAGCAGGAAGACGCCACCTGCAAGAAACCGAAGAAACGAAGTCTTTGCTCATTATAAAAGACACACACAGAAACGAAAAGCAAAACCAAGAGAATCTTTAAGTTAATTTTAGTAACCGAAAAACCAAAAATTGTTTACTTCAGATATTGTTAAACTTAAAAAGGAAGTCTTTAACAGCACTTGTGCCGTTTTCTGTCTCTTCTCTGCTGTTCACAAAATGCGTGGTGCTTTCGTCATTTCTTTTTCCTTGTCATTGATGTTGTTGATTCGACGTTGCTTTGGCTTTGGCTTTGTCGTTGCTGCTTCTGTTGTTCTTGTTTTTAGTACTCTTCTTTTTCATTGCATTGCATCGTTTTTCTAGAGTTTTTCCTTCTACTTCTTGAACACGTGGATTTTATAGCAGCGGCCATTCGACGCACACGTTCATTTTATTAAAACCAGGAAACGTCGTGTAAGTGTGAGAGATGTTGCTGTGTGTATGTGTGTAATGTGAGCTGCCTGCAAAAGCTCCTTTGTTTTTCATCACAAAGAATATTTTATCATTGAATTCAGAGCTGCATGTCGACGATTCGCGCTGTGTTGCTGTTGCTGCTGCAGTCGACTGCAACTGCAATTATTTTTCTCCACAAAATCGTGCTGTGTTGAAGTTTATTGAATTTCCTTTGATTTCTAAACGTTTTATTATTTGTTCAATAATTTTATAATTTGTTGAAGTTTTTATATATCTCGTAATAATAACAGCTTCCATCGTTTAAAAATTTGTTGATTAGGATTAAAATCGTCATCCACTTCATCGTCGTCACCCCCATCATCATCGTCATCATCATCATCGCCATCATCATCAGTTCGTAGCAGCTTCCATTAAGATCTTAACTCAACTCATTCTTAACGCATCAATTTATTATTTGTGATGCCAGAATCTGCTCGGAACTCTTAGCGATTCAGGACAGAAGCGCTGTTTTAGAGCCAAACATTTGCTGCAGCATCATTAATCATAAAACACACACACACACACACACACAGCGACAGACAAAAAGGTACACAATCCATTTTAGTTACAAAGAAACCGGCAGCTCTATAAAAGAAATAACAATAAAAAGAACAACCGAGAAGAATCCGAAATTTCAAGCAATTTTCTCAATCAACTTGCTCCTTGCTGCTGTTTGTAAAACTCGTATCTCGCAGATACACGTAAAGATACTTATAAAGAGGGGAAAAATAAGAAGAAAATAAAAGCAAAGCCATAAACATTTCCCCATCCCGCTCCACTTGCCCCGCCCACTCGCTCACCTGACAACGTGTACTCGCCCAGCGGCGGCTTCATGCAGATAAAACGACCCGAGTAACAGAGACATCTGCCGCGAAACGCTTGATACGCCGGCGATGCGTGGCTGTAGAAGGCCAGCGCGGTGCGGCAGGGCGCGAAGGGGACGCAGAGGGCGTGGCAGGTAAGCGCCAGTGACTCGCCGCAACTGCACAGTTCACTGCACTCAGCATCGTCCAAGGAGTAGATCTGCAAAGAAGAACAAAACCGAAAGGAATCATAATCAAAAGATGAGCAACGAAGCGTCTTTTAATATGACGTGATAAATTATTTAAAATAATTGCAACAGGAAGAAAAATTCTGCAAGCAATTGATCAAATGTCATGGCATATAGAAAATCACGATTTAAGCGACTATATTTAAAATATAGTTCAATTGGCTGTAACTTTAAGTCCGTTATAAAACATATAACGAAATATATTTATTTCACAGCACTTCTATTACTTGTTTAAATAATGTTTTAGAAAATTTCGATAGTCTGCTGAATATAGAATATTTGATATCTGAATATCAAACGAAATTATTACTCTCTACTATTACGACTGCGTAATCTTGTATTCCATCATTCCTGACAGTAGGTTGCCATAATTTTACACACATTATAAGATTGAAATGGGTAATGGGTGCTCACCCTTTTGCTAGTTCCCTCGCGGATGAGTTGATCCGATTGATGTGGCCGCTGAGCAACACAGTTTCCTATAATAAAAACCACGGATTTTAATTTCAAACTTATTTTCAACTTTATTATAAAAAAGTGTAATAAAATATATTGTGTTAGAATCAATACAGAACTACAGTCAAATTCTTGCTTTAGCATAATTATACCATAGCCTAAACTGGGTCCCAATGTAGGCCGCTCTCCATCTCGATACATATCTCAAACTATTTTAAGCTTCTTCCTTAATGTTACTTCCACTTTCACAGATCAATTCCGTTCTTTCCTTTCCGCTTTGTATCCATATCCACTTCTTCCTTTCACTATCACTATCAAAGGTCACTCTATATATTAATCATCAGCTTTCAGGGTAAAAAAAAACAAAAAATTGGAAAAGTACCCATCAAAAGAATGCAACGTCCATGTTAACTTTTTCCTACTCCCAAAGTCACACTATCGTTTGGAATGTTAAGGATTTGAACAAAAAAGAACAGTCTACATACTTAAATTTTAGGAGTATGTGTTTGTGCCTGTTTTAGTTTGTCCTGTCAAACACATCGTACAGTATGTCACAGGACCATATATCAAAAGCACCATTGAAACATCAATTTGAACATCTCAGGCCAACCAAATGACGCCGAAGGACAGAAACAAAATTCGCTGTCGCTTCCCGAGAGGCTCTCACGTCTCAGAAACGTAAAAAAGGGGACGCAGCATTTTAAAGGATTATCAAAGAGGATCATTTAATAAAACGATTGACTATTTATAAACATCAATCATTGAATGGTATCGTTTCTGAATAAGCGACAGAGAGAGAGCGAAATAGAGGAGGATGAGAAATGGGAGGGCTGACAGATGTGACACAGCAGATGAAGAAGATATATGGAGGCAATACGGAGTCAAACGAACATGTATCATTCGCATGACCGAATCTTCAATACCCTACGTTCTGCTGTCAGCTGTGGATAATAATTGACCCTTTGAATGTCAAACGATTGAGTTGTATATAGAGGACCTACCTTTTCATATCGCGATATAATTATCGTATGATTCGCATGATTATGTAATTAAATCTTAAGCGAATATTCTATCGAACACTTTCACAACCGCAGATGACAATTAATGGAACCGGAACGAACAAAGACCAACTGAATATACAGCATATAGTGTATAGAGTTCAGATTAACTCGAAAACAAATCATCAACGAAGACGAAATATAAAGGAAAGCTATAAAAAATGGCTTCAATGGAAAGAACGGATGTCCGACATTCGTGAACAACTCTGCGCCGTGCTGCTGGCTGTAGTATTGATGCCTGTGTTCGTGTTCTTGGTGTTTCGAAGTAGTGCATCATTGACTGACACTGTTTCGGTCCAAGAGTACGTGTCGTGTGAGCGCCAAGGAATGTCAACACTTTATTTCGGGCGTTTGGTAAATATTTCGATGTCCTTTCTTTGTATTTGTTCTGCTGTTTGCGATATTCACGCTCCAATTCTTCCTTTCTTCTCCATTTTCCCCACTCTAAAGCACCTTTTTTATTAATGATGCAATAAAACATACGGAAACGCGTAAAAATGCGTTTAATTCGCCGTTGTTGTCCGTTGCTGGATATTTATTGTCTCCTCCTTCATGCGTACGACTTATTTATGCAATACATGTGACTATAATAAATGCATCCAATATCAAAGAGCAGCTCAGTCATTTCTCACTTCTCTTCTTAGCGCTTTTTTGTGTTTTCTGTGTCATATCGCAAATGAAATTCCATTTAAAAATAAAAGTATTTTAAGAAATAAAATTAAAATTGGTTTAAGTTGCAACAAAACAATAGAATTTAAGTTTTAAGGCCTCTTCAACATGCAATCAGTTTATTTTGCTCAACGAACTCCTTAAGGATCTTTAATTTGAGATTATTCACAGCTGGTCTTCTGCTGTGTTGTTATTTTCATCTTCAACGTCCTTGACACTGTTCATAGTTTATCTTAATGAATGAATGAATGCTGTTTAAATCCTAATGCAATCGTTGTCATCTCCAAGTCAAATATTGACTCAACTCATTAAGAAAACGAAGGGTTTGAATTCTGTCGTAATTGAAGTCATGTTTACATCTGTGAATAATTTTCAAGCAAAGCCGACTGGGAAATCGAGTGACAGAAAGAAATAGACTGAGGTTAAAAGAGTGGGAAGAATTTATAGGATATTTTCCAGAACTACAATGATTCCTCAAAACGAAATGTTCTTGTTATTATCGCTTTGCGTAGTTAATGTTTCAAATGGAGCAGAAATGATGCCGGGAATCCTCTGAGCAGACTCAGACTGAGGCTTAGAAGGAGAGAAAGAGATAGAATCAGAGACAAAGCAATTCATTAGTTAACTACACAAACCGGAAATGAAGGCAATGTCTGATAATAGCATTGAACATCTAATCACTTCCTACTCGGAACTTCTCCCTCCTCTCTTCTGCTCCTCATCAGCCAGAAAACCGAGGTTCGTGCCTGAATGTTAACCAGAAATTTTCACGCTTTGAAGTCATCCGCAACATCCCATTCGTTTCCCCTTCAACCGCAATGACCATCAACCAAATGACCGAATGGAAGTTCATTTTTTCTCTCTTCTTCTGGATGCACGACTCAGTAAAAGTTTGATCGATTGATTCAACGAACGACTGACTGTAGGGTACTCACTCGGTGCTTGTGTGGTGGTGGTCATCATGGTTGTTGTCATAACTGTCGTTGTTGTTGTTGCTGTGGTAGTCGGAGAGGCTGCAGCAGGAAGGTTGCCATCGTAGAGTTCCGTTGTGTCGATTTGTTCGGCGTGCAGCAGTTGATCATCGAAATCTACAACAACCACATTGACATTGCCATTTGCATTGCTGCTGTGGTGATTATGGTTGTTGCTGTTGTTCTTGTTGTTGTTGCTTTTATTGTTTCTGCCGTTTTTTCCATTGCGTCCGTTTTTGCCGTTGTTATTATTTGTGGCAGCTCCACCTCGTTGATCCTGGTTGTTGTTGTTGTTGTTGTTGCCGCTGTCATTGTCGCCATCACCGCCATGATAATCGTCATTTCCGCCATTTCCGGTTTCGTCATTTCCGCTGTGTAACGGTATCGAATCTGGCTGCTCGATATAATTGTGCTCCATCGATGTTGGCGACGACTTTTCATTCGACTGCTCGCCAAAAACAGTACCAAACCGAGCAAAGAAAGAGAGGAGAAAAAGAGGATATAGCGATTAACCAGGATCAAGTTGTAATCAAGTTTTCAATAGGTTTAAAAACGTAATGCGGACAAATATTTACTGTTAAGCAACGATTTCACAAATAATCGTGAAGACATATGAAGAAATCGGCAATATTTAAATAAAATAAATAATAAAATATAATATAATTCATGTCCCGCTCCTGAATCCCTTCCTCCCTCATGCTTTCCTCTTACCTTGAATTCTTTGAAGACATGACCAGGTGACTTCTTTGGCGTCGTCTGTTTCGATCCGTTCGTTGGCTGTCGACGTGTTGTTGTTGTTGTACTGATCGTCGCGGTTGTTGTGGGTGGCGGTGGCCGCTTCGTGGTTGTTGTTGTCGTCGTCGTCGTTGTCGTTGTGGTTGTCGTCGTCGTCAAATAACCCATTTCGGCCAAACGCTTCATATGAAAGTCCTTCTGAGCCTCAACTATTGAATCGAAATGTGATGAAAAAAGACAGACAGAGAAGGAGGAACGCAGAACTTACCAACACACGGATTTAGCCACAAGAGCCGCCGCCAACCGACGCATTGGTACAGATACTGAGGATCGGTGCCTTGACAAGCGCAAGTGGTGCGCAGCGAGGTGCCCAGGATGCCGATCATCGCGGTACGGCAGCCGCTTGGCCGACCGGCACACTTCTTGGTTACACTGTCGACGGCACAAGCCTGTTCATAAAACTCTAGCTTTATTCTGAAAAGGAGAAGCACACCAGAGTGAAAAAGATAATCAGAGTAGGAGAAAAGACATCAATTCGTAGGGCTATTAGGAACAGAAATAAAGCTCAAGAACTTATCGCTAAATGCAGTTTTGATCATTAATTAATACTCTTCTGTCTCGCAGCGGTTTCGCAATGGCATTGTAGCTATATTTAGCAGATAGCAACGTTATGTAAAATAGAGGAATGCAACGGATAATAACACAAAATCAAGGAGAGTTCCGTTAAACAATTTCTCAAGAACTACATAAAATCACATAAAAAGAAATGATTACATAATAAACTTTAGTAATGCACACCTGTCACTTCATTACCTCATCATTATCCTTTAAATGGGTGCTTTAAATACACCATCATCAGCATCACAAAAATACTTTACACATTCTTCTTAACCGCTGAAAAGTACTCTTCACCTCCTGCTAAACGTGTTGTCAGTCAAATGATTCCCGTCATCGTCTTCGTGTTCGCCAAACGTCGTTGTCCTTGTCACATCCTCGTTTCTCGCCTGTTCTTCTTCTCGTGTTTGTCACCTTAAGTGTTTTCACCAATTAAAACCGAATTGGAATTTTCTGCACTCGCTCCAGCATCGGCCTCACCCACTCGATCCATCTGCAGTGTGTTCACGTAGCAGACTGAACCTTGTGCTTTGATACATGCAAAAATCCTCACCGTAATAAAATGCAACAACCCACCGTGAGGAGTTTTCGCTTTTCTATTTGTTTTTGTAACATGGCTAAAGTCCTCATCCAAGCCTGAGCTTGATGATTTGTGAGTGAGTAGTGTTTCGCTGGGATGTGGATTACTGCAGTCATCTGTTTGTCCAAGTGTAGATGCTGTCGTTTGTGACGGTTTGACAGTCGTTGGGTCGATTGGTCTGTCGGCCTTCTATGCCTTTTAAACTTTTGAGTGGTTTCTAATGCGTCCCGGGCTTCTGTTTCTCTGACTTTCTTCGTATTCTCGAGGGAGACGTTGTCAATTTCTCTGATTGACAGTTTGTCTTTTTGACTGGTTCGTTGTTTCTCTCTGTGTTTTCTTAAGTCTGTTTGTCAGTCTATCATCCACTCATGCATCTGTCGTTCAGTCATTCTCAAGTGCTGCTGTGGTAACACTGGCTGCATAACTTGTGTCAGTTTGGCGACATCTTGTGCTGAGCTGTTCTGAGATTTAGTGCCCCGTACGTATTTCTACCTGCAGCTTACGGCAGGAAATCTCCGTGAACTCAGATTGATGAGAGCTCATTTGCGGAATCAGCATCTCAAGTTTTACTGCATGCCTCTGAGTAAATAAATTAAACGCATTCACTTTGCGGCGACCCACAACGACTCTCTAACAATTGCATCGCATCGTGTTTCGTCCCGTTCCGTTCTGTATTGTTGCGTCTGAGATTCCGGAGTGGGTGCTTTGGAGGTCGAGTGGCTGTCGTCATTCGATGCAGTCTCTCGTAATTCGTAGCTTTAAGGATCGTGTGCTTTAGGATGGAACAACTACCAAAAGTAAGGTGAGAGAAATGTGAGTGGAAAAAATTCCAATGCTGAGATTGGAATGTGTTTTATTCCCAACAGACAGGTAAACATTTTTAAGGAATTAATTAAAAGATAAAATGCAGAGATGGAAAAGAGGTAAAAAGAGGACACTAAAAGAAAATTGGGAGATGTCCGTAAGTTGGGACGGAATAATCAGGAGAAATAGCAAATTTACAGTCTTTTACATTCTGAAATATTTCTGAATACTGGAATCTTTCCATAGCTCTCCATTGCTCTGCCTTTTTCTTCCGCTTTCGTGGTAATTGCTTCCGTCACGTCGCTTTCTTGCAGTATATTGTATAAATCCTTCTCTTTTTTTTCCTTATAAACTTCAAACTGTTTTTTTAATCAGAGTTTTTAAAATAAAAACACAATTGAACCTCTTTGTTTTCGGGTTTTCTTTGGGTGCTTTAAGGAGCCTAAGCGAATATTTTCGACACTTACGAAAACAGGGAATGTCGTTGTGTCTGAGTTGCCAGATATATCCTTTATATTATCATATCCACACAAATAATTTTGTTGTTATTGTTTTGTTCTTGAGTGGAGTTCAGAGTAGTTGTGGTGCTCTTCGTTGGTATTAAATTAAGACCGATGCTGTTGTTGTTATTGCCTTTAATATCCTTAATAGTCGCCCGCTGTTTGCATTGATTACACACAACAACGTGTCATTACGTTTAGTGGCACATGTTTTGTCGTAGCTGTTGCTGTTCCTTTGCCCTCAGCATGGCGTCTGTCGTTGTTCTTGTCATCTGTGTTGTTATTGCTTCTGTTATGCTCGTTGTTTACATAAGCAACTTAATCAATTTCACGTTGTATTGCGAAGAAGCAGGCGGTGCGTCGCTAAAAGTCCGAAAGCCAGCGGTGTATCTGTCATTATGGTTGTTCGTCTGTTTGTTTGCCTGTGTGTAATTGCGGCTGCGGCTGTATTCATCGGAATCGTCATGGAGGACATCGGCAACCATACCGACGTTCAATAGTTCAATCGTTCTATGGACAGTGACGATGGTCGCCGAAGTTGACATCAAAATCTGCCGTAGGTCTGCGTGTCCGTCCGTCCATGGTCGGCTTTCGATTGTTTCGAAAGTACCTCGCATTTAATTAAGCCGAAGGATGTTGATTGATGGCTGCGTCGAGAATGAGCACGAGGATTAAAGCAACAAGCTTCTGTCAAGATGCGGTGATGATATCGACAGTCATCGGTGATTTATTAATTCCGCGAGGGGAGTGATGAGGGGCGGTTACCGTTCAGCTTTCAGGTAGGTTTTCTAATCTCTCCGGTCGAAATTTCAACGATTTTTGTTAATGTAATTCTTACTAAAAAAAGACACAAAGGATTTAAGAGATGATCAAGGCTTCAGAAGGTACTTAAGGATCTTTTATGATCAAAATTAACTATTGCGAACACTATGAATGTTTTTAGTGAAGATTTTAACTATATCAAAGCCACTGTTTTAAAGTCATCAACAAGTTGAAGACAAGTTATGAAGTTGGACGAAGAATAGTGAATAATAATAATAAGAAAAAGAGAAATAAAGGATCGTGATGCTGACAATAAGGGAAATCATTAAAAACTTGTCGACGAATCCTTAAATGCTCAATTAAAACCTCCACTGAGTCATTCACTCAAACTGAATTTACGAATGGATGTCAAGGTAACAGCAACGAAGGGTCGTAAAATTAACACGTTGCTTGAAGATGTGTTTCATGGAGACCCACTCGAGGTGCGATGCGACAAACTTGTCATCAGTCTTGCATCGGGGTGCTTATCCCAAGCTTCCATTGACGTCCTTCGTCGTTGGCGCTGTCGCTTTTCCTCTCCTCCTTCGTTGTCTATTTAATCTTGTTAATAAAAACTCTTAATAGCAACAAGAACAACAAAATCCTTCAAAAACCCCATCAAAGTTTGGCTTGCAAACATGGATCCCTTCCAGTTTGGCAACGCAAACGTGTCAAAGCTGAGTGTTAAATATTAAATCATACGCACACACGTGCACGTACACAATTACACCATACAAATACTCGAAAACACCCGCGCACACCCAAACGTGGCAACTTTCAGCGCTGTACCACTTTAAACAACGTCGACAAAGCGTCAACACGTTGTCATTCGTTTAGGCACCTTTTGCGTCCTTTTCTGGCTCACACTGTAAGCACACACGTCTATCTCTGTCTCCTACTTTCCCCCTTCCCCAACTCACAGCAGCGATGCAGCTAAACGACCGCAGCGTACGTGGCTGCGGCATTAATTGCCATTTAAGTGCAACGCTTTTGCTTCGACAAACAAGAAAATCACGCTAATAGAGCTCATTTATATGCGATCCATGGAGATGGGAAGCTCTAACTGGGCGAGAATGGGGGCGGTGTCGATGTTTGCTAAAGACATTGATACTTTCACGCGTTTCAAATTAATTCAAATGCGTGTGGAAGTGATTTTATGCGAATCATTTCGGAGGTGGTCAGTTTCCAATTGGTTTAATGACGGTGACGGCTGATGATAGCTATGAATAATGATGACGAATCAAGCTTCTGAAGGATTTTATTTAATGAAGTCAAAGCGTAAAAGTTTTCATAAATACATGTATGAATTTATAAATAAATTTTCGAATAAATTTTCCATGAAATTTTCGTATAAATTTAAAAAGAATTTCACTCGTATGTGTCGCAGCTCCGGAAAGTAATTTTGATTCTAGACGTTACGGAGACGATTAAAGAACGTTCAAAGTGACTCTAAAATGGTTTAAATGTTGCTTAAGTTACGGCAGTGAAGGGAATTTTCGATGTCTTTTTTTAGTAATTATTTAAATTTAAAATTGAAATTTTCACCTTTTTCACGATTCATTCTTGTGATCTTTTCCCAAGATTATTTATTCGATTGTTTGGAAAACTTTTTATTAGTTCAAATGAGCAAACAGAAAGGTTCATTAAGTACATTGGATGTTTCATTATTGTGTGGGAGTCGCTGCAGGTTTTAATTTAATCGTTGTACGAACACAAAACCAGAAATGCAAAATACATATGAGGCATTGTGCCAAATCAGAGATGCGATTCACCGCAAACAACAAAACAAATCACTGCATGCAATCAGAATCACTCAAAGCGTCAGAGTCGGCCATAGAAACGGCCACGCGACGTGGATGCCCTGGATTATTGGTCATGTGAGCGGTTCGTTTGGTTCGCTCGTTTGTTCGATTGTGTTTCTTTCGCAGTTTCAAGTTCGCTCACCTGCATTCGCGGTCCTCCTTGCACATCTCGGCGACCAGGTGACAGGCGGGCGGCGGGTGGTAGTAGATGCCGTTCGAGTTCTGCTGGCTGGTGGTGTCGGGCGGCCTCTGAGCGCACACGGGGTGCAGCTTCTCCTGGGCAATCATGCACATGTCATGACGATTTGTGGTTTTCCTTCAGAATGGAACAAAAAACGAATTTAGGAAAAAGCAATTGTTTTTACTGAACTGATCGCTTTTGCTGAAGACAAATTAAAATATATTTCTCCTCTTTTTTATAAAAGAGTACGAACCAATTTTTAATGAAGCTTCAACAAAGTTCACTTCTGCTGTCATTTCGATTGAAGTGCAGCGGACGCGAGCTGCCTTGAAGAATACTCACTTGCACAGGCAGAAGGCGATGTCCAAGTTGAGGTCCTCGTGTGGACCCTTGTAGAAGGCCTGCAGCGAGTTCATGCACGCATTGCGGTTGCAGCGGTGCATCTCGCAGTGCATCAGCATCGGCTGCAGCGACGACGAACAGGACGGATCTTCCCTGCATGTGTCCAAAGCTGTGTGGCAGGTACTCTGTTAGGACGGAGCAGATGATGATGAAAAGCAACAGGAAAAGCCGCAGTGATGCGAAATGAGTACAGAAAAGGCATAAAATATTGAATGTTACAGAAATAGAAACAGTCTGCTGCCGCCTCGGGCGATACATGGGACGTAAGATGTATGGAAATCACAAGAACTCATTGAAATCAGCCATTGACTTTGCGTAAAGTTGAACAATTTGCACGTCGTTCGTGTGCCCCTTTTTCCTTCTGTTCGGCTGCAGCATCGTCAGTTAATCACCTGCTTCGACTCACCTGAAAGTGTTGCTTGATGATGTCCGTCGACAGGTCAGCTTCGACATCCTGGCCGCCTGCAAGGCACGCAACATCCACAGACGCAAACGTGTTCAAGTGACGCCCAAGCAGAAGTCGATTGGAGCGTCATCGGGTTTGTCGCAGTTCCATCGATTTGCAGTTTCAGCATTGCAGGATTTAAGATTTGCAAGGAATCGTGTAATTTTACGAAAACATTTTGTTATTTTTTTTTGGTATTTCGATGCATGTGACGCAGGTTTTGCCGCAATCAAGGATTGAAGTTGAGATCAGAGTTCACAACGAGTTTTTTTTGTATAGTAATTTTTAAAATTTGTTTTCCAATTATATCAGAAATTTCATGATGATGATAACGATGTGCATTTGTTTGTTGATGATGTTCAGGAAAGAGAAAAAAAAAATATTTACAAATTTTCAGTTAGTTTTTGTTGGCTACAAGTTTTTGTATTGTTGTTACATTACAAGTTTCAGCAGAAGAAGAAAGGAAAGGTTTAGAGAAGAACGTACAAGGACAGAAACTCATGGTTTTCCTCTGATAACGTTCTCGGGAAAGTGTTCATTATAACAGAGTTTTCATAAAATAATAAGAGGGAAAATATCGTGTCAAAGGGCGGTTTTTGGCGGATCAAAAAGGGGCCAGGCTTTACATATTATAAACAAAATATTGTCCTTAATGATAAAATTTAAATTAATTCAAATAAATCAATTAAATTCCATGATGTTTTCCTTAGTTTTTAAAGTATTATATATAAGCGATATTTTACATATTCTTCACTTTTCATTTCCATCTGTTTTCTTTACTTGGAGAAATACTTAATTTTATTACATTTAATTTATATGCTCAAAAGTATAGTTATTAATAAAAAACTTTGCTTTTAAAGGTGATTCATATTTTAAAAAAATAATTTTTATAATAAAAATCAATAAATGCCATAATTCAGCTACTCAATAACCCTTAATTTTTGTCAACGTTCGTTTACTTCGTGGAATCCTTCACTAAAATCATATTTTTTATTCGAATAAATGAAAACTTAGTTAAAATTGTATTCATTGAATAATTCCTAAGCATTAAATATATATTTTTTTTTATTTATAAAACCTGAAATTAATTGATATTTACTTTAATAACAACTATATTTAAAAAAAGAAAATAAAACCTTCAAAAGCTTTTTTCTAACAAGTCGGCTAATTATTTTATTGAAATAATCTGTTCAACTGTGTTTACGAATTCATTATATTTTGAAGTAATAATAGGGAAAAATTAGCTTTGTTTAATTAAGTGCAGCAGTCAAAGTTTTATCGCTCTTTTAATAAGCTAACAGAGTTTTCCATTGTTTGCTCTTTCTGTTATTATTGTGATTGAAATCAATAGTCTTTGTTATTATTTTTTTGCGTTTAAATGGATACCAAAATATTCACAATAATATACGCAAAGAGTAATAATAATGATCACAGCAACAACAAAAAGGAACAACAATCCAAATGGAAACGGAAACCACTTCATTAATTAGCAAAAATATATGTGTAAATAAATTAGGCAGCTTAATGAATTGGTTGGTGTTGTGGTATTGCTCTTTTTTAATCTTTCATGTTATTCATCCCTGTTTTCCACCTAATTGTATCATCGAATTATTTAAGTAATTTATTATTCATTGTCAGTTTGTGTTATTCAATGATTCGTGTTTGAATTCAATTTTCCCAAATTTCAATTCGCAGTTTAATTGACAAATCAATACACAGATGTATACTATGCTAACCAAACATATGTATGTATAAAAGCATTGCTTTGTATAGTGTACGGTTATAATCCATGGCCCCCACTATTAACAAGGGAATGGAAACGAATTCAATCCTTTTTTTAAATTCTATTTTCTGTTTCAGAATTTTTAATATACGAAGAATTTAATCTCAGATTAATCAGTGACAGCGAGTTAACAGCGAGTTCATGATTTTTAGTGAAAAATTGGTTACAACTTCAAGAAATTTGCTTCAGAAATTGTAATGGAATTAATTAAAGTATTTGTTATCAAATATTAGAGTTTAATTTAATATTCTGCTAAGCGGAAGGGATAAGATTTCTTTTATATAAACTTATTACGTTAAAATAACTTTAAAGTTGGAATCTTTTTGTTGTAATTAATCCATAATCGGCCATAATTATTAAGGTCCTATGAGCTATTTAATATGCGATCAATATACTATTAATAGACTATTTTCAGTTTATAATAAAGTTTTGAAAAAATTTAGAAATCCTCTGACATTAATAAAGAAAATAATTAATAATGATAACATTTATTTTATTAATTATTTAGTATTATTGCAAACATTTATTTAATATTAGTTTATTATTATTATTAGTTTTTAAATTTCAGAACTGAAATATCGAAAAAAAAATACATAAAATAAAAAAATGGCAAAAAAAGGACAACAACGACTTTCGTTAATATGATGATGGTCGGAAGATGGAGTTATTTCCGAGGTTCCCTACGCGAAATTCTAACTAAATATTTAGCTAGGTGTAACAGAGGGTGTGAAGGCTAAGACAGAGAGAGAGACATAGAGAGGGATAGAGAAAGGGGTGCAGTTTTAATGCACATCTAAAACTACAGTTACAACTACGACAACAAATCAGCTACGGTTAATTCATAAAAAACTCAGTCTTTTTTGCTGTTGTTGTTGTATACTTGGTTGAAATTACTTTTTTATAAATATTCTCCAAAGATTAACTAATGGCGTTTTCAAAACTTTTAAATAGTTGGAAACTTTGTGGTGTTTTTATTTTTAGTGTAAATGTTGATACTTCTTTATTTTATTCTTTCCATCCATTTAGATCCTTAAATCCATTTAGAAAAAGTTCTTGAACAGAGTGAGCATATTTAAGCTTTTCAAAATCCGATGAGCAAAAAAAATATAATACTTTCACAATACAGTTTCCGAGGATTCAACTGTTTCAAATGGTTTTTTCAAATGTGTTCGAAAAGTGATTTTACTAAAGAATGAAGTAGCAGCAAATTTTCTAAATTATTTCAAGGAGTAATTATTTAATTTAAAGAAAGAATTTTCAACACTTCTAATTTCTAAATATTTCTATTTGCTTTTGTTTCTATAACCTGGAATATTTTGAATCGTTTCTTAAACTTGGTGGGTTTAAAATTTCTACTTTAAATTTAATTTTACCACACATTTTTAACATGTACTTCAGCAAAAGCATCGTAGATATTGAAATTGACGCTTTCCGAATTACAACTGGAAAAGGTGTAGTAGAAGTTTTAATACATTGCTTTTCTCTATGCTATGTTTCTACTTATATTCTTCTAATGTTCAGCATTTCTAGAAATTGAAATTGAAGTAATTCGAAAAACTAAGCAATAACTACATTAAATTAAACTTAGTACCGATGAAAGCATCTGATAATAGGAAAAGTTTCAACATTTATTCTAATACTCAATTCTTCCATAATAAATATGGATGACGACTAAAGTTTAATTTATGATGTTCAATGTTTAATTGTGATTTTTATTTATTTGCTTCAGAGACAAAATTTGGGGAATGAAGTAAGTAAATAATATCAATATTAAATAACTCAATTGTGTAATTAATATTTTTGGTTTATTATATATATTATATTAATTGAGACATTATTAAATATTATGTCCAGGTAAAAGTCTATTTATTTGATTTGAATACTGTTAATATTTTTCTTTAATACAAAATAAAATATCAAAATCTTTTGATTTTCATGTTTAGTCTGGAATTCACTTAGCTTTTCTCTTTTCTGGAAGACATTTAAGTAAAGTATTCATGTGTTTGTGATTAATGTGTGCATAAATTTCATTGTTCCATTTATTTTTAATGTAATTGAACTCTTAAGGAAAAACTTTTTACTACGGCAACTAAAAATTTAATTCAAATACACAGATAATTTGGAAGTAAATAATATAAAAATCCTACTTCGATGGTCACTGATATGTATATTATTTGAAAAGGAACAAAAGGAATTTTTATTCCCAAATTAAGAGCAAACCAAAAATAAAATAGAAGAAGAAATTTTGAAAAACTTAAAAATATTTAATAAATCTAAGCAAGCAAACAAAAACGAAGCAATCAACTACACAATAACAGAATTAATAATAAATATATTATAAATAATAACAGAAGCTACCCGTTGATTTGTTTAGAAACAATGACTTTGGAATGTCGAATGGAACGCAATGGATGAGAATATCGCCGATTTCGTCGTCGACGGTGATTGAAATGACCACGTTTCTTTGTTCTATAAAACAATGTTTTCTTCGGTGGTTCTTTTGTCATTTCTTCTGCGTGTATGTGTGTTTTGTGTTATGATGAGAACCAATGAAGAAGCAGAATTGATTTTGATTTGACTTTGATGCGATTTAATTTTGTATAAAACAGTGCAATTAAAATATTTGATGCGTGCATTTTTTGTTTGCTTTTTTGGAAATTTAATTAAAAATGTAAAATCCGAAAAATGACCGTCAAAATTCCTAAAAGGTGGTGTTGATTAAATGTACATTCATCTTTTGTATTTCGTTTTAATTCTTTCGTCCTTTTTGCACCTAACTCTTTCTATTTTCCTATATTTTCCCTGTTCTATCTAACAAGCCTTTTTTAACACCTTTTTCCCTACCTCTAACCTTTCATCTTCTATATGCGCTATCCTGTATATATACTCCAATACTATAACATTTATTATATTGTCTAAATTTGTAGTTTGTAATTTTATTTTCTACACATTATCTATCTACTCGTACATTATCTATCTTCTCCACTTTGTTTCTATATATTTTATTCTTCATTTATCTGATATCGTTTTCTTGTCTAGTCCCATCTTCTCCTGCAAAAAATCTGTCAAAAATGAGTTTTCGTTTTAGTTTTTGCGGTTTTAATAAAATACATAAATAGAATATTTTAATAGAAAAAAAAAAAGAAAAGCAAACTACAAAAAACACTGAAAACCGTTATAATTTGTTGTTGCCAACTGAGTTTTCGTAATTGATTTTTTTTTTGCATTTGGTAATTGTTAAAAAACGAAATATTTTATGCATTTACTAACACATTTGTGGTATGTATGTGTTGTGTTTGTTGTTGTTCTAGAGTTGGGAGAGGTTCGTGAAGGGAGTGAGTGCAAGGAGTGGTTGCGGTTTCGGTACTGGTTCTGGTGGTGATGGGTTTTTTTTTAGTGGTTTCATATAAAAAATTCAAAAAAACTTCGAAAGGACGAAACTAACAAAGAACAGCGTCCTTCAAGGAACTCATTGCTGTCATTCTGAAGGACATTGAATAAAGTTGTACGATTGAGAAAGGAAAATTAATCTAATAACTCACGTTTCGAAACGAAACATAACAAAACGGAAAGAAACAAACCAACGAACTATTAATTAATTACTTTTTGGTGTAATTCAAAAGACTTAATTGAAGTAATCGTAGTTGAAAAGTGTGTAAAGTATTTAAAGTTTATAAATTGGAAAAAAACAAAAGGATCAGACAACAATTTCAATGGTTACTTTTTTGTGGTTTTTTCGTATTTTAACTATGGGCAGTAATGGTTTTTTATATACTGAACCTACTTTGATAGTAGAAGCCGTTGTTGGTGGTGCCGGCGCCCGTGTCGACCACGTCCAGGGGCTGCTCCTGGTTGTGCCGGTGCTGGAACTCGCTCATGTTGAAGGGGTACAGCAACACGCCGTGGTGGCTGTGCAGGGACGTCGCCGACGACGAGGACGAGGACGGGTAGTGCGTGCTCGTGGGCGTCGCTATCAGGGGCGTGTCGATGAGCGCCAGGTTCTCTTCGAAGACTTTCTGATGGTATTTATCGTCCATGCCCATTATTCTAACTGCAAATGTTCAAAGGGAGGCGAGTTCAAAGTGGGTTGGTTTTTTTTTCTTTTATTTTTGGTGGTTCATAGTGTTCTAGAATGTTTTTTTTTAATTACAGTTGCTTTAATTCTAGGGCGCAGCTTCTAAATAGATCCAAGATTCATTTGCGTGACATATTTTAAATTTGTTTTAAAATCAGATATTTTCCTTTTTAATACTCTTGCTATTAGTTTTTCTTTTACACTAAATAGAAAAAAATTATTAACGAAACTTAGTAAAACAACAGAGTTGAAAACAGACAAATATTTTTTAACAAGAACCGTTATTAAGAGGTGCCGGAATATGCGTAAACTAACGAGTGCAATTGTGCTTTAAGCTCTGGTGCAGTTAGTGATGGAATACCTTAATTAATTGTGAATATAGGCAAAAAACCCGACTAAATGTAAAAAAATATCACTCACCTTAGTACTTAAAATGTGGCGTGGAAACCGAGCACCCATCATGGATTTATTGTAACCTTCAATACCTGACTATATCAAGGATGGTGAGGACAGAACATAAGCAAAACCCAACTTATATTGAATATAGAGTCGCTGTATGTTCTAATTTTTTTTTTTTTTGTTTCTATTTGCCAATAGATTATTATTTCGTATGTAACTGTACAAAAGAAGCAACGAAATCCGAAAAGGAGCAACGGAATTAAATACACTGCGGAAAGATTAAGTTCAAACATTTTTATCGGATTATCTGAGTTGATATTGCAATGGCATCCACAGGAATTAATCCTCAGCAGAGATGAAACAGGAAAAGGTAAAGTATGAGTTATAGCAGGAATGAAATACGAATCTTTTAGAGACGAGAAAGGGTGCTAAGAAAAGAAATACCACGCTAAAAAAGGGAGAAGTAGTACATACAAGGATTTGTCCTGTAAATAACAGACGCTAACATCCCAAGTCTCTGTCCTCAGACAAATGAAGCATCCACTCAGCGCCCCAAGTCTGAAAAATTTGAGCTTATGAAGAAATAAACAGCAACATCGGTAATCACAGCTTTTCAATAAAAGCCATTTAAAGTACGAGGCTTAAGAGAGACAAGGGTTTATCCTGGTTTTGAACGAACAATACAACAATGGAGCCCAAATAGGAAACAAAAAAACATTCGTGGCCATTGTGCGAAGTTGAAATATTCTTGGAGCCTTCGTCAAAGTAACGAAAGCAAAAATATACGCTTTGAGTGCTTGTTTCACGGCGAAGGAAGAAGCAGGC
Organism: Thecophora atra; assembly: GCA_937620795.1. NCBI lineage: Eukaryota > Metazoa > Arthropoda > Insecta > Diptera > Conopidae > Thecophora > Thecophora atra. The sequence goes on from OW569401.1 coordinate 37,338,191, forward strand.
TGAGAAGTTGATAGCTGATAGAGTCTCAGGCGCAGACAGCCTCGCGAATCAGATAAATCAGTGTAGATTCAAATTAATCTTATTCGCCTCAATAATTTGTAATCAACAGAAGACTTAGACGGGAAAAAATCCTCCAGAAAAACAGAGAAGGAGATCGGAAAGAAAAGCGCTGTCTTTCACTGATTTGTTCCTTTTCTGAGCGCTGTGATTGACAGCATTCAGACTGATTTGCGGAAATCCTTCATAAAAGTCAACCCTTTGAAGGGTATACAGCAAAATAAAGAATGATCTGCTATCATCGGAAATGCAGACTGGCTGCTCTCAGTCATCTGCCACTGTTTACACTTGAACTCTGAAGGCTCTGAGGCTCGATTGACTGACTGACTGACTGAGTGAACCCATTTAAGCAATCGAGAAACGCGTCAATAACTGCATTTTATGTGTGTGAGAGAGAGAGAGAGGGAGAGAGAGAGAGAGAGAGAGAGAGAGAGAGAGAGAGAGAGAGAGGGGAGAGAGGCAGAGACTGAGCGATTCAACTGTGACGCAATCATCATGGCTCATCGGGGATTTACGAGCTAAGTTTGAATGAAGCTCTTGAATGGTTAACGCAAGAATTCGCGCTGATTCCCCATCCTGTCTGAAATGGGAAAAATCTGAATTTTAAATTATTTTTTAGTTTCCGCCTTCGCTTCCTTCTGCTGATGCATCTCCCCACGGCGCACATACATACGTCAGGCTGAGATTTTCACTGAGTTCTCTTTAATAGACATTCCCCTTCCTTTTCCCTTGCCTCCCCGGGAGCTCTACACTTCCTTTCCGCAATTTATATTATGGTGCTGTTAAATGTTGGTAAATCAGTCTGTCAATAAATCGAATGGATCCGTTGAAATGATATGCGAATTATTTGTATCGGATTCGAATGCTTCTTTATCCTTGTTGTTGCTCCGATTATATTGCTATTAAAGTGTCAATTATTGAGAGTCGATTTTCTTTTGTACAAATACACGTTTATTTATTTCCTTTTCTCTGTTAAGCTTCTTCCGTTGTTGAAATTTGTATAGAATAAATTTGAGTCGATTCAATATCGTTTTTTATTTACGAGTGACATGAAATGACTGTAATGCGTTGTTATATCGTGGATCATTTATTTATGTGTGTTATCTTGTGCTATATTTCTCTTGATATTTATTTTAAAGTGATTTTGCTTGTAAGCGTAATTATTTATATAACATTTCGACAAATTGAGTATCATTGCATACGGAGCGGCGTTACTAATTGGTCTGGCGGAGGGGAGGAAGCAATGAATCCACCTAAATAACACTTGGAGTATTATTGAACGAGTAGGGATAAACTGAAGCGTATTGAACCGATTTTGCATCGTGAAGCCCCGAGTGACATTCCCTCTTCCAGGAAACGGTTGCTATTGAAAGGAGTTATTAATGCTGCAGACGTGGATGCGGATAAATGCAAAGTGCGCACTCAAATAGAAAATAAGGACGACTCTTATTGGAGCACGACCTTTTGTTCGTGCATTGAGTAAACCTCGAGCGATAACAGTGAATGTTTCTGAACTCATAATTATACATACTTGAATTATGTACATGGAAATGTGCGTGGCGTAAGAAGTACCCGAAGTACCTGAGAATTAAAAGTACCCGAGATGAATTATGTGCTTAGTTCCTCGTGGTTTGGCGTGTTTGCTTTACTCTGCATTCGATTATATTTTGATAACAAGAAATCTCCCGTCGACGCAACCGCAATGCATACAAATGTGGCAACACTGGCAACGAAAGTGATTGAAGACGATGACCTCGAGGCGAGGCACAACCTAATTTAATATCGCACAGACACACGTTCAAACACACCGCAGGATACCAACGCCCTGCCACGTCACGTCTCAATCCAAGCAACACAACAAAATGCAGCGCAAATATTGAAGAACAACAAAAAAAAAAAAATACAACTACGACCACAGAGTAACTGCAGAGTCGTCGTCAAGAGGAGGCTTGAAGCGGATCCCAGAGCGTGGACGATGAATTCATGCTTCAAGAACTGATTTATTGTAATGATTGACCGCATTCGACTGGCGAAAATAAGCGCAAAGGGCGAAGCGACCGACAGGTCAGAGCAACGAGGATATGCAAACAGGAAGTAAGTAGGTCAAAGAGGAAGCGAAAGTGGACAATAGCAGCCACAGATAAGTCAATAAAAACCCATAAACTTTTGAATACCTTTGTAAACATTAAAAAAGCACGAAAGTATTGCAAAATGATATAATTATTAATCATTTAAGGTTATTTCGGAGGGGGCGAACGATGAATTGTTGAAGGAGGAAACAAACTGCACAACAACGACAACTGCAGCAACGTGCACATTACAATGAATAATAATGGAGACAACAAAAGCATACATCATATGTACATAGAAGCATATCGAACATATGTGCATGAAGAACATAAATTACCGCATGTAGCGCTCCCTTGTGGCCAGCGCTAATAAAGCAGCAACATGATGCATTGCGATTGTTGTGTACTGTCGAGCACACTAAAGGGACCGCATGGAGCGCCACAAAACTAATAACATTATTAACATAACAACTACACGCATATAAACATAGGTACATACACATTCAAGCCCACATTTATCACGTATCGATTGTTAAAGCTTATTTAAAGCATTGCAGTTTGAGGAGCAGATGAATTTGTGCAACACCGCTGCAGTGATTAGAATAGTTTGCAATCGAGTAGCAATTCTACAGTTATTTTATCGAGTCTATCGAGCTTCTGGTTATGCAACGCTAGTGCACCAGAGGAAGTCCTGGTAGACAATAGAAAGGCCTACAAAATAAGAGGTCAGTAGAGGACATCGAACAACTTCGGTCTGTCGACTAATCTCGAAGATGTGCATCACCTTAGTGAAAATTAAAGAACCGTGATAGTGACTTAATTTTTTAATATGTATATCCTTCCCCTTATGCCCCTGCGAGTAACTCATAAGTAGCTATTTGCTACTATATGTTTTATTTGCTTCAAACGAATCTCCTTCCGGATCACAGCGAATAACCACTGAAACCAGGAAACCCGAATTAGTCTATTTAAGTCAATGTTATTTCATATTCTAATTGCAATTCTGTCTAATCATGTGTGCGGAAGATATATAATAGTAAGTAACCATGTGTAGTTATTCGACTTACCTCTTTCGTCCATTGTTGCACCTGCGTACATTTGGTGGGTAGTTGTCACGTCGCTTCCGGTGGTAGAATCGTCAAAATAGTTTTGTGCTTGGTGCGTTTTGGTGCTTGTTCTACGAGAGTAGGTGCAGAGGTGAGAAATTCAAGGTGAAAATAGTCGATAAGAAGAAGAAGTGCCATGTTTGAAATGTGTTAAGTAGTCGAAGGGAAAACAAAGTGTGTGTGCGGTAAAGAACCAAGACTTAAAATGCAGGCAAAGATTCAATTTCTTAAATAAATCTAGTTGCGTAACAGATATTAAAAATTCAGATCCGAATTGAATTGTAAGTGATTTCAGATTCTATAATTAACTCAACATGTTTTAAAATAGATTCGAAATAGATATGAAGTCATTATCCTGTGCAATAACAAACCAAAATTGATAAAATATTTAGCATTTTCAGAGGAATTTTGTGTGATCTCAAATGTGCGCTGGTGCATGAACACCTAAGTGTATCATTTCAGGTGTAGCTGTATGTGTGTCTTTTCGTTGACGGCTTACAACAAGCATACATACAACTTTTGATTTTTGCGGTGTTTGTAGTGCGGTGAAGGAGCTGTTGTCGGTGACGAGGCTGGCGTCTCGTAATCATGCCCCGCAGCAGCAGCAGCGTTCTTAATGACATTCGTTTTAATGATATGAGCTCCGTTGACGTCGCCGCCTCCACCTTCGTTGGCTTCCACAACCACCAACACATCACCAACGCTGTGCTCCAAGTCCTCGATGTGAGCCGCCGCCCCCTTTCCCGGAGCATCCGCACCGCCCACCTCAACGACAACATCGTCGTCGTCGTAGGTGTGGGGACTGTGCGAGGCCAGCACCAGCGGGTTGTTGAGTCCCCACGAGGGCGGGTGCAAGTAGTGAGGGTAGTTCGAGTAGATCTCGGCGCGAATGCGATCGTCGTAGTCGTCGTCATCGGTGTCGGCGTCGTCGCTGGCGCTGTTGTCGACGCTGTTCGACAGCCTTTCGTCGGATGAAGAGTGGCTGCTGTTGCGAGCGAGCGAGTGCCGTTGCTGCTGCTGCTTCTGCTTGAATTTCGGCATCAGGCCGCTGGGAAAGAAGATTAGTCTATCTGCAAGAAGAAATCAGAGTGTGGAGGAGGAGGTGCGCTGTGCAAAGTGGTAACAATTGAACTGAGAAGTTAATTAAAATCGACTGAAGTGCGAGCAAGTGCGTTAAAAGCGTGTTCGTTCTGTTTGCCATGTGCAGCATAAAAATGTGTAATTTTAACATATAACAAGTATTCAACATACCTCAAAAGGAAAACAACAACAACAACAACAAACTAATTAAATGAAGACTTAAAAAGAGATTTCCGTGGTAGCGTGTAAGAAGAATCTTCGCGTGGTGACTTAAATGCATAGAGAACGAAATGGAAAACAAGCAGAGAGTCACAAGAGCGAGTAAAACACCGAGCGATTCGTTTGAGTGGTTTGGGACCACAATTAACGAATTTTTAATAATTCGAATTTAAAAATTTTGTCTAATTATCAACGATTTCAATAGTAAATTAATTGTATTTTGATTGATATTATTTTATAAATATTTTTTTCAATTTATTTCTTAGTGTTATTGTATTTAGATTAATGAAGAAACTTTATCTGACAAGTGATAAAATGTGTAAAAAGCATTAGAACAATAATGATTAGTACATATTATAATAATTAGAACATAAGTTAAACGATTGAAATTGCATAAAGAAATTCGGTGCTGGTGCGTTATTGTGATGCATTTCTAATTAAATTTGCATGTGGCAGACTCTAAGAACAAGAATTCAAGGCGTTCGATGCTTTTCTAACATCTCTACAACAGCGAAGAGGTGCTGGCGATTGTGATGACAGCGGCGAGTTTCTATGGCGAGTGGTGTGTTGGCGAGTACTGTGGTGAAGAGACGTGGTGTGGTGAGCGTGGTGTGAACATTGCGTTGGAGTGCCGTGGGATTTGGCACGGAAGCGTGCGGTTCGTTTGATACAAAGAATAATTTGGGGGAAAGTGGTTTAAAATGACGTAGAAGAAAGGATAGCACAAAACAAATTCAGGAAAAAAAAAACAATAGATGAGAAAGAAACCACAACGACTAAAATCAACTGAACTTCAAAAGAAATATAAAATAAAAATCGAAAATTCAATATTCTGCAACACGGCGACGTTTATTTAATGTGAGAGTATTTTTAGTAAATTAATATTTAAGACGAGGACAAGTTAATTTATCCTAAATAATCGTCCTTTGTTTTGTCGGTTTTTCTTGGTGCTGCAAATAATGACTTTGAGTGTGAATTTCTTCCCATTAAATCGATTTTAGAATTTTTCCCCTTTTTGTCGTGTGTTTTGCTGGTTTATATTTTACTTTTGTCTTTGTTTGGTGGCTTTCATTCTGTTTTTTTTTTTTTTTTTTTTTGCCTTCGCGGCTGAACTCACCCACACACGGATTGTGATTGACTATGTTAAAGATACGATCACAGCGTTTTTTCATATGATTGTTCGGACAGATGCATCCAAACATCGGGGACAGGCGCAGGTTCGTCCAGGAATCGTGGCAGGCGTCTCTGTGGGAAGAGAAAGCAGAAAGTCTGTTAACCGACCGCACACAAAACTTACTAAAACTCTAGAAAAATATAAGAAAAATATATCAAATTTACTTCATTGATCTGTAAATGAGTTCCTTTGATTTATAGATGTATCAATGAATTTGGAAAATACGTCTTTTTTGATTTAAAGTTATAGTTAACATGTTAATAAACCACCAACACATGTACCGAAAATTCCAGATTAGAAAGATTAAAAGCAAAAGTTTCACTCATGCAAGTAACACGCTCAACTCTCTAATCTTCGAAAATTGTTCCAATGAAGCAACAATTTCCGTCTGAAACTGCAACCAGCACATGGAAAGAAGACAAAGAGAGAGCGAGAGTGAGAGAGAGAGAGAGAGAGAGAGAGAGAAAGGGAGCCGATATTCATGACCTATCTGCTAATTGAAAGTTGTGATTTCTTGCCAATTCCATTTCAGTCGTATCGAAGCATGCAAAACTGCAACCTGCAGAATCTGCTCTGCTTTCCATCCGTCGTAATTAATATTTTATGTCGTCGGTTTTCCGGCCAACATAATGGAACTTACTGGCAAAATCTGCCCAGGAGCGGATGAAGAAAGGGCGATGGTGAGGGGCCAACGTAGAACTTAGTGACAGGAGGAAAAGTTTTTGACTTTGGGAAAACATCGCTCGGAATTGAGTCAAGGGTCGAGTAACGCCGAAAAGCTTGCTCCGAATGTTATCAGAAGCTGATAGCCAAAAATATCGCTACCATCGGCATAATCGGCTCAAAACGCTTTAAATATGTTGTTATTTTTATAATAAAAGATAAAAATTTGTGCTTCCATGAAACTGTAAACCGGACAAAATTAAATCGCTTTCGGGAATACTTATTTAATCCAGGAGGAAAGTCGAGGGTACCGCAAAACTCCTGCCTTGAGTGCAGCTCGACCCGGTCGACGATGCAGCACACAGCAAACCACCGTCGGAGTCTTTGTTCCTCGCAGCGTTGAAAGCGCAGTCTGCATGTTTGTGCATGGAAATGAAGTTAATAACCGCGGGGCTTTATTAATTATTGAAACTGCTTTATCGACACTAATAATTGATTTCATGGAAACGGTCGACGTGGAAATATTAAACAAAGAAGAAATTCTCTCTTCCTATTCTTGCTCTTCATCAATTTTTTTTTTCTCTTCGGTTCCTCTCTTTCAACCTACGGTATTCTCTATTAAGTATTCTCCATTTTACCTTGATTTAAATTTACTCTGAATAATAAGAATCAAGCAAGAAATTAAGCGGATCTTTTGTACCGCGGCCCATTTTGGGCTTCCTTCTTCTTACCTGCTTTCCATTTTGCATTTGTTGTCTCTGACTTTGCAATGCGTCTTGAAATCCTCGAAAAGCTTCAAGCATTTCCGCTCCTGTTGACACACGGACAGCGCATGGTTGCACGTTGGCAACGCATCGATTGGATATGGATCCTTTTCGGCTGCGGAAAGCAACAAAAAACAGCATTAACAGGTTAAAGAATTTTCATTATATATAACCGATAAAAGTTTTTACACAAAACTATTCTCTTATATTATTTTTGTTATTTAATAATTAAATAAAAATATATACGCTATAATAAACATTTAATAGTTTGTCTTTCTGTGAGAATTGACTGACTTCAGTGACTTTTCATCGAGGTCGCAATGAAAATGTTTTATTATTCACTTGGTAGTCTTGGAACAAAGTAAAACAAGAACTATAAACGATAAAAGAAGTCCAATAAAAGCGTAAAGTCTTGTAAGTCTTGTTAAACAATAATAATCCGTTCGAAATCCGAAAACCACACAGAAACAGAAACAACTTTAAACAGATTTTGATAGTTGCAAAAGGAAATTTTTCCATAACAAGAGGGAAAAAAGTAATAGCAAAACTCTTCTCCAATAAGAAATAATAAAAAAAAAACGAATAAAAGAGGGAAAAAGACATGAGTGTGGCTAAAGAAAAAGGCGAAGAAGAATTAAAAAAGAATGGAAAAGAGCAAGGGAAGAGGAGAAACTTCGCTTCTCTTTGTAAAATGCAGAAGCTTCGACTTTTCAACATTCAACAGCGAGTTCAATTTCTGTGCAAAGGAAATCCTTTGTTTTTCCTACGCTTCGTAGGTGTAGCTGTGTGTGTGCATGTGTGTACAAGTGGGCTATAAGTGTATGTGGTTGTGTGCTAGAGAACATCCAGAACAAACTCTTCAAGTCGTAAAATAACGATTTGTTTTTTACATTTCGCTGCTCGAAGTGAGTCTCAAGCGTCTGAAGTTGGCTGTGTTTGAGTGCTGTGTGAAGGTGTGTGTGTGTGTACTTCTATTCCTGTGAGGCTTCGCTCGCTTGAGTGATTTCTTTCTCTAAGTTTTAACTTTATTGTAATGCTAACCTATCCACCAATTCTTCGAACTCCCTTCGTTCATTCAGCCCTGCCTCACACTAATTCTCCTACTTCATCGCCTTCTCTTTCATTCTCACTCCATCTTCTATCAATTCCCTTCTCTTTTCCGCGTCTGGGATGGCAGCACGGAGGCCCCGTGGGCCTCTGGATTATATTGTTGCCTCACATCACGATGCATTCGCCAATCGTTCGTTCGCGATGCAGTAATAAATCCACACACAAACTTTCTACCAAGGAAACCGTGAATCGTCCGTTACGCGGACCGGATTAAAGCCCGGATATCAGATATACGGAAACACTCTTCAAACTCCTTTAATTCCTTTCTTTACTTGGAATCGTTCTTTCATTCGAAAAGGAAAGAAGTCTCCTTTCGAAAAGAATTTATTGTTATTTTTATTGTTATTACAAATTCGTGTTTTCACGTTTTAAGGTGTTTACTATATATCATATTCTGTCCATAAACCGACGGATGTATTCCAGAATTATTGACCTTCCACGTACCTTTTTTCAGCACAAATCCGCACGGATGATCGAAGAGGAAATCCCGAAAGTGATTGCAGTCAGGATCCATTCCCGGCTCCTTGCAAAGGCAAGTTGGACGAAAGAACTGAAAAGCCTGTAGCGTTCGTAGAGCCGCTTGGCATTTGGTCACAGTTACGGTGCTGCACGATACTGTAAAGAGAGGGAAATGGAGACATCCGAAGAGAGGGAAAGAGAAGAGAAATATCAGTAACAATTGCGATGTGAGATACATAAATTTACAAGATATGTTAACACGACGTATTAATGTTATTCACACATGTACATATGTATTTGATAGAAATGACAAGAGGATTAATGTAAATGCTTTGCTAACAACAGCAATCAGATAAACATAACCGAGGACACATGAAGATGTTATCCGGCTTGAAGCACATTTTATTGATTCGGCTTCTAATTGAATATTTAAGTGAAAGTTCTTCGACAGGAAGCAGCAAAAACAACAACAACAACTCAATACTCTTCATAGAAGGTAAGATTTCTAAGAACCGAGAATAAACAAGCACCACCAACGACTACAACGAGGACAACGGAGGATTTTGACACACTGTTAAGATGTGGACTTAAGTAGCTATTGTAATCAATTCCTCCGCCTGCTCGTTCCCCGTCCCCATGAAAACAACAATCATTCTTTTAATCATACGCAACAAGTGATGCTTTTCACAAGCTCATCATTATTTTTACGGTTCGCTGGTCCATGAAGAATTGTCTGTAATTGGTTGCTGCTTATTTTCATTTTGTCCCTTCTATTATTAGGTGTAATGGTCTGAATGTTTGTCCAGTTTAAGAGGAAGTCTTTACATTTCCCTAAAATATTTCATCGTCTCGTAATTCCACGGACATCACGGGGCAGATGATAAAATTAAATGTCGTATGACTGTCAATTTTACTGTGGCTGCTCTTCACTGTGCTTCCTTCTTCTGGCACGTGTTTAAACTGTCTTAAATACTATTATCCTCTGTGTATTCATATGAATTGACCATTCAGTTTGTCTCTAATTCTGTCAAATTAACCCTACGCTGGATCCACAGTATTATAAGCACTTTTGCCCTTTTCGAGAAGTTCTATTGTTGAAATGACCTACAAATTGTTTCGAATGTTCTTCAAATTGATTTCATTTATTAAAATGACTCCCTTGTAGCTGTAAACAAGGATTCTTTTAATTAAGAGACCGAAATTCAGAGAAGATTTCACGAGATCATTCATTATTAAGAGTCAATTAATTAAAAGTAGGCTTGGAGGGGCTTTGAAACTTGTTGATCCTCGTATCTCGGACAATCACTGTCTGTCTGTTTGGCTGTTTATGTGCCGGGCATTCGGTGCCATCGGTTTGCCACGACCGACCTCTGTTCCGTTTGTCTTGGCCACAAAACTGTGGCAACGGAGCGTTTGGCATTGGAAATGGAATTTATAGCTCAAGTCGGTGTTGACAACGACTGCGTTTCAGTGTGTAAATGTGTTTGTGATTGCGTTGCTCGTAATTTATTTGGAATACATTTTTGCAAAAATGTGAACTTTTGTGAAGAGATTTACTCGAATTGGAGCTCATGAAGTATTGCAGAACACCAACAAAATACATTGATAAAATAATATGTTGTGCATTCCTTAAAACTTGACGAATTCTGTTGAATAGAATCCAATTAAATACAGAAATAAATAATCTAGTTTAATTCCTGCCTTTTAAATCCTCACGAATGCTTTCAACTGCGACTATTTCAACAACTCGCTGTGATGACTATTATTAAGTATTCACTTCCTTCGTAAGAAGAATCGTAAGAAGAAGGAAAGAAAAACTTTCTTAATGGAAACTTCCATTCAGTGTCATTTCTCTCATTACTTCGTTACGTCGCACTCGGGTGAACTGAGTTGTGGTTAAAGCAGGTGAAAGAGAGAAAGGAAGATGAAATAAGAAGGCGTGCGAAGAAATAGAAATGGAGTTGAGGAAAACCTGAAGCTGTAGTTGAGGTAATTAATTCATTGATTCGAGCAACACGCTTTTATGTTAGAAAAGAATTCATTTTCCTTATTTTGCTCCTTTTAAATCCTCCTTTAAGAGTTGTTCTTCTTGAATTTTTTATTAATATTTAATGGCAAAAGCTTTTGGTAGCCATAAAAATTGCATACATTCATACAAATGCACGTACTTAAATTGTGAAAGTAAAGAATAGAAATCCAAAGAAAGACACACACAAACTGCTCAAACAAGTCAAGAAAAGTTCAAAACAAAAATATTGCTTCGGTTGCCAAGTTACCAGAAGCCTTAAAGGATACAACACAACAGAACCGAACATAACATGACCTAACGTAACCTTAGCACTGTACTCAAGCAGTGCTGCCATCGCTCGCAAAGAAACGAATTACATAACTGAGCAACGAATTGTTTCGTTTATTCTAAACAATTTTTTCGTTAATTCTTAAGCAGCAGCAGCGCGGCGATGTCCTTCCGCCGGTGGGGGTTCTTCTAAATAATTAAGTAGTGGGTTTGTTGCGCGATCACATGGCGTATCGAGGTAAAATAACAATAATAGCAACAGCGGCGGAGCATGAAGAAAAGGACGTCGTTGTCGGTTTTGTTGTGTATTATTTACCGTTGTTGGTGGGGGAAGCAACACTGTTTGGGGTGGATAACTGCACTGAACACGAGTACAAACGAAGCGAACACGAGAACAAAAACAACAACAACCACGAAAACATTTAGAACACCAATAAAAACAACAATAACATCAACAATATAAACAAATCTCACAAAAACCTGTATAAAAATATTGTAATAGTCGGAAAGGTAAAATTTGAAAACAATTTTTGCCTAGTTCATTGTTTAATTTATTACTAGCTCCTCTTCTAGGTAACATTTCGTCGTCAATCTAATAACACATAATTCGGTTAAATGTGTTTGTTTTAGATTATTTAGAGTGGTTTTGGCCAATATTAGGCATGAAGTTGGGTGGAATGGTGTTGTGATATGTGCCAGAAGCTCAGAGAAACTTCTTCTTTCTTGCTGAAGCATTTCTTTACCTTTCGTAAGAAAGGATATCGTTTCTTTTTAATCAAACTCTCGCAGGTACACTTCAGGGATTTTTAAAGCGCTCGCTTTGTCCTTCTCTTTCTTCCTTTCTTTCTAAATTTATTGCGGTTCAAATGGTATATAAAATTCTTTTAAATGGCCAAGATATTAGATTTTACTGCTGTTCGGAGCTTAAATTAGAACAATTGGGAGTTTCAGTAAATGATTTCATGAGATTCAATTTTGCTAATTAAGTATTTGTTTTCATCTTATCTGTGGTCATCGAATTAATGAATGTAGAGGCAAATGAAGATTATATAAAGAGAATTAAATTACTAGATTTAATAAATTTTTATTTTTTTACTATTATTAAATAGAAAAAACTTTGAATGCGTTTAACATAATCAATATTATTGATTGATATTTAACTGTATTATTGATTGATATATAACAAGTTTGTTCACAGTTGTTATTTGAATTATTGAAGTTTATAACATTTTTCAAAAAGTCTCAATTAATTTTAATTTCAAATTTACAATCAAATTTTATTGTAAACTTATTTCTTTATAGTTGCAAATGTGTTTTTGTAAAACAGCGGAAAAACAAATACTAACAGACGTTTCACAAATAAGAGAAAAACACAAGACTTGCTATTGCGGTTGTGCGAAACGTTGCAAAGATAATGGAATTTCAGAAGGACTCGCTTTTTCAACATCCCTTCACATGATTTAATTAAATTACCAGAAACGAACACAGCTGAAATCAAATTCAGTGACAAAGGAAAGTGTAGTTACCGCTAACAAAATAATGTGTAGCGTGAGAAAATGAGGAAAGAAGTTGTCCCGACGACGGCTAAAAAGGATAAAAGGAAAGGGTGCAGAAATCCACTTGATTGGGTGTATCGCCCTTTGTTTAATACCCAAAACTATGTTGTTACTCACCAGGTATGGGTCCACAAACTCGTGGGATTATTTCTAGTATAGCCGAGCATGAAGGATCCTCAAAACAGAGCTGACGTGCGAGGATACAGTTTAAAATGGCGGATGCCACTTTAATGTTGGAACCTGCAAGAAAACCAAACAAAATTTTAATTAAAACTTTTTATTTAATATAAATGACATTTATTTATTTTATATTTTCGAATGTTTCCAATTAACAACAAGTAATTCAACTAAAAATCATAGATTCAGTGCATATAATTTTAAATTATGCTCACATATTCTCGTAATAAAAAGTAGTTTAAAGTTTCGGTGCTTTGGCACAGCCTGTTAATTTATGAACACTGGGCACAGCGATGCCGAAAAGTATGCACTGCGAGACATCGTTATCGATTTGGCATCACCTAAATTTTTGTGATCACGCTGTCAAAAATTGCTGACAGTGTTTTTTTCTAGTGCGTTTTTTCATTTAACTTTATTTTGACAATTGTGGGCATAAATTTTGTGTGTTTTTTATTAATGGTGGTGCAACTCTATTCCACTTTATATGTTGAGCTGTTTTCTATTGCGGTAGAATATTAAAGGAGTGTAACAGCAAAATGGAAATCGATCCGGATATCGTAAAGGAATTCGAGGAGCTTGAAGTGGACAGCGATAAACCTACTGAAGAGGAGTTGGAGCAATCAAGTAAAAATATTTCACCCCCGAAGATGTCACCGACTCATCCCACCTTCGCCACTATTCCAAAGTTTTTCCACGCTCCGCCTGCGCAGAATGACAACCTTCGTCAGAACCTGCGCAAAGAGGCGCATTCGCTATTCTTGCAGAAGCGATCGCAAGAACTGCTCGACAACGATGAGCTGACTGCTTTGTGGGCGCTGCTGGAGAGGCATTGCACACAAGTGACGCCTCTGGGTCAGCAGCTGATCGGCTACGACGATTACTTAAAGGCTGTGGAGGCGGTCAGCGCCAAGTGCCGACGCTATCTCACGGCCAAACTGTTCGCCAAGTTGCAATGTACATCGGGCTACCCAGGTATTTATTCTGGTCATACACGGCAGTTCGAAACTGCTAGCATTCCTTTTATATGGTTGCAGGCAAGGTCGAGATTGTGTCCATCTTCAATTACACGATGCGCAAGGTGTGGCTCACTCAGGGCCGCATCGGCCTGTCCTTCTACGACGACGTCGGTCAGGGCTACCTGCGGGAGATCGACCTGGAGAACTACATCATCGACATCATCCCGACGCTGTCGCAGATTAGCAGCTGCGTGCAACCTTCGTTTCAGTCGTTTTACGTGTGTACGGTGGTGAAGAAGTTCTTCTTCTTCCTGGATCCCTTGCACACGGGCCGAGTGCGCATACGCGACATTCTTGCCTCCGGGCTGCTGACAGAGTTGCTAGAACTGCGCGACGAGGAAGCACCGAAGGAGACGCAAGAGCTCAATTGGTTCTCGATGCCATCCGTCTTGACCGTCTACGGAAACTACCTGAATCTGGACAAGGATCACAACGGCATGTTGAGCAAGCAGGAGCTGGCCGGATATGGTTCAGGCACGTTGACCTCGGTATTTCTGGACCGCGTATTTGACGAGTGCCGGACATACGAAGGTGAGATGGACTACAAAACTTTCCTGGACTTTGTGCTCGCGTTGGACAATCGTCACGAGCCACAATCACTTCATTACCTCTTCCGAATACTGGATGTGCAGCACAAAGGCTACTTGACGGTGCAGACGCTGCACTACTTCTTCAAAGGAATCCAGGAGCAAATACATGCTGCCAACGCGGAGGCCGTCAATTTCGAAGACTTGAAGGATGAAATATTCGACATGGTCAAGTCGAAGGATCCTTGCAAGATAACGCTGCAGGATTTGATTAATTGGTAATGTCTACATTCCAGCGATATCGAAAAGGACTTGGCTGTAGCTATGGTTTTAGTCGGCTTTCAAATGCATACTTTTATAATTACATTGCTTCCTTCTGTTTCAGTGGCCAAGCAGAGACTGTCGTGTCCATTCTAATTGAATTTCACAAATTCTGGGCGTACGAGAATCGTGAGGAAAACTCTCACAATGTTTGAATTGAAATGGTTTGCATTGTGATCAACCAACATTTGCAGCAGAGCTCCGTCATTCCAGTAGTTTTAATTAAATTTGAATGATTGCATAAAGACTAAAAAAATTAAATTTGCGCTAATTTTTACTGCTCCAAAATTTAATATCGTCATTTCATGTTTCGAAAAAGAATTTCTTAAAATCTAGCTGTGTCAATAATAATATTTTATTGTTTAATTTTAATTTTTTTACTGCATTTCTTATTCATGCATCCTTTTGTTAATTCCTATTTATTCATTGCTCATCAGAACACAACATTAATATCAACTCTATTTGTTTTCAATAACAAAATTATAGTTGGTCCCTGTTTCGTATTAAAGTATTTAAAATGCTATTAGAATTTAATTCAAGGTAGTGAGGTTAGTCATAACTTTATTAATTACATGCCTCAATCCTGTAGCTCTAAAACTTTATTAGAAACATAGAATACAATGTTCTATAATAATTAATATAATAATTACTTTAGTTCTAAATTATCTTAACTTACTAAATAAAATTCATTGTAAAATATCATTCATTGATTGTAAAATATTAACGTTAACTATTTTAAAATTGTTACTAAACGTATTTTTAAGAATTATTTTGCAATGTTGTTATTAACTCAAACACTTGACTAACCGTTAAAATTAAGGCCCACTCAATATAAATTTTTGATATTAACCACAATCGTAAATATTTTCAAACTAATTTTGTAAATAACTTGTAAAATAAAACCTTCTTGTTTAAATTTTAGTGCAATTTATAAATAAATCTTTGTAATTATAAGCATTTTTAGATTTCATCTCAGTTATCGAATTTAACGACCTTTCTCATACTTTTGCTTGTTCTATAGAATTTTTTGTCGACTCGTCTGATTTCTCCGTTATTAACTTTCCATTTATTTTCACTCGTTTCATACAAATGTCAGTTAATAATTCTTAAAAACTACCTTAAAGGACCTGAAAAGGATTATTCGATGTCATTTCAAAATGCTGGAAAATATCAAGAGAAAGATTGGTTTTTTTGCAACGCAATTCAATAGCTTTTATTTCTAGATTCATTTTCTCTCCCCCTTTTTTATTATTCAATGAAATTCAATAGAATTTAATTTGAATTTTGTTTTTGCGCAGGTTTCAAATTGATTTCGAGTTGCTGCTGTGGCTGGACGGACGCTGTGGATGTACTCTGGACATTTGGAGACAAAAACAAACAGCAACAAGAAGAATCGATTCGTCGATTGGTACATAAATGGTTTTGTTGGCTGTGTTTCGCTGGATAAAATCGACTTGCACTAAAATCGCATAGAAAATGCAAAAATCAAAGACATTCAATGGAGAAATTTGCAATGATGTTCACATTTTGCGTTGCGAAATACGAGAACCACCACTGAATCATTCAATCAATCAATCAATGCATCGTGTCCTTTTATTCCCGCTTAATCAGATGATGAAGTTGACGTTTATTACTCAGCGCCTCGTTTGTTTTGTTTGCGACGGATTTCCATTAGTTGAAAACGTTGTTGCAGCTGCATTCACTACACTACATTAGCTGCTGCATCGTGTTAAGCATTATGATACGACACGACTGATCACCGTCATCATGATGACAACAAAGTAGCATCATTATGGCGTTTCTCGCTTCTAGTCGCTGAACCCTTCGATGTTTTGTATACGCTCATAAAATGTTACTTAAAGCTGTAAACAAAATTTAAAATTAAAAACAAAAACATTAATACTAACGAAAAATAAATGTTGTTTATATTTATTTGTGTTTCTTAAATATGTATATTGAAAGTACTCAAAAAAAAAAAAAAATCAATTACATAATATTGTTTTGCATTTTTAGTTTTTTTAATGTAGTGTAATGTAATGATTGCTTATCAGTCACATAATCAAAGCACAAATGTTCACGTGAACTCGAACTTTCGTTACACCCAACAAAAACAATGAACACAAACAAGAAGAAGAAGCAAAACAATCTGATTAGCAAATTTCTGAATAAATACCAGGCGGACATAAAACAGAAGAAGCAATTCAGAAAAAAGAGCTTCTAAAGTAGAGCGACCACACAAGCTACCGCAGTAAAATTAGTGAGCTTAAAATTTAATGAGTAGGAATTGACAGCAACAATTACACAGCATCTCAGAGAGAACTAGCAAACAACAAGGAGCTTAATTCAAGCTCATAGTTTTCCGATCAGAAGTAAGAACACATGGAATGTGAAATTACGCAAGAGAAAACGAAAAAGCGCTTCTTCAATTTCTGAGCGCCGGTTGTAAATGAGTGGAATTTATATGCAAGACAATCTTTATTGAAGAGAGACGCAATAACAACAACACTGCCGATCTACAGTTATGTCCTGCTTATACAAATCAGTGATTATTCGGTACAGGGTCATTTCTTTCTAAAGTCGTTCATGTTGAAGTGAAGATGACATCTTCTTTAAATTAATATTAGAGAATTATTATATTAGAATATTTATAGAATTTATTTATTAGAATATTATATTAGAACATTGCTCTATAGGAAAAAATGAAATCTGCGATAAGATTTGACGAAAGTAATCGATCGATATTAATTGACATGTTAAGGAGATATAGTACAGAAAAATAACAAATATCTTATTAAGCAAAATAAATACGCGAAGTTTTGTAAAAATCGAATAAAACCAAACATTTTTATTTATTTCGATTTTAATTTATTTATACTTCTCATAAGCATTTTAATCGGAGATTAGTAAAAACTCTCGGAACATCGGGCACGTAGCGGGGTCGCTGCATTGCGCTTACATAAAAAGAGAGCAATAAATAATAACGTTGTGTTTTATTGAAGAACTCATGAACTCTCTGGAGTAGGTACGTTTATCCAGTGTGAAAGTGGTTAACCTTAGTTACAAGTTATTCCTCCAAACGTAGGTAATTTATGTGATATTTTCCCCTCTCGTCTAGCGACGAACACTCGTTCCTCACCAACATCAATTATTCATAATCTTTTCCTATTTTATTCTTAGTTTATTGTTTTACTTTTATTTATTTTTTATTTTAATACAGAGTTGGATAAAAAATAGTTCCCATTTGTTTAAGCATATTTTTTTGGATTTTTTTCCCTTTTGTTGTGTGTTTAAAAATGTGCTTTTTCCCACTCAGTTTTTCTATTCGACGTTATTAAAAGTTATACAACGGACCGCAAACATTTTGTGGTCGCTGCTCTTCACAATTCGAATGCGACAACAACAACAACAACAACCAACGTAAGCAAGCAGAAGAAGGCGAAGCAGAGTCGCAATAGCAACAACAACATGAGTTGCTACAAATGTAATTCTGTGCAGTTTTTATTATGAATGTATGGCGATGTTGGCTGTTGTTGGTTATGATGATTTTTCAGTTGCAGCTTCGTTGAACTGACCGGACTCCGGATCCTTCTCTCACTTTCCATTTCACATTGCATTTGCGTTCTGTTTTTACGTTGCTTACTTCGGCTCGAAACCATTTCAAACTTTCCCTTCCACCTTTTCCGCTGAAGTTCCTTTAGAATCGGTTGTTGCTGTTGTTGTTGTTGTTTATCTGTGCTGAGGGAACTCTAAACAAATCCCCGAAGTCGGAGCCCCCAGCACCAAAATAACCAGACAACAAAGAAAATGTTCATCGTGCTCCACCGCAGCATTCATTAGATGACCTCGAGAGACTCCCGCCTACGCGGCCAACCCCTCCGCCTACAACACATCGACGATAAACCAACAACCACTGCAATCAAGTCAACCAACAGCCAAACAACCAACTTAATCATCATGATCTGAACTGTTCATGATCGCAATTTAAGGTGAGAGCAAGAGGAAAATCCTTTGCAATTTCCATTCAATGTTTCGCTGTATCAAAAAGTGTTTAAGGAGGCGTGGCAGTGGGTGGTTTAGGGGTTGATTTACATATTGCGCTTGGTAATGGTTACAGTTACAGGAAACATGCAGAAATTCAACATTTCGCATTTCGTTTTGTTGCATTTATTATGAAGTATGGTCATTTCGGTAATGAGCGCAGGGAGCTTCATAAAGTTCATAATAATAACAAGGAAAACAGCAATAAGTTGCAGCTACCGTAGCACAAATAAAACGAGAAGTATGAAGAACGAAACCCTGAATTTGTATTCAACTCAACTCAAACACAACGAATTTTCATAATCCACGATTTTTCATGAGTCCATTTCAATTTTTTATCATCTTCTCGGAGTGACTGGAGTGGTCGAGGGAGGAGAAGAGTCCAAGGAGGGGAGGAGAGCTCCCAGCAGCATCATAAGCAGTTCGAATAAATTCCGATTTTGATTTGAAAATCCATTCATATCGTGAATTTATAATGGGAATGTTTACGAAGTGCTTCAAGTTGTTGTTATCCTTTATTCTACTTTGACGATTGCAGCTCAAAAGGAAGCGAACATCTGTAGAAAAAGCGGTGCACAGATAATCACAGTCGTAGATGAAAAGAGTTTTATTCCATGATATTCTTTTTTGCGCATTGATTTCATAATAAACGTTGAGCTTTGGCAAACGTTGGCGTAACAGATAAAAAAACTACTTTTTTTGCCTACAGTATTTACGAAAACTTGTGGAAAAGTCTTTTGAATAATTGAAAGAAATTCTGAATGTAATCAATACAAGAATTGCAATTATATTATAAAACAAAAAGTAGGAAGGAATTTGAAATAAAAACTATAAATACTGAAAATTATGCAGGAAATTATTGTAAAATGCTTGATTTTCAAGAGCAAAATAATGCAATTTCAGATGAAAATCTTAAGTGTTTTGTTTAAATATAAAGGAACTGAAATTTTTTCAAAAAAATGACGTTTTTTATAATGTATCGTTCATGCTGTAAGCAAATTTATAGCTCGTCTTTGTTCGGAGTTGAACTTCCTGCGACTTCTTTAATGTAAGTGGAATTTTAAGGGTTGCAAATAGGACTTCAATCGATGAATTACATACTAAGAAAGTGATTGTTAAAGATTATAATTAGGACTCTCTTTTTGATCACCTTTTTCATCACATTTAATTACCATTTCCTTAAAATAATAGCGCATAACTTCAAATTTAAATTTGTATTTTTTTTAAACCAAAACTATTGAAGTTTGCTTCGAACTCTCTACCTCACGTTCTCTCCTCTCCTCGCTCGTTCGTCTTGCGGCGGGTCCGCCTTTCGTCCTGGTTAAGCGCGTCGGAAAATTCGGGAACGCGCTTGTCACAATCAGAATCCTGCAGCGTTTTCGTCGAGCGTGTTTCGTGAATTATTTGCGCAAATTACGCGATGTCGTGGGTTTATTTTATTTATTCGCCGTTTTTTCACTTTCATTATTTAATTTGGTTTCGTTGTTTGTGGAAGTTTTAATAAATCATTGCCACCAAGAAAAGGGCTCGGAAAAAGAGCAGAAGAAAGGAACGAAACGGAAGCTTGAATAACACACCCTCAACAGCAGCAGCGAAGGCGTTGAGAGCGCGATACGGAAACACAAATTGCAGCAAAAGCAACAGAAGCATCGGCAACTGAAGAAAAGGCGTGCAATGTTCTTTTCTATGGACACTTTTATACACACAGTTATTTACATAATGGTATTACACACACATAGACGCACACAGCCGCATGCACGCACTCACATCGCCCCACAGCAACTTCCTTTACCGAAAACAAAGGCGAACGTGTTTGGCGAGCAACGCATTCGTATGAAGTCGCAGCAAAAAGTTAACCTGCTACAAATTATTCCACGACTGTAAATAACACAAAAGAAATGAGTTAAAAGAAGCAGAACAACGGAAAACAAACCAAATGTGGCAGAAAGGGAAGATGTCGGCCGCTTTCAAGCTGTTGTTGGTGCCGGCGACGACGTCAGCTTCTCAAAATGGCAGCTTTACAACTTCCGCCGACGCCACCGCGAAATCAGCGGCCTTTTACTAGCGCTAGAATTGTACACGAAAATTAATACAACGTGGAAGAAATACATGCAAACAATCAGTCAAACACCGAGCTGCGTAAAAGTCTCCAAAAACAATTTGAATGCAGTTGATTTTCACGTTTCGAAAGGCATTTTTATCATGTTTCTCCTAAACAACTTAATTAAGAAGAAAGACTTTACAGTTCTTTAATGCTGTGCAGAGAATGGTAAACTTTACGATTAGCAATGAAGTATTTAAATTTTATTGAAATTGGTTCGAGGTTGGATTGCAACAAATCTGATCCTTTCGTACTTAGTTGCCTGTTGTTTCATTATCAAGTTTATATAATATACAATAATCAATATAAATACGAATAATGAATTGAGCTCAAAAGAAACCTGGAATAAATTGAGACTCGCTAGGCCCGTTTTTAATAAGATCCAGAAGTTAAATGTTAACAAGAAAGAAGAAAAACTTGAAGTGACTGTATATAAAGCCAAAACAATAACAACCACATCAGCACTCTGCTCACCCTTCTTTTGTCCTTTCGTCCTACTTTTGTTCATTGTTAAATTATTAAATTATATACTTTCCTTACTTTACAATTATCCTTTCATTCTATCCTGACTCCTTCACTCTTTGTTTGTGATTGACATTGACAGGAGAAGTTTCATCATTGAAGGCGTGGCTGTGCCTTACAAGAAATGAAGGATAAACAAAGTTTCTTATCGCCTTTACGGCAAAAATGTTAAGTTTTAAAACAATCGAGTTTTTACTGAAAAACTACTGCTCTCTATGCATTGTTTATTGTTTGACAACGTCGTGTTGTGTTGTTCTTTTGGTGGTTTTATTGCGCAAATCCTTTAAAAAACCCTTCAATCACCATTTTTTCCAAGCTTCAACCGCGTTGATTTTATTGATTGGCATTTATATTGGCCAATCAAGTTGAGTGTGCTGCGGCAACAACATCGATTATATTTGATGTTGCTGCGGTTGTTGGTGCTTTCGGAGCGGTAAAAAGAAAAACGAAATCACAAACGAGAAACAAGAAAAAGCAAAACATTTAAACAATTGGAGAGGAGCGAATGGATAATGCAAGGATAAAAAGGAAACAAGAGCAAAGTTATTCATGTCAGTGCTTTGGTTCCTCCTAGGATGATGATTGTGAGATTAAATTTTGATTTTCAGTGTGTCCTTCGTTTCTGCAATATGTTAAAAGATGTTTTGAATAAAAAAAGGAATAGAAAATGTCAAATTTTTAGGTGAAAAGAGTCGTCAAGTTGCTAAAGGAAACTCTGGCTTAAATTATGAACTCTTTCACGATATTCATAGCCAAAAAAAGGTGCCTGATTACCTATCCTAAGTGTTCCTAATGGGCACTATACTGGGCTTGACTGTCCACAGTACACACACATCAGCGCCATCTGTAGTAACAGTTTTGCTGTCAGACAAGACAACAACTTGTGTAATGAATTAAAACTTCAAGACGAATTATGAACAACTTCATAGCAAATTCAATAACATTTTTGAAAGTAGTTGAAAAGTAGTTTTTGAAACAATAAAACAGCAAACTTTGCTGAAGAACAGAATAACAACACCAGCAACACTTAAAATTGCAAATAATTAGGCACGAATAAAGAAAAGAAAAGGAGTATGATTCGCGTCCTGTTAACATCGTTCAACCGAAAGGAAAAAGTAATTCGTTTGTTAAAAAAGAAACTGAAATTAAAAGAGAATGACACCAAAATGAAAATATAATGGAAAGTGTATAAAGGGATCTCGAAAGTTATTTAATATTAAAAAAAATGTGGATGCTGTTGTGCGTGACTAAGCTTGGATTTGGAAACACCAACAGACGTGGGAGATGATTTAGCGACTTAAAGTCTCACAGCCAGGATTTCGCAGCTTTGGGCTCATCAAAAAATGAAGAGAAACCCACACTAATTCATACATAAATAGACCTCAGCTTTGGACAACTACTGAAATCGCTTTGTATAAAAAAGAAATTAAACCAAAAAACTAAAGGAAAACTAAAACAAATACAAATTTAAATTTTTTTCAACATTTTCAGTTATGTTTTTGTCACGTAAATGGGAAAAAATCAAAGAAAATGACAGTCACGCCAACAAACACGTTGAAATATTTTGTATTTTTCTTTTTTCTGTGTTTCTTTTTCTGCTTATTTACTGCAGGTTCTTTTCCCGTCGTCGCGATGCTGCTGCTTCTCTTCTCTCCTCTTCTTCTTGTTGGTTCTCCGTTCTAAAGTTGTTGTTGTTGTTGTTGCAACTGCAGTGATTGTTAGCTACGCTTTTATTGTTGCCAGACGCTGTGGAAACCGCGTTTTATTATTTCCACTAAAACAAAAACCAAACAACAAAAACTAAAAGAAAAAACTGATTCTTTCGCTGGAAAACGGAAATAAAAGTTAACAATAACAAATAAGCAACAAATACGAACCACAAAGAAGCTGAAGAGGCAGAACGAGGAAGAGAAATTGAAAGAGTGCAAAAGACAATGAATGAAAAGTCTGTGAAATGAGGGAAAACAGGCAAAAGGAGCTGCGCAGAGAGTCACTGTAAAGACCGCAAATTAAAGCTACTGAAATGCAACAGCGGAAAACCACAATAAATTGCATTAAAGCCAAGAGAAACCAGAAGAACAGCTCTAAACAGTGATAAAAATATCACTGAGGTATATTAAAGACTTTTCAATTTCCATTTAGAGAAAATATCGAGGACAAAAAACAGCTGAATGCAGTCAAAAAATGTAAGGATTCCTTCGGAGGTTTAAACTAAGAGAAAATTATTGAAGATTTGATTGCATTAGGAAGAGACTGAGAGGAAGGACCGAAAAAAGGCATTAATAAGGAGAAAAAATGAACAGCCTAAAGATTTGTGAATACAAAACATCTTCAAGATGGGCGCCTGAAGAATAGTCAGAATTAATGTTGCTCATACGTCACGTTGACCGAGTTGATCACATTGTAACATTCAAAAATGCCAGCGAAATAAATGTGTTACAATTACATTTTCGGATTTCATTGAGATGCATAAATTAAGCAACAACCACAGCAAAAAGTGTACTTTTGCTATTCGTTTGTCCTCGTGGTGAGAAACTTCAAAGCGCGCCGTTAGTTCAGTTCTACAAGTTTCTAATTGAAAATAAAAAGAAAAAATATTAGAAAACAAAAACTCAAAAGATGCAATTTTATAGAGAAAATTAAAACTAGAATTATTATGAGATTTATTATTAAGAAAATGAAAAATAAGGTTACCTTTGAGCTCCTTTTCTTTGCTGTTACTTGAGGGTTGGCTTTTTTCTCCCATTTCGTGCATGTTTCTTGAGCACAACTCAACTTGTTTCTGAAGACTTCGTGCAGGGTGCTTAAACACCAAACCGGGTCACATGCAGGTCAAGTGCTGAGGCACAGTTCAGCCCAGTTCAGGTGCCGAGTGTGAAGAAGTCAGGTTAGAAACAGCTAAGAAAAGTGGCTACGAAGAGACGAAGCTCTCACAAGATTCCCTTCGTATTGTTTTGCTCATCTTTTCAAGCTTTAAAAATAAAATCATTGTCTTCGCTAGTCCACTCGTTTTACTTCACTTTTGTTCCCCTTTCAATTCTTTTACGTTACTTTTACGTGCTCAGAAAGTGCGATATTTCCCCCTTCCCTTCGCTGTCGTTTTATTCCTCATTTTCGCAGTTTCCGTTCCTCTCACAGTTTATTTCAAGTTTTCTTTGTTTTTTTTGTTTTATTATTGGTGCTGTTTTGGAATCCTTTGCCTTTGTATAAAACGCATATGAATTATGTTTTCCTATTCGCTTCCTGTTTTTTTTTTTAAATATTATAGTTAAAATTGTAGGTTGTAATTACGCACCGTTGAAGAATTTGTAAAGTCAAATAAAAACATTGGACTATCAGAAACCTGTTTCGCATCAGAAATTTTCAGCAATTCACACAGAAAATGACAAAAGAAGGTCAATGATTTAGAACATGGAGGCCGCTCTTATTTCATCCCTTTGATCCTTGATCCCTTTGACGTTGGCTTTCTTCTGGCAAAAAAACTACAGTTGCAAGACTGATTTTTTGCAAGAAACTGTTTTAGAAAAGGCAAACGACAATTAATTACTGCTTTCGCTTCACGACTTTTTCACAATCAACGAAATCGAAATTAATTACAAAGAGATAAATAAATACCTTGTGCAAAAAACTAGAAATATAAAAATCGAATATACAAACCAATAAATTACAATAAATTTTATTCAATGATAATTTAATTTCGAGAAGCAAACACCTCGGATGACTTTCGAAGAACAGCAACAAATTAGAAATGTTCTTCTCTCAGCCTCCTTTTGTCGCCGTTTCCCAAACACTTTTACTTCATTCTTTTGGTTTGGACAAAAACATAAGTCTTTATTTTGTATTTCACTTTTACTACTTTATATCCGTATTATTATTATTATTTCTTCTGCAAGAAATGCAAAACTATATTTTTCAATAATAAAACAACAAATATTCGCGCAGGAAAACCAGGAAACAAACGAAGAAAAGCTGCTCAAAGCAAAAGCGGAAAATTAATATGAAGAGTAAGGATAAAAACATGGATATAAGGACGTTGTAAATAAAAAACAGGAACCTTTTCACGAATCTTTAGACTCCAAAAGCAAAAAGCTGCGAAAATATACACTCTTAAAGAAGATTATGAAGAAGTGGAAAAATCAGTCAGACCGAAGAAGCAAATAAATAAATAAAGAAACTCCAAACACAACAAAAGTACTAAAAAAAAAAAAATCTTAAAAAATAACTAAGAAAAAGAAGCAAAGAAGATGCACTTGAGTGCATTTCTGTCGTTCTTTTGTTGCTGTTATTGTTGGTCGTGTTATTGTTGTAATAGTGTTAGTGCAAACGTGTTATTGTTGTTGTTGTTGTTGCACTTCTGCACTTGTTTTTCTCTGTATTGTGTTGAATTTTTTATGTGAAGTGCACTTAAATAATTTTTTTCTTCTTCTGCTGCTTCGAATTCCTTTGCCACTTCTAATTTTATTATTCTGCTTGTCTTGTTCTTGTTTTGCTCCTTTGACGCAAAAATCGCGTTGATGTTGCAATGCTTCTTTCAGTGTGTTTGTGTTTGTTGCACTCCAGTGCTTTTAAAACTTTACAAACGGTGACGCGCCATTCGAAGTGTGAACGCGTAAAAAACACGATGTTTTCGGATTGTTGTTATTTTTTATGGTTCACTTTGATGGCAAAAACAAAATAAAAATAATGCAACAACAAATATGAGAACAACAACAACAATAATAGCGATAATAACACTTCTATTCATAGTCAATGCAATAATTCTAAGGATTTTTTTTTGCATAACGGTTTTTTATTTGATGAAAAGTATTTACAGCGTTAGTAAAATAATGGTGCATTTGTAATATTCTTTTCCCAAGTTTTCCTGAATTTCTTAATTCAATTCGTTGAATTTGGAATTATGTTATTTTTGTTTTCTTAATAATAATAAAACCCGTCTTACGAAAATATTTTTGAAGTCGCAGATAGTAAATATTTGCATCGTATGTAAACTTTTGTCGGGTGGTGTATATAATGAAATTTTTGTGTATATGTATGTAAGATGTATTTATATAGTTTATGAAGATAGCCATAAGCCGAACGAAGTAGTTTACAAGCAAAAATTAAAGGGACTTTTAAGAATACAGCAGGAATAAAATATATTGCAATTGTTTGGTGCAACACAGAATAAATAATGAAATAAAAAGAATAGCACCGAAAAGAGGGAGCGAAAGAGAGAGAAAGATAGAGAAATATGTAGGGATGGAGTATTGCTTTTGATATTAATATTTCTTTTTAAAACATCGTCATAAAAATCATATCTAAATATAAAACCGGATCATTGAAAACAATTAATATAATTTATATTTATTGTTAATGTCACTTAAACTATAGCTGTATATATTTATCACTGAAAACAACAACACTCTGAAAGGATGACGATTACATGGACTTCTTCCAATCCGAAGACGATCCTACGACGACCTAAAAGTTATCAGAAAAATAGTGTATTCGTCCAGACCATGGTTTTTGCGTGGCTTCATAGAAGGTAACAATCGCATTCGAATAGTAACAATAGTTACCGTTGCTTGGTACACGATTTGGAGCATTAATTAAAAGGGTCATTCAATTGCAGTCGTATGCATTGTTCAAGCATGTATATATTTTTACATATATATGTCTATATGTACGTTTGCGTTAAAAGTGCTTTCCTTAAAAGGTTTTTATTTATATCTGGCATTTTCGCGCCTCTCAAAAACATCTTCCGGAAAGAAGTTTCGTTTTTGTTGTTGACGCCTTTGTTGTATATTCCATTATTTATACTCGTTGGTTTATCTTTTCTTTTCTCTATTTTTAAATCATGCTCGACATCCTCTTAGAGGATTTGTTTTATAGTCTGGCAGCACTGAAGCTGAAAATTCCAAGTAAATACAAAAGATTTTTTGGTAAACTTTTTACAACTGAGGTTTTGTTGTTCAATGTGTCCATGTGTGAGATCGTGTGTGTGTGTTTGTATGTTTTATGCTTTATGCACCCTTAAAAATGTTCAGATGGTATGTAAAAATGTGTTAAAAGGCGCCAGAAGCAACACTTACGACATAACAACACCAGGAAAACTTTTTTATTTGTTACACTTTTTTCTTAAATCAAATTTAACTCTTTATATTACCCTGTTACCCTAATATTTGGGCCCCTAATTTGACTTACCTATATTGCTGCCTTCTATTTGTTGTGTTTTCCATAATAATTTATTAAATAAACTTGTTATTAATGTCAAATAATATATTAATATGGATAGAGT
The DNA here is from genome assembly GCA_937620795.1 of Thecophora atra. NCBI lineage: Eukaryota > Metazoa > Arthropoda > Insecta > Diptera > Conopidae > Thecophora > Thecophora atra. The sequence goes on from OW569401.1 coordinate 37,365,723, forward strand.
ATTGTTTTGCTTGTAGTTAATTTTTCCGAATTATTTTTATTGAGAATGTTGAATAAACTTTACTTTAATTGATAATAAGGACTATGATTAAGGTTATTTGTGATAAGTTATTTTCTTTTGCGAAGAAATATCCTTATTTCGTGACTGTTCTCTCCTTCACCTCTCTTTCTGCTTATAATTTTTGCTGCACATAAACTCCACAGATGCAGACAGTTTTTTGTACTTCCGAAGCTGACGTCGAATAACTTTATACATCTCGTTATCTTGCCGCATTAAGTCTCTCAATAATGAATGCGGAAGCCTTGCAGAGAATCAATCATTTAAAGAGCTTAACTTGGGGTGATGGGCGGCTAGAATTGTAAAGAAATCGGATATCGGAAGAAAGCGCTTTTCAATTTTCGTAACTTGTTTGCAAGCAATTTTTTAACGTTTTACATATTTTAGCGAACAGTTGAGGATTTTTATTGTTGTTATATGCTTTGTTTTTTTCTTTCTTTCTCTCTTCTTTTGCTTTTATTATACATTTGATTTGTATCGAGTGGTTGTAGCTTGCAGTTTGGAGTCGTGAAGTTGCTTGTAAGCACTTGTGTTTGTTCAAATCGATCGAAACTTTACGGAAGGAGTAGTTGACGCCATGCACACATATGTATACACACACACACACACACACACACACTAATTCACTGTTGACAATACTTGAAGGAAGACAATGAAAACTTTTGCTTGGCTTTTAAACTTGGACGGCTTTTAAAAATAAAAAGAATCCCAAAGAACTCTATCCATAAAGAAGTTGGTACACATCTATAAAACACAAACACAGACACAGCCATGCATCTAACAACTTGGAAATGAAAATAAAATTAAAAAAAAATCGATTGGCTCCTTTCAAAAGCTTCCGTAGATGGCGCCTAGCTTAAGTGTTTTCATTTAGTTTATTTAACTTGTTCATTGGTTTATTTTGTTGTTTGTTATGCTTCCTAAAAACAGATAATCTGTTATAAATTGATTTTTATATTTGTGCACTTAACATTGTATCACAACAGCTACAATCTGAAATATTTCACCTTTCTAAAATAGTATCTGTTCTATCGTTCCGTGGCTTTTTCTCTATATTTATCGCTTATTTGGATTATTGAATTATGATTATGATTTCTCTGGCATTCTCTATTTACCTATAACCATTATTTTTTTTTTGTTTTTCTCTCTATATACAATCCTCTTTCTCTCTTTTGACCTGTTTGCTTTCCTGCGGACGTCCTTTAAACTTTTGCACCGTTCCACTGCAGCCAGTTCTGCTGAACACGAATTCATGTAGAGGACATGAGGAAAGGAGACCGAGGATGACGTGATATATACGTTTCTGACATCATGCAGTTGTTTGATAAGCTTGTGATTTGTCTGCTTCTGTCTGGCTGTCAGACTTTCCTTCTATTATTTTATATTTACCTGTACTTTGTCGTTCCCTCCTCCTTACGACATCCCTTGTTTCCCTGTGTCTATTCCTTTCGGTCTTTCAACCTGTCAGACAAGAACGCAGAACTGAATTTGGAATCGTCTAAAGAGCCAAACAAATGTCAGAGTTGCTGTTTGTTTCTGTTCGCTTTCGCTGCCTCACTATTGGCAACGTTGGTGGCTAACGTTACCTTTCCAACGAATAGATTTTCCTTAGTTTCAAAGGTCACATAGCGGTATTTTCGGTTTAAACACATTTTGTTGATAACTACGAACACTTATGTCCTTAAAATAATTTCAAGGCTCCGCTTTTTTGCCTAAGAAACATGCTCAATTATTCTTGTTCATGGAGTTTATTATCGTGAACGTGAATCCACTTTCGAAATAAAATCGAAAAGGTTCCTCTCCTAACTTTAAAATCTTATTTAGATCCTGTAAATAAACCTTTAATAACGCCCTTAATGTAGAGATCAAATATAGGACATGAAGTATCAAATGCGTAGGTTTTTATATGAAAAGTAAGGCAGTAATTGACGCCAGATGCATCTAATAGGGTTGGTTCCCTAATGGCTTCAAGGCTTTTCAGGGCTGCAATAAAAATTCAATTGAGAGGAAAACCCAACATTCCGCCAAAAGTATAACCTCAATTTGCCCAATTCCATGATGAGCAGAATAAAATTCAAGAAACAATAGTCGCAACAACATCTATACGAATACTAGTAATACCAATAATAATAATAATAAAACCACAATAAAAAGTTTTCCCAAAAGTTCAAAAATTATGCTCGAGTGAAAGTGAGGAGCAAACATTCAGTGTGAAAATTGCTTTATGGACAATGATGCCTGCTGTAAAGAATACATGTATAAAGGGTGAAGCAAAAGCGCAAGAACGAGCGGAAGAATAAAAGACTCTTTGCAGTAACGAAAGAAGAAGAAAAAAAGACAGAAAACGCCATATAAAAGTAACAATAGCGAGATGTTCAAATGTAAGGAAAATCAAAATGTTGCTCAGTAATGGTTGCGGTGAACAAATTATGCAAGTATATATAAATTATTGTTATATAAACCGAATATCGATAGCAAACCAAACATAGAAAAAGGCAAGCAAACAGGAAAACAGAAAAACGATACTCACTGTTAGTGAATGATGAGGTTTGATAATAATGATGAACGATATATAGGTAAAAATCTATTGGTATTAAGAATCTATTCGTAAAGATCTATTAGTATTAATTAGTATTAAGAATGTGAAGACTTATTTCACAATACAAAGAAGGCAACATTAGTGCCAAACCAGGATTAAAGTAAAGATAAAAATCAACATATTAAAAAACACAAAGATTATTGTGAGGTTCAAGGTCAATTTATGAATAACACAACATAAGATAAAAAATAACAATACCTTTGCCTCAGATGAAGGGTGATAGCGAAGGCAAAATAGGTATAAGAGTAACCTTACCATCATTGAAAAAAGGATCATGAAAAAAATCAATAGCGATGCCGTGATCGAGATCAATATCAATCACGAAAAACCGATGGCAAAGGAGACCAGATCAATGAGGGAAGTAACCATTGACTAATGACCAATAACCAATATTTATTAGCACGATCAGAGGATCACAATTAAATCATAAAATATTAAACTTAAATAATGTGCATGTTCGGAAGATGAATAAGTCAATTTTGGAGATTTTAACACTTATTCTCCTCTTAGAAGAATCCATTTCAAATAAGGAAGGAAGTACAAAGAAGTGCTGCAAAGTTTTGATAACTAACCCCGAGGTTACGAGCTCAAACACTTTCCGTTTCACTTCACCACAGTTTATAGAGCTTGGGAATAACTTGAGAGGTTTTCGAAGACTTCCAGCAGTTATTCGAATCTACTTTTGAAACTATCGAACTGAGCGCAAATAAAACGAGTTGAAAACTTATTCGAAGTATCTACGTACTTGTAAATATTGTGCTTTTGTTGATTTCGATTGTTTCTTGTACGCAACACGAGTCAAGAATAAACAAGCAATCACAGAGTTATTTAAGCAAAGGCAACCAGGTAGAGGCACGTATGGAAGAGTGTGTAAAGTTTTAATTATGAATGTACATATTTCCTCTTTCCGCTTTCAATTTTCAATGCGCATAAGACTAACTGAAAATATTGTCCTCTCGTAGAAGAAGTTTCGGAAGCCAGATTTTTTTACATAAATCCGTTAATTATACAAATTTTTATAATCAATAAGATTCTTAAAATTTTTTAGACTCTTAAAGTTAAATCAACTACAAACATTCACGCTTCAGCAAGTTCAGACAAAAGTGTGAACAAGGCCGAGAGTCGCTAATAAACTCGTGACCAGTTCAAGGATAATGAAAAGGGACAGGCCCTGAATGTGCACACATAAAGTTAAAAATAAAACAAATTCGTTACACGTCCTGCCGACAGACTTCGTTATATATTTAAAGTATTAACTTAAACAGTCTTAATAACCTCGTCGCACTTCTTCTTGTTCATCGCCTCCTTCAAAAGCGAGCAAACCAACCACAGCATAAAACCCAGTTTCATGTCAATTACGAAAATTATCCTACAGAGAACCGCATGAACTTGACTTTATAGAAGAATAAAAGAAGAAAAAGCAAAATAACTGTTCTCATAGTAAGTGTCGAACAAGAGCAACAATGGCAGGCGCTGTATAGAAGGATGTGGGGAAAATTATCCTTCAATTGCGGCGACCAAAGGCGGCAACAACGGAATCGAAAATATGACGAAAACCAAACAACAAATGACAGACGACAGAAACAAGAACAGAGAAACATGCATATCAAGAAAAGTACGTTAAAAAAGGAGGAGAAGTGGCAAGGAGTGAGAAGATGAAGAAAAAGTACAATGGAAAAACTTGAAGCTACGTTTTTATGGTCATTGTTTTTCATTTCATAATGATTTTGTTGGGTCGCTTTTCGAGTTTGGGTCACTGGGAACGATTACAATGATGATGATGATGACGGTGCCCATAACGACGTCGGTGATCAGAACTCGTTATAATGTAAATATTCTTCGAAGCATGCCACAGTGAGCACTATGCTTTGTGGCGAAAGCCCGCTATGGTGTAGAGAGCCGTGTGCGTCGAGAGTGCGGCGCACTGTTGACGGACCCTTTCTCCTCTAAACCAACTTACGTCGGTTTAAGCAGCAGTCGAACTTGGCAAACTTTTACTTCCAACCTTCAAGAGCCTCATTAAATTATAGCAGCACACGAAAGTGGAAGAGGATGAAGACGGTGGGAAGGAGTGTGAAGTCAACAGAACGTCATCATGCAGAGCGGTTGCTCAAACGCGGACATTTCCCATGGCTTAGAAAAAAGAACGACGCCCGTAAAACAAAGAAAATTGAAGAAGAAAAGAAAGCAATGTAGGAGAAGTCGGAAAAGCATCGAATGAAGAATGAGAAAAGAAAGCACGCCAATTTGTTGCTGGAGGAAACTAACAATTAGCAGATTTAATGCAATTGTTTCATTTCTGTTGCAAGGGCGTTTGTATAATACCAACAAAATCGAAAATTAAAACGTGAAACTGACTAGACAATATGAAAGCGAATGCTTTAACCTTTGGCAAAAAACAGTTTGGGACGTTTGAATAGAAATATAACAGCATTAAACTTTGAACACGTTCCCTTCGACGTTAAAAGCACAACTCGGTATCCCAAGCTTGTGACCTTTAATGATGATCGAGAAGCTTCAAGGAGCAATACTTCTATGGTTCACCCGAACCCACAAGAGTTCTTATTGGTCAGGTTATTCTTGAAAGGATTCTTTGCTCTGAAAGGATTCATTCTTGTTCAGAAATTCTTATACACAGAAAAAACAAAATTAAGTTAGAGATTAATTTATGTATTCAATTTCGGGATCAAACCGATTACCTGAATCAGTTCTTTGCTTCTCCAAACACCAATCGATCTCCAGTTCCAATAAATATTTCCACACTGCTTCAGCTCTTGTGCTAAAATTAGTGTGTTCATCCTCTTAATCATTCTATCTTTTCATTCTGCTTTCCCTTTGTTCCTTTCTTCATGCTCTTATTGTTTTCTCGGATTAAAGTGATTTTGGTTGAAAGCAACCGATTTTCTATTTACTTAGCTGGAGGGTAAACATTTGCTTGTAGTTTGCTTCTATGAAGCATGTGAGAGTATCGATACAACGTCTACGAATGCTCAGAAAGTATTTCAATTCAATGCTTTAATGCGAGATACAATTATAATGATAACCCGAGGTCATAAGCAACAATGAACGACAATTCCTACAGCTTTGATTAGATATATAAAAATCGTTCGGATATGCGAACGTGCCAAGAATTTCTTTGGATTTGGAAATTGTTGGCTTTCCTTTGTTTGTATTTTGGAATACCTAACTAATTAACTCTATTAATTAGTTAGTAATAGATCGAAAGTCTGCTACAATGGCTACGCGACACTCAATTGATTTTAAAGCAAGTTTTTCAAAGCGAATTCTACATAAACATACTTCAAAAAGTTTCATATTTAAAAAGGCTAGATTTACATGCATTTAGGCATAATAAGAATTGTTTGATTTTGTGAACTCTCTCGTATCAATCGGGGTGTTGAAAGAAAAGGAAAGGTATTTTAGAATAACCTTTTTGTTGTCTTCATACTTTAAAATAACATCATCTGCATAGGCCTGTGTTTCAAAGTGTGTTCAAAAGTTTCATATTCAAAAAGCCGTACTACTTTATTTTTTACTAGTTAAGTTCAGAGTTCGGCTTCCTATGTGCTACAATTTCAGACCACAATGCTATTTACTCAATAAGCCATGATTCGTTTCCAAGACCCTCTTCCTCCCTACCATACCCGATATCTCCATCTCTGACATTAGTTCTGACTCTCTCACGCTCCTTCTCGCCTGCTCCCCCTCAACTCAATAATTATTATCAACTTTTTTCGATATACTATGTATGCAAGAAAGATATTTTTTATATATATTTCATTAGTTCAACTCTATCCATAGCAAATCAAAGTAATTAGATATTGTTTCGTAATATGAATTTCTGCTTTGATAAAAGTATCAAATACGCTGTACGTCAATGTAATTTAATAAATCACACGTTATATTGTTGTCATCGTACCGAAAAATAACAATACCAAAACAACAACAGCCAGGAGCTTAAAAGCAAAAAAACATCAAAATCATCTCTCATATCCTGCTTAGCTAACATTTGTTAGATTTTCGAATTTAAGTGAGAAGCGGGTATATTTTATAAATATTTTATCTATAGTACGGCAACGACCATATATTATAATATATGCTCGTTGAGTACGGATATGTCATACAATGTCAAGCAACTAGCAGACATAACAGCAACAAAACTAACAGCAGCAACTAATTACATTTCCCAATTCGCCGCATTTATTCGGTCATCACGGAGCAATCGCACAAAAATAAAGCTAAACAAATTGCGAAATTTTGACCGATAGATAGGAAGGGTTAAAAGCTGATGAAAAGCTTAAAAGGTGAGGGGTAACAGAGATAAACGAACTATAAACATTATAGTATAAAGGGGTATAAAGAAGGTATGGAAATGGAAATAATCGTTCAATGACCTGCTTGCATCATGAAGCCGCTGAAAATTGACGTTATTAAATGTCAAATTTCGGAAGAAGAAGCACCAAATTAACTTCTCTCAATTTGAAAAACAACAACAATAATAACAACGAAAATAGCAGCCAACGCGGATTGCATAACCGCAAACCGGAAATTCAGACATTTTAATAAAATTTAACACATCCCAATGAATATTTACAAAACCGAAAACGAAAAACCAACACACACGCGCTATATTGCACCCTATTGAAGCCCAGCATCGACAGGCAACTTTAAAATGTACAGTTTCGCAGTTCTTTGTTATTGTTAATTTTATTTGTCGCTTCGTTGAGCAGTCGCAGCACCGACAGCAGCCGCAAAATTACATTGTGTAAAGAATAAAAGTTGCACAATATTGAGTGTCAAATGTTAATTTCAAAAATGGCCACCTCAATGAAAAAAATCTTGAAAGAAAAAACAAAAGAAAAAAACAATAAATTTCAGTGCGGATATATCTGATACCCTCCCAGCTATACATCGATAAATCGGAAGCGAGAATCTCTCCAATTTTGTCTTCGATACTGTACAGTATGAAAAGGTTTTCCTATATGAAATCTATTAACCACGTTTATTAAAGAAACTTCGAAACTTATTACAATCTGCGGATATCCTATAGATATACTATAGATATATAAAAAGACGCCATTTGTAATTCAGTTATAACTTAAGTCATTAACTTTATAACTTTAAAAAGGCACAATAAATGTCAGTTTCATACATATGTAAGGAACAGTTGCTCTTCAATTGTGCAAATTTAAGAAGAGCTTTGATATATAGTGTGTTAAATATTTCTATCTAGATCAACCCAAACACTATTAAATTTGTGCCTTAAGAACTTACTTAATGTAAATTTCTTGACCTATAGTATATTTAAAAACTTTAATTAAGTTAAAAAGTTTTTTTTTCTCGTTCACTTATTTTGTTGAAATCAAAATATACACATACTATTTAGATTTGCTTCACTGTGCTGGCCAAGCTTCAAATCTTCAAGTATTTCCAAAGTTGTGAACTTAAACTTGCCTCTTAACGAAAGTGTCCCAAGCACTTATTAGTTATTACTTGGGTTTGGTTTGTAATGACTTTTATTTGATGCCTAAGACTAAGTTTCGGTGATATGGAAGAGGTCGATGGTATATAGAATCATCGGCCAATGGTGAAATGGAGCCGATTATCACATATAATATAAACTTTAACTTTATAACTTTATGCAAGAATATTACTAAATACGGAAAGGAATTTGAAAAGTTTTAAATATCCCAATTAAGGTTAGAAAATAAGAAAATTTGTTGAGTGAGTTGTTTATCGAGATTTCAATTTTCATTCGAACTAAAAATATTAAAAGAAATTTCAATATGGAAAGTTGTAATTTTGTAGTATTACTTTTGTCGTTGGATAATTTTCCAAATGATGCGAAATTTCATGAATAGAATCTGTAAAGCGACCTCATTCAATTTCATCGTCGGACGCAATATTCTACTTATAAGAAAATGCTCCTTTATAATTTGACGATTGATGATTTCATGAAATTAAAACTTAGTCAAAATTTATCACCATGAACGAAGTGAAAATTTTTTTCCAATGTGCGAAAAGGTGTACTCGACAGTTCCTTGGTGAGGTGGAGCATGGAAAAAAGTGAGTGTATGAAGAAAGTGTTCAGAACACACCATTCAACGTAGAGAATGTATTCAAGTCTTAAATATTAATTCTTTGCTTGTCTTCCTACCTTTATCCCAATTACTCGTATTCTTTCACTCCTCACTTTTTTCAATCAGCTTTTATTCTCCACACGAAAGGTAGATTTCTACATGCAGGAAAGGAAGAATTCTTATTAAATTATTCTTAATCTGATATCTCAGTATTAGAACTGTGCAGAAGTGCTTCCTTGAGGTGTAGTATGCTTTACCAACTCGATGACTCTCTTTCTCTTACTGTATGAATTCTTTCCGATTTTCCTTACAAAGAAACAGGTGGATTTTCTTAATTTTTCAGCACTGCATTAGAGTAGGATACAATCATTAATTAATATTGGATGTAAATAGAAGCGATTGTAAAATCGAAACTAGGGCAAGCGTGCTAATTGTGATTCACCTGCAGTTAAATGGCTGCCGGGCTATGGAATTAGCTCACCAAGGAAAAATTATTAGGAGGCTCAGCTTCTCGTTAATATTTTTGATTACGTTCTCTTTCACTGCTCGACTTTTATTCGCTGTAAATTTTTGCTTTCGCTGAGTCGCTATTCACATCGAAAGTGCATCTGCTCTACTGAACAGACTGGGCTTAATTATTACTTAACACTTTTGTGCTCCACTCGACGATATGAGTCCATTTATTGACAAATATGCTAATTCGTCCGTAGGTAAATCGATCGCTGCATTAATATATCGACCTAGTTAATTCAAACTCTTTATAGTGCCTTATGCATTAAACACATTGCTTGCTGCTGCAGCCCGCAGCAAAATGGAAGTGTCAAAATTACATGGGCTCTTATGGAGGTTGAGAAAAAAGTTGATTTTAGCTCTGCTGCTGCTCTGCTGCGTGATTTTGCTGCATGATTTTGCTGCTGCTGTCCGGCTATTCCTACTGCAATTCGGTTTGACAGCAGCAAAAACGAAGTTGTTTATCTTTGTTGCTGTGTTTTGTTTTGCTTTGCGTTTGTTTGCTGCTTTGCCAATGTGTTTAAATCCGAGCGAGTTTTTGCTGCTGTTTATTGCTGCGGGCTGCAGCAGCAGACAATGTGTTTAATGCATTATAATGTATCTCAAACGCAAACTCATGCTGTCGACATCTGTCATTATCTGTTATTAATGAAATTATTTTTAAAAGATTTGTTTCTGATTTTGTGAGCAAGAATGACAAAAAATTATTTTCTTTGGAAATTTTACATTTGTACTTTATTTCTTTCGCTATCTAAAGTTATGTTATTTATATCAGATTGAAATATTTGTTTACAAGATAATCAAATCAAATCAAAGTTAAATGTTACTAGCTACCACCAGTAACATCGTAGCAAAATTGTTTATCCAATGTTTATGAATGCATTCATGGGAAAGGAAAACATCCACTGCATAAATAAATACATATTTAAAATATTCAACGACAAGCTACTGGATAAAGCTTCCTTTACAAGGAATTTTAGAATTGCTTGGTGACTGTACTGTATCTTTGATGGTATCACCTTGAAATCATTCCAGAAATATGAATCTCGAACCAACAGTGGTAGCAGAGTAATATTCTGGATAACAATCTTTACAATCAGAGGGATAGATATAACACCTCCACAAACAATTATGATATACAACATTTTATATATTGTAACGATGCTTTCTCTCTTCGGCTGGATGTCTTTCAGTCCAGTGCAAGGTCTCGTCCAAATATTTATTTGTTTGAACGCAATACACCGATATCGATACTAAGAACTTTATTTAACAAATCTCGACGGTAGTTGCAATACTTGTGAGATAAATTTTTGATAAGATAACAAGTTTTGTTAACAAGTTTACAATAATTAGGGTGAAACAGTGGTTATGATTAAAAGCGAATTTATGCTGAAAAGAGACTTTGATTAGTGTGTGTCCTCTGCCGCGGTGTATAAACCCAACAGACCGACAGAGCTTCGAGACTAGGTAGCCGCGGGCATAAACCCAACAGACCGACAGAGCTTTAGATTAGATAGCCGCGCGGTATAAACCCAACAAACCGACTGTCCACTGCGCTGCGCTGCTGTATAAACCCAACAGTACGACAGCGCTTCGTAATTATGTATTTACGCCTGGAAGAACACGATGTTTCTTATGGTCTTTCTTACCAAAAAAGGCTTTCACTGCTGCGGCTGTGATTGCAGATTTACGACGCGGCGGCGTAGATGCGTCGTTGACTGCGACGTCGATTGAGACGTTCACTGTGACGTCGACTGAGAGTGATGCTGACTGCGAGTCCTTGCGATGCCGACTTGAGGTCCTTGCGTTACTGACTGCGAGTCCTTGCGATATTGACTTGAGGTCCTTGCGATGCTGGCTGCGAATCCGTGCCGCTCTACAAATGAATATCTCCGGAAAAAGACTCCCTTCTGGTGTGGTTTCAAAGAGACTCCCAGATGCACTGATCACAGATTTCAGTGTTTACGATCTATTTAGCAAACTCGTTTGACTAGTTTTCTCTATTTATAGTACTCTACGAAAACGAGTTTACTGTGTTTTGTCCTTGACTTGAACGCTTAGTGAAAGTCTTCGTAGTTAAATTTTATATGTCAAATTTAGCGTCACATTTGCTCTTTTTGTTGGGGGAGGGGGGGGGGGCTGTCGGAGGAGTGCTGCAATGAATGCTCCGGTGTTTCGTGGCCTTCCCACGGTGGCTTGTTGTCTGCGCAAGGATAAATTCGTCGTTGATTAAAGTGCCTTATATGTTTCTAAATTTCTTAGTCTTATATATTTAATTTTTCTTATTTGCTTTTTTTTACATGTTTTTTTACTCTCACTGGTTAAATCTTTGTGTTCTGATATCTCTTTTGTTTTTCTTGTTCTTACAGCTTGAATTCATTTTTGTTTTGTCTATTTTTTAAATTCATTTTAGTTATTTCAATTATTCAAAATTCTTTCAATCTAATTCTGTGTTTGTTCTAATCATTACATTATCATTTTACATTATAACCTTTACTCTAACATTGTTTTGTCTCTTGATTGACTAACTTTAATTATCATTTACATTGATTTACATTTGAATTTATACATATTTATTTTTGCTATGTACATTTCTACTCAAATCTTTGCTCTATCATTGCTTCTATTTTTGTTTATTCGATTTGTTTGGCTGTCGTTAAATAAACTTTCTGTTATTTTAAATAAATGAAGATGGTACGTCCATATGTTATCGTTATTCTGGTGATGCCAGATGCTCGATGTTTACAGCCCCGCTCCGTGATATGGTTATTTTTTTCTCTTATCTCGTTGTCGACCAGGAGTTTGGTGTCTTCTTCTTCTTCTGATTCAGGTTTTTTTTTTTCTTTGCGTTTGTTGTCTGCATATCCGTTGAATGCGTTAATTGAACTTGTACTGGGCCATTATAACTAATAAAATAGTAGCAAGATTAACGACGTTGATGTAATATCTAAAAAAAAATAAAATTAATATTTATTATGCCAGTAATGACAATCGCTGTTATTCCCGCAGCTGACAGCAGTTACTGCTGTGGCGTCGGTTTGCGCCGCAAACTTGTATCGACGGCGACATATGGTTTTAATTCGCTAACGTGGACCGTGTGCATTTTGGCATGTTTTAAATCTTTTATCCTTTCGATGACCGGCGATATAAACGATATTACTCTGAATGGTCATTTGTGCGAGTTTTGCAGCGAAGTAATCTATACCTTTCGATAACTTGTGTTGTTTGGCTAACACCAATTCTCCAACCTTGGGCGACAACTGTCGACGTCTCAAATTGTAGGATCTGGTTTGATCGGCTGTTGCTTATGTCGTCTTCCTCGCACAATTTCGAAGACTTCTCTTAATTGTGCAGCTCTCGTGTTGGCGCTCTGTTCCGCTGGTCCAGCTCCTTGTGTCTCCTCATCGAATAGGGCTGCTCACAGTCGCGGTTCCCGTCCTTGGAGCAGGAATGCAGGGCTGAAGCTCGTCGTCTCTGACATGCAAAAGTTTATAGCAAGCAATACCTCTGATAGGCTTTAGTCCCATCTGCGCTGTTCTCCGGCTGTGGGCTGTGCGATCATAGTCCTCAATGATTTGTTGACGCGTTTCTTGGGATTTTCTTGAGGTGTATAGGGTGCGGTGAACTGGTGTTTGACTCCAAAACTGGTTTCCGTTGTCGGCGACGAGGACTTTAGGCACGCTAAATCTCGCTAGAATCCGCTGTCGAAATGCTTTTAATAAGCTATCGCCAGTGCCTTTCCGAAGTGGTAATATTTCAATCCATTTTGTGAACTTGTCGAAGAAGATCAATAATGAAGTATTGCCATGTACGGAGCATGGCAATTGAACGATGAAATCGGTACACAAGATTGCCCAGGGCTCCTCTGCTAGCTGCGTCAATGCTTGCTGTCGTTGTGTTTTATACCTATATACTGACATGAGTCGCAACGGCGGACGTAGAGGCTAATATCGCGCATCATATCTGGCCAATAATAGCGATTCATGATTCGTGCTGTTGTTTTTCGGATTCTTAGATGACCTGCACTCGGGGTGTCGGGATTCTCGTAAAGAACGCGGGGGCGCAGATATGCAGGATCACAGAGTTTCCACGGCGCGTTGTCATCGTTGCCAAGTTGGATGTGTCGGTAAAGCTGGCCTCCCTTTATTCTGTAGTCGGGAAATTTTTCAGGCTTTTCTCTGATTTCTTCTAGTCGTTATTCGGTCCATGAGCATGTTGGTTGAGTCATGCTGTCTTCTACGGCGTTGGCACTTCTTTCGTGCACTTCTTTGTGAATAATCTCCTGCATGGGTGGTTTCCTAGGAACGTAGGGCTACTTGATTGGCTTGTCGTCTATCATCGTGATTGTATGGGAAGCAATGTTCGTTGGACCTTCCAGTCTTTCAAATATTTCTAGTCGCTTCCGTAGGGCGATTTCTTTGTCGTCGGAAGTTTGTTGATTCTCCTTTTCATCACCTTCGCTGTCGGTGCATGTGTTGATTGCCATCGTCTCTGGTTGTTGGTGAGCATCTTGATAGTTCCACGTGAACCCTCCGCAGACCAAGCTTTCTCCAACATTTTCAAGGAAATCCATTCCCAGTAGTAAGTCGTCCAATGCACCAGGAAGGTTAAGCAACATGGTACGAATCGTGTCCTGCCCTAAAATGAGAATCGTACCAGGATAATACGTCACTGTTCCCTGTGAGCTATCGGCCATTCGTATGTATCGAGAACCGTGAGCGATTTTCTGTCTATTCCGAGCGACTGCTCCATCCGAGTGCTGACGAAACTGCATGTTGCTCCAGTGTCCACTGTCGCGTCTACACATCGTCCTTCGACCATTATCTTGGCTATCAGATGGCAGCGTAACCTTTCTAGTTTCTCCGAGAGGATATCTGCCCTGGTCCCGCCTAGTCTCGGATCTGGCGGGGCGCTCGTCGCTTCCCTGCTGGTTTTCGTGTCTTCCACTGGGATGGCGATAGCAGCAATAGATGCTTTGAATTCCTAGCCTTCCGCACGTCCAACAAAACAACCATTGCGGATTTCGGCAGCATCTCTGGTGGTGTCCATCTTGGCCGCAGCGGCGGCACGCGGTGGTAGTGTCAATGGGTCGGGATTCAGGTTGTGTGATTTCCATGTGCCTCTCGTTGTATACTCTGTTTGTTAATGGCCGCGAATGTTATACGGTAAACTCCTGTCAATTCTTCTCTCCTTTCAATAAAAAGTATCAGGTTCTTGCCATCGATCGTTCCATTTTCGAACTTTGACTATGATGCTTGCTGGGTCCACCGTCATTTCCCGTAGTCGCGTGTATATCACATTCCGCCTCGGTTCGGTGATAATGTGTACGATAGCTGTGGGTATCGATAGCTGAAATTCTTTATCACTATCGCTTAGGTGAAGCTGATCTAGTCTGTGTCTCGTTCCGATCATCTCCTGATCATGGCTGACATGTCGGTGATGGCCCTCAGGCCACGGTGTACGCTACCTCTAACTCCAGCAAGCGCGTATATCATAGGATCCTTCTCAGCTGCTATTCACAATCAAATCTATCGAATGCATCAACAATAATTCAGCCAATATATGTGAAATTCGAGACATCCTAATAAATAACGAAAACATCAAACTCTTCTGGATACCTGGACACGTCGGAATCACAGGGAACTCGGCGGCCGATGCTGCGGCCAAAGAAGCCACTATGTCTCCACTCATCACCGCTACTACACACTCTACAAGGGATATTTTTCATGACGTACACAAGAAAATTTTAACAAAGTATGAAATGCGCTGGGTGAACTATTCCCACCATTACAAGGTGACATCAATCCCCATCAAATACCACCTCGCTTCCCCATTGAGAACATATGTCGTAAAAAGATTATTGCGTACACACGCTTCCGCCTGGGACATACAAGGCTAACAAATGAGCACTACTTTACTAAAGATCCCGCACCGACTTGTCCACTCTGCTGTACACACACATTGGGTCCCAATAGCATGTGCCTCCTCGTGGCGGGACCTGGGCAACGTCATGGAAAGAGTTCAGCTGATTATAGCGTCATTAATGAGGCTTAATCTCGCTTAAATGCGACGTTGAACTCTGCCCCATGACGGCTAAAACATGCATAGAGATCGTTCGTTGCTTTAACATCTCTATAAGACCATGAATCAGCATTGCAGGTTTCAAAACGATGTCATTATTTAGTGACAATTGTAGTGCGGATGGTTTGTGTGTTGCACTGACCTTGATTTGCGGAATAGCTCAGTCATTGATTCTGAATCAATGACACGATGAGTCGGCCTAGTAGTTTAAATGCGAAAAGTCGATCTCAGATCACTACGTAGATTCAGTAGTAGCGCGAAATCACTTTAGTGAAAGTAGTGTTACAAAAGATTGCGTAGTTACCGCTAGCTCACTTATAAAAAGTAGCTAGCGAAGGCAGTAGGTCAAGTACGTGAATCATGGGTCTTTGCTCGGGGGTATCATCCGTTACTGCTTATGTTTTGACATAAGCCTTGAATGCTCTTAGTACTCCAGGTTCTCTTCCTGGAGTATAGGTAACTTGTATACTGGTTTATACAGGAGCTATGTATGTCAATTAATTTTGGCATACATAGTTACGCCTTAATCCATTTTCCTCCAGGTTCTCTTCCTAAAGGTTTCCTACGTAATAAATGGAGGGTGTAGAGGACTAGCCTTCCTAGAAGTTTCATAGATTCGAATAGGTAGCCCTGAGGGCGAATCCTTCACCAGTTGGTATTAATATAACTGGTACCATGAGCGCTCACACGTTCCAAGCCTCAGAGCGATTTGAGGTAGGTCTCGTGGTGGCCGTGGAATTAACTTCGAAAGTAACAAAAACAATGTAACAATGGCTTTTTCCATTGTTTGATTAATCTACTTGGGATTTTGATTTAGATTTAAACCCGAGCATGAAGCACGCCGTGGGATAAGTCGTGAAGATAGGTGCCCACGTAAAAAATGAATAGCACTTGTGCTATTTGGACTTACTGTACAAACACATTATCGGTACATCATATTGTCGTCAGTTGCCCTATCGTTGAAAACCTCCGAAAAATACACAAGTTTCAACCGATTGTTCAACTTTTATCAGAAGTAACTCTTCAAAATATCAACAACTTCTCGAGCATATTGTCTAAACTTATGAGCGCATGTTTTGAGGGCGGTGCTGAGGGACATAGTTCTGTCCAAGACCCGGGTTTGGAGTGTAGCAATGTCTTTGCTTTCAACAACCAATCGACTGCTTCGAGGCCACCTTCTGTTCGACATCAAGATTTTTTGACGTCGATTTCGTCTGAGTTGCCGGTTGGAATGGATTGTTCCAGTGCGCACAGCAATGACAAAGAGGACAATATCGAAAGGGAAGTTGTGAAGCGTCGCAGGACTGAAAGCGGTGTCACATTGAACTTGTCGTCTTTCAGCACATGCAAACGGGATTCTCATTCTCAAGCGCAGCAGAAACAGATAAGTTCTCAAAATCGTTTTGCCCTTTTAGGAGAATTGAACATCGAGCCTGATGCGACTACTGTTTTGCCAAAAAAAGTTGACCATCAAAAGAGTTTCAAGGCCAATAATCTTAAAAAAGACAATTCTTTTTGTCCACCCATTTTTCTATATCGGGTTGATATTAATAGTTTAGTTAAGCAACTGACTGAGAAAAACGTTACTTTTAAAATTGTGAACAAAAGCAAATTTAAGAGTAAATTGTACCTCAAAGATCCTTCGGCGCATACTGAAATGATGAAACTTTTAAGAGAAAAAAGTGTTGAGTCATACTCATACACTCCTAAACAACTTAAACACGTTAGACTAGTTCTGCGAGGACTGTATTACAAAACAGATATTGAAGATATCAAGGCTGCTATTGAGTTGTTAGTTCCAAATACAATTTCCGAAGTTTCAAAATTCTCAACAGTTAATTCGAGAAAAAACAACTTCGAGACAGGTTTATTTCTTGTAACACTAATTTTAGGAAAGCCCCCGAATGAGATTTCGGGTCTTAAATCTCTTCTTAATCAACGTATCACTTGGGAATCTCCCAGAGGTTTCAAGAAGGAAGTGCAGTGTTGGCGTTGCCAGAAATGGGGGCACATGTCCAATAACTGTAATAGACCCTTTTCGTGCGTTAAATGCGACCAAACGCATTTACCAGGAGCGTGTAAGTTTGTTTCCAATGCGAACAATTTGCCTTATTGTGTGAATTGCCAACAGTCTGGTCATCCTTCTAGTTTTAGAGGTTGTCCCGTATACAAGAAGTTCGTTGAAACTAAAAAGAATCGTAATAATGAATCTGTTGATAGAAAAGAGATGGCTTCAGCAAATGTGGTCACTTCAATTAACAATTCGAAGTTTGTAAATCCTAACAAGTCTTTTGCTAGTCTCTTTAAAGTTTCTGAAGCAAAGAAAACCGCAAAACCGGCTTTAATTGAGGAATTCTTAAAAATTGCCAAGTCACTGTGTCAACCAGTCGAGTTTTCGTTAGAAGACAAAATTGCGTTATTTTTATCAGATTACAAATCGCTGACTAAAGTGGAAGCTAAAAAACGTTGCTTGACTCTTCTGCAAGAAGTTAACGATTCCTATGGTCCGTGATTTCCTTAATGTTCTTTCTTTTAATGTAAGGTCACTGATTGATGTGAGCCGAAGATTAGAGCTAATACAATTATTAAAACTAAATAATATTGACGTTGCGTTCGTACAGGAGTCTCACTTAAGAGCTAATCAAAAAGTTTACCTGGAAGATTTTAGTTTTCTTCGTGATAATAGTCACCTTGGGGTTGGCATAGTGCTACGTAAATCTTTAAATTTTTCGAAACTTAATTGTGCTGGAATTACTTTTCCAAATTTATTGCTTTCAATTGATACACTAGTGGCTGGTGATTTAAAAAAAATTTTGTTCGGGTCTTTTTATATTCCGTGTAATTTTCCACATTCTTTAATTATCGATGGGCTATCAAACTTTGCGCGCTTTTCTCAAAATTTTGATGGAGCTATTGTTGGAGGAGACTTCAATTCAAAAAACACTGACTGGGGTGACTCCTCAAACAATACGAATGGTAATGCTCTTTTCACTTGGTTACAACACAATGTGCTCAGCTTCACTAGATTATCGGACTCGACACCTTCTTATCCTAACGGTTCATCTTTTCTTGACCACTTCTTAATTAGTTCAAATCTTTTAAATATCACAAATCCAAATTTTGAAATTTCCAGTCTTCCTTCCTTTTCGGATCATTTTCCTCTTAAATTGCGTATAAGATTCACGGATTTTGAATTTGTTCTTCATTCCCCGCGTTTTTTCACCACCTTCAAAAGAACCAATTGGGATACGTTTAGAAATGATTTTGTTAATGATTTATTAGACAATTTTCCTCCCTCTGATAGAAATTTAAATAATCACGAAATAGATACTTTCATAGAGCTTTTTTCAAATTCTTTAAATTCATTAGTTGCGATTCATTCTGAAAAAATTATTAGAGGAAATAAAAAAATTATTATCTCTGACAATGTAAAATACCTGTTCAAAATCAAACATCGCTGGCAGAGGGATTTGAAACGTATTTATCATTATTATATGAACCGTTCAAGTCCAAGCTACTTACTCCTGTCTAAGCAAATTCAATTGTTGAGCATCATTATTAAAAAACAAGTGGAAATTGAACATTCTAAAATTTTTAGTGATAAACTTAGCAAAATTGTGCCAGGTCCAAGGGCGCATAAACAAATCTATAATTTAATAGGATCGAAAAAAAAATCACTACCAACCAATCTTTCTATTAACGGCGTCGATATTCAAAATAACGATGAAAAAGTGCAACATTTGCTAGCTCATTTCTCGAATATTTACATGGGTTGTCCTCTTGGTAGGGACACTTCCTTTATAGAAAATACACTAACAAATATTTTTGCTCAAGAATCACAAAGCATACATATTTTCAGTAATGATTTTAGTGCACTTAATGAATGCAACCATCCTAAGTTGACTGATTTGGACGAAGTTCTTTCTTGTGTTGTTGAATTGAATAGCAAAAAGTCTTCTGGACTAGACGGGATTTCAAATTTCTTAATTAAAAAGTTTCCTATGAAAGCTTTTCAGTTTATTGCAATTGTTTTTAATAATTGTTTAAATAATTCATATTTTCCTGACGCGTGGAAAATCTCCAAGATTGTTCCAATTCAAAAAAAGTCAAACAGTTTTGAGTTAAATAACCTGAGACCAATTTCTTTGTTATCTAACCTTGGAAAACTTTTTGAAAAAGTTATTCGTAAAATTATGGACGTCGGGATAGATCCTTCTTATATTCCAAACTTGCAATTTGGTTTCAAAAAAGGTCACTCAACTGTTGATGCTTTATTGAAATTTCAAAATGATATAGTTTCCAACTTGCGGATTCGTCGTTGCACAGTTGCAATTTCCTTAGACGTTGAAAAGGCTTTTGATCATGCTTACCATAACGGAATCCTTTTTAAAATGTTTCAAATTGGCTTCGATTCTTTAATTATTAAATTATTTAAGAGTTTCTTTGTCAACAGAAAGTTTTGTGTCCTTTTTAATGGAATGCTTTCAGATATTGGAGACATAAATTGTGGAGTTCCTCAGGGTTCTATCTTAGCGCCTCATCTTTTCAATATTTTCATGTACGATTTCCCTCATGTCGGTCCTAATTCAACGGGTCTCTTGTATGCTGATGACTCTCTTCTGTACTCTCACCACGAGTCTCCTAAAATCGCGCTATACCAGACTGCGCAACATCTGCAAATTGTTCAACATTTTTACGAGGACTGGGGTATTAAAATTAATGCATCGAAAAGTGAAGCCATATGCATCAGGAATGCTTCTGGAAAATGCAAATCGTTTGTAGTTCCTGAAAGCAAAACTTTACATTATGCTTTGAATGGGTCTGAGATTCCTTTCAGGGATTCCATAAAATATCTTGGCATTAATTTTTACAGTCTTCTGAAATTTAACAAACATGCAAGAATTGTTTTAAGAAAAGCTTACAGAATCTTGGGCACCTTTTCAAGTATTTTTTGTAACAAAAGTTTACCAAAGAAAACAAAACTCTTGTTATATAAAACCTGTATTAGACCTGTAATCTTGTATGGCTTTCCTATTTGGTTTAACGTTTCTCCTTCGGTCATTAGAGAATTTGAAATTTTGGAACGAAAGGTCTTAAGGCATTGTATTGGAAAGTATTTCCAATCTCCCACAAAACGTTACTCGAATCGGTTCGTTTATTCGGAAGCTAAAGTATTTCCAATTGGCCTTTATGTTTCGGATATTCTAAATCGTTTTGTCAATAGAATTTCTTGCCATGTCAATAGCAGCATCCTTGATATCTTTAACCAACAGAGAGCGTTTAGCTGTTCAAATGTAAGGTATTTGTCACCTGTTGGCTTCATTAATGAAGCTGCGGCTAATTTTGATTTAAATGCATCTCTCTGTCATAATTTTTATAAGAATACAACCCCTGATTCCCATAGAGGTTAGCCTTTAATGTATTTAAGAGGTTTGTTTACTCTTCTTTTTGTTTTTGTTTTTTCGTAGATTTAAGTTAGCATTAAGTCTATATTTTAGGTTAGGAGATATACTCTCAATACATGTAAGCTCCGGGAGCAAGAGCGATTCACATTAATGTTCTTGTTAACTTCAATCTTTCTCTTTATATATTTAAGTACGATACTGTTGTTCAATTATGTTTTGAAGATAATACATTATAGTCTTTAATTTTTTTAACACTTTCATATGAATTTTATAACTTATAACTTGTTTTGAAAAAGGCTCAATAAACAAAATTTGAAATTTGAATTTGAATTTTGTCTAAACTTAACATCGCCAAGGAAATCTAAGCGGATTATTACCTCACATACATTACATACATTACATCATTACTAAAGCTACTAGCTTAAGTTCATCCTTATTTCTGTAAATTTATGTTGTTACGTTGCTAAAAGGCAACACTTACTTATGTGAGGTTTTTTAAAAAAGTAATTTTACATAGAAGCTTTGATTTCAAGACTTTCTTATTAAAAAAGTATACCGGAGAGCTAAGTGTGAATGGTGTGCACCAGGTGACGGTTCTTCGTAACTTTCCTAGGTAGATAAATCGTCTTGTACATAAGCGATAATGATCGCCGGCACCAATGCAGAGTTCCTTAGTTCTGTACGGTTGAAAGAAGCGGGTCTCCTTTTTTTGTTCCTGTCCTGCTTTCCTCTTCTTCCCAGAGCTTCCGTTCCAGCAATCTATCCTCAGTAAGCTACATGAAGGTGTTATAAGAGCAAGTATAAAATGGCGGATTTATTCTAGACTTAACAATCTATATAACAAACGCTAAACAAACCCTTGAGGACTTCAACTCCTAAAATATGGGAAGGAAATTAGGAATTGAATATAGGGATTGGAAGTGAATATAGGAATTTAAGTCGCAATGTTAATTTTAATAAGTCGCAAAGGGAAACTGTTCCTTAACAGGATACTGCAGAGCAGCAACATGATATAGAAAGGAAAAACCGACACTTCGAAGGATGCAAGGCTAGATTTTTTCACAGGCCATTTGACAAGGGTCAACAATTTAGCGTATAGATCCATCAACCCAGAGAAAAAGTAAACCTCGACATCGTCCCCGTACATGTGGAGACTAATAATTTACACACGATGATGATCATATCCGTCACTCACTTTACCAGGCAAACAAATTATTATATAAAAATGCAGTTAACTGGAAATATATGTCAAACGAGTTTTTGATTTATTACGTAATATTCAATTTTAATAGAGTCAGTTTTTTTTTGGGTTTTCCTGATTATATTTATATTATAATTGAGGACAATGTACATCAATGAACTTCTCATACTGTCGGCAGTCGTTTGGAGTTCATTTGTAAATCCCAGCACACCATACGAATACTGCCTCGATGGCAACGAACAAAAATTATGCGGCGATTCACTCAGACATATGTTGTGTGATCCAAGCCTTGTAGTGAGTATTAATTACTTATTTATATATATAATTTTCATACAGGATAGGTATATAGGAATATTCTAAATATATATGTATGTATATTGTTCCTGACAATGGTTTTTCGCCTACAGCCACTTGGTGGGGAAGTAAAAACCTTTACACCAATGACAACAAAAATGAGAGACACGATCCTTGAATTGCATAACGCGTTTCGCAATGATACAGCATGTGGTACTATTAAAGACAAAGGAGGTAAGTTGTATCCCAAGGCCTCGCGAATGCGTTCCCTAGTTTGGGACTATGAATTAGCATACGTTGCTGGAGCACACGCCAAGCGCTGCGAAATGAAACACGACAAATGCCGCAACGTGCGACGCTTTGAAACCTGTGGCCAAAACTTAGCTTATCAAAGTAATTCTAAAGCGGTCACGGGAATGTATGTTGTTACTAAAAGTGTTCGATCTTGGTTCGAGGAGTACGTAGACGTTCCGGACGCTGAAGCATCAGCGAAGAAGTTCCCACCAGAGGGAGTGGCCGAGGGGTAGGTTTACGGGGAACTTCTCCGGCTTTCCTTCTATTACGTCATGCTTTTTCAGTTGATATTAATTTGCTAAATACAATTTCTAATTTAGCGTGCAAGTAGGGCATTTCACAGTCATGGTGAACGATGGTGTTTCACGCGTCGGATGCGCACTCGCCCATTGTACTAAACCTGGGTATGTGGTTAATTTAAAATCATCGAAGACTTTTAGTATAGTTGAGAACATCTATTACTTGCAGTAAACTATATGAATACCACTTTACTTGCAATTACGACTACACCAACATAGTAGAGGAACGTATGTACCTCATAGGAGATCCAAAATCCAAGTGTGATGATTTTGAAGCAGTGCCACACTCCCAATACGAATGTCTCTGTACCAATAATGAGAAATATAAAAAAAAAATAGAAGGTTAAATCATTTTCTCTTGTCCATGTTTTATTGAACTTTTCTATGCTAACAATTGACAATAAACCCATATTTTGTATGAGTAAAATATCAATTTCAATAACGGAAACTGTAAAAGGTCATATATCGAGTTTGTGTATTTATAAAGCTTTTGTGATTATGATTATTTGTAAGCAAGAAAAAGTATTTATATTAACAGTCTTGTTCTGCATTCTGGAGTGAATTGGTCTCGATTCGGATTTGAATTCCGAACTAAAAAAGGTGTTCTGCACTCCTAACGAAGTTCACATGTTCGAATATAATTCAATTCCGTACAAACTTATGTATAAATGTAGTAACTACTAATCTGTGTCCTTCTTGCGCATAGAAAGTGCATTGAAAAATTTCAATGCACTATTTGTCAATAGTGTAATAACAATAACTAGTGTAATAACGCATCAACGTTCATTCGTTCTTATACGAGTTGTATTTTAATTGGGCTCTCTCTTAACTTAGGTAAGAAACACAAACCAAACTACACACAATATTTACCAATGATGAAATGACTCTTCATGAACAAAATATTTACTATTTCGTGTGATTTTTGTTTGTGTTATTTCCTTTTTTGTTGCTTTGTATCGGAAGCCACTGAGGATGCTACTCCCACACGAGTGCACGCTGTGAGAGAAATATTTTTAAAATGACACACTTTTGTCATTTGTTCATAGCTAAATCACATGAAGGCTCAAACACATACAAAAACGAACACATCCATATATACTCTGTTCTATTATCCGTTCCGTTCTCTGTCTATTAAGACCTATACGCGGCTCACGTACCTTTTGAGATAACTAATAATGGAAATACAATAGGACACAGCCGTACACACAAACGTCAGTGTATGTTTAATATTTTTTTTACTTAATATTAAAAAGGTACAATAATCATTTTAAGAGTAAAATAATTATAGAAGCTAGCAGGGGAGGCCTTCGGCTAAGTTAAGTATAAAAGAATATTTAACAACTCAAAGAACGGAATTATAGGATAAAACAACAAACTTAAAACAGAAAAACCCAAACATCAGAAAGAAAATCAAATCTCAAACTGTTATAGCCATACAACTACATTTATCAGCTGTCAAAATTACATGTGCTCTTATGGAGAACGAGAAAAAAGTAATGTTCCCAATTCCCGCGACGTGCCGCCGCATAGTTACGCCGACAGCATTCGCCTATTTTCTAATCTGGCGGCATTTGGTTGGCGGAAGCAGCGACCGCAGACCCGGCAGCTTCAGCTGTTTGTGCTACTTTTGTTAGTGAACTGCAAAATAAATTTTCACACGAACGATTGAACTATGTTGAATCGAACAATTGAACTATATGTTGGATTGTAGTATAAAATGCAGTGGAAGAATGAGATGTTGGATCGAACAATTTAACTAAAAGAACTAAATGTTGGGTCGTGATATTAAAAAGTGAACTAAATGAACGATTGAACTATGTTGAATCGAACAATTGAACTAAAAGAAATTTATGTTGGATTGTAGTATAAGAAGCAGCGAAGAAATAAGCTGTTGGATCGAACAATTGAACTAAATGAACGACTGAACGAAAAGAACTGCGAGTTGTGAAGTATGTCTTCTAGTTCAGTGAAGTAAATAGTTCAATTGAAATAGGTCGTTCATGAACTACACAACTCTATCGTCGAGCCACAGCCAAGCAAAGTCGCGTCGCGGATACATCGTGGAGTCAAAGGCAAGCAAAAACGCATCGGGGATTCATCGTGGAGCAGCAACCAAGCAAGGACACAAAGTTTCTTCGTCAAACGCAAGTCGAGTGAAGACGACAGGAATTCAGAGGAACCACAGTAGGTGGAAAAGTACACACGAAAAGCACGATCAGGTAAGTCTCCGACATGAGGGACTACCCAAGACGAACTTAGGCGAGGCACGTTAACTTCGGGATCATCGACGAAGCCTTTTGCATCGTTTTCACGTAATCATAACGATCCTAACACTTTGTAAGCGGATTCCGAGGTATCCATAACCGATTAACGTAATCTTGGCAGAAGCACTTGCCGACATTGACCGGAAGCATTAGCAAAGACAGACATAGACTCGGGGCAGCACCGACGAGTGAAGACGTTCCTATCAGAACGAAAACTGAGTAAGACCCGATATCAGGGAGACATAAGCAAAGGAGCCTATCAAGAAGCTAAGGTGTAGCACATCGGACGATTTAACTGACTTGGAGTCGCAAGTGCTCAGCAACTCAATCAGTAGAACAAAGCCATATCATGCCCAGTGAGCTCTCTTCTCTCTAGTGAAAGTAGATAAGGTTTTCTTTATTTAGTACGCTTACATCTGGTTTAAGGTGAACTTAAAACATATAACTATATCTGTAACATGATCTTGGACAACGACTGCGACCATACCCTGGCTATAAAACCGGAGCTTCGTGACATTGTCATATAATATATCACAATTGAAGTAACTTTTCTATATGCTTTTTGCACGAAAAGTTTCTCCTGCAATTAACTAGAACTTAATTTTAGGATTTTTCGAATTCGAACTCTACAAGATTAAACTGACCTGGCACAAGGTAAAAATGTTGATCTAAAGGTAAACTTCTTGCGAAGCATTTTGAGGGAAAATTACAAATTTACTATGTACATTTCTACTCAAATCTTTGTTCTATCATTGCTTCTATTTTTATACCCTACATCCGAAGGAATGAGGGTATATTCACTTTGTGCTTCCGTGTGTAACGCATTAAAGGAGGCGTGGCAGGTATGGAAAAGTATATATATTCTTGATCAGTGTCACCTCCTGAGTCGATTTAGCCATGTCCGTAGTCTGTCTGTCTGTCTGTCTGTCTGTCTGTCTGTCTGTCTGTCTGTCTGTCTGTCTGTCTGTAGAAATCACGATTACAGGAGAACGAATGAAGCTATCGCGATGAAATTTTGCACGTATATTCTTTGTCATCCGAAACTCTGTGGGATTGAAAATGGGATAAATCGGTGCAGCGCCACGCCTACTTTTTTAACAAATACTAATTCTTTTAACAATATTTCAACTTGTAGACTTAGTTTTGAGCTTCAATTTTGTTTCCGAATACATCGGTACAGGTAGATTAAATTTTTAAAAAAATGGGCGTGTCCGCCCACGAACATATGACATTGATATAAACCGCAATTCCAGAATAACGGTTGGAAGAATTGACTTGAAATTCGGTACGAATATTCTCTGCCATCATAGATAACTCTGTATTGAAAATGGGGAAAATCGGCGGAGTGACACGCCTACTTTTTATAACTTACTAAATATGTATAATAAAGTTTGCTGGGATGTAGGGTATATAAGCTTCGGTCTGACCGAAGGTACCCTTACTAGTTGTTTATTCGATTTGTTTGGCTGTCGTTAAATAAATTGTCTGTTATTTTAAATAAATGAAGATGGTACGTCCATATGTTATCGTTATTCTGGCGATGCCAGATGCTAGATGTTTACAGTCCCGCTCCGTGAATTGTTTATTTTTTTTTCTTATCTCGTTGTCTACCAGGACTTTGGTGTCTTCTTCTTCTGATTCAGGTTTGTGTTTTTTTTTTCTTTGCGTTTGTTATCTGCATATCCGTTGAATGCGTTAATTGAACTTGTACTGGGCCATTATAACTAATAAAATAGTAGCAAGATTAACGACGTTGATGTAATATCTAAAAAAAAATAAAATTAATATTTATTATGCCAGTAATGACAATCGCTGTTATTCCCGCAGCTGACAGCAGTTACTGCTGTGGCGTCGGTTTGCGCCGCAAACTTGTATCGACAGCGACATATGGTTTTAATTCGCTAACGTGGACCGTGTGCATTTTGGCATGTTTTAAATCTTTTATCCTTTCGATGACCGGCGATATAAACGATATTACTCTGAATGGTCATTTGTACTTGGGTGCGAGTTTTGCAGCGAAGTAATCTATACCTTTCGATAACTTGTGTTGTTTGGCTAACACCAATTCTCCAACCTTGGGCGACAACTGTCGACGTCTCAAATTGTAGTATCTGGTTTGACCGGCTGTTGCTTATGTCGTCTTCCTCGCACAATTTCGAAGACTTCTCTTAATTGTGCAGCTCTCGTGTTGGCGCTCTGTTCTGCTGGTCCAGCTCCTTGTGTCTCCTTATAGAATAGGGCTGCTCACAGTCGCGGTTCCCGTCCTTGGACCAGGAATGCAGGGCTGAAGCTCTGAAATCTGGCATGCAAAAGTTTATAGCAAGCAATACCTCTGATAGGCTTTCTTCCCATCTGCGCTGTTCTCCGGCTGTTGGCTGTGCGATCATAGTCCTCATTGTTTTGTTGACGCGTTTCTTGGGATTTTCTTGTGCTATATAGGTCGCGGTGAACTGGTGGTTGACTCCAATGTCTGCAAGAAAATCTTCGAAGTGTTTGCTTTTAAACTGGTTTCCGTTGTCGGCGACGAGGACTTTAGGCACGCCAAATCTCGCTAGAATCCGCTGTCGAAATGCTTTTAATAAGCTATCGCCAGTGGCTTTCCGAAGTGGTAATATTTCAATCCATTTTGTGAACTTGTCGAAGAAGATCCATAATGAAGTATTGCCATGTACGGAGCATGGCAATTGACCGATGAAATCGGTACACAAGATTGCCCAGGGCTCCTCTGCTAGCTGCGTCAACGCTTGCTGTCGTTGTGTTTTATACCTATATACTGACATGAGTCGCAACGGCGGACGTAGAGGCTAATATCGCGCATCATATCTAGCCAATAATAGCGATTCAAGATTCGTGCTGTTGTTTTTCGGATTCTTAGATGACCTGCACTCGGGGTGTCGGGATTCTCGTAAAGAACGCGGGGGCGCAGATATGCAGGATCACAGAGTTTCCACGGCGCGTTGTCATCGTTGCCAAGTTGGATGTGTCGGTAAAGCTGGCCTCCCTCTATTCTGTAGTCGGGAAATTTTTTAGGGTTTTCTCTGACTTCTTCTAGTCGTTATTCGGTCCATGAGCATGTTGGTTGAGTCATGCTGTCTTCTACGGCGTTGGCACTTCTTTCGTGCACTTCTTTGTGAATAATCTCCTGCATGGGTGGTTTCCTAGGAACGTAGGGCTACTTGATTGGCTTGTCGTCTATTCTATCTCATCACCTTCGCTGTCGGTGCATGTGTTGATTGCCATCTTGATAGTTCCACGTGAACCCTCCGCAGATCAAGCTTTCTCCAACGTTTGCAAGGAAATCCATTCCCAGGAGTAAGTCGTCCACTGCACCAGGAAGGTTAAATAACATGGTACGAATCGTGTCCTGCCCTAAAATGAGAAGCGTACCAGGATAATGCGTCACTGTTCCCTGTGAGCTATCGGCCATTCGTATGTATCGAGAACCGTGAGCGATTTTCTGTCTATTCCGAGCGACTGCTCCATCCGAATGCTGACGAAACTGCGTGTTGCTCCAGTGTCCACTGCCGCGTCTACACATCGTCCTTCGACCCTGATCTTGGCTATCAGTAGGTTTTTATGGCAGCGTAACCTTTCTAGTTTCTCCGAGAGGATGTCTGCCCTGGTCCCGCCTAGTCGCGGATCTGGCGGGGCGCTCGTCGCTTCCCTGCTGGTTTTCGTGTCTTCCACTGGGATGGCAATAGCAGCAATCGATGCTTTGAATTGCTAGCCTTCCGCACGTCCAACAAAACAACCATTGCGGATTTCGCAGCATCTCTGGTGGTGTCCATCTTGGCCGCAGCGGCGGCACGCGGTGCTAGTGTCAATGGGTCGGGATTCAGGTTGTGTGATTTCCATGTGCCTCTCGTTGTATACTCTGTTTGTTAATGGCCGCGAATTTCAAAGCACTCGCTCTAGTTTCTCTGAAGTTCGCTGTTCTCATAAAATCGCAGATGTCCAACACAAAGTCTTTGAATGATTCTCGCTGTCGCTGCATGCGCATTCCAATTCGGTCCTCTATTTGTTCGAAGTACCTGCTCGATAAGAAAAACTTTAGAAAAGCTGTTTTGAAGTTGTTTCAGCTTGCCCAGTCGCGTTGATTATTTCGTAACCATGTGAGTGCCCGACCGCATCATTGCGGTAAATTGTCTATGTGTATACGGTATACTCCTGTCAATTCTTCTCTCCTTTCAATAAAAAGTATCAGGTCCTTGCCATCGATCGTTCAATTTTCGAACTTTGACTATGATTCTTGCTGGGTCCACCGTCATTTCCCGTAGTCGCGTGTATATCACATTCCGCCTCGGTTCGGTGATAATGTGTACGATAGCTGTGGGTATCGATAGCTGAAATTCTTTTTCACTATCGCTTAGGTGGCATCTCCTGATCATGGCTGACATGTCGGTGATGGCCCTCAGGCGGCGGTGTACGCTACCTCTAACTCCAGCAAGCGCGTTTATCATAGGATCCTTCTCAGCTGCTATTCACAATCAAATCTATCGAATGCATCAACAATAATTCAGCCAATATATGTGAAATTCGAGACATCCTAAGAAATAACGAAAACATCAAACTCTTCTGGATACCTGGACACGTCGGAATCACAGGGAACTCGGCGGCCGATGCTGCGGCCAAAGAAGCCACTATGTCTCCACTCATCACCGCTACTACACACTCTACAAGGGATATTTTTCATGACGTACACAAGAAAATTTTAACAAAGTATGAAATGCGCTGGGTGAACTATTCCCACCATTACAAGGATATCAATCCCCATCAAATACCACCTCGCTTCCCCATTGAGAACATATGTCGTAAAAAGATTATTGCGTACACACGCCTCCGCCTGGGACATACAAGGCTAACATATGAGCACTACTTTACTAAAGATCCCGCACCGACTTTACCACTCTGCTGTACAAACACATTATCGGTGCACCATATTGTCGTCAGTTGCCCTATCGTTGAAAACCTCCGAAAAATACGCAAGTTTCAACCGATTGTTCAACTTTTATCAGAAGTAACTCTTCAACAACTTCTCAAGCATATTGTCTAAACTTAACATCGTCAAGGAAATCTAAGCGGATTATTACCTCACATACATTACATACATTACATCATTACTAAAGCTACTAGCTTATACCCTGTTTACATAAAACTATTTAATCCGATTAAGCTGTTCGAAAACTGATGAGCTTTCTAAGTGTTTCCATACATAATCCGGTCAAGCAAAGTAGGTGTTTTGTTATTGCTTTGTTTTGTTTGGTGTAGTTGAGCTTTTACCATGTGTGTGGACATATGTGCTAATAGTTTGTCGCCTGTAATTGTCCCTTTCTAACACATTGGCACTAGACAAGGAGAAGCATAAGTTCCTATAATTCCGAACTTCGAACCTGAGTTGCAAACTAAAATGTGAAGCTAAAACCCAAAAGCATTTCGGTTTAGCGCTGGAATTGCAACAACAATTTGAATGGTATTTAAAAAGTTTACGAGCGGTTTTAGGTCCTAAAAAGTTTTACTTCCAATTTCTGGAAAAACCATTTTATGTAAACGCGGTATTAAGTTCATCCTTATTTCTGTAAATTTATGTTGTTACGTTGCTAAAAGGCAACACTTACTTATGTGAGGTTTTTTAAAAAAGTAATTTTACATAGAAGCTTTGATTTCAAGACTTTCTTATTAAAAAAGTATACCGGAGGGCTAAGTGTGAATGGTGTGCACCAGGTGACGGTTCTTCGTAACTTTCCTAGGTAGATAAATCGTCTTGTACATAAGCGATAATGATCGCCGGCACCAATGCAGAGTTCCTTAGTTCTGTACGGTTGAAAGAAGTGGGTCTCCTTTTTTTGTTCCTGGTCCTGCTTTCCTCTTCTTCCCAGAGCTTCCGTTCCAGCAATCTATCCTCAGAAAGCTACATGAAGGTGTTATAAGAGCAAGTATAAAATGGCGGATTTATTCTAGACTTAACAATCTATATAACAAACGCTAAACAAACCCTTGAGGACTTCAACTCCTAAAATATGGGAAGGAAATTAGGAATTGAATATAGGGATTGGAAGTGAATATAGGAATTTAAGTCGCAATGTTAATTTTAATAAGTCGCAAGGGGAAACTGTTCCTTAACAGGATACTGCAGAGCAGCAACATGCGATAGAAAGGAAAAACCGACACTTCGAAGGATGCAAGGCTAGATTTTTTCACAGGCCATTTGACAAGGGTCAACAATTTAGCGTATAGATCCATCAACCCAGAGAAAAAGTAAACCTCGACATCGTCCCCGTACATGTGGAGACTCTAATAATTTACACACGATGATGATCATATCCGTCACTCACTTTTCCAGGCAAACAAATTATTATATAAAAATGCAGTTAACTGGAGATATATGTCAAACGAGTTTTTGATTTATTACTTAATATTCAATTTCAGTAGAGTCAGCTTTTTGGGTTTTCCTGATTATATTTATATTATATTTGAGGACAATGTACATCAATGAACTTCTCATACTGTCGGCAGTCGTTTGGAGTTCATTTCTAAATCCCAGCACATCATACGAATACTGCCTCGATGGCAACGAAAAAAAATTATGCGGCGGATTCAGACATATGTTGTGTGATCCAAGCCTTGTAGTGAGTATTAATTACTTATTTATATATATAATTTTCATACAGGATAGGTATATAGGAATATTCTAAATATATATGTATGTATATTGTTCCTGACAATGGTTTTTCGCCTACAGCCACTTGGTGGGGAAATAAAAACCTTTATACCAATGACAAAAAAAATGAGAGACATGATCCTTGAATATCATAATGCGTTTCGCAATGATACAGCTTGTGGTAGTATGAAAGACAAAGGAGGTAAGTTGTATCCCAAGGCCTCGCGAATGCGTACCCTAATTTGGGACTATGAATTAGCATTCGTTGCTGAAGCACACGCCAAGCGCTGCGAAATGAAACACGACAAATGCCGCAACGTGGGACGCTTTAGAGGCTCTGGCCAAAACTTAGCTTGTAAAAGTAATTTAAAAATGGCCTCGGGAATGTATATTATTACTAATAGTGTTCGAGGTTGGTTCGACGAGTACAAATTGGTTCCAGACGGTGAAGCATCAGCGAAGAAGTTTCCACCAGAGGGAGTGCCCGACGAGTAGGTTTACGGGGAACTTCTCCGGCTTTCCTTCTATTACATCATGCTTTTTCAGTTGATATTAATTTGCTTATTACAATTTTTAATTTAGCGTGGACGTATGGCATTACACACTCTTGGCGAGCGAGGCTGTTTCACGCGTCGGATGCGCACTCGCCCATTGTACTAAACCTGGGTATGTGGTTCATTTAAAATTATCGAAGACTTTTAGTATAGTTGAGAACATCTATTACTTGCAGTAAACCATATGAATACTACTTTACTTGCAATTACGACTACAACAACGTAGCAGGTGTAAGTCAGTACCGCATAGGAGATCCAAAATCCAAGTGCGGTGATTATGAAGCAGTGCCACACTCCCAATACGAATGTCTGTGTACCAATAATGAGAAATATATAAAAAAAAAATAAAAGGTTAAATAATTTTCTCCTGTTCATGTTTTATTGAACTTTTCTATGCTAACAATTGACAATAAACCCATATTTT
The DNA here is from genome assembly GCA_937620795.1 of Thecophora atra. Classification (NCBI taxonomy): domain Eukaryota; kingdom Metazoa; phylum Arthropoda; class Insecta; order Diptera; family Conopidae; genus Thecophora; species Thecophora atra. The sequence continues at coordinate 37,398,443 of OW569401.1, forward strand.
GTATGGGTAAAATATCAATTTCAATAACGGAAACTGTAAAAGGTGATATATCGAGTTTATGTATTTATAAAGCTTTTGTGATTATGATTATTTGTAAGCAAGAAAAAGTATTTATATTAACAGTCTTGTTCTGCATTCTGGAGTGAATTGGTCTCGATTCGGATTTGAACTCCGGACGGAACTAAAAAAGGTGTTGTGCACTCTCAACGAAGTTCACATGTTCGAATAGAATTCAATTCGAGTAGTAGTAGTAACTACTAATCTGTGTCCTTCTTGCGCATAGAAAGTGCATTGAAAAATTTCAATAACAATAACTAGTGTAATAACGCATCAACGTTCATTCGTTCTTATGCGAATTGTATTTTAATTGGGCTCTCTCTTAACTTAGGTAAGAAACACAAACCAAACTACACAAAATATTTAGCAATGATGAAATAACTCTTTATGAACAAAATATTTACTATTTCGTGTGATTTTTGTTTGTGTTATTTCCTTTTTTGTTGCTTTGTATCGGAAGCCACTGTGGGTGCTACTCCCACACGAGTGCACGCTGTGAGAGAAATATTTTTAAAATGACAAACTTTTGACATTTGTTCATAGCTAAATCACATGAAGGCTCAAACACATACAAAAACGAACACATCCATATATACTCTGTTTTATTATCCGTTCCGTTCTCTGTCTATTAAGACCTATACGCGGCTCACGTACCTTTTGAGATAACTTATAATGGAAATACAATAGGACACAGTCGTACACACAAACGTCAGTGCATGTTTAATATTTTTTTTACTTAATATTAAAAGGTAATAAGTACAATAATAATTTTAATAGTAAAATAATTATAGCAGCTAGCAGGGGAGGCCTTCGGCTAAGTTAAGTATAAAAGAATATTTAACAACTCAAACTCATTCGGCTATTTTCTAATCTGGCGGCATTTGGTTGGCGGCAGTAGCGATCGCAGACCCGGCAGCTTCAGCTGTTTGTGCTACTTTTGTTAGTGAACTGCAAAATAAATTTGCACACTGACGCCCATATTATACCTAATGGATAGTAAAATTAAGTAAAATTAGTAATAATAATTGGTTTCTCTATGGTACATTTGGGCAAATATTGAATATATTTCATATTCATGTTGGCAAATGTTGCTATAAAAACCAAGCACAGCCATCAACACATGTTTTCGTTTCATTTCAATGCGGGCCTCTCCAACTGTTTTAAGGCTATTACTCTTACTTGCCTGTGCTATGAACATGAAATACCCTGCTGTAGTAGCATTAGGTTAGAATTGAGAGAGCCCACCATCGCCGCAACGTTCCCATACTACACTATTAAAATAGTATTTTTCTTGACTTGTTCTACTCCGCAAAGATACAAAAAAACAACGCTGCACTCGAAGCACATATCCATATGTAATATATCGTTGCTAAGAGAGCAATTAAAAAGTAATATGAACTGTGAACTATAAGACCAAGAGAACCAGAAGAGCAACTGAGACAGAAGTATGACCTGTGAGCTAAAAGAACTGCATCAGGAATTGAACTAGAAGAAGTGAACGAGATGGACAACTGAACGATATCCCATACAAACACTGAACTAAGTGAACGTTTGAACTATGTTGAATCGAACAATTGAATTACATGTTGGATTGTAGTATAAAAAGCATTGGAAGAATGAGATATTAGATCGAACAATTGAACTATATGTTGGATTGTAGTATTAAAAAGTGAACTAAATGAACGATTGAACTATGTTGAATCGAACAATTGAACTATATGTTGGATTGTAGTATAAAAAGCATTGGAAGAATGAGATGTTGGATCGAACAATTGAACTATATGTTGGATTGTAGTATTAAAAAGTGAACTAAATGAACGATTGAACTATGTTGAATCGAACAATTGAACTATATGTTGGATTGTAGTATTAAAAAGTGAACTAAATGAACGATTGAACTATGTTGAATCGAACAATTGAATTATATGTTGGATTGTAGTATAAAAAGCAGTAGAAGAATGAGATGTTGGATCGAACCATTGAACTAAAAGAACTAAATGTTGGGTCGTAGTATTAAAAAGTGAACTAAATGAACGATTGAACTATGTTGAATCGAACAATTGAACTAAAAGAAATATATGTTGGATTGTAGTATAAGAAGCAGCGAAGAAATAAGCTGTTGGATCGAACAATTGAACTAAATGAACGACTGAACGAAAAGAACTGCGAGTTGTGAAGTATGTCTTCTAGTTCAGTGAAGTAAATAGTTCAATTGAAATAGGTCGTTCATGAACTACACAACTCTATCGTCGAGCCACAGCCAAGCAAAGTCGCGTCGCGGATACATCGTGGAGTCAAAGGCAAGCAAAAACGCATCGGGGATTCATCGTGGAGCAGCAACCAAGCAAGGACACAAAGTTTCTTCGTCAAACGCAAGTCGAGTGAAGACGACAGGAATTCAGAGGAACCACAGTAGGTGGAAAAGTACACACGAAAAGCACGATCAGGTAAGTCTCCGACATGAGGGACTACCCAAGACGAACTTAGGCGAGGCACGTTAACTTCGGGATCATCGACGAAGCCTTTTGCATCGTTTTCACGTAATCATAACGATCCTAACACTTTGTAAGCGGATTCCGAGGTATCCATAACCGATTAACGTAATCTTGGCAGAAGCACTTGCCGACATTGACCGGAAGCATTAGCAAAGACAGACATAGACTCGGGGCAGCACCGACGAGTGAAGACGTTCCTATCAGAACGAAAACTGAGTAAGACCCGATATCAGGGAGACATAAGCAAAGGAGCCTATCAAGAAGCTAAGGTGTAGCACATCGGACGATTTAACTGACTTGGAGTCGCAAGTGCTCAGCAACTCAATCAGTAGAACAAAGCCATATCATGCCCAGTGAGCTCTCTTCTCTCTAGTGAAAGTAGATAAGGTTTTCTTTATTTAGTACGCTTACATCTGGTTTAAGGTGAACTTAAAACATATAACTATATCTGTAACATGATCTTGGACAACGACTGCGACCATACCCTGGCTATAAAACCGGAGCTTTGTGACATTATCATGTAATATATCACAATAGAAGTAACTTTTGTATATGCTTTTTGCCCGAAAAGTTTCTGCTGCAATTAACTAAAAATTAATTTTAGGATTTTTTCGAATTCGAACTCTACAAGATTAAACTGACCTGGGACAGGGTAAAAATTTTGACCTATATTCAGAAAAAAGTTTAGTAAAATGAGAGAAAGATAAACTTCTTGCGAAACATTTTGAAGGACAATTGATCATGATGTGACTCCAACTAAATTTTTACTTGCAATAAATAAAAGATTTTCCTGAAGAATATTTTATGATATACACAAAAGATAAGAAAGAATTTTTTGAAAGAATACGTCTAAGGACTTCAGAAAACCACTTTTGCCTGTCAAAACATAAGCAAAAATGGTTGGAGAGAGTTGAATTTGTAATACAGCTCAAAACATCAACAAAAATGGTTGGAGAGAGTTGAATTTTTAATACAGCTCTATTTCTCGGTGTTCACGCCAAACCCTTGGCGCCCTCTATGAGCGAGTGTGTTTCCCACACCCGTGGAAATGCATTCGCTCTGGCAGCACTGCCCCTTTCCCGGCCTTCCCATGGCCGTGTTTTTGGTTTTTCTTGCAGTTTTTCTTACAGAAGACTTCCGGTTTGGAAAAACATTCTTCCCTTTTTGGACGTCGTAGCAGCAACACCATATTTTACATTCGTTCGCTTCTTTTTTGGAAACCCGAAAGACACTAATCGCGAGTTCAGCTAACGAAAAAATCGAATCCTCGATCAACCACATCACCACAGTTTTTCATCCACTTTTTTAACATCAAAATCTACCAACTCACAATCGTCAACACCACCATTGATCATACGCATCTGACCGCCTCACAATCGTCAACATCACCATTGTTCATACGCATCCGACCGCCTCACAATCGTCGACATCAACATTAATTATCCGCATTCACCAATCCATCAGCAATCAGTACCATCGCCCAGCTACTCAGCATTCACGAGCATCTCAAACATTAACAGTAGTAGGGATATGTACCTTCTAACCCAACGTAGCGACTGCGCTGCGTGTGGAGCGTGTGGAGCTCTGCCGCTGCCATAAGGTTTGTTAAGGTTTGTGTGTGTGTCAGGGTCTCTGCCAGCGTGTGGAGGTATGCCTGATGTGGGTTAGAGTGAGACGTGGATATACGACAGACAGACGGACAGACGGTTCTAAATACATACAGACATACGTACATATATAATACGGACGGACAGACGGTTATTCATACATACAGACAGACAGACTGACAGACCGACAGACTGACAAATAGACAAACGGACGGACATACATGTGTAAGTAGTGGGAAAGGAAGGGAAGGAGGGAAAAGTGTGTGAGCATGATCGAAGTGATGGGAGAGCAGAAGATGCAGATGGTCGTTGAGTAGGAACATGTTGTTGTTGTTATTTGTTGTAATATGATTGCTAGTGAACGAGGCCGACGGTCCACAGAGTTAGTGTAAACAAATTTTTGGTGGTTTCTTATGCTGTAGGCTTGCAGTGTGTATGTTTGTGTGTTTTTTTTTTTTAATGATTTTTTTAAGTGAACGGAGTGCCGTCGACTGAGTTGGTGTAATAAAATTTTGGTCATTGTTTTGATTCTTTAATTGCTTGTGTTGTTGTTGTTATTTGTTGCAATAGGAATCTTATGTAGAACGGGTCGCCGTGGAGTTAATGCAAACAAATTCCGTTGGTTTCCCTTTTCTTGCTTATGCTGTTGTTGTTGTGGATTTGTTTTCAATACTTGGTGACATGTGGTAGGATTATGTGTATGCCCAATGCGTGGCACGACAGAATATCTTTTTGTTTCTGTTCTATTATTCTTTGGTATGTATTTTGGGAATGCGTTCCTTGTGATCGTGAGCGGTGACATTCATATTTTATGGCTATTTTTTCTTTAAGTAAATGAATTGAGACCCTTTCAAGTGGATTCTTGGTGAACCAAATCTCAGCTTGCTACAAATGTGAATAATTTGAGTTCATTGAACACATGTAGGGTTGATTTTTCTTTTCGTACAAATGTAGGTCATTTTATGTTCATTGATCTTTAACTCTGACTACAAAGCATGAGATCGATGGACTTGGAAGACTCAATTAGTTTATATATGTATATGGTGTTGTATATGTTAGTGATATATGCATGTTTGTATATATATATATAGTATATGCATGTAAATCTCGTAAATGGAGTATGTTTAAGTTCTAGATTAGGTGAATTGTTAGGTTTAAGTAAATCATATTTAAAGTTATGTATCAGTATATAATAATTATAATGTGATAGATTGTTGACGAGTGACGATGGAAAACTTAAACATTTATGAATTTACCGATCGTGTTCATCAGTTTTTAATAAAGCAAAAGGAAAATCTACTTGAGGAACATTTTGAAGAAATTCTAAGCGTCTATTCAAAGTTATGTCGTAATCAACATCATGAAAAAGTTGAATCTATTCATGGAAATCATTATGAGAACTGCTGCTGGTCTTCAGATAAATGCTGCGATGGTCCTGACACTTGTGCGTGCTACATGTTAGAGTACCAAATTTCTAGAGTTAACAAATTAATGTCGTTGTATTCTAGATTGCTGTAGAACCTGTTCGAAATTGCAATATTGTATAATAAAAGACTATAGTTAAAGTTTAATATATTTTGTTTTTTATTTATTTATTTTGTAATTTGTATCATAAGTATGTATGTACATATTTATTACGTTTAATAATAGAATGGCTGCGAAAGCGGAATGTCGGTAATCACCTCCAAGCGAAAATCATCAGAACCGTCCTTCACTATTTTAATCAAATAGTAGAAACCGTTATTGAATTCCTTAATGGTGTCATCACAAATGCTGGTGAAGCGTTGAGGCAGAAAAACAACTTTGTCCCCTAGTTCCATTAATATGCGTTGCCCATATTTTGTTTTTACTCGTCGCACAGTTTTGATAGGATAGCTTGCGTTTGCCTCCATGTTTTTGATGGTTAGTACAGTTTTCTCTATCACATTTTTCTTGTTGAAATCATCCACAGCTGTTAGAGAAAAAGTTGATAAGGTTGCCTGGTTTTGTTCCATTTTACTTTTTCGTTCTTTTTTGTATATTTTTTATTTTAAATAGAAAGTAATTTTTAGGTTTGCGCGTTTGACTGTTTCGTTCGAGAGTTTTACAATGACTGAATGAAATGATACAGTCAAATATCATATTATATTTTGTTTGTATATACTTTATATTATGTAGTATGCTTTATATAATGTTTTCTATATACTCTGTAATAATAACACAAATTCCCTTCAATGTGAAAGAGAGTATAAAAGAGAGCGAGAGACTTAGTGAGAGAGTAGAAAACCCCAAACAATAAAATATTACATAAATAATTTATATATATATATATACATATGTCTTCAGTATTTTATTTACCAACGAACAACACACAACATGAACTCTATCGCTATGTCGTTATTTTTGAAACGTGTTCACAACTTTCTAATGACTCAGAAAGAAAATATCCTGGATGAACATTATGAAGAAATTTTCACGAGCTATGTGAAATTAAGTCGGTACGAAGGCGCTTTGTTGATAAAATCACATCATGGCTATCATTATACCATTTGTTGTTGGTCTTCAAAAAACAGCGCTGATGTATCTGATGCCTGCATCTGTAGTAACCTCGAATTTAAGATTAGAAGAATTAATAAATTGATTGCTTTATATAGCAGATTATATAAAATGTAAAAAGCAAATATGTAAATTAAACAAAATAAACTTAAGTAAACAAATTTATTTTTATTCTTTATTAAACAAAGTAACATTACATACAAATTTTTATATATTCATCACTTTATTGAATATTTTTGATTTGCATTATACAAAAACTCCAAACACAAGTGTCCACAGTTATATGAATTATAATTTTGATGTTGAGTGTAGTTGTATTGGATTCCATTACCCATATATTGAATTATTTCATGCGGTGGTTGCAAGTTTCCAAAACTGTCATAATATTTCTTTATATTTCTATTCTTATAATATGCTACCCAATGAGTACCAGGACCGCTGGAAGTGTCTAAGTTAACAATTCCACATTCTTTTTCATGTATTCGCTTCGGTAGACTATCTCTCATGAACACGCCTCTAAAATGTGGCAATTTATTAGCATGTTTCATCAAGTCGACGTTTGTAAGAGGTCTTCTGGGTAGCTTCTTTAAAAGTTTTTTGGTTGAGGGTGATAATATAGTCCCAATCCTTTTTTGTATGGTTTAAGATACAAGCCTTTCCCCATTGCAATTGCTTCCATTGTTTGATTATGTCGACTTGCTTCCTTCAGTTGTTTTCTTGCAGCGTTAGTTTCATTGATTGCTTTTGCGATTGCTGCGCCACCAGATGCTAATCCACCAACGGCTCCAAGAGCAGTTAAAATAGGTACTAATGGTAGAAATCCTCCAACCTTCGGAATAGGAATAACACGTGGAATTTCAATCATGGATTTTTTTCGTCCAAAAGACTTTTTAATTACTCCTTGTGCCATTTTAATAGCATTAGGAATATCTTCAGGTTTTCGTTGCTTAATAAATTTTAATGCATTTTTAATGGTTTTAGTGAATATTTTCTTTGCACAGCTGCCTTTAAACTTCTTCTTCTTTATTTTCTTAAGAGTTCTGTTTAACTGGTTTCCCATACCGACTTTTACTTTAGCTTTCATTGCGTTTGTAACTAAGAATGCGTTTATTCGTTCACCAAGTTTAGTGTCCTTAGATATTGATCTTCGAAAAGCCTTTTCAGCTAATATTTTATCTGCTTCGTGCCTTTTATTTAAATCTTTACTTTGAGAATATGCAATATCATGCTCTTTACATGCAGTGTCCAATGGATTGATTCCGCTGTCACCTCTAGCTAAACGATCTTTTAGTTTAGTTCCTGGACCACAAAATTGATAACCCGGTAAATGAAGTTCAAATGGCAGAGAATTAATAGCTTTATTGAATAAACCTCTTCCAATCACTGGTTTAGAAAGACTGGAACCTTTTTCGTACATAATAACCATTTTATAACCATTCGACAACAAATACGAAATATAAATGAATAAAAAGGCTTGAATGCTTTGTATTTATATCATAAGTTAAAATGCGCTTCGTTAAACAAGACAAATTAATAAAAGTAAAAAATTTGGATCCTGTTACAAACAGTGTCACAAAATCCAGGCACAGTTCACTGCTACCGAATACAATTAGATGTGTTATTGTTGGACCTTCAAACTGCGGAAAGACTAATGTCATGTTAAGTTTAATAGAAAGTCCAAATGGACTAAACTTTGCAAACATATACTTATACTCAAAATCACTTTATCAACCGAAATATGAATATCTAAAGCGTTTAATAAAACCAATTCAAAATATGGGATTCTTTACATATTCCGACAATGAAAAAGTTCTCAAGCCGGATGAAGCAAAACCAAATTCAATAATGATATTCGATGATGTAGCTTGTGAGAAGCAAAACAACATTCGAGAGTACTTTTGTATGGGCAGACACAAATCTATTGATTGCTTTTACTTATGTCAAACATATACAAGAATTCCCAAGCATTTAATACGCGATAATGCAAATTTTATAATTATGTTTAAGCAAGATGAAATGAATATTAAGCACATATACCATGATCATGTCGGAACCGATATGGCATACGCAAAATTTCTAAATATATGTGGAGAATGTTGGAAAGATAAATACGGATTTCTAGTAATAAGCAAAGATGATGCAATTGATAATGGTCGTTATAGAAAGGGATTTGATATATACATTCACATATAATTAATAAAGACAGTTTCACGCTGTATTCATATTAGTATGTTACCTAACTTTCAACTGCTAACATTGATGTACACGATACACTTCACCTGATATTTATTTATAACTGATAGCTGTTTTCCTGATCTGATAGCTGTTTTTCCTGAACTGATACCTGTTTATAGCTGATCTGATAGCTGTTTCTCATGATCTGATAGCTGTTTTTCCTGATCTGATAGCTGTTTTTTCCTGATCTGATAGCTGTTTTTCCTGATCTGATAGCTGTTTTTCCTGATCTGATAGCTGTTTATAGCTGATCTGATAGCTGTTTTTCCTGATCTGATAATTGTTTATAGCTGATCTGATAGCTGTTTTTCCTGATCTGATAGCTGGTTTTCCTGATCTGATAGCTGTCGCCAAAATGAATGAAAAAATATTAAAAGATCTTATTAAAACTAGACGAGTGCTTAAACAGAAATTCAAAAATATTAAACTTGGGAAAGCGGATCTAGAGAATCAATTAGAAAAAACGTTTAAACCGATTACAAAGCCTCTAAACAAATTGGTGCAAAAATCGAACATAAGTACTCACGACAATACGAAACACAACTTAAAAGTAAAGTTACCACTAAAACTTAAAACAAGTACTCCAGCTAAAGCACTAAAAACTGATTTTTCAAATGATACTCTGATCAATGATGATGAAGATGAAGACGACGATGACTTTTACTCTCAGGTGGAGGATGATGATGAAGATGAACAATTGCCGCGTGAAATCGATATTTCTACAAAAGATGATGAGAAATGCACTGAATCAATACTTTACTCCAGACTACAGCAACAGAATGAGTTGGATACTACATATGGACCACACAAAGGATTGGATGGTAAATGGCGAATCGGCGATAGCACCTTTAGCATATGTAATGACAAAATAACAATATCAGATAATATTTGGAACTTTACACCTGGATTGATGGAACTCTTATATCTAAAAGAACCAACAAAATATGACAAAGCAGATCTACAAGCATACAAACTTATCTTAGAAAATACTAGTGTTCACAAACGTAATTTCAACAGAAATGAGCAAGTAAAAGGAACTAGGGCCTTCAAATACACCAACATTATAAAACCATTATTTAATGACGCATCGCCGTCAACTATCTCACAGAAAGTAACAATGGGAACAGGTTTCATGAGTGTTAATCCACTGAAACCTAATTATATATATTGGGATGATCCAAATGAGTTAGTTGATAGATTGAGGCTTTTGTTGTCTTCACAATCGGCTGGACACACCAATCACAACAACGAAATCATGTCCATTATTGAAGAATTGAGAGAATCTAATATAATAGTATAAATCTTCATATAAATAAACAGCTCTTTTCTAAAATGAAGGTAATTACAAAATGAGCGTTGACAAGTTCGGTCATTATTCCATTGAGATCTCATCAAACAGTAAATTAAAGCGAAATTTTTCAAAAGCTTTTGGTCTCAATTTGGATAGCAATAAAAACTTGGATCTCCGTTGGAAACGCCTGAGAAATGTTAATACACCTGTTGATGACAACGATGGAGTAACAAAATTATATGTTGACTATATCATAAATCAAATGAATGTGGAATTTAAAAAACAAAATAATACACTAAAGGAGCAAATAAATAAAGATATTGAAAAAGTCAGCAAAAAGTTTCAATCACTAGTTGATGATAGTCTTAAACTGATAAAGACTGAATTTAAAGAAGAGTATGATATACTGAGAGAAGAAATAAACAAAAACACCGACGAGGTAGTCTCTCGAAAACTACAGATCACAAAAGACGATATTGAAAGTAATCTTAAAAATTTTGTAAAATATACAAGTGAACAAATTGAGCGAATTGAAAGCTATATATTTCAAGAACTACAGAAAAGACCGAAATCCTTAGCTGATTTAGAAGAGAAAATTCTCAATGAAATGCAGAAAAGAAAAGATTCTCACAGAGTTATTAAGATATGAGTAAAAAGCAAGCTGTAGTGGAGGAGCTTCACAGACAAGCACGTAAGAACTTTAAGCGAAGGCGTGTCATAACTAAAGGAATAGATGATCTTTGGCAGGCGGATTTAGTTGAAATGGGTGCTTATTCGGTATACAATGATGGCTATCGTTTTCTTCTAACTGTAATTGATACATTCTCAAAGTATGCTTGGATTGTGCCATTAAAATCTAAAAACGCTACTGATGTTACTATGGCTATGAAATCCATATTCTCCTTGAAACGGAAACCAAAGAATTTACAAACCGATGACGGCAAGGAATTTTTCAATGGAAATTTTCAACGTTTAATGAAAAAATATCACATCAACCATTACTCAACATATAGTATTTTAAAGGCGTCAATTGTTGAGCGCTTCAATCGAACGTTAAAGCAGATGATGTGGAAGATATTCAGTTATAATGGCTCATATCGATGGATTGACTTGTATAAAAACTTAATTAAAAAATATAACACCAAAAAGCATCGAACCATCAACATGTCTCCAATCAAAGTGAATTCGAGTAACGAAAAATTATTATTAAGCACCGTCTACAACAACCTGAAAATATTTAGAAAGCCAAAGTTTCAGGTAGGAAATCATGTACGCATAAGTAAATATAAACACGTTTTCGAGAAAGGTTATACTCCAAATTGGACAACGGAAATATTTAAAATTAAAAATATAAGAATTACAAACCCAACAACATACATTCTTGAAGACTACCAAGGGAATACAATTAAAGGTGGATTCTATGAAAATGAACTGCAGAAAACAAGATATCCCAATACATATCTGGTAGAAAAAGTTCTTAAGACCAAAGGCAGAAAAGTTTTTGTGAAATGGTTAGGATTTAGCGATGATCATAATTCCTGGATCAATAAGAATGAAATTTTATGAAAAAAATTTTTATATACATACATACTAAAATAAATAAAATAATATTGTTAATAAAAGAAGAATATATGTGTTTTTCATTTCATTAGTCAAACTACTCGCAACATGTCAATTACTCTTACTTTAACCGGAAATAAATCTGTTTTATCAGCTAATTACTTTCCACCTTTAGATTTAGAGAGAGCGTATGTTTGTGGTCTTGTAGACTTCCATAGTTACCATACAATACCAAACGTCGATCACGAAAATAACTTATTTCACATTGGCAATCATACTATTGAGATTCCTGTCGGGTCATATGAGCTGGATGACATTGCTGAATTTATCCAAAATAAATATTCTAGTATAGATCAGAATGAGAAGGTGGAAATAGCCGCAAATCCTAATACATTGCAAGCCTTTGTAGGATCCAGCAATGAAACTATTTTCTTTAATAAAAAACGAACCATCGGCTCTCTACTCGGTTTCAGTGAAAAAGTATTGGAACCAGGAAAATTGCATACTTCAGACTTGCCAGTGAATATAACAAAGATAAATGCTATACACATTGAGTGTGACATAGTTACTGGTGCATATATTAACAATATACCAGCGCATACAATTCATATGTTTGCTTTGAATGTTAGTCCAGGCTATAAAATAGATGAGATCCCAAAAAATGTAATCTATTTACCAGTAAACTCCAGACAGATAAGTTCGATTACAGTGAAAATTGTCGATCAAAACGGCCATTTAATAAATTTTTGCGGAGAAACCATAACACTCAGACTTCATCTAAAACCACAGGAGCAATGATTGTATATAATAAAAACACATACACAGGAGCATCTTCATTCAGTTCTTCTTTACCCTCTGCATTGAGAAGGTTGCAAAAACCGAATAATCAACAAAACGTTCTCCAAAATAAAAAGCTGTCTTTTAAAAACAGAAAGTTTCTAAAATCATTGGGCTTAAAACTAAAAACAAACTAAAATGAGTCAAATACTTGATGTTCTACAAACACCGCTTTATGATGAAAGTGTTATTAAAAAGGAATATCATAGCTATTCACCATATTTACAATCATATAAAAGTAATGATGAGATAAGGATATCTATTCAAAATCAAGATCTTTTTGTTCTACCTAGTGAGAGTTTAATTTATATTGAGGGTAAAGTTACCTTAGAAAATGGAGAACTAACAGCTAATGCAAAATTTAAGAACAATTGTGTTGCCTTCATGTTTGATGAAATTCGCTATGAGGTGAATGGATTTGAGATTGATCGCACACGTCATCTGGGTGTAACTTCAACAGTAAAAAACTATGTCTCATTGAACACACTGCAAAGTAACATGCTCAGAAATGCTGGATGGTTTCCAAACAATGACATTGAAATAAAAAATGGATATTTTAACTTTATATGAACTAATATTAATAAGATCTAAATCTGATGAAAATGTTATGTATTCAACTGTCGCAGCAGAAAACGTAAAACTAACGATAACCAACATTATATGGAAAATTCCACATGTACAGTTGGCTGATTTTGCAAAACTACAAATTTATCAAACAATTCAAAGCGCAAAACCTTTATTAATGGCATTTCGTAGTTGGGACAGTCACTTTAATCCGCTACTTACACAGGGAAACAATCATTTGTGGAATGTTAAGCTATCCGCACAGAATGAAAGACCACGCTTCATACTAATTGCCTTTCGAAGAGACAGCAAATTGCATCATTGTCATTTAAGTGATGTTAAAGTGCACCTAAACTCTGATACATATCCCTATGATGATCTCAATCTGAACTTTGATCGTGAACGATATGCTTTGCTCTATGATATGTACTTAAAATTTCAACAAAACTACTTTGGTCGGGACTCTCAACCTCTGCTGCTACCAGAAGATTTTAAAGATAAGGCTCCAATAGTTGTCATTGACGTAACTCATCAAAATGAAGCTATAAAAACTGGTCCAATAGATATTCGAATTGAATTTAAAACATCCCAGAACATTCCAGCAAGCACATCAGCTTATTGTATACTCATACATGATAAATTAATTGAATATATTCCTATAACTGGAGAAATAAAAAAGGTTGTGTAAGGCAAAATGGAACAGAGAGAGTTTATTACAGTGGATGTGCAAGGCTTTAAGACAAATTTCAATGAGTTTATCGTGAAGGAATTGGCAGTCACTTTCAACAATCATGAATATCAAAACTTTATTATTAGGCCACCGTTTGAATTTGAAAAATTGACGCTTAAATATCAGAAACAAGCAAATTGGTTAACAAAGCATCATCATGGATTTACTTGGAACTCTGGATCAATTACTTTCAAAAGTGTTGAGAATTTCTTGAAGTTAAATATTAAAAACCAAGTTGTGTATGTAAAAGGAGTTGAAAAGAAACGTTGGATTGAACATTTCCTAAGAAAACCTGTAATTAATGTTGAAGAAATGGCATGTGAAAATCTTCATACACTTAAAGAAACATACTTACTACCAAAAATATGCCATTCCCATAATGGACACTGTGCACTTGAAAATGCAATGTTGTTGAGAAATTTCATCAAAATAAATAAAAGAACACATTAAATTTATATTTACAAATGTTATTGTAATAAAATTTTATTATTATGAATAAATTTTTTCTTTAACTATTTACAAAATTGGGTTTTTTATTTGTATTAAAAAAACATTGGAATTAATATTCTATGATTCTAAATATATCCTTATCTGTATCTAATTCTAATTCTAAATCTATTCGATAATGCCCCCACGCATAAGTTTGAGCACTATCTTCCTTAATTTTACGCTTATCATCGCTAGAACTTAAAGCTATCTTATGAACTAACTGCGTATACATTTCATGTATCTTAGATCTAAATAAATACATGTCTGCATAAATAATTTTCTTATTGTATAAACAGTCTTTATAATCGCTTAAGCTTAACTTGTCCACTACACATTTTTTTATGCCTTTGGCTTTTTTAGTTTCATTATTATTAGATAATTTATATGAATACATTTTAGACTTGAGGCCAATGAACTCAGTCATGATTTCCCCCTTATTTTCATCTTTCATCATTCCTAGAACCTTAGCGTTTCTAAGGGGGATATTATAACTATTTTCAATGGGATATTCTGACGTATCAAATTTTGTTTCAATATCATCATGAATATCCCGGTAAAAATCTTCGGTTTTGATGGTGTAGATAAACGAATCCGTATCCATATAATTTAGTCTCAAGTTATCGAATTTTGGTTTCATGTAATCATAATGAAAATCATACATTTTCCATTTCGATAACTCGAGAACAACAAAGCCTAAATATATTGGTTTGTTGTATACCGTACGGCCCCTAGACATCTGAACAGCAATCATATTTTCTGTGAATTGCTTCAAACTGTGAAAGCTTGGTTTAGCGATTAGTGCTCGGGCTCCCAATCGCTTACCTCTACTTTCCCAGTCGTTCACGATTTTGACGTCTTTCCGTTTATCTACGTTTTCCATCGTTTTCCCATACACTGCATTGTTTAGCAATTTGAAAAAATTCTTCTCAAATGCGTTCTTTGCTAAACTGCGGTGATGGGTATTCAGGTCGATATAGTGACTTAACCAACAAGACTGCTTGAATTTTAATATTCTATGAATTTTCTTCAACAATAAACCATTTCTGATACACTGTTGAAGATTTCTGTAGTGAATTACATAGTGAGTTTTGTTGGTTAAGTCAGTAATCAACTTTGTGCACTTGGAATTACCCACAGTTTTATTTTCAGCACAAAATGGTAAGTCATTATGTGCATCATGTAAACTCTGTGGGTAATCCAAATCTACTTCTAATAAGTATCCGATGGGAGAATCGAATGGAATTTCAAGAACATTAAATTGTTCGATGTTTTCCACCCATTCGAATCCCCCATAAGGTAGATATTGCGACATTGCCCAACCGTACAAATTGTTGGCATCCAAATATGTTAAATATTGTGATGGTTTACTTTTATCGTAATCCACCATATATTTATTATTTGCCTTTGAATGCCTTAAACTGCATTGGACAATGCCGCCTCGGATACATTTTTGCACGAAAAGGTGCATGTCAATATCAGTGAAAAGTTCCAGGTTTATCTTTGTTGTTTTTAACATAGCATCCCATGATAAACCTGGAGCTGTGTAATATTGACATGGATCTAATTCGTAGATGTTTTTGCAAACTTTTCGGAAATTCTCAAAAACATCTACCAAGATTAGCACATCCGTCTTCAGATATAACAGCATGTAGTCTTCCAAGGTTTGACAGTTAAAGACTTGCCACACCTTTAGTGCATGCTGATAGTCTTCTTCACTGCATGATGTATTTGTCAAGTGACTAAAGAAGTCGACATGACTGGGAAGACGATTTTCTCTTAGACGGCTGACTGAACTTATGTATTCATAAGGGAATACACCTTTTCGTGTTAAAAGTTTAAATTCATCTTCATTTGGATACATTTGGCGAACAACATGAAAATCTGTTGGTGTTAAATTTTTCGCTAATGCATCCAAACTTGATGCCATAAAGCGAAAAGAATCCAAGAATCTAATTTCAATTGATTTCTTTTCGCTTACTTGAATGCGTTTTGAGAGTGACACGTATAACTCTTTATTTAATGGGATAACATTAATGTCACCCTCAAAAGCATTCAATTCTTTAACAAACAGATGACAGTCATAGCCTGAAAAATTGTGGAAAAATACAGGCACAAACTTTGCAATCTGGAATTTCAAATTGCAGTCGTTATGTGCCGGCCCCCTGTATTTTCCCGTTAAATGGCAATGATCTGCCACTCTGTCAGACCCCAATTCCTGTCCGCAAATATGACAAGAATTGGAGTTATTCTGCAAATTTATTTCTTCAACGGACAACGAGTCCATTGGCCTCACTACACTTAAATAATTATTGTAAATGTATTTTACATCTCTAACTAAATATTCTATAAACTTTTTGGGAGCATCCTCCCCAGAATAAATTACAAATCTACTTAAACTACTGTCATACTTACAACTAATATAATAGCTGAAAGCTATAGGTACATGCTTATTTACATAGTGATTGTTATTATTATTACTTAAATCTACGCTACTTAGCAGACATTCAAAGTCTGCATATATAACAAAGGGAACATCTAACTTCTTATTATAATTGCTAAAGCTAATTGCCGCTTTCTCTACCTCCGGCATCTCGGTGATGATTTTTCCACAAACCAGCTTATGTTGCTGTAAGGCACTCTCGTTGTGGGAGTACGTCAGACAGCTGTTACACAAAAATATTTGCCTTCTGTGAGACGTATTTTGATGTTTTATTAGTCTAAAAATAAAAGAAAGTAATATAATTAGCTTATTTATTGCAATAATTAGTCGCGTAAAATGAAAGATTAATTAAAAAAGAAAAGAAAAGTGAGAGTTGAAGTTAAGAAAAAAATTAATGATAACTACCTTGAGATATTTTTAATCCACACGTAGTGGAACTGCTCATCATTTTGCAGCAGCAGCAGGTTGATATGTTGGGCCTTTTCCTGTTTGGTGCAGTGGTATGGCCCCTCGATTTTTCCTGTTCGCTCATCGAAACCAAACACATTGACGCTTATTCCAGGATTCAATTCTTCAACTTTGTGGATGAGGTCTATGGATAAAGGGAACTTCAATCCCGTAAAGTCAAGCGCCAATCCATTTTCTAATGTAATAATATCCGCTTCAATATTTGGGACGTTGTAATTTTGCGGCCTTTCTTGATGCTTCGATAAATTCATTAAGGCGGAAATCACCGCCCATTTGAAACAGTATACATCACTGTTTCGTACGTTTATGCAGGCTCGCTTCTCCTGAAGGGATTTCGGCAAAGGGATGTATGAAGTTCCCTTTAGTGGTCGGTATTGGTTCACATTTACTTCCAGATTACGTATCCTAAGGAGAGCCCATCCACTGTCCCTCTCCTGGAACTCGCCCATTTTGGTGGTGATCTGTTGGGACATTTCAGCGTATATGTTGCTGATGTCTTCAACTTTTTGAAGTAAAACCATCTTTGTTTGAAAAGATTTTACTTCCACCACCATTTCGTCATCGGCATTAACCTTGAAATATTCAGCATACAATTCTATATTACATTTTATCATTATGTGCTTTTCCAACAAATTTGCTAACTGTTTAGTTATTACACTTTTAGCATTTTTGAAGAAATCTTCGGGAAGAAGCAGACCTTCATCCTCATTTTCGAATAGGAGCGTCTGGATTCTATTTTTAAATGCTGTTTTGATGCACTTTAAACCATCCTTTAGAGGCGACCAACAATTCTTTTTGTGTTTGATCGTCCGCAGATGGTAGCTCCAGCCTCTTCGAGAAACATCTTCGTTACATGTTGGGCAACGAACGTTCTCGATAGCGTCAATGTGTTGTTGTGTTGCGGTAGCTCGGGATGGTGATGCTGTTTGTTGTCCTGATGTTGCTGTTGCTGCTGTTGAAGACGATGATGCTGCTTGTGATGCTGCTGCTACTGATGATGATCCTAGTGGGGATGATGCCTGTGGTACTGCTGCATTTGAAGATGACTTCTTATGTATTAAAATTTTATGCCTACGCATAGCATCCAGGCGGTTGAAATTTTGTCCACAATCTTCGCAGTGGAATTGTGGTTGGCCGTGCGTAGCTTTTGCATGCCTTTTAAGGTTACGCATCGCAGTGAAACACTGTCCGCAAACGTTGCATATGAAACCCTTCATTTTGTTGATTTCTGTTGTTTTTTTTTTCCTTTGTATTTGTTGTGCCCCACAAATTTTAATGAACAATTTTTGTTTCGTATTTTTGCACCTTTTATTTTCAATGCACTTTATCGAGTTTTTCTTGTTGATATTATAATGTTTTGTTGTTGATGCGATTGATGTTTTATTTTAAATAGTATAGTTAACAGTTTCTTTTTGGATTGTGGCTTGTCTTGCACGTTTGGTTTTTCTTTTTAGTTACTTGTTTTTTTCTTTTTGTCTGCTTTATCACTTTCTTGGTTTTACTTTTTATCTGAAAAACACTGAAGTGAACACTGAACTGAACACTGAACTATGTATATGTAACTAATGAACATTTACGTTGAACTATATTTAACAGTTTTTTGTTCTTTTTCTTGTTCTTTTTTTAATTTCTTTTGTTGATTTTCATTTACGCGCTTAATTTTTATAAAACTGAAAATTTGATTTTTTCTGGTACAAACCGAAACTCACAAGATCACTTTCAGAACTGATTGAAAATTCAAAATTTTCTCGATATTATATGAAACTCGATTGAAACCTTCTTCTCAAGCTGTAGGTTATTTGTTTACAATAAGACTCTATTCACGAATTTCAATTTGAGACGACTGTTTGAAACATTTATAAACAATTACAAAAAAAAAAAAAACAAATACTTGCGCCTTCCAAATCTTTCGATCTCATGTTTTGTACTCAGAGTTAAAGATCAATGAACATAAAATGACCTACATTTGTACGAAAAGAAAAATCAACCCTACATGTGTTCAATGAACTCAAATTATTCACATTTGTAGCAAGCTGAGATTTGGTTCACCAAGAATCCACTTGAAAGGGTCTCAATTCATTTACTTAAAGAAAAAATAGCCATAAAATATGAATGTCACCGCTCACGATCACAAGGAACGCATTCCCAAAATACATACCAAAGAATAATAGAACAGAAACAAAAAGATATTCTGTCGTGCCACGCATTGGGCATACACATAATCCTACCACATGTCACCAAGTATTGAAAACAAATCCACAACAACAACAGCATAAGCAAGAAAAGGGAAACCAACGGAATTTGTTTGCATTAACTCCACGGCGACCCGTTCTACATAAGATTCCTATTGCAACAAATAACAACAACAACACAAGCAATTAAAGAATCAAAACAATGACCAAAATTTTATTACACCAACTCAGTCGACGGCACTCCGTTCACTTAAAAAAATCATTAAAAAAAAAAAACACACAAACATACACACTGCAAGCCTACAGCATAAGAAACCACCAAAAATTTGTTTACACTAACTCTGTGGACCGTCGGCCTCGTTCACTAGCAATCATATTACAACAAATAACAACAACAACATGTTCCTACTCAACGACCATCTGCATCTTCTGCTCTCCCATCACTTCGATCATGCTCACACACTTTTCCCTCCTTCCCTTCCTTTCCCACTACTTACACATGTATGTCCGTCCGTTTGTCTATTTGTCAGTCTGTCGGTCTGTCAGTCTGTCTGTCTGTATGTATGAATAACCGTCTGTCCGTCCGTATTATATATGTACGTATGTCTGTATGTATTTAGAACCGTCTGTCCGTCTGTCTGTCGTATATCCACGTCTCACTCTAACCCACATCAGGCATACCTCCACACGCTGGCAGAGACCCTGACACACACACAAACCTTAACAAACCTTATGGCAGCGGCAGAGCTCCACACGCTCCACACGCAGCGCAGTCGCTACGTTGGGTTAGAAGGTACATATCCCTACTACTATTAACGATGAGTCCACATCATATTCCCCTTTGTATTGAGTGCACAATTAATCTTAACCTCACACCTCGTTTTCTTCTTATCTCGCCCCAACATTCGGTAATAAAATATCTGATGTGACCAACACATGACCTCCTTCTGCGTGAAATAATTCAATTAAAAAATTTGTAGCTTAGTTATGAATAATATAAAATCCTTCGAGAGAAGTGTCTTCCTCGCGCTAGCGATCTAGACAAAAAGTAGATTATACTTGAATGAATTATTTTTATTTATTTATTTATTTATTTATTTATTTTCAAAATGTACACTAAGACCCAAGGTCTTCTATAGTACCCATGACATTTTTCATAGCACAAAACAAGAAATACTTAAATGAAATAACTTAATCAATAAACGTTAAAACTAACATATACAATAAATAAGAAAACAAAAGCAACAAGAAAGGAAAATTAGAGAGGAGGAAGGAGAAAGAAAGACAAAAAAGCAAGACAAGAAACAAGAATTATATAAAGGAAAAGTAATCTGTAATAGCCTGCTTGAATTCACCTCGCGATGACAACCGCCTCAAGTTTAGAGGCAGCGAATTCCAAAGCCTAATGGTGCTTATGAAGAAAAACCTACTGCTGTTGAGGAAATTGCACCTCGGAACAATGAAGTTAAGAGATCGGTCTGAACGAAACAGTTTAAGCTTATCAAATAGATATTTCGGTTCTCTGGTAAATACAAGCTTATTTAAAAAAAGAATATTACGAATATTAAAATATTCAATTAGCAGCCCTAAATACTAAATATCTACTTTCTGGCGGTGTTTGGTTTTGAGTTATGCATGAAATTTTAAAAATCCTCCAAGAGAAGGGGGGATCAGCGCAACCGATTGCAACCAAATAGCGATGTGACAACTACGTCTCCGAAGAACCTCAAATAGCAAATTTCAACGTTTTTCGTCTCTCTGTTTTCGAGTTATTGAGGATACGTTCATACATACATACGTACAGACGTATATACGACGATTGCCCTGATTAGTTCAATTGAAGGCAAAGGTTAAGTGACAACCTATACCAAGCAGCAAGCAAAGGTTCAATTGCCCTAGGACTGACTGCTGCTGGGCATATGTCGAAGCTACATCACTACCCTACCGTACATTACCCGATCCACATTGGCCTAGGTCGCAGCCTCTCCTTCAAATTTAAAAATTTATTAAGCCTTTAAATACAAATGTAAGATTGAGTACAACATACTAAAAGAAAAACATATCCTTTAAATTATTGTGCAGTATCGATATCAGCTATAACTTTATTACGACGACGAATACTAAACATCTAATATTACTGAGTGGACCTCATGTTCCAAATAATATTGGCCAATGGTAATATGACTGAGACAGGAGAAGGATAGTGCTCCGAGAAAGACAAAGAAGACTAGAGACAAAGGAGACTCCAATCGAAGGACGGGTGGCGATGAACTTTCAGTAACTGACCTCGTTTCGACAAACGACAAACTGGCCACTCTTCAAATTTAGTGGAATCGTAAACTTATGGGAAATTAAATTGGTCTGAACAACATGAAAGGTCATTAACCTTTTCCTTTACACTTTGTTACACTCCTTCGTCAATACAACGCTCATCAGCGTCAATACTTCGCTCTCATAACGAAGCAAGCTCGCATAACTTTGACCTGTTAGACATTGGCTTCCACTACGAAGGGACTGGCGAATGATACGCCATTCCTCACAGACACACGAACAAATGATGACATCCAAGTGCGAGTCAATGCAAAAAGATATTAGCATTATTAAGCATTTGAATTGCTTTTCTATTTCTTTTCCTTCCTAAGTATGGTTATGAAGTTAGATAGAAAAACGCACACACAGCCACTCACATTCTCCCATTTATATGTATATTAATGCGGATGGGAAATCAGGACCACTTCAAAGTTAACTCTTACGAGCACAAATGTGGCTCATATGGAGTTGGCTTGAGCGCTCGGCCAAACACGCACATGGTCGCGTGCACATTCAAGCCCATGTGTGTTTGTGTACAGACACGAACGTTGAGAAGGACGATCGATTTGTGTGCAATAAAAATATTAATAATAAGAACAACATCAACACAACAACCACTCACAATTATAAATAACTTTTACTAGGTAATACTCACACAAGCACAGCACATTCACAGAAACTTAACGGTGGACTCACAACGTGTTGTTGTCAGAAGAAATCGGAAAGGAAAAGCAGAACGTGTAAAGATCCCTTTGCTTCGGAACTTTTGTGATTAAGCACACGTATATATGTATGAGCTCATTCACACTCATTCAAGCCACTTTAATATTTTGGATATTGTTAGTAGTGCTTGACGATTGAAATGCAAACTTATGTAACGAAAGTCTTTTACTGTTTCATAGAGACATCAGTCAAAAGATTATACAGTTTTATAACCTACAACCAAAGGAATAAGGGCATATTAACGATGTGCTTAAGATTATAAGGCTTTAGGCGAGGCTTGGTAGGTATGGGAAAGTATATATATTTTTGATCAGTGTCGCCTCCTCAATCGATTTATCCATGTCCATCCGTCCATGTCCATCGTCTATGGAAATCACGATCACATGGGAACGAATTAAATCAGCGCGATGAAATTTTGCAGGTATATTATCTGTCATGCTGGAATGTTTGCTGGAATGTTTCATGCTGGTATTGAAAATGTGGAAAATCGGCCCATTTTCACGCCTGCTTTTTATAACAATTATGAATTCTTTTGTGCTAATAAATGAATGTTTCAACTTGGCTTGGATTTTTTTTCTCGAATTCACAAAAAAAAAATTTTTTTTTTTAAATGGACGTGTTCCGGCCACGTACACATAACATTCATATATTACAGCAATTACAGAAGAACTGTAAATTTGGTACGATTATTTGAATTCATATTTTCGATACAGACATACCAAGGGTGTTCACGGATGTAGGGTATATATGCTTCGGCAGCGCCGATAATACCTTTACTAGTTTATATTAATTAAATTTATGTTGTATTCATGGTAATAAATTATTTGATTTGATACTATCATTCATAGGATCATTTCTGCGGTTGCCTTCATTTACGATTGAACAAGATTTATTTTTAAATAACTTCGAAAGCAAATGAACCTTAGTATATGTCAATACCAAAAGACCATAATGTTAATAAGACTAAAATTTTAAATCCGTCCTTTCTATAACCTTCCTCTTTAAATATAACACTTGTAGAGAAGTTAAAACACAATGAAAATACATACAACAAACTCCATAACTTGCAAAACCTGGCAAAAATACGTTTAAATGTTGGCCAGAAAAAAAGGCGAAAAAGAAAAACAAGACAAAGCTGAGATACGTAAAAAGAACGTAAATAGAATACCACGTAAAGGGACAACAAAAACTCTGAAAATAATTTTTTGTTCTAAAAGTTTTTAGTAAACAGGTCGACGTTGTTTTCGTAGTGTCTTTCCTCTAACAGACTTTAAGATACGAATGCAAAACAAAAAATATGTAAAAGTGAGTTGTTTTTGCATACGTTGATGTTTTGAATTTTAAATACTTTTTAAAGGTTGAGTGGGGAAACTTGCTATTGTTGCTGTTGCTTTTGTATTCACTGATGTTAAGTCATCTGAAGATAAATATAATAACTTTAAATAGTGTCACTTGTCTTAAAAACGGCAATTAATACAAATTTAAGACTATTTAGTTATATATAATACGAATGATGCTATTTTGTTCACATATTAAAATTAAAATTGCAATCTCTATTATTTTACAGTCATGCATTGAACAGAATATAATTTAAGTAGTAGCGTAATGTAGTTGCGTATTTTTAGGTTGCCAATAATCAATTGACTAGTTGTTAATCTAAAATAATTAAAAGCTCTTAAAGTCCGAATTCGTACTTTGATCGATTCAAGGCGCTAACGTGATAAACGTGATTTACGCGTGAAACTTACCCGACCGTCCTACGGATATCGTTTGTACCGAAGACGTGACCAGCTGCGATTTGTCCGTGGGCAACGCAGCCGGAGGCACCGGCAATGGACCCACCGTCGACGTCGTGGTCAGGTCGCAGCACTCGCGTTCCGGAAACTCGCTGCACCGGACGAGCTGCAGCCCACCGAAGAGCGCCAACCACACAGACACGCAACACGTGAGTATTTTCAGGTTTTTTATTTTGAAGCGTGTCATGTTTGTGTGCCTATTATGGGCGTTGTTAGTGGTGCTGGCGGTGGAGCTGTTGTGGCTTTTCCGGCTGTTGCGGTTGTCTCTTTTCCTGATTCGTTCAGCAATTGTTTGGATGAGTGCTGAAGCGCCAACGATCTACGGACTGCGCCTGACCAACGACTGGACGATCCCGATGATGTGTTCAGCGGATGCGATTGTGGATGCGTTGGCGGCGTTGTTGCAATTACACACGTTAAATGCATTTAATTCACACACAAAATTTACAATTTTTATTGTTTTGTTGTTAAAATTAAATAAAGGCAATCAGTATTTGTAATCACGTAAGTTTTCGAGTTGTCTCGTAAGCACATTTTTTACGTATATCGTAGCATTTAAAGGAAAAATTTAAACCTTTATTTTTATTGATTGACTGATTGATTCACTGCTGGATGGATATGGATTTTGCTGTTTTGTTTTGTTGAAATTACTTAGAAATTTTAATTAGAAATTACTCTCTTAGCTCGTTAAATCTGAACTCATTCTGTAAAGTGAGCTTAAAATGTAGCTAAGACAACTTTTAAGTAAATATCCAAAGACTCTTTAAAAAAGACCTCAAAAATTCCGCTTGCCGCAAGGAACATCAGAAAGAAAAATAGAAATATTTTTTATTATTGGTCTGAAAATCTTCCGTTCGCCGCAAACTGAAGAACTCCAAAGAGCAACAAAAACTTGTCAGCCCCACCTTCGACGTAAAACAAGTAATAAAAACGGAAAATAAAAATACATCTGTATATAAAATGCGAGTTTCTTTTTCCTCTTCGTTTATTTGAGTTTCGTGCGACTTTAAAGAGTTTAATTTTAGTCTAATTTAACTGGGTTTATAGTAGCATAAAAATTTCAATAAATGCATTTAAAAGTCTTTTTTTCTGTTTAATTGATTGGTGCAATTTACAATGTTTTCTTTTCGCAAAAATTGTCATTTGAAAGCATTCCTTGAGGATTCTGCAGCAGCTTCATGTCTTCACTGCGACATTAACGGAAGTTTGAGGCCATCAACGCCTCGCACAGAAAAACCAACACACACGCTGCCATTTATCACATAATCATCTTTGCAAACACTTTGACTGCAATCAACAGAATCTTTTCATGCTTCAGAAGGCGCCTTTTTCATTGCTGATTTGCTACAATTTCTCTCGCTCCGTTTGCATGTGGCAAATCTTCACAAATCACTCAGCAGATCGGAGAAGCAAGAAATGACAGCGTCGATGATGTGTTTTAGGAAAAAGCCTGAAGGAGCACATGAAATAAACTGCCAACGACTGCGAAGAAGGAGACGCTGTCAATCACAAGCTGATTTAAGGTTGGTGGCTGTGCTCACGGACTCCGTGTAGATCCTTTCTATATTCAGTCGTCAAACGAACACCAAGCAAAGAAACTCTTCAACGTTTAACAAATCGACGAGATAGAAATAACATTAAAATTTTAACTGAATTTCAATTAACGTGAAGACGAAAGGAGCACTGAGGACGAAATTTAGAATTAAGAAATAAATTAACAAAGTAATAAATAATATGAATTTCATTGTTCAAAATTGAAGAATTAAAGGAGAATCGAATCTGAAGTAGAAATTATAAAACAAACCTGAATGATATTTACGAATTTCAATATATTCCGAATCTCAATAATCGAAATTCTGTCTCTCATTTATGGTTGAGTGCGGCGATTAAAGGTTTATTCTTGCACTCTTATTTTTAGAATCCTTTGTGAACACATCGCATTCCACTGATGAATGAATTCCGCTCCTAACAATTTGTTTTAGTCGTTGTTTGAGGTGATTTAAAGATATCAACGCTTGGAAGAATTTATGTTGATTCTGGCTCCGGATCCGGCTCCGGCTCCGGCTCCGTCTCTGACCCAGATTTCAACCTAAACGTATGCTACACAACGCGACAGCAAATAATGAAGTCTCTACACAACTATTTATCTGAACGATAAATCGAATATTTTCACAACATATGTACACATTGTTTTCAGTGTTTGTATCGATGGCGATGTCAAAGTCACTGAGTTATTAGAGCGAGTGCGGGGCGCAGTGAGACGATGGCTTCGACTGACCAGGTAGAAGCTGCAGCATGTCTGTCATGCAAACCAACACACATGCAGCTATAAGCTGGTCCACAGCCCAAGCGGATGTGTCGCCGGGCAGAGAATCGCACACCGCACACATGACGTGGTTCCGCTTGATTATTTGAATTGGAAGCAAAAATACTAAAAGGTACTGTGGAGTGGCTCCTGTGCAAGGAGTGTGTCGCAAGAAGGATGACGAAGAGCGAAATAGAATGGTCTGGAATGATCGCAAAATAAACTCCAGCGAAGCGAAAGGCAATGAAAAATTTCCATATTAACTCAATGTTTATGTTTCAGGCGACTGAGTGATAGGAGTTCAACGACAAGAAATAAAAACAATTCACCAAAAACTAACAGGACTACGAGGACTATGAGGACTCGTACCGCACCAGGAGTTCGTCGCATGATAGAAACTCCAACAGTGCAAAACAAAAGAGCAGCAGCAAGCTTTTTCATATCAAGATACATTCGAGCAATTTTCACCCAAGCTCGCCTGACGTTTGACAATTGTGCATGCATAAAATGCTGACAAAATTGTAAAATAATATTTAGTTAAGGTCTGGATGGACGCCAAGGAATATCAAACCGAACGCGACACGTAGAACTAACAAAGAGATTTGCAAAGCGTCAACTCAGAGCAGAGTTATGAAGTCGAGCTATGAAGATCATAGCTGAGGTGAATAAAAGAGAGGTGAACAAACAAACAGATGAAATTGTGAAGGATTCAAGCGGCCGGTGAAGCGGATTCTGTTTACGCTTTTGAAAGATTTGGGTAGAAGTCGTTCTTTGTTGACTTCGTTCTTTTAATAGACTTGTTTTAATTAAATTTTGCACTTCCTTTATGTCCTTGTTGGATGTGTTCACGTATAGCTTTATCCTTTTACTACTCTGATTTTCTTTCCCTATTTCCACAATAATTTTACATTTTCCTTAATATTTAATATTAAAACTAGATTTATATTCATCTTGACGCTTGAAAAGAATCTTGAACCTGAACATTTTTAGTCTTTTTGATCATTTTTCGTCCCGTTTGTTCGCATTCCTGCGTCCAAAATCAATGAATGTTTGAACCTTCTCGCTTTTCAGTCATTCACCTGCAACATGCTGAATTTACAGTCGCTCCGCTAAAAGTATGTCAGTTGCTTCATTCCCTTGCTGATGGTCGCCGCTTTTGATGTTTATATTCCAACAAACAGACGGACGACCGCTCGACAGGAGCAACTTCGAAATTCATTAACATTAAAAGGAGCACAGCGGCTGGCGCTGAATTGGCGAAGGGCGGCGTAAGGGGAGGAACAGAAGAAGCAGCAAGTGAGTCAGCATGAATGAAGTGCAAAATAAACAACAGGAGGTGAGCGCAGATTGAGACTCAAAGCAAACCGAAACCTCTGAGAAAATTATACGCTGTGAAGTGTTTGCTTTTGGTATAAGTAAAGAAACGTACGATTGTGACAATGTGTGGGTAGGTGTGTTTGTGTGTTTTCGAAAAGTTTCCTCACTCAAGAGCAAAGCCTTCAAGTATCAAGAATTTATGAATTTTTAAATAAGTTTGAATCAATAAGAAGCGAAGAATCACGAGTGTCAGTCCATCATACATTTACTTGAAAACAAATATGATTTTTGAAATGTCTAGTTTGAAATATCGTGGAAAGTTTTAATTGATTAATCTAAAAAATTGGCAACTGACACGATTTCGATTGAAGGTTTTTGTTTGTGTTGGTGTGGGTGTTGTTAGGAGAAGGCATGTGATTGTGTGTGTGCATTAGACCACAACAAAATTTTAAAAAAGTAGTAGATAGAAATTGCAATTTACAAAGGGCTTTTTAAACAAAGTTATATAGTTATATAAGATATATATAATGTACTATATAAAAAACATATTTCTCAACCATAAAAGCACAATAATTGAAGTAAATAATAAGTAAAAGTGAAATGATTTTCTCGGGGAGGTTATGTGGTGATGTCTGCAAAAATGAGCACCTAAAATTATACTACAAAACCTTTGTAATACAAATCGTGGTACTGCATTCTCACAATTGACATTGAGTTGATTACCCAAGAGTAGTGAAAGTATTTAACGATGTTTTTAACTAATTCAACAACTTTAAACCACAATAAATAATACTAAGAGGAAGCAGCAGCAACTGACATAATGAACAAAACGAAGTCCTTCTCTGTGAGGTAAGTTAATTTGTAAAAAAAGGTAATGAAAGCAACAATATAATGTAATGTAACTTCCTATCACTTTAAATTAAACTTTCCTGAATGCAATTCGTGATGGATCGATTTTATACACGACGCCAAATATAATTTGTTTAAAATTCTTACCAAGAAAACATTCTCATTAATAAATGTCCAGAAATGGCATGAAATGGCTGTCAACTTCCCACAGAAACATACAAACACACACATGCACATTTGAATATAGACAACTGTGGAGTAGTTCACAGGGAACGGACGTTTTTTAATGGATGAACTCTTTAAAGTTTCCCTTCGACGAAAATTCACAAGGGACATGTTTGTATTTTGTAGTTTTGTTACAAATACAGTCACACAGAGGGCCACACAGCTCCAAACATGTGCCACACACACTTCAACGTAATGAAAATTGTACTGCTTTGGATTCGGACAAGTCTAGATCCTTATTTGCATGCGATTACGTGAAAGACCGAAAAATAAATGGTAGTCGTATTCGAGGCACATATGTATGTGTTTGTGCCTGTGCGTGTGTTTTTGTATACGTTGCTGTGCTTGTATGCTTATATGGAAATAGACAAAATGTCAGTGTGATGTTTCGTTGATCGATATCAATCGAAAATTTTAGAAAAACTCTCTCGAATGGGAAGAGTAAGCTGAATATTCTTCATTCCTTCAGTGCCTACATGTTATCCAATGCACAGTGCAAGAAAGTAACGACAATAGAAGCGCCATACAATACAAGTGACTAAAAGAAAATATTTCATTGTTCCAGATGTCGCTTAGAGCTCTGATTATGCTAATTTTAATGAAATCCTTCTTGTTCACTGTGTACGGTCGAGGACGATAACGAATTCGACATTCTTCTGCATTCTTTTCACGCAAAATCATGCACTCGGAATGAAAAATACATTGTACAAATCGTTTCTGGTTGATTTGATGCAGAGATCCTTTGATGCACAGCCAAGCAATTCCCATGTCTGTCTAAGTTCTTGTAATTATTATTTCAAATCTTTGAATTAGTCACCATTGACTAATAAAAGTATTTAAATAGAAATTTTCCAGTTATGATTAGTAAACATTTTCGTACTGAGTAAAGCGAACCCAACAAAAATCCAATTAATTTCCAATATCTAACTCTGCTCTCAACAAATGTCCAATTAAAACTCAAATAAATAACTAATCGATGGATAAATAAATAAATTCATCGATGTACAAATAACGAAGAGACTCTGAATGATTGAGTGAGTGATATTTGCAGCCCACAACAGGCATAAAACCAAACAAGTGAAAGTAGTAATTGCGAAAAAGAGTTTGAAGAGAGGAAAAGAGTGTAAAGGACACAGAATCATTGCGGTTCACTGGACACCGGCGACGGAATACGGAGTCGGCTGCCACGTGCTGAGTTCAACTGGAAATAAGAAGTGATGACGTTTATAGCCCCATCAAAACGCATGTAATAAAACGTCCTCAAACACACACACTCCCACTGATACAAACACACAATGTATAAAAGCATATTTAATACATTCACATGATTCTGCGAACTCTAGACATGAGATTCCGTAGCTACAGCGTGAGTCATACATAAATATGAGTGCGTGTGTGTGTGTGTGTGTGTCTAGTTCTCTTGGCCAGACTTGCGGTCGATAATTCAATAAATATTTAAGAACTTTTCCCTATTATTAAGTTCATTCCATCGAAGCCAAGCGAAAAGTTGTCATTGGAATTGTATTTGGCGTAATTGTAGCTGGAATTCAGTCATTATTTCCTCTGTTGAGAAGTTTGCTGTCCCTGCTATTAATTTCTCTATATAAATGTACAATGATAACTGATTGTTAAAGCAACAATCAATCAAATATCGGTGGTTAAACTTCTGTTAGCCTTGTCTATATGCGAACAACAAATCTCGGTGTGTCGAACGGATATTTTTAAGAAAAAATCCTCTTCTTGCCGCAAATTCAAAGATCAACGATCCATCAATTATATTCCTTTTCTTCGAATCTCTTTCAAATGGACAACCGAATAATTTGACAAGTTATCTGACGAAATGAATATCAAATCGATTAATAATAACATCCACTCAACTTTCACACTTCACCAATCACCACCGTCATCATTCATGCATCATCGTTTCGATTCATGTGATTAAAGAGTTTATTTAACGATTTTGTTATCCGATAATCTACAATCTGAATTTAACATGCTAATGATTTTTTAAACACAATTGTGAGTCTTTGATTGCATCACATTCCACTGGACATTCATTTCACATTCGCCTGATGGACTGAATGACTTAATACATTCCTTTCATCCTTCACATACGCAAACAGACACACATACGACGATTGCATGTTGCCGATTACAGTTCGTGAACGTTGAGAGTTTTTCCTGTGTCTAACATTAAATTTATACTAAACCAAACTAAATGAATGTCAAATGTCAACTCTCAAATTATTAATTATCACATGTTGAAAACAATTATCACTTTCCATAATTTTGCATTTGTAACGAACTTTATTTTGTGTGAATTTGCTATTTAATTTCAGTTTCCTGTTACATAGTTTATTTGTTTATTATTAACTTTTAGTAATTTACAACAATTCATTTTTTATTTCAATTTATTAACTGCAATCGATATGTTTCATTGTTGCATTTTTCATTTTTATGTTCATTTTGGGTGCGTTTATTTTCGTAATTAAATTAAATTTGCCTGTCAAGGAAAACACACACACACACACCCACACACCCTTTCACATTCCCTCCACTATCATATCAACACTTCGTAATCGCGCACGAACACAAACAAACAGATGTGGACACTTGAACTGAATATGGATTTGTTACACTTGACCTAACTTCTCCGTAGGGAACGGGCCAGCAGCTTCTTTGAATAATTCAGCGTAAAATCGCTCTGAATATTTAAACAGTTTAAATATTTAACTTTACAGACTCACAACGAATATTTTTTGCAGCAATTTCAAGAAAGGAGACGAGCTAAAGGTTCAATCTTTGCGAATACCGATGCGCTTAACTTGTTCTGGTTGTTGTGGTTTTCGTGTTATGAGTAATTTCTCGTTTTATTTTTGTGTTACTCATTATATGCGCATTTAATTCCTGCGGCTATTATTATTATTCTGTCTCTTCTTTTTAAACTTTTTCCTTTACAAAGTAAATAATATGAAAAATTATCAAACAATTTGAAATTTTAAAAATAAATAAACGGCGAAATATTTTATAAACCACAGAAAATTCCTTATTAAAAATTAAAAAATATTTAAATCAATTTTGATTTTAACTTTAAATGACTTCTGTTTTCTTTGCGTCATCCAAGCTCAAGCGTTACAAAAAACACTATCTACCTTATTGTTATATTACAATTAGAATCCACTATAAGTTATCAGCGCAGCCTAAAAGTAAGCAATTTTGTTATGGTACACATTAAACTAAACACTCTGAAAATTGTTAACTGAGAAATTCTGACTAAAATAACAATCTTTCTAACAAAAAAAAAATAAAAAAATAAATAATAATAAATAAATAAATAAATTTAAATTTAAAGTAGGATTAACTCCTTGCAACAGTTTGGCATTTAAATTGATTAACATTTGTTGTTTAACAAATTTTGTTAGTAAATCAAAATACAGCTGATTGTTTAATCTCTTTTAATGTTTTATTAATTCCTTCATTCAAGCAATTGCTGTGTTCTTTTGTTTTATAAATTGGTTATTAATTATAGTTAAGAATCTTTTTTTTACCACAACTTACTTTAAACTTTAAATGGTTATTATAAATTCGTTTATTATGCAATTAATTTATAATAAAATTTAATTCATTCAAATTTAATAAATAATTCGAATTTGAATTCAATGGTTTTTCAATTTTGCTTGTCGAAAATATGTTTTCAATTAATACATATGTGATATACATATATGTCAAAGTAACAGACAAAGCAAAGCACGATCAAAATCCTCTTTCTCAACGACCTCAACAACAAGAATAAAATCCGGACATACCATTATTTTGAATGGCTTTGTAAAAACTCTTTGAGGGTCTCGGAGCCTCTTTAAACACCGAACATCAGACAGAAGCGGTTTCTAAGACATCAAGCTGGCACAAACACCAATACGACTACGTTATTATAACGGTACCATAAAGGTTTCGAGCACGAAAACAAAAAAAAAACGGAATGGTGGTTTTTATCATTGGTTTCCTTGCATGCAATGTTTTTGCAAGGTCTCCGCCGAAAAAGCTCATTCATAAGGAACACTGATATTTGCTCTGTGTCAGAGTGTGGAACGGATGCAACAATAACTAAAACTACGGAAAAGTGTCAAGGAGTCGAGCAAACAGTGAAAGCCTCAGCCTACAGCAGGCGACTGTGAAGAATGCAGAATGCTAAAAGGAGTGGATGAAAAGGTATTAAATACCGCACACAACAAATAACAGCGACTGAGGGTAGTGAAAAGTGTAGCAACAAGCAAACAAAAAGGGAGGAAGTTAAAAAGTGGTATTAAGCTAAATTCAAGCAGCAATCGAAGCGGCGGCGAAGCAGTAAAGCGAACAACGTACACAAGAAGGTCGAGTGAGCTGAGGAGCTGAAGCCTTTCCTCCCAGCGCCGTAAACAATTCTCTGTTGTTATTGTTTTCAAGCAAGCAGATTATTTATACGCATTAATCGTGGGAAGAAGCTAAAGGATATTCAAGGATGGCGGTATTAAAAGATTTAATAGTTTCGAGTTTGAATAAGCGGAAAAAGAG
This sequence comes from Thecophora atra, assembly GCA_937620795.1. Lineage (NCBI taxonomy): Eukaryota > Metazoa > Arthropoda > Insecta > Diptera > Conopidae > Thecophora > Thecophora atra. The sequence goes on from OW569401.1 coordinate 37,432,019, forward strand.
GCACCGGTCGCAAATCCGCTTCGTTAAATAGACGCATGAGGGAGAGTGGCTGCCACAATCACCTTGAGTCCGCGGCATAGCAAAGCGTCGCTTAATCAAGTCATAATCACGTTTCATTTGAGCATGAAAGCAAATTTACAGCGCAGCAGCTGCTGCACCTCCTTGAAGCAAGCTTGGAAAGGTGATTACGTAGTCGTCGTCGAGCAACGAATTTCATCTATGGTTTATGCTGACAGCAAGGACTGCAGGGCGCAGGAAATTCTTCCATGCAACCGAAGCGGTTTCGTTTTCCACTTCTTGTGCTTATCACAGCAATGAAAAGCTGATTTTTCTATGCGATTTCGTAATTCCGACCTGCATTGAGTCCTTCTAAATGCAGATTCGTTATACCTTGCTTTTGTGCTTAATCACTCGTTTTTCTCGTTTCTTATTTTGTATTTAATGCAACAATATTAATAAACAAAAAAATCATTTATTCTTCCGTTATTTTTTTATCTTTCTTTTCATTGCGCGTTCGACTTGACGCCGTTAACAAAGCTTAAATTTTTCACAAAAGCACTGTAGTTACTTTCACGCGCGCCTCGAAGTATGCAACTTTTGCGGCTCGTTCACTTTACCGTTCGTCACGAGTTGTCGCCGCAAACTGATTCGACTTCGTGTCGGTCGCTGCCGATTGCGTCTTCTGCGATGTTCGCTGTTCGTAACTCGGCGGCTCGGGTGGCGCATTCGTGTGTTCGTGAGTTCGTGTTCCCGAAGTCTTGTTGCTGCTTTCGGCGTTTTTGTTGTTGAGAGGTTGATTCTTCGCTTGGCGCCAATTTTATGCGGCTACCAAATCAACATTCCAGTGCTTCCTAAAATGTTATCAGGCGGATTTTTCGCGAATGAGCAAATAGACTCTCGCGCTCTCTTTCAATGATTGTTTATACTTGGTTCATTTATGTCATTTCTCTTTTAATCATTGGCGTACAAATGTAATGCTAAGTAATTTATTTTAACCTGAAAATATCCTTCCTTTAACTGTCTGATTTACAGCATTTTTGTAGAAAATCATTTGATTATTTAGTCGTTTAGCAATAATGAAATATTTAATACATTTTTAATAAAGAAATGCTTGAATATAAGGAATTGATCATCATTAGAATTAATGCAAAATTGGAATTAAAATTAATGTTATTTGTTAACAACTCGCATTATAAAATTTCATCAATTCGGTTCGCTACTTTTACAATAATCTTTTCTGATAAAGCTTTTCAACCATTCATTTTAAGAGCGACAAGAGTGCCAGGAGAAAAGCACGCTTTGGAACAGTTACTCTTAATGAAAAGCTTTCGAAGAGTGTCGAAAAGTGTTCCGTGAGAAGTCTATTTTTAGGAGCAGCTTGAAACACGAAGCCATTGAATTTGTTATGATTGCAAATACGTGAAGTAATCATAAAAGTACGAAAAGAATGGTGACCGGGTGTTATATCAATAAAGACGAAGATGGGAAGAGTAGTTAAAGAGAGAGAAGGCGAGAAAGGTTAAAACCAGTCGTAGTAATAGTGACATGAAGGGAGTTGATGTCGGTAAAAACACTCTTTCTCTTCATTTATTTCTTCATCGTGTTGTTGTTGTGTTCATTAGTCTTTTAGGTAGTACTCAAAGCTTTTCGTTGGCCAAGACACGATGCTGCACAACGAAGTGTATGCATGAAGTAGTGAAATAACGACTACTTGACGATGTAGTTAACGTTGTTGTTGTTCACTACTTTCACGCTTTACGATTTACGTGCATCATAACGTGATACGTGTGCGTCGCCAAGAGTAAATTTCCATCTAAAATATCGTCTCGCCCTCTAAGAAACGAGCTCTGGCCATCGAACTGTTGGCTAAATCGGTCAAAGTGCAACTTAAATCATATCGTGAACGAGCTCAGGTATTTTAAGAATCTTCTATGTAACTTTTTGATTACTTCTAAGGAACTTTTTGGTCCCTATTAAAACTATAATAATTGTTTGTAGAATAACAAAATAATCGCGGTCACTCCAAAGCACGAATATTTTCAAATCAGATTTCAGTGGATTTTTGTTGGATTCTTTTCCTGTCGCCTTTAGTCCTCCAGTGAAGATCATTGTAAGGACTTTTAGTGTATAGCGATTTCTTTTGCAATAAACCAGCACACAATTAAGCAATAATAAACGACTCTGCTTAGGTAGTCAGCAATCGGATTCTTTATCCGTATTCATCTGTGTTTCGGAGTGCGCTCGGCAGTACTAGGCACCTCCCACCGCCATCGCTTCCTGCTTTTCCACAACTGCTTGAGCGATGAGAGCAGCAGACAGACGGGTCAACAAATAGACTTTTCAAATAAACACGAACGGATGACAGGCGACGCTGCTTGGCTCTGACAGCGAGTGTCATAAATGCTCAGAATGCATGGAATCTGTCAGGTGATTTCACGAGAACGCAGTTGAGTGGAGTCTGTAAAGTCCTTTGACTGGTCACCGTGGAGTCGAAAAACGCCAGCATGACTTCAGGAACAAAGCGTTTGTAGACATTCCTGTTGGCTTTATTGTGGTTTCCGTGTAGTTAATGTCGACAAACGATGACTCCCAATTAATTGAAATGTCCAAAAGATAATACTATGCATGTTTTTAACGATCATTGTTTCTTATTCCTATAAAGGCATCCGCAACGTTTCTTGTACGAACCTTGTACTTGATCCAAATCTCGGTACATATCTCAATCTTTTCTTTGAAACAAGATCTTTCCCCTTAGCGAATTTCATGTATACAATTAAAATAATCCCATTACTCAGAGGCCGTGCGAGTTGAAGTGTTGAAGAGTGGAGACGTTCGTGCTTCATCCACGTCTTCCCAGCGTCAGATGATTTCACTTTTGCCTTCTCTTCTCCACTCCCAACCACAAACTTCAACACGGCGAAAAGGTGTAGCTTTGACTAGCAATTGAAATGCGGAAGCAAAACGCGTGGAAATATGCTTCACACTTGCTTCACCTTTGATGTAAGAAGCTGTTTAAGCTTCAAGTTGTTTTACTCCATGTAATTATAGAAACAGCATTCAGAACATCAACGTTTTTACATACCGTAAACTCATAAAGCATTTAAGGAAACAGCTCGAAAAAGTCATTCCTCATTGGAGACACACCTCAGGGATTATAGACAATTTCAATCACATTCCTGACTCCCTGTCACTATATCAAGTGAAAATAAACGCTGTAAAAAATTAGTCTACATGAGATATGTGTCAAAATATTTTTTCAATTTTTGAAAGATTTTTAATTTCAATATCGAGGAAGTGAAAATGGTTTTGTACGGTTTTGATGATTAGTATTATTTTGGAGTCGCTGTTTTACTACTTCATTAAGACGAGAAAAGCTAATGAATATCGCTGTACCTCTGCTATTCTCAGTAGTCGTTTGCAGTTCATTTCTAAGATCCAGCACCTCATACGAATACTGTCTAAATAATATGGAAAAAGAATTGTGCCATGGCGAAAAACATTTAGTGTGTGATCCCACAGTTCTAGTGAGCATTAATATATAATTTATGTACATATATAATTTCAATGCAACTTAGCTAAGTCCCTGGCAATGGATTGTTTCTTTCAGGAACGGGGTGGGGATTTACAAAGATTGGTACCAACGACAAAGAAAATTAGAAACACATTCGTTGAATTGCACAACGCGTATCGCAATAATACGGCTTGTGGTGCTATTAAAGACAAGTCAGGTAAAAACTATCCCAAGGCCTCGCGAATGCGTTCTCTAAAATGGGACTACGAACTGGCCTACACAGCTGGAATACACGCCCAGCGCTGTAGAGTAATGAGCGACAAGTGTCGCAACACGGATCGCTTTCGCGTCAGTGGCCAAAGCGCATATCGAGGTTATGCTACTGCAGACCATCGGGCAATGGGTATTCTTTATGACGGTGTTACGGTGTGGTACAATGGACACAAGGCTATTCAAGATGGCGTTCCAGCAGCCAATCTGTATCCCACAGAGAATGTCGACGACGTGTAGGTTATGGCAAGCTCTTTCCGCATTCCTTTTATTCTAGCATGTTTTTGATTTAATAATAATCTGCTAATGATACTTTTCAATTTAGTGCGTGGGCTCGTTCTTTCACGACAATGATGAATGATCGTGTTTCACACGTCGGATGCGCCGTTGCGTACTGTAAAGACTACGAGTGAGTGTTTCATTTGAAATTTATCTTCCCTAAAAGTTTTGTAAAGAGGTTTTGTATTAAATGCAGCACTAACAACTTCACCTACCACGTTACTTGCCATTACGACTACGGAAATATGCGATACGAACTGGTGTACCTCACAGGAGACCCACAGTCCAAGTGCGATGATTGGGAGGCAGAGCCACACTCTGAATACGAATGTTTGTGTACTGGCAACTAGAATATACGATAGTCTGAGCAGCCCATTTCCTGTTGATATTTATACTTTCTTCCTGTATATTTTTACTAAAGGTATTTACTAAACGCATAACATCGATATTTCAGTGCTTTAGTTTTAGTTTGAAATATGAAAGGTGAACTAAAATATATATGTATGCACCTATAAAAATCTAACGTATATCGAGGACAGCGACATTAACAACAAATAGTTTAAATAGATTCTATATACCAAATATATAATATACAAACGAAAACAATAAAAAACTTTTTTTTTGGATGGAAAGTAGTATTATAGTTAACTCAAGTTAACGAAGATGCTTAAAGCAGAAAACAGCAAACAAGAACTTTCACTCCGTTTAGCTATATCAAGATCATCATATACACTATGTTTGTATGCTTAACTTTTAATAAAGATAAAAAAAAGTTCTACGAAAAATAGCATTTAATATCTTAAAGAGAAAGTAATACTCTTAATGTCTTTAGATCTTTTATAGTATGATATAGTATATTATGTTTAACATCAATGTGAATACAAGAAATGGTACAGTAGCTCGAATAGATTTTATCGGCTTTTACATTTTCACTGAAGAAACAATCTTGCGGGATTATCGCAAAATTATATTTGGGACTTTCAGCCAAGAGAAACCATTTGTGAAAGTATGGACAAATCCCTCATGTAGTTTGTGGAGAAAAGATTATCCCTGAAATTCTACAAATAATAACTTATAACGATTTAATTAATACATAGTTATACACGAGTTTAACATTTTTTATTTTACTCGTTGGTTAATACAAGCACAGATAGGAAATATGTGGTTTTTGAAATATGTGAAGGTACCAAATATTATGATACTATTAAAGGCAAAGCAAAAGTGATCCTTGGCAATAAGATGTGTGTAGATGTTTCCTTAATTTATAATGTGCGCTCTTAAGAAGCCGGTTTCTGTTGTTAGCATTAGCATTAGCTTAGCATTTCTTGATATACTTTGGATTATTTTTAACATAAATATTTTTCTGCCTATTGTAATATATACTCCTATCGATGGAAATGGTGCTTGGAACACCTAAGATTTTCCAACTTACGTCTTCTAATCGTTTTGTTGGTTTACATATTTTTTTTTATTATTGTATTTGCACTTTATCAGAATAATTGCAGATAAAGAAGCTTTACTGTCGGTTCTTATTTCCGCTAAAGTTCGATATTCCTTGGCTATGCATTATTTGCATATCATAAATAAATATGTCTTCGTTACGAACAATATATAAACATGAAAAGGACTTGAATAGAGCTATTAAAATGAGGCTGCAGTGCATACAAATGACAAATGATGAGTTCGATTGGTAGTCGGTCTGGTTTGGAGTCGCTTTGGCAGCGATTTCTTGCTTATCCTTTCGTATTTCGCATTGAAATGCATTTGATTTAGCCGCTGCGAAATGTTAAATGCTACAAATAGACAACATCAATCCTTGCCGCTAACCGTTCAAAGGATGTGCTTGCATTAAGAAAATGTTTCTTCAATGATTTATTTATATATTTTATATTATTATGTACTTTGCTTTTTTACTATGCTTTTCCGCTTTCTGCAACTAATAACAATTCTGTACCTTCGCCAGTTGAAATACAGTCGGACGTAGACGTTGCATGATTCATATTTTTCAAGGAGCAGACATTTTTATTCGAGAAAGCAAATAATCGAGAACGTGCACCTAACAAATGTTTCGATTGCTTACAATAAACAAAACTGTTTCCACAGAATGAAACCACTTGGAAATGGAAATTACTTTTGAAAGACGAGTTGTCCTTCAGGATGGGCAAAAAGATCCCCAGAAAAGGATTTCAAAAAGAAATCACAACTCAATAGCGAAGCGAAGTTTTTATTTTATTCGTGAGAATTTAGTTTTTTAAATGATTACAAACACCTTTTTTATCAATTATGGGAATTCTGTTAGATGTGAATTGTTCTTCGAAATTTATCCCATCTATGAATTTTTTCGCTTTATTTCTTTTTTAAAAGACAGGATCGAGAGCTATAGCACGCACTAATTAGCTCTACGGGGAATATTTTCGATGCAATTAGATTAATTATTAAATTACAGTTTTTAAAATACTCATTTTTAGTCTTTTATTATTCAAAAGGCTGAATAAATTTTTGAAAAGTTAAAAAAGCTAAGAAGTTTGTAATATTATTTGTTTATTAGTTATGGACTTATGGTAGCTCGTCTTTAATTGCCAGAAATTCGAAAATCACAGAAGTATCACAACTTTTCCGTGGCGAAAAGTATAAGATGTGTGGACAAGGAAACTCCGCATCCGAAAGCCTCAAAAGCCAACACTAACGAGTGTGCTAAGGTGCTAACGCAAAAGCAACAACAACACATTTACCAACATAGCAAAATGTTAAAAGTTTTCATAATATGACAGCAATTTTTCGGTGCGAGGTTTTCTCTCTTATATTTTAATTGGAGTGGTATTTGCATGGCCTTCACTCGACGTGTATGTGTGTGTTTATGTGCGTTTGTGTGTGTGTGTGTCGCCGTTTTACAAAACTGTTGACACTTGCTTTTTTTAGTCACTGGTTTCAGTTGCTGCAGTGCAGAAAGAACCCGGTTTGGTTTAAGGACCGAAAACTAAATTAAAAGCAAAAGTGTTAAAACCAGGAAAGCCTGTTGGCTGCATTCATCCGATGGCTGTTGTAGACAGAATACAGCAACAGCAGCAGCTACAACCTCACAAATTATAGCAGCAAAGCATCCAACAACAGAGAAAGCAAAGGACTTCGCCGTGGTTACGTCATCGAAAGCGTTGCTGCTCATTTGCTTTAAAGCGATGTTTTTAGTGTCGTGTTGTTGCTGTTGTTAGTGACCTGCTTCTGCTGCTATATCACATGTGCTTCGGTATTATGCATATGTGTGTGTGTGTGCGTTTGGCTTTAGGTGTCAATGCAGCGGCAAGGATTTCACGTGCTGGCGTGGTTATTTAGTGGTTTTAATGATTCTTCCTCGTACTGCTTTTTCGCCTGTGTCGTCGTTGTATCAATGATGGCGGATATGCAACACTTTAAAGTGAAATTTAATGCCCTCAATGCAATTCACAGCCATTAAATTGTAACATCATCAAAGCAGAAAGTCTTCTCTCTCCCTTTCAATGCCTGCTACAGAGCTTAACATTTAAGAAAAAATCCTCGATTCGGTGAGTTTTTTATTTCAGTTTTTTCTACTGTTTGCTTAAGTCGAAAATGTGCCAAAATCTGTTCTTGCAGCGCAGCTAGAAGCCGCTGTTGTTCAAAGGCATTTCGGCGAGGATTTCGCCATTTCTTCGTCTCGTTCAGCTTTCATGCAGATGCAAACTAAATCTCGACGAAGACGAAGTGGATTTCGTTGGTGTGCCTTTCTTTTCTTAGGTTTTGTGGTTTTTCTTACAGTTGGAAGGAATTACAATGAGCGCGAAAACATTTGGTTAAATTTCGCAGATTTCACGTCTGTGGATCTTGTCACAAGATGGCAGAATGACACAACGAACAGAGTTCGGAGACACAGAAGTGACTTGAATTACGACGGAGTGATGCCGTTGCAACCGCAGCAATTGCATATTCAAAGGCGACTTAAAGCCGAGAACGAGTCCGCCCGCATTCCGCCAACTGAGCCCAATGAAGTCGAGGAAATTACTACGAATCCCATGAAATGAAACGATCCCATGTTTGCTACATGAAATATTCACGCTGAGAACTCGAAAATCTGGCTGCCGAAAAGCTAAAATCTCGATTCACTTTATGAGGGCGAACAACCGCTCAACGAATGAACAGTTAAAATTAGTAATTTACAGAAACTCATCATGGTTCTGAGAAACCACAACAAAGGACTTTTTAATGCAGTTCTTCTTATTCTCTTCCTCTGCTCGTTCCAAATAACGTCTGAGTGTGTGATGGATGGATGACTTGATGATCCCCCGCCGAGTTTTCCATGTCGCGGAGTTAATATGGCTCATCTGACCTTTCGTGCCGCAACATAATACTCGAGAACATCCGCATCCGTCCTGCAGCCGACCGGGCATTCGTACGTCTGTCAGATTCTGTTCCACTTCATTCAGAAAATCTTCCTCATGGAATTTATCTATTCATTCCTCTGCTGCTGCTGTTCTGTGCGTGGCTCTGTTCGTGCATGTGGCGAATATTTGCATTCTTCATTACGCTGCCAAAGCGAATTTCGCTCTGCTTAGTTCGTGTTTCTGTCCCTGTTCAGATTTAGTAGGTTCGCCTCGATTTCCTGCTCTTTTGTGTTTGTTGTTGGCGCTCCACGACAGCGACATTTCGTTGGCTTGTCGTGATGACATCTTAAGACTCTCATTACAATCACATCGAGCGGCATGGCGCGACATCGTGAATGATGCACCACTGAATTTGTTGGCATGGCGCTGTGACGACGTGATGCTAAGTAACGTCGTAAGTAGGGATTTCCACGTTCTGCTTGCGGAGAAGTAATTTCCAAAAGCTGCGGTTGCCAGCACGACTTCGTTTGCGGTTCTATTGACATGTCATAGGATTTTACAGGAACCCCACGAAAGAAAGGTCCTTCGTGGGCCGTCTTATGATTGCCTCTTAAATTCATTTAAATGAAGCGAAATTTTTTCATTTATTATTTTTCCCTAAATATCTGCAACGTTTAATTTTACTGTTGTTGTTTTGGCATTTTCACACCTGATTCCTGATTGCGAACGTAATTTTCGCAAAGGTAAATGTTGACGTAGCGTAACATAAACGAAAAGGAGACATCACAAATCTAATGAATAAATTTTGAAGCCAAGCGGATGTGTATCTGTCGGTGTATCGCTGTGTTTATATGTTTATGTGTGTGTTTGCATGTTTTTAGAGCGCTGAAATTTTCAATATTATTTAATTTCGCCGTTCATAGAGTCGAGCATATAACGAGGTGCGGAAAATGAAGTCAGGAGCATCAGGCTTCCCTTCGCAGCGTCTGACGACAGCAACGCACATCCAAACATTCACTTATGTGACTATGATAAAGCTACACGAAAATTGAACGATTTTATTATTCATATTCAATGAAAGTGGATCTTTGAGCCTTTCAAAAGTAAGCCAAAAACATCCACGAAGTCAAGCACCAAGTTAAAGTTTTCGACTTCGATTCCTTTACTTCTATCCTTCAAATCCATCTTCTTTTGTAGGATGGGCGGTCACTGAATTTTCATCGTCATCCACGTTTCCAACCCCCTTTCCGAAAGTTATTTTTCCTAAAATGAGATGAGATATCAATTTTGTTCGTTCTAAATAACCATTTAAGCAATTCGTAGAGTGTGTGTCATGTGACAAAAGCACACAAACACACGCAGAAAAACCCTCACCAACACACTCATACACATCAACTCGCTTACTTCATTCGTGAAGTGTGTAGAAGAAGTGTTTTCGATTAAGTTTGGCATCATTTGTCGCTGCAGGTTAAGCAAAAGGAATTATTTCACTTATTTTGCGTCGCTATCCATCTCAGGTACGGAATCATCGCAATATTCAGCACTTCTCTCCCCTAACCATTGCCATTATAGTTACTTTTTCCTTAAAATGTAATTTTACGACTGACAACAGGATATTTTTAAATGATGTGAGGCAAACTCTTAGCTCAACATGTTAAAAAAATACCTCTTTAATAAAATATTAAAGAGTTTTTTCGAACGTTAAATACTGCGTAATCACTGATTATAATTAAAGAAAAGAATAAGAATTATTTTTAAAAATTATTTATTTTAACAAGAAAATAATCCTATTTTAAAAAAAAAACTAAGAAATTCTTTTTTTTCATTTTCGATAATTTTATTAGGATTTTTAATCTGCGAAAGAAAATATTCGAATGTGTTTTTTGTTTAATTAGTTATAGTAAATTCAAAGGCTAAAAATAATAAAAATAGCTTGAAAATTTCCAATAATAAAAAAACTTCGTTCAATTTTAAAATAAGAACCTATTAAAAAAAATAAAAAATATCGACACAACATAAAAAAAAATTCTCTTGGTTTTGGATGATTTTTTGTTGTTAATTCGTTCGCTGACATTTTGATAGATGGCGATACCATTTGTCAAAAGTTGTTTGATTTGTAGTTCCAGTTATTATTGTATTTGTTCCTTTCCTTCTGTTTACTGTTGTTATTTCGCCTCTTTTAGTTATCCTCCTTCAGCTGATAAATGATTTCCTAACGCTTTCGACACTCGACTCAATAAAAGGCTAGCGAAGAGACTTCGAAATACGCCTTCCGAGATGTTTGAAGGAACAATCAAAACTTCGTATGGCATGAATATTCAGCCTCATTTTCCACATTATTTAATGAATAAAATACATTTATTTATTTCTTCTTTTTCACGTTGTAGCGCTGATAAAATCATTTATTATTATTAACTCAACTCAGTACAGTACAGAGCATACTTTTTTGTGGTTGTTATAATTCTTCGTTGCTGATACAATCGTTGAATGATTAATCACCCGAACGAAAGCCAATTGCTGGAGCCGTTGAAGTAGCTGAATAGGGTGCAGCTGATTAATTAGACTATAAATACTATTTTATTACTTTGATGAGGGCCTCTTCGATGACGACTTCAACTTTTCTCGAACCAATCAAAGTTCACAATTTCTAAACCCTCCATCAACGCTCAATCAATCAACACTTGGTACTTGAACATATTTCGTCTTATCTTCATTCCTTCACCTTTTTATCCTTGATTCTGTCTGTTGTTTTATTGATCAAAATTTGTACGTAAATTTGTATTGTGTTTTATTGTGCTTTCAAGGAATTCGTTAAGTTAAATAAATTCTGTTCATGGACGAAAGGCGGATTCGGGCATTTAAGTTATCAGCTTTGATATCCTTTCAATAACACTTAAGCAAAGTATTTTTATTTGCCGCCTATCCGCCGCTTCTCCTCTGCGCCACTTCTCGCTATAGTTTTCGTCGGCAGAACGCAGCTATTTTCGGAAATAATTTAATAAGATAAGGAATGGCTTCGTAATGGAATAATGCGCTGCTTTGGTCGCGGCGTAGACGCAAGGACATCGGCGAGCATTTCGATGGTAGTTGTTGTTGTCGTTTCCTTTTCCTTCACGCTTAGAAATTGCTTCTTCCCTGCGAACCTTGTAATTTACGCTAACATCTACATCTAAAAATGTATTTAAATTCTTTCTCGGAAAAGCCATTTAAATTTAAAGAATTTATTTAAATTCTGGGAAGCCTCGAATTCTCAGAAAGTTCTTTGCATTTGATGTTAGACGTATAAAAGAAGAAATTAATTTGTTTCGTGATATAATTTGTTAATCTTCTCTTAATAAAACTCTCTTTTGTTCTTTTTTAATATAAAAATTAACCTAGGAAGTTACTTTATTACTCAATAAACTAGTTTATAAGTAAAATGTATGTACATATTTTTAAATACATGAATATGTTAATGGATTAAATTATATTGATTAATGATAAAATGTAGGTCACAGGAAACTATGACTTGAGTAAGGAAATTTGATTACGTGAAGCTAATTTAACTTTTGTAGTGTTGTGCCTCGTTAAGACGCTAAAAATATGCATCGATTATTCCACAAAATGGCGTTCGGCGATTTGGTTCAACAACAAAGCGTTCAAAATGCATAACTTCGTGGAAGTAATCGCAAGGCAAAAGCACAAATAACCGCAACTTCTGCTGCGGCTTTCAAATGAAAACACAACAAGCAACCTCCAACACAATTTTTACCTCATCATCACCCACACTTCTCCTCGATTTCTTCTTCTAGTCAAAAGTTGTTCTTCGACCCAAAAATATCGAGTTTTTTTTCATAAATCAAGGTTTTGATTGAACGATTTCATTCAGGGAACTTTAAATTTTTCACATAAAATGTCTTTGTTTCTCGCCATTTTTTTTTATTTCTATAATAACTTTACACCCAGATCCAGAGAGCAGACAACGCGCTTGAACCTCATTTCGGCCGAGCACGCAAAGCGATGCGATGACTCGAATAAAAATCGTTTTTCAAATGTGTAAATAAATTTGCAGCAATAAATTTTCGGCAGCGCGCCAGCATTTAAAATTGCAACTAAAAGGACCGTTAGTAGTTACCGCACGGCCAACGCAAAGACAATACAACAGCGTGTGAACACAAGTAAGGCCCTGAAGTATGCAATGGTATTTGGTGGGTGGTTCCTGCGATTGCTGCTCTTGTTGTTGTAGCTTTTCAAATCAGAGCCCCGCGCTTATATGAACTTTTTTTTTGTATACTTCGTTGTTGTTGTGGAAGTAGTAATTGTTATTTTGTTTTCTTTTTGTGTGTTTAATTTCGCTGACATTCTTCTCTATTATATTTGTAAGCGGCGCCTAAATGTATGTTACGCAAAATTTATGGTTTCCTGTTATTGGATTATTTAACACCAGAAGAGTTTCCCCTCTTAACACTAAAAACAATATAAAAAATGGAAGGAATTTCGTCGTTCATCACTTCAAAATGTTATCAAACAGAGCTCATAACAAACATCAACGATGATACACTAAAAAACCATTACATAATATAACATGAAATCACAATTCATCACTTGAACTTTAATATTTACTCATCGATTCTTTACACTCATCTAAATTTTTGATGTTTCACTCTTCAAAGGTTATTCTAATGAATATTAAACAAGGCTTTGATGATAACATAAAACCAAAGATTATATTTTCAAAAAATATAATCAAAAGAACTTGATTTCATTTTATACTTCGCACCTTTCTTTACTTTCTCGACGTTGCCCTTCCCCTTCTGATTCTCCTGGAAGACGGCCAGTCCTACAAGGAAAAGGTGACGAGTATTCGGCGCCTGAATAGCTATATTTTTATTTTTCATTTGGATATTAAAGAGTCGGCGAAATAAAAACAAAATACAGCAACTTTTATCGCATCGAATCGGTGAGGTCATAAGACCTCGACGAGGTTTCCCACTCCGACTCCTTCGTCGACACTTTTTTCGGTGTATCTTAGACTCGGCAAACTTTACTTGGGTCTACATTTTTCACTGCAGGAGGCCTACGATTTTTTAACGCTCTCCTGCCAAAAGTTGTGGATACAAAACAACGCCCATCATCCGGCGCCTAGACGGTAACTGCCACTTGAAGGGCGCCTCTTTATGAGCCTTAAACCAAGTAAGGTTCCCCGTTCCTAAAATTATATATTCACACGCGAAAATAATAAAGCATGAAAGAAGTCGTTTGCTGGTTGCTTCGACAAAATCAAGAAAAACTAAAATAAATGAAGAAAATAAATAAAAACAGGAATAATAAACAGAAACGCACACCAACAGCAACGAAACTCGAAACAATTAAAAGCAAAAATTACCAAAATCGATGAAAAAGAACCCCATACTGTCGACTCTTGTGGACTTGCAGCCAAACAAGTCCTCCAGCAACGCCAACCAAGTGCGAATACATTATTCAGTTTTGTTTGGCTTTTATTGTAAGTTGTTTTTATTCCCCCAGCCAAAAGCGCCACACATTGTAAGCATATCGCTTGACCATTTATTGACCAAAGAAGTACGAAGGTGGGCCTGTGAATGATTAGGGCCAAAACCTGCTGAGCCACGTCGCAGCAAGCCCACGTAAGTAAATCTATTAATGCTTAAGTCGAGCAGTCGTGAGGACGCTAGCGTGCGCGCTAACATCACGAGGCGGAAGCGCGGTACACGCACGAGCAATGAAGAATGATGGGGCGGTGGGTGGACCTCCTTTGCTACCGCTTGGAGTGATTAAGTCAGAAGGATGTGCGTCAGAAAAGTTAAAGTAATCACAAGGGTCGTTCACCTCAGACGGCAAAACAAAAATCTCGCTTAGTAAATCCGTAAATAAATATTTATTTTAATTTATTTAAATTCGAACACTTTTAGACTTTGTTGTGGAAACATGCATATCCATTTCGGAAACATTAAAAAATGCAATATTTATTAGAATTCATAATTCATTCATGCTAGAAAATTACCTATAAGTTTCCTTCTTTCGTTCCAATAATAGTCGCCTCAGAAGTACCACAGTAACCAATGAGTACACGGTTCCTACGTCTATTAAAAGCTATAATCGAATAAAGTTACATGTACGGAAACTCTTTGAGCTGCCGAGGAAACACTTCAAGGAGATTTCTTTTTGGAACGGCTTCTGTTTGGATTCAACAGAATTCCTTAAATCCAAATGTCAGAGTCTTTCAGAGCTGATTTACAATTCCGTGATTTTCTATTACTTGCGTGTTAACGCAAATTACCCCCCCAACCTTCCCCTTATCCACTCGATTTGATGAGAGTGATTGGGCACTGTGAGCGCTTTCATAAATCCACCGAGATTTCCATAAAGCCACGGAAACATCTACAACACTCTATGGAAGGAGTACGTCGGCCGCTTGGAGTATATACAATATAATATCGTAAAACTCGAAAATGACTTATGTAGCCTTTACATGCTTTTGTTAGCTGTGTCGAGTAGAAGGAGTTGAGCTGATGTTTTCGATTCAATTCAGTGATTTTGCAAGGAGAAAAGCTAAAGAAAGTCACTAAAATTTAATGAACTCACTTCCGCGCAAAGAACAAGAAAGGTCTTTACACACCGTATGATCCGCTGTGTATTGGAAAGATTACAAATTCGCTTTACCTACACCAGCAAATTATACGCATTTCGCACGCTAACTACGTCCAAGAAGCTTCTGTTTCTGCTGCACACTCAACGGACGTCCTAACGTGACGCTTCGTCGCAGCGTCTTCAGGCTGCGCAGGAAGCTATTAAAAATTAATCACATGATGAACAAAAATAAACCAACATCGCGCGCACTTTCAATGCTTTGAAACAGGCTGGATTTCAGAATGTATACACGGCAGCAACTCCGTCAGTGAGGGAAAACGATTGCTTCCATCATCGACTCTGATACCTCTCCTGTTTTTCTGCTCTCTTTCTCTGCCAAATTCGATTCTGGTAGATTCCCGAGAAAGTTTCTTGATGCTGGCAGCCTCAGCAACTCAACTCACGTTCACCTCAACGGGATTACTTGATAAAGCCACAGCAACAGCCGCAGACACTTCCTTACTTCTTTCGGAATTGAGCTAGCGGAAACTGCTGAATGAACCCTTTTTTGGCAGACAGTCCGTGAGTAACCCCGTCATTTGCTCGACTGTGAGTGAAGCAGCCATTCAAGCGGTTTATTTGGGCCACTCTTCTTGTTAATGTTAAAGCGGATGGAGAGGGATGAGGCTGGTACACAAGCTACAGTAGCTTCTCCGGCTTGATAAGGTTTGGTGTTCATTTAATCTCTGCTTTTCATGTAGCTTTTTCATTTATTTTTCTGGAAATGATTTCCCCTTTTTGTGCTTCCTGCTATTAAAGGTTTTTGGCACCCACGCGGTTATTAAATGCCGAAGCGCTCTTTGTTAATGGTTATCATGAAGCGGTTGGCAGGGGAGGCGACGTATCCACATGCGGCTTGTTGGATGACAGGCTTGAGAAACGGCCTCCATTGGTGTTTAATGAGGGTTAAATAAGTACAATTTTAAACGGCATATTCACGAAATTCGTACACACAACAGCGCATATATTGCAAGTGGGAAGAGTAACAGAGAGAAAGCCATATAGAGACAAAAACGGCTGCAAAAATCCGAACTAAATTTTAATATAATATTTGGAAATTGTCCAATCAATGGCAATTTTATGGTTGCGAAGAGATATTTAAATTTTATGTGATTTTAAGCATGTTTTAAAAAGAAACCAGGGATTTTCTTGGCTGTTGTTAGACCCTCTTAGAACATATTTTCAAGTTCTTGGTTTAATTACTGTAATTAACGGTACCTTTTCTTTCCTCCTTTTTCCTACTTCTACTTGGAGCTTAACTTGTATATGTTCCTCCAATTATGGGTCTCTACAATCCTCTATCCAACCTCAACAAAATCTTGACTTTTTCAACAAATAAATGTTAGTGGGTTGCGTGCGATAAAAAAGCAAACTTCAGCATGCCACAATTAATTAATGCAACAACAACAACAACAACAACAACAACAACAACTAACAACACTGAACCACATTAACAATTAAAGCCGTTGAAGTCATATTAAATTGTTGCAACCACACAAAAACGATTGACGGTGGGCGTCGCTCAGTTGTTTGTTGGTTGGTTGGTGTTCCTTTCGATGGTCACTCCAGTTAAGAACGTTTAATATTAAAAAATAAATAAGAAAAACTAAAAATAAGTGGAAATAATAGTTCGTCCTTTGAACAAGCGAATGACTCACGCACTGCTCCAACACTCATTCTACATCACTTCCAAGACTCATTCTGCGTCATGTCGGTTCCCAACGTCTAAATAAATGACGCATTCTCTTCTTTATAATTTGAGTCCACTGTTCATTGAATAACCGCTAAACGAAAAAAACCAAAACAAACTACAGAACCGTTCACTTTATAGGTCCTATTGGATGTCTTTTCTATTCTTTCAAGATATGGTCATTACGCAGTAACATAATTAATGAAGAGCCTCAGTAATTTGATTAACATCCAGGAAAGAACTGTGCAGAAAAGTGAACTTGAAGCAAGGTAAAGTCCTTCATGTCCAAAAGGAACGCGAATATCTCACGTAATTCAAATCTTTTTGATAATTCCCATGTGGAATACGAAAAATGATTGAGTGGAACTACAACTAAGTTATAATTCCAAGGATATTTTCCACTTATCAATTGACTTTCATACGAAGTGGAATTCCAAACTAAACCAAGGAATGAAGATGGCAAAAATGCTGTGGGAGTCCCTAGAAATCACGTGAATGAAGTTTCCTTTCAATACTCAATAATATTCGAAGACCGGTGATTTGGTCTCTATGAAGGGAAGCACTTGCGGCTCTCTGCTGTCCGCGGCTGTTCGCATTATTTGCGGCTTACACAAGCGATTAATTTATGGTTCCTTTCGGCAAAATATTTGGCTAAACCTTCCCTCGCCAATCGCATTCCATATCCAACGAAACGTATGATTAACAAGCAATCGATTTTGTTGTAAACGTTTTTATTTGGATTTGTATATTTGATTTTAGATCAAGGTCGAACTATAGTATTAACGAATATCTTCCATAAGTAGCATTTGGATTGTCCTGCTTATTTTTATTTCTGTGAGTCAAGGCATTTGATAAGAACTAATGAACAATTCTATGACAGACAAGTAATATACAGATGACGAATGCTAAACAAAAAATTTGTCGAAAATATTTTGCATCGGCCAACCAAAAGCTCTTACATAAAGTTAACGCTACATTTAGGTGCGAGTCTTGAATAAAGTTTGAATTTAAATTTTAATTTGTCTGTGCTATATTCTTTGGTTAAAGCTTTACAGAAAGTTTCCATCGGTGTCTTAAAGCTGTCCGCAAAAGCTTCCAAGTCCCCAAACGCCATCTTGTGTATTTTTAGAAATGAAGAAATCTAAAGCTTTGACTGTTTCCAGAGAAAGGATTTTAACGAAGATTATGGAATACTTTTCTATAATCTTTGATTTTACGAAGTGTTCTATAATCTTTGCTTTTCGACTTCAGAGCTTTACACCTTTCGAAACTTTTAGGATGAGGTTGATTTCTCTTTGTATTTTATTTTAGCAAAGCTCTGAAAAATTAAGCTGTGCCATCAACCTGCAAATTAAGTTCATAGCAAGCTTTTTGGAGTTTTTCGAATTAATCTTTTCTAACTAATTTTATGGCGAGTCTTACAGACGTCTGAAAAATCAAGTTTGTTTGGAAATAAGCTTAAAAATGTCAGAACTTCCGCAATGAACCTATTTAGTAATGCAAATTTGTCAGCTTCGAATATCGAAAAAGCTTTATTTTGTTTGTTGCTTTTACTAATGATAACACAGTGTAAACCACACTAATAATGGTTGCTATAAACCCGAAGCTTTCGTTATTGACATGAGTCCGCCGACTCCAAATTCAGAAAAACATCAGCACTTTTCATAAAGGAATTTTTAGTGTTGTATACTTCACACCAACTTTTGAATAATACAAAATAAAATATATATATATTAAGTCTATGCGACTTACCCAGGATTATAAGTCCAAATATAATGGTACAAGGATATAACATCTTGGCACAATGAACTTGTAAAGGTGTGGAACTCTGAAAGAAGAGAAGGATTTTTGCATTACATATTCTGTAAAAATATCCTATTTAACAAACAGAAGGAGTTCTTCTGATTTCAGTTATTTTTAAATGCTTTATAATTCCTACAGTGTTTAAGAAAAAATGGAATTATTGCAATAACGAAGATGAGACGTTTTTTTCTTAATATAAAAAATAAATTTGAGGATTCTACCACAGACAAGTAATATTATTACTTAATATAATATTATTTTTACTATATTAACTAATAATATTACTTGTCTGTGATTCTACTTTAACCAAGTGTTGCCTCCAATCATATTATTCGGCTGATTACTTTTGGCAAATAAAAACAAAATAAATTACTAAATAGTTGATGTGGAATTAAAGAGGAAAGAAGTAGCTTTTTGCATATTAAAAATCGATTGTCCGAAATAAATTAATTTTCTTTTAATATTTTTTTACTTCTCATTAATTAATTCCGCATTTATTATGCAACCCGTTAAAAATCTGGTGAAAAAAGCTGAGAAAAGAACCAGTGAAAAACTTCCAACATTTTGTGAACGGAATTTTTTTCAGAAATATCGAAAAATGTAATAAACTTTTTTTGTTTTATTTTACATGACCTTAGTGAAAATGTAGAGCAAATATCTCTTTAATAGTATTCTTTGAGGTTATTTTAATTAGAAACTACGAAATTTTAATTAATTACACGAATGGCAAAAACACGCTCGTGACTCTTTTTAATTGTCTTTTCTAGTTGAGCAGATGACTGGACGACATTTCGAAGCACACGCATATTTCTACGTAAACACAGATGTAATTAATTGAAGCACCGAAACACGTAAACACGATTGAGTTGGATGAAGTATTTTTAGGGTCACTAAAACGACATCAACTGATGGCAAGACCAGAGAAGGAGGCATTAACATCATTGCAGTCATCACGTCGGAACAATGATGGGATTTCTGACGCTTCCTTCATTCCAAACATGCAACAAGGACTCTAATAAGTCTTTAGACAATTTAATTTAACTGTATAAAATATATTCAAGTGAGATTTTATTATTTCAATTAATAGTTAATTCATGTAAATAATTGCTTTAGTTGGAATCAAATTATCATGACTTTATTCATAGAACTTCGACCTGATTTACATACAAAGCCACGGATTGCTCATGCCATAGAAACATCCTTTGGAGAAGATTTCCTCGGTTCATTAGGAGTCACTTTTTTGTAAGATCTTTTGTATATTTGAATTGGCTAGGAATTCTGCATTTTATGGTTCTCACTGTACATGTTGCTGTCAATCGTTTACTGCTCCACGACTGCATTTGACCGGATTCGGTGTAACATCAGTCGGTGCGCTTCACATTCATTCCACTCCATTGCTCTCACGTACTTAATTTGCTGGCAACTCTGCATACGAGAGGACACACATCGATCCACAGACACTTCGAAGCTTTTATGTCCGACACAGTATCTCCGGAAGCATAGAAAAGACCACATTAAGTATTCTCTTTCGAATGCTGCTTGTTTTCCATCCGCTTTACATCGTTGGTATAATAGCAAATAAAAACTACACTGGGATACTTTTTGTTAGTCTTTGTTCTTTTGGAAACAGATTGTTTAATTGTTTCCGAGAACAACGACCTGTTATGTAAATACCCAAACTACCCGAATCTGTGATAAAACCCTTTTTAATTTGCATTATTAATACAGTAAATCTATTTGAAGTTTCTTTAAGGACATGGATATTGTTCTTCTTTCTGCAATTTAATTTCTCTTGAATTAACCTTAACTTAACGTAGGCACATAGCATTATAGAGGGAATATGTTAAAATCAACGTCACTTCTCTACTTGTTGTTGCTTTGAAATTTTTAAGATTATTTTCAAAAAAGTGCCAAGGAGCTGAGAAGTGGTCCCTCCTGACAATTAGCCAAGGCGGTTGTTTGTAGTATTCCCGGACCACGAATCGCCTATAAATTGCACTGTTTTAATTTCACTTTCAGTTTTTTAACAAATAAACATAAACTGGGAATTTTTATAAATTTTTGATTTTATGCTTTTTCAAGTTCTCATAAAGATTTAAATTTATTTTATACACACACTTCCAGACACTCGAGAACCTTTTCTACTTTCTAGGCAGCGACTTTATACCTTGAACCGTGTTTTTTATCCACTTGAGATGCATCCACTGACGTCACCTGACGATATGCTCCTTTATTATTATAAAGAGGAAGGCAAACACATCCCTAAATGTATGCATGTATGTAGCTGAGCGGTTATACACACCGATCATATGTCCGTGTGTGAGTAAACAGCTGCTAGAGTCACTTAACACTCCACATCTTCTCGTTAAATCCTCCGCAACATGTAGAAATTATTTAAATCTGGATGCTGTCGGCGTGGGATTAAACCAAACGGGATCTATAGTCACTCACGTGAAATACACGAACTATGAACTACAGACACTTACATCATATAAGGATCCAGGTGTAAATTCAATACATGAAAATTGAATTGAAGTTAGCAATTTCAAATGCACTGCAGAAGTAGGAAAGGAGCAAGGTGCAAGAAGCAAGTTCGAAATGGTTGATGGGAAAAGGAGTGATTGATTCGTGATTGGCGATGCTTTACCTAATGAAGAAGTGATGAAGTTTTCAAAAAGTTGCTGACATTTGACACTTGTATTACTATGAGTTACATCCTACGACAATAATTGGCATTTCAATTGATTGAATTTGTGAAAATTAAGGATATTTTAATTCAAATATGCATAGAAAACAATTCAAAAAGGTTTTTTCATATGTCGTGATGTAAGAGAAGGGAGAAATAAAAAATAAAAAGAAGACAAAAGACAGGAAAATGACGTCGAGTGTTGTTTCCTTACAAAAGATTCCCTTATTTTCCTAAAAATTATTAAGTTTAATTTTTTGCGATTGTTTTAAGACAAGCGACAAAATTTGAAGAAGAAAAGCCGCAAGAATTTGAAAAATTTTTGATTTCGGAAATGTCGCGAAGCAAAGCACCGAAATCGTTGTGGCACTAATGTAGTAAAAGTTTATGCATGTCATGCAATGAATTCCGTTTTTTAAAATTCGGATTACGTTTTAATGCTTTGTATGAAAGAAGTACATAGCTGAGCAGTTTCTCTCAAAGAGACCACCAATAATGTAGTAAAAAGTCTTAAATTCCACTCTGTAAATGCCAGCAAGCGTCAAAAGTGAACATTCAATAATATTTAGTGTCTCCTCTTAAACCACTTCAAGGTAAAAACTCAATCATTCCTTTTTATACTTAACTTCATTAATAATTTATAGTATGTATTCATTCAAATCTATGTAATTTTTTCTAACTATTTTTTCTATATAAGGAAAAGAAAATTAAGTAATCAAACT
Organism: Thecophora atra; assembly: GCA_937620795.1. Classification (NCBI taxonomy): domain Eukaryota; kingdom Metazoa; phylum Arthropoda; class Insecta; order Diptera; family Conopidae; genus Thecophora; species Thecophora atra. The sequence goes on from OW569401.1 coordinate 37,453,941, forward strand.
AGATGACTACAACTTTCTTCTATGGTGAATCCGTATAAGAGATAATAAAAGATAATATTATAATAATACCGTAAAAAGGAAACTTCGTAAGAAATTCATAAGGAAAAACGCGAACGCTCGTTATTATTTTCGCATGATTTCCACTCGTGAAGCCTTTATTCATTTTCTCAGCAATAATAAAAGACATTCGTCTTTCATACTGATGGCTTAAAGATAACATAAGGACGTCTTTCAAACGTACATGCAGACAAGCATTTGCAGTATATTTCTAGGCGTTCGCATTTAGTGTGCGTGTGGCTGTATTCTTCAGAAATGGAAATTATGAGCGAATTAAGTGGATTTGTCTTTTTTGTAATATCTAAAAGTGAGCTCTCCAGAAGTGAGCTATAAAGGTGTGAGTTGTTCTTGTGAATGGTTGGTTTGTTGGCGTAGTGGAATCGCAGAGTGTTCTTCACATCTCCACCAACAAGTGTTTTAATCTTATGAGATATTTGCTTCTTCGTTCGTGTGTTCATTCGTTTGTTTGTGAATTTGTTCTGCTGTGTTAGTTTTTCATAATTGAAGTTTTCCGAAGAAGCATTACGACCGTCGTCTCTCTGTGTGTTGGCGTCTCAACGGCTCGAGACCCATTGGAACTTTTCTATTGTTTGTTATTGCTCGTACGAGAAGAAGAATATCACACTCACACACTTAGTGACAAATTTGAGCCATGGATTCTCTTTTATCCAACTTTCTTGTTTTTCCAAACAACTGTAGAGAAAATTAAAGAGATTTCATTGGTTTTTTTTAAGGACTAACATTATAACGAATGATTACAATGAACGATTATTTTTAGCGCCTTCTATTCGTTGTATTAGAATTTATATTCCTTTCCTATTATTTAATTTCCTTTATTATATTGTTTTTGTTAAATTTCTGTTCGAAGAATTCATTCTTTCCTTTTTGTAAGACGAGACTTTAACAGGTGCTCAATCAAATAATTATCCATTCACTTATTCATTCCTTCGTTTATTCATTCAGTGCATTCAGTCATTTGTCAATCATTACTCTATGAACAATTGTTTATTATTAATTATTGTCCTAATCATCACAGTAATTGATTCTCCATCGATGTCTCCATTATGAACTCTAAATTGATTTTCAAGTGACAATTAAGTGAAATTAGGTCCCTTTTGAAGTTGTGTTCGTTGTTGCTTCCATCAATTCCACAATTCTCGTACTTTGCTTCTCATGGGCGGTTGTGTTTTGGCATTTGCTACCGTGATTGATATCAATTAGAGGCACTCGTTAACAAAAGCCGGTCGCAGGGAGAAAGCAAAATGACAATCAACAAAATGCAGTCAGCTTCAATCACTTCTAATCAGCAATTATAATCATTTCAATGGTTTCGCTATGGATTTGGGATATTAATTAATAATAAATTATATATAATCAGCACTCTACCGAAATTTAATTTTAAGAATAGGAATGGATACCTTCTGGAATTCTTATAATTAAAAAGTTATTATAATTAATGGAGTCTCTATTCAATCCTCAACTTAAAAGCTTGATTTTTTCCTGAAATGAGTTAAAGGAACACACTCTTTCCTATAAAACATATATTTTCTCAGTGTATAACTCGAAATGAAGATCGCATTGCCTTTTTCTTGTTTTATTCGGGTTTATTCAACTTTTTCGGTGCCAATAGTAATTCTATACACACTCGCACCTACACATCTGTATAAAGTCTTTTACACGCCGCGCTTTTATGCGGCTGTAAACGTTGAGTGGCTGTAAAAATCCACTTTTGAACATTTCGGACTGATTTTTTGAGAAACAACTACAAGCTGAGTATTTAAGTGAACTTCTATGTATTTATGTATGAATGTATGTCAAATGTATGCAAAAGCTGCGTATGTGGTCCTCAAAAAGTGAAAAATTCAATATTTGCTTAACTATTTTATTTAAGTACAAATCTTTGCTTTAAGCAAAGATTTATATTATATATAAATCCAGCCATCACACCAGCACAAATCATAAAATTCTAAACGTCTTTGTAAGATTTTTGACACTTTAATTAAACTGTTAAAGGCTTTTTATAGCAACTTCGCCCACTCATATCTCAACGATTACATCTATGATTCTCCTCAAAACTCATTACGAGTGTTAATTGTGTCATTGACTATTTAATAAGTTTACCTACAATTACTCATTGACAATAGAAATATTGGAAAATGTTCATTCATCACTCTTCACATTGTAATTTAGGATTGTCTCCAGCCACGCTAATAATTCAGAAAATTGCATCCAAATGGGCTGTTAGCATGTAGCATCAATGGAAGGCGCCACCATCGCTAAGCTGTCAGTGATAAGTTGGTGAAACAACAACGCCGAAGGATGGCTTATGAATGACATGTTGCATGCCTGCTGTGCTATGACGAGGTACTGTACGGAGGGAGGGCATCATGAGCGCCAGTAGCAATGACTGACATGGAGCTGCTGCCGGCTGCTCGACTGGCTCATGCAGTGCAATGCTGATGAATGTCAGCTCGAGTCATGTGCCGTTGATTGCCACTCGAAAGGAGTTGAACTCTGACAATTCTCCAGTAGAGTCATTCGCACGATAGATTCGCAATTAAGATAGGATAAAAATTCAGTCATAAAAACACTTGAAACATCTGCGTTTCATTCCGAGTTCCAGCACGATTGAAGACCTATCATTATGTAGTTGAATATGAAGATCGTTCGAGTTTACGAACTCTAAATCAAGTAAATTTTGTATTTAGAAGATGTTAGAAAGAAACAGAATTTAACAAAATAATAGACTACATTTCAACTGGATTCTTCCCTGAAAAACTGCACTGAATGCGTCAACTTCAAGGAATGTCGCAATGCGATGTGCTCCTTATCCTGTTTACCTTGCGGCCTTTTGTTGGAGTTGCTGCTCGACTATTGTCAAGAGCATGTGAATTGTCCGTCCTCATTTTAAACAATAACTTCACGTTATTATTAGCGACACAATTGAAATAATCGCCTGTGATGAAAGGACGACAATGGCTTCAATTCCATGACTTAACCATAACCATCGAAATCAGAGTTTGTGAAGGCAGTAACCGCCTTTCCTCTCCACTATGTCTCTATACTCCTTTTATACAATGAGCGACAAAAAGTGAAAGGAACGAAGAGATCCTTAATAAAGTAACTTAATACGGAAAACTTCCTCTTCTGTGCAAAGTAATCACTTCATACATCGTTGTGCGGTTTTGTCATCTCAGAGACAACGAATAAATTTGCCAATAACAGCGTACGTTTGCCCTACACACTCTTTTCTGAAGAGTGACTCTCGTGTTTCAAACAAAATGCTCACTTCATCGTACATCGTTACAGCCACGACTCGTGGTGATAAAAACGAGGACGAACACGAGCTCGCGCAAAAGTTGTTAGAATAGTGATGTTTCAATTAACTTTATTCAAGAAACAGACAGCGACAACACTTCGTAAATGATCGGCCATTCAACCCTCGTTCCCTACCAGAGGATTTCGAGCTCATTCAAAGACCCATACGTGTTACCCGAAGTTGAAAGAGTGTATCAGTTACAGGAACGTAGATATGAACTTAATATCAATCAATTACAACCCTGAATTTGTCGTTTGTGAGCTCGTTAAAACTGTATCAAAGGTTATGGTTAAGATATTGGAGTATATGCAAGTTTTGCGAGATTATTGGAATAGAATGTATTATGAGCTGTATACAAGTCGTGGTTCCTCGTTTTGAACGAAATATTTTGTACAAAAGTACTATTTATGGTATATCTAACCTGTAATCTATTCTTATCCGTCATATTCATTCTGTTTCATAAAGTCGTGGTAGATGCATTTTAATACAATATCAAAAAACATCTTTAAATTTCTAACTTCAAGTTCCAAGTGTATTTTTATAAGCTTTCAGCTACATGTTATATAACCCATTAGAAGTCACGTAGGTTACGAGGGTCACGTCCAATTTCGAACTCAACGATTGGCCCATTTTCTGGTATTTGATAGTCGATGTGGAGAATATAATAATAACGATTGACGTCTAAGACACAACGGCAACACCAACAACAGCAGCATAAATAAAGGTAAACATGACAACGACTAAACGGGAGGAAATTCTCCCCTTTTCCCTGAATATTGTTCGAGGAGTTACGCGAAAAGCGTATCTAGATGTAGATGTCGCCACCTTCCAGCAGAAAAGAGAAAAGTGAAGGCGAAGCAAGTGAAAGGGTAAGAAATGCGATGAAGGATCTGGCTCAAGCATTGGACGGAGGATGGAGGAGTGTAAAATTTATTTATTTAACCGACGATATTGAGTCTTCTTCCTCTTGTATCAACAACGAAATCATTGTCTGTGTTTCTATTTTGATGGAACTCGTTAAAATTACGTCTGAGGCGAGATAAAGTCGCGCGTTGTATGTTTGACGTGTTGGATTTTTTGTCGAGAACGAATTCAAGCGGAAAGCTAATCACAACGACGATGATGTAAGCGCCTAAAACAACCATCACGTCGCCATTGAGGTTAAGTGAAGCGCAGTAAATAGATTGGCGCTAAGTATGACTCAGATTGATGAAAGACAGCGCCATGTTGTTGATTATGATTTATCAATCTTTTATGGGTTAACATAAGCCACAAGAGTGTTGTGTGTGTTAATCATTCATTGGTTTCATTATCAAAGAAGGTGGGGCCACGAATATAACAGCCATTAACAAAACAATAATGATAAAATTTGCTCATGTTTATTAATAATGAAATTTGTAATTTAACTTGAAAAAACAATCAGTTAATAAGGAAAATTTTCCACACATATTTGACCTCAACTGAAGCTTGAAATAAAACATTATTGGAAAAGTTATATTTAAGGATAAATGTACACTTAGTTTCAGAAACTGTCTAGAAAGCTTTGAGAAAGGAAAAGCCACTTGAGCAACAACAAATACACAAGAAAACATCAGTCACAGAGCGTTAAACATCCTTTGTTATTGTAAATATTCCTGACTCATTAAACATCGATAGTCCCAACTGTAGTCCTTTCCAACAACTTCTGTGGATATCCTTTGTTGATACTTTTGCCTGTCATGTAAATCTTTGTGTATCTCTGTTTGTGTTTATCGATGCGTGTCCTCTGTTCCTTTCTTTGGCTGTGTGCTTGGCACTGTTTGCGTGCGAAAACATCGTAAAGGCAGAACAAAAATATTGCTCATTAGGGATGAGTGACGACAGAGGAAGTAGCGAACAAAGCACACTCATGGAGTGAGAAGCAAATGACGGACAGTGATAAAGAAGAGAGAAACCACAAATTAGTGGGACCATTCATAAAAGACTTTAAGCTTGAGTTAAGAGTTAAATGCCAGCTGCCATATTTAATTCATGTCCATAATTTAGAAATTCCTTCAATCATTTATAAACTCTTCCAGATCAAGTTCAGAAATTAAAGAATTATTTAAATATATAATAAATTTAATAAATAATAAGTAAATAAATAGATTTTTAATAAATAATTATAATTCTAATTAAAAAAATTCAACTTACTTTGAATTTCGAAGCGTTGAGGTGGTCAATTCTGGCGAACTGAAGCTGTGCTTAGTTAATTAGCAATTCTTCATCCTAAAAAAAATCTATTTCCGTGAAGTTCCTTATTTTTCAGTTCCACTTTAATTAAAATTGTTTTAATTTCTTCTCTCCGCAACAGAATTTTTCTCATTTCTCCATTTTTTATCAGCATTGGATTATTTCAGTCACGATTTAATTTAATTTAATTCAAATTAAATTATTATTTTATAATGTATTAAAGTTCTTTATTTATTTTATTATGTAAGTAAAAGTAATTTTTTTCAGTATAACTATTTTATATAATTTATTTATTTTTTCCTTCGCAGTCGTTAATTAGCAATTTACCAAAATATGGTCAGTATTTTATGTTAAAAAGTTATTAACAAATTTAAATGTGTTTATAAAATCAGACTAAGTTTGATATGTTTCGTGAAATTTAAATTTGTTCTAAGATTAATTTAAATTACATTTTATTATCACTAAAAACTACTGTCAATTAAATTTTAATCCAATTGCTTTCAATCTTCTTTTGCTTTTAAATTTGGTAGGGTTTTTAGTAGGGATATTTGAATTTTCACCCTCTGAGCTTCCAACGCTTTTCATGTGTTATTTTCTGGTTTCCGTTTTCATGACTACCGCTGCTACTCCTTGCACTTTTTCCAGGACCTAAAAAAGTAGAAAATATTTTTATTAATTCTATTATTGACAAAAGAAGTTTAAACATAAAAAAATGTTAAAGAAAAACCTTAATTTTAGAAATCTTAAATGTTGTTAGCTCAAAATTGCTTTCTATTACGAGTTGTGATGAATTTATTTTAAAAATATTACTGCAAAACCACAGCAAAAACCCCTTTTTGATATAAGAGTCTCTCGTCGCACCTGCCGCCGTTTAAAAATGCAATTCCAATTAAAGCCTCTCGCATTCCTTCTCAAATGAAGGGCTTTTGTGGGCTGGGACAACAAAATTGGAAGCCTCCTGGCTTTACGGAGCTCGGCACGGGTCGGCCAAACGACCGCATCGCAGCTAACAACCAGCAACTGAACTCCGTGCGGCGTCAAAGGCATGGAGGCAGTGGAAGCGGAGAAGCGGTCCAAGCTCGAGTTAGTTATCGAGTTACGAACACAAACTGAGCGTAAACGAGCACCAGAAGCCGCTGGATTCACATCCACCGAAACACAAACATGATTTATGAGACGAATAAACAAGACTCAGAAAGAATCTCGAGGCCGAAGTGGGCAGAAGACGAAGAAGAAGCAAACCGATTTGAAGGCACCGTAACGAATGTGTGAGAGATGATATGAGAGAAAGGATGAGAGGAGACTTTGCTGGCTACTTGAAGAGGTTAGAGACATAGGAGAAAGGAGGGAGAGGCAGGGAAAGAAACGAAGCGAAAGGTGATGCACTCGTTCGTTATTCGACTGAATACACCACACCAACAAACGGTGACAACAACAAACAACAACAACAAACTGGAGCAAATAAACACGATTTTCATAAAAACAAAAACGTTTACGTTAAATTTAAATAAAATGCAAAGCTAAAAACAGTTCAAAGCAAACGATAGGACGACGGAGGGCGAAATAAGGAAGCAGGGACTTAAAGGATCATGGAAATTGGAAGGATTCTTATTGAATTTTTACGACTTGCAATGAAAAATGGCTTTAAGTCAAACCGCAAATAATGGAGGGAATAAAATTTAAGTTGACAGAGGAAATGTTGAAAGTTATGGAACACGATAATAAACTATCTACAAAAGCGACATGGGAATAGGAAAAAATCCTTAATGATCAAAAACACATCCCATCACAATTTCATCGGATCGAGTGCACAATAAAAGCCACGCATAACTACTGAAGAAGCTTAAATGTTATTAGAATGAAAACCAAGGAAAAAAACCAGGCACTAGACTCAAAAAACGCATTAAATACGGGAAATAAGAACTGAGAAAACCAGTAATAACCAAGGAAATCTCCCCTGTATGATGAATACCACCTTAAATTCTATTTTACTTCGGGAATCTATCTACGCTTATTATTAGCGACAACTACTTAATTTCATGGCATATAAGAGTCACTTAGAAAACCAATATCTAACATCCTTTAACGCCTAAATTTCGCAGAAGTATTTCGGCACTTCCTACCTTTGTTGTTCCATAATCGTTGATGATCTATGAGGTTTAACTAGATACAATCATGCCAGCCATATCTGCTCTTTAAATACGTACCAATTACCTACATATGTACATCTCTTCCTTCCTCTATTTTAACACTGAATGAAAATTCGGGGTCTCTCTATTCCCTTGGACTTCTTTGTCCTTAATTTCTAGTCTCTCAATACGATCCAGCTTCATTTAGTGAATATACAAAAATCTGCTTGGTCCCTTTACTTTCAGGAGTTTTCATGAAAGGGAATGAATAATAAAAGCTTTCATTTGCTAAAATGACCAAATTCCACAAACAACTTCGGCGCCGCATTTGCTTTGTTGCTTCCCAGCTTCAAATATTTATGCTCCATCGCACGGAAGATTAAAGTGCTGACTTTGAAAATTAAATTAATCCAGATAAGCTCGGAAAGGAATGTAAATAAACTATAAATAAAACGATAGCAAACACACGATGCGGCTCTTTGGGCTGAGAATTCGCGCATCATGGAACCTGTGTTTGGAATAAAACTTGCGCTTGAATAGGCTCGGTTCAAGGCTCTGTTGAAGGCTCCGAATGTTAGAGCCCCCGACGTATTACAGAAACGTCCAAGGTGCTGATGCTTGGAAATTGCATTCTGCTGGTTGTTTTTCTAACCCAATAGCAGTTTTTTAAGTTACCGTTACGCTGACATCAAATCACTGAGATCCGTGTTCCAAAAGCAAATATTTTGCTTCAGCACAAATTCACAAAATTTATATAAACACAATATTAATTAAATTAACCAGAAGATCACCGTTGTCGCTTTTCCTTAAAACAATCTTTCCATCTTCATACAAACAACAATGCAGGGTTGCGTTTTCGTTGCACAACATCGCCACACACAAAAGAATTCATAGGTTGTAAAACAAAGTTGTAAAGTGAATGGGTACCTCAACATAAACAACAATTCTATTCAATTGACATTGACACATAGAGTGGTTTACAAGTTCGAGAACTCCAGGGCTGTTGGTTGGGTTGGGTTGTCTTTTGAATAGGATTTCTTAATAGATTAACCACAAGTAACATTTTTAAAAGTTTCTTTTTTGAAATACGAAACCGTTTCGTAGTGGGATATACGTTTTAGCTCTTGTTCACGAAGATACGAAAAAGATAGATACATGGATAACAAAAAGCAAAAAAATAGAAAGGCTACAATCAGCTGTTTCTACAGGAAAAACTAAGAATTGCTTCTGGTTTCACCATTATGGCATTAAAAAAACCTTTTCCGCTAAATAACACGGTTTATCAAAATGCCATAAAATGCAGTGTGAATGGTTTTCAAATGCCCATTTGTGGTCGGTGTATAAATGCTACAATGAAGAATCTTCTAGCGTTGTTACTCACACGATTCTTTCTGCCGTTGCACTTCCTGTTTTCCTTTCTTGTGTGTTTATCAGCTCTACACTTTCACTAGTTTCGTTCTAATATCACTTTAATATAATCAACAATTCTATATAACTCTGTTTTAAACACATTTTAGGCATAAATGACGCATTAAATTTTATCGTTGGTCTCTTGTTTTGTATTTCTTATATTTTTGTTTTTTTTTTTTTTTTGTTTTTTTGTTAATTATTTCCTTTCTACAAATATTCAAATCCGTCTTCACATGGTAATTTTTTGGTGTTGATGTCTCGTATTCCAGAGTGCCCGATTTTATATCATATTTCAATCGCTTTTGTCTATAATAATTCTTTTTCTTTTTGTTTTTTGCTTTTATTTTCAACGAAATTTCCGCGTGCCGCGAGAACTATGAACGGCTGCCGTCGCTGCGGTAAACTGACTTAACTCAATCCGTTTCAACTCTGGACTTCAACTCAAGCTCCTCGAGCTAGGAAAACACTTTTCGAAGAATACCTCTCTTCTTGTTCGAAAGTCACAATTTTGGGAATCGAAATCAGTTTGAGCGGAATTTGGCGTTCTGAAAGCACGAATTTCATTGAAAAACCGAGTGTTTTTATTGCTGCGCCTGCGTCTGAGATGGTTTATAAAGCTTTAAATGTTTTCCTGCTCCTTCGCTGTTTAATTTGCCGCTCTTTCGCTCATTCTCTCACGTGTTGGGTTGGTCGAAAAGTCACGTGCTAATCACTTGAGAAAGAAGTAAACAAAAACCGAGCAAATTTCGTGGATGGAGCGGTGGCGGTTGCCGGTGGGGACTCGACTGTGTGTTGAAGGTCAGAAGAGAACAAAAATCCTAATTAGCTCGCATAACTTGAACGAAAATTGCTTTTGAAAAGCACATAAAGCCGTTTTAACACTCTATTAATCACTCAAAAGGAGAGCAGAGGATATAATTGAATATGGGAATAGTTTTCAACGATTATTTAATTTTTTTAAACAGAGATTTTCACTATTTTTCGTATTTCGTTGTGCGTTGCCCTGTTGAAGACTGCTTCCTGTCACACAATGTTCAAAAATTCAAAGTAGGTCAGGGACACACGACGCATTATCTGCCAAAGAACTGCAGCCTCCGCAGTCTCCGCACCCACAAAAGTGTTTTCGTAGCTCTGTCGCAGCCAGGAAAAGCTGCACGAGCAGCTGAACAACTGCACTCTTGTAAATGGGTTCCCGGGCAAGTCGTGGTCAGTGGGGCGGAGGGTTTGTTGGTGCAGAGCCAAAGTCACGTCGTTCGATCGTACATCACGTGGTTGAAAAATTTCGGAAACTGCTTATCACGGAAAAAATGCCCGATAATTAATCACCGAGGGTTTAATGTATGGTTTTAAATTATTATTTATTGCAAATCAATTTATCAGTAATTAAAGCCGCAATTAACACTAATCGCAATGAGCGATGACTATTATTTATCAACTTCAGTATATACTTTTGGTATACTTTTGGTTGTCGAGAAGCACTATTCCAAAGAACATCACATCATTGCAAGACTTCTTTCACGCAATTTCAGAAGAAAATACCGCTCAGAAGAAAATACAAAAAAGGAAAAATTTTGGGCCGCTGTTCTTCGAAAAAAATAAAATATACTTAAACAAAGTACTTCGTATAAGGTTTTTCCTCAATAATGGTTTTTCCTTTAACACTTGTAGTTACAGTTATGATAATATTCTTAATTATATCGTTTACTGGCTAGTAATATTCATACAAAAGATATTGGATCACGTAATTGGTTAAAAATCAGCTAATTTATCAACCAAGAATATATCACGTACAAACGTGAGGATGTTAGGAAACGAATGACACATAATTACACATAATTGTGCGCTAACCATTCATCCATTCATCACATGAACAAACGAATGACAGATCTTGTTGAATGGAGACAATCCCGTCATCTAAGGCAGTTAACGTTAACTGTAGAGACGGCAGCTAACGGTGGAGACATTCAACATTTCAAACATTTATTCCACAATTATTAATTATACAAAATGTGTAAAAACATTTACTTAAAACTACGGAGTTAACATACTAAACATATTTACATATCTTAGATTGTATACATTGTAATTATGTACAATTATCAATTAATTTATTTACATCGATCCTTTTCATCCATCCTCAGCGTTGAAAAAATTTGATCAATCTAAAAATTGAAATGTAATATGGGCTTCATGTAATTGTATCTCCTGAACGGAATTTCATCTCGTAAAAATGTTAAAAAAAAAAGGTTCACGTATTTTCAATGCCTAGCAACGAACTTGTACTACTTCAAACAACCGAAAAAGTTTTTATTATAAAAAATATATTGACTTGTTCGGATCGAAATTTTTCCCAGCACAACTTTGAAGCAATTTTTCCTAATTTGAACCATCCACTGATACAAATGGTTGCATTTATTGGGTTCAAAGGCGAGTGACTGTGTGACGGTTCGAGGCAAAATAATTTAGCAATTAGAACGACAATTAAGATTGAATTTCGGATTTTATGACTCTTATCATATTCGCTACAGTTGTCTGCGCTGCTGCAAAATATTCCTACCAAATTATAAAACGTGTCACTGGGAAGAGGTGGATAGTGACGATGTGGCGAATAGAACCAGAGAACCACGGTCCTTTCCTTGTCAAACGTTGTGATAGGAAAATTTTGCTGCAACGCTGACAGGTGGAGCGAAGGTAATGAGAGTCGTAAAAGACGACGTTTTTTCTTTTTTAATATTGTCAGTTCCTAGAGTATTTTGATTCCCACTCTATCACGCTTCGCCGCTTAGAAACTGGTAAATCTAGCTCCTTGCAAAGGGAAAGGCTAAATTTATAAAAATTGCTCCGAAGGAGCTTCTGTGAAATTTTCCCTGAACACCTCAATATATTAACTCCGCCTGGTTGAGCCTTACGCGAAACCTGCCGGTCCCAAGCCCGGATAAAGGAGGAGGGTTTCCTTTTCGATGGACAGCGTCCGTTTGCACCATTTTCAGTGCGGCTGTCCAGTACAATATATCTTATAGGTTATTCATGTTTGATATTGTCATGAAGTATTCATTAAATTATTAATTTCTCTTCTTTTCGGACGTCTTGGCTACGTTCGTTTAAAGATTTTTGTTGATCTGTGGTATCACTAATACCAATGTTGAACTTCATCTTAGGCTCGAACAGACTTTGAAGATGTCATTTCTGTCTGCTTAAAGTGCGGTAAAGAGGATAAACTTTTATCAAGGCTGCAATGTTCCTAAAGACCTAGGCCATTCCTACAATCTTTGGTGATACGATTAAAATGCGGTCATTGAGGTTGAAAAAGGTTACTGGATTGAATTTTTTAAAGTGAAAGGAGGGTTAAGGCGCACGCACTCTCGCACACACATTGGACACACGCATACTTGAAGATATACCGCAGAACATACAATTATCAATGCAGGCATTTGAAAGCAAGAATCACGCCAGAGGACGAGTTTCTTGTTATTGTTGCTGTTAATATTGCTCGAAGTGCCAAAGTAATTACTCATTGCACCACTAACACTGCAACCGCACACGGTTGGATTACCAACGTCATAATCGTTTCGTCCTCGCCGCAATCGATGCCCCGAAACACAATCATTAAACGAAAATGCAACGGAATGAAAGGCACACGAAGCAGTCGCGTGCTGCGAGCGAAATAAGCTTGTATTAAATATAATTAATATGTCCGAATGCGATTACAAGCACTGCTACATGCCTTCACACATACATACATACGTTAATACAATATTATAACCACCGAAGAGTGATTAGTAAACAGAGTTCTGTCATGAAACACAAATTTTGAGCCTTTTTGTTCCCTAAAAATAACGCAAATATAAATAATATTTATTAAAGTCCAAAATTGTTTCCGCGTTGATTAAAAGTATCCATAGTCAGAAAGCAGCTCCATGGAATGAGCCCAATTTAAGCCCAATATGAAGTATTTATTTACCCGCCTCTTTCCCGCTTCTCTCTGTCTTTTAAGTCCATTTCTCTTTGATATAAATGGATACACTCCCCATCATAAACACATTGCACGTCTCTAATGTCTACAATGCAGACAAACAGTTTGACGGGAAGTCGACACATCGACAACAGCCCCGACGTCGAAGTCAATCTGCTGACGAAGAAGAGGCGCGCCCGAGGGGGTCCCTAATGGTTGATGGGGCCGATACTGCGACGAAGAAGCCTTAACAGATGACACTACAATTTGCCAACAACTACCGACTGACAACACACAACGATGAGTCCCTTAGAGGGTCGACGCTCCACGAAATCGTTGAGCCCACGGCAAGGCGGTCTCCAAAGGTTAAAGAGTTGCAGCGCGAACTTTCGTCTAAATTATTAAACAACAGCCACGAGTCCGAGTGAGAGAACAAAACACAGCAACTAACAGAAAGAAAAGGAAGACCATTCTGATCCATACAATCTGATATCAAGCGGTGCAAAACGAAGCTGTGATACGCTACGCGCAACCAAACATACTTAAGTTTTATACATTTGAAGAGTTCCTAAAACTTAGAGTTATATTTGTAAGCTTCTTCTTTACAACACGTTCTATATTCGCCTCAATATATTTTTTCCCTAAAATGTGATAATAGAACTTTCCTTTTCAGTGTAGGGTGCATTAACAATGGCAAGCAGTGAAAACTATCATGGTGTAGTCTTTGCCATCTCTCGCGTTCATCATATTGTTGTGAGGCGATGTTATCACTCGAAGCAGGGAGCAGTCGGTCCACCGACACCAGAATCTGAACCGCTCCAACGGCGATGACGACGAGCCACAGGAAGTGACGCCGTTGTTGTTGCAGTACGCTTGCCGGGAAGTAACATATAATGCTCGAGGCAAGCGGCGCCCTCGCCGGCTCTAACGCTCAACATTTTCCTTTGTTGCTGACAGTTTGTTTAGACAACATTACAAAAGTGTAAACTAGAGTTTAATGACATTTTAATTAGGGCCAACGAGCACGAGCGTCAGCGTGGCTCTAGCTTTTGTCTAAGCTTTAATGGGACGTCAAAACATATTTGTCCTTCTTCCTAAAGAAGGATCTTTTACCTTTAATATTATAATTTGTAATTGTAATTTCATATATGTATGTATACGAGGGTTCGGTATCGAAAACTGATATAAATTTGACCATGAATAATAAGCTGCAGATGGTTCTGTAATAACATAGACCCCCAATAACTACAATCAAAATTGTTTGGGAAAAGCGAGAATCAAACAAACAAATGCTGTAAATAATGAGAATTAAATGGCACATTATTTTAGGATACTCGATTGAAAGAATTGGAAAGAAGAAGTTTGACGTGAGACACAAGAACTGGCACTGGACTACAAATTAAAGTTGCATGACGGAAATACTAGAGTCAGCAGCTGGTATTGCGTTGTGGGAAGGAAATCTCCTGCATTCGAGCAGGAAAAACGTACACATTAAACATTAAATCGGTCAAAGGGATTAGCTAAGGGGCAGAGTTAAAAGTGTGCGGTTCACTGGCAGCGTTGGAAGTTTACGGAACCACGTGGAATATAAATACACTCTATAATCTCATCACAATAAATCAATGCAGAGTCAAAACAAAGAAAATAATCAAAGAGCTCCTGATATCCCAGTAAGAGAATACAGGATCTAATTTAATGAAGACAATGTGGATTAAATATTTAATATTATTATTATTAATAATTTATCTATGAACCATGAGGCTATTAGAAACTTTTTACCTCCGGAATTGCGATGTATTAGAACGAAGTTGCACAAGATTGATGCAGCTGGTCAACTTTTGAAGACCGAAAGGAAGTCTGCTGAGCCCGCTTCCAAAATACTTCCCACTTCCTGTATACACTATAATGTTTTTTAAACTTTTGAAGACCGAAAGGAAGTCTGTTGAGCCCGCTTCCAAAACCCACTTCCTGTATACACTATAATGTTTGTGATACGATATACGGGGTCTCAGCAAATGAAATAACTGCTGCTTCGTAGCTCTAGTTGACTTATCTTTAAAGCCAAATAGTGAAAAATTGGCGAAGGAATAAGAAGTTATATCTGTTTTTCGTATATCGTTTCCTAGTCCATCGTTAGCCTATAGATCCCGTTGCTTGCAAGACGCATGCAACTTCTATAATTTGGAAGGTTAATGGCAAAACTGAGATTTGGTGAATGGTAAAATTGACAGCAATTCTCATTTGAAGTATGTATATCCATTTAATATTTACACTATTTATTATGTACTTTTTAATTGTACTTAGCAATATCTATCATGTTCATAATAGGAATTTCTTTATGCCTAGAGTATTATTCTACGATATCAGTTTTAAGTTCTGCATAGTCCAAGAGGGAATCCTTCTAGAAGGATTCTTTGTAGTCATAAACTAATTAAATAAATAAATAAATAAAATATATATTATTTGTAAATTTCTTCTCTAATGCATAATACAGGAAAAGAATAGATTCTATCCTCATTTCAATATACCGTGTAGGGTGTGAAAAAAAGAAATACGCTCAGCAATTGAGTATTCAAATACTCGCTGCTGGGTTGATATGAGCACGACAACAGGCAGAAACTTCGTATCAGAGACAAAAACTGCTTGGGGTACTTATTACCGTTATTGTGCAAACGCCGCGAGGTGCCGTGACAACAAAAACAGCAACATTACAACGCAATCCACATTCCTTCAGAGGACTGCATGTGCGATTTAATGTATGCATGCAGAAATGCTAAACATGCCTCGTTCCTGGGCTGTGTTTAGGTTAATAATACACAGGTTATTATCGAGCAGACAACTCAAACATGAAATTTGCTTGGTTTGTTTGTCGGTCGGTTGAAATGTTTGATCCACATGCAAAGTGTTGGCGCTTCCACAACTAATTTCATTTCCATTTGCTATTCATTTGCAACAGAATAAAGTTTAAGTGGCTAAAGCCAAATAGAAGTGGAGCAAACCAGGTATTTATGGAATTACTGTGAAGTATTTGAACTTTAAATCAACTTTTAAAACACATTCAAGAGGTTCTCCATATCTTCAATAAAAATATTTTGTGAAAGATTCCTATAAATTTCTCCATTTGTGGATTAAAAAGTTATGCTGAAAAAATTGACTGTCGGCTCCATCGATTGTATCGCCGCAGCCTTCGACATTCTTTCAAATTTTCCATCTTTGTTAACAACAACGCAGATGCTTCAGCGATAAATGTACATGGATAACCGTCTATATACTCCATTATCATGTATATTTAATGAAATAGAACCGATTACTGCATACAGTTTGGTTCTATGTATTTTGGCCAATATCTTGGTATTTGTAGATTTCGTCTACTCGAAAAGCTGCTTGAATTTTCCATGCAATCTTCCGCAAACTCTTCGAATTCATTCATATCCAAGAGAAAATCAATGCCATACCAGGAAAGTAGAAAACATATACTAGACTTTTATATATGTACACAGGCATTTCATATCAAGTAGATAAAGAAGATAGAAAATACATGTGAAAAGCAAAGAATCCGTAAAAAATTGTTCCATAAACAACAAGTGTTGACAGGGAAAGCAATTTGAAGCATGAAACTGCTTACGCTATAAAGAGACATGTTATTTAAAGACTAACATATGGACATAAAAGTTTATTATACATTATTGTGCTATATACTTGGGCATTTTAGCTTTAGATGTCTGCTGTACACAATCTGGAAGTTTACTAAACTTCAACTACATGTTGAACTTGGTTTTTCTATAGTACAATGGTGTGATGTAAAGAAGATGTGATCACGAATATGAAAAATCAATAAAAGCGACTTGAATGGTAAATCGTAAAGGTAGGAAATTAATTTAGTATTGAGATTATAATCTCTCATAAGGATGTTTTTAAGTAAATTATTAATATTAAAATATATTTTTTCCCTTTTTGCTATGTTTATTACTTCATTAATATGTTTGGATTACTTCCTAAAGTTAGACACTATTAAATATAATTTCCTTTTCAATGGTTTTAGTAATCAATTTGAAGAAAGAGTCTAGCAAACGAATGAATGAAATGAGTCCAGCATCCTTAAAAAAAATCAATTTAGTCCTATAGAAGGTACTTTTTTGGTTTTAATTGCATGTTTTCGTGGGTTATTAAAACCGTTATAAATGAACCATTAAAGTTGCACTCTGTTCACACTTCTTCCGCTTTGCACCTGCCAATAAAACCACCATAAAGTTGCCAACAATGAAAAGCGTCGCTGTGTTGAAAACTTCATCTTCTTCGTTCGTAGTTCTGTAGCCTTACTTTTTCTTGTTTTTATTTTGTGTTAAGCGTTTCAATTTAAATTCTGTCGTCGATGTGATGCACCGAGTATGATTTCTCTTGCTGTTGTTGTATTTGACAACTTCCTGTTGCGGGAACTTGCCACGCAGTTGTCTATAGCGTTGTGTATGGCGCCAACGCCACTTCGGCAAGAGTTAAGTCCTGTAATTGGTTTGTAATTAAATTCCGTCAGCAACGAAATGTGGGAGGAACGCTGAACAACAACAACAACAGCTGAAGGCATCGCGGGAGCACGACAAATGATTACAAACCATAAACGAGGGCACAATTATGTTAAAAAAACGGCGGAAATTAACAAAGTTTCGCCATTAAAAGCGATTAAGAATGCGTTTAATGATGAAAACAAATTTAGTAATTTTTTGCAGTAAAGAAAAATTTACTTTTGAACAAAACTCTGCAAGCAATCATTAGAAATAAGAAAATAATCATTAATACTTTTATCAACAAGTTTAATTATGGAACTTTATGATTTTTAATCGGTATAAAAATCAATATAAATATTCGAAAACCATAATTTAAGTCTCTGGTCGCTAAAATTTCATCATCGTATTGCGACGCAGTGAAGTAGTCGGTCCTCAAGAAAGCCACAAGCCGCAGGCCACAGACGACGCAGTGACTACTTCCGATTCACATTACGTTTATCTTTTTCTCAGTTCGTTTGCCCGAACGCAGTCGCGATATCACGTCGTGCATGACAACAAACACAACAAACGTCCGCAAAAACTGCATTGCAGCAAAAGTCGGGAATATTTAAATATCGCACACGGACAAAAACTGCAGCTGCTTGAGAAGTTCACTCCCAACGAGACCCGAAGCGAGAACCAACACAAGGAATAAACATGGAAACGAATCCCAGAAAGCGATGAAGTTACACCGCAGAAGAAAAAACCTGGTTTTGGGATGTCCGTAGCTCTATAATGCACAGAACCTCAATGGACTAAAATATATGAATTCACATCCAAATAAAACTATGAGAGTAAAACTAGAAACTATGAAATGTTGATATGAAGAAATCAATAGACATTCCCTTGGCCACGGAAAGTATTAGGAAAGTATTTTATACGGTATTACAAAGGGTAATACAGATCGCCCATATTCCCGGTCATTTCACTCTCCAATAGACCAGATATACGACTACACCAATTTATCCCTGCAGTTAGATAAAACAAGGGCAAAATATAATGACAGAACTCCTAAAACTGTACATGAAAAAATTCTACACTAGGAAGGAAAGCTTCCTAGAGCTTCTCGAATCTTGTCAAATTTTAACACTGGAATTCCAAAAATCCTTTTAAAAAGGTCTTGTATTCACCTTAAACCGCAGAAAGATGCAGCGAGCATACATTCTATAACCTATATAAACTATATACTCTTTGGTTTGCTTTCAATTTATGACTCGGGTGGGTTTGATTTTGTTAACCAGGTCCACGAGTGCGACGGAAGATAAAAAAAATGATTCAGTATAGTTTACCGAAAACATCGTGGTCTAAAACAACTCTCAGCTTGAAATCATCTTCCAAAACCTTCAAATTCCTACAATAACAGAACTGAATCTTTTCAAATTCCATTTTTATGTGGATTTCGAAAGGATTGCTTTTGACGAAGAAGTGCAATCAACAGATTTAATTTCTTAAAAGCGGACTTTTGTTGGGGTTCTTAAAGTGCAGCACTTGACTTTAACACGCCTAACGACATCCTGTCAGTCAAGTGAAACGCAACGCAGCAAGAAGAAATATGAAAAGAACGGAAACGCAGCTCAGCAGCGGAATGATGTAAATGCGGCCAAATGTACGATGAAGACGCTTCCGAGTCTAGCAGCAGGTAGATCAGCAAACCTCTCCAACTCCCCACCTTCTCCTTTCCAAACCCATCGCTTTAATGCAACGCCTTTTAATGCAGACGAAATCCAGCGACCATCGGAAGCGGCATCATGAAAGTTTCGCCTGCAGGAGCTACGAGCACAAAACTTTTGTTTTTACGTGTGTGTGAATCCGTTTTCCTCA
Source organism: Thecophora atra (assembly GCA_937620795.1). NCBI lineage: Eukaryota > Metazoa > Arthropoda > Insecta > Diptera > Conopidae > Thecophora > Thecophora atra. Next base: position 37,473,381 of record OW569401.1, read on the forward strand.
TTTTGCTTTTCCACTCTTCATCTTTTAAAAAAGAGCAAACATTTGCAGTAACCAAAGAAGGTTGCAGCATATTTTGTCGAGGTTGAATGCCTGAAAAGTGGAATTCTCCTTATGTGCCGGAATAAAGTAGGTCAACGTAAACGCATCTGAATAGCGGCAAAAGTGGTTGGAGTTGAAACTCTATTTACACTGATGTGTTTTTTAATAATAGACGTCGGCACCGTGCAAACTGTGGAAATCGTTTAAATCCCGAGATGCAGAAAAGTGGCAACACTTGAAATATATCCAAACAAAGGATAAACTGTGAATATTTCGAATTTTTTTAAGTCTTCTTACCTTGCACCAACCGAAAGATGCGAAAGGTCATAAAAACCTTAGAAAGATGATTCCATATTCGAGGAAATCTTGTTTAAGTTTGTGTTGGAAACTTTGCTTACTTCGAACAGTTTCAAGAAATCTTCTCAAGTTCATCAGATCGCCGGAGATTAAAGGAATCTGTCATTGTATAAACTTTGAGCCTACGAGCCACTTATGAGCTGTACAAACTAACTATTAATTGATTTGTTGATTGATCAATTGATCCATTCAAACGGGACCGACATTACAATAGAATAATTACATTTAAGGAAGTAAATTAATTGACGATCAGCAAAAACCTTTTGAAAGACTCATATACAACTCATCAACGACTCATATACAACTCATAAACGACTCATACACAACTCATAAACGACTCATATGTGTATAATTCATAAACGACTCATTAACGGCTCATAAACATTTATAAATAATTAATGACCACTTCATAAACGCTTCATTTGTAATTTATAAACGACTCATTAATGATTCACGAGTGTTTTTAAGCGATAATTAATGACAGCTTCATGAAGATTTATGAATGTTTTACGAATCACTTTTCAATGGAGTTTTAAATAAATAGACAGACAAGGATCTCGACTGACTCATGAAACATATTCCATACAAAGCGTTTTATTGTGAGTCTTTTATTGCCATTGGAAGGAGGAAGAAGCGCGGTCGCACGAGCCGCTCAAGTATCGCACATGTGCAGTAATATTTTTGTCTGAGTGGATAAAATTATCACTTGAACTGCAAAAAGTCCAGCCACAAATTGGACTAAAGAAGGAAAATAAAAACGTAGCGGGTATTAAACTCATTCGTATTGCTTTTTCCCATTTTTGCTTCCTTGAAATATTCCTTTTGCGGGTTTCAGTCTGCATGTGTTTGTAATTTTTGTTTTATTCTCAACCGACGACTGAACTTTTGCCGGTTGTCAGTAATCATTCGCGATAATAAAGAGTTCTGTTTGTGTTGCTTTCTCTTCTTCACGTCCTTCTCCATGACTGAGAGTTGTTGTTGTAATAATCCTACGTATCCCAGGGAATGGGAAGGGTGACCAGCTCCTTTGAAAAGGGCAAAATGCAGTTCGAACGAACCTGCAATAAGAAAAGTTAAGTTGTTTCCGTTGCGCCGGTTCCTGGATTCCCCATTTGTTGTGCCATGGCTTGGGAATGGCATTCGATGTTGAGCATAATAACAGCTACGAACTGCGAGCTGCAATGCAGTTGTTTAAATGCTTCTCTGAATTATAATACTGCGAAGTCTTCTAATGCTCATTTCGAGGCCTCCACAGTAAATGGGAAAATGAAAATCGCACAGGCATAAATCCAAAAACAAAGCACGTTTCATACAACGAAGTTAAAGGAAAATCATCCACAGGAATTCGTTGTAAAAATTAGCTACAAACTTTATACTAACTCAGGTTGAAAAGAGTTTTCAATATGGATTTGATTATGGGACTCTTTGATATGGGAATTCTTGGAAGGAATCCTATTTTTGCCTTTCTTTAACTTGTAAAGTAGAATCAAATCATATTCTGTAGTCCATCGTCAAATCTTTATATGTCAGCGAAGTTCTTCATACAGAATAAAATGACAAAGTGAAGATAGAGAAGTGAAAACAAGTTGTTCACTTTATTCTTACAGCTGGAGGCTGTCTGGAGCCAAGAAGTTGATTGCAGACTCGTCTAATGCAATTCTAAGAGCTACAGAATTATGCAATTAACATATTTACGTAGACTGGAAACTTTCTTGTTCTCCAATTGCTGTTTTTTATAGGTCCTTGTATTTATAATCATCATTTGTTGATTATCTAAAATAAGCTTTTGTTTTCAATGAATTTTGTTACATGTTCTCCGGACTTTATACTCCTTTATCCATAAAAATAAAAGTCCGTATACAAATTATTTATATCCTTTCATTGCCGTATATTTTCTTTCAATTTCAGGTTCTTTTTGATTGAGTTTAATTCAAGTGGTTTCTGGCATCTTTGCACCATCAAACAAAACACTGAATTATTCAATTCGGAATTTTATTTTTGTTGCTGATTTATGTAAAAACAAAACCTCATTTGAGTTCAATGCTCATCCTTCCGGACTCGAGTCAGTGAATGACAAAACAGAATTCGATTCTGCAAAAATAACATGTTGAGCCGTTGCCCAATATTTGACCCACAAACTACTCACACCAAAATCCTGCATGCCGAAAAACCTTGTATATGTGGATGGATATACATGGAGGACGTGAAGACAAATGAGCAGACAAACAGACCCATAGTCAGTCACACTAACAGACAAATCAAATGTCCACGTCCATGTCCAAGCTGGGACCACAAATTGAACAGACGAAATTAAAAAACAACAATGAACTGAATTTAATTTGATTACTCGTCCCAAGAAATAAGAGAATTCGAAGAAGAAAGACAACAAACGGACATGTCAACGTAGAAGTTATCCACAGGAGCAGAAATTATCAGGTGGATGGAAGCTGAAGCGAAAAAGGACCTCAGATGGAGGCAGTGGATACAAAGACAGTTTTATGTGTGATGCAATCACATGAACACAGACAGAAAGTCAAGCAGACAGCCATTTATTTTACGGTTGTTATGAGAAATAAAAGCAGAAAGGATTTTTGGCAATCTACTTCAAAATGAATCAAACAAGATTACGGAAAAAAGGAGCAACATACGAAAAGAAAGGAACTTCCAGAGTCATCATCATGAATTATGAAGTTGGAGATTTAAACAATCAAGAAACTCACCTCCTTCTCAATACTCAGGTTGGGAAGATAAAGTATAGATTTATATAACTTTTATTTTCACTCGAAGTGTGTAAAACACCCACAAAAGCCCATTTGATTGGAAAATAACTCCTTATATATTTATGGAAGTATTACCAAGTGTTTGTACTTCAATACAGAGTCCATATAATCTACAAACTACAGAATATATTCAAAGACCACGTGAATAAATTTACCAATTGCAAAATATTGTCAAATTTTAATAAAAGAATATAAATATTTCAAAATGTGGTTTCGACTTGAAGAATTAAAATGTTTAAGTCTTTCTTTGAACTTTGAAAAACAGAAATTTCTTTGAATTAGTTTAAAAGGAAATTTCATTCACTTTCCTGGCGATTTCCTTATCCTTTGTCCGTCTTCTCTGTTAGGATTTTATTCTCAGATGGAAATTTCGATTAAATTTTCATTGTGTTCGTTTCGTATAATTCAAGTTGAACTGAAGTTATAATATAATAATTCATACAGGAATGTTTCTAGGCAGATCGTAATTGAAAACGCAATATGAAGCTGTGAAGTGTTGCTTTGATTCTCATGTATGAGATGTGAATATAAATGCACATTCATTAAATATAAGACAAGAAATCGATTTCTTGATTTGTATTCATTTCAAAATATGATTCTGCTGAACATGAAAACTAATTTCAATAAATCATGGTGTAGGAAATGATTTGTTGGAAATATATTATATATTAATAAATCAGTTTCTCATTTATTATTTTGCATATTAACTGAATTCTGCTGTATTATAAAATTGGAAACATTTATTGAAAAATATCACAAAACTTAAATTAAGCATTATAAATATTGACACATTCTTGGAGAAGTATTCATTATAAATGAAAAAATTAATTTTTATAGAGACTTGCTCAGTGATACATCTTTCATTTAATTTATTTAGCTAATTGTTTAAAGTTTTATTCACTTTGTAGAAACAAAAATCTTTTTAGAGTTTTTATTTTCATTTCTATTTCCAACTTGACAAGTTTTATGCTACTTAATTGACTATGGAGTTTCTGCTTCCACTCAGAATGAAGACGGAGAAGAACCCAGAAATGAAGAACTGAAACAAGCAAAGTTTTCAGTTGGTCTATCGTCGAGGGAGACGTTAAATTGTCCCTGATACAATTTAATTTGCGTCTACAGAGAATTGCACTGTTTTTACGCGTTGAAATGAGAAGAGGAAATTCAGAAAAATTTGTAACTGCGAATTTAAAAACAAAGACTTTTCAAAGAAAACTAAAATTCAGTCATTTTAAAACAAAACTTGAGAAAAAAGCAACAAGTAGCGCTCATATTCACTATATTAAAATAATTTTCTCCTCCTGATCCTTTCAAATATTTGTTCCTGTTCTCATCACACATCCAATGATTGCTTTAATATTTCATCGCCACTCTGAAGTGTTAAAAAAACAGCACATCAAAATATGATGAAAAATTAAAACGAAATAAAAATTCTGTTTAACGAGTGGTTTACTTAAGTGACTAAAAACAGCGACCACATCAAAGGTGCAGCAACAATCCGCAGCATCGTTTTTGTAGACACACACATGCAAAGCAGCGAGAACAAGCACACACACACACATGCGATTGCACTTAACTCCACTCAACTTCCATCAAATATTCACCACTGCCAATTTATTGGGTGATTCGAAGTCTTCCATACACCACATTCGCCTCCGATCCCGACCACAACAAGTAACGTCGCTCATGTGTAGCTCAGCGCTATGAGTAGCAAGAAATCCTTAGCTTCTACTTCCTTTCTCTTTTCTGCTTCTTTCTTTTCTCCCTCTTCTCCTTCAATGTTTTCTGTCATTCCCACTTTCGAAGGAATCATTGCGCGCTTTTGAGGTAAGCGCAGTATTCATGCTAGGATGAAGCAACATTCGTTCATTCATTGCAATAAAATATTGGAAAAACCATGGCACAGATCTGAGAGTTTGTGTTAGGTGTTCGGTATCCACTATCTTGTATTTAATTTATTGATTTTATGAAAAAATAGAGTTCAACGATTCACTTTTAACTTCAGTTGGTTTGGTTTATTGATATCCATTCAATTACTCCTTTAAATTGAGTCTCCTATTTTTGTTTTAGAACTTACATTCAATATATAACCACGACCGTGAAGATATTTTATATCTAAATATAATATACTGTATGCTATATATGTATGTGCTAGTGAAATATTTTCATACGCTTGGTAAATTGAAATTCAGTTAACAAAGTTTTCTTACAATTTATTGGAAATATTGTAAGATAATACGAGTATATCGGAGATAATACATCCGTTTATTGTAATAGCTCATAAACTAATTCAACTCCTTTGAAATGGTACAACTTCATGTCGCAAATGTCGAAAAATAGCATTTATCAGAAAGTAAGGCATCAAATCCATGGCCTAGTGTCAAATCCATCCGTGTCCACGTGAATCACGGATTAAAAAATCGCTTTAATGGTAAAGTTGACGTGCTGCACAGGCAGCAGACAGCGCATTTGCTATTACAGCTCCCGCCAATTGTGAATTTTTGAGATCTCCGGCATGAGCCGGCTTCCGTCTTGTATTATACTGCCTTCGCCGTGACATAATCGAGAAGAATTTGTAGAATACAATATTTTTATAGTAGGGAATTTTATTAATCTAAAGATTACTTCTTTGGAAAGAGTTGGTTGGAGTAGTTCTTCATGGAAAACAAACTGTTAGAATTCTTCAGCAGTCTCAGTAGCAAATAATCTCATCCGTCCTTTTACCTTCCAAACGGAAATTGGATTTTATTTCTTCTGCTCCTTTATGATAGTTCTGCTTTGTAGCTAAAACCTGGTCGGGTTTGTTCCCTTTATCTCTTTATCCATCGCAGATTTAAGATATAACTAATTTCAGCAATCTTGTTGCCGTGGAATAGATAACGCTATTGTTGATAACCATTATAACTTAATAAATAATATTTTTCTTACTTCCTTTGTAAGGAAGAAGATTTTTGTATAAAGAGATTTTTAAAGATCCTTGGGAGTCGTTGTGAGGTACAATTGTATTGAAGTGAAAAAATTACTGCTTTGAAATACTGTATATCTATCTCTCTCTCTCACACTATCACGCTGAAAGTCTTTCTGGGTCTGTCTGTCGCTCCATTAATTGTTTATGATGCTGGTGAGTTAAATTATCTGTTCTCTCGCCAGACTGAGATATTTTCTACAATAGAACAATCGTTTGTTTGGAAGTAAATAATTCATTAGCGCTGCATAAAACCTGCAAACGCTTTGGATGATGCACGAATATAAATCAAGCATTTCAAAAAGAGGCTTTAACACACACCGCCGCACAACAGATCAACCAAATCCAATCAATTATGGAAATCGTGAATTAATAAATGAGTACGGAGTGAAAACAACGCTTTAGTAATAATATTTGTGTTTGTGAAAATTTGAGCTTCCCTGTTAAATAAACAATTGCCTTGTTATTGATTTTTCTACTACAAATCATCGTAATCAGTAGCACCATCATCATCAACATAATGCTTAGAATACAACATGAATAGTTAATAATTATTAAATTAACAGCAAGCAGAAAATACAAAAATACTTAGTTTAGCTTAAATTATAAAAATTGATTTTGCCGGTATAATAATTTATTTATTTATTTTAACTTCCAAATCATTTAAACTCAATGGATCCAAAAAAATTTACACTAAACGAAAAGAAAAGAAAAAAAAAGAATAACTAAAAAAGAATTTTTAATATAATAATATTTAATTGCAATATTTAATTACAGTCAAAATTAATTTCAAAATTAATTCTATGCAATTCTTACTTAAAATACAAAAAAAACCGTTGAAGTTGTCGTTAAATAAATAAAGTTCCCCAAAGTCAGTTGTTGAATCTAAAACTGATAAATTTTTCATCATTCAGATATGTTTTCCTCATGGTTCCATGGAAGGATTTTTAAATGTCAGCTTCCGCAACATCAGCCATCGATACAAGTGAAATGTGACGGTTTTCATTCTCTCCTTTCGAACAGAGGTTTCGAAATTAAAAATTTATTGTGCAACGATTTACAGTGGATGACAAATAAATATTCAGTCTCATTTTTCATTCTGTGAAGTGACAGCAACAAGCTGCAGGTAAAAGTACAACAAAATAACAAACACCAAGCGCCAGATAATCGAGGAAAAAACTACAGTGAAACCTAAAGTAGAAGAAATGCAAAAAAAAAAAAGGAAAAAACTCATTCCTTTCGGATCAGAAATAATAGAAAACCGCGGAAAACTTTGAAATTTGTACCAATTGCATGTCCTTTTTGCCCTTAGTCTATCGCAAGCTTAATTTTTCTATGAATAGATTATTCTTGCCTTAGTTCTAAGCGTATTTTGTTACGTTGCTTGGATTTTTATCAGTTTTGCATATCTATTCGATTCTTATTTTCCTAGTAATCCTATATTTATCATATTTTCACTTTTTTCTACAGCCTTGCAATAAAGGATTTCACTTCACCACTTTATTTATGAAATTGAATTCCTTCTGAAATTCACACCGAACTTCTCATCCTCTCCTGATTCTCCCATCCGCATGACTCCATCAGAATCGTTGGTATTTTTCATCTCATTCCCTCACCTTTTCGCGAATTTCACACAGAACTTGAGGGTAGGAGAAGTTGAATCGCAGTCCCAATCAACTCGTCAACGAGCGGAAGTTGAAAGTGCAATAACGGAAATGTAACCATTTCCGCCGCCATTCGTATTGCCATATCGCAGTTTTTTATTTCCTCTTTTCATGCTCGTGTTTGTTCTCTATTTTTGATTTTTTTTCTTTCTTCTATTTTTCAATCATTTCGCAATTGATTGAAAGATTCTTCGTTTTCGCGATTCAAAGAGTTGAATACATTTTAAAACTCTGCACCATGTCGCATTGTGTTGAAAGTTTTAAGTGCTTTTGTTTTCATTGTGTTAGAATTTTCTTTCTTCTCGTTCTGTTGCTTTCTCGATGGATTTAAATTTCCAAAACATGCTTCAATCTCGCTTTGTTTTTAGACCGTTTGTTCTCGTTTAAATGCCATAAAACGTTTATAGATCTCACAAAAGTTTAGTATCGATTTTTGATCGCCATTTTTTGCAATTATTACATCAAAATTACTCATTTATATTCTTCCATTTACAAGTAATTTAAAACAACAAATGAAAGAATATTTTTAAAGTGAAATTCGTAAATCAGCCTTTTAATAAAAAAATAAAAATTTTAAATCAAGAGTCGTCTTCAACGAACATATGAATAAAATTTTATCATCCTACAAACTTTAATGTTTCAAAAAATTCAGAAGAAAATATTGCATTTTTTATGTCCTCTTTTCTTTTCTTGAAAAACTTCTTTACAATATTTGTCGAGTTTCTTGTGTTTTTAAAGTATGTTTGACACTTATGATTGAAACTTATTTTACGTCAGTTTGCAATGTTTCAAACGAATTTCAAAGTAGCAATTTTCCTTATGAATAAAGAAAGGGGAATAAAATCATGTTGGTAGCTAGTATAATTCGTAAATTCCTATGTAAATTCATAGAATTACAAACGAATCCAATAGAGAACATTGAAATCTTCTTTGCAATTAGTTTTTCAATTTGCAATCAACGCTTTAAATAATAAATTTTAATCTAATTAAATAAAAATGTTTTAAAAGTTACACAGAAATTTTTTTAACCCAAACAGAGAGAATTATAATAATAATACAACAATAATTAAATTAAATCTCGCGAAGGACCACAACAACGAAAACAACATCAAAAATTAATATTTTCCATCTATTTATTTCAGTTAAACTTTAATTTCAATCTCTAAAAGAAAAGTGGTTAGAAAATAGGTAAAATGTAGGGAAAAGAGGTTAGAAAACCCTTCTATATTTTCATAACCATGAGGATAAATTAACAAATATAAGAACTAAAGGATACACTTCTTGGTTCACCAGTTTGTCAGCTTATTTGTATGTCAAGAGAGAAAAACTTAATTCCAAGCAAAAAGAAGCTCTCCGCTGTTTGAAACCTCTTCACCTCTGTCATTTCTGCGTTCATCCATTCAACCAAACAATATCAGAGCGTTTTAATGCTTCGTTCTTCCCTCATTTCCAGTACAAGAAAAGATTAGTTTTGTTTTCAAAAGTGACCAGCGTAAGAATTTCACGATTTATTCTAAAGCACAAAGCGTTGTGCACGGCCTCGGAAGGAAGGAAGGAAGGAAGGAAGGAAGTGAGCGGAGGCGGCCAGTTACTTCAAATGCTCCTCATCCGCTCCGTAGAAAAAACTAAATTCTGACCGAGGCCAAAGAAGATTTTTGCGCCAAGTGCTTTTATCGTTGGCGGGTGCTGAAGGTTCTACGATGCGGCTGCGGCTGCTGTTCACTTTCAAGTGCATTCGTAAAGGAGCAGAAAGCTGCTTAGCGACGAAAGGTTTTCAACTTGGCTTGTCACAAAACAAAAGAAATAACGTTTTTCCTTCAAAACTTCTATCAAACAAACGTTCACTGCTCCTTTTTACTTTGTTATAGTTTTGCGAGATTATTTTTAGAAGGTTTTTGTTAAGTGATTAAATTCTGTATTCTTTAGTTCGAGCTTTTGTTCATTCATATTTTATATATCATCGCATAGTTTATATTCCGCAAGTTTTAAGTGATTGAATGTTTTTCCCCAAATATACTCGGAAAATCCTAACGAATAATGCTGAGTACCTTTAATTATTTCTTGTTGATTTTGTGACTTATTTTCTTATGCATGCCTTTCATTTTAACAACGAATTTCAATCCCCGAAGTTATATCAATTAACCTTCTGTCCAAAGTTCACACATCAATTTTTCCGCTCCATTAGCATACATTTCTCTGCTCCTTGCGCTTCGATCCTGTCGTACAGTCGACCGTTAGAGAAGCTGAAATGTCGAGTACATCAGCCAGGAGCCAAGAAATCTGTCGCCGTCGACCGCATCTGGTGCAGTGACATGTTTTGCAAAATTAATTACGTCTGAGCTGTGAACTGTTGCGGTTGCAAGGACAGCTTCTTGCGCTCTTCTGCAGTCCTCTATGATTTCTTCTCTTGAATTTCTAGTGTAATTAAATAATGAAATTCGTAGTTTTCCGCTTCTGCTGTTGTCCATCCAAGCGTTGCAATGCTCAAGACATCCACAGAAGAGTTTGAATTTAATGGAAACCCAGGAATATAAAGTAAGTAATTCTGCTTGCAACGTCACGAGATAATGAAACAGAATCAATGAATCATGCAGATTGCTACGAAGGCAACCGCAGGATATCTATATTTAATATCCTGAAAAAACATTTTTAATTGACAAAAAATTGTTGTGTTAGAAGACAATGATTCCGCTTTGCTTCTTCAGCAAAGAAACCAGATTAGGACAATGTTGATGAAGTGCTTAGAAACAATTAAAACGAACGAATTTGAACAATAACTGAAGATGTTCTTCGCGCAGCAGGATTCTGGGAAAGGATGCGAGCGAATGCACAGCCGAACTGCCGAATGAAAGTCCTTCAGTCTGTTCAGCCGAGGGACTTAATTGACAGCATCCGGATGCTGTTAAATGAACCCAGCTTTGTTTGACGTTTTCGTTTAATGAACGAACGGGAGAACTCGGGAAAAAGAGAAAATACTTCCTAGAACAAGAGGAAGAAAAACAGTGAAAAAGGGTAAAGAAACAAAAGTAAAGTGAAACCGGGAAAATCGACTGAGATAAAGAAATGAATGGGTTTTGAGGAAATCCCGAGACGAAAACTATTCTTCAGTGAATTTTTGCTGAAGAAGAAATCTAAGCAAGGAGTGGATAAACATGAAGAGAGGAGTGAAAATAACGCAGCAATTAGCAACCATCTCAAGTACGATAAAATGGAGATTGCTTTTTCATAGCAATTTCCGAAGAAATTCGGTTCGCAATTAATTTCTCCAAAAAGCAAAATAGAAATAAGAAAAAATTCTATCATTTTAGGGATATTTCCTGATAGAAGAACAAAATACGAAGTCTGTTTGCAAAGTCTGTCTATTAGAATTAAGTATTTCGAGTCATTTTATTTCAGCCTTTTGAAATGTTTTCGATAGAAGTTTTCGAAAGACCGAAGAAGAAGCTATAAAAAGGTATTTATAACTTTGGTCTGAGATGGACACGTTTATACTTAATTTTGGCTGCCAAAATACATAAAAAATGACCATGAATCGATGTGAATTTGCGTCCGTGCTGATCATGATGAATCGTTGAAGTCTTCTGGAGCAACACCGCAAACTACTGTTCTTCTTTATCAAAAGAAATTGGCCCTTAAAAAAGGAAAGTTTGAATGAAAGAAATTACGATATGCGATACTCATATACCGTAGGTTTCAGACTTAAGACATTAACTTTTATTAGAAATCAGATTGAGCATTCATTCTTGCTAAACGTCCAAACTTCATCGGCTTAATTAACAGCAGCTCGTAACTATAAAACTCTCCATGGATGCTTTTGCGTGTAATGATGATGCTTATTTTAATGTAAACTGAAGTTCGTGCGGGAAATTTTAAGGAATTCGGCATTCATTCTGCTAGCCACTGGAATCTGAAGATGTAATGCAAGAGAGATGGAAAATAGGAAAAATTAAACTGCGATGCGAACGAATTCGACACGTTCAACAGTCGTAAAAACCGATGACAGATAAAAAACTTTAGTAGATAGTAAAAAGTCCTGTGGACACATTTCTACGAAAAAGCAGAAAAATAAATGAAAATGACGAAATCACGATATGAAGCAAGTCATTCAAAGTTTTTCAATGTAGCAAATTTATTGTCTCTGGACGGACGTCGAACAGAAATGTTTCTGGGCTCTCAACAAAGCGTCGCGGACCAGAAGATCCATATTTATTTATTTAACTCAATATATTTTTTATAATAAAAGTTTTTCCGGATGTTTGAAGTAGTACTAGTTCGTTGCTAGGCATTGAAAATATGTGAACTGGGTTTTTTATGCGCATTTCCACAGTTCTTATCGTAGGATATATGTATTCTTTTTCGGAGATTTTGTTTATATAAATATGTATGTTTCATAGGTTTTGCTGTAGAAAGTGTATCTTTAGACATTTGTAAAACAAATGCAATTTTCATATAAACAATAATAAATATTATGCTTAATATAGCTTTTTTTAGCACATTAAATTAACTCCTTCTGGTTGTGGAAAGCGGCGAAGGTTGTGTCTGATCGAACCTCGAACGAAGGACTCATAAACCCAAGAATATGAGGAGAGTTACGCTAAATCCACAACAAGAATATCAGTGCATCAATATATACAATAATATATGCTCGTTGCTCCAATCGAATCTCCGATTTCGCCGCTAAAGCGAATATAAACTACGATAAAAAGTTTGGAAATGCGTATATAAAAAACCCAGTTCACGTATTTTCAATGCCTAGCAACGAACTTGTACTACTTCAAACAACCGAAAAAACTTGTGTTACCTCTGGAGGTGTTTCAGTGTTGATTGAATCGTTCATCTGACTAGATGTTGTTCATTTGATTTAGTTTTCTAGAGTTGACTTAGTCCTTAGTTGGCTCAAGAGTGTATTGTTGCTGTTATTGCTGAGAAGAAATTGAAACAATTATTAAATGTAATTAATGTAATCTAATTATTAAAAAAGCATTAATTTCAGTATCCTTTTTAATCATACAGGAAAAATTGTGGCGCACTGATTAGTTCCTGCATCGAAAGCAATGTCTACTTCGGTCTGATGATATGACGGTCATTTAAATTTAAGTTAATCAAATTGTCTAAGTAGGACTTGAGTTGTTTAGGCTTTTAATTAAAATGTCTAATATATATCTTTTATATATCTATTAATAAATACGATGTTATTTGGTAATGAAAACTTTTCTAAAAAATTTATTAGGAAAATATAACAAACGTTGCTTGGCAACAAGAAGCTTCTTTTGTGTGTGTGTGTTTTTGTAGAAATCAATGGCTGCTCGAATAGAAAAAAAAAGGTAGAGATTCCTTTGTGGGTCTGTTTAAAAGTTTCGTATTTAAGCTTTTGTAAGACTGGAAAGACTAAAAAATCCTTTGCTTTTTCCACTTTTTATTCTGTGTTCTCGGTACTTTTCTTTTCCATTCGTCGGAAAAGTTAATTATTACAGTCATGGACATTTGTTAGTCTTTTTAGTGGTTAATTGAATGAATTTGAAGATGTTGCTCTTAATGGACGAATGAAAAATCTAATATCAACCCAGCGATAAATTCACATGTCTACATATGAAGTATTGCATACTTAATTATAAAGATTTTCCAACTTTAACCTGCAAGAAATAATACTCAAACAGTCAAACACAGGCAAATAATGACAAACACTTCTCATACATACATCACAAAGTTACACTGATTCACGACAATGGCGACAAGCTCGAGAAGAAGAGACGTTGTATGTGTTTGGGCATCTTTATTGTCGAAGTTCTTGCGTATATTTATAATATGAACTGTTTTTGTTCAGGATGTTGAAGATAATCGAGTGTAGAATCGGGTATGAATAGTAACACACGTTTTCATTTACTATAATAAACATTAAAGAGACGCAACGAAGATTGTTAATATTTTCGGAAGGTTTTTTTCGGTTCATATGTACTCAACCTTTTCTGTTCTGATTCAGTGATAACCTATACTCGGTTCTTGGCAGAAAACTCATTAATATTCGGCTAATAAACTATTTTCTAGTAGCAGTTTGGCCCATATGTTTTTAGTTGGTTGTATTCTGTAAAATTAGCGACATCGCCTTCATTATTGTTTTTAGCTTTAATGTGACTCTTTTCGACTCCTGTTTGTGAATGGAAAGAACCTTTAACTGCATAATAAATAACGATAAATTATTACTCAGCGCAAATTCTTTCCTGGCATTTTTTGAATTCAATGGGTTCGTGTTTCATCCGGCCAAAAATTTTAGAGATTCAGTGCCTAGTTGAAATTAGTAACATCATTTATTTACAAATATATACAATAAATATAAAATTATTTAAAAATTATGTATGCGTAGTTATTGCTCCGATATAAGCATAAGAGTATAATATTTATTATTGGTGTACAAACCTTCAGAGTTTCAAAGTCGAAACTGAAGGAAAAAAATAATATAAAAATGTTTTAAAAAAACCTATATACAAACGATTGGTTGAATATGTTTTATAAATTCATTTTTCAAATTTCATATTGAGTCCATTTTAGAAATTGAAACGCTTCTTCAAAGAGAAGCCAAGGCCCTGGAAAGCAAAGTTTAGAAGAACCTCTCCCACAGACTTGATATTTCATGAAGCCATATATTTTTATCCCGCATCACGCAACCTACGCTTCTGAACGTATTCCAATCTCGAGTCTCCGATTTCGCCGTTAAAGCGAATATAACCTACGATAAAAACCTGTGGAAATGCGTATGTAAAAAACCCAGTTCACCTATTTTCAATGCCTAGCAACGAACTTGTACTGCTTCAAACAACCGAAAAAGTTTTTATTATAAAAAATATATTGACTTGTTCGGATCGAAATTTTTCCCAGCACAACTTTGGAGCAATTTTTCCTAATTTTAACCATCCACTGATGCAAATGGTTGCATTTATTGGGTTCAAAGGCGAGTGACTGTGTGACGGTTCGAGGAACAAAAATTTAGCAATTAGAACGACAATTAAAATTGAATTTCGGATTTTATGACTCTTATCATATTCGCTACAGTTGTCTGCGCTGCTGCAAAATATTCCTACCAAATTATAAAACGTGTCACTGGGAAGAGGTGGATAGTGACGATGTGGCGAATAGAGCCAGAGAACCACGGTCCTTTCCTTGTCAAACGTTGTGATAGGAAAATTTTGCTGCAACGCTGGCAGGTGGAGCGAAGGTAATGAGAGTCGTAAAAGTCGATGTTTTCTCTTTTTGATTTTTGTCGGTTCCTAGAGTATTTTGACTCCCACTCTATCACACTTCACCGCTTAGAAACCGGTAAATCTAGCTCCTTGCAAAAGGAAAGGCTAAATTTATAAAAATTGCTCCGAAGGAGCTTCTGTGAAATTTTCCCTGAACACCTCAATATATTAACTCCGCCTGGTTGAGCCTTACGCGAAACCTGCCGGTCCCAAGCCCGGATAAAGGAGGAGGGTTTCTTTTTCGGTGGACAGCGTCCGCTTTCACCATTTTCGGTCCCACTGTCCACCACGAAATATGTACATATCAGCGTCTGTTCCAAAGAGCAATCCGGCTCCCTAAGAACCGTAGGCATTAAAAACGGATGTAGATATAAGGAAGAGCTTCAATTGATCTGAGATGAAGTAGTTTTCTAGAAATTATGAAAAAATCAATAAAACATATCACTTTTAATTTCTTTCCGCTTGGGAATATACTTTTGTGAAATACCCAATCTATAGAAGAGAGAAATTTTTTTTTCTTTGCTTTCTCATGTGGTTTTTTCGAAGTCGCAAACATTGAAATATCTTTAAGAAGTTGTCAACACTTGTTTACACGTCGTTATAGAAACAGATGCAGGTTTTTGAACTATTGCCAACTTTTGGGTTGGTTTGCATTTTGGCAGACTCAACAAAAAAAAGGAAATTCAAATGTTGTTTCGTTTTGTTGGGCCGCTGCTGTTGACTATCTAAAAAGAGCATCTTCTATTCTTTTCTTTGTTTCTTTTCTTTTCTTTTAAACATCTCCAGCAACCAACAACCACGATGCATTTTTAGCAGTTCTTTCCCTGCCAATATTTGGCAAGCTTGGAGCAACGAGAAAAAACTTGGAAAAGAGGCATTATAAATGAGTGTTTACAGGAACCGAATTTTTAACATCTTTTGAAAAACCAAGAATCAAGGAAACCACAATACAAAAACTTCAAAAACTGATTTTTATTACTAAGACTTTCCCAAAATCTCAAAATATTAACGCTAAGAACATAGTATAGTTATTTTTTTTTGTTTCGATTAACTACACTCTTAAGTTTAAATACGAGGTATTGCTTTTGAATTTCGCCAATGCCAAAGATAACACTTTTGTGTTTTACATCGAGTCATCGGCGAAACGCTGAAGCCGAGCCAAAAAAATTGATGGCAAAAATATGAAATTTCATGCCAAATAAAGCTGTTGTCCTACAGTTTGAAACTTTGCCCACAGAAATGTGATAATATTTGGATAAAATTTTAATAATTCCGGTTACAGGAAATTAAAAAAACATCGAAAAGCCCAAATCTATATTTTTTATTCAAAATTTTGAATGATTTAATTCTCTGTTTTGATACTCTGTTTTGATTCTTTATCTGTTTTTTCCCACTGCGTATAAGTATTGATTGTCACTTCATTCATTGCACCGAGCCAACGATATCAAATATTCATTAACAACAAGCGAATTGTGTGATTCACAAAAAAATTAAAAACTTCATTTAGATGAAAGCAACTGCAGATATTGGACAATATTTCCTACACTCATACAGCAAAATTAGATGGCGAATCAGGACCACTAAAATCAGGATTTTTGGAATATCTTCAGGAAAATTCAGTTCCTGTTCCGATTCCTCTGTCAGTTTCAGCAAAACTAAAATTTTTCTTAGTGAAAAATGTTGCCAAAGTCTTTAATAAGGCAAATGCATTGATTGGCTATAAGAAGCCTCGTTTCATGAAAAAGTACACCTGTATTGAAGGTTGAATATGCTGATAATAATTTGTTATACTACATATTTACTGAATGTTATTGTGTGTGTCTCTAAGAATGCTTCCTTGCGCAACATCATCGCAAGGACATTCATAGCGTGCGTGAATTTGAAGCTTATCTTCTCTTCGTGGCTCTTAGCTCCTACGGAATTTTGATCCTTATAAAGCTTCTAAACACAAACATGTGTTTTACCAACAGCTCATGTGTATGCGTGTGGAATAAGCAAACCTCTTGAAGTTTTAGCAGCTTGCAAATACGATGTCCTGATCCTTTTTATCTCGAAAAATTGCAGAGAAGTTAACATCAGGAAAACATCGAACACAAAGGAAACTTGAAGCTGATTGCTTGAAAAGTGGGCGTGAACTCCTTGAACAATGGCCATTAACTAAAAATATTTGATGTACAAGATCTTCAAAGTTTCAAAGTCGACAGCTGAAGACAAGAAAAAGGATATAAAGAATTGCTAAAGTTTGAAATAAATCCCAAACAAGTAAAATAAAAAGTCGAACAATAAATTATATTAACTAAGTAGCATTTTGGTGAATTTTAAAGCCTTGAACTCAAAATCTGGAAAAAGTGTCTGCCGTGTCTAAGTTTCTTAATAAAAGTCCTTTGGAAGAATATATTTGCATCTTATAGCGGTCCCAAATACAGTTTTCACGGTCCTTGTCGGTTTGGCTTTGATTTTTGCCGATAATTCGAAAAATTCTTCAAGAGAAGTTTTCTTTTGGCGACCGATCAGCGATGCTCGAAATGGATATTAAAATTTAAATATCTGAATATCGAAATTTTTCACGGTTACAGTACTTTATTCTTTTTACTACGTACACATAAAAAAAGACAAGATTTGCGCCTTACAAACGCCATGTGTTTTCCATTTTTTTAAGATTCTAAACTTTGATCTGCTTTTGACAGGTTCACAATTGTGCCTGCAACCGAAATCATTAAAGATTTATCCAAATATTATGACATTTCTGCTGGCAAAATTTAAAACTCCGACAACAGCTTTATTTGGCACGAAATGCAATATTTTTGCTCCCATCTTTTTGGCTCGGCTCCAGCGGTCGCCGATGACTCGCGCGAAAACTTTTATCTTTGGCATTGACGAAGTTCAAAAAGCCTACATCATCGGCTGACGAATGATGGATATGAAAAGTGGAGGGATTGACCATCAATAAAAAGTTCCTGAACTTATTTAATTATATAAAAATGGCGGCTCTTTGGTTGCATGAAACCTCGTATTTAACCTTTGAGTGTAGGGAATCGAACCCAAAAAAATAACTGTATTATGTTCTTAGCGTTAATATTTTAAGATTTTGGAAGGTCTTAGTAATAAAAAGCAGTTTCTGAAGCATTCGTGTTGTGTTTTCCTTAATTTTCCTTGATTGTTGGTTTTTCAAAAGATGTTGAAAATTTGGTGCCTGTAAACATTCATTTATAATGCCTCTTTTCCAAGTTTTTCCTCGTGACTTAGAAAAACCGTGCTATTGGCGAAGCTTGCCAAATATTGGCAGAAAAAGAACTGCTAGAAAAGCATCGTGGTTGTTGGTTGCTGGAGATGTTTAAAAGAAAAGGAAACTGCTGTTTTTAGATAGTCAACAGCAGCGGCCCAACAAAACGAAACAACATTTGAATTCTTTTTTGTTGTTGAGTTTGCAAAATGCAAACCAAGCAAAAGTTGGCAATAGTTCAAGAACCTGCATCTGTTTCTATAACGACGTGTAAACCAAGTGTTGAATATGTTATATAAATAAATGTTCGTAGCTTGGACAATTTCGTGAAGACATTTCAATGTTTGCGACTTCAAAAACAAAAACAGCTCAGAAAGCAAAGCAAAAATAATTTCTCTCTCTTATGGACTTGGTATTCAACGAAAGTATTCCCAAGCGGAAAGAATTTCGAAGTGATATGTTTTATGGATTTTTTCATAATTTCTAGAAAACTACTTCACCTCAGATCAATTGAAGCTCTTCCTTATATCTACATCCCGTTTTTAATGCCTACGGTTCTTAGGGAGCCGGATTGCTCTTTGGAACAGACGCTGATATGTACATATTTCGTGGTGGACAGTGGGACCGAAAATGGTGAAAGCGGACGCTGTCCACCGAAAAAGAAACCCTCCTCCTTTATCCGGGCTTGGGACCGGCAGGTTTCGCGTAAGGCTCAACCAGGCGGAGTTAATATATTGAGGTGTTCAGGGAAAATTTCACAGAAGCTCCTTCGGAGCAATTTTTATAAATTTAGCCTTTCCTTTTGCAAGGAGCTAGATTTACCGGTTTCTAAGCGGTGAAGTGTGATAGAGTGGGAGTCAAAATACTCTAGGAACCGACAAAAATCAAAAAGAGAAAACATCGACTTTTACGACTCTCATTACCTTCGCTCCACCTGCCAGCGTTGCAGCAAAATTTTCCTATCACAACGTTTGACAAGGAAAGGACCGTGGTTCTCTGGCTCTATTCGCCACATCGTCACTATCCACCTCTTCCCAGTGACACGTTTTATAATTTGGTAGGAATATTTTGCAGCAGCGCAGGCAACTGTAGCAGTAGTAGGGATATGTACCTTCTAACCCAACGTAGCGACTGCGCTGCGTGTGGAGCGTGTGGAGCTCTGCCGCTGCCATAAGGTTTGTTAAGGTTTGTGTGTGTGTCAGGGTCTCTGCCAGCGTGTGGAGGTATGCCTGATGTGGGTTAGAGTGAGACGTGGATATACGACAGACAGACGGACAGACGGTTCTAAATACATACAGACATACGTACATATATAATACGGACGGACAGACGGTTATTCATACATACAGACAGACAGACTGACAGACCGACAGACTGACAAATAGACAAACGGACGGACATACATGTGTAAGTAGTGGGAAAGGAAGGGAAGGAGGGAAAAGTGTGTGAGCATGATCGAAGTGATGGGAGAGCAGAAGATGCAGATGGTCGTTGAGTAGGAACATGTTGTTGTTGTTATTTGTTGTAATATGATTGCTAGTGAACGAGGCCGACGGTCCACAGAGTTAGTGTAAACAAATTTTTGGTGGTTTCTTATGCTGTAGGCTTGCAGTGTGTATGTTTGTGTGTTTTTTTTTTTTAATGATTTTTTTAAGTGAACGGAGTGCCGTCGACTGAGTTGGTGTAATAAAATTTTGGTCATTGTTTTGATTCTTTAATTGCTTGTGTTGTTGTTGTTATTTGTTGCAATAGGAATCTTATGTAGAACGGGTCGCCGTGGAGTTAATGCAAACAAATTCCGTTGGTTTCCCTTTTCTTGCTTATGCTGTTGTTGTTGTGGATTTGTTTTCAATACTTGGTGACATGTGGTAGGATTATGTGTATGCCCAATGCGTGGCACGACAGAATATCTTTTTGTTTCTGTTCTATTATTCTTTGGTATGTATTTTGGGAATGCGTTCCTTGTGATCGTGAGCGGTGACATTCATATTTTATGGCTATTTTTTCTTTAAGTAAATGAATTGAGACCCTTTCAAGTGGATTCTTGGTGAACCAAATCTCAGCTTGCTACAAATGTGAATAATTTGAGTTCATTGAACACATGTAGGGTTGATTTTTCTTTTCGTACAAATGTAGGTCATTTTATGTTCATTGATCTTTAACTCTGACTACAAAGCATGAGATCGATGGACTTGGAAGACTCAATTAGTTTATATATGTATATGGTGTTGTATATGTTAGTGATATATGCATGTTTGTATATATATATATAGTATATGCATGTAAATCTCGTAAATGGAGTATGTTTAAGTTCTAGATTAGGTGAATTGTTAGGTTTAAGTAAATCATATTTAAAGTTATGTATCAGTATATAATAATTATAATGTGATAGATTGTTGACGAGTGACGATGGAAAACTTAAACATTTATGAATTTACCGATCGTGTTCATCAGTTTTTAATAAAGCAAAAGGAAAATCTACTTGAGGAACATTTTGAAGAAATTCTAAGCGTCTATTCAAAGTTATGTCGTAATCAACATCATGAAAAAGTTGAATCTATTCATGGAAATCATTATGAGAACTGCTGCTGGTCTTCAGATAAATGCTGCGATGGTCCTGACACTTGTGCGTGCTACATGTTAGAGTACCAAATTTCTAGAGTTAACAAATTAATGTCGTTGTATTCTAGATTGCTGTAGAACCTGTTCGAAATTGCAATATTGTATAATAAAAGACTATAGTTAAAGTTTAATATATTTTGTTTTTTATTTATTTATTTTGTAATTTGTATCATAAGTATGTATGTACATATTTATTACGTTTAATAATAGAATGGCTGCGAAAGCGGAATGTCGGTAATCACCTCCAAGCGAAAATCATCAGAACCGTCCTTCACTATTTTAATCAAATAGTAGAAACCGTTATTGAATTCCTTAATGGTGTCATCACAAATGCTGGTGAAGCGTTGAGGCAGAAAAACAACTTTGTCCCCTAGTTCCATTAATATGCGTTGCCCATATTTTGTTTTTACTCGTCGCACAGTTTTGATAGGATAGCTTGCGTTTGCCTCCATGTTTTTGATGGTTAGTACAGTTTTCTCTATCACATTTTTCTTGTTGAAATCATCCACAGCTGTTAGAGAAAAAGTTGATAAGGTTGCCTGGTTTTGTTCCATTTTACTTTTTCGTTCTTTTTTGTATATTTTTTATTTTAAATAGAAAGTAATTTTTAGGTTTGCGCGTTTGACTGTTTCGTTCGAGAGTTTTACAATGACTGAATGAAATGATACAGTCAAATATCATATTATATTTTGTTTGTATATACTTTATATTATGTAGTATGCTTTATATAATGTTTTCTATATACTCTGTAATAATAACACAAATTCCCTTCAATGTGAAAGAGAGTATAAAAGAGAGCGAGAGACTTAGTGAGAGAGTAGAAAACCCCAAACAATAAAATATTACATAAATAATTTATATATATATATATACATATGTCTTCAGTATTTTATTTACCAACGAACAACACACAACATGAACTCTATCGCTATGTCGTTATTTTTGAAACGTGTTCACAACTTTCTAATGACTCAGAAAGAAAATATCCTGGATGAACATTATGAAGAAATTTTCACGAGCTATGTGAAATTAAGTCGGTACGAAGGCGCTTTGTTGATAAAATCACATCATGGCTATCATTATACCATTTGTTGTTGGTCTTCAAAAAACAGCGCTGATGTATCTGATGCCTGCATCTGTAGTAACCTCGAATTTAAGATTAGAAGAATTAATAAATTGATTGCTTTATATAGCAGATTATATAAAATGTAAAAAGCAAATATGTAAATTAAACAAAATAAACTTAAGTAAACAAATTTATTTTTATTCTTTATTAAACAAAGTAACATTACATACAAATTTTTATATATTCATCACTTTATTGAATATTTTTGATTTGCATTATACAAAAACTCCAAACACAAGTGTCCACAGTTATATGAATTATAATTTTGATGTTGAGTGTAGTTGTATTGGATTCCATTACCCATATATTGAATTATTTCATGCGGTGGTTGCAAGTTTCCAAAACTGTCATAATATTTCTTTATATTTCTATTCTTATAATATGCTACCCAATGAGTACCAGGACCGCTGGAAGTGTCTAAGTTAACAATTCCACATTCTTTTTCATGTATTCGCTTCGGTAGACTATCTCTCATGAACACGCCTCTAAAATGTGGCAATTTATTAGCATGTTTCATCAAGTCGACGTTTGTAAGAGGTCTTCTGGGTAGCTTCTTTAAAAGTTTTTTGGTTGAGGGTGATAATATAGTCCCAATCCTTTTTTGTATGGTTTAAGATACAAGCCTTTCCCCATTGCAATTGCTTCCATTGTTTGATTATGTCGACTTGCTTCCTTCAGTTGTTTTCTTGCAGCGTTAGTTTCATTGATTGCTTTTGCGATTGCTGCGCCACCAGATGCTAATCCACCAACGGCTCCAAGAGCAGTTAAAATAGGTACTAATGGTAGAAATCCTCCAACCTTCGGAATAGGAATAACACGTGGAATTTCAATCATGGATTTTTTTCGTCCAAAAGACTTTTTAATTACTCCTTGTGCCATTTTAATAGCATTAGGAATATCTTCAGGTTTTCGTTGCTTAATAAATTTTAATGCATTTTTAATGGTTTTAGTGAATATTTTCTTTGCACAGCTGCCTTTAAACTTCTTCTTCTTTATTTTCTTAAGAGTTCTGTTTAACTGGTTTCCCATACCGACTTTTACTTTAGCTTTCATTGCGTTTGTAACTAAGAATGCGTTTATTCGTTCACCAAGTTTAGTGTCCTTAGATATTGATCTTCGAAAAGCCTTTTCAGCTAATATTTTATCTGCTTCGTGCCTTTTATTTAAATCTTTACTTTGAGAATATGCAATATCATGCTCTTTACATGCAGTGTCCAATGGATTGATTCCGCTGTCACCTCTAGCTAAACGATCTTTTAGTTTAGTTCCTGGACCACAAAATTGATAACCCGGTAAATGAAGTTCAAATGGCAGAGAATTAATAGCTTTATTGAATAAACCTCTTCCAATCACTGGTTTAGAAAGACTGGAACCTTTTTCGTACATAATAACCATTTTATAACCATTCGACAACAAATACGAAATATAAATGAATAAAAAGGCTTGAATGCTTTGTATTTATATCATAAGTTAAAATGCGCTTCGTTAAACAAGACAAATTAATAAAAGTAAAAAATTTGGATCCTGTTACAAACAGTGTCACAAAATCCAGGCACAGTTCACTGCTACCGAATACAATTAGATGTGTTATTGTTGGACCTTCAAACTGCGGAAAGACTAATGTCATGTTAAGTTTAATAGAAAGTCCAAATGGACTAAACTTTGCAAACATATACTTATACTCAAAATCACTTTATCAACCGAAATATGAATATCTAAAGCGTTTAATAAAACCAATTCAAAATATGGGATTCTTTACATATTCCGACAATGAAAAAGTTCTCAAGCCGGATGAAGCAAAACCAAATTCAATAATGATATTCGATGATGTAGCTTGTGAGAAGCAAAACAACATTCGAGAGTACTTTTGTATGGGCAGACACAAATCTATTGATTGCTTTTACTTATGTCAAACATATACAAGAATTCCCAAGCATTTAATACGCGATAATGCAAATTTTATAATTATGTTTAAGCAAGATGAAATGAATATTAAGCACATATACCATGATCATGTCGGAACCGATATGGCATACGCAAAATTTCTAAATATATGTGGAGAATGTTGGAAAGATAAATACGGATTTCTAGTAATAAGCAAAGATGATGCAATTGATAATGGTCGTTATAGAAAGGGATTTGATATATACATTCACATATAATTAATAAAGACAGTTTCACGCTGTATTCATATTAGTATGTTACCTAACTTTCAACTGCTAACATTGATGTACACGATACACTTCACCTGATATTTATTTATAACTGATAGCTGTTTTCCTGATCTGATAGCTGTTTTTCCTGAACTGATACCTGTTTATAGCTGATCTGATAGCTGTTTCTCATGATCTGATAGCTGTTTTTCCTGATCTGATAGCTGTTTTTTCCTGATCTGATAGCTGTTTTTCCTGATCTGATAGCTGTTTTTCCTGATCTGATAGCTGTTTATAGCTGATCTGATAGCTGTTTTTCCTGATCTGATAATTGTTTATAGCTGATCTGATAGCTGTTTTTCCTGATCTGATAGCTGGTTTTCCTGATCTGATAGCTGTCGCCAAAATGAATGAAAAAATATTAAAAGATCTTATTAAAACTAGACGAGTGCTTAAACAGAAATTCAAAAATATTAAACTTGGGAAAGCGGATCTAGAGAATCAATTAGAAAAAACGTTTAAACCGATTACAAAGCCTCTAAACAAATTGGTGCAAAAATCGAACATAAGTACTCACGACAATACGAAACACAACTTAAAAGTAAAGTTACCACTAAAACTTAAAACAAGTACTCCAGCTAAAGCACTAAAAACTGATTTTTCAAATGATACTCTGATCAATGATGATGAAGATGAAGACGACGATGACTTTTACTCTCAGGTGGAGGATGATGATGAAGATGAACAATTGCCGCGTGAAATCGATATTTCTACAAAAGATGATGAGAAATGCACTGAATCAATACTTTACTCCAGACTACAGCAACAGAATGAGTTGGATACTACATATGGACCACACAAAGGATTGGATGGTAAATGGCGAATCGGCGATAGCACCTTTAGCATATGTAATGACAAAATAACAATATCAGATAATATTTGGAACTTTACACCTGGATTGATGGAACTCTTATATCTAAAAGAACCAACAAAATATGACAAAGCAGATCTACAAGCATACAAACTTATCTTAGAAAATACTAGTGTTCACAAACGTAATTTCAACAGAAATGAGCAAGTAAAAGGAACTAGGGCCTTCAAATACACCAACATTATAAAACCATTATTTAATGACGCATCGCCGTCAACTATCTCACAGAAAGTAACAATGGGAACAGGTTTCATGAGTGTTAATCCACTGAAACCTAATTATATATATTGGGATGATCCAAATGAGTTAGTTGATAGATTGAGGCTTTTGTTGTCTTCACAATCGGCTGGACACACCAATCACAACAACGAAATCATGTCCATTATTGAAGAATTGAGAGAATCTAATATAATAGTATAAATCTTCATATAAATAAACAGCTCTTTTCTAAAATGAAGGTAATTACAAAATGAGCGTTGACAAGTTCGGTCATTATTCCATTGAGATCTCATCAAACAGTAAATTAAAGCGAAATTTTTCAAAAGCTTTTGGTCTCAATTTGGATAGCAATAAAAACTTGGATCTCCGTTGGAAACGCCTGAGAAATGTTAATACACCTGTTGATGACAACGATGGAGTAACAAAATTATATGTTGACTATATCATAAATCAAATGAATGTGGAATTTAAAAAACAAAATAATACACTAAAGGAGCAAATAAATAAAGATATTGAAAAAGTCAGCAAAAAGTTTCAATCACTAGTTGATGATAGTCTTAAACTGATAAAGACTGAATTTAAAGAAGAGTATGATATACTGAGAGAAGAAATAAACAAAAACACCGACGAGGTAGTCTCTCGAAAACTACAGATCACAAAAGACGATATTGAAAGTAATCTTAAAAATTTTGTAAAATATACAAGTGAACAAATTGAGCGAATTGAAAGCTATATATTTCAAGAACTACAGAAAAGACCGAAATCCTTAGCTGATTTAGAAGAGAAAATTCTCAATGAAATGCAGAAAAGAAAAGATTCTCACAGAGTTATTAAGATATGAGTAAAAAGCAAGCTGTAGTGGAGGAGCTTCACAGACAAGCACGTAAGAACTTTAAGCGAAGGCGTGTCATAACTAAAGGAATAGATGATCTTTGGCAGGCGGATTTAGTTGAAATGGGTGCTTATTCGGTATACAATGATGGCTATCGTTTTCTTCTAACTGTAATTGATACATTCTCAAAGTATGCTTGGATTGTGCCATTAAAATCTAAAAACGCTACTGATGTTACTATGGCTATGAAATCCATATTCTCCTTGAAACGGAAACCAAAGAATTTACAAACCGATGACGGCAAGGAATTTTTCAATGGAAATTTTCAACGTTTAATGAAAAAATATCACATCAACCATTACTCAACATATAGTATTTTAAAGGCGTCAATTGTTGAGCGCTTCAATCGAACGTTAAAGCAGATGATGTGGAAGATATTCAGTTATAATGGCTCATATCGATGGATTGACTTGTATAAAAACTTAATTAAAAAATATAACACCAAAAAGCATCGAACCATCAACATGTCTCCAATCAAAGTGAATTCGAGTAACGAAAAATTATTATTAAGCACCGTCTACAACAACCTGAAAATATTTAGAAAGCCAAAGTTTCAGGTAGGAAATCATGTACGCATAAGTAAATATAAACACGTTTTCGAGAAAGGTTATACTCCAAATTGGACAACGGAAATATTTAAAATTAAAAATATAAGAATTACAAACCCAACAACATACATTCTTGAAGACTACCAAGGGAATACAATTAAAGGTGGATTCTATGAAAATGAACTGCAGAAAACAAGATATCCCAATACATATCTGGTAGAAAAAGTTCTTAAGACCAAAGGCAGAAAAGTTTTTGTGAAATGGTTAGGATTTAGCGATGATCATAATTCCTGGATCAATAAGAATGAAATTTTATGAAAAAAATTTTTATATACATACATACTAAAATAAATAAAATAATATTGTTAATAAAAGAAGAATATATGTGTTTTTCATTTCATTAGTCAAACTACTCGCAACATGTCAATTACTCTTACTTTAACCGGAAATAAATCTGTTTTATCAGCTAATTACTTTCCACCTTTAGATTTAGAGAGAGCGTATGTTTGTGGTCTTGTAGACTTCCATAGTTACCATACAATACCAAACGTCGATCACGAAAATAACTTATTTCACATTGGCAATCATACTATTGAGATTCCTGTCGGGTCATATGAGCTGGATGACATTGCTGAATTTATCCAAAATAAATATTCTAGTATAGATCAGAATGAGAAGGTGGAAATAGCCGCAAATCCTAATACATTGCAAGCCTTTGTAGGATCCAGCAATGAAACTATTTTCTTTAATAAAAAACGAACCATCGGCTCTCTACTCGGTTTCAGTGAAAAAGTATTGGAACCAGGAAAATTGCATACTTCAGACTTGCCAGTGAATATAACAAAGATAAATGCTATACACATTGAGTGTGACATAGTTACTGGTGCATATATTAACAATATACCAGCGCATACAATTCATATGTTTGCTTTGAATGTTAGTCCAGGCTATAAAATAGATGAGATCCCAAAAAATGTAATCTATTTACCAGTAAACTCCAGACAGATAAGTTCGATTACAGTGAAAATTGTCGATCAAAACGGCCATTTAATAAATTTTTGCGGAGAAACCATAACACTCAGACTTCATCTAAAACCACAGGAGCAATGATTGTATATAATAAAAACACATATATTCTTCTTTTATTAACAATATTATTTTATTTATTTTAGTATGTATGTATATAAAAATTTTTTTCATAAAATTTCATTCTTATTGATCCAGGAATTATGATCATCGCTAAATCCTAACCATTTCACAAAAACTTTTCTGCCTTTGGTCTTAAGAACTTTTTCTACCAGATATGTATTGGGATATCTTGTTTTCTGCAGTTCATTTTCATAGAATCCACCTTTAATTGTATTCCCTTGGTAGTCTTCAAGAATGTATGTTGTTGGGTTTGTAATTCTTATATTTTTAATTTTAAATATTTCCGTTGTCCAATTTGGAGTATAACCTTTCTCGAAAACGTGTTTATATTTACTTATGCGTACATGATTTCCTACCTGAAACTTTGGCTTTCTAAATATTTTCAGGTTGTTGTAGACGGTGCTTAATAATAATTTTTCGTTACTCGAATTCACTTTGATTGGAGACATGTTGATGGTTCGATGCTTTTTGGTGTTATATTTTTTAATTAAGTTTTTATACAAGTCAATCCATCGATATGAGCCATTATAACTGAATATCTTCCACATCATCTGCTTTAACGTTCGATTGAAGCGCTCAACAATTGACGCCTTTAAAATACTATATGTTGAGTAATGGTTGATGTGATATTTTTTCATTAAACGTTGAAAATTTCCATTGAAAAATTCCTTGCCGTCATCGGTTTGTAAATTCTTTGGTTTCCGTTTCAAGGAGAATATGGATTTCATAGCCATAGTAACATCAGTAGCGTTTTTAGATTTTAATGGCACAATCCAAGCATACTTTGAGAATGTATCAATTACAGTTAGAAGAAAACGATAGCCATCATTGTATACCGAATAAGCACCCATTTCAACTAAATCCGCCTGCCAAAGATCATCTATTCCTTTAGTTATGACACGCCTTCGCTTAAAGTTCTTACGTGCTTGTCTGTGAAGCTCCTCCACTACAGCTTGCTTTTTACTCATATCTTAATAACTCTGTGAGAATCTTTTCTTTTCTGCATTTCATTGAGAATTTTCTCTTCTAAATCAGCTAAGGATTTCGGTCTTTTCTGTAGTTCTTGAAATATATAGCTTTCAATTCGCTCAATTTGTTCACTTGTATATTTTACAAAATTTTTAAGATTACTTTCAATATCGTCTTTTGTGATCTGTAGTTTTCGAGAGACTACCTCGTCGGTGTTTTTGTTTATTTCTTCTCTCAGTATATCATACTCTTCTTTAAATTCAGTCTTTATCAGTTTAAGACTATCATCAACTAGTGATTGAAACTTTTTGCTGACTTTTTCAATATCTTTATTTATTTGCTCCTTTAGTGTATTATTTTGTTTTTTAAATTCCACATTCATTTGATTTATGATATAGTCAACATATAATTTTGTTACTCCATCGTTGTCATCAACAGGTGTATTAACATTTCTCAGGCGTTTCCAACGGAGATCCAAGTTTTTATTGCTATCCAAATTGAGACCAAAAGCTTTTGAAAAATTTCGCTTTAATTTACTGTTTGATGAGATCTCAATGGAATAATGACCGAACTTGTCAACGCTCATTTTGTAATTACCTTCATTTTAGAAAAGAGCTGTTTATTTATATGAAGATTTATACTATTATATTAGATTCTCTCAATTCTTCAATAATGGACATGATTTCGTTGTTGTGATTGGTGTGTCCAGCCGATTGTGAAGACAACAAAAGCCTCAATCTATCAACTAACTCATTTGGATCATCCCAATATATATAATTAGGTTTCAGTGGATTAACACTCATGAAACCTGTTCCCATTGTTACTTTCTGTGAGATAGTTGACGGCGATGCGTCATTAAATAATGGTTTTATAATGTTGGTGTATTTGAAGGCCCTAGTTCCTTTTACTTGCTCATTTCTGTTGAAATTACGTTTGTGAACACTAGTATTTTCTAAGATAAGTTTGTATGCTTGTAGATCTGCTTTGTCATATTTTGTTGGTTCTTTTAGATATAAGAGTTCCATCAATCCAGGTGTAAAGTTCCAAATATTATCTGATATTGTTATTTTGTCATTACATATGCTAAAGGTGCTATCGCCGATTCGCCATTTACCATCCAATCCTTTGTGTGGTCCATATGTAGTATCCAACTCATTCTGTTGCTGTAGTCTGGAGTAAAGTATTGATTCAGTGCATTTCTCATCATCTTTTGTAGAAATATCGATTTCACGCGGCAATTGTTCATCTTCATCATCATCCTCCACCTGAGAGTAAAAGTCATCGTCGTCTTCATCTTCATCATCATTGATCAGAGTATCATTTGAAAAATCAGTTTTTAGTGCTTTAGCTGGAGTACTTGTTTTAAGTTTTAGTGGTAACTTTACTTTTAAGTTGTGTTTCGTATTGTCGTGAGTACTTATGTTCGATTTTTGCACCAATTTGTTTAGAGGCTTTGTAATCGGTTTAAACGTTTTTTCTAATTGATTCTCTAGATCCGCTTTCCCAAGTTTAATATTTTTGAATTTCTGTTTAAGCACTCGTCTAGTTTTAATAAGATCTTTTAATATTTTTTCATTCATTTTGGCGACAGCTATCAGATCAGGAAAACCAGCTATCAGATCAGGAAAAACAGCTATCAGATCAGCTATAAACAATTATCAGATCAGGAAAAACAGCTATCAGATCAGCTATAAACAGCTATCAGATCAGGAAAAACAGCTATCAGATCAGGAAAAACAGCTATCAGATCAGGAAAAAACAGCTATCAGATCAGGAAAAACAGCTATCAGATCATGAGAAACAGCTATCAGATCAGCTATAAACAGGTATCAGTTCAGGAAAAACAGCTATCAGATCAGGAAAACAGCTATCAGTTATAAATAAATATCAGGTGAAGTGTATCGTGTACATCAATGTTAGCAGTTGAAAGTTAGGTAACATACTAATATGAATACAGCGTGAAACTGTCTTTATTAATTATATGTGAATGTATATATCAAATCCCTTTCTATAACGACCATTATCAATTGCATCATCTTTGCTTATTACTAGAAATCCGTATTTATCTTTCCAACATTCTCCACATATATTTAGAAATTTTGCGTATGCCATATCGGTTCCGACATGATCATGGTATATGTGCTTAATATTCATTTCATCTTGCTTAAACATAATTATAAAATTTGCATTATCGCGTATTAAATGCTTGGGAATTCTTGTATATGTTTGACATAAGTAAAAGCAATCAATAGATTTGTGTCTGCCCATACAAAAGTACTCTCGAATGTTGTTTTGCTTCTCACAAGCTACATCATCGAATATCATTATTGAATTTGGTTTTGCTTCATCCGGCTTGAGAACTTTTTCATTGTCGGAATATGTAAAGAATCCCATATTTTGAATTGGTTTTATTAAACGCTTTAGATATTCATATTTCGGTTGATAAAGTGATTTTGAGTATAAGTATATGTTTGCAAAGTTTAGTCCATTTGGACTTTCTATTAAACTTAACATGACATTAGTCTTTCCGCAGTTTGAAGGTCCAACAATAACACATCTAATTGTATTCGGTAGCAGTGAACTGTGCCTGGATTTTGTGACACTGTTTGTAACAGGATCCAAATTTTTTACTTTTATTAATTTGTCTTGTTTAACGAAGCGCATTTTAACTTATGATATAAATACAAAGCATTCAAGCCTTTTTATTCATTTATATTTCGTATTTGTTGTCGAATGGTTATAAAATGGTTATTATGTACGAAAAAGGTTCCAGTCTTTCTAAACCAGTGATTGGAAGAGGTTTATTCAATAAAGCTATTAATTCTCTGCCATTTGAACTTCATTTACCGGGTTATCAATTTTGTGGTCCAGGAACTAAACTAAAAGATCGTTTAGCTAGAGGTGACAGCGGAATCAATCCATTGGACACTGCATGTAAAGAGCATGATATTGCATATTCTCAAAGTAAAGATTTAAATAAAAGGCACGAAGCAGATAAAATATTAGCTGAAAAGGCTTTTCGAAGATCAATATCTAAGGACACTAAACTTGGTGAACGAATAAACGCATTCTTAGTTACAAACGCAATGAAAGCTAAAGTAAAAGTCGGTATGGGAAACCAGTTAAACAGAACTCTTAAGAAAATAAAGAAGAAGAAGTTTAAAGGCAGCTGTGCAAAGAAAATATTCACTAAAACCATTAAAAATGCATTAAAATTTATTAAGCAACGAAAACCTGAAGATATTCCTAATGCTATTAAAATGGCACAAGGAGTAATTAAAAAGTCTTTTGGACGAAAAAAATCCATGATTGAAATTCCACGTGTTATTCCTATTCCGAAGGTTGGAGGATTTCTACCATTAGTACCTATTTTAACTGCTCTTGGAGCCGTTGGTGGATTAGCATCTGGTGGCGCAGCAATCGCAAAAGCAATCAATGAAACTAACGCTGCAAGAAAACAACTGAAGGAAGCAAGTCGACATAATCAAACAATGGAAGCAATTGCAATGGGGAAAGGCTTGTATCTTAAACCATACAAAAAAGGATTGGGACTATATTATCACCCTCAACCAAAAAACTTTTAAAGAAGCTACCCAGAAGACCTCTTACAAACGTCGACTTGATGAAACATGCTAATAAATTGCCACATTTTAGAGGCGTGTTCATGAGAGATAGTCTACCGAAGCGAATACATGAAAAAGAATGTGGAATTGTTAACTTAGACACTTCCAGCGGTCCTGGTACTCATTGGGTAGCATATTATAAGAATAGAAATATAAAGAAATATTATGACAGTTTTGGAAACTTGCAACCACCGCATGAAATAATTCAATATATGGGTAATGGAA
Source organism: Thecophora atra (assembly GCA_937620795.1). Classification (NCBI taxonomy): domain Eukaryota; kingdom Metazoa; phylum Arthropoda; class Insecta; order Diptera; family Conopidae; genus Thecophora; species Thecophora atra. Next base: position 37,506,101 of record OW569401.1, read on the forward strand.
TCCAATACAACTACACTCAACATCAAAATTATAATTCATATAACTGTGGACACTTGTGTTTGGAGTTTTTGTATAATGCAAATCAAAAATATTCAATAAAGTGATGAATATATAAAAATTTGTATGTAATGTTACTTTGTTTAATAAAGAATAAAAATAAATTTGTTTACTTAAGTTTATTTTGTTTAATTTACATATTTGCTTTTTACATTTTATATAATCTGCTATATAAAGCAATCAATTTATTAATTCTTCTAATCTTAAATTCGAGGTTACTACAGATGCAGGCATCAGATACATCAGCGCTGTTTTTTGAAGACCAACAACAAATGGTATAATGATAGCCATGATGTGATTTTATCAACAAAGCGCCTTCGTACCGACTTAATTTCACATAGCTCGTGAAAATTTCTTCATAATGTTCATCCAGGATATTTTCTTTCTGAGTCATTAGAAAGTTGTGAACACGTTTCAAAAATAACGACATAGCGATAGAGTTCATGTTGTGTGTTGTTCGTTGGTAAATAAAATACTGAAGACATATGTATATATATATATAAATTATTTATGTAATATTTTATTGTTTGGGGTTTTCTACTCTCTCACTAAGTCTCTCGCTCTCTTTTATACTCTCTTTCACATTGAAGGGAATTTGTGTTATTATTACAGAGTATATAGAAAACATTATATAAAGCATACTACATAATATAAAGTATATACAAACAAAATATAATATGATATTTGACTGTATCATTTCATTCAGTCATTGTAAAACTCTCGAACGAAACAGTCAAACGCGCAAACCTAAAAATTACTTTCTATTTAAAATAAAAAATATACAAAAAAGAACGAAAAAGTAAAATGGAACAAAACCAGGCAACCTTATCAACTTTTTCTCTAACAGCTGTGGATGATTTCAACAAGAAAAATGTGATAGAGAAAACTGTACTAACCATCAAAAACATGGAGGCAAACGCAAGCTATCCTATCAAAACTGTGCGACGAGTAAAAACAAAATATGGGCAACGCATATTAATGGAACTAGGGGACAAAGTTGTTTTTCTGCCTCAACGCTTCACCAGCATTTGTGATGACACCATTAAGGAATTCAATAACGGTTTCTACTATTTGATTAAAATAGTGAAGGACGGTTCTGATGATTTTCGCTTGGAGGTGATTACCGACATTCCGCTTTCGCAGCCATTCTATTATTAAACGTAATAAATATGTACATACATACTTATGATACAAATTACAAAATAAATAAATAAAAAACAAAATATATTAAACTTTAACTATAGTCTTTTATTATACAATATTGCAATTTCGAACAGGTTCTACAGCAATCTAGAATACAACGACATTAATTTGTTAACTCTAGAAATTTGGTACTCTAACATGTAGCACGCACAAGTGTCAGGACCATCGCAGCATTTATCTGAAGACCAGCAGCAGTTCTCATAATGATTTCCATGAATAGATTCAACTTTTTCATGATGTTGATTACGACATAACTTTGAATAGACGCTTAGAATTTCTTCAAAATGTTCCTCAAGTAGATTTTCCTTTTGCTTTATTAAAAACTGATGAACACGATCGGTAAATTCATAAATGTTTAAGTTTTCCATCGTCACTCGTCAACAATCTATCACATTATAATTATTATATACTGATACATAACTTTAAATATGATTTACTTAAACCTAACAATTCACCTAATCTAGAACTTAAACATACTCCATTTACGAGATTTACATGCATATACTATATATATATATACAAACATGCATATATCACTAACATATACAACACCATATACATATATAAACTAATTGAGTCTTCCAAGTCCATCGATCTCATGCTTTGTAGTCAGAGTTAAAGATCAATGAACATAAAATGACCTACATTTGTACGAAAAGAAAAATCAACCCTACATGTGTTCAATGAACTCAAATTATTCACATTTGTAGCAAGCTGAGATTTGGTTCACCAAGAATCCACTTGAAAGGGTCTCAATTCATTTACTTAAAGAAAAAATAGCCATAAAATATGAATGTCACCGCTCACGATCACAAGGAACGCATTCCCAAAATACATACCAAAGAATAATAGAACAGAAACAAAAAGATATTCTGTCGTGCCACGCATTGGGCATACACATAATCCTACCACATGTCACCAAGTATTGAAAACAAATCCACAACAACAACAGCATAAGCAAGAAAAGGGAAACCAACGGAATTTGTTTGCATTAACTCCACGGCGACCCGTTCTACATAAGATTCCTATTGCAACAAATAACAACAACAACACAAGCAATTAAAGAATCAAAACAATGACCAAAATTTTATTACACCAACTCAGTCGACGGCACTCCGTTCACTTAAAAAAATCATTAAAAAAAAAAAACACACAAACATACACACTGCAAGCCTACAGCATAAGAAACCACCAAAAATTTGTTTACACTAACTCTGTGGACCGTCGGCCTCGTTCACTAGCAATCATATTACAACAAATAACAACAACAACATGTTCCTACTCAACGACCATCTGCATCTTCTGCTCTCCCATCACTTCGATCATGCTCACACACTTTTCCCTCCTTCCCTTCCTTTCCCACTACTTACACATGTATGTCCGTCCGTTTGTCTATTTGTCAGTCTGTCGGTCTGTCAGTCTGTCTGTCTGTATGTATGAATAACCGTCTGTCCGTCCGTATTATATATGTACGTATGTCTGTATGTATTTAGAACCGTCTGTCCGTCTGTCTGTCGTATATCCACGTCTCACTCTAACCCACATCAGGCATACCTCCACACGCTGGCAGAGACCCTGACACACACACAAACCTTAACAAACCTTATGGCAGCGGCAGAGCTCCACACGCTCCACACGCAGCGCAGTCGCTACGTTGGGTTAGAAGGTACATATCCCTACTACTTGTAGCGAATATGATAAGAGTCATAAAATCCGAAATTCAATCTTAATTGTCGTTCTAATTGCTAAATTTTTGTTCCTCGAACCGCCACACAGTCACTCGCCTTTGAACCCAATAAATGCAACCATTTGCATCAGTGGATGGTTAAAATTAGGAAAAATTGCTTCGAAGTTGTGCTGGGAAAAATTTCGATCCGAACAAGTCAATATATTTTTTATAATAAAAACTTTTTCGGTTGTTTGAAGTAGTACAAGTTCGTTGCTAGGCATTGAAAATAGGTGAACTGGGTTTTTTACACACGCATTTCCACAGGTTATTATCGTAGGTTATATTCGCTTTAACGGCGAAATCGGAGACTCGAGATTGGAATACGTTCAGAAGCGTAGGTTGCGTGATGCGGGATAAAAATATATGGCTTCATGAAATATCAAGTCTCTGAGAGAAGTTCTTCTAAACTTTGCTTTCCAGGGCCTTGGCTTCTCTTTGAAAAAGCGTTGCAAGTTTTAAAATGGACATAATATGAAATTTGAACTAGTAAGGGTACCTTCGGTCAGACCGAAGCTTATATACCCTACATCCCAGCAACCTTTATTATACATATTTATACATATTTCCGATTTATTTAAATAGTCCGAATTTCAAGTCAATTCTTCCAACCGTTATTCTGGAATTGCGGTTTATATCAATGTCATATGTTCGTGGGCGGACACGCCCATTTTTTTTAAAAATTTAATCTACCTGTACCGATGTATTCGGAAACAAAATTGAAGCTCAAAACTAAGTCTACAAGTTGAAATATTGTTAAAAGAATTAGTATTTGTTAAAAAAGTAGGCGTGGCGCTGCACCGATTTATCCCATTTTCAATCCCACAGAGTTTCGGATGGCAAAGAATATACGTGCAAAATTTCATCGCGATAGCTTCATTCGTTCTCCTGTAATCGTGATTTCCACAGACAGACAGACAGACAGACAGACAGACAGACAGACAGACTACGGACATGGCTAAATCGACTCAGGAGGTGACACTGATCAAGAATATATATACTTTTCCATACCTGCCACGCCTCCTTTAATGCGTTACACACGGAAGCACAAAGTGAATATACCCTCATTCCTTCGGATGTAGGGTATAAAAATGAATTTATAAAACATATTCAACAAATCGTTTGTATGTAGGTTTCCTAAAACATTTTATATTATGTTTTTCCTTCAGCTTTCGACTTTGAAACTCTGAAGATTTTGTACACCAATAATAAATATTATACTCTTATGCTTATATCGGAGCAATAATTACGCATACATAATTTTTAAATAATTTTATATTTATTGTATATATTTGTAAATAAATGATGTTACTAATTTCAACTAGGCACTGAATCTCTAAAATTTTGTCCGGATGACACACGAACCCATTGAACCCAAAAAATTCCAGGAAAGAATTTGCGCTGAGTAATAATTTATCGTTATTTATTATGCAGTTGAAGGTTCTTTCTATTCACAGACAGGAGTCCAAAAGCGCCTCAGTACAGCTATAAGCAATAATGAAGGCGATGTTGCTAATTTTACAGAATACAACCAACTAAAAACATATGGGCCAAACTTCTACTAGACAGTAGTTTATTAGGGGAATATTAATGAGTTTTCTGCCAAGAACCGAGTATAGGTTATCACTGAATCAAAACAGAAAAGGTTGAGTACATATGAACCGAAAAAAACCTTCTGAAAATATTAACAATCTTCGTTGCGTCTCTTCAATGTTTATTATAGTAAATGGAAAACGTGTGTTACTATTCATACCCGATTCTACACTCGATTATCTTCAACATCCTGAACAAAAACAGTTGATATTATAAATATACGCAAGAACTTCGACAATAAAGATGCCCAAACACATACAACGTCTCTTCTTCTCGAGCTTGTCGCCATTGTCGTGAATCAGTGTAACTTTGTGATGTATGTATGAGAAGTGTTTGTCATTATTTGCCTGTGTTTGACTGTTTGAGTATTATTTCTTGCAGGTTGAAGTTGGAAAATCTTTATAATTAAGTATGCAATACTTCATATGGAGACATGTGAATTTATTGCTGGGTTGATATTAGATTTTTCATTCGTCCATTAAGAGCAACATCTTCGAATTCATTCAATTAACAACTGAAAAGACTAACAAATGTCCATGACTGTAATAATTAACTTTTCCGACGAATGGAAAAGAAAAGTACCGAGAACACAGAATAAAAAGTGGAAAAAGCAAAGGATTTTTTAGTCTTTCCAGTCTTACAAAAGCTTAAATACGAAACTTTTAAACAGACCCACAAAGGAATCTCTACCTTTTTTTTTCTATTCGAGCAGCCATTGATTTCTACAAAAACACACACACACAAAAGAAGCTTCTTGTTGCCAAGCAACGTTTGTTATATTTTCCTAATAAATTTTTTAGAAAAGTTTTCATTACCAAATAACATCGTATTTATTAATAGATATATAAAAGATATATATTAGACATTTTAATTAAAAGCCTAAACAACTCAAGTCCTACTTAGACAATTTGATTAACTTAAATTTAAATGACCGTCATATCATCAGACCGAAGTAGACATTGCTTTCGATGCAGGAACTAATCAGTGCGCCACAATTTTCCTGTATGATTAAAAAGGATACTGCAATTAATGCTTTTTTAATAATTACATTACATTAATTACATTTAATAATTGTTTCAATTTCTTCTCAGCAATAACAGCAACAATACACTCTTGAGCCAACTAAGGACTAAGTCAACTCTAGAAAACAAAATCAAATGAACAACAACGTCTAGTCAGATGAACGATTCAATCAACACTGAAACAACTCCGAACTTGACGCTCATTTTTGTGTTTATTTAAATTAAATAAAATCAGAAACAAGTAAAACATTTTGATTGAAAACAACACGCCTTCTTATATACAATTGTTTTTTGATTATAGTCTTTGACCAATTCTTTTGATTTCTCTCTGGAGATATAAATCAAATTTAACTGAATCAGATTTTGATGATGATCGAACTTCAAAGCAACATTGGTTGTTATTTTATTGGAATCTATTATTTATTTATTTATGTATTTTTAAATCATTTCGTTTCAATATGCAAAAAAGGTCTAAGAAACTTTAAAAATAAAAATAATATTGTATATATTAATATTTTAAATAAGTCAAGAATCTCTAATCATGGAAATGCATCTCTTGTATTATTTCAATTTTAAATTAAATGAATATTAGTAAGATCTCAAGTTTATTGTTGTTGTTGCAAGTTGTATTCAAATTCAACATCGGCTCGAGTTTATCTCTGACCCATTGACACAGATTTCGTTCACTTCATTCTAGTGGAACGAATCCTATTGATTTTGCACAGCCTTGACACCGTCAGCCTCGAATCGTCGCTGTTCTTTGAACTCAATGAAGCAGTAACCGTTTCAAGGTACCCATCGAATTCGGATGCAGCTTTCGAAGGTTGCCGAATCTCGAAAATTTCAACAGAAAAGAAACAAAGAACAAACCAAACGAAAGGAAAATGAAAAGAGATTACAAGATAAAAGTATAGAAATTTAAACCAAAAATTGCATTTAAAATTATGCAAATATTCCTCATCTTTTTAGTGTTATCGTCATTTTATATCCTCAGTCGTCCTTATCTTATTTTCTCTCAACGTCGTCTTATTTGAATTATTATCCAATTTCTTTATCGTCATCTTTTAATTTCCGAGTAGCAGCCCAATTTTCCATCCTTTGCTTTAATATTCAGTTTCTTTTTCTTATTTTTAAAAATAGCAAATTTTTGCATTTTTGTTGCCTTTTTTTGCAATAACGAGAACTGTTCAAATTTAAATGTATCAAAAACGGAGATTGTTAATATTTGCAGATGTTTTTGTTCGGTTCAAGGGTGCTCAGTGTTTTTTGTTGTGATTCAACGATGAAATTTGCTACATTCTCGGCAAAAAACCCATTCAAATTTGGCAGCCACATTTTTTTTCGACTATTGTTTGTTTTCAGATAAAGTTTCGGTCACATGTTTTTAGTTGTTTGTATTCTGCATGCACTCGAATAATTATTATTTTTTTTTTTTGGTGCTTTCCTGGGACTTTTTCTGGTTTATTATTGGCCATTCGAAATCTGGGTGTAAACACCAAGGTCTTTCAACTGAATACTCAACAGGAAAAAGTGATGCAAATTCCTATCGAGGCGCTGCACACTTTTAACAACCTGATAGCCTTCAAGTTGTTATAGTTTTTAGTAATTTTAACCGTTTGGTGACTATTATTGCTGAACTCATTAAAAATAAGTTGCCAAGGTTCTAAAAAAGTACTTATTTCCACCTGTGTTTTTCGTTTTTATGGCTTCTTTTAACCATAAAACGCCTAAAAGCATCTACACTGAATGTCCCACTTTTCTGAAAAATAAACACGAAAAACCCGCTGCGGCTTTAAATTTCCCATTGATTAAAGTACACAAACGCAGAGTACCACAAAAGTACCACCTCCCACCGCCTGCGAGTCAACATAATCTTCAAAATGAATGAAAACGAAAAACTGATGAGGAAGAAGAAGTCAATCTGAAAGCATCTGCGTTCAGTGTTCACCGTGACCCATTTTTTGGTCACTTTCAGACCACTTTCGAGTTCACTCTGTGTCAACTTTGAAACATAATTGAGATAAGTGCTTTGAACGAAGAATTTTGCATTAATAAAGCATTGAAGTTATTTATACTTCTTAACCTGTCTTCGTTCCCAACTCATTTTTCTTTTTTCCCTTTAATGCACCCTCAAAGAAACTCTACACGAGTTGGTTCAATGAAAGTTTTAAGTGGAAAGTGACTTTAAGTAGGTGGGAATGGTTTTTTAAACGTAGAACAAAAATCGTGTCCTTTAATCCTCCGAAATGTATACGAAACCGTGTTGTTATTATTATTATTCTTTTCGTGTTTTTTCGTTATTGTTGATAATGATTTTCGTGTTGCGTGGTCGTCTGCATGCGACGTGCTCAGCACCGCACACGGAAGCCGCACCAACACGTGATGGTACGTGATGACCATCAGCAGAAAATGTGTTACAAATCGATTTATAATTTCTGTGAATTGATACAATTATTTTCGATGGTTTGTACTTGGTTTCCTATTCTAGTTAATAGCAATAAAAAAATACTCACTTCAGGGAAAATTATGAACTGTTTATTTAACTAAAAAAAAGGGATTTAATCCAATTAAGCCCAAGACACAAAGATAATGTATAGAAAAAGTAAAAGGAAATTAAAGGTAGGTTAAAAAAAACACGAAGACAAAGCGACAGAAAGACAGACGAAAGAACTGGTATAGCTATAGTAAATAATGTTTATTTTTATGTTTTTGTTTTTTGTTCAACTCGTAAGATTCAAATAATTTCCTCCGCATGCAATTAAAAAGCTTTTATTTGTTTTCATCTCGGCTGCAACACGGCGATGAAAGTATTTCAGTGTAAAGATAAATTATTAAATTATATTTTTCACACTCCTACAACGACGCGACACAACACACATGCACACACACACGAGACCTTTGTGTCATTTCCTTCGCATTCGAGCAGGCAGCGCCATCTGCTGTTGAAGTAGTGCGATGGCGTTTCTGTTGCGTCGTGCTTAAAACTCCCCAGGGAAGAATTACCTCAGGAAGACGAGGCGTGAACGGATGATAAAGCAGAAACTTTATTTACATATTTGATGGAAATATTTGCAAGAAAATGCAACACTATAAATAGGAGCAATGAAGATAATAATTAAAATTAAAACAAAAAAATTAATTATTTAAGAATTTGTTGCTTTTCTTTTTCAATTCAGTCTAAATCCGGTTTTAATAGTTTTTCGTCAATACGATGAAATTTAATATTCTAAGAAAAGAAGAATCGTTAAGCTATCTACAATTTTTTCAATTGTAATTTTAGTTTAGAAATATTAATTTTACTTTATAAAAATTTTAATTGTTTTTATAATTTTCAATTAGTGTTCAGACCTTTTTTTGTAATTCCGAAAATCTCATTTTAATATCACACTTTAATTTTCAGTAAGAAAAAATATTAGAAAATTTGTTATTACACATTTTTCTTTCGATTATTTTTGGGTCAATCACCTGAAAGAGTGTTTATTGAAGCCTATGAAGCGTTCTGAGCAAATATTCATGCTACATTCAACATATGTCAATGCTCCGTGTCTGTCTCATAATAACCAATAAATCTTATATATGATTATTACTAAGTGTTGTATGTGACTTTTATATACCTCTCGGTTGTATATAAACCTCACCAACTTTTAGGGCAAAGTTCAACACCCAACAATATATCAATACATAGAAATTGATTATAGTTACTTGAACATTACTCCTCACTATGCGACTGACTGACTGCGAAACCGACTGACTGACTGCAGGCCTGGCAACAGGACTTCTAGCGACCCTTAAGCGAAGTTATCAGAGCAGAGAACCCAACAACATTTATTAATCATCAGCAGAAATGGGTTGTAATTAATGTGACCATAAACTGCTGTAATTTATAGCAACTTAAAAATAATAGGAAACCAGTTGAAAACAAGGAAGTAAAAAGAGAACAGAGAGGCGAAGAGACTGTAATAATAACCAAGAGAAACATGGCACAGAATCGACATCACGATAAAGTCTCAATGATTCTCAAATATTAGGTGAAAACTTTATTATTATTGATTTGTAACGGTCCCAAAAGTCACTAAATTACGACGAAATCTGTTTGTTACTTTAATAAAGTTTTCATCTGCATCATTTCATTCGTTTCAGACGATGATATGCAATAAATTTTAATGCAATTCTAGTGTAACATGTAATATATTTTAAAATATATTCTAGTATATTCTAACATTTTACGTTGCATGTCCGTGCCGCATGATTTCTCTATTCGCTCCTCTTCCTTCCTTCGTCTTCTATTTCTTCAAACAAATCTAAAATAAAATATAATTTTGAACAAAGACTTTCTAATAAATTATACAATTTCAGTTCTTTACTACAACAAAATAGCTAACCTGAGTGGCTGTATTTGTAACCTTGCCAACGACCAGCTGACCAAACCGTCAGCGAAATCTACAGCAACAACAGGGAGCCGAGCAGCGAAAAAAATGTGATTTATGAGCAGGAGAAACACGAGCATAAAAGGAATATCTGCGGTGACCGGGATAAGGAACAGTAACGCCAGAGAGAGAGAAAGAAAGAGATAGAACATTCAAGTATTAAAAAAGTGGGTCAACACCGAGGCCACAGAATAAAGCGAATAGAAAGCTACACCCAGCATCGAAAGGGTATTTTTTGCAGTTAGAAGCAGGTTCTTTTAGGGCAGATGAAGCCACATCGACAATTATGAATTGCGGATGTTCAAGAGAGGATTTGGAAAGCGGCAAGATGGCGTATTTAATTTGAATTCTTCTTCATATTTCCTTTTATAGAACGCAATAAGCTGTTCGAAAACGTCAAAATCAGATTGACATGGTTATTTTTTACAAGCCAAATTCGCAAAAGGCAACCATGGAATTGGCATGGATTTTCATTTAACCATTGACACAGTTACACATGCTTCAGACATGACATCCTGTGAAGGTCCTTCTGCTGGATGAGGAGAAGGCCTTGGTTCCGTATTCCATGGACTCAGTAAGTTAATGAGTGAAAGAGCAGAGCGAAAGTCATTCTGTCTGCTCTTGTGCTCATTTCACTCAAGCTGCTGCTCGTTGTAACAAGGATTTGAGTTTTATTTCTATTAAATGAGCTCTCTTTCTTTCTCGCTCTTTTTCTTGCTTTCTCTCGGAATAGGAATTCTCTTTGCCTGGACCAAGTTTCCTTGCACGTGGGTTGTCACAGCTCACAATATAAACAATAAACAATTGAAGACTTTTTCAAAGAACTGGAACACAAGGAAGATTTCGCCGTTAAAGCGAATATAACCTACGATAAAAACCTGTGGAAATGCGTATGTAAAAAACCCAGTTCACCTATTTTCAATGCCTAGCAACGAACTTGTACTACTTCAAACAACCGAAAAAGTTTTTATTATAAAAAATATATTGACTTGTTCGGATCGAAATTTTTCCCAGCACAACTTTGAAGCAATTTTTCCTAATTTTAACCATCCACTGCTGCAAATGGTTGCATTTATTGGTTTCAAAGACGAGTGAGTGTGTGACGGTTCGAGGAACAAAAATTTAGCAATTAGAACGACAATTAAGATTGAATTTCGGATTTTATGACTCTTATCATATTCGCTACAGTTGCCTGCGCTGCTGCAAAATATTCCTACCAAACCTACATATAAAACATATCGATGGGTAGGGGTGGATAGTGGCGATGTGGCGAATTGAACCAGAGAACCACGATCCTTTCCTTGTCAAGGACATGTGCAAACGTTGTGATAGGAAAATTTTGCTGCAACGCTGGCAGGTGGAGCGAAGGTAATGAGAGTCGTAAAAGACCATGTTTTCTCTTTTTGATTTTTGTCGGTTCCTAGAGTATTTTGACTCCCACTCTATCACACTTCACCGCTTAGAAACCGGTAAATCTAGCTCCTTGTAAAAGGAAAGGCTAAATTGAAGGGAATTGCGCCGAAGGATCTTCTGTAAACTTTTCCCCGAACACCTCAATATATTAACTCCGCCTGGTTGAGCCTTACGCGAAACCTGCCGGTCCCAAGCCCGGATAAAGGAGGAGGGTTTCCTTTTCGATGGACAGCGTCCGCTTCCACCATCTCGCTGCTCCTGTACAGCACGATATATCAGGGTCTGATCTTCAGGTTAGACGTGTTTGATACTGTCGCGAAATATTCATTAAACTATTGATTTCTCTTCTTCTAGCATGCATTGCTTACGTCCGTTTAATGGTTTTCTGTGATATATGAAAAAACTTTCAGCTGCTTGAATTCCTATGAGTGTCCAGCTGAGCGTAAGACATGGACGATAATTAACAAGGAAACAAGAAAAAAGTAACTGCTGAAAATACAGTGAAATAAAAAAACTTTTAACAAGATTGCAACTCTTCATAGGCAATTAAAAGGAGAACGTTCGAAGGACAACAGAAATAAAAACTCTTGAATCAGAGCCAAAATATTCCGAATCTAAATACCAAATAACTGAACATTCGCCGGATTAATATTTAAGTGACTTTCTGTCGCCATAAGGAATTAAAGAGCGATTTTGAAGCAAATTTAAAATAAAAGCTGAGTTAAATTTATGTTTATAATATCAATTAAAGTTTGCCAATTCTATTTGAAAATCGACAATGAGAAGGGATCAGAATCATCGGCAACGTTTCGTAGTTTTATTGCATTATCCTTTTTTGCTTGGTTCAGTTCAAAGTCATTTTACTAGAAGTAATTTTTTCACTCTACTTCACTTAAATGTAAATTGGATTAAAATGCACTCGGATCTGTTTCTGAACGATATCCAAACATTTAGACATTTTCCTCTCTTTACCTCACATTTCTCCCATCTTCCTCGACATCGTCTCCGTGCTTTCTTTTTCCCATTCTTCGTTCCCCATCGCTCTGAAAATCAGTTGGCAAATTTACTGCAGCGAATGGAACTGGGAAGCATGACGTCGGAAGACTTAAATCTAGGTCAGTGCAACGATCTGTAAAGAAGGAACGCTTCAAACCGGAAGAAAACCTGAGCTGAGCCTCCGTTTGTGTGAACAGCTGCTTGTGCTTGTGTTAACCGGAAGCTGCACCTGTTTCACCTACAGCCACGCCCATAGCCACACGTACATTCAACATTCCATGTCCACATCAACCTCTACAAAGTGAGCATCCGCTTTTGTTGATGATTAAATTAATTCATACATGAATTTTAATTGCTTTAAGCTTTAATCAAGCGATTCTTCAAGGGATGTTTATGGAAGTACACACATACACATATACCATTTTTGTATAAGATTATAAGTAAAAATATATACTATAATTATATGTAATTTTAATTATCAAAATGTAAAAAGATTGAGAACTACAATGCATTGTCTAAGAAACACATAAATAACTAAATATATTAATTAAAGTTGACAATAATTCATAATAATATTAATAACAATGCATGAACATTTTATATTTCCTAGAAAAATCGATGTAAATTTAACTTTCGGCACTTTAAAGACATTAAAATATGCACACAAAAAAAGAATGAAAATTTTGAGTTTGAAAAACCGCTGTATTTTTACATTTTATAAATTTTGATAAAGTATCGTTAAACTATCAGAAAAAGTATCCAAAACTATAGTTTTAATATAAAGTCTACGCTTAAACATTTGGAATATCCAAGTAAATCACTTTTTATTATCACCTCTTCCATAATAAACTCGTGTCTATAAAGTATTTTTCTTTGATAATTTCAATTCATCTTTTATTGAAATTACTTATTGCCTTTATATATAGTTTTTCAAGTTTTTGTATTTTACTTTACAGTATTTTATAATTTTTATTCCATTTATTTATATTATTTTATTTTTTATCAATTTTTAATTTAATTTTATTATATTGTAGTTTTTTCCTTCTTTTCAATTCCTTTACTCTCCAGTTTTGCTGATTTTTCTGTATATTTTTCATATGGTAATTTCACCCATCGCTTTAAATCACCACGTGACAGCGAAATCGAATCAGTTTTATCCCAACAAAAACATGCATCGTAAATATTTTTGCAGGGTCAGTTTCACGAGGTAAAAAGTGAATTTTCGTGTTTACTGAAGCGGGTTTGAAAAGACTTAATTGAGGCCCCAAGGGATTTAAGAACATAATTTTCCACATGCAATCGGAGCAATTAAACCGGAATTAATTTGTGTATTTAATATTTATTTATTAAGAAATTATTTGGTAAATTAGGAAGTAAAAAAACCGGCGTAAAAAATGATTTTTAAAGAGTGAAGAGAAAAGGACGAAGGAAGAAAGATGCTCCAAGCTGTCAAGTATTAAAATAGCAACAGCTTCAACCAAGGCGCAGTCGTAGTCACCACAATCAGCATCCACTTTATCATCATCTCCAGAATTATCAAGAATAACGACAATAAACACCTTCGGAACTGCAATTGATTTTCAGCTTTCAATTTATAGCTGATTCCCAACAATCGCCTCTGGTTTTCCCACCTCTGGTTTTTTTACTCACATATGTACAATTGTTGGATGAATTGATGAATGAATATTTTAGCGTAAACCATTCAATTGCGCAAGCAATTCTTGCAAATTTATGATGTCAATTAACCGAAGCTGGAGGAAGCATTTCCAAAGGTGGAAAAAAACTTATTGCTTTATGTAAATAGAAAAAATTCATGAAAGTCCCTTTGCTGTCTGCATCGGTGGATACACCTATGAAAAGTTATATTTTTGAGAGGTGAAAGAATGAAAAATTCAAATTTTTTAAAAATATTCAAATAGTCTACGAAGCTTCATTTTTTCTTCTTTGTACGTAACCAGAAAGTAGAAAGTAACCAGAAAAATTATATTATATATTTTCTAATAGAAAATTCTTCCTACTTCTTGTCTCACAATGTAGCAAAAGTTTGTCATAAAAACAAACATAAAAATCTCAACGAAGACTGGAAAAGACTTTTATTATTATTGTCGTCATAAAAGTAGACTAATCTGTGGATAGAATCAACCAACACTTAATTCTTCGTGCAAAATGATGAAATTAATGACCGAGCCACGCCTTTGAAGGAGGAAGAAGTTACTTGCTTGCGTTTTTGCTTACTCGCTTTTTTTTGTTTTTCTCCTTCTTCTATATTTTCCCCTAAATGCAGTTTTTCCTCTAATAAATATTTTAACAAAGTATTTTGTGGTTACAAAGACGTTGTTAATTAAACGACGTGTTAAAATGTGCGTAAAATTGCGAGTGCAAAGGGATTTCGCGGCGGTTGACCTAAGGAGCCAAAGAAGAAGAAAAATATCGCTTCTAAGAATCGTTTTCTTTATTAAATTACTTTTTATGTCTAGAGTCGGACGAAGATGAGATTTTAGAATGTATTTAAGCAATTTTTTACTATGCTCGAATAATTGAATTTTCAGATTCGATTTATTCCAAAATCTGAGAGGGAAATTTATGTAGTTGCTTTAATTATTGTCCTATCTAACGCTAAAAATTCCACAAATCAAAAGGTCTTTACGAAATATTGTGCAATTTCCGACAATACAATCAATAAATTTGTTTGTAACTCTATTTTTTATCCTCTTAAAAAGTGTAATAAATTTAAAGTGACTTTTATTCTCGTTGCACTTCAATTAAAAATACAGACAGCAACATACATACGCAACCACGTCCACACAAAATGGCCGCTAAACCGCAATTTAAACAGCGCTTTCATCGTTCAACTATCAACAAACAATTTAATCAAATTAAACATATTGAAATTCATCAATCATCGTCAACCTAGAAGCGTGGTCGAACTTCGCGCATGATTTCCATTTAAATTTATTAAAAATCCATTCGGTTTGTTTATTTTTTCTTCAAATTCCGTGATATTAGTATAAAATAGTGCAGCATTTTTTAGGCATTTAATTAAAAGCAGAATAGCAGAAATTTACCCACAAAAATTACACAAAATGCAATCGAAAAAAATATATTAATTATTAATTCAATTATTATCAAAATTTAACCAAAGAAATTCGTATTTAATTCGCAAATATAACGTGCAATAATATTAATGAATATTAAAGAAATCATTGTTATTACACAGTTAATTTAATAAATAATTCGTTAAATTGATCATGTCAAGATAATTGTTCAGCTTTATTTTATTATTCATAAACTTCACAGATTTGTTTAATAGTTACAAAGAAAAATTTAATTTCCTAGCAAAGCGCGGCACTCCGTCTCTATTCACCGTCTCTCGCTAACTAACTCTTATTGCCTCCGGCGTTGCCAGATGACAGTTCGGCCTCTCCTGACATTTCGTCATCTCCGGACGAATCGGTTATGTCATCTTCCCAGTCGAGGTTTGGATGCACGTGACACCATGGTTTCATGTGGTCGCTTGAGAGAACCCCGCTATACTTCTTCTGCGTTCGTGGCTTATCTGGTAAATCCTCCACTATATACCGATCATGGTCGAGGACTTTAGTCACTACATATGGTCCTTTATATCGTGGGTCGAGTTTGTGCGATTCGCCAGTCGCCTGCGGGACATGGTCTATAACCACTAAGTCATCTTTCTTAAATTGGTGTGGCTGCCGATGTTTCTGATCAAATCGAACCTTCCAGGCCCGTTGCGCCTCCGCGATGAATTGGCTGCCGCTTCTTGTAACTTTTCCGGACTGCCTCCTGCAGCGGTTTCGTCATGTAGCGCCTGGATGATTCTATTGTGAGTCACTTCTCTAGGGTTGAAGCTAAAGACAAGCTCGTTAGGCGACATCTTAGTAGTTGCGTTAGATTGAGAGTTGATGCACCACTGCAACATCGGTAGCACTTCGTCCCACTCCTTACTCCGAACTGTTGAGCATCTTAAGGAATTTAGCACCGTTTGGTTCACTCTTTCTGCCTGCCCATTTCCCCGAGGAGTTCTTACCGCTGTTTTTACATGTTGAACACCCTGTTGATGCAAAAAGCTTTCAAATTGTTTTGAAGTGTATGATGTTCCTCTATCTGAGGTGAGACGCATAGGTTGCCCAAATATGGACATGGCTTCTCGTAACATCATAATTACCGGTGCTGTCTTTGCATTGCGTACGGCACGCAAGAGCGTGAACTTGGTGAAATTACATACTAGTACAATAATATAACTGTTACCTCTTTTGCTTTTTGGGAACGGACCCAAGTGATCGATATTTAGATTCCTGAATGGAATAGGTAACACTTCGTGTATGTGTAACTGACCCTCTGGTTTACCAGTTAATGCTTTATTAAGGCAACATTCCGGGCACGCCGCTATATACGATTTCACATACCTGCGAATCCTAGGAAACCAAACAAAGTTCGTAATACGATTAATTGTTTTGTCCACTCCGAAATGGCCTAGATCGTCGTGACACGACTTCGTTATGCGCCATCTGATGCACTGCGGTACAACGAGTTTGCAGTTGCCATTTAGTTTCCGATGTAATCGTCCTGCTTTCAAAGTGTAATCGGCCTCTATTTGCTGCTTCATTGAGATATCAGCAGCTTCTGTTCCCTTCAAAATATTTATTATTTGGCGTAGTTTTTCATCTTGGAGTTGAATTGTGAAGATCCAATCTTCGTTGTACGGGAAAAGACTCAAAACATTCTCGGCTACAGTTGAAGTCTGAGACGGAGGCTCCGTTGGTGATCGACTCATGCCATCTACATGAGTAATAGATGCTCCCGCCCTATGTACACAGGCAAAATCAAACTCTTGCAGTTTGAGCCACCACCTGGCAATGCGTGATGGCAATGGTGTCGTCGCTTTTGTTGTTGCAATTGCATTGCAATCGGTTATCACACGAAACGTTGTACCCAGCAGATACCATCGGAAACGCTCCAAAGATTCTACAATTGCCAGGACTTCCAGTTCGTGACTTGCGTATCGACTCTCGGCTTCACTGCACTGTCTACTGAAATAGAAGACTGGACGATTTCCACCTTTGTTCTCTAATTGGAAAAGTATTCCTGATAGCCCGATCGTGCTTGCGTCGGTGTGTACTTCATGAGGCTTATTGCTATCATATAAAGCGAGTATGGGTTCACTAATCAGAGCGGATTTGAGTTTGTCAAATGACTCCATCTGTTCTTGCGTCCACATGAATTTTGATTCTTTCTTAAGTAGCAAGGTTAAGGGCTTCGCAATTCGACAATAATCTTTCACGAATTTTCTAAGAAAACCCGTGACTCCCAAAAACTGCCTTACTTCAGTTACGCTTACGGGTATCGGAAATTCACTGATGCATCTGGTCTTCTCATTACCCGGACGCACCCCTTGGCTACTGACAATGTGGCCTAAAAATTTTACCGTAGTTGCCATAAAAACACATTTTGACGGCCGAAGAGTTAGTCCGGCATTCCGTATGGCCTGCATCATTTCTCGAAGTAATTCGGTCCCCTCAAGAACCGTTTTTGTGGCTATGATGACTTCGTCAACGTAGCTGATAATTTTTGATCGATGTGGTATGGCTCGTATAAGCTCAGTTATCATCTCTTGGAACACCATCGGCGCGTTCACCAGCCCAAACGGCATCACGTTATGTTCGAATAGTCCGTCTGGGGTAAGAAATGCAGTATATCGTTTGCATTCTTCTTTTACTGGTATCTGATAATAACCTGCCGTCATATCAAGCGTAGTGAAATACTCGTTGCCAGCAAGTTGGGATAACTGTTCTTCGACCACTGGCATAGGGAACTGTTTTTTTACCGTGACGCTATTCAGAGTGCGGTAATCCACGCACATGCGGCTTTCTCCGTTATTTTTTTTAACCAGTACCACGGACGCGGCATGTGGTGACTCACTTGGCCGAATAATATTGTTCTCCAATAGGTTCCTAATTATACCTGATAGCGTCTCCCTTTGTGCAAATGGTACTTGATATCGTTTCCCTAATATGGGTTTGTCTGTTTTAACTTCGATTTCCATGACTTTAGTTTTGCAGCGCCCTATCTCTGCAACATTTTCGGCATAGCAGTCGTGAAATTCCCTGATGAGATGCAAAACACTTTCTTTTTGACTGCTGCACAAACATTCATTCACGTTGAATAAATCTACTTCTTGCGCTTGTATCTGTAGTACACCCGACTCTATTATTAAACGATTATTCTCGAAGCAAAGCATATCGCGACCCAATAGCACTGTGTAGACCATGACTTCATCTTCTACAATATGGAAGACTCCTTTCATTTGTTGATCATCAACACCAATAATTAATTCAACTTCTTCGGTGGACATAACTATCGCCCCACCAAATCCCTTCATTAAGTGATTCGATTGTACTCGCATAGCATTCTCTGGTACTGCAGAACTTTGAATAAGTGAACAGTCACTTCCCGTGTCCACAAACGCTTTGAAATTCTTTCCAGCCAAGTGAACATTTTTTAAAATGGGTGGAATTGCTTTGCCACCATTTCCTATATTGTGATTAATTATTTTCGCTCGTTGTCTTTTGTGGTAAGCCAGCAATCTTTTGAGTCATGTCCAGGTTTAGTACATTTGCTGCATCTCAATTTACGTTGTGGTTGGTTGCAATTTATTGAAATGTGGCCCAACTCATTACAATTGTAGCATTTTATGTTGCGTTTGCCTATTGCTTCTAGAGGTCCTCTGGTTCGCGAGCTATTGGACCCATCTAGATTGTCAGCGAAGACTTTTGGCACCGTTGTAGTAGTTTCCGACAGTGTCTCCAACGAACTCAGGAGACTGTTGCAAGTCTGATGATTTAGAACCTTAAGTGTTCTAGACAAGTGAAGATCGTTAAGTCCATTAGCGATATACGAATTAATTGAAGCATCGTCTACGTTGCCTTTGCGACCTATCGCCAACATCGCGTAGTAATATTCGACCAATGATTCATTTGGTCTTCGCCTGCGGTTTGACATCTCTCTATGGATAACGGCAGAATTAACCGTACTTGGAAAATCTTGAAGGAACATACTCACGAAAGCAGTCCACGTTTGAAATACTGCTTGTGCGTCTAGCCAATCCTTAGCGTAACCCTTCAGCTTGTGTTGAGTTGACAACAGCACCATTTCGTCGCTCCAGCCGTATGCTGTCTTCAGCTGCTCAATTCTTGATACAAACTGATGTGATGTTAAGGTTTTTTTCAGTGGGTCAAGCTCTGGTAACATTCCGATAATTTCTTGACAGCTAACTCCAGCTGTGTGTGTAAAACTGTGTTGTACTATTCGTTGTTGTTCAGCGGTTTGTGCTGGACCCGGCTGTGGCTGGCGGTCAGCTACTGAGCTTGTACTCGATAGGGTTATGTCCGTTGTGCGACCCACGTTTAAACTAAGCTGTTCAACTGTATGCGCTTGGGAATCCACTACTTCTTTTAAACCGTTGAACTGTGTTTCCCACGCGTTGTCGCATGTCAATTCTTCCGCATCTACTTCGTCAGTGTCAAGAACTGTTAAAAGCGTCGCAATTTTATGCGCTTTATTCCCAGTGATTGGTAAACCTTTATTACGGAGCAATTCATTAATCTGCTGTAGTTTCAGTGTATCGAGTTTAATTAGCATTTTACGTTGCCGATTTATTTTTTCCCGTTTAGACAAATTCTAACCAAACTAACACGCGTTCTTTCTGCAGATCACACTTTCGTTTTTCTCGTTGCAAACGATTTCGTTACTCTTTGCAAACGATTTCGTTACTCGTTGCAGCCGATATCGTTCTCCGGCGTACCTTCTCGTTCGTTAGAAGGTTGCTGAGTTTCGTTTCTTCGGCTTGCCGTTAGACTTTTATGTGTGAACTCTACGTTTTTGTTGTTTCCTAAAAATTTGTCTGCTTGTTGCTATGCACCGAAATTTGTGCCTGTGCTCATAAGTTGTTGTTCTGTTATTAATACTCTTTGATAAATGTTAATGCATCAGAAATTATAAACCGCAGTCTAGGATAAGTATCCCACTTCTGACGTTGTCAAGATAATTGTTCAGCTTTATTTTATTATTCATAAACTTCACAGATTTGTTTAATAGTTACAAAGAAAAATGTAATTTCCTAGCAAAGCGCGGCACTCCGTCTCTATTCACCGTCTCTCGCTAACTAACTTTTATTGCCTCCGGCGTTGCCAGATGACAATCATTTTATTTGTTACAATCTTTTATACTATGTTCGCACTAGACCGAAATTAGGCAATTTCGTTGCGTAGCTCAATTTCGGCTGAAATTGTGAATTTTTAAACAATTTCGCCATACAAAAATATGTCAAATGAAATTGGGTTGGCAAAGCAATTTCAACGAAATTGCGAACGAAATTGACTCAAAATGGAAAACAACCATGGTTTTGTAATAGATTTGTATAATAAATTGTTAATGATTTGGCTGCACTGAGTACGTTTGCCTAATTTCGGTCTAGTGCGAACATAGTATTAAATAAAAAATATTTATTCTATTTTATCCACTTTTACATTTTATTTGCTTTTTTGTTAAATTTTATCTTCGTTGCTTATGACAGCTTCTTTACTTCTGCTTTTAATTTAAACTTTTCCTTTTATTCCTGCTTTTCCTTTTATTCTGGCTTCATTTGAATTTTAATTGTACTTAAAAAGCGCTCAATTAAAAGCGAAAATGAGTATTCCGACGCCATTGTTCGTCTTTTTCTTTATATTCGCATCCGATGGTCAGGCGCAGCGAAGGACGCGAAACAGTCAACTGCGTCATAATTTGAGCTTTTCGGACTTCAGCCTTGACCCTTGACATGTGATTGTGGTGAATCGGAGAGGAGGCTGTCGGTCCAGTTTCAGCCACCGCATCGAATTCACCTCAACTGAATTGATTTGCTTTCAATTGCATTCAATTCTTAAATTACTTAATTACAGCATCCGTCGAGGCATAAACTGTGCAAAATCAAATTCAAATTTTGTTTATTGAGCCTTTTTCAAAACAAGTTATAAGTTATAAAATTCATATGAAAGTGTAAACAAAATTAAAGACTATAATGTATTATCTTCAAAACATAATTGAACAACAGTATCGTACTTAAATATATAAAGAGAAAGATTGAAGTTAACAAAAACATTCATGTGAATCGCTCTTGCTCCCGGAGCTTACAGGTATTGAGAGTATATCTCCTAACCTAAAATATAGACTTAATGCTAACTTAAATCTACGAAAAAACAAAAACAAAAAGAAGAGTAAACAAACCTCTTAGATACATTAAAGGCTAACCTCTATGGGAATCAGGGGTTGCATTCTTATAAAAATTATGACAGAGAGATGCATTTAAATCAAAATTAGCCGCAGCTTCATTAATGAAGCCAACAGGTGACAAATACCTTACATTTGAACAGCTAAACGCTCTCTGTTGGTTAAAGATATCAAGGATGCTTCTATTGACATGGCAAGAAATTCTATTGACAAAACGATTTAGAATATCCGAAACATAAAGGCCAATTGGAAATACTTTAGCTTCCGAATAAACGAACCGATTCGAGTAACGTTTTGTGGGAGATTGGAAATACTTTCCAATACAATGCCTTAAGACCTTTCGTTCCAAAATTTCAAATTCTCTAATGACTGAAGGAGAAACGTTAAACCAAATAGGAAAGCCATACAAGATTACAGGTCTAATACAGGTTTTATATAACAAAAGTTTTGTTTTCTTGGGTAAACTTTTGTTACAAAAAATACTTGAAAAAGTGCCCAAGATTCTGTAAGCTTTTCTTAAAACAATTCTTGCATGTTTGTTAAATTTCAGAAGACTGTAAAAATTAATGCCAAGATATTTTATGGAATCCCTGAAAGGAATCTCAGACCCATTCAAAGCATAATGTAAAGTTTTGCTTTCAGGAACTACAAACGATTTGCATTTTCCAGAAGCATTCCTGATGCATATGGCTTCACTTTTCGATGCATTAATTTTAATACCCCAGTCCTCGTAAAAATGTTGAACAATTTGCAGATGTTGCGCAGTCTGGTATAGCGCGATTTTAGGAGACTCGTGGTGAGAGTACAGAAGAGAGTCATCAGCATACAAGAGACCCGTTGAATTAGGACCGACATGAGGGAAATCGTACATGAAAATATTGAAAAGATGAGGTGCTAAGATAGAACCCTGAGGGACTCCACAATTTATGTCTCCAATATCTGAAAGCATTCCATTAAAAAGGACACAAAACTTTCTGTTGACAAAGAAACTCTTAAATAATTTAATAATTAAAGAATCGAAGCCAATTTGAAACATTTTAAAAAGGATTCCGTTATGGTAAGCATGATCAAAAGCCTTTTCAATGTCTAAGGAAATTGCAACGGTGCAACGACGAATCCGCAAGTTGGAAACTATATCATTTTGAAATTTCAATAAAGCATCAACAGTTGAGTGACCTTTTTTGAAACCAAATTGCAAGTTTGGAATATAAGAAGGATCTATCCCGACGTCCATAATTTTACGAATAACTTTTTCAAAAAGTTTTCCAAGGTTAGATAACAAAGAAATTGGTCTCAGGTTATTTAACTCAAAACTGTTTGACTTTTTTTGAATTGGAACAATCTTGGAGATTTTCCACGCGTCAGGAAAATATGAATTATTTAAACAATTATTAAAAACAATTGCAATAAACTGAAAAGCTTTCATAGGAAACTTTTTAATTAAGAAATTTGAAATCCCGTCTAGTCCAGAAGACTTTTTGCTATTCAATTCAACAACACAAGAAAGAACTTCGTCCAAATCAGTCAACTTAGGATGGTTGCATTCATTAAGTGCACTAAAATCATTACTGAAAATATGTGTGCTTTGTGATTCTTGAGCAAAAATATTTGTTAGTGTATTTTCTATAAAGGAAGTGTCCCTACCAAGAGGACAACCCATGTAAATATTCGAGAAATGAGCTAGCAAATGTTGCACTTTTTCATCGTTATTTTGAATATCGACGCCGTTAATAGAAAGATTGGTTGGTAGTGATTTTTTTTTCGATCCTATTAAATTATAGATTTGTTTATGCGCCCTTGGACCTGGCACAATTTTGCTAAGTTTATCGCTAAAACTGTGCAATGAGCTCTCGATTCGATTCGTTTACTTTAAGTAATTATTTTGGGAAACGGTTGCATTGATTTTCAGAAATGCACCTGATTTATGCAAATCGGATGCGGTATTTTGAGGCCATTGATTGCATTTCCATCTCATCACGCGAACCGTGTGCCGCTTTAAAGCAGTTGCTATTATTTCCCAGTCCTTATGCTGATTTTGTTGTTAATTATTGATGCGTTTAGCTTTTAGTAGAGTGGCTACAGTGACCAGTTTCCGAAATGCTGCGGGGATTTTCCTGCGCTTAGTTATTGCTTGCTCGCTCTGTTCTTCTTGTGTCTCTTTCCGGCTATTCGCAACAGGAGTAACCAAAGCTCGCCACACGCTGTTACTGATTTGTGTAATGCTTTACATAATTTCGCAAATGGACGTAAGTATTTTTGGGTTGATTCTATGAATGCACAGAAAACTTTACCCTCAGCAGCGCGAACTCTAAAAATGTCCAAAAATTTATAAGGACCACAAACTTGATTCATCCGTTTAGGGATTTGATTGCTTAATGAATGCGAGTAAATTAATCATTAACAAGTGCGATATAAAAGGAAATCAGAGAATCAAAAACAATATATACTCGTTGATATCAGTAAAGAGAGAAAATAATTTATTAAGGCTTATAAAATATACCCAATAAACGAGTGAATATTATGTATACTCGTTGTATTAAGAAGGGCAACGAGTCATCGAAATGAACTTGCGTTAAAAAACATTAAAGAAAAAAAGTTCTTTGCAATTAAAGAAAGGTCAGGTAAGAATGACCGAATGGAATGTCAACTTTAATTAGTGTCAAAAAGTCACGAAAAGAATTTACAAGAAGCGAATTTAAAAAACCCGACTTCTGTCGAATGCAACAAACAGAAAAACCACCCAGAAGAATTGGAGCTTGAAATCACAATAATGTTGAACGAACAATGGCAAAAACAATACGTAATTGAAGTCAAAACGATATAAAAACCGCACACAGACGATGTTATACGATGAAACTAACTGCAGGGACGAATAGTCAACAGAAGCATGTTGCATTCACTTTAACAAAAATGTCTCTTGTGTTTCTATTCTCTATGATTTCTATGTTTTTGAGGATGTTCAGGAGTTTTGTTCAATGCGAAGCACGACGAATGCTTCGTTCTTCAGTGTTTAGAAGCTTTTGTTGCTGTTTTTATTGTTGCTGTGGTCGTGTTTAGCATTCGGCGTTCATTTATCGTCAGTCGCTGTTTTGTTATTTACAACTCATGGTAATTTTCAGCTCTCATTTCCGGACCTTTGATCCTTCACAATGGTTTTTGTCCTGTGTTTTTACTGCAATAGATATTCATGGTTCTTTATGCCACTTGCTGCTCCGTGGTTAACAGTTTTGCTCGACTTTCGTTAGCTTCGAGTCACGTAGTTAATGTATTTTTTATCTCTACGCAGAAAACTAAACTCGACTTTTACATCTACTCACAAGTTTCAGGCAAATAATAAGTATTTATGCAAGTCTTTGAGAGAATTTATTTAAGTATAAAAAATTACAGAAGAAAAACTTTCAACTTGAAGAATTAACTTGAAGCAAGAGATGATGAAAAGCTGCTGTGGGAGCAGAAAGGAGCCCCTCTTCAAAACCAAGTTTACATTTGCAATTTGCTTTTATTCATTGGCTTTTTATTTACAACAAAACCAATTGCAACAATGGCAATAAAACTCGTCATACATAACTGTTAAGTCATTCAAATATAACTTTCAGAACACAAATTGCTTGAAAAGAGAAAAAAAGGTAAAATTAGCAACGTTTTCTTGTTTGTTTTTCCTTCAGTATCGTTGGAGCTTCGCTTCTATTCCCATGCAGTTGGCAAGAAATCAGAGTTGCACATGTTCAACAGAAACAGTTTCAAGTTGAATTCAGTTACAGCAAAAGTTTTTCCCATATGTAAAAAGGAAAGAAAGTGAAATGAAGGCTGAGAATTGAGAGAAATGTTGTCTTTGCGAAAGGAAAATACTTGAAGTTCACTTATGAAATTTTTAAGAATTCCCTTTTCGTTATTTTCGTTCGAAGATATTTGCAATTTTTTCAGCATTTCACATCTCCAGTAAAAAAAAAACGACTAAATACCGAAAAAGTGGATTTCTTTAATGTTTTTATTAAATTCAATATCGCAATGTTTTATTTGCTTTTTATATTTACGTGTTTATATTTTGATACTAAATTTTTTGGATTTTTTTTATTATTCATATTCATTACCTTAAAAGTCCTCAGCTCATTTATCATGTTGGGTTTTTTAAGGCTTTCGTTGTCGTTGGTTTTTTGGCTCTCGTTCACTGTTTAAATTACGAGCTAATTAAGCCCCAAAAATGTGCATACAAACACTCACACATTCTCATGCACACATCCGCATGAAGTGTGGCCACACTAATAACAACAACCGCAAAACCAACCTCCAGCAGCAGCAGCAGCAACAACAGAAAATCCACTTCTGTTGCAGAATCTTTTTCTTTCTGTTGTTGCCGGTTTTTCCATGCCACGTTGCCACATTTCCCCATTTCTGACTGCTTAAAAGTGCTGCTTAATTTAAATAAAAACATGAAATAAACAGAAAACCAACCAACGAACTTTTCTGATGTTCTTCATACTGAAGTTCTATTGTACAAAACATTCGCCATTGTTGCTAATTTACTTTGCATTCTTGTTACCAATTTGTTTCCAGTTTTTTCTTTTTTTGTGCTCTTTTTTAGTATTAGAGTTGTTCGTTATTATTAACTATTCATTGTTACGCTACGTGAGCTTATTTCTTTTCATTTACGGCAATAAGAAAAAAGTGGAAAAGTATCGAGTATTCTAACGATTATTCACAATCCATTGAAGATTTTTATCGAATAATGTACGTGGTTAACGATTCATATATATGTCTGAAGCAACAAGTTGCCATATTGAAGTCAACATCAACGTTTGCACAGTAGAAATAGTTCACTGATCGATCTTTAAAGCCTTTAAAAATATAATAAAAATCTTCCAAATTCACACAATCGATGATTTATAAAAGAAACAAAAATTATTTCATCCACGAATACCGATTGATCGACTGCCCATCATCATTGACCAATCATTGAATCATTTAAGTCATTCAATTGAAGATAAAACTTGACTATCGCATCGTTTCTACATTCTTTTTCAGTCGACATTTCACAGACATGTGCTGCCAACTTTGCAAATACTCATCTAAGATAAGTGCAATTTCAGAGCATCAAGCAATCAAAAGAAACAACAACAAAGTCTTTAAAAATAACCAACAAAGTTTTGCTTTTAAACTCAGCACAGCTGCTAATTCAGGTCAGAATCTACCAGAAAAAGTAACAACGTTTTAGAAAATTAAAATTGAGGCTTTACATACAAACACACACACGAATGCCATCCCAGAACAAAATTATGTACTACACGACGTCCTCTGCACTTTGCACTGGGAAAAACGTTGACGTCAATCGGGATATTAAAGAGATTTCGAGAAAATAATGTAACAGTTATGTTTTCTTCTTCGGAACGTAAAATAATTATAATAATGAAGATTTTAGAGGAGGTTTTTAGAGGATCGGAGGCCGCCACCTCAACAAAGTTGCATATGTTTTTTAATATACAAAGTTTCACTTAAATTTATTTGTTTTCTTTTCATTAAAGAAGTGATTCTGTTCGAGGTCGAGTGTGAACAAAACTACGGCGAAAGTAAGTAACAAAAGAAATTCAAAAAGTACTAAAAAATTGCACTGAAGTAAATTAAGTAGCTTGAGTAAAGGAAAACTTCTTAAGTCAATTTTCAGGGATTTTCAGCGCTGTACAAAAAAAAAATGACGCGGGAAGAAACTCACAAGGACGGGATTTGCAATGTTCTCAAACAACACTTGGAAAAACTCTCGAAAGATGGAATCCTGAATGAAATTGATCTTAGTTTAATGAGTCGCTTGTGAATCGACTCCACATGAACAAGAATTTTATTATTACACTTTGCTTTTGAGCAAAATATGAACGGTGAATTTGGAAACAATATTAACACATGTAATTTTTATACGCGGCGAGATGTGTACCGATCGATGGGTGAAACCCTGACCACTTTCTTTTTGGCCAACTCCATTGCTGGTCTACAGATTTCCTCGTAATATGTAGTGCTACCCGTTGTAACTACGTACTCCATGGGTTTTTCCGGCGCCTCTTGTGCCTTCTCCTGTTGCTCCTTCTCCCATTTCTGGGCTCGATCGTTAAGTATTCCTCTGAAGCGCAGCAGCGCCTCGAAGCGATCGTAATAATAGCGATACTCAGCATCGTAAACATTGCAGTCTGTCGGATCCCACGTTTTGAAGACACGAATCGGCTTCTTGAGCGCTGTGTTCTCCACGGGAGCATTGAACACCTGACCCACGACCTTCTCCATTTCCCGGAGCCAGCAGTCCAGCTGACACAACTTCACTTCCTCCTGACGGTAGAATAGCTTGCAGATCGCCGTTTTGCACAACTTCAGCTTTTTCTCAAAGTTGTCGTACTCTTTCAGGCCGAAGTTCAGCGTTGCATCAGCGTTCTGTTTCTTCGGCAACTCCTCTTTGGTGGGACAGAGCGAGGCATGACAAATGGTCTTCTTGTTGTAGGATACAGGATATCTGTAGTCATGGCGATACACGGTAATAGTTTCACACGGGCATTTCAATTGCATCTTGACGAAAACCGCGAAACAACAAACGAACAAATTTAGATTGTAATAGAAAAGAAAACAATTCAACGATAAAAGCTGAACAAAATTTGGATGAATGTGAAACTGAAAACTGAAAAAATTTTAAATTTATTTAAAAATTTTGAATAAACAGAAACTGAGTTCTGAGAGTGCTCAGAAATATCAGCAAAAGAAAAGTGTTTCTTTCGTTTATTTTCATTAATTTCATAGGAAAGACAAATGAAAGCGAAAATAATTTAAGAAAAAACACGGAGACTTTAAATGAGACATCGCTGATTGACCCAATTAAGTGACCTCAGGTTAACGGCTTTAATTAAATCAAATCCGATCTCGTGGCTGTCAGAAAGAATGATTTAATTAGCGACCTCAATGCGTGGTCAGTCGGAGTCCAACTTTGCTAAATTTATAAATGATTCAAGTGCAACGATTTGACACCCAAACAACAACCACAATTATCATTATTATAATTATTTTATTATGTGGAGGACAGGATGACATCTGGGCAGGACACTTATTGTTGGACAGCCCGCACAAAACCAGCTTAATGCCAAACTAACGACCGACATCAAAGCAGGACTAAACGCACGACGCAACCACAAAATATGCGGCTTCGGTTGCTGATGCTGGCCCAACGGTCATCGCAATACTCACGATAATTTAAAAAGCTGAATTTATAAAATGTTTTCGTAAACAATTCAGGTAAATTCAAGCGTTTGTTTCGACGAGGGTTGGAAGTAAACTCGTTCGTTATTTTACACGGTGAAAATTATTCCCATCGTTAATAATTTTAGTTTAGGAAAATCTGATACAAGTACTTCAATGGCAAACGTGGAGTTTGATTATGAAGTCTTAAGAAAATCTTGATTGTAAATTCCATTAATTGAAATTTCATTTTAAGGTCAAAACTCCTCAGACAATTAACAATTTTCTCTGATTAAATATTGATTTCGAAGTAGACTTTTTAGAATATTTTATAGTAGTTTCTTTGATTTGAAATAATTGCTTATATTAACTTAAATTCGGTGCAACAAGACACAATTCCTCTCACTGCAAGTGCGCCAATAATTTGCCAGATCGCTTCTACTTGTCTACGCAATAACTTCGCTTTAACTTTCCTTTCGACGTTCCTCCTGTCCAGCTACAACAAACTTTCCTCATCCTGAAGTTGGCCTCCAGTTCGATAGGCAGGAAGGATGGAAGGCTGATTGCTTGGCTTACCTCGTCGTTTGTTAACGAGTTTGTACACCTCGAACTACGCCAATCTATCCTTCGAATCCCTTTCTGTGTCTGCGAATGCGTTTTATTATTTCCCTGAATACCTGACAGGCTCTTTGACAGACTGACTGATTGTCTGACTGTCAGTTGTAAGTTTTTCCATCACTCTCTGTTCCTTGTGGAAATATCGCAACTACGAACGTTCGAAAAGAGGTCCTCTGAAGAACCCTTACGTCTCTTTCTTTCCTCGCCTCACAGACATTTGAGGCATATTGCATCTACAGTCGAAAGTTAAGTTGTTTTATGTCAAGTTAAAAGGAATTCCAGGACCTTCGGCTCCTCTGTGTGTCTGGCTGTTTGTTTTGTGTGCTCTTTGAGCCTTTTCGCTGCTGCTGCCGACATCTGGTGCGAAGCCTTTTTACTGCATTGCAGTTGTTGAAATCGAGATATGCTCGAATGCAATAAAATGCTGCAAGTGTTTGTTTGCAAAATTTTCCATCAAAGTTTTGTTTCAAAGCAAAACATCAACAGACAAACTACAACAACAACAATAACAATGACGGCAGCAACTTTTCCAGACATTAATTTTTACCTGTAGAGATTCGTTTTAATGTTTCACCTTCAATAGAATAAACATTTTACTAAATACGTCTATGGAAGGTATTTAAATGAGGAAGGGGAGAGGACAAGCAACGGAGATGAGTGGAAAACAAACAACCGCAACCTTCAGAATGTTGGAATCAGGAAATATGCAAATAAAAGTTAAATTTTGTTTAGACAAAAGCTTAAAAAGCAAGATAGAAGACAAATAAAGCAAAGAACAAAGTACAAAAACCACTAACGAAGCAGCAGCAGAAGAGGGCGAAAGAGGAAAGAAATAAAAAAACGATGAGGAAAGAAAGTTTTGTGTTTTTTCCTAAAAAATAATTTCAAAATAAAATGAAATAATGAAAAATAAAAATAAATGAATAACAATTAAAAACATTAAAAGTACAATTAAATAATTAATAACTTAAAATAAAATTAAGTAATTAATAATTAAACGTAAAATTAAATAATTAATAACTTAAAATAAAATTAAATAATTTATACTTAAAAATAAAACTAAATAATTATTAATTAAAAATAAATTTAAATAAATAATATTTAAAAATAAAATTAATTAATTAATACTTAAAAATAAAATTAAATAATTAATAATTTTAAATAAAATTAAATAATTTATTAAAATAATTAAAAAAAAAGAACCTAAAATAATTATAATTGTTTTTATTATGTGTTTCTCTAATGTCTTTTGTTAATCACGCTGTAACTTTTCTTCAAATAAATTTTCTTTTCCGGATTTTTGTTTTTCAATTGTTTACAAAGCTTCATTTAGTTACAAGCAGCTTTCACCTGTGTGCACACACTCATACACACACTCTTGTGTCTATGTATGCGTATGTTAGCAGATGTTATTCCTTTTGTTCCACTGTATTTCGCTGGAGCCAAAGAATCATCATCAGAACGTGACCGGCATCAATTGTTTTCGCTCGAATCAGGATTTTTGCCGTAGCGTTAACCTCGCTGTTGCTGCTCATTTGTGTTCTGCGCGTATGTTTGGTGTTGCAAGGATGTACAAATTACAAAACAACACGTGCTGCTGTTAGATGCTTCACTTGAAAGGCTGTGGTGACCACAATGTAATGGTTTTTGTGGTTTTTTGGCAGGTGCTGGTGTGTTATTTCCTTGGATCGAAGGACGTGCTGAGACGAAACACGAAATGATTTCTTTTTCTCCGCGTTTTCTGAACCATAATCAGCTTTTATCAAGCGATATACAAGAAAATTATAAATGTATTTTCAATACTAATTTTAATCATTTACATTTACTAAAGATTAGTTTAATTTAATTGTATAATTCAAATAGAATCCTCGCCATCTCTAGCTTCCAATTCCAAGTTAATTAAGAAGCCTTTTTTAAATTTATTTATTTATCTCAACAATCTCAACTGATTCCGTAGAAATTAAAATAATAATTTTTAACTAAAGGATACAAAATACAATGCGCGGCGGATCCCTTTTATTAAGAAACCTACGAAAAAGCAAAGTTTACACAAAAAAATTAAACAAAGTAAAACAAATTCGAGTGTATGAAAAACAAAGAAAGACGAAGAAAAAAGAAGAGAGGAAATAAATGAAAGAAGCAAAGGAAACTTTTCGGTGCTTAACTGCTGAAGTGTCTTCGATGCAATAATCTAGGATCCAGAAAGCAGCACCGACGATGCGAAAGGAAGCAACAATGAACAGAAAACACGGTAGCCATCGCAAAATTAAGAGAGAAAACCCACGAACGAGAGAGGGAAAGGAAGAGATAGACGAAGTGCTTCACGAAAGGCAAAGACCGAAAAATTCGATAAAATAAACAAGTTGTGAAAAAGAAGCATGCGATTTCGATAAAACTTTTTACATCCTTTTTTCTTCTTTCGCTGAACTTTTATTTAAATTTATTAACTTATTAAATTTATTAACGGCTTTCTTAACGAATATTTCTCCATTTAACGAAGTTATGTTAAAAACAAAGCGACTAAAGTACATATTTTTCCTTTTGTATTCACTCCCCTTTCAATTTCTGTGTTCCCTTCTCTTAGAAAGAATGGCGAAAGGGATCTCGAAGACAACTACAGTGGAAATAATCTCTTCACCTCCTTTCGTATGTTGCAGATATTCAAGGAGCCTCAGGCGGGAAGTACAGGAATCGATGTCTTGTACAAACAGACTCCATGGACATGCATTGATACTTACACATCCTTAATTCATAGATGCACTTTTCCTAATCCATGGATTAACTGATGAATGTTTAATACTCGTACCACAACAAATTTCATTGCCTCAGCTGTACGAACGGCGCCTGCCAGTGGCAAAAACGTGCTTGTGTCTAAACGTCTCCTGGGTCCTTGTTTTGCCATGTATTTACGTGACTTTATCTGTGTGTGGAGGATGACGCCATTCATGCTTATATAAGTAAAGGATATTTGCTCCATTCTATGTCATGGCACATGAATTATTTAAGTAGTGAATACATTTCGAAAACCATAAATAACTGTATAGGTTTCCAGCAGCACCGAAATGTATGCAGCATAAAATTGAAACTGCTGTTGATGCTACAACTGATGTCTATGAATGCCAGCAACCGCAGCGTGCATGACATCGGCAGCGTTATCATCATCAAACATTCACACCATTTTGAAATCGTTTACTTCGTTGGAGTCTGTATGATTTGGAAGTTGTTCCGGGGTTTCCTTCACTCTCTGTCCTCATTGATTTTCACTCTTTTCACTCCTCATAATTCACAAATTCAAAATCATTCCAGAAACAGTTGCAAGCATTTCTCGAAATTATTAATTGTGTTAACAATATGAAATTTTAAATAAATAAAAACAATAATAATATCCGAGTAAAGCTTAAAAATCGCTTTATTTTAAATCATTCACTGTGTTTGTGGGAAGCAGAAAAAAAGGATTGCCTATGTTCAGGAGCTGCAATGTCTTTGTTATTGAAAAAATTACTTTAATGTTCAAAGCGTTACAAACACGCATTCATGTATTTAAAAGAAACATGAAATAACTCATAAAAAATATAATATTAAATTTGTTTCATTTTCTTTTTGCAGTGGTTGTGATTGTTGTTGCTACGTCGAGTGTGGACGCGTCTTTGGATGCATGATGAGAGTTAAAAGAGCACGTTAAGAGCTCTGTTAAAGGAGTGTGGCAGACACAAGAGCAGCAGCAGTGACGTCGGTGACGTCTGAAGAAAAAAGAACAACAGCAGAACCACACAAGCAGCAACGACGATGACGACAAAAGCTAAAACATGTCACTTACTGTCGGCCCTGTTAAAAATGCGGTTCGTTGGCTAGACGCCTCAACTTCGCTTTTGTATATGAGTGTTTATAAGTGTGTAATGGAAAGGAGAGAAAGCGGAGAATGACAGAGAGACAACGGGACGAAATAAAACATAAAAGAACATCGTCACTCAGTGAAAAAATCTTAGGAAAACTCGAATGATGTTTAGAAGCAGAAAACGGCAAGTGAACACTCAAAAACAATTATTTATTAGTTCCTGCATCAATTAAGATTGTAATTTTTTTAATAAATATAGTATTAAATTTTAAAGGTATAAAAACATAGATAATAAATAATATGAATACGAAATCATCTGAAAAACTATAAAAACCTTCAAAAATATCTGCTTTTCATGGTTTTTGGTGTTGCTGCTCCCTCGAAAGTCATGAGATAGACTTCAGCTGCAATATTTGCAGCACCTCTAATTTTAAAATCAACAATTTTTAATTACACAATAAATAAAGTGATGAGAACAAACATCTTCAACTTTCAGATCAGCAGCAGAAGCTAAATGAAAAGTTTTTAATGGCTGTCGCTATTTCGACAAAGTTTGAAGTATTGCATGAAAATTTCAAGAATTTAACTTTGCGCTTCCAACATTGTTGCCACAACAACAACAACCACAACGAATACACTCAGATGCTCAACTCAGCGATTTGTCAGTTGTTGCAGTCGTCAGCTGTTTATTCACTTCTCTGCTGCGATGAACTTATTAAGAGTGACAAGCGTGGAATTGAGAACAGGGCGCGGATGAAGGTGAACGTGAAGGTGATTGTGGCTATGCGGCTGGCCGAGTGAGGATGCTCCATCATCATTCAGAAAATGTTAAGTGAAATTTAAACTTTACATCATGACCTAAATCCGCTTCGAAGGCAATGTAAAAATGGCAAAATATGTACAAGGTTCAGTATTTTAATTAAAATATTTTTGATGACAAATATTTCTACATGCAAAAACTGAGATTAAAGTAATTGTTAATCAAACTTTAATTTAAGCTTTCGCAATTTTGATTGCTGCCAAGAACGTGTTTTTTTTTGGAGTCAATGTGACAGATTTCAATCAATAGATTAAAAAAACCAGCTGCAAAATTTAACAACATTTATTTAGTTAAGAAAGGAAGCAATATTTAACAGAATTTGTTAAGCTCGCGGCTTCACTTTTCGCTTCATCCACTTTCTAACGAATTACTAAAAGCTTTTGAGTTGCTTTGCATCTAGTGAATTAGAAGAATCTTCAAACATGAAATTCCTTAAACAGGAAATCAGTTTTATGCAAAAAGCATTCTGCTAAATCCGAAAATAGTTGCCATCACGTTTTAATCTTAGTTTAAGTGAGCAACAAAATGTTCGTTGTTCCCTGCGGACAAATAACAAAAAGCACACCAAAATCAACACAGCACTGAAAACCAACAACAACAACAACGACCACTGAAGCAATAGCAACAATGCCAAGGATAACAGCACATCAGCCAGAGAATCTGTACTAATTTCCTTGTGTCCCGAAGCTGTTAATGTAAGTGCAACTTTGACAAGTCGGCATTCGGAATGCACAGGAGACAAAGAAGGACGCGGCTGAGTACGGAAGAGGCGATGAAATGGCAAAGAAGATGGATACTTTCCGGTCTAAGCTTAATTTTGCGTTTAATTTGAAGCGTTTCAGCAGACAGACGAGTCTCAAGAGAAGAGAAGATGTCCTGCGAACGAAACTGAACGACGAAAGGACTTTGGCCTAATAAAGTCTTCGCCAGGAAAGTGTTACTTAAAAGTTATCACAGTTTTTGTCAGAGGTAACTCCAGGCTAAAGACGTTAAGTGCATTTTGCAAGTGAAAAATTTGAAATGCTTTCATTAAATGAAAACTTTGCAAAACTACGTTAAAAATTGGTAAATTAAATGATATTTTTATAAAGTATATAAATGCTGTTATTGTTGTTTATTTTACTGATATTAGATTCATTTCTAACTTAGAATTTATCTTCTTTTGTATTTGTTTAATGAAATCTTTGTCACAGAGAAACACACGACGTATGAGTGACTTTAATTCAATCAATCGTGAATCGATGACACTTTGTTATTTGGTATTTTCATTGTTGTTACTGTTATTATTTTTATTACTGCCACTTTTATTTCACCTCTTTAATTTTTGTGGTTTCAATCCGAGTAGACATCTGATTGATGCAGTTTGACATTTCTTGTGATGTGAGTTTCTTGTGAAATGTTGTCAGTTTCAGTTCGATTCAATCGAAATACACCTGTGAGTTTGGTGATATTTGTTTTGAAGTTATTGTAATGTTATAAACTTATACATTTATTTACTTTGGCTTATAATTTAATGTGTCAATAAGTCTCGGTAATTGAAACATTGACATATTGTGACCTAAACCCAATGAAACATACAATTACATTTTATTAAAAGACTTTGCAATATTGATAAAGAAATCTGACTTTATTCTTTGTTATTTTAGTCTTAATTTTCTCCTTACGATCCACTGATATGGCTCCGAGTTCGTATCATTCATTAACATCTCTGGCCATTTAATCGCCTTGTAATTATTGGTTTATCTCATTTTGCCTTCAGCTTAAGTTGACAATTTATTTTCTGCGATGTCCCTTTCTCTGTGTTTATATCATTGCTTTACTCTGCTTTGTGTTGACTTTGTTTAATTAACTTTCTATGAATTATAGCCAATGAACATAAAAGGGAACAGAGGAACATAAAAGGACGGCGTCACGACAAAATATAAATAGATTGGAGAGTTAGGATCGCTAGGAAGACGAAGGAATCAATTAAACAAATCGTGAATATAACATTTTCCTCTTTAAATTAAAAATATTTCCACAGAAATGACGACTAAATGTGAACTGAGTGTTTATTTCATTTAATTATTTGGAATTTTGCTTTCCGTGACAAAACTCTTCACTTCACTTTATTCAAAATTTCAATCAAGTCTTTTCATGTTTCCTGGGTTGCAGTTTGGTCTCATTTCTCAAGGAAGCTTACACGAGTTTAGTTTGATCGACCTCAATGGAAAGTCTCTTCAGTCCCTTAGTAATCAATGCCATACAAATGCTTGTATGTGTATGAGTACATCGAACTTGCGAGAAAGTAGCCACCAACTACGAGAGTAGTTGCATTGCGTACGTCATTTAATCAAATGCCAATATTTGACTTGGCCTTAAGAGGCCGAAAACTTCCGAATTTCAATTGACTTTCATTTGAATAAAACTGATGACGATGTTTGATGTAACTATGTGTAAATTTACATACGTATTTATACTCGTATATACAATAAATCAAGTTTTATTGAGAATACATACTTATCTAAATCCCTTAATAAGTTTATGTCAGTCAAAATTAATCTCCTCAACACATTATCGAAAGCTTTAATTGAAATCTTCACTTGAGTGATAGGAATTCAATTAGATTTTTTTTTTAATTAAATTAAGTCACAGTTAGTTTATTCACGACAGTGTAAATATTTTATGAAAAGCTTTTAAAATAGATGGCCAACTCGTCTTTTCTCTTTCCTCATCATCCTTCCTTTGTTTTCTGATTCTATCCCAAGAAACCCTTTTTCCTACATATAAAGTTCGCTCATTTGACACGCCTTTAAACAAATTTCGCACGTGGATCACGTAGGACTCTGTTTAATTGGGCGTGAAAACAGCACACGAGAGACAAGATGGAAAAACGACACGAAAGAGCAAACGACAAGCAAGATTTAAGTATTTATAATTTTTTTTTTATAAATTAAATTATAAATTAATTAAATTATAATAAATTATTATTAAATTTTATTATTAGTTTTATTAAATTAAAGTACTTAATTTCCTTTATTTTTGTACTTAAACTAAACTAAATTATTTTTCTTATACTTTCTCCAAGAAGTCAACAGTTTCAAATAAGATGTTTTATGTTAAATGATCGAAATAAATAGAGAAAGAATCGGAAACGTAAAGATTGAGTAGCATAAAGCGGCTAAAATCTTAGTGAGAGGTATTCAGGGTTTAATAAACTCCAGTGGAAGGACCAACGAGCTCTCGACTTTCATTTAAGCGTGTGGCTGCATACATTAAAGATTTGCCGCGTTCAAAGAAAATAATTCCGGAAGCGTTTTATACATCCATGTTTTATAATTAAATATGCAAATGTACATGCGATAGCATAATTTATTTTTAATGCCTGCTTTTTGCAGATTTACGAATACATGCTTTAACTTTTTGGTTATATTTTTCTGTAGCTCCAACGACCTTAATTTGTCTTTTAAACAGCGTGTCATTAACTTATCTTCTAAGCGCCATGACAGTAGCCAATTTGTCTAAACGACCGCTCGTCGCAGCAAATCTATTCAAAGGCCTAATCACAGTAAATGGAACTAATTTCAACTTTTGCAGCTCAAATTACACGTACGAATAAACAACACAGCACTTGAAAGAACGCAAAAAAGGCAATTCTCTTCAATCTACCAAATCAATGACTAAAATAAGTTGCATGTAGTTGAAGCCTCATGCTCAACTCTCATTAAACAGAAGCGATAAGGGATCCAAACAGGAAATATACTCCGTTTAGTATATTTTTATTATTAGCATGGATTTTATGTTAAAGCAGCAGCTTTAAAAGCGCCTATTATTGGTCTAACATACGCAGAAATATTACCAGAAGCATGTCCAAAATCTTATCAAACGTCAGTTTCAACTTCTCTAAACGGAAATTGATCTAGAAAACAGATTTTACTGAATATCATCACTATAAAATGATGCAAATCGTCCGATTAAAGCCACTAACGTTTAAAGATGACAAATGTAGGTATACACGGTTTTACAAAAATATCTTTTCTGGAACATGATGAGATAGAAACTTGAAATTTTGACTAAAGCTCTGAGCTGGATAACAATGCATTGCTAAAAGTAATCAACCTCGATCAAACACTTACATAAAGAGGGAAATGTTAGAATTACTATTTGTTCATTTTTACATATAGACTTTTGACAAAAATTGATTTGAAATAATTATTTGATATCGAAATATATTATAATCGAATATTTAACAAGTATCATGAAAAAACACAGTTTTATAAAAAGAATTTTTACATTATGGAATGTTTATATTCTTTAAAATGTTATAAAGCAGCGGGAATTCAAAAAAGAATTTCTTTTTAAACTGATTTTTACGGTTTCCTTTCAATTTTTCTGAAAACAAAAAAAAATATTGTAAATATTGCCTAAACGTAAATATTTTGTAAGCAAATATTTTTATATTTACATAAATTCGGAGTTCGTATGGAAAAAAGAGTTTCTTTTCGCGCGCTTTTTCATGACACACTTTTCCGGCGTTGCTGTCGCTTTTTCCTATTTCATTGTTGTTTTCGCAGGAGTAATATTTTTGCCAGGCATTTTTATGAATAAATAATTGAAAGCGGAAATTAAAATTGGAATTGCATTTGCTCATGGTTTTTGGTTGTTCTTGTGTTCGTTTTCGTTTCTAATTCCGTATTTCACAGCGTCACTTGAACATGTCTTTATGTATGTGTTTATGAATGAAATTTGTAGCATTTTCATTTATTATTTTATTTTTTTTTTGTAAACTTGCCTATGCTGCCCTTTAGATGTTAGTTTGTCCTCTGTCGATTGCATTTTTAGACGAATTAATTGAGCAAAGCTTAGAATCAAATCATTCAATTACCACTTATAAACAAAACCAAATTTCTATGGAGGTTTTTCTATGTAGTTTTGATAACTCAAAGCATTTGAAATTGTTGAAGAGTAACAAACCAAAACAGAACTAAACCTATATTCACTCTAATCACAAGCAAACTAACAGAAATCCACCATATAGATTCATAGTAAAATTTCCATCAATCTTTCAATATCTGCGCTGAGCGTGTCTGCGTCTCCAGAGCACAAGCAACTCCAATAACAACACAAGCAACTCCACTCGCAGATGCTTTTGAAGTGTCTGAGTTGTCTGCCTGATCTTTTTCCAAAATGTATCTACATCGATTGGCAGTTGGCAAGATTTGCAATGCATTTAAATGGAATGCTTTCCATCTTTCCGCTTCCGATATTTTCCCTCCGCCAGACAAGGAAATCTCATCTGCCTCCCAAGCGCACTCACTCATCGTGCAAATCCCGAAAGTATCTGCAGCTTAAGATGCATCGAGTGCGGTTTTCTGGCGCTTCCGAATCGGATCGAAGCAGCTCATCGCATCAATTCTATCGAAAACAAGGCAATCTCTTGCAGGAGCAAAAAATCCATTAAAGCAAAAAGTTGATATAAAAAATAGCCAAGCAAAAACAAATCAACACAATTTGAAAAAGCGAAGAAACTTGGGAAATGTTGAGAAAGTTTTTTTAACATTTTCACGAAAAGAACGAAACTTTTTTACAAGTTTTGCATACAAAAATATTCTTAAACTTAAATCAACATGTTTTTGGAGTTCTTAAATTGAGAAAAAGTGTTTAAATTACTGGCCCTGATGTCCTTTGTCCGGGTTTTTGGGCATTTCTTAATTAAACTGTTGGAGCAGCTACAAAAGCAGCATCAACGAATAATTTCTTAATTAGACAGAACAAAGCTTATCCCTTGAGTGTCCTGGCGAGGTAAGGATTTCGACGGATATTATCCTTTAGCTTTGAAGAAGATACAACAAAGGGTAGCAACAAAAGTGCAAACAACAAGCGCCCGGTGAATTTTTCTCAACAACTTCGTCGTTCCTGCGCGCTGAACAAGTAGCAAACAGCACAGCGAACAAAGTTGTTCAAACTACCTTTCGTACGGAATCCTTTCAGATAAATTCGCACACATTGTTAATTTCGAAAATTTGAACATTTTTCACGAGAAACATGAACACTGTGCGAAACGAGTGCTAAGCAACGTGTTCGTGTCCAAGTTGTTTCAAACAAATTAGAAGCAAACTTCTTCTGTAGGTTTCTCTGAAGCTGCAGCTGGTTTTCCGGGGCTTACTGCTAATTAATTGGCATCCTCGGAGATGAGATAAACATAGGATAAAAGAGAGCAACACGGTTTGCTTTATTCTACAAATAAATAGATACAAAAGACTGTGGAAGGTTTCAAACACACATTCGAATGTTCGTTATTTAGCAAAGTAATGAACATTTTTATATGTAAAATATATTATGTAAACTTTTCTGTTGCATTTTCTATTGTCTTGCTATTAAAAATTTGTGTATGAAAATGATATTAATCAATCCTTGAAAATCAGAATATCTTTTAAAGAACACTTTAAACTAAATAAAGAACACTGGACTAAATAATTTAATAGAAATGATCGCTTTCAAAACTAGTGTTTGTTTTTGTACAATTCTTAACAAATATTTATTTCAGTTTTCTCTTTTTGTTCTCCTAAAATCTATCCACTCCTTTTCTTCTACGCTTTTTCCGTTCTCATTTAAATGAGAAAAGCTTTTGCTCAATGCTTTTTGAGTGAAATCCTGCACAAAGCAGTTGGAAAATCACGTGCTTCTGTTGTTTGATTTTAGGAGAGCGCATGACTGAATTGATATTCGTGAAAATACTCATAAAGCAAGAAATTTACCACTCTTCGTTTTCAACTAAATTTATCCTTTCGAAGTTTTAATCGAAGCTTTGACGAAGAAGGAACTGAAAACTAATGAATGGCAGCCTCCGGTCCAACCGAAGCAATAAAATTAAAAACACCAAATTTTTGAAATCATAAGAGACAAGACACTAGAAATAAAATAAATAAAAATTAAAACAAACAATTTCTTATAGAAGTTTTTGATGCGAGTGCTAAGACAAGAATTTTTAGAAAAGACATTTCAACCAATCTGCTTACCTTAGGTTCAGATAAACAAAACGCTTAATTATTAATTAAGCGAAATATTTAATTATTTGTATTAGTGCGAAGCGAGTGATTTGATAGATGCAAAGAACCATAGATCTTTTATCATGGAGCAGCATTCATTGTAAATTGTTTTATTTACTTATATTTCTCTTTTTTTGCTTTTCAAAACCTAAAATAAATAGAAACTGCACTTAACTATTAGGAGATTCTTAGCACCTGCATATATTAAATTTATTGTCTGCTTTAGCTGTAGAGAAACAAAAAGCATTCCTTACAGAAGACCAAGCCACCCGGATAATCAACAAAACCGCTGATGCCACCCACTTGAAAGGATTTCCATTCCCACATTTCTTCCGTCAACGCAGTCGGCTGTGCATCCGTTAGCTTACGATTTCTTGCATAAATATGCAGTGGAAACGTTTTAATGTGTTGTGCTACGAAAAGAATCATTTAAATTCTTCATTCAATGATCCGCGTTGGGTATAAAAAGAGTGAACTGCAGTAATGAGCTATCACGAAAGAAACGAATTATCAATTGAAATATCTTTATTATGTATGTATATAAAAATTCATGTGCACAATAAAATGTAGCTTAAAGCATTAAAATTTACATAAAAAAGTACTTAAGTAGGTACTGCAAATTAAAAAGGGCTTCGATTCTGTTCCTTTTAGAGCCGTTTCCGTCCATACGACGTCGGACCTCTTTCAGCCATCTCTGCACAAATGTCCCAGCAACCTCTGAGGAACCCCTTTGATATTCCTTCTCTTTGCTGGTTTTAATTACCTCTCCTGTGCCGTGTCGCGATTTACGGAAGTTTTTTAAGTTTCATGCCTTTTTAAGCAGCTGCATTCGTTTGTGAATCCAGCGGAACGTAGAGCGACTCCAGGTTTTTATTAAGTGCACATTTTTTACTTTGCTTTGCTCTCCAACTGTTATTTAAATTCACAGCCATTAAATTCACATATTTTTATGTTGACTTGTAATTGTTTCTGGCTTTAGTTGGTTAAAACCTTTCTCTGTCTAGACCCGAGTTTTATGTATGTATTTTATGATTTTAACTTTCTCATTGAAGTACAAAGAGATTTTTCATGAATTTTTTATTTGCTGATTCTATGTTTCGGTATAGTACAAATATAACTGATGTACACGAAAAGGTGTACGTTTATGATTTCGGTAGAGTCCCACTTTTTATTTAACTAACTGATTTGTTTGTCCAACTGATTTCGTTATAGAAGCAGGCGACCAAAATGCTATTTACCATTTGAAGAGCGCCATTGCTCATGGAAACTGATCAATAGATTCTAAAAATAATGGGTTACTGCTGTGATGTAGATCTACTTTGTGGTTGAATATCGAAGGAGTTACTATTTCTGCTTCAAGTACTATTTTAATTCATCTGCTAAGATTTGTAACACTGCACTTTAAACAAAAACTGTTTTTAGTTTTCTCACATATTGAATTTAAAAATTGTCTACAATTAATGCATTTCATATTAGCTTAAACATTTAAAAAAGGTATTTATTTTACTTATAGTAAGCATTTTTATTTTATTTGTTCGTTTACAAGTTAATCTTTATTCTATGCAGTTATGCTAATAAAAACATTAATAAAAACACAAAAATTACAGTAAAATACATATTCATCAAACAATTCATTTTGCTTTAAGGATTAAACTTAAAAAATAAACTCTTATAAAATACAAAAAAGTTGTGAACGAAAATAAAAACACGACACGCGGCATTTTCAGAAAGCGAAAAAAAACGCAGTTCAAAATACTCAAAATGGGGGAAGATAATAAAGAACATGTTAAACAAACAAAAATATTAAAATAGACATTGCTTTTCAAAAAGGACAATAACTTAAACAAGCATCTTTTAATAACTTGTTGTAGTTTTTTTTCTTATTTCTTGTGTGTTTAAATCGAATCGGATCAAGTTTAAACTGCCGGCTTGAGACGTCAAAAGTTCGTGTAGAAATATATATATACGTATATGTATGTAATATGTATGAAGTTTTATATATAAGTATTCACTACGCTATTAACTGGTATTTTAAACATGACAATTTATGAAATACAGCTTCTAAAATTCGAGGTTTTTGAACATCCTCAAAACTAATCACAATAAATATATACTTAAATGTGATCTTGTGTTACGTTCTTACGATGCTGCATTTGTAATTCAAAACGGCGATTGGAACGCACTCCACGTATTATTTCACCTGATTTGTCCTTGTTAGACGCAGTGCGTCCACTCGCTCCACGTCCTTTAAACATGTCCATATGCCGCTGTCGTCGCGCTAACATTTTGTTGGACGATTGTGCTGCCGTGTTGAAATTACTTGTTGTGTCTGTAGCTTTAGCTGTAGCTGCCGCAGCTTGGGCTTCAGCCCTTTTCAGCAGAGAGCAAGTCTCATTTTTGCTTACATTTGTAGACAGATTGAAAGGCGGCTTTGGTTGATTATTAGAATGCAGTTTGTGATGTTCCTGTTGTTGGTGACTTGGATTGAAAGTTTTTTTAGTTGCAACTGCGACTGATTTTCCAGCTGCCATTGGTTTTACGACAGCCAACTTCATAATCAAATAAGGATTCGGCAGATTGCAAGGTGTACTTTTCTCGTCATCCTCAGAATTATCTTTATCCGCCACAATACTTCGCAACGGCGATGCTAAATTCATTTCATTGTTAGATAAATCAATTTTCTTCAGGGCTGCCGGTTTGTTCAAGCGAAGTTTCCTCATTCTATCAGCTGCACTTGAGCAACCGTCATCCGCTGGTCCGACATTTTGATTTGAGTAACCAGATTTTTGAGCTGTGATATAATAAAATAATTTATAATTTGGGTGTATATAATTTATATAATTATGGCTTTATTTTACCTGAGCGCTTTTTAGCGGAGGAATTGATGAGTTCCTTAGCACGCTCAGCTTTGCGCATAACGTGATCCACTACGTTCTCCATTTTGTTGAACTGTCGTTTATGTATTGCGGCAAAATTGGGTATTTTTAGACGAGGTAGTGCTTTCTGTGGAGTTCCAAATTTCTTTGAGGGCGTTAGATGGCCTAGAATGCATATCCAAGTCAAATTTACAAAAATTGTTCATTCATAGCAATCAAAATAACACAAATAAAATAATAACTAGTAAAGGTGTTGTCTACAGCCGGGCTGTAGCCGAAATACCCTACACCTTAAAGCTGCATATATACTCGTATATATATTTAGAAGTGGTGCGATATAATATACACATATATATATATAATATATATATTATATATCTAATAAT
This sequence comes from Thecophora atra, assembly GCA_937620795.1. Taxonomy (NCBI): domain Eukaryota; kingdom Metazoa; phylum Arthropoda; class Insecta; order Diptera; family Conopidae; genus Thecophora; species Thecophora atra. The sequence continues at coordinate 37,550,586 of OW569401.1, forward strand.
AAATATACAATATATATATAATAATAATAAAAACAATAATTTTTTTTTAAAGTGGGCGGATCACGCCCATATTTTGCATATTAACTGGAAGCATTAGTCTAAACGTACATATAAAATTTTCTTGTCTTCTCTCAAAAAGTGATGCTGATATGGCCTTTTTTAATAGGCAAAACAGAGGTAGTTACACTCTCGATATAAAAAGTAGGTGTGGTCCTCGGCCGATTTTGCCCATTTTCAATACGAAACACCCCAACATAGCAACGAATATTTTTGCCAAATTTCATTTTGAAATCTTAATCCGTTCTCCTGTGATCGTGATTTCAACGGACAGACAGACAGACAGACAGACGGACAGACATCGTTATTTCAATTTCGGTGGTGATGCTGATCAAGAATATATATACTTTTCCATACCTATCTTGTCTAGTTCTATGCGTTACACACTCCGGTAGAAAGTGAATATACCCTCAACCTTAAGGTGTAGGGTATAAAAACTAATAATTTATATTATAGATCAATAACTAATTCTACTAATTACCGCGCTTCATAAGGTTTTGTTGCATCATTGATTCATCGACAGAAAGGGATCGTTTGCGTCTTTGAGTAACATCTGCAAATTTATCAAAATGTAATATCATAAAAAGATACACTCTAAATTAGTGTACTCACTGCTTGAGTTAAGTTCTCTTGACTTTTCTGGTGCTCGTTTAACCGCGCCTTTAGTTGATTTCGAGATTAACTCATCGAGTTCATCGATGAATGTGGTTTGATTCAGCGGACTGTGGAACTTAACAGAATTGGGCTTCCTGGTTGGAGCCTCAGTGCATTCTGAGAACGAACGCTTGCGAATTCTGCGCAAAACAATTTCCTTGGAGCTTAGTGTGGTCAAGTTCAAGTCAGCTACCTGCTTCTTTTGTGCACTGTTATGACCGACTTGAGGAAGGGGCTTGGGCACGTGTTTTCCCGCTGTAAACTTATATGGCGTCGGAAGAAACCGATAAGGTTTCGGTAATTTTGATTTTAGGGTAGTGGGTCCTGCTAATCTAGGACTAACGACAGTTACTTTTTTATTATTTTTGGCTATGAAGTTTACTATTGGAGAAACCAGCGATTGGTCATTAATAACTATTTTAGGCAACTTGGAAGCTATAGACTGCTGATTATTATCGCAGTTTTCAGTCTCCATGAAACTTGTTTGAGTTTTATCGTTTTCCTCATCATCGGATATCATCAGAGTAGGCAAGTTCCAATAACTTTCTGTAAGTTCATCGGACGCCTCGAAAGTGCAATTGTTGGTTGTGTTTTGGAGATCGGTTGCAAGCTCTTGAGTATTTGCTTCAATTTCTGGGCTGATAATCTCGCAATCGCTTGAGTTGCGTCTTAGCTGAGCTTCTTTCTTACCATCGGTTGATATTACATCGATGTGCTCTTCATGAACAACTTTTGAATGTATTGTTTGAGCATCCATTGAGATTCTATGGATCTCTAGCATTTCTATTGAATGTGTAGATTTATTATCGACATTAGAAACTTGTTGTTGCGCTTGAATATCAGAATCCTCACATGGTGAAATAATTATGCATGTACTTGTTTCTAAGATTTTATCTGCTGATTCACTTTTCTCTGAAGTACAAATCTGAGGAGACTCATTTACTCCTATATTTTCTGACGGAATGTTGTCTGCATCTTCTGGATCCATTGGAGCAAGCCCAAGTTCTGAAAGACTGATATCTCCTGACTGCCTTTTAGCAAATGTATTCATATTTTTGAAATTTTCCACCTCTGGTTGCAAAGCTGTTTTGTCAGTTTCTTTCGCGACTGATTCTACGTATTGTTCGTTCAAATCTGTCTTCGGTTCCACAATATGATTAGGTTTTAATCCTAAAATCTCATTGCTTCTTCTTGACGTTTTTGGTTTCGATTCAGAATCTTTAGGACTCTTACGATTTTTGAGTTGCTCCAATGGCTCCACATTTTCTTTATTTTCATCTTCATCGTTCGCAATTACTTCAAGCACTTCCTCTTCCACATTTATGATATGTTCATCTCCTTTGGTTTTCTTTTCGCTAAGATTTCTTCGGCTCTTTCGAGACTTCCGTTTTTCCGACACGCGCCCTACCTTAGCTGGTGTCCACTTGCGCGCATTCTTTTCCTCATCTTCCTCCTCCTCAATCTCCTCCTTCTTCATTGAACGCAACGTCATCTTGGCTACGATGTCCTCGTAGTCCTGTGCCGGTTTGATGCTTTTACGGGCACTGCGGCGCGGAGTCTGCGTATGCTCAATTTCTGAAACGAAGCTCGACTTTGGTGTTTGTAGCAACTTTTCAGACATGGCCGCCGCACGCCTGCGCTTCTTTGGGGTTCCAACACTCTGTATATCATCTTCATGTGTCACATTTGCTTTGTTGTCTACATTTGATTCTTTTACGTCACTTTCGACCACCGACAAAACCTTTTCTCCCTCCATATTTTTACTTTTTATCACGCTTTGTCGTTTTTTTGCTGATGTACGTACACTATTTGGTGTGGCAACTTGAGCATTCTCTATCAAATTATATTTCTAATTATACAGACCGCACAGATTAAAAGGTATAACTTACTTTTTTCCATTCTTTTGCAATGTTTGAAGAACAATTACGCAAAATAATAAAGTTTTCCTATATATAACTTCGAATATTTGTAATATAGTAAAATCTGCAAAACTTATGACGCAGCTCGGCTTACAATTGTACGTTGTTTTCAAAATCTACCGCGTCGTGTTTCAATGGGTACAATAACTTGTTTGGTAAATATATTGGCAGCATTTACACTTTTTGTATGTTAGGTCAAAGGGATTTTTGTGAAGAATCGCTCATAGCGAAAGTAAAAACCGAAAATCAGCAGTTACCTATTTAAACCATACTAGCTTTATAATTATAAGCATTGCTTTTGGTGTTATAGACACATTATACCAACGAGTATATATTGTACAATATATACTCGTTGATTATACTACGGGTTCCCCAAATCTCCTCTAGAAATGCCTTGGAAATTTTAAAGGTTCATTCTAAATAAAATCATAATCATAAACACAGTCATAAATGGAAAATGACAGCGACATTGAACTTTTTTCTGATTCTCCGTAAACTGCCATATAAGTATAAGAGTTCAACATTGCTTTTAGCATCTTGCATTTATGCCTGTGTTTTGGCATAATGCTGTCCAAGAAGTTGTATAGTGAATGAATCCGTTTCAAGATCAAGACCATTCAAATTTTGAAGAGCGAGTTGTTCTCAGCGGAATGGCGTACAGCCTTTCCTTGGTTTGCTTTGCTTTCATTTCCAAGAAAACTCCAAGAAAATTGCTATCGATAACTGTGTTTTCTGTGCACCCCTAGGACATTCTTTTGTGGACCTTTTGCTTCTGTTCATAGTGACTTGGCAGCACTATGGCAAATTTGCTATTTGACATTTAAAAAAATAATTGTTCGAGAAATTCCGGAACAAGGCACCCAAATTGTTTGAAAGTTTGTAACTATTTGAAATGGCTGCGATAAAAAGTCATGTAGGTGTTTTAAGTCATCAATTTGGTAAAATGGTTTCATATCGCGCTCTAAGTATCCGAACAGTACGCCACTTTACAAACAGCACGTGTTCCTTTGGTGGTGCGTTTTTTCTCCGGAACACACTGGGCGCAACGACAAATATATTGCCCATAACGACGTCGCCTGTGTTACGTCAAAGTTTTCACACCTCATCCGAGAGGAGTGCCAAAGACTACTACCAGATGCTAGGAGTTGCCAAAAATGCTTCCGCCAAAGACATAAAAAAATCCTATTATCAACTAGCAAAAAAATACCACCCAGACACAAACAAGGATGACCCAGATGCAGGCAGAAAATTTCAAGAAGTTTCTGAGGCATACGAAGTACTTAGCGATGAGCAAAAGCGACGGGAATACGATACCTACGGCCAAACAACAGAAGACATGAACCGCAATGGGGCCGGCTTTGGTGGTCACGGACCACAAGGGTTTTCACAAAACTGGCAATTTCGGTCTACTATTGATCCCGAGGAATTGTTTCGTAAGATCTTCGGAGAAGGCAATTTTAGGAGCAACAACAATTTTGATGATTTCGCTGAATCGCAATTTGGTCATTCCAGCGCTCAAGAGATTGTAATGGAACTGACGTTCGCGCAGGCAGCGCGTGGAGTAAACAAAGACATTAATGTAAACATGGTTGATACGTGTCCAAAATGCACAGGCTCAAAGTGCGAACCCGGCACCAAACCAGGACGATGCCAATACTGCAATGGTACCGGCATGGAGACGATTTCTACGGGGCCGTTTGTGATGCGCTCGACTTGCCGCTACTGCCAAGGCACCCGCCAGTATATTAAGTTCCCTTGCGCCGAGTGCGAGGGCAAAGGACAAACTGTGCAGCGAAAAAGAGTAACAGTACCGGTTCCAGCTGGTATCGAAAATGGCCAAACTGTGCGATTGAGTGTAGGTCGCAAGGAAATCTTTGTCACCTTTAAAATTCAGCCGAGTAAATACTTTCGGAGAGAAGGTGCTGATGTGCACACTGATGCAAGCATTTCATTATCACAGGCAGTACTTGGAGGCGTAATACGCGTGCAAGGTGTTTATGAAGATCACTATATAAACATAATGCCGGGTACTTCTTCGCATCACAAAGTGTATCAACGTGGAAAGGGTTTGAAGCGTGTTAACGGTCACGGGCATGGCGATCACTATATAAACATCAAAATCGAAATTCCTAAAACATTAAGTGCAAAGCAGCTTGCGCTGATACAAGCTTACGCTGAGCTAGAAACTGATACGCCAGGACAGATCAATGGCGTCGTACGAAAGACGAACACCTCATCAAAAGCATACCAAAACGAACAGTCGGAAGAACAACCGTCCAAGGAACGAGGTGAAACATAACTGCTGACGGTGTACTGATCATAAATAAAATCGCAAACTTTAACTTCTTTCAGACAACATGCTTAATAGTGATAAAATCAACGTACCGAAACTATTCATGTGGTTAGTTTTATTTAGTTTCCTGTACTATCAGTTATACAGATTCAAGGAAGCTTAACTTTAGATTTAATGTACCTTTGTATAAATATTTGACATGGAAATTTAATATATCTCGACAGTGATAAAAAAAAACAATATTGTTGAACGAAATAGTTAATAAAATAGATTATTTAAATACTACTTACTTTTTTATTTATAGGTTATTGTCATTTGTAAACGTTTTGCAGTCTATTAATGATTAATGAAATCATTTTATATGTTACTGAACACGGTTTAAAATAATTATTAATTTTAACGTCAAACTTGAGTTGAAGTTAAAGTTGAGGTTAAAAAACAAAATCACAGCACTGCCTCCACTCCAATTAAAATAATTGTTACAGAAAACCACTAATGCGTATCCAATTTTCGTGATCTACTGAGTTGTAAAAAAAGCGCCATGAACTTATGGTTTATGCATATGCTTTTATGGTTTGGATCTTGAATAACGCTCTGTTTATGGTTTTTTTGAGAATAAATTGGTATTGTAAAATTTTTTTATTATGGTTTCAATTATGGAAATTTAAATTGTTTTTATTTCTTGAAAAGCAAAAATTACAATACTTATTATGTGGATTAAAATGCCAACTGTGTAAAGACGGCTTTAGCCCCAAATACGTACCGCTTAACCATGTTACATAGCAAAGTATCCAAGTGTTAATACTTTCAAGCAGTTGTTTATTATTGGTGCCTGTGAAGTTGATCTTTGAACTTCGTGAACATGAAGAAGTGATATGTGCATTTAAGAAATCAGCAAATCAGTGCCTTAACTAATTTTGCAATTCCAATTACATTTAATGCTTTTACTAAATAAAGTTTTAATCAACTAAGTCTGAAATCACAACATGCAGATGGTTAAGAGAAATACTATGTACCTCGGTAGGAGAAGGCTTTTATGAGTTGTGTTAAAATTAATCGCAACCTTCACTTAGGTAAGATGGTGCTACGATTGACAAACTCGGATCTGCTAAGGCGTCACATTGCTTGTCTGTCAGCGCTTCCAGAGACCCATCAGCTTCTGCAGAAAACTTGTCGGGATTTCGCCAATGCAGAACTGAGTCCAAAAGCAGCAAAACATGATCGTGAGCACTTATATCCCGGAGAACAGATAAAGAAAATGGGAGAGTTGGGTGTCATGGCCGTGGCATGTCCGGAAGAATTAGGCGGAACTGGGCTGGACTATCTTGCCTATGCAATTGCAATGGAGGAGATCTCACGTGGCTGCGCTTCTGCTGGTATCATAATGTCTGTAAATAATTCGCTTTACTTAGGTCCATTGCTGGCTTTTGGAAACGACCAACAGAAACAACAATTCGTTACACCTTTCACAACTGGACAGAAAATAGGATTCTTTGCGCTTTCAGAGCCAGGCAATGGATCTGATGCTGGAGCTGCTTCTACAACTGCTCTGGATAAGGGCGATCATTACTTAGTTAACGGAACCAAGGCATGGATAACAAATGCATTCGAAGCAGATGCAGGTGTAGTGTTTGTTTCGACTGAAAAATCCCTAAAACACAAGGGTATATCTGCACTAATTGTGCCAAAGGATATTCAAGGTTTAACATTGGGCAAGAAGGAGGACAAACTGGGTATTCGAGCATCTTCCACTTGCCAACTTATTTTCGAAGACTGCCTTGTACCCAAAAAGTACTTATTAGGCCAACCTGGCGCTGGTTTTAAAATAGCGATGCAAAGCCTTGATGCTGGTCGTATTGGTGTCGCTGGGCAAGCTTTAGGTATTGCACAAGCATCCTTGGAACTGGCCGTCGATTATGCACAAAAAAGGATCGCCTTTGGTAAATCTATTGCAAAATTGCAATCTATCCAAGAAAAAATCGCCGATATGGCTCTTAAAGTAGAATCCGCACGACTCTTGACATGGAGAGCAGCGTGGCTAAAGGATCAAAAGCAATCATTTACAAAGGAAGCTGCCATGGCTAAATTAGCCGCCTCAGAAGCGGCCACATTCTGTGCACATCAGTGCATCCAAGTTTTAGGAGGTATGGGTTACGTCTCCGACTTGGCTGCTGAGCGCTACTATCGAGATGCACGTATAACCGAAATATACGAAGGAACTTCTGAAATACAGCGTCTAGTAACAGCGGGTGCAGTATTAAAAGAGCTTAGCAACTAAATCAATTTCAAAATATTTTCTATTTTATTAAAATTGTTCATCATGAAAATTATTCTTATTCCTTTTAAAGTAAAAAATTGTATTTAGTTGGTATATTAAGTTATATTATCTACTCGTGCCTTTTATATAAACCTTTTGATAAATTTTTAAATAAAAAAAAAATATTTTAATTTGGTTTAATTTTACAAGTAAAAACTTTGTTGGTATTACGGATTCAGTCTGAAGATTCGTTACTGAACTAATTCACTATGAACTAATACAACTAATCTTGTAGTAAAATCTAGGGAACTAGTTCGTTACTTTACACCTAAATACATCTTTATCACATTTGTCATTGAGGCAATAGACAACGAATATGCACCAGCTAAAGAAAAAAATTTATTAAACTCAATTCAATCAATGGTAGAAAATTTAAATATAATTTAAGGGTATTTTACATAATTTTCTAGCAGAATTAAATCATTTCAATTTCAAAACATGAAAGATTTTTCGAATAATCATTTACTGTTACATATGTAGATAAAAAAGTGGAACTTGAAACAACCAAATTTCGATAGTTTTCCTATGCCAATGATGATTGTGATGCCAAGTCTTAGGATTTACTTATGCTTGTTCGCACTGAGAAGTGGAAGTTGTTTTCCACTAGGTTTTTAACATAATTAGAAAAATAATGGCTAAAAGTGAAAAATAATATTAAATAATCTAAACAAGTCTTATCAGGAGCTTGTTTTAAAAGCAGACCCTGGTTTCTGTTGTGTTTAAGAATTGTGAATTACTATAGCTGCAAATAATGATGGAAACAGCAAAATTATAAATATTTTTACTGAAGTGCAATAGTATAGAAAGGAGATTTAAAAAGTTATTTTTTTAGGTAGGCATTAATATATTAAGATATAAATTTTATTATTACGATTATAAATTGTGTGTTTCGATTGTGCATGTTAGGAAACACAAATTTTTCTTTGCAAATAATCGCACAAATAATACTTTAAATTTCCTACAAGATATTGGGCAAGATATTTGGAAAGGTTTCCATAACATAGTATTTATAATTGTAAAAGTGAACGGCATGATGAACTTCTTATAATTACCTTGGAACACATTGCTCCTAAGCACTTTAAAATAGTAATAATATTTGCCTGGTCAAATAAAATAATGTTGGCAAAGCACATACAGTAATTTCCTTCGGCATAACCACTCATAAAAGATAATCAAATGATTATGCAGGGCAATCTGGAAATGTATTATTCACAAATATATTTAAATATGATAATGCATATGTACTTCAGATCACCCATATATAATGGAATTGAAGAGTCCTATGAAAATCCATTCTCTAATGAAAAGGTAATGAACACGCGAAATGTTGCATATAATTATCATCAATCAATCGTTCATCTAATCCAATTACCATGGTAGAAACGATTAGTTTTATTATATGTATGTCTATCAATAATCTTATGACGAAATTTGGGCCGAATTTCTTATCAATAGTACATAAACAATTTCGTTGCTCTTATTTTAGATTTAGTTACATTTGTAACGAATACGTTCCTAAAAGATGCTATTTATATTTATTTATTTACAATATTTAATTAATAAAATGTATAACTGAAGGAAATTTGTAGAATGTTAAAACTGTGGACATCGTGTAGGTTTTTCCAACTTTCAGTGGACAAAATCTTCTGCCCTACCCATTAATTTATGATTTATGGCCCTACCCTTTGTATTCTCCTTGTTTGAAATACAAAAAACAATTTTAAGAACATTTTTCATATAAAGTTTTCATACAATGCTTTCTGAAACCTTTGCAAATATGGTTCTATTTTAGGTCTCATTGTAGTGAATGATCGGATTTCTTTTGCCTTTCTAATTAAATCAATATTTTTGCAAATATTTTAATTTAAAAATAACATGTTTACAAACATCTATTTTGAATCAAAATATTAAGCTATCGCTGTTTATATTTGTTCGTTGATCTGAAAATCTATAGTTTACATTGCGACGCGAATTCTAGCTTAAAATTGGTGTACGTTAAAAGTCGCGCAAAATACTACTGCACATAATAAACCTACGTACTTGTTTGATTTTCTAGATACTCTATCGATACATAGGTCTCGGTGGCTATTAATTGTAACTCAAATCTATAAGTCAATACTCCTGGTGTTAATGTCGCGTACACATATTACAATTTTGTGATCGAGTTACTGCTTAGTCCAACAAAAAAGTCAACAGGAAGGAACGACGTTACCAGGCGCGTAGCTTTTTCAATAGAATGTCGCACGGTGTCGTAAGCGAAGCTGCAGGAGTCGATAGCGTAAGTGGCATTAACACGCCGGGCCGAGAATACCGCGAAATACATTGGGCATACACCGTTATGGATTCTTCACGTGTTTCAACCTGCTTGATATCCATGCTCTTAATAGTATATGGAAGTTTTCGAAGTCTAAATATTGAACAGGAAGCACGGGAGCGCGAGCAAAAGAAACGTAATGAGTCAATGACGAATCTCTTAACCGGCGAACTAATCGAACCCGAGCCAAGTATGAAATAATGAAGCATGAAACTATATGAAATAATTTTTTTGTACTCTTAGGTAAATTTGCTACGTTGGATACTATGCATGCTTTGTGCTTGCCTCTGGGTGCTTCCGTATCGTTATTAGTGATGTTTTTCTTTTTTGATTCCATGCAAATGCTTTTCGCTGTCTGCACTGCAAGTAAGTAAAGTAACATAAAAAAAATCTTATCTTGTTTATATGTACATAGGTATTTTGCTAAAGCTGTTTTACGGTTTATTCTGGGAGTTCATATTAAATTCGTTTATTATTTGAACACATAATTGGAAACTTGTATCTACTCACCTTTCATTTATTGTTTACTATTAATTTTTGTAATGCGAGTTTATTGGAATTCTTGATCGTTCACACGGTGCTCTTTAAAATATAAATGAAAAAAAACTTTTATCGTCACTCGATCATATTTCACTTCACAACTCAATTTAAAAGTTCATTCACGGGTTGTCTGAGAAGTTAAACTTGTTTTTTATGTAAGGCTGACAATTAGAGATTTCTAAATTGCTTGTCAGCAGTAATTATTATTACTTACATATTTATTAATCATACAGAGATAAATATTAAAACTAATAATATAAAGAATAGAAGCACCAGCTGTCGGCGCTATCAGCTAAACCAGTAATTATAAACAACGTATTTAATAAATTTTTTTAATTTTTAATTTTTTTGTTTCTGAAGATTTTAGTTTAAATTTATTATAATTTGTATTTCTAGAATGACAATAAATTTTCATGTAATAAAGTAATACTTTTGTTTGTATGCAGTTATAGCCACCGTTGCCCTAGCTTTTCTTTTGCTTCCCATGTGTCAGTACATCATTCGCCCTTGTACAGCTGGAAATCGTATTTCATTTGGAATTTGTGGACGCTTCACTGCCGCCGAGTTGTTTAGTTTCACGCTGTCTGTGTCGATTGTTTGCATTTGGGTACTCACTGGACATTGGTTGCTTATGGACGGTTCGTTGCATCTGAAATATTAATTCACACAATCATCTTGTTTTGTCTAACATGTTGCGCATTTATTGCAGCCATGGGAATGGGCCTTTGCGTAGCATTCATCGCATTTGTACGTCTTCCTAGTCTAAAGGTGTCCACCTTACTACTCACCGGACTATTGATTTATGATGTCTTTTGGGTTTTCTTTTCATCGTATATTTTTAGCACAAATGTTATGGTGAAAGTTGCTACACGGCCAGCTGACAATCCTGTTGGCATAGTTGCACGCAAATTTAATTTGGGCAACATAGTCAAGGACACGCCAAAACTTAATCTTCCCGGAAAACTCGTGTTTCCAAGTATACACAATAGCGGCCATTTCTCAATGTTGGGCCTGGGAGATATAGTTATGCCTGGATTGCTGCTATGCTTTGTACTGCGTTATGATGCGTATAAGAAATCACAAGGAATAACGTCTGATCCAACACTTCCACCGCCGAAAGGAGTCAGCTCAAAGCTGACATATTTTCATTGTTCTTTGTTGGGGTAAGATTCCATTTATTCCAATATAGCACACAATAAATGTAATTATTGGTTTCTGCAATTCGACAGTTATTTATATGCATGAGTATTGATTTCATTATTTAATAAATATTTGAGTTATTTAATAAATAATTAACTTTTTATCAATTATCTTACTCATTAAAATATACAGATAATTATTATATACAAATATTATTTATATGCTATGTATGTACCAACATCAATCTGATTTTTACTTTCTTGTTTATAGATATTTTTTGGGATTACTCACAGCCACTGTAAGTTCAGAGGTGTTTAAAGCAGCACAACCCGCTTTGTTGTACCTGGTACCATTCACGTTATTGCCACTGTTGACAATGGCTTATCTAAAAGTAAGACTTACCTTGAAAGCATAATAATAAATTATTGATTTGATATTTGTTAATGTTCTTAATAGGGTGATCTGCGTCGCATGTGGAGTGAACCGTTTATTTCACATCAACCATCGAAGCAACTGGAAGTCTGAGTGTTTATCTCTTTTTTAAATCTCTCTTTCTAATTAAGTATATTATAAGTTAGTAGTTAATTTACAGAATATAAACAAATCTACAAATAGTAAATATGAAAATAAATAATTTAGTCAGGTAAATTAAACTCTCGACACACACAATTAAAACAGATGAAAAATACTAAAAGTAATTAAATTGGTAATGCAAAGTAATACTGGTCAGTCGTTGCTTATATATTGCATCAGTTCTCTTTTAATTTCTATTTAATTCGATTGATTGCATTTATTCGAAAAAAAAGTAATGTAATTAGTTTTGCTGCGCTATGACTTTGATATAATGCCCAGCTCTACGCCAAGAGATTAAAGTTATCGTCAGTATCAAAATTGATAGTGACTGAAAAGTGCGGTAATTTTTACTGCATCATCGACGATAACGTATGCGATGCATTTCTGTTAAGAGGATAAGTCAATTACAATTTTATATCACCAGTTTTATAGCCTAACTTTCGTTTATGTATCTCAAATCTAATTATATTACACGCCCAATCATTGTAAATAACATAAAAACTGCAATATTATATATTTAAATGGCGACTTCAAAGTATATGAAAAAGAAGTTTTGGAATTTTTCTGATTGTAGAGTATTCAAAACATTGCTAAAAGTATTAGCGCAATATTTGTTATTTCCTATCACGGTTAAGCCTTTTAATTCATTTCTTACCTATAAAAATGTGTTCCTGGTTCGGATTTTTAAATTGTATTCGATAGAAAACTTTCTAAAATTATGTTAAAAATATTAAATATTATTGCTCTAAGTTTAAATTAAATAATTTTCTAATTAAATTTGTACGAATCTATTTAAACTTTTACATTAGCTACTTTATTATTTCTTAATTCTTCGCAACTAAGTAGTTTTATGTTTTTTACAATTTATTAGAGAATCTTAACAATTCTGAGCGTGTGTTAAGATAACTAAAAGCTTGTTGAACAATTTTAATATTAATGGATTTTCTAAGTGCATAAGCAATTGATTAATCTTGATAATTAATTGTGACTTGGCAAAAGAAGGGTTAAAAGCTAACACTATATAAGAAAATAAACATTGTATAATTGGTCTCTATTTTGAATTCTTATGAGGGAAAACTTATACTACAATATCCTTATGTTAAATTTAATTAAACTACAGTTAAAATACTTTTAAATATGCTTTTTTACACAAGTAATATGCATAAGTATCAGTTTAAGAAAGTAAACTTAAGCTCTATGAATGCAAGAAAACACAATGTTTGTTTAATAATAAATGGATTTATAAAGAAATACTATTGACATATGTACATAGCTTTATTAATATATTGCAGGCTGTCAAAACATTTCCTCAACTATTAAAATATGGGCGTTCCCATCACTGGAGGTCTATTAATTTCAAAGAAAACTACATAAAAGCTGCATCGCATCGATTTGTCAGTTCACGCCCACAATATTATAAATTTATTATCAATTGAAAATTGTCATTTTCTTGCCTATTCCTCAAAATGCAGTCGTATGATGCTTGAGCAACTTTAGATTGCAATAACATTGGGATTGGTAGTACGCTTTGTTAATTCAAAAACTTTTGCGATTTATTGCACCATCTAACCTTCAATTGCCTCAGTACTAGTGTTTTTAAAAAATTTTAAGAAAAACTAAAAATCTCTTGCAGCAATTCTAACATAATTTGGATGTCGACGGTTCAGCGATTAAATTCTTCAGAAAGCTATAAAAATGTAGCTTTTGTTCCTAAATAGAGCTATATAGTTCATTGAAAAAACGCAACTATATTCGTACATTAAAAAACGCTGCTAATGTTAAGTTTCATCCGACTTGGAAGCACTTAAGATTTTAGAAACGATGTGTACGATTTTAATACAGTTTGTGCACACTTTTAAATAGAAGTTGTTTGTGTTTCTCGCAAAGCATTATTGTTGCACTGCGTAAATTCTAAATTATGTGTTAAATATTTAACACAGATCGCTAATATATATATAACTATATATATATATATATATTTATTTAAATACTATTTATATATAAAAATAAATAATCTGAAATTGTAATTTTCCAAAATTCCTGGAAGAGTTTTTCTGTTGAAAGCATATGAGGAAATTGTGATGTGAAAAAGTGATGTACAAAATGATAAGTACATGGTTAATGCATTATTGTGAAAAGTGAAACACAAACCTCATTCTGAAATTCTTTGCAATCGAATAAAATTCATTTACATTCACATTGAGAGTTATTAAAACTATAAGCATAATGTAATAAAATATAAATGAGTCCGCGTGTTAATGCAAAGGTGTGAAATTTATGGTCTATTTTTTTGTGAGATACATATATTTAGGTGGCACTTGTAAGTTCGGAAAAGCTTATAATTATCTTTTTATTCTTTCGTAACAGTTATTGAAAACAAAGTTACTTAACATTGATAAACTGTTATAAGAAGAAACTGCATGGTTAGTGTACGGCCCCACCCCGAAATTATCGGACGGATTCATTTTACTGTTGACGATGTGGCGCCCAATAACAAAAAAATTGTTATTGTTTATTTCTATTTGTACTAGGTGAGATGACGATGAATATTTTTAATTGCGTAGCGAGAGCGCGTGCTTATCTCTGCTATGGCTGCATTACTCAGAATATAGATGATGAAAATAACAACTAATGCTATATCGAGACCAAAACATCAATACAAACAAATGCAAAGTTAATTAGACAAACTGAATAACATAAATAAGAAAATAGAAACAGATACAGAAGAATATGAAATGAGAAGGTGATTTCTGTGATCGCAACACTCAAAATCGTACTTATGTATCTTTAGACAAGGTTCCACAAACGCCCTTCTAAGCCCATTTTTACATTTTCCTTATGCTTAAAACATGTATTCAAATGATCCATTTTACTGAAATCTCAAGATTGGTTTAAGAGTATTCTCTTTATCTTGTTTTATTTATAAATCTAATCGGCGTTTTTTTCTCATCTGAATTTACTTCGCAGAAATATAAAATCCTTGTCTAATCTGCGCAAATACTAAGATTCCTAAAAACTAATAACTAAGCTAAAACTGAAAAGTATACTGATAAACTGCTGGAATGGGTGGCAATAGTACGACGTCAAATTCATTTGGCGGTTACATTGGACCAAGCGTTGGCGGCAACAGCATAGGCAGCAACACGGGCGCTGTTGGTGGTGATCTAATTCCTGGTCCAATTGGTACAGCAAGCGGGTTTTCTTACCACTACGGGAGGAGCTGGGAAGAGTTCTGCGAAAGACATGCACGAGCTGCAGCAAGTGACTTTGCCAAAGCGTGCATCAGTTATGTAAATTGTAATCTACCACCTGAAGAAGCACGTAATATAACTCATCGCAATTTTATGCAAAAGTTTATGGGCTCATTTGTTGAGCACTATGAAATAGAATTCTTCCGCAGAAAAAATCACCTGAAGGTATTCTTTATTGTGTAAATATTACACTGAAAAACGTATTTTAAAATGTGTACTCAAATTTACACCGAGTCGTTTTTTAAATTTGAAACTAACTCAACGTTTGATTACAGATAGCGAACGGAGCTGTTGAAGAGGTCGAGCACGAGGAGCGCGAATCACCTAAAATCTTCCATAAAGCATTCTTCCGTCGTCTGTCTTTTAAAGGTTTGCGCAAGGGAAAGGTTCGCATTCGTCTAGCACATTTCTGATCAAAAGGAGCAGTGTTAAAAAACCTTTTAATGTTAGAATTTTCTCTTCTTACAGGCGCTTTTCAACAAAAACTCGGATGATTTGGATTCGGCTTCGGGCAGCAGCAGGCAAAGTAAAACAAAGCTGGCTAAAATAGTTGTTGAATGTCGAAAAGAGGGCATCGTTAATAGCTTAGCTCCCGAGAGCTTGGATCAACCAACAAGTACCCAGAAATGGGAAAAATGTCGTTTGGCGCTAGTTAAAGCTGTAGGCGGATACATGCTAGAATTCTACACGCCGCCGAAATCACAAAAGGTATAAAACAACAGTATTTTCTTCCATATAATCGCGCTTATTACGAAATTTGTTTCTTCTATCAGCCACGGAGCGGTGTCTTTTGTTTTCTTATATCGGAGGCCCGCGAAACTACTGCACTTGAAATGCCTGATCGTGAAAATACATTTGTTCTGAAAGCGGACAACAACATGGAATACGTAATTGAAGCCCTTGATGCCAATGATATGCGCAGTTGGCTGGCAACTATACGTTATTGCATGCGTACACCGCCGACACAACAACCCACCATTGAGTCTGATGTAATTGCAGCTGCAATGCAAACTTCGCCAGTTTCTGTGAATCCTAGTAACTTTATAGGCGGGAGCGGTGGGGTTTCTGCTGTTCAAAATCCACAGTATCATCAGCAAAACTTAGGCGTCGGAAGCAGTTCTGGTGCAAATGCTATTGGGCTGAATGCTTCACAATCCGAAAATGCTATTGTTACAGCAAGTAGCAGTTCTCCTGGCGAAGTTACAGATGTTGGTAATATAAGTGCAGTGCCTGATATACCACCGAGGCGCCCTGGTCCTGGTGAACGTGGTGAACAGCGATTATCGGCGTCAAGCAACTTTGATGTGAACGAAGGAGAATCTGACGTGGCAGCAGATTTAAACGTAGCTGATCTGACTGCCGAAATGTGTCAGTATCCATGGTTTCATGGTACTTTGCCACGTGCAGATGCTGCACGTATGGTACTGCACTCAGAAGCTGCTGGCCATGGCTTCTTTTTAGTGCGCCAGAGCGAAACGCGCAAAGGCGAATTCGTTCTAACGTTTAACTTTCAAGGACGCGCCAAACACTTACGAATGACGTTATCCGAAAAGGGACAATGTCGCGTACAGCATTTATGGTTCCTCTCCATACAGGAAATGCTTGAACATTTCCGACATAATCCAATACCACTCGAATCAGGCGGCACCTCAGATGTGACTTTAACAGAATGGGTTCATAACCAAGGAGTTCCTTACGATACTAATGATATCGACGCCAGCCACGAGGCTGTCTTACATCAGCAACAGCATCCATCGCCGAGACATGTGAGATAGCCAAAATTTTGGAGTCAATTCAGTGTCAGTGCTGCTTTTAATTTCTTTAATATTTCGTTGTATATGTAATGTGTAATGTACTGAGCAAAATTTTTTGCTGTTAATGTTGTTTGCATGAAAATATACTAAGCTTTAGATAAAATTTACCTACATACAGAAAATGTCTACAATGAAAACAGCTTCTGCTGATAATACTAAAGGTTTTCATTAGGACGACCTTGCAATGCTTGTATTCTGTGTGATTATACGCGACTGAAGAACATTTAAAAGGTTAATCTGTTCATCGAGACCTTTATATTAATACGTATCTATGGCGTGAATGCTATTTTTCTACTAAATCTGTGCATGATGAAAGCTATCAATTACTGGAGTCTTATAATAAAACTGTGTTTTCATTTATTTACAGCTTCAAGACATTGTAACTATGAATGCAAGCGTGCGCTTAAAGACATTCGAAATTGAACTGCCTTTAACAGCCGAACATTTACATCAAGCAAATCACAATAATCATCATTCGCAGCTGGAAAGGCAACAACTACAGCAGCAACAACAGCGACATAATTTTCAATTAAATGCACATTCCCATGTTAACCAATCAACGTCACAGCTTCCAATTTTGTCATCCCCAACTGGAAATACTCATCATCATTTGCAGGCGCAGTTACCAACATCATCTGCAGTAACAGTGCATCCACAGACACAGCACATTCACCAACAACAACAGCCACCACCACAACAAAACCAGCAGCAGCCAAATAATTATGCTTCAGAAACAAACACAAATGTCAACGATTCTGCAAGAGCCGTCGATAATCAATATAGTTTCGTGTAGAGCTTGGAAGGTAATAATGTTACGGAAATAACGAGAATATCGAAAAGCATGTAAATTTAATTGACCCATTAAACAAACCTTCGGTGTTATCATGAACGTCTTAAGAAAAGTAAGGACAAAGGGCTTTAAGGCAGAACCATGTAGTGAAAGTTCAAAAAATTGGATACTGGTTTGTAGTAACGGAAATAAAAAATTCGAGTTAATGGTTCCATATTAATGGCTAAATCACTTCTAGTTCATTCCCCGAATAGAACAAGCCTTTCCTTTCTTGACACAAAGAGTTATTCACAAAGAAACTATTGTAATATATCGAAATTCGTTAATAAAGCATAAATTATGCTTAAAGGTTAAAGAAAACGTTTCGAGATTAGAAAGCAATTCGCCAAATTTATTTCTTTGACGTAAAATGAATATATTTGTATTTTTTGCATCTCACTTTCTTTTTGTATCACAAGGTTTTGTCACGCTTTAAACATAGACTTTTTTATTGCTCTGTTGTAGTGCCATTCTGCCCTAAATCTAACAAGATAAGCATCTCTTATACGTTATAGTTATTGGGTCTGTGCATTACTTCCCTACGGGAAATTTTTTTAAATAAGCGAAAGCTAAAATTAAAATTGACTATCATTTAAATACAAATTAAAAAAAATCTGCTATTCAATAGTTGTAGTACTATTGAAACTAAAATAGATAATAAACGAAGATAATTTTATTTTGTGCCACTAACCTTTGTTTTTGTTGTGACTTCTGAGCACAGTTTATAATTGGTATGAAATTGGTAACAATGAAATATAAAAATTTAACTGAAAATGTGCGGTAAGTGATTAAATACATAAAAAGTACATTTTAATAAATGTGTAAAATTTATGAATATTGTAATTACTTTTAATATACATAAGTACACATACGTATATACAGTATATGGAAATAATACGTGTAGTTATAAATATGCGACTGTTTAATGTTTGTAAAAAACTGCATATGTAAACATATTTCAAATTATTCGCTTTCGTTAGATATGCTACAGCACAAAGCTACAAAATTAATCTATAGAATTTGGTAAATTGTTACAACCAAGACTTCAGTATATTTAAACAACAATACAAAGAAAATCTATCGGGTTATAAACAGCGTAAGCGCCTGTATTATTTACGAAAAGACAGAGCAGTTATCCGATGCAAACTTATAAATCAATCAAGAACTAAGTAAATAATGTGGAATTGATTGAAACTACTAGTTACATTAATTATGTTTGCACATATGTATTGAAAAATATAACAGCTTACGACAACTAATCTGTTTTTTACATTAAATATTTGATGGTCATTTAACGAAAAGATGTTTTCAGAATCCAATGATAAAATTTCTTGAATAGTTTCACAAGTAAATGGTGTACTCTTTATCTGCCTCAAATTTATAAATGGAAAAACAATTTTCTATTTTTCGCATTAAATGAGAAAATGGCATTCACTGAAAATACCCCTCGATAGAGAAATCTCAAATCGATAGGACAGTTTGACGCGCAGTCTCGATCACAAGGCCAAAAGCGGCCTCAGGTAGAGTAAACCAAACTTGAGGGTTTTGAAAACTTTCACAGTAGAGTTGAAGTTCCGAGTTCCAAGTGATTGGACAGTTCCAAGTTCCGAGTGATTGGGGTAGACTCGTTGGGACTTAGCTTTCATATGATTCAAATGTAAACCAGAAAGCGTCACTTGTAATTCAGAAAGCGTCACTTTTATTTATTTATTTGTTAAAAATATTTATTAAAAAATTTTAATTAATTTTTCTATTAAAATTTTAGTTCAGAAATGCCAGAGAAAATTTCAAATGATAATTTCTGAATTACAAGTGACGCTTTCTGATTGACAAATGAAATTTCTGATTTAAAGGTGACGCTTTCTGATTTACAAATGACACTTTCTGATTTACAAGTGACATTTTCTGATTTACAAGTGACGCTTTCTGATTTTAAAGTGACGCTTTCTGATTTAAAAGTGGAAAAGTTGTAGCTCATCTGGTTTGGAAGTTATTATCCAGTCATCATATGACATTCAAAGGCCGATAAATACAAAATGGCGGACAAAGCACACAAATTAAGCTCGTATTTCCAATAATAACGGTTAAAACTAACGGTACCCAAAAAAACAAAAAAAAAATGGGCAAGAACCCGTAAAGGGCAATTATTCCGCCTGATTTATACCAACACCTTTGGTCAACATCAACGTCCTAGGACGCACCGATGTATGCAGATCGACGTTGACGACTTCCACTCGTCGGCGCCGACTATTATTTTCTACGTCGCCGTCGAAAAACGTAAGTTTAGCTATTCTGAGCAGGGCCTGAAAATAACTGATATCCAAATGACCTTCAGAAAAAAAAAGTTGACTTTTATTTTCGAAGGTCATGGAAAAAAGTTTTGTGGCGACTTTTTCCTGAGACTTTTTTAAAATAAAAGCTTTTTGCTGCAGAAATGCAGCTGAGTGAACTGTGGAAGAAAAGGTATCGCTAGAAAAGCAACTGGCTGAAAATATGTGAATAGTGACCCTTATCAGCAACAGGTACAGCGACAACAATAATTACACAAACAATTCAATGTAACAGCTCTTCAAATTATCCATGGCGCACAATTAAATTAAACTAAATAAATTTTATAAAATTAGTATAATATATCATATAATAATAGACATATGCATATACCCATATGCATATCTTGTCGCTTATCTAGCGATACATTCATGTTCCTCCACAGTTCACTCAACTGCATTTCTGCAGCAAATAACTTTTTAAAAAAACTTTTAAATTTAAAAGTCTTGAAAAAACTTTTTTCAAAAACTTTTATAAATAAATAAAAGTTTTTCATAACAGTTATTTTGCGACTTTTATTTTTAAAAGTCTTTCATAACTGTTATTCTAAAAACTTTTTCGATAAAAGTTATAAAAGTTTCAAGCTCTGATTCTGAGTACATCTATTTTTGACGCAACGTAAACAACAAGAAGTAGTAAAAAATTTTCGTGCAATGAAAGCACGAAGCTACATGAAAAAATTAAAATTTTTTTCAATGAAACTTTTCCATGCATAAATTCTATTATATCAATATTATTATTATTCAGGGAACCTCATATCTGATGCTTGTGGAACTTGATTAAAAATTTGTATTCATTGCACACAACCTCAAAAACAAAAAGTTCGGGTTGTTAACATTCAAATGGCCACAAACTCCCGACGCTATTACGAAAACTATGCGCGCGACGTAAACCGTTCTGCTGTAACGGGTACTCTCAAAAAGTAACAAAATCGACGGCACCATCCTAGCCCCGGCCCCTTGTCGTTCTGAATCCGGCCTTTATTTTATCCAACCCTAGTTGTATACTTTTGCTATTTGCTTGGCTGTCTTCTTTACCGAAAATTTCTCGTGTCTGGGAGCCGGCAAAATTATGGAATCGGAGTTAGATATCATCGATAGTCTCGCAGCTTTGCGTTACAAGGGTGATAGCCTCAAACAGGATGTTCTTACAAGTGCGCTTGATGGTGGCTTGCGTTCACCAGTTCTTCGTGAAGTGGTTTGTTGGCTGACTGACGAGCTCCATGTTCTGCGGAAAACTGATGAAAAGGTTGATATAGAAGTAACGGATCCCAGCGAATTTTCTTTGGAACTCTCCGCGCTGTTGAAGGAACTTGGATGTACATACGATAAGTTTGTTACTGGAGCCCTGTCGGAGCGCTTCGACAGTAAACAGTCGTGTATACAGCTTTTGGAGTATCTAGTAACTGAACTGATGGCTACAAAAATGAGTCTGAAATTTAAACCAGTTGTGCAAACATATGTTATATCCAAATCTGAAACAGATACTGCCAGGACACTCGAGATGCTTACCAAAGAGCTTTGTCTGGGCAAACCACCGGAAAACATTTCGCCGAAAGCCCTTTTCGATAAAATCAATTTCAAGGTAGAGGAACTTCAACGAACAATAAATAAAAATATAATCTGTGAGCCTTTACTGAAACCAAAGACTCCTCTTACAGATGCTCAGTGGAGAAAACTGGAGGAGATTCACTCGGACCTTGATTCTGAATATGATTTGAGAAGACGAGTGTTGCTAACTCGTCTAGAGGTAACTATTCAAAGCTTCCAATGGGCGGACAAATTTAAAAATCGAGAGGATGAGATCATGAAGCGCTTTCAAAAGAAATTGGCTGAATTGGACGAGTTAAAATGCGGAGGAAAAGATACAAACATTGTGGCATTGCTCTCCGCACGTTCAGATTTAGCTATAATTGAAAAAACCAGTTCGGCGAATGTACGACAAAATACTGGCACAAAAATACATAAGCATGTTATTGGTAGTGTGCCTGATCGCGGTGGTAGAGCCAATGAGCATGCACCACCACCTCCGGAAATGCCCTCTTGGCAACAGCAACGTGCTGGCGGCCCTGGTGGTGGTCGTGGAAACTTTCAAGGTGGACGTGGAAACTTTCAAGGAGGCCGTGGAAACTTTCAAGGAGGCCGTGGAAACTTTCAAGGAGGAGGTGGCAGAGATGGTGCCAGCTGGCAGCAACATGGCTCACAAGGCCAACAGGGTCAGTTTAAAAATAGACCTCAACAATATGAGCAACGACCTCAATTTGAACAGGGAAATAATCAAAGGGACTGGGCATCGGGAAGTGGACGCGTGCAAGGTACAGGCTGGTCACAAAGAGGAAATGATCGTGATAGGGATAGGAGTAGGGAAAGGGATTATGATCGGGATCGTGGAAGAGGTGAAAACTACCAGCATCAACAGCAACATCGTGGCCAAGGTGGTGGTAATCGTGGCAGAGGAAATTACAACAGTCGTGGTGGCCATTCTTATCGTCGTTAGAAATCTCGTGGATTGAACAAAAATTCCTTCAGCTGAAATAGTGTTTGAAATATTTAATATTGAATATTTTTTATTAACTAATAAAACAGGTTGTAAAACGAAAGCAGAACGAAATTAATTTTATTTATGTACATACATATGTATAAAGGTAGTTTAGTTTAAGAAAATATATTTTTCCACACTAGAAATAACCCAAAAAACTAATTTAATTGAACCGTTGCTTTACTCCTTGTATTAATTGATTGTATTATAATACAAATACTATCTTATTATTTCATAATACTATCTTATAAATCCATATATGAAGATAATTAATATTCTGATAAGTTTTTATATTTCATAAATGGTATCGTAATGGCAATTCTGGATTTGATAAATGCCTACTTGAATGCACTGGAAATAATGATATCGAATATTAGAGCACGATATATTTACATGTATACGAAATAAAGAAAAACTTTGCAAATAGTAATGAGACGCATGTCTCATGTAATAGTAATGAGTAATGATGAATAATGAGAATAAAGCCATAATTAGAGCTTTTCTGTAACAATTTACCCTTGATTTTAAATATTTTTTTAATATTTCTATGTATTTTGCTTGACAATTATTAACATTTTATACCATTTTTAACATATGTACAAAAATCACGCAATCCCGGCCGCATTCTGCAAAGTGGAAATTGCCTGATTTTGTGCAACGCTGGGGTGTGTGCTGATGAATGGTAGTTTTGTGTGTAAACAAACATTTAAAGGCACGTTCATACAGTTAGAAAGGTAGAAAAATTTTCTCAACATTTGGTATAGTATTACGACTAAAAACAATTAAAGATTTTTTATTTCGAGGAAAACCATTTTCACCGTCTAAATGAATATAGAAGAAAATCGCTTGCGAACATTTCAAAGTTGGCCACAAAATACAGTTGTTCTCCCAAGACATTTGGCTCGTGAAGGTTTTTTTGCGACGGGGAATTATTTGGAGGCAGAATGTTTCAGCTGCCACAAACGCACTATGGATTGGCAATATGGAGATTGCATAAGAGGACGCCATATGCAGTTAGATCCTGCCTGTTTCTTTCTGAACAATCCGTCAAATAGTGGTAACGTTCCCATGCAACCACGCGACAGCAATAATACAACCACTCAGCATAACGGTGTTGCAGCTTCATATTGGCAGAATGTGGATTTGCCGCAGCTAGACTTAAAGATAGAAGCTAATCGGCTGGCGACGTTTCAGAACTGGCCTAATCCGAACATAACACCGCTCTCATTGGCCAAAGCTGGGTTTTATTACCTGAACAGATCGGATCAAGTCCGTTGCGCTTGGTGTAAAGGCGTTATTGCAAAGTGGGAGAAGGAAGACAATGCATTTGAAGAGCATCAACGTTTCTTTCCCGATTGTCCTCGTGTTCAGCTTGGTCCACTCATTGAAATAGCAAGCGACGGAATTCGGGAGTTGGGTATACAACAAATTTCTCCACCAAAACGTCCCAAGTACTCATCCTTAGATGCACGATTACGCACATACACTAACTGGCCCATCAGCGATATTCAACGACCCGAGGCGTTGGCTCAGGCTGGCCTATATTATCATGATATAGACGATCAGGTCCGCTGCTTTCAATGCTTTATTGGCTTGCGCTCTTGGCAGAAGGAGGATGATCCGTGGTTTGAGCACGCCAAGTGGTATCCTCAATGTCAGTTTGTACGATTAGTTAAAGGAGTGAACTACGTGCAGCGAGTGCAAGAAATGACGCGTCATTCAGTTTCGCAAGAGGCAGTTGAGTCTTGTGAGGAATTGGCAGCTGAACCAACGATTAGTATCGAGGATGCCATGTGCTCAGCTCCTGTATTGCAGGCATTAGAGATCGGCATAGATGTGGGATCCATACGTACAGTCACCCAACGCCGCCTGGAGCTCACTGGACAACCATATGACACGGTGGAGAATCTTCTTAAAGCGGTCTTCGGTGATCCGGATGACGAGAACGATGACGATGACTTTACAAACAATCCTACTGCTGAAAGTGAACACGGTGCTATTGCTACATTCTTGCGTCATGTTGCGAACTCCGTTGGAACTGGTGATTCCGTATCAAGTTCCCAGCGTGCTGATTCAAACAACGTGGCGCATATACGTGAGCCTAGCGAAACTTCGGTCTGCACTTCTTCAGCGTCACAGCGCGACGATATTCCACCCACTATATCTCCAGAAACTAATACTGGCACCGAACCGACTAAGGCTGCGGTACATACTCCAAAGAAACAGTTAGCTGAGCCGCTATCAAAGCACGAGCTAGAATCTAAAAAGCAGTCGACATCTGATCGGAATTTATCGCTCGAAGAAGAAAACCGCAAATTGAAAGATGCGCGTCTATGTAAAGTGTGTCTGGATGAAGAAGTCGGCGTGGTGTTCTTGCCGTGTGGACATTTGGTAACTTGTGTACAGTGTGCACCTGGTGTTAATCAGTGTCCCATGTGCAGAACTGCAATTAAAGGATTTGTGCGCACGTTTCTATCGTAATTACGAAGGAGCAAATATTTTCAGTCATTCTAAACGACAGAAGCAGTTAATGGAAATTGCTATTGATATTTAACAAAGATATCGAATGATAAATTTCTAGTGGATTCATGCGTAGAATTTTACTTTGTAAGCCGGTTAGTGAAGTTTTAATACTATATTGTAGTAATTTAGCCACATCTATTTCTACTCAAGCAGGCATGTGAAGTAACTAAAATAAATATAATTGTAACTGAAGCGTAACCGATGAGTGTCTGTTAGGATCTATTATCTGATATCGCTACCTTGCATCCGTTCCTTTCGCAACGCACCTGACGTTCCTAGCAAAAATTCAACTATGTATGTATCAATGCTTTAGTACACTATAAGCCCAAAAGAACTAATCACATTATTGTCCATTATTATGTTCACAACAGATGTGTGGAAATTAGTTCAGTTTTGTGTAAAAAATATTATCTATTTTGTGAAAATAAAGTTAATTAAATGAAATAATACTTGTTGATAGTTTATAGTTTGAAGAACATGTTATGCGATGGTCATCGTTATTAAGTTTAACTCTAAATGCTTTATTTTAAATGTATAATCCAATTAATATATATATAAATATTTATTCTAATATCCACGCACCAAATTAGTATGGGTTTTTAATAAACATAGTTCTTTTATTACATGTATGTATCTATAAATATCTTTATTAATAAATTGTCTTTTAAACAAACATTACAAAACAATTATGCATATCTTGTAAAGGATTACATACTTGATTTTACTAGAATTTACTTCTGTGGCATTTGAGGACTTGCTGTAATAGTGATCAGACCGCAAGCAATCGCCGGACCCACAGAGTTTTCTTCGTTCTGGTGAGCAATCAGATTTGGGAAGGAGGCGGAGAAAACTCCTGCATTTAAGGCTGTATTTAAATCAATGGGCTTACTGTGTATGACAATTGAACGTCCTACGATGCCATGAAAGCCAAAAAGATTCAAGTAAACTCCAATAAAAGCCGTCGATATACTGCCGTCATCTTTTGTATCAATATTTCCAAGCTTGAAAGTAATATTGTTAAAAAAAGAAATTGATATTAATCTTAATGTATGCTTAGACAAGAGAACTTCGAATTGAAAATGCAGAAATATTCAAATAAATTTCACCAGGTGCTCATATCATTCATAGAAACTACTCCAGTGACATCGTTAGTTGCGGGAAATTCCCAGTTATTCTTGAAAAATGTTCATAGCTCTATATGAATGGTGCAAAGCTCTTGGCGGCTTGTAATAAATGCGAACACAAGGAAGGTATATCAATTTTTGACCAACTAAGAAATCTTACAAAGTTATTCGGAAATTGTCCACCGCTCGATTTACAGTTATCGCTGAGATCTCCGTACGTATGGATATGCAAAGCGTGCTTGCCGACGGGCAGCCCGGTCACATTTACGGTCACTTTGATGTCGTGATTGTAGGGCAATGGCTGAAATGTTATCAGCCCCTCAGGCATTGCTTCAGCTTCCGACTCGGCGGCCACAATCTTAGCGCTTACCTGCCAAAGTGGCGAAGCCTGTTAGTTTAGGAGAAGATTTGATCATTAAAGATTATGCCATAAGTGATGATATAACAGTGGTTATCCTACAAAACTGAATCCATATGGAGCTGGATGTTGTAGGAGTAGTTTTCCTCCCAAGGGAACAGTTAAGCGATCGAAGCGCTTCACTTTCACGTCGTCAGAATTGGAACTGCTGAAGTTGAGGGAAGACAACAAGCGCTCAAGCAATCGTGGATCAGATGCGAGTGCCAAACCGGGCAGCAGAATCAGCACAATCGCAGTTGCGTCTACAGAGTCCGCTAGTGAAATCATTGGGAATGTGTGTGAGATGTTCTTCAAAAGTAACCGCTTCGTTGAAACTTGAAGTATAAACTAATCGCGAAAATACATTGGGGCTGGTCAGGTGCGAGTGTTTCGGATGTGTACCTATGCGAGAATTTCAAAGTAGAAAAATCGTGCTGCGATGATGGCTTCGACATGGTTTTCATGCTGATTGATTCGATTAATTGCTGTTGATGCGACAAATGAAAGGGGAGAAACATGTAAATAGCATTACACAAAAAAGGTTTAGTGCCTAACACAACCGAAATAATAAATAATAATACATTGCATACAACAAAATCATTGTTATATGTGATGTAATATATTGAAGTATATTTGAACAATGAATTATTAATAATTGTTGTCATCATATTGTGGAATTTTAAAGCTAATTCTAAGCACCTAGCCGCTTTACTGTATTAGCTCCTTTACCTTCGAGAATGCTCCAGAGAAACGTCACACTTTTTCGTCGAGTTTAGTTTTCAGGAAATGTGTTTATTTGATAATAAATTTATTGGTTTTATTTCGAATAAAAGAAGAGTAACTCGGTTTCTTTTGTAAAATTTCATTCTTCTAGGGATAGTTTAAAAGTTGTTACATTTTCAAACTGAAATTTAATGGCAAGACATTAACTGACCGCGCTTATTTCTTCATTGCCCAAAATAAAAAAAAGGTTCGTTTCATTATTGAATAACAAGCACAACATTTCTTATCCGTTGTATGGGCTCTAATTAGATGCTGGTCAGATATTTTGGCACAGTCACGTTGTCGGAATTATTATGCATAGACGCACATAGCCACAAACACCTCAAACCTGATTTCGCCTATGCTTTATTCGTCTGCAGAAAACAAAAGTCTTAGTTGAACTTTCTTTTGAAGTCAACGGAAATGAGACTTCAAATGAACTTCAGCAGTGCGACGATGCAGAACCAACACCATCTTCAAGTCTCAAGGCGAAGAAGGGACGCGATTCGGAAGTCGATGATTTGTCGAAGCTCTGCTTTGTTTTGTTCGCTTTTAGTTTATTTTAGTTTCGAATTAAGTTGCTTTGCAGTTGAAATCGACAGCGTATCGAGTGATTTTGAGCATTTATCTTCCAGCAACGATTTATATTTCGCAGTAAAGAAAGAACTGGCGTTGAAGCGAAGATGGTCTGCTCTTAATAGAACCATTGAGCCGGCCATTGAAGAAAACGCAGTCGATCAACAGACCGGAAACAGCCTCAGCAACTTCGGTCAATCCTTTGAGCGACATCCCTGCCGTCGTGTTTGTCAGCAGGATCAAACTTTGACTTGTTACTACAAACTCGTCGTGCACAACTATCAGCGTGTGGGTGCCGAGTGCAGCCGATGTCTGTATGTGGACAAGTCTTGTGCGGCGGAGCGGTGCATCTACGGCGACGGCGTGCCCAGCGCTGTGATGGCCGTCAACGGGCGGGTGCCGGGTCCGCCGATCGAGGTTTGCAAGGACGACACGCTCATCGTCGATGTCTTCAATCAGTTGTCCGAGGCGACGACAATACATTGGCATGGACTGAGTATGTCCGACTCGCCCGACATGGACGGAGTGCCGTTCGTGACGCAGTACCCCATTCAGCCGGCCGAAGCTTTTCGCTACACTTTCCGGGCCGATCGCAGCGGGACTGTCTGGTACCACAGTCACCAGGGCTGGCAGCGGGGACTGGGCGTGGCTGGCAGCTTGGTCATTCGGCAGCAGCGCTCATTCAATCGTCATGCGTCGCTGTACGATTACGATCTAAGCGAGCACACGTTGATGATCGGCGACATCGTTTATCACTACGACTTCAGTGCACCCGCGAATATTCTTATCAACGGCAAGGGACGCAATCACCTGGACAGCTCGCTGCCGGACACTGACCCCCGATTCCGTTATGAACGTTTGCGAGTGGTGCCCGGTTTTCGCTATCGGATGCGCGTCATCAACAACGGCATCTTCAACTGTCCGTTGGAGTTCTCGGTCGAACAACATCGCTTGGTTATCATCAGCGCCGACGGCAACGACGTGGAGCCGATGTGGGCCGACAGCTTTTTCATTGCATCCGCCGAACGCTTCGACTTCGTGCTGGAGGCGAATCAATACGCCGACAACTACTGGATTCGCGTGCGCGGCTACAACAACTGCAGCGCGGCGGGGCTTTATCAAGGGGCGGTGCTGCATTACCGTGGCGCTGCACGTAACGAGCTGCCGTTCAAGGTGATGGCAGCGGCTCATTACGGCCAGAGCAAGCAGAGCGGCAAGGCAGCGTTTGTAGTGAACGCCTTGGATGAATTCCATTCGAATGCAGGCGAGTCGATGAGTGATAAAACGACCGATGTGCCTACGGTGGCACTGAGGTCACTGCAACAACTGCCTTGGCCGCGCAACACAAAGTTCCTGACTTACTACTCCAGCTTCGGAGTGCGTAGAGACCGCGACGGAGCTGTAAACTTCCAAATCGACGACATCACTTACGGCAGCCCTGGAGTGGCGCTGCTACAGGCGCGCCACCTGTACGACGAAGCCAGCATCTTCTGCAACCGCTCGTCTCTGCTGGACGCCGGCGCCGACTGCGTGCGCGACAACTGCGAGTGCACGAACGTCCTGCGACTGCCGGCCTACGAAGCCATCGAGTTGGTGGTGGTGAACTACATGAACACGATGCATCCCTTTCATGCCCATGGCTATACGTTCCGTCTAGTGGGTCAGGGAGTGATCGGCAGTGCGACTGACTTAAGAAAAGTAATTAAACAAATATTTGTTCTTTTCTTTAACAAATCTTTAAATCCGGATAATTACTATTTTCTCCATTGCTGTTTAATACATTTTAGATTCAGGAGTTGGATAAACGTGGACGCCTGCAACGCACACCGTCCGATTTTCCAGCTGTCGAAAAGGATACAATTCAGGTACCTGGCTTGGGTTACATCATCGTACGCTTTATTAGCGACAATCCCGGATTTTGGCTGTACCATTGCCACATCGAACTCCACGCTATATCCGGGATGGTAGCAGTATTGAAGGTCGGCGAGAACCATCAAATGAAGTCATCAAAGCCATCGATTCGCTGTTAATTAAGCCTCAGGATACACATTTTTATGTATCAAAAACTATAATAATTATTTAGTTTATATTTATCTTTAGTTTAGTCGTAGCTTATATAAGATTTACAATCCAAAACTTAATATAAACGCAATATTTATAATTATATTTAAACCATCTTCAATGTAATTTAATGCTTCCAGTGGTTTTTATTTGTTTTATTATTTTTAATATTCGTCGCACATATTTTCGTCGTATTCATTGATAATGTTCAAGATAGGCTCGTTGATCACATGCTTCACTACCACCGAATAGAGATATTCTCCGTGACCCCACCAAGGGTCTTCAATGTGATGCATTATTTTATTCGGCAGACGTGCGGCCAATCGCATTACGTCCTCTACAGCTGCGAACATATCGTTTTCACTGTACCACAAATGTATCGGAGTGGCGACATGTTCCAAGCTGTAACCTGGCGGCTCCGTTTGGCCGTAGACTCTCAAGTTGTCCACGCGCCCCAAGTCGAATAGACGAAAGTAGCCGCTCCTGACCAGCTGGGCATAATGCAAGAGCTGATCGGTCGAAATACCCCCGGGAACGACTTCAGTCATGGCTGCCACGCAAGACTAAGGGTATGCAAAGTTAAGAACTCATTGTGAATACTTCTTCGGCCCCACAAACCTGATTGTATCTCCTGGCGTCGTAAAAAATCGGCACCCAGGGTAGTACTTGCGTGCAGATGCTGTGAAAAATACCCTGCGTGCCGCAAGTGTTGAATAGTACCAGCAGGATGAAGTCGTTGTAGGGCACAAATTCCTGATGGGCGAAGAGGCGCGTGTAGGTGCTGTCCTTGCCCAGATAGGGCGAACCGAGCCGCATAATTGTGCTGGAAGCGTGGTTCAAATAGACGATGGGAGCCAGCATGTGGCCCGACCTGATCAGTTTGTTGTAGGCGGGTCGCGTGGACAGCATTGTGAACAGAGTCGTCGTGCCTTGTGAGAAGCCTACGTAGTGCAGGGACTTCGGCTGCTGTTCGTTGTTAGTGAGTATGTAGTTGATCATGGCGGGTAGATCGTAGTATCCGATCTCGTGGAAACTGAAGCTCCAGAAACTAGAATCATGCACGTTTTTCACGGTGTGTTTGCGAGAATATATGTTACCGCGTGCGTTGCCAAGCCAAACGTCATGGCCGCCATCGGCTAAAATGTAGGGAAGCGCATCGTTGGGCCCGTTCAATAGCCAAGAGTCCGAGGAAAGTAACAGACCGTGCATAAGTAATACCGCGGAATTCGATGTCTTGCGCGGGATGCGAAACATGGTCAAAATGTAACCATCTTCAGTTACGAGCGAGTGCGTCTCGACAGGATATCCATGGGCTGCTATCCGCTCAGCCTAAAATGACGCAATGACGATGAACTACGACACTTACAAGAGATCCTTTTTGTGGAGATTACCGTCGTTCTCAAAGGTTCCAGTCTATTATCGGCATTGCTCTCTGCCCAATGAAGAACCGAAACGCGCATGGTCAAAAAAAGGCTCAGTAGCAGTTGGAGGACGTAGCGCATTTTTCAACTCTGGTTGTGTTTCTCCTCGGCTCGAGTAAGTTTTATTTGATTGTAGATTCGTTAGTCGCTTATAAGTGCGATATTTATTAATATTTTGCTTATCGCAAAAAAAAATTTCGTATTAAAAAATCTACCAGCATTTTTGAATCTAATTGGTTTTAATTGTTCTTTAATATGTAGTTTAAATTCTCATTTTATTAACCTCAATTTTGAACCTTGACCTCACAACAATAAGAGAAAAAAAAATATTTTTATAAGCTTAACATAACTTTGGCTATTGAAATTTAGAAAACTAAAAATTCTATATAAAGTGAACAATTTGAATAATTCGCCGTTATAATAGAATATATAGGATTTATTATAATAAATTAAATCTTAACCGAATCCAGAAAAAATTAAAAATAGAATTAATAGAGCCACGAAATATGTAGCTCTGAAAGTCCGTGATGAAAATGTCTGCTATGGACGATACAGCCTCACGTGATCGAACCATAATTGGACTTCGCTGGCGGAAACCTATGATTTTAAAAAGCCCAATACGATGCCCATCTTGAATTTAAAGTTACTTTTTATTTCTTGTACGAATTGGTACAATTGCAGACTACATTTGGGAGTTCGAGGGATCGCTTTGTTGTATTATAGATAAGGTGTGAGATGTTTATGACTATTTATTTTCGTCACTCAATATTTTTTTTCTTAAGAAAGTGATAAAATTTTGTAGGTGTTGATTAGGTCATATCTTAGACAAGAAGTTTACGATTGTATTTCTGTACAATTAACTTTATTAGATCAAGAAAAAGTAGCTAATTTAGCAGCTTCACTTTTATGGCTTATCTTATCTTTAAGAAGACTTATCTACTATACTTAACACTCAGTTGCATCGCAGTGACTTATGATCTGTCTATGTTTAACGAGATCTTATTATCTTATTATATAATGAGGTGCTTAACATTTGAACGTTTTTCAGACTAGCGATGAAAATTTTCCATCTTATTTCTTATAGCAAACAATGTTTCCTTTACCGTCTTTAATATATAGTACACCGTAGCGACTTTTCAATGATATTTTGTCATATTAGAAACGGAGGCGGAAACACAAAACTTGTCGAAGCGCGGGTTTTTTCCCAAAACATTTCCAAATGTTTTGTGTTAAATTTTCAAGTTCCTCAGTTGATGTCCAAGGAGCACTTTTTCTACATTTCAAATGCTTCCCGGAAAATTTTACTTTCTACAGGCGAGTATTAAACGAAGATTCTTATATTTGAGCTAAATTTATTTGAAGGTGAAATTCAATTTGTTGCTTTCTATTAATTTATTTGCTTAATCTGAGTTTTTCTACCAAAGGCTGCTACTGCGAAGCTCTTCAATAAATTCCCTCATAAAAAGTGCTTAAAGCTGTCAACCATTGATAAGTGGGCGTTGTTGTGGGTGGGGATGGGGATGGGGTGGTCATGATTTACTGCTCTTACTCAGCACTTTGTGCATTTAAATAAACCTTGGCTAATGAGAGATGAAGTTGAGTTTGATCTGGCCTCATCTAACATTTCCTGGCAGAACCCGGTTATATTAAAATATCCTGTTATCTTCAAAGTAGAAAATGTAATTAAAAAACACATAGTTTTAATAATAATAAATACATATTATATTTAATTTTGTTTTGGTTTATGCGAATTTAATAAACATTCATTAATAATTAGATTATGACGTTTAGCTTTAAAAATGATATTACATTTACTACTTGATACTGTAACGCAATTGACTCGGTGATTTCTTTTAAAATGTTCTCACACTTTAGACGATCTGCTCTGCACCACGATTGACTGTCTGACATACTTACTGAACTCTAGCGATGCAAAGAAATTATGAACAATAATACGATGCTTTATATAGAAACGAATGAGTTTTGTAATGGATAAAAACGCAAAGTGACTGATCTTGCTTGTTGATGGCTGCCTTGAGCGGACACAGCACTACATCCGATTGTGATAAAGGCAATTTCGGGGTTCCAAGCCCCACACAAAGACCTCATTATAGAAGGGTTAATTGAGCACATTAAAATAAAGCCAAGAATTTAAATGAAATGAAGAATTATTAAATATAGAGTCTGGAAAATCCGTGGAGGTAGAATAAGGAAATCAGAAGGTGCAACAAAAATCCATTCATTTAATACTCGAACGCAACAAAAAAAAGTCGATTACGACGTTACTTGGATCGCATGGAGAAAAGTTTCTTAGATAAACATTTTTTTCAGCTTTCAAGTATTCAAGTGATAAAAACGAGAGCAAAAATATCACGATAGATGCTGTTATTTGCACAAAAAGATTCTGTTCATACATTTAAGAGATAACTGGGAAAGTCACGGCGAGAAGAGGAGCGAGCGAGTGACAGGAGAAAACACGAGTTATGCGATTAAAAGTAGCACTAAATCTTTCTTAAGTGGAGTTTTCAGTGCTTTGATTCGGTTGCGCACGTTCAGTACGAATCCGTTTCTTCAGCGATTTGCTCGTGATTTGATGCGAATGTCGGCCGTTGAGAATTTTTTTTTTTGCATTCGAGTGATGAGTAAAGTTGATATCCTTGTTGAAAGTGTTGCAGTTTCATAACAATTGAATGAAATCAATGATACTAAAAGGATATCGGCTAAATTTAAATTAAAGGCTAATAGATTAAAAGAAGAATCACAAAAAATAAGGTATATAAAAGAAAGATGAAGATAATCTTAGTTTATACGTGAATAAATAATAAATCTTAATCAAATCCAATTAAATGTTAATATAGAATAAGAACAATCACGCAAAATCTTATGTCAAAAAAAGAATTTCTTTCGCGAACGAAAAACTTTAATATAAATAAATTTATAAAGGAACAAACATTAAATTAAAATCTATAAATAGTTTTTTATGACTTGCTAATTCACGAATTAGTTATGAAATGTTTAAAATCTTGAATTAATATTTGATAAATTAACAATTATTTTAAATTTTATTATGAATCGTGTCTTTAAACAACTTAAACCGTTTCCTCAGGAAACAACAAAGCAATTTAGACATTCTTTTTCTGCAATACGTTAATCGATGGAATCGCAATTTTAGCTGTTCGCTGTCGAGTTAAAACCAGGATGTCATCAACTGCTGGGACCACTGCAAGGAGCGGCACTGCATCAGAAGCTCCGAGTTCCCTGCTGCCCGAAGCACTAAGCAATGCTTTCGAATCAGTCATCATCAGCAGCAGCAGCTCTGCCACAACCAACAAACTTCCATTAACCTCTTCAATGCCAGTGGCTACGGGGACGTCAACGCCAGCCACGGCGGCCAACATGATGAATGTAGCCGACGTGAGTTCATCGCTGCAGCATTTTGGCATCGTCGACTATTTGGTGTTCATCCTGATGTTGATAGTGTGCGCCGCGATTGGTTTCTATTTTGGCTTCGTCGAGAAGAAGAAGAAGAAGAGCAGCGCTGAGCAACGACGAGGCTCGGAAGCTTTGGACTACCTCGTGGGCGGCAGGAAGATGAAAGTGTTTCCGGTGTCGCTGTCACTCGTCGCCAGGTGAGTGTTTCAGTGATTTTGTTGGGAAAGTGTGTGAGAGAGAGAGAGAGAGAGAGAAAGAGAAAGAGAAGGGCAAAGAAAGTGAGTGACTGTTTTTTAGTTTAATTGAAAACAAAACAAATTAAATTCCGTTAAACTCGTTAAATTCTTCGCGGTTTTTCTTTGTCAGTGTCGTCCAACTATGGATCGCTGTGCCAAGAAATTTAAAACTTATAACTATTAAAAGCTGGTTTAAACGCATATTTGGAACTTTTTTGTACAATGAATATATTGTTTTTTTGTAGATGCAAAACTTCTGTATTTATTAACCTTTATTATTTTTCCTACTTTACTTTCTTTCTCTCCCTTTTACAAAATGAAATTTATGCGATCTGCATTTAATTGAAATTTATTACTGCCATAATTTATAAGAACAAATTTAGTTTTTATTGGACTTACACACTTCCTAAATAATATATTGCTATTATTATTATTATTATTATTATTATTGCTACTATTGTTTGATTATATCAATTAACAAACATTTGCCTACATAAACGCCATTAGTTTTTTCATAGATAGCAATCTCGTGATTAGAGAAACTTTTAAATGGGTTTTTTAAAATATTTTGATTTTTGGTTTTTAAATTGTTGTGATTATTTTAAGGTAGCTTCTCAGTTTTGATTTATATTATTTCGGTTTGAAAAAACTTATTGTAGGCAGATGGGTATCAAATAAAAGATAATTAAATGGACAATAGTTTTGCAATAATCTCCTATCTGTCGCTTGTATAGTTTAGTACAAATTATGTATAAATTATGTACCTAACAATTCATAGTTTGAGTCGAAAATTCTCCAAAAAAACTTGCGAAATAATGAAACTATTAGAAATAATGAAAAATAAATGTTTTTCTTAGTGTGGAAATTAAATGTTTTCTTAAAGGAAAAGATGTTATCACACAAGGAAATCCATAGATAAATACAAAAGCTATGAGCGACCAAGTAGAGGCTGCAAAAATCTATTTCCTTACAAATTAATAGCAAAGTAGCAATTACGAATATTTTACAAGCTTAAATCTATGAGAATTGAGTTTTGGTGTCTTCATAAACAAGTTAATAAATGAAGTTATAAAATTATTATAAAATTTTATATATTACAATTTTATTAATTGATAGCTACATACATATTTATGATATGTTTAAACAGAGTCGATTATGCAGGAAAGAAGCAAACCAATCGTAGTGATTGAATGCCTTGAAGTGATTTTAATAACTAAATTGAGAATCAAGCCACTTAAATAATTATATGAATATTAAAAATAAGAGGAATATTAAAAATAGGATATCAACAAAATATAGACTCTTTGAAATCAATGATAAACAGCTTAAACAGTAAAAGATTTACTCTTTTTTTAATAAATGATGAAGAGCTTAGAACTTTGTGCTAATTTCTTTGTGCTTTCTAATAAGCATTAAAAAGAATACAATTTGAATGCTTTATTAGGCATGTCATTATTATATAGTATTTTATAAACATATAGCGCCTTATTCAATCTTATTAAATTATTTTAACATTAAGGTTAGTTTATTTTAAAATTATGTACATTTTTTTCTAACCGAAATATTAAACTAATTAATTTTTTGGAACTTTAGTTTTGTCTCTGGAATTTCTTTGCTGGGAACATCGACTGAAATCTACGTTTACGGTACGCAGTACGCCTTCATTCTGATTACTCTGATCATCTCTGGTGTGATTTCGTGGTACGTCTTCCTTCCGGTTTTCTGTAATTTGCAGCTCACATCCACGTACGAGGTGAGTTTTTCTTATCGAATTCGAATTAGGAATGCTTTCATCTTTGCTCTCGTATCTCGTAACCGAAGATTGTTTTTTCGTATTTTGTTTATTCATGTCAAGCTTGTTGCATGTTGAATGTTGCTCATGTCTGTCAATCATTTTGCACTCGACGCACACATTTATATTTACTTTTCTTTTTCCATTGTATATTTATTATTCATAATTTGTATAAATTCCATTCTGTATAATATGAAGTTACGTTCTTTGTCAATATTAACTCGGAATGAGTTTTTTACTCTTTCTTTGGTTTGATTTATATTGGAGTCGTCGAGACGGACCGATAGCCGCCGATGACGTTGTTAATAATCAATTTATTTTGCAAAATATTCTCGTATAATTTTAATCGCGAAATTGATTGAATTTTTCCATGGAAGATTTCCACTCGTCGATTTTGTGTCTACTTTAAAATCACATAAAAAGGGTCAATGAACAATAAATGAATATGTTTTGTATGAGGTATTATAATAGGAATATTGATTCCCTAAATAGTTAATTAATCCTTTTAAATATTGGTTTTTTAACTTTATTGGAAATTATTTATTGTAGCAACCTTTTTTAAAGCTGTAGCTAATTTAGAAAACTATGAGGTCAACTAATAATTCAAGTCCCCTTTAATGTTTTTTTATATTGATTGCACTTGAAATGGGATAATTCTTTTTTTGCTTTTGGAAAATGTGTCAATTGTTTTAATTCCCTTATCATTGCCATAACCTTTGCTTTAAGCATGAAACCAAGCTAAACTTAACTTATTTCCTCTACTAAATGAATGTCACACTTCGCACTTCGTTATCTGTTTCCCCTTTCGATTCCTATTTAAAATTTACGTGTTGATCACAAAACAAATTATGGAAATTTGCAAATTGAAATGTAAAAAAAAGAAAAACAAAAAAAAACCAAATTGGTGTAAAATAAAGTCAAAAATATCCGCTTTCTGCCCTCTCACTGTGAGTGCTGTACATTATTTTTCAGTACTTTGAAATGCGTTTTGACAAAAGGATTCGGATTTTCGGCTCCGTGCTCTTTTCTATTGCAACGGTAAGTAAAAAAGGATGAAGGATGAACTATAACCATAACAGTTCTAATGGTTTGTCTTTTCTTCTTATATCGCTTCTGTGCTCTTTGACATTCTGTAATGTGATCATCGATGATTTGCAACGCAGATTGTTTGGTTACCGATCGTTGTATATGTCCCAGCGTTGGCCTTTAATCAAGGTGAGTTCTTTGAATATTTTTATTTTTCCCCATTTTATCTGAAAAGCAAACTTCTTTTTCTTCTTTCTTGATTTGTAGTAACTGGCATTAATATTCATATCGTAACTCCCATCGTCTGCATCGTTTGCATTTTCTACACTTGTGTGGTAAGTTTTAAAAAATTCAATACCTTAAAATATCCTTAAACATTCTTGGAAACAATTATATATAAAGTCAAATACTTGTCCACCAATTAAAAGCGATTTTTTATAATTGGCTGTAGGGCGGCTTGAAGGCTGTTGTTTGGACCGACGTCATACAGACTGTGGTTATGGTTGGCGCCATTATCTTAGTCATCATCAAAGGCACCATAAATGTTGGTGGAATTGGTGTCGTGTGGCAGCGGAACTATGACAGCGGTCGCATAGAGGCTCCAGTGTAAGTCAAGGCGATGAAAAGGCAACCTATTCATTAACTGATTCTTCAACTATAATCAAACCATTTGCCCATCCTTTCGTCCATCCATTCATCAACTCGACATTCATCTTTCGTGTACGTTCTACAGCATGACTTGGGATATCACAGAGCGGACATCAGCCTTCGCCATCTTCGTTGGATCCACGTTGTATTTTGTGCAAGTAGTCTCTGGTAATCAGGTCATCATTCAGCGTTATCTGGCGGTGTCCAGTTTGAGGGAGGTGAAGCTGGCACTCATCGGATTCATAAGCGGGGTTGTATTGCTGACCGGCGCCTGTTTCTATAATGGATTGTTGATCTTTGCCACGTACCATGACTGCGATCCGCTGACTACAAAGGTTCCCTAATTTCGAAACATAATTTCTCCACTTTCTGTCCTTATTCTGACTCCCTTTATCGCTCTTTTTTATTTCGTTCAGCTCGCAAAGGCCAAAGATCAGTTGGTGCCATTGTTGGTAATGGATATTCTGGGTGCGTATCCGGGTATGGCAGGTATATTTGTGGCCGGGGTCTTCAGCGCCGCTTTGAGTTCTCTTTCAACGGGGCTCAACTCCCTGTCGGCCGTTTTTCTGGAAGACTACATAAAACCAATGCGTAAGAGTCCGCTGACGGAACTGCAAACAGCGATTATTATGCGCGCTACGGTGTTGGTAACGGGAATCCTGTGCGTGGCGTTG
This sequence comes from Thecophora atra, assembly GCA_937620795.1. Lineage (NCBI taxonomy): Eukaryota > Metazoa > Arthropoda > Insecta > Diptera > Conopidae > Thecophora > Thecophora atra. The sequence goes on from OW569401.1 coordinate 37,589,825, forward strand.
GTATTTGTGGTAGAGCGGTTGGGAACCGTCTTACAACTATCAATGACACTGGGCTCAATCACCTCCGGTCCCCTGCTGGGTCTCTTCTTAATGGGACTCTTACTGCCATGGATCAATGGAAAGGTTTTTATCGTAACAATTTCCCTGCAAAACAGAAAGCAAATCCGATTGCATATTTTAGAGCGCCCTCTCAGGTAGTATCATCGCCTTCATCGTAATGACCTGGATCTGTATCAACGGTCAGTTGGCCCTCGCAAACCATGAACTCGTATATGCAGTCAAGCCGGTAACGACAGAGGGCTGTAGTTACCTCTTTGAAGAACTGCAGATCACTCCTGCGAATATTACTCTATCAATTGAAGATAGGTGAGTTTTATACAGCTTCTTTTAGTGTTTATTCTATTATACTCAATCTTTTCTTCATCTCTTTTTTATTCGCTAACAGCTCGAGGACTTTCCTGCAGAGTATTTATCACATGTCCTTTGTGTTTTATGTGGCTGTTGGCAGCGTTATATCCATTTTCTGGGCGGGTGTTGCTTCGTTTGTGTTCGGGCGCAACGAACCAAGCAAAATGAACGTGGCGCTCTTTGCACCCTGCATACGTAGATTTATTAAACCAGCCAAATACATCAGCGTTCAGGCTGACGATGGAGCTGTGATCATCGGTTTCGAGCAGAAGGACTCGCTGCACGCTCAACCTTAATTTGCTCTCCTAAACGAATGTGGTCAATACACAATTTTGTGTCCAAATTGTGAGCTTTTAATAATGTTTCGTGCTTTAAGACTCCAACAGGTTGTGTAGTTAAGATACCAAATAAGCTTCTGCTGGCAAATAAATATGCTTTTACAATTATTTGCTGTACTCATATAAACACAGATGTCGATTCTATCGATCTACTATAATTATCCATTAGATTTAAGCCATCGCAATCGAGTTCATATTCGTATTCACATTCCTATTCGAAAACTTTTGATGATTCGTCATGGAAGGAGTGACTCTGGTAGGTTTCTCCGTTTCATACTAAACTCGTATTCCGATGATTCGAAATCCTTATCTTTGTAGATTATCCGTAGATTATCCGTAGATTATCCGTAGATTGTTCTTGATTTGCTACACTTTACAAAGCGTGTATATAAATTGTAAATAATCTGTAAATTATAGATGTTAATAAAATTGTATTTATTGTTCTGACTTCTGATCTATCACTTTATCTGTTACATGCACCTTTCTCTCTGCAACACTATAAATAACTCATAGAACTCGATAGTCTTATCGCTTTATTTATTTCACTAGCTTGTTATGCATATACAGTTTTTGGATATCCGAATATGGATTTAATTTTTACTGTCCTTTGCATTCTCTTCTTCCCGAAAATGTAGTACTTCAAAATGCGGTTTGACGGTCGTATACGATATTTCGCCTCCATACTCTTCATCACTGGAATGGTGAGTTTTTATGCCAAGTCATTGCTATGTTTAAATTGAAACCACAATATATTTTCAGATCTTTTATCTTCCTGTGGCTATATATGTGCCGGCCTTGACCTTTAATCATGGTAAGAAAGTCACTAATTTCTAATGTCGCCTTCAATGCAAAAGTTTCAACTAATTTCTTCAGTCTCTGGCATTAGTATACATGTAATCACACCAATAGTTTGCATGATATGCACTTTTTATACTTGTGTGGTGAGTATTTATATCGTTTACTAAATTTTTTGCTTTTTATTCATATGTAGCTCCCTCAGCTTACTTTAATCTTTACCTTTATCTAGCTTTATTTGAGTTCTTATTTATTTTTTGGAGCAATGATGATTTTGACCTTCTTGCAGGGAGGACTGAAAGCGGTAATCTGGACCGATGTGATACAAAGCTTCGTTATGTATAGCTCAGTACTGGCTGTTTGCATTAAGGGAACCTGGGATGTGGGTGGACTGAGCGTGGTTCTACAGCGAAATGCAGCAAGTGGCCGGCTAAATGCACCCGAGTGGGTTATCGCTATTATTTCCATTTAATTTTGACTTCTCATGGACTTTGCAGATGGACTTTCGATCCGACAGTACGACTGTCGATGCTGTCCGTAATCGTGGGCGGTACCTTGCACAAAATACAGTCATCCGATGTCAATCAGATTTCCATACAGCGGTTGCTCTCCTTGCCAAACATCCGCAGAGTCAAGCAAGCAATGATACTTTTTACAATGTTGTTGATCTTTCTGTTGTCGTGCTGTTGTTATATGGGTCTGTTGACCTATGCCTTTTTCTACGATTGTGATCCTTTGAGTACCAGGGTGAGTGCTTTGGTTACCTAAATCTTCAAACACTCCTCCAGTTTCTAGAATTAATTTTATAGCTGGCTCGTAAAAGTGACCAGCTAGCAGCTTTGCTGGTTATGCGTACTCTTGGAGCTATTCCAGGGCTTCCGGGTTTATTCGTAGCTGGCGTGTTTAGTGCTGCTCTGAGTTCCCTATCTACAGGACTAAATTCCTTGGCTTGTGTCGTCTCACAGGACGTTGTGAGACCTTTCTTGAAAGGCCCCATTAGCGAGCAACATACCGCGTTGCTGCTGCGTGGCATCGTCGTCGTATTCGGTGTAGGCTGCATGGGACTAGTATTTTTGGTGGAACGACTGGGTATGGTATTAGAGTTGGCCACGATGGTAAGTGCTGTATCCATGGGACCGCTCTTGGGGATATACACAATGGGCGTTTGCTTGCCATGGATCAATGCAAAGGTAGGTTAGCAAAGTCTACAGAAGCCCCTTCGATCAGTGCTTCAGCAACGCCGGATCCTTTTTGTAGAGTGCTTTGACTGGAGGCATTGTATCCTTTCTGATCGCCAGCTGGGTTTGTGTAAATGCGCAGATTGGCCTAATGAATGGTGAGATACGCTATCCGAAGCTTCCGGTTTCCGTGGAAGGCTGTACGTATGCATTTGACACCAATGCCACCTACTTGGAGACTTCGTCTATAAACGATCATTCGTAGGCTTTTGTTATTTAAGTTTTCTTATCATCATTGTAAAGTTTGACTATCTTCTCGCCTTTTCGTCCAGATTATCATCGAACAAATCGCTGTATCACCTGTCGTTTCTATGGTACACCAGCTTTGGATGCATCATCTGTGTCGCTATCGCTGGCATCGCTTCTGTAGCCTTTGGTACAGCGGATGTTGCACAACTGGATCCAGACCTTTTGACGCCCCTCGTGCGCCGTTATTTTGTGCGGAACAAGCAATACACGAATGTCAAACTGAGGGGCATATTTGATAGGAAGAAAAACGAAGCCGAGAGTGAGGAAAATTAAAATGGTTAAGCAGACTCAACCAGAAATTAATCGGAATTCAACATTTCAATAAAGAGTCGCTTTCAAATTTACGTTGTTTCATTTAAGAGAATTGGTAACGAAGCTACCTTCATTACCTCGCCATTTCTATGTTTACTTGGTTTTGGTACAGGTTTTGGTATCGGTTTCTGTTCTATGTTCTTAAATGTGCTGCAAATGAAAGTGCTTAATGAAGTTTGTTTGCTTTTAGTATTTTGAGAAGCGGTTCGATCGAAGAATACGTTTATTTGGCTCATCGCTTTTCATTATTTTAATGGTGAGTTTTATGACCTAATTATGATTATTATCAGACTTAATAAAATAATTTTGTGCAGCAACTCTGGATGCCGATTTCGATTTATGTACCTGCGCTAACGTTCAACCAAGGTAAAAGCTAAGAAAGTACAAATTATAGATTCCAGTATTATATCTAGGAAGTCCTTCGTTAACCGATTCTTGTATTTATCGTTTCTTTCAGTCACAGGCATCAATGTTCACGTAATAACCCCGATGTTGTGCGTTATTTGCACTGTTTATACTTGTATCGTAAGTCAGATAACGCCTACTCCAGACCTGCAATAATAAACTGTGTCCTTTTCCTTCACTCGGTTCTCGTAAATAGGGAGGTGTCAAAGGTGTTATTTGGACGGATGTTATACAAAGCTTCATCATGGTTGGAGCCCTGTTGGTGGTCATCGTGAAAGGTACCATCGATGTTGGCGGGCTCGGCGTCGTCGTTCAGCGTAACTGGGATTCGGGTCGATTGACAGCACCAGAGTGAGTTACCACGACCCTGTTCCATAATTTGGTCTTTATTTCTGTTGTAATAATACCCCGAAGAATGACGTTGGATCCGACCGTTCGAATGGGTGTATATGCAGTAATGATCGGTGGCATGATTTTCAAGCTGCAGGGCATCTGCATCAGTCAACCAGCTGTGCAGCGGTTTCTCTCCCTTCCAAATCTGCAGGCGGTGAAGAAGACATTAATTATATTTATAGTCGGTCTGATATTCTTGCTCGGACTCTGCATGTACCTGGGCTTGTTGGCTGCTGCCGCTTACTACGATTGTGACCCGATTACAACTAAGGTAATTCAATTCTTTCATAGCTCCGCAAGCACATTGCAAGAAATTCTGCTTGATATATTTCGCAGCTCGCACAAGCCAAGGATCAGGTGGTGCCTTTGTATATAATGCAAATTGTTGGGGAGATTCCTGGTATTCCGGGTCTTTTTGTAGCGGGCATTTTTAGCGCAGCACTCAGCTCGCTGTCCACCGCATTGAACTGTTTGTCCGGAGTTCTTCTGAAGGACTTCGTCGAGCCGTACCGTACGGAGCCACTGTCTGAACGACAAACCGCCATCATTCTAAGAGGCGTTGTATTGGTGTTCGGGATAAGCTCCATCGCCATGGTACATGTCGTTCAGCACTTGGGTATGGTTATGCAGCTGTCGGCAACTGTTGGCTCCATAGCGACGGGTCCCTCGTTGGGCATCTTTGTTATTGGCATGATGATGCCATTTGTGAACACTAACGTAAGGCAATGTCAGTTTTCTTTAGTAATATTGGTATTACTTTTACCTTTCTTTGAATTGTTATTGCGAATTTATAGAGTGTCCTCACTGGTTGCCTTGCTAGCGTGTCGGTTATGGCCTATATAGCTATTCGGGCTCAAATCGACATGGCTTCGGGTCTGCTACGCTTCCCCATTAAGCCCGTCTCTGTTGAAGGCTGCACCTATGAATTCGAAGCGAGGACCTCCCTAAACTCCACCATTTTCGAGTAAGCTTTTAATTGCTATCGAAATTCCTTGTTCAGGTTAATAAATAACTCTATTGCTTAATGTATTCTCAGCTCAGTACCAGCTGATGACAGTATTTATATACATCACATCTCTTTCTTGTGGTACACGGCCGTGGGTTCCGCCCTCACCATCGTAGTTTCGCTTCTGGCTACGCTGTATTTCGGTAGGCAGGACAGCAGCGAATTGGACCAGTCGCTGTTTGTGCCTTGGGTAAGACGCTACATGAAGCCACGTAAGTACAACAGTCTCGATGTGGTGATCGGCGATGGACTGGAGAATTGCAAATCTGGTAAAATGCTGCTTGACCCAGTCAAAGCGGAGAAGAAGGAGTACGTCACTGATGAAGAACTTAAACTAAGAAAACTGAGTTTTTAAGATGAGTTGATTTGTAATTAAAAATAAATAAATAATGAGCATAATCAGAAGCTCAAAACAAGGACGTAAAAAGATATGCTTTTTATTTTAATGTGCTTGTAGAAGAGATACTTTAAGAGAAAATCAGCTTCAAATGAATGCATCAAAACACAACTCTTCACAGCAATTAGAATTTTTTTTTGCTAAGCTTTTCTAGTCAATCGAATTTCTGTTTGACGGTATTTTTTTCCTATAACTTTGTATTTTTGTTAAAAATGAAAGTCATATTTTAGAAGTTCCATTTCGAAAAAAAATACCTTCTGCTGTGCGAAAAAGATTGAAAATTTCCGTTCAAATTACAATAAGTGGATTTTGACAGAACTCAATTCCAGAACTGAAAATCAACTAATTTTTTTTTCACTGCCAAATTATAAACTTTGTAAAAATCGAAAATGTATCCATTCTCATGCCATGAAGACGCGAGATTTTGCAACGACATCGCGACGATGAACGAGAAATTAATACGCTACAATCACAATCGCTCGATGACCGAGTGTTGTCGGGCAGGCCGACGAGTGCGCGACTTCGGTGCAGTCCGGGCCAACTGCACCGTGACGAAATGCAAATGCTCGCTAATGGCACAGCAACTGCATCAGCAGCAACACGCACAGGATCAGATCTTAGCCGCAGCGGCAAGAATCAAGCCGAAATACATGTGTCCCAATTCGGCCAAGTCAAAAACTTTGAAGCCATCTGCATCGTGTACATCGAGCAGGTCCATAGATGCGCCAACCTCAAGTCACGCTAGGAAAGCTGCCAAGAGGCCCTGCAGGGAAAGAGAACAAAAAATCAACCCGAAACGCAGCGATATGTATCCTGTGTGTGTGACAGAAACGCCAAATGGACCAAAATCTTTCGCCGCTGGTTCGAAGTCGAAGCCGATCAGCCCGAAGCAACTAAAAAACAAACGGAACTTTCAATTCCAGGATCCGGATTGCGGGAGGACACGACACATGGAAGTAATCAATGAGGAGCTGGAGAATGAGTTGGAAGATGAAAATAACATGTTTTTCGAGAATGGAGAAGAGAAGAAAGCCAAGGAATCTTGCGCGGATTTCCTCAGTATTATGCATGACACGGTATTGGACACGGTGCAGGTGAGTGGACCTCAATGGCTACATTAGGTTATCGTCTAACTTTCGCTTTTGAAAATACGTAGAAATCGGTTGAAGGCATCTTGAAGGATTACTTCCACCATACGATGGAGAAGATTGAGAGGCTCTGTGGGCATGTAGTCCGCAACGACACTCTGATGAGTCAAATGTATCTGGATATAATGACTAGTGAGTATTCAGTAGCTCAGAATGGCAAATGTCATCAACTTCTTTCTTCTACTCCGTGAATAGAAATCGCGGACCAAAACGAGCGGAACCAGTGCCAATTTAATACTCTGTGCAACTGTCTGCTTGAGGCGAAAAGCTTCACCGATCACGAAAAGTCGTGTAGGGAGTCGGAAATGAACAGTTCGTGTAAGCACACTTGTTGTCAGTGCAGCTGCAGTTTCGAAAGTACAAAGTGTCAAGGATCGCAAGCATCCGAAAGTTTCAATTCGCTCAGCAGCAACAGAGAGCACAGCAGCAGCAAGAAGAGAAGTCGCATGAGTTCAGTCGAACGGGGGGACCTCGAATGCTCATCGCAGAACTCGTCCTTGGCTGAGCAACTCGTCAACAGTCGCGGCGGCAGAGATCACAGCGCAGCTGAACAATTAGGCAATAATCCAGGCAAAAATTTTAATGCACCCGAAACGTTTAACGGGTATCGAAATTCAAATTTATACGAACAACTGACCAACATTCGCAGCATCGATCCAATTATAGCCGACAAACTAATCAATAACCCAGCTTTGGATCTAAAGGCAACTGAACATTGCGCCAAAACTGCGACGTTGAAAGCCGATGAAATCAGCAAGAGTCACGAAAGCATGAATGCGATTTTGGTTGAAAAACTGAGCAACAGCCGAGACGCCATCAATTCGATTCTAGCCGAGAAGCTGAAGAGTGGCCAGAGTTCTATTGAAGATGAACAAAAAGCCTACGAAGCGAAAAAGACCGGTTACTCTGAAGAGTTGAGAAAAATTCACAATTTTATCACGCAGCGGGTGAAAGGAATGGACAGGAAATCTTCACCTTTAGCAAAAATCGTCCCACGCCAAACTAGTATGTCCGCATTGATCGACCGGAAAAGGCCGTCAGTCGAGCATCGTTCAGCCAGTCAGTCGGACGTGCGTCTAGGATCGAGCACCAAGGAAAGCTCACGGAAAACCTTCTCGAGCGTTAAGTCGGGCCCAAGTGTATCTGGGCTTATGGCCTAACTGTAACCCTAACCGGAAACTATATTTAGCTTATTCTAATGACATTCGAAACAACCAACGCCACACATAACAGAATAGAAGAAAACCAACTCTTAACTGGAATTCAAAACTTTATCAATTCGCCAAATCGATTGTAATTAAAATGTGGTCTTCTGCCCCACACGGAAATCCTGTTTCAGAGACTAGATAGCCAGAACAATCAACGTTTAAGAGAAACTACTAGAATTTTTGGAACTACAAATTTAACATGAATTAAAATTTGTAGATCCAAAAGCTTTAGGAGTGGCTCTTGGTACAACTGACTTGAAACCATTTTTTGATCAACTCAGTTGCTGTCTAAAACACTACAAATATAAAGAAAACGGCAACCTGGAACCGAAAACGCGAAGTATTCAAAGTGGCAAATTCCAATTGGAGGAGTTTTTATATACAAGGCGTTGGTCAAGATGATTGCGTCCGATGTTGGCGTCATTTCAATTGAAAAAAAATCCATCCGAAGATTAGAGAGAATAAAATTGAATAAATATACAACGAAACACGTTGACTTTTGCACTTAAATTGAGTTCTGTTGAAGTTCATCAGTAACCACGGCACCATAAAAAGCTCCCACATTAAACCCAAGCTGATCTAAAATGTATAAAGAATAAAAAATTACAAATATAAAATTAAATAACATAAACGATTAGTTATGGTTTGAATTTATTTCTGTGAAACTAAAGGAATGCTTTGAAGCCTTTGATTCCTTCGATATAGGAAAAGTTAAATGCTACCAACGACCTTGCAAAGTGTTTTTATTTTAAAAACCATTGTGTAAACACTTCACCAACTTTTGTTTTTCACCAAGAACACATTATGAAGCTATTTTTCTTTATTGAGGATAAAATTATTAGTTTGTACATTGACGGTTTGGTAACGATGAACACAACACTTCTCTATAAATACAAAAAATACTATAACTAATTAATACTTTATTTGCTTACATATAAGTTTCAAATGAAGAACAAAATTAATAAGCTGTAAATATGTTTTTTATGCACTTGTATTACTATGAATAGATAATAATAGACAAATGTACATAAACTTATATTTCAGTTAGGATATAAATAAATACAGCGCAGGGTTTCTTTTACTATAATTAATCAAATATTAAACTAGACCCTCAACTCTATATAAACAATTTGTATGTCTATTTACAATGTTCTGGTTAATTCTTCACATATTCGACTTAATAAATACACTAAATGTAGGCTTAAAGTAGAGAATTATCATAAAATTTTGGTATTTATATAGCTTTTTGCTTCAATATGTTTAATCATCCATAATATTTGCCCATTAACACTCTAAAATTTACATTGCAAAGTTTATACTAATATTAATAGTGAGTGATGATTATTTTAATTTAAATAATTGTTAGTAACTTTTATTTTGTATTTACTACAGCGGAAAAAAGGTTTAAAGGAAATAATCCAAAAGTGATTAAAATCGAAATAGTAGACAAGAGGTGAATGGTGGCATTTAATTAAATTCATTCATTCATCATGCATTTAATTCGTACTGCAGCCGGATTTTATTTCTGTTATCGTTTCTGAATTTAAGAATTTATTTCTTTTCTTCTAAAAGCATTGCATTGTTCCTCCGTTTTACTTCTCTCCCTCATCATCTTTTAACAGTCACATAATTAATTTCAAAATTAAATATTAAAGTCGCACCGGGTGAAAATGCTTGAAGGTTGCGGGTTTTAATGAAAAAATATCTCTTAGGTATGCGGTTAAGTTTTATGCAAATCCATATCCACGTGGATTATGAAGCATAGTGTCTGTGTTTAGTGCCTCATTTCGAATTCAATTTCAACCCCGAAACTCAGGTTCTTTTGCATCTTCTTTCTTCTTGTTACAACAGCTCGAAGCCGCTTCTGTGACTGACAAAGCGAAGGTGACTTCGGTGCTTTCGGTACGACGACTATCATACTTCGGACATCGCGTTGTTGGTGTCGTTGGCGGTGACGGGGGCGCATGCAGCGGTAGAGGCGGCCACTTCACGTATAACTACGCGCGCTGGAGTCGCTTTGTTCGAACGCCGCGATACCGTTAGCGAGGTGGTCAGCGTGCGCATAGAGTCGCAGCTGTTGTGGAGACGCCGGCCGACTGTGTTGCAGCGGTTCTGTGTGGAGTTGCTCCGGTACGACTGACAGCAGCAGCTGAACCACTTGAATGGAGCAAAGCGGCTGTGGAGGACAGAAGGGCGAAAGACAGCCGCAAGATCAAGGAAGGAGCTAGCAGCAGATGTGACACTCGAACTCACCTGAAGGTGCGAAAGACCTGCGACGAAAAGAGACAGTAGATGAGAGGATTCGCCGCCGAGTTCAATGGTGCCAAACTCTGTATAAAAGTAGCTATGGCGATGTTGGTTTGCGTCTGGGGAATGTGACCGAACACCTGCAGCAGATCGAAGACGATATAAGGTGACCAGCAGACGATGAACACGATCACAATCACAAATGTCATTTTGACAGTTTTCACTTTGGCGCGCGGTATTATACCACGTGAGCTGGCACGGCGCGTTGTTGCGTTACTGTAGCCGGGTCGTTCTAAGCGAAACAACGTAAAGCGTTGGGTGAAAGAAGCCCCACTGAGGTTACACAGACTTACCCGCTGGTACAAAAATCGATCCTTTGGCCCAAATGGTCTTGACGATGATGGTATAGCAGGCGGTTATGATTAAAGCCGGAAATGCGAATAGCGTCACCGCAACCAGCGTCATGTAGACCTGCCACGCCCACGGTGAGCCCAGCTCAATCCAGCACTGCGTCTGCTTCTGCACCTCGGTCTCTTCGTACAGCCACAGAATGGGCAGGGAGAAGAAGGCGCTTATAATCCAAGCCCATGCGACGAGATGTCGCGCTCGACGCCCTGAAATCGGCCTCGATGTGAAATATGCTTTACTAAGACGTTTTTGTGACTTCTTGAAGAAACTTACATGACTTTGAGAAGTTCATCGGGTGGGTGATCGCGTCGTAACGGTCGATGCTCATCGCTACGAGGACATACGTAGACGCGTACGTAACGCATACCTGCGAGAAGCGGATTGCTTTGCAGGCGACGTTGCCGGCCCGCCATGAAATAGTGATACGCCAGATTATATCCGTCAAAACGTTTAGCAGACCAACGAAAAGATCTACGAGCGGAAATAAACAAAAATAAATTTTTTACAGATGCGACTTCTTTTGATTGCCAATTTTGCAGAAGTGAAACAACATAATAGCTGCGTTCCCGCTGTTCTAATCGAATCTGATTATGAGGTGAAACGAAAACAGAAATGATGCTGTTGTAAAATCGGATCAAGTGTTTTTGCACAGAAATTAGAATAGCTTACGACGAAAATAGAATATTAATATTTCAGTTCCGTTTTGTTTGAAATCGTTTGCGAATTTTGTTTTTTCAACAGCTGATTTGCAGTAGCACCAACATAAAAAGTACAATTGCGCCATCTACTATTAAAAAATTCGCCTCCTGTTTCTCATATGTGGAACTAAAGGTAGCATTAAATATTAATCCGAAAAAATAGTAGGATTACAATTATTTTGAACAAGATTAGAACAGCGGAACAGCGGGAGTTTGTTATTGGAAGTATCATACATGTATTATTATTAATTGTATTTTGAAAAAGTTTGAGTTCTTTTAATCAGTTTACATTTAATTGCTGTTACTATTGTTTGAAAAATTGCTTATTTACTTACATTTGCCGCAAAACTAACTCTAGCAACTGAAACTCGCTGCTCCAGAAAGTCGTATCAAGCGTTTGTATTTAATTTAATATGTTGTGTTACTATATGTATACATATTGATAAATATGTGATTTTTGTTGACATTTTTCAACTTTACAAAGGCATGACATATTGCCAAAAACAATTGTTTGCCATTTTCATTTTCTGTGCAAAAGTTTGGCATCACCAGAAATCCGTCATCGAATTTTACAACTCTGTTATTTGACATTCATTTCAATGGTTTTTAAAATCTTATTTTCGTAAAATTTTATTTCATTTATTTAAAAAATTTACTGTGATAAATGCTTTTGTTGTTTAGTCATTTTAATTCTATGTTGTTTTCGTTTTTTATTAAAATTGCAATGATTGATTAAATTGTGATTCTATTTGTAAACTTCAAAAAGGCAAATTAATCAAAAATACATTTGTTCTGAATACTTTTGCAATAAAAACTAACGGAAAACAAACGTAAACTCGAATACTGAGGATAAAAACGCTGAATCTGATTCTATTTTACAACGTAATAAATTATTCATAGGTGAGTTCAAAGTTCCAAAAATTTCAATTTATGATTTCAATTTAGGAAATAAGGTAACGGCTCCATTTTCTTTTCTTTATTTTGGTATAAAATTCATTTAAATTATATTTTACCTGCAAGCGCCAATTGTTTTATAAAGTAATTCATTCGAGATTTTCGATTCTTGTTGACGAACATGACGAAGAGTACCGCAGAGTTGCCCAGAACGATGATTGTGAAGAGGATCCACAGAACAGCGAATTGTTCGGTCTGTAAAGAGTAGGAATCCATTTGAAAAGTACAGGAATAAAAGTAGAAATACTTTTTAATTAAAAGCCTTCGTATTACGTGTGTGGCACATTCTCATTAAATACTACAGAAGAGCGCTATTAAAAATAATTATTTTAAAGCATTTTCGTACTTTTGTTGACGAAGAGCAGAAATAAAACAAAAATGCTGCAGCTTTTTCCAAGGATTGAAGTATGATGTGGAGGAAATCAGTACAATAAAAAAGCGTTAAAGCACAGAACACTCATCGTCACCCTGATGGCAGTCTGTGCGCTTGAACGGTTTTCGTAAAAAAGTAGCGTCCACATCCTCAGGGTCCTCGCATAAACTTTAACTACCACGTCACAAGTCGACACAGACGAATATAATTTTATCGCTTTTGACTGTTGCTCGTCTGTTAGCCAGTCCTGTGGGTCGAACGAGCAGTCAATCATTTGTGGCGCATGATGACAACGCTTAATTGCGTGTATGTATGTGACGTTACATCCCGTCTTCATAAACCAACAACCGTAAATAAAAAGTACTAAACAACAACAAGAAAAACAGCAAATGTCTGTCTGAACATGACGATTTACATCATGGAAAAAAGTGCGCCATTCAATTCCAAGATGTTTAAAAAACTCTTCTTTTCTTGGTTTTCTTTTTATAATTTTATGACTTTAAGCGATGTAAGGAAATACACAGACAACGAGACACAGCAATGCAAGGATATCAATCATTTCCGCTGATCCTGATTGATTTAGAAAATGCTTTCTGTTCGTAAGCTACTTGCACAAAACTTCTTGAACAAGTAACAAAAGCAAACTAAACGATGGATCGGAAACAAATTAAAGCAAATCTCGCAAAATAACTTTTACTTCTATTCTTTTATTACTGAGCTTTCTTAGTTTTATTTCTTTGTTCTTTTTCTTATGGTTTTTCTTAGATTGAGTCATTATTTTTAATCTCTCCTTTAATTTTTACGACAAATCCTTTGAGTCCTTTTGTTTCTTTTTTTATCTGCTCTCCTTCGTTAAGCATCTTTCGTTAAGTTGCTTCTTCGTATTCTTATTTAACATCGTTGCGATCTTTGGTCTCTTATCGTCGTTTCTTCGTCGTGATGTCGTGGTTCCTTCTCTGCCGCTAAACAACACACCGCAGAAAGCACTTAAGTTTAATCACAATAAATGGCCATCAAACTAAACCACGTCACGTCGACAAGCGCCGTGGCTTTGTTTGTGATACTACGAACTTCGACGCTGCAGTCGTGACTGGCGTAAAGTTCGCACTCAGAGCAGGAAACGCTCCACTGTTTGATACTAATGATACGTAAAAATCTTGAACATCTTTTAAAGATTTAAACTGTGTTAAAATCGGACAAAAAACAATGAATCTAAAGATCTACAAATAACGAAGCGTTCATAAAATAACTCATTACTTACTAATTTTTAAATTCCTATTAAATTTTTTATTAAAGTTAACGTTTGCAGCGAATCTTTTAAGATCTTTAAATCTTTTATCTTAAGAAAAAGCATACCAAACGATGACTTGTTGCTTTGTTGCTGCGAGGAACTCGTCGCTGACCTGCGTTCGCTGCATTTTCCGCGGAAAAATAGAATTTTCTCTTAAGAGAGTTTTTTATTTCTGTGTCTTTTATTTGGAATCTACTCAGAGTCTCTGTTCGCAATATTATTTATTGCATTCACTGCGATTTTTCAATGGAATTCACTTAATTCGCCTTCAAGGAAGTGTCATCATTTGTGATGCTTTCGATCTTTGGTAACCAGTCGTAGATTATATTTCATCGTTGATTGAATTGAAGTGATGCAGGGAATAAATTATAATATTTCACGGAGCAGCGGCCACAACGAAACATAATCACAAAATTGACATTTAGAAAATTATGAATTTAACTTTTTCTAATTGCATTTTATTATATTTTTTATTTTTTGGCTAAAGTTTCATTAAATTTTCTTGCGATGAAGTTTGCAAAAGGTTTCAATCAAATCTGAGTGAAACAGAGGGAAGACTAAATTGAAATCGGAAATTTCCAAATTATTGCAAATATTCCAACTGCAAATTGAAAATATTTGTATGAAATATTCACAAAGGATACAAACACAAGAACCACAATGAATGAATTCAGCAATATTCAATATTTCACGTTGTTGTTGTTGTTGTTATTATCACCTAGAATCACAAAAACACTGACGTCGACTGATATTCGTGGGCTTCCTTCAACAATAACAACAACAACAACTTTCATAATAAAGTCAAAGTTTCACTTGAGGCTCTTCATCGTTATTTTACGTTAACAGCAAAATTCTCTTTAGCAACAATGAAAATCAGCCAAAGTGAAGAATTATGGCACGGTACAACACAAGAACTGGGCGCTGCTTCCTCTTCTTCTATTAAAAGGGTTACAAAACGTCAGCCTTTGGCAAATGTGCAGCTCCTACTCCTTTTTTCGCTTGATCCTTGGGCCACCCAACAAAAGACTGATTGTTTGCCGAAGGATTCGCTTTGTAGGCGGATGTTTTGGGACGTTTTTTCTTGTTTATGGGTATCAATTTCCGTAAAAGACCGAGGGCAAATCTCGGATATTTATTTGTATTACTTCGTTTATTTCTTTAACGATTTATGTGACGTCTCTTAAATAAATAATAAAATGATTACTATTAAAAATTGTGGACTTGTTCAAAATCCTTTCAATTCTTAATTATTCTACTTTTAATGCAACGTATTTTCTTTATTTTTAGATAATACATTTCGAAAAGTAGTTGTGATTGAAAGGAGAATAAAGTTTAATCATTTGCAAACACATCTGTAACAAAGTGACACGTTTCTGCAGGTTACATAAACAGAAACTTACTAATGGCTCATTTGAATTTGAATTTGAATTTGCAATTACATAAAAGATCTCTGCACACGTCATTTAATTCGCATGTCGCAAAAGTTTCCTAGAATTTATTGTCGAAAATCTCTACAGAACCGAAGATAACCTGGAAAACTTATTTTGGCCTTTTCTAGTGTAATAAAATCGTAATAATGAAACCGAGCATCGTTTCGTTGATACGTGAAGGTTATGCAAAGGTTTTATTTCTGTTTTCCTCTCCCCCAACTTCTTTGTGAAGGATGCGAAGTAGAGGAAATAAGAAAAAGAGGAGAGTTTATTTATTTCAGGGCCCTTGTAAAAGTGCTGTTTACTCCGGAAGCTGTCACAAGGAAGTGATTGGCATTGGCAACACTGATTACCTATGCTTTGCTTTTTTCCATTTTCCTTCCTGTGGTCTTTGAAAAGTCAATAAGATCCGAGACTTATGTGCATTTATAAGGCATTTTGAGGACATTTTTTGCTCTTCTGGATTTTAAACAGAGTTTAAGGAATTCTTTGATAGGAGAATTAGGATTCAGTATTCGGCTCCTTGTTTTCTTTTATTGCTTTTAACGTCTGATCAGGTTCATTTGATCAGGTGCCTTGAGAAATGGCAGCTTAGAGGTGAGGTTATCGACGCTGTTATAAGCTTTCCTTCGCCTTCCAATTCCTATCAATTTCTCTGATTAATTCTTATTTGTCGTCTGGTTCAAAGATATCTTTACCATTTTGCCTTTTTGTTGGGACTATTTGTTTATGAAAAGGTGGCAACATGTCTGTATTCATCCGTTCACTCATCTCATGAATGAAATTCATGATTTCATTGATTTCAACGCATTTCTGTGTGGTTGCGTTTGTGGCTGCTTTTTTTTTTTGTTATGCGGTCGTGTGGTTTTGCCTCCTTGTCGCCATGGGCATGATTTAACAGTTACATTTTGGCGCATTGTCGCTGATTCGGCATTCGTTCGGAAATAAAGCCACCACGTTGCAGCGTTGAAGTGCTGCCAAGTTTACGCATCAGTCCACTTGTATCTATCTTCCATTATATATATCTATAGCTATAGCTATAGCTATGTTTGTTTGTAAATTTCTGCGTGTGTCTTTTTCACTTATTTTATTGCAAATGTTCTGCTTTGAAACAGTTTTACCACGGCGCAAACACACACACACACACGCACAAACACACCTCCATCCAAACACATACATCAGTCGTATGCTTTACATCTGCCGTTATATTGGATTTTATACTGCTAACGGTTGCACGGTAAAAGATAATGCAGAAGAAGATTACAGATTGCCAAGAAAAGAAAGAGAATGAGCGAAGGAACGAGGAAACGACGAAGAAATTCTCGGGATTAGGAGAGAATAAGCTGAGGAAAAAGAAGGCCAAGGGAGGGGAAACTAGAGTGGATGCGCTTTGGTGGTGATTTGGGGCAGATGCGGCCCCGTCACGTCACCCCGAACCCGAAGTAGGAATCTGAGGTGGAAGTTGAGCAGGATTCTGAAGGGAGGAAAATAAGAAGCGAGGCATCTGCTTCATTGTGAAGTGTATCATTCTGCGCGTTTCAATTTAAGCACTTTGCCACTCATTCAATAAACTATTGAATTTGTTCCCTTATTAAATTACACACTTACATGACTTATGATGTTTCTCAAATGAAAATGAATTCAATTCGTTGTGTTGTCTGCACTTGAACAATGCTTCAGTGTTGCTGAGTATTTCTCAGTCCATAAATAAAAGTAATTCTTCGTCTATTTAAATTCGAAGAATCGTTTTTATCCCATGAATTGAATTCTGTTTGTTAGAAAGTCTCTATTTTGTTTGCAAAAATTAACGCCTATAAGTATGCAACAAAATAATTCGTTGTGTGTTTTTGCGCACTTTAATAAATAAACTTCCGCAAATTAATGGTCTTTAAATTTACAATTCTATGTGTAAAATGGACATATCAATTAAATTAATTAAATGTAAATTAATATTTCCAAGCAAGTCAAGGGGAAACAGCGCACAGAGGAGTTTTTTTATTAGGCAGAAGTCCCAGAATTATATTAGATGCTTTTCCACCTCGTTAAACAAAATAAAATAAAATAAAGGACGAACCACGATCTCTATAATTTTATCTCTTAAAGTAGCTTCGATCGATTCGTAAATCTCAATTAATTGCAATGCTTTTCACGTAGCACGAGATTAAATTCAGTTTTGTGTCATTTTCCGTGTCTTCTTTACAGATTTGCTTCTGATAACCTTCTTTTGCTTTTATTCACTTGAATTGAAATTATAAAATTAAGCACTTGAATGAAATTTTTATAATTTGAGATAAATTGAAAGCGATTCCATGCATTTATAATGTAGAAAGCCAAAAGTACGTAAATCTGTCGTCTCAGTGTGTGTTCAAAGGAATTCCTTATCCAACTTTCATGATTTCCGTTGCCAATTTCTTCGGTTGCTATTCCGTCAATTCACTCACACAAGCTACGGCAATCCTGAGTGAGAAGAAGGCGGAAGAAGAGGAAGTCATGGATGGAAGTTCTTGTTTCCTGTGCAAACAAGGATGTCAGATGAAGTCAGATTGCTTCACAAAGCTTGTGATGTCCTTTCTCATGTTTCGTGGCGAAAAATATACAAAAATATTGTAGTGAGCCGCTTGTTTCGTCGAGGTTGAAGGGGAGGAGGAGCAGTCGGCCAACCACTTAAACGATTGTTTGCTTGGTCCATTTTCTTAGAAATTTTGTCACCAATTCAAATGTTTTCCCCTTAATTCTTTTCTTTTTCTAACTTTCTTTTTCCTTTTACATCATATCACTTCTTCGTTAATTAAATTTGATTCTTTTTCCCGGAAAACTCGTTCATCATCGTCTTGAACAGCTGCTGCTTTCTTTATGCCGATGTCGCTTTTTCAGACGCCGATAACGATAACTTCTATAAATAACTGTTTATTTCCTTTCGCAGTTTTAACGCAAGTGATTTATTATCTGAAGAAGTAGCAATCGAATTCGAAGAAGCTATTGAAGCAGTCGTCGTAGTTGTTTTCCGTAATAATTAACGATACGGGGGGGGGGGGGGGGGGGGGATTTTAGCATAAATCAAGCGTCTCTACGTGTGTGTTAATCCTGGATTTCTCTCGTCTATCGCGGTTGAAATTCATGCTCGGTTAAAATCATTACAAAAAAAACTACTTCAATATTGAATAACGATGACAAATTCGTTGTTTCCTGATCTTTTTCTGCATCATAAGAGGATTTACAGTTGAATCTTTCATGCTAAAAAAAGAGCCCCGAGCAGAATTTACGACGATGACGACGACGACGACGACGACGAGTATTCAAGAGAGCATAAAAACTGTCACTTCTCTTCTGTGCGACGATTCAATTGAACTTGAAAAGAAACGGAAATCAGAGAGGATTTTACAGAGAGGCAGCCACAAAGCAAAGCCGTCGGCAAAGCTACTCGAGTGTGTCGAGCTTCGTAAAGCCTCCTCTGCGTTTTTGTATGGTTGTGTGCGTGGGTGGCACACTTTTTCTGGTTGACTTGCTTCTAATGAGTTTACGTGATAAATTTTCATGATGCTACTCTCAAAAGGCGCCACAAAAGCAATCAAATGGATATTGAATAATTGAGAAAGAAGTTCGATGGGTTTGAGAAGCATTAGAAAATCAAAATCATTCATTTAAATGAAAAAAAAACAGTGAAAGGAATGCTGTGTTCCTTCCTGGACACTTTGGCCATAGATTTGTTATCCTTTTCAGCTCAGCGTTCAGGATGACAGAGCGTTTGTTCATTCTTCCGAGCTCATGCACAAAGCGAATTCAGCGATTGTCTGCATTGAAACTAAAAAAAGGCTCCTTTATTTAATGTAAGCGCCTTAAATTTCCACTCATGCTGCATTCTAAGTCCTTTTTCTCGTGTTGTTTTTGTCTTTATGACGGCAGTCGGCGTCCCGGCGGACGTCACTCCACTTTTAACCCAGTTCTTCGCTGTGCAACCAACGAGAGACTGACTGAAGCTGCTGTCACAGAAAAAGTGCCTTTTTTCAGCTTTTCACATCTTCCGAAACACATTCCCTCGATCCTGTCACGGAGTGCAATTTGCTTTATTTAAAATATTACGGTATAAATTCTTAATGTGCCTCCAGCGAAATGCTTCCCACGGGATTAAAAAAAAAACGAAACGTGGATTCTTTAAAGTAATTTTCTTTTGTAAAGGAACGCAGCGGATGAAAAGTAGACGATAAACATGTTAAAATTATGTAATTATTTCTCTTTTAGTCACTGTTAAAAAGGACTTGAAAATTGTCTTCTTCAGCTGAGGATGTGAGTTTAAAAGGCACATGGAAATCCGGACATTTTAAAGGTTTTTAATAGCAAAGTAAAGAAAAAGAAAAAGTTATTCTTCAGTTGCTACGGTATAAAGACTTCTTTTAGTTGTTTTACTGTTGGTTGCCTTCTTTTGTTGTTGTTTATGAAAATTTGTTATTAAAAAGTTTGTTTTTCTCCTTGAGCAACAATTTTGGATGAATCAATCGCTCTTCGAGAGATTTGTTTCTTCTAATAATAATAAAAACCTATCAAATGTCAGCTTTACTCGTATGTAATCGAAATTAACTATTTTTGCGTGTTTTTTTAATGTCCCTTGGCTATAAAAATAAATTGATAGCGCTTCAGTTTAGAATCCTTAACTTCAACGTCTCAAGAATTAATCTTTGGAGCGTGTAAAGAGTGAAACCAACACTTTTATGGGTCACTTTGTATGGGTGGGAGCCTTTATGTGCGTGTGTGCATGATTAAATGTTCATGTGGGACCAGATTAGAGCTGCTATTATGTTTTTACAGTCGCCGGAGAAGGAAGAGGCTCTTAAGTCACGCTCTGAACTGATTGATTCCGTTCGTGTTGCAAGAAGATCTGCTGAGGCGTATTTCCTCCTCGGGGAATGAAGTTATTGGTTTGTGAATGGCTCAAGTAATATTCGATTGCATTCATTACGTGGTTCACGAAAGGAAAGCAATAAATCCAAGAACCTTTTAGCTCCTTCCGAAGAAAATTGCTCGATGAAAGTTTAAGCAAAAGCAAGAATTAACAAAAGAAAATATTTAAACATTAATGAATACTTTTTGTCATCATTTTAAATTTCATTTTCATGTCTTTAATTTTTCTGTTTTTATGAAAATTTTTTTTTTGGCATAAAAAAAAACAGTTTGCAACGAGTCGTGCTAAAGCATTTTATTGCAAGATTTAGTTATTAATGCCATTTTATTTATTTATTTATCATCGGGTTTTCCCATTTTATTGAACGGTTCTTTCGGATGGGAAGGGGGATGTATGTAGAGTCGCGTATTTTTCCAGCTCCCCACGGTTGCTGCTTTTCCATAAAATCATATTTGCTCTGAAATGCATCGAATTTCCATATTGAATGGGAAGCAGCTGCGTCCCTTGTCATCAACTGAAGCCATTCGATGTGTATTCAAGTCCATTCGTGCGGTTTCCCTGCGTTTTCCCTGCGTTTTCAGCAGCGAATTTTGCATTGAAAGAAGACGGAAGACGGAAAAACGGTTTGCATACTTTGCGGGTGTTTTTACGGTTCGTTTTTGCTGCACAAACACATGTATTGCTAATAAGTCGAGGAAAACACACCAGAAACGATACATTTACGAAAGTAATTTTGGTTATAATATGGTAAGAAATGAAAATACTAAAAATCAACGACTTTGCAGCGCTGAATAGAATCATCAGTTGCGCTTCTAACGAGTAGAAATAAAATCTAATAAAGCGCACCGAATGCACAGCGAAGGCGTCAATTACTCGTCCCAGGAAATCTATTTCAGCGGCAACATCGTTTCCCCCTCTCTGCCTCAAATGTTCATTTGAAATTCAATCGTTAATTTCGTTAAGTTATATCGCGTTTAGATTTAATGCTGTCATTGAAATCGCTCCTTGAACTTTCTAGTAACGTCGAATTCACTTACTTACCTCATAGAAATAAAACGAATTCAAGTCATCGTCTTCGCTGAGTGGCTTCGTTGTGTTTGGCGTCGACAGCGCAGTCGCTGCCGATGCCAAATCTGCCAACTGCGTGGGAGAGGCTGACATCAGCGGATTGGAAGGAGCGAAAAACATAACGTGCGTTGAGGAGGTGCTGACGACGCTGGCGCTGGAGGTGTTCGCGGCGCTGGCGATCGTGTTCGGGTTGCCGAATGGCGTCGTTGCTGTTGGCGCGCTCGCACTGATGTTGGGAGGCGTGTACCACACATCTTCGTTCATGCTCTCGGCGCTGTAAACGCCGAACACGAATGGCGGATGTTGTTGTGTGTGTGGTGAAACTCTATCGCTGCCTAATAGCATTTGGAGATCTAGTGGCAAAGTAGTTGCACTTCTTCTCGTTGTGACACTTGTTTTAGTTGTAGCTGATGTTGTTGCTGTTGCTGCTGCTGCTGCTGTTGCGTCGCTTTGATATCTTATTGCTTTCAAGCGGCAGCTGTCATTGACGAATGCGTGTGTAATGAAATACCAGTCGCTGCTTTTGACACTTCGACAGGCGTTTGCATCGAGATTCCGTTGATTTCTATAATTTCTGAACGTGAGACGTCGTCGGCGGTGGTGCATCGTGCCATATTCTCCATCGACGATTGAAATTGGATGAAGCGAATGACGTGAATGGAGCCACCGATCTGAATAATGCATAAAAAAGGGGAAAAATAAAGGAAGGAAACGGTTAGAAGCGATATAAAAAAGCCTAACTAAATTAATTTATATAATTTTAGTTGTCATTTAGGAATCGATTCCTTGTATAAAGGACATGAAGCGTAAAAGGATCTTTTCTTTATCAACTTTTCCCTTAATAATGTATGCAGATTGCAAGTCTTTTGCAAGTTTTATTTTGTTGGTTTTCTTCGTTGTATCCATTTCAATTTATGCT
The DNA here is from genome assembly GCA_937620795.1 of Thecophora atra. Classification (NCBI taxonomy): domain Eukaryota; kingdom Metazoa; phylum Arthropoda; class Insecta; order Diptera; family Conopidae; genus Thecophora; species Thecophora atra. Next base: position 37,612,007 of record OW569401.1, read on the forward strand.
GTTTCGGTTTTCTTCTTTCACCTCATTATTTCTGTATTTGAATTTTCTTCAATTTTCTATTCCTATTTTGCATAAATATTGATTGTATCTGGGTGAAAAATCAGTCCTCATGTCGTTGCCAAGCTTTCAGTGAATGAGCCATTGAACAGAATGTAAGCAAAAACATTTACACACACGCACACACACACAAACATTCATAAACACGAGTACACAAAGCAACATGCACATCGTGGGCTATGAAACCAGAGACGAAATCCATTAAATTGCTGCCGAGGGTCGTCCTTGTGGACGATTATTTGTTGAATCCATTTTGTGATCGTTCGTAAAACGTTTCGTCTGTCCGTCCGCCTGTGAAGCTGTTGATGCTTTGAGATTTGTTTGGCTTTCTCTGTTATTTTGAATTACTCAAAGTTTTCTGACAAATTTTCATAGTGTTTTGCGAAGTTGGTTTAAAACACTTCAAATTACGATTTAACTGTACACAATAAAACATCTCTTTCATATTTCTGCTCCTTGAAAGCTTTAAACATTACAAGTTTTCTTGAAAGAGAATTAATTTGACTTCAAAGCATCTCTTTGAAATATCTTTCTATTAAAATCTGCAGAATTGTATGCAGAATCTACAAAACAACAAAAAAAAAAACCAGCGTTTATAGACTTTAAGGGGAATCCTATGCCAATTAGTTAGTTCCAATTAGTTCTAACTAATCTTACAAGATTCGGCTTTAATCGCTGATGCTACAATACAACATCAGGAATTTAGACGATCCACGGCACTCGATTCATTGGCACTCGTTTAAAACTTCGTTACTGAAAATACGACGAGCCGAGCCAAGAATTTACGTTTCTGTTACACAATGACAACTACATGTGTGAATGTGTGAAGCTTCTTCAGCTGCGAGCTTATTTTCGTGCCGTAATTCGATTGTCGTTCGGCATCGTCACGAAAGAGCGAAGTTGATATCGTTGCAGCGAAGTTCGGAAGTTCAACAATTAAATTGTGAGCCGAGTGAGCGCAATTTACTCTTCTCTTTGTTGTTGTATGTATGCATATGAAGTGCGCAGATTTTTTGCTGCTTTTAAATGCGCTTTTACAAACTTATTGTAAACGCAGCTTCTTCGACTGCCTTTGCTCTCAAGTGACAAGCAACATGAGCTGCTGTTGGATTCGAACGACGTTGCTTTGGGATAAAATTAAGTTAAATGCGCAGGGTTAAAACTTGAAAATACACAGAAAGGTCAAGCAAAAAAGGATTCGAGTTCAACTGTGGGTCGATTCATTTATATTTACACGTATGAATATTTTAAAAGAGCGATAAAATGTTTTTTTCTTCGCGTCTACACACACATTCTTGGAGTGAAAAATCTTATAAATCTTTAAAAGTATCTTCTAACTTAAAACGTCAACAAAATTTCATCCCGCAAACTGATTTCGTTAATTTATGCATGTCTAGACCTTAGACAGAGCACGACGAAGCGTTGAATCGTTGAATGCGTTTGGCGCGATGCCAAAAGTGAATGCGAATGAAAGCCATCAGATTAAAAGTCAACAAATCTGAAGAAGTGACAGCGGAAGCAGCACAACAACGGACACAAACGACAAGCAACAGTGACAACAGAATTTATATAGTCATTTGCATCTTTCGGCCATGCAGGCCAAACGAAATTCATAAAGAAATAAACACACACTTCAATGATCAATGAAGACGATTGCTGAATGAATGAGAGAGGAAAAAGTAGATTAACATGGACCACATTGCGAGAATTCGGTTATTCGCAGGTGATTCGGCAGCACGTCGGAAAGTAATAAAAAGTGATTCAAGCAAATGAAATTAAAGCCTGCTAAGCTTAGAGCAACGTAAGCGCTCACAAAGATACACACGACAGCCTCAAAGAAGCGCCCCGAAACGTGACCTCAAAGAAGCGTGTGCAATTTCAGCAACTTTTGCTGTTCCTTAAGAAATTTCTTTGGTTTCCACCACTTCAACGAACTCACCACACATTGATATGGCCATCACGTTCCGTGTGATGTAAGAGAATCTTGTGCTCACTCTCTTTCAATCTCACTCTAATGCACTCTCTCTTTTTATCGTTGCAAAGCAATTTTGGGTCAAGAAGTCGTTTAAAAAAGGAAAACAACCAGGAAACACAACTTTAAAAGAGCAGCTTGACTGTTCACCTCGCACTTAACTTGTGTTCGGTTAACTGAACTCCGTTTCCTCTCTCTCGGCACCCGAACTCGAACTCTTTCCGAAGCAATCAGTTGTCAGAGACACGAATTGCAAGTTCGCAGTTGCTGCTGACGACACCGCATGAAATTAGAAAACTTTTGCAGTTGTAAAAAAACGACAAACACACGACAATTGCTCTGCAGATGTATTTTTGCTCTGTTCTGCTTCAGCTTTAGCTTTGGTCATCCTCTAACACAGCAAAGCTTAATCCGAAAAACACTCCGAAGAATGTCGTAAATAAAACAACGTCTAGAGTCTAGACTGAACAACAGTCAAGAAAATTAAGCATACATCAGCAGGAGTTCTTTTCTTCAAGTTAGAGCGAAATCGATATATGTACGTATGTGTATAAATTCCGATTGATGTTGTTATCTTATAAATGCCACGCTAAATATTGTAATAATTCGCTAATATAAGAACAACAACAATAAAGGACACGCTTCAAGTCCTGCTGTGAAGACAAACAACACAAAAGGTAAAGAAGCAGTGAAAAGAACGCAACTTGTTTTGCCAAGTAAATAAAAAGAGAAAAGTTTTCGAGTAACGGTTTCATTGCAGTCTCAAGGAAGCGACGTCCTCGTCCTGCGGTGGGGAACTCGAGGATTCTGTTTGGAGCTGATGTTTTGTTGGCAAATCAACTGAAAAACAAGTCAACAAGTAAATCGATCACTTGAATCGATTTTAAATCCTATTTTTATGGTCTGAATGCGTTTTATTTTTCACTTGAAATATTTTTTATACTTTATACTATTTTTGGATACTTTCTCCTGTTCTTTCTTCTATAAATTGAGGAATTCCATTTCGATTTGGAGAAAACGTTGGATTCTTCAACTGCTTTTTACAATTTTCACATTCATTCAGTCTTTTCATTCATGATTTTGTAAAGTCTAAAGCCTACTAGACCACGCCTTCTTTTACTAAAATAAACCCAGTTTCATCGGTTGAAGCTGCTCGTTAAAAAACTAATTTGTATCAAGTAAATCAAGCAATTATAGCCGCAAACAGTTCTAATAACAACATAAATATTCTTGGCCACTGTTGGTCGGTATGATGAAGATTGATGGAGGGGACGATGAGGCTGTATCACCCACAAATCAATGGAAGTTGTAAGCGAGAAAGGATTAGCTTCACAGCGGAGCGAACTCTATCAAAAATGTACCAAGTGATAAATAAAGTAAAAATAATCTCTGAAAAGACGGACTTCCTTTACAGAGCAAGGGTGGGTCTACTGCTGCACACAATTTCCTTTACCCAAACGAGGTTCATTGATTTCCATGTCTCAGACGAATTATAAAGACTAAACCATTGATCCAACATCAACCAATTTTGGAAGTAGCCTATGTTAATGTAATATATGGATGATATGGATGTCACATACTCGTTTAATGATTATAATGGATGATACGGAACAGAAAATCATAACATTATCACCGATGATAGCGTGACCATGTTAACCAAAGGCGTAACAGCCTTGGTGCTGGATAAAAATACTACTTTTTCTCTTTCAAAGTACAGCTACAGACCTTAAGGTATTTACAATAATAAATATTTATCACCATAGTTCACCAAAGATTATCGGCCCTCATCGTTGTCCTCTTACAATATACGCTGGGGAGACCTGAACTCATGAATGAGGCAGTCCTGTACTGTGAAGTGTGAGGTAGCACGACTGCCCGGATTGAGTTAATGCTGAAATCCAAAAGTTACAGTCCGCTGTTTAGTACAAGAAACATTCGTAAGACTGTGAAATGCGGTACACGGAATAATAAGCGAATTTCGAGGTACGGGGATAAAGGCCACGGCATACGTCGATGGTGTAATCAAGTTTTCAGACATATGCTTGGCAACGCTATCATCTTGTGCACATCATGCCACATTTATAGACAGGAAACAAAATCGTACAAGTCAGTCTATCACTGTACATCGTCCATTGACCGCTGGATTCTGTGAGTTCTGTGGAACGGAGAGTTTCTCTGTAGAGATCAGACCTTCACTTGGTCTTTGGGTAATTAACTGAGATAGTGGAATACTCAATTCTGATTTTGAAGGAATTTTTCAATTCAATTTTCAATTTTTCAATAATAATAAATTTTTAGGACAAAATTAGAGATTTTGCCGTCGATATTTGGCACTTCAATTGTTAAACTAATAACTGAAAATAAATTAAAAAAATTTACAAGAGAGCAACATACTGTCGTATCTTTAAATTCTATTATTATCCGTTTTTTAATTCCAGATTTAACATTATCCGAAATATAAAATAATTGAATATTTTGATTATTAAAAATACTCATTAAAATAAAAAAAGTTCGTTGCTTTTTTATTTATATAAGTTTCAAATATGAGCTGAAAAAGAATTCGACTCATACTTCGATTGTAATCAAAATAAATAATAAATTATTACAAGCTTTTGTTCTTGAAAACATCTGAATCAACAATATTTTTTTTACAACGCATCGAAAGCATTCAAATTTATTTGAATTCCCTGCGAAATAAAGGGAAACAAAAGCGAAATAAAGGAGGACATCTGAAATCTTTTGCAGCCTTCGATTCTTTTTAAAATGTTTCAGAAAAACTTCGCTATTGATTCAATAAATCGCCTCTAGAAGAAAAAGACAAAGTTTCTTTCATTAACATTCACAGTTGCAATTTCTGTTCTTTTCTGAAGAGATTTGCTTTATGAAAAGGAAAAGTATAAAAGCACGAGGAGAAGAGAAATGAACTTTTATGAGTTCATCACGGAAATTGATTATTTGTTTATGGGGAAAAACAAGTTTAATTAAACTGCTGCGTACAGAAACAAACAGCAGACAGAAATGGCAACGGAAAGATCTGAAATGTCTTTCGGTTTCTGATGAAACGTCTGACGGACGGACGGACGGACGACTGACAGATGACAGATGTTTCTTGCTGGATTAATTTTAATTCGCGTAGCTACGCGAATTTCCCTCAACAGAAAGAATTTTCTTCGAAATCGCCTTTGAGTTTTTTTTTGGATGTTATTTATTCCTTTCAAGTCGTGTCTTTTTTCGAGAATTTTCTGTTTAATTTCGCCAACTTTTTGGACCCCAATTAAAAATTAAATATGTAAATAAAATAAAAGAAAATGAAAGCGACGAAGATCAATGATAAAAATGCTTTTATGGATCTTTTTAGTAATTATTTGAGGATGCTTTTCAGTTGAATTTTAGTCCTGCGAATCGTTATAGTTTCAAACTAGGATTTAACTTTTGTCTTAGTTTCAATCAACTGAAATGAAGTCCATTAAAAATCCATTAAAAACTCATCTGAAACAAAATATTAAATGAAATTAATTCAAAGTCGAAACTTTGGCATGAAGCTGGATGCTTTTTTTAAACTTATGAAGGGTCTGAATGAAGACGTTGCAGGATCAACCCCATCCGAAGAACCTTTTGAAAAGAGTCTCGCCTCGGAAGTGGGACCGGAACTAGAAACTTCATGGCATCGAGATGTGGAGCCAAAGAAGGGAATGATTCTTTTTTTCCTTTATAAACTTCAGTTTGTCGTTCGCAGGCTGCGGCAATGGAACCCATCAACGGTTCAGTGGAAAACATTCATACATTTTTACGTCTTTGTTCACAGTTGGCGCCACTAATTTGACAGTTGAAAACGTTACCTTCGCTACCTTTTCTTCTGACTCTTCTCTGACTGCTTCTTCTTCTTCATGTCGCAATTTTCATTCCTACGATTTTTCGGCAGAGTTGAACGAATACTTTTCTGGAAGTTTTCCCACGTCAGAAATGTCAAAACGCGTGTTACCTTTGATGACGCGCCGCCGCCGTTGTTGTTGTTGCTGATTCTCGCCAATATTAAACGAGAAATGTCTTTAAATTTTAAACACAAACACGGAACACTTTAGTTCTGGAAATTCTTCACTTCTTCTGACAGATAATGAAACTGAGATCCATAGAAAAGTCACGAAGGTTTAAATTCCATTCACTTTTGTGCTTCCTGAGGGTTTTATGCTTCCTTTAAATACCCGATTACAGTTTTGGTCGAAGGTTTTTCGAATTTCTACCGTTTTAATTAAAGATCTTCTCTACGATGCGACTGAATTTGGAAAAGTCAGGAAACTTAAGTGCCACTTTGTAGTCCAAGTGGAACTTAAAGCGACTTTTGCCGGTTCCAGCATTAAAATCATTACAAAGGGTGAAAGTTTTGAAGTATTTCCAATAGTTTTACACACGTTGTTATTGTTCTGTGTTGCCTGCTCGTGAGAAACCGTTAAAAGTGAATAAGAAACGCTTTCATCCGTAAGTTTAAAAGCCACTGTAATCGACACTAGAACATCGTTTGAAGAGAGAGAGAAGAGGGAGGTAAATCAGGATAAGAAGCACCTCTGTAACGCGACTTGGAATAACTTTGATGCAGAAACTTTGAGGATAAACTTTTAATTCATCTCTTAACTGAAACGGTCAACAGATGCATCGAAGGCTGCTCTGTTCTTGGATGTTGCCATGTTGTGCGTTTCCAGTGGAAAATCGGTTTAAGTTTGGCTGAAAGTAGGTTGTTGTTGTCGCTGTTTATCTTTGAGATTGTTGCGAAACACGTTATGAACGAGACTCGGTCGTAACTTCAGCGTAACTTTTGTTAACGATGGTGATTATTGGAAAACTTCCGGACAGTGCAAAGGAAGAGGAAACGAGACTTCGATGATGGCGTAGAATTAGGAAATGCATTAAAAATTAGACTGGAATTTAATGGGGATCGCAATGAATTGGATTTTAACGAGAAAGTAAAGAATGAAGTTGAAGTAAGTAGAAGGAAGAAAGAAAACGTGAAACTACGAAGAGTTTTTTACAAAGAAAACTTGAAACAAAAAAATAAATAAATTATTTTTAATATTGATGCTGACACTAACATTTCAATGCATCAAAGGATTCTATCGTCAACGTCCTAATGGAACTGATTTCCAATTAGAATTGATCATTTAGAAACGGATCAAGAGAAAAGTTTGATGTTTGTTGATTGAACTCATTTAAGAAATGTAAATCATGATATCAACATCAAGAGCAGCAGCAACAACAACATGGAACTAGTATCAACAGGTACGCCATTAGTGACATGTGTTAAAATAAATGAGTTGCCAACTCGAGCAGTTGTCGGCGCAACCACGCCACTCAGCTTAAATGCATCGCCATCACTGTGACTGACATCTCGCTATGCACACCAAACACACACACACACACACACACAAGCTACCATAAAAACATGTTTAAGCAACGTTCATTATTCGCACTTCGTGTGCACCTCGCGTGTCTTCGTCAACACGACAACAACAAATCAACGCGACGAGATGTGATGCGATGCGACGCTTTATTTAATGGAGCGTCGTCATCGTAACGGTTGTTCATCAGCGTTTTTGTTTAGCACACAAGGAAATTTCGATGATGCATCTTCTCTTTGGAGTAACTCTAATTTATTTGCTCGCGCTGACAGAAAGAAACCCACACACATAAAAACGCACTTGAAAGAGATTTCAATTTTAAGCGCAATTAAATTGCAATTGAAGTTCATTAGCGTAATTATCATTAAATATCTTTTTGTAGCGTGTGTTTTTAAGTCCTTTTCTTTTGTTTTGTGTAAATGTAAATGCTTTATTAATGAGAGTCTTTAATGATGAAAGGCGAATGCAAAGGGAACTCGGACGATCAGGGACGATCGATTCCGAGCATTCGATGCTCATGAGTCTTCTGAATTCTGTCCGCTTTAACAAATTAGTGAAATTTCTTCATTTGCGGAATTTCATTGTGAGCGGGGAATTGCAAAGTTGTTGCTTTTTTTCTTTTGGTGGGATGTTTCTTGGGATTTCTTTTTATTTTCATACGAAATATGATTTTTTCCGGATGATTTTTTGTTTCAATTGTTGTTGGTTTCTTATTAAAAATACAAGTATTAAAAGAATAAAGAAAATTTTAAAAAACACATTACAAAAAATTGTGAAAAATGCTGTTCATTAATTTTACTTTTCTCCATTTTTTTAAACTCTTTACCCTTTTACAGATTTCCCTTTTCCTCTTTTTAAAGTAATTTTTCATTAATTTATTTTGTTTCGTTGTTTCTCTGTTTCAAAAACCTTAACGAGCTGTTTGTGGGTTTTTTGTTTAATTCTTTTGTCCTTTACCTTTGACCTTTGATTTATAACCAAACAGCATTGAATCGACCAAAACCAACAACAAAATTGGCTTAAAATCATCTTTAACTTCATCGAACTCATCGCATTGCAAAAAAAAAAAATAACAACGTACAAGAAATCAGTCAAAATCCGATTTAAGTCAGAAATTTTCTGGTTTCTTGGGTTTTTAGTGCCTTGGACTTGATTGAAAAATGTCTGTTGTCGAGTGGCAGCAACAAATCAGCAGAAATTCCTTGCCACATCAATTTAAAAACTTTAATCTTTAATCTTTTCTTTCAATGAGCAATAATAATATTTAATACATGAAGATATTTCTTGATTTATACATAGAAAAGAGAAGATATTGAAGCACAATATTTATGTAAATTTAAGTTTATTAATTAGCAAATATTAATTAATAAAATATGCGTTGATGTGCTTCAAATTGAAGCATCGCCGAGATTGACGACTTACTTAAGTTGTTGTTGTTGTTGTTTTCACTGTAGTTCTTCTTCTTCTTCTTCGTGTTGCCGTTGTATTTGTTGTTTTTTTCAGTTAATGCAATTGCTTTTCTTCGATGAACAGCAACAAAAAACTTAAACTTTCGGCGATGATCACGTTGATAACAATCAGAAATTAATTAATAAAAGTACAATAATCTCTTTTAATATTATATTTATGGCTGCTTAATACCACTCTAAATGTTTGTATTATTTTTATTATTAATATTATTGCTATAATTATTATAAATGCTACTTTATTACATTTACTTTTTTATTATTTTATAATGAGTTTATAAGAATCATTCTTTGCTTTTAATTAAATCTTAACGACTTCACACGGAGTTGACAACACCATCAACGAAAGCAACAACAGCGACGAGTGGAACAGCGAAGGCGTTCGGCATTTAAAACATTACAAATGAAAGCAGCAAAACTTTTCAGCAGCGAATAAAAGCAGACGTCGGCTTGAAGCTTTGTGAAACACCGTAACACGCACGAACACACAAACACACGAGCGATTCGCTGGCAGTCTGTGAAGCGACTCGTTCCAATTCAAGTGCTTCGTCTGTAAGCACTTTCGTTAGCTTTAAACGAGCTCCTTACCGAGCAAGCGATTGTTTTTACTGCTTTTTCTTCACTCACAACACTCGAAATTATTATAATTAATCGCCGTATTTCTGGCCGCAAACGATTTTCAGCTCTCTTTCAAGGATTTTACGTTCAAAGCATTAATTTTAGGGATTTTGTTGCTCTTTTTATAGTTTTTGAAGCAGCGGATGTTCATCTCTTTAAAAGATTTAAGAACTCGGAAGGAAGATTGCAAAGAGACTGCCTTTTAAGAATCCTTAGATCCCTTTTGGTGCCATTTTGACGGCTTCGTTTGCTTTATGTTTGCTTTCCGAGTGGAATTTCAGTTTAAAATACACAAAAATGTGCGTAAAATTTTCGTTAGCAAGTTAAATTAAATTGCCATTAAAAGTTTAAATGTTTCATTAAAAGAGCAAATAAATAACGCTTGCAATAAATTATATGCAACTTTTACTTGAACAAAGTTGAACATAGTTTTTATGGGTTAATTTTTAACCATAATAAAGTCATCGAAAGGGTTTTATAATTATCATGAAATCAATTTAATTAAGTTAAAATTATTGCTTTATTACATGGTTTTTATGTGGCTTAAAAATGTAGTTTAATATATAAATTAATAAATATAAAAAATTCATAATTCGTTTAATTATTTTAATTTAATTCTAATCTAATTAATAACATTTTCTTTAAACTTATATTTTTGTATTTCAGTTAAAATTTCTTGGAATTAATTTTGAAATTTATTCAATTGATTATATTTAAATTGTGATAAATGAAAGTGGCTTTTAAAATGTTCATTTTTGCATAAATTAATATAAAACATAAATTTAATAAATTAACAATTAAATTTGATTTTCTTTGAACTTATATTATATTTAGATTTTTCTTTTTATTTTATTTTTTATCTTATATTTTTATATTTCAGTGATGATTTTTTCTTGTAATTTCTTAATTTTAATTTAATATTATTTTTAATAAATTCTCTGTGAATTCCGGCCGCTAAAATGTTTCACTGAAGTTTCTTAACTTCAGATTTGTTTTAAAATATCAGACTTGAGACAATTCTTCTTAAACATTTAATAAAAAGAAAAAGCAAAGTAGAATTAAAACACACTCACAGTTCATGTGAAATAATAACCACAACAAGTTTAAAGCTATGATTACAAATAGAAAACTAATTAATGAGTATTGGAAAGCATTAAAATAATAAAGCCATGCATTTATTTTTAAATAAAAACTGCCAAAAAATTCAGCTGCTTTATAAATGCTCACACAAAGGAATTTAACGCTAAAATAGTTGACTTACTTTTTATTTTATTTCTATTTTTCACTAGTAAAATCGGGTTTATTGCAAGTATAAACTTAATTATTTGATGTAAGATTTTAGTATTAATATTATTATATATATTTATTTCATGTATAAATTCAATTGTTAGATTTAAATTTTATTATAAATTTTGGACTTTATTTCAGTTAAGATTCTTTGTTAAGATTTACTTTTACAGAACATTTTTTTTTATAAAATTTCAACTATTTTTTTATCTGTTTTATAAATTGTTTTTTTAAACTATTTATCTTTGTTCTTTTTTCAAATATTTAATAGTTTAGCAACATAAAGAGCAGACAAAATCAATAAGAACACACATTAATTAATTGTTACATTCAAATTTGTTGTAAGAAAATTTAATTTATGATTTTTTTTATTAAGCTGAAAAAGCGACGGTTTTTTAATTTATTTTAAACATTTTCATTTTGTTCAAAATAATTAAAATTATGCATAATTATGTATTATTTAAATAGCCATCAATATTAAATTTATTAAACACATTTATTATTTATTCGTCATTTTTATGTCAATTTTTTTTATACTTTTTTATTGCAATTTTTAATATTTATGAATATTTTTTTTTTGTATTATTTGTGTTGTTATTGATGAAGTTTCTTTCATTATTAATTACAAATTAATTAACAACTTAATCTTTCCAAGATCGTGTAGATGCAAATCGTTTGTTGTTGTTGTTGTTGCCTTTATTATTATTGTTTCCACTCATAAATCACTGACCACTTAAATCTGAAATCGACTGTTCTTCACACAAAGTTAGCGATGCACAGCGACTCGTGCGAAATGCGGCACTCAACATCACTTGAAGCCGCTCGGCTTCGTGCGAAGTATCGAAGATTTTTGTGATTATATCGCGATAGCATCAGCGGCTCCTCGTGCGCTTCACTCGCATTTTGGCGTTAAACTAACTGTTGACTCCGTTCATGTTTTGCTTTTCCTTGTCTCATGTTTCTCTGCAAACGCTCGTCCCCCACCCCGCAATGCGACGGCTGCGTCGTGCGTCTGCGATTTTCCACTTGACGATTCTGAACAGCTGCTCGCTGTGATAAGCGCTGCAATGTTGCCGGCAACATGTTGCGTTGGCTTGCGCTTGAGTTCGTACACATCGTTCATCGAGATACGAGATTCGCTTTGTTTCTTTTGTTGTTAGTGGCAGTTTTCATGGCTCGCTGATATGGGTTTTTATCTGAAGGTTTTCATTTATTTTTCTAGTGATTTGGTTCGTTTTAATAATGAATTAAAAATAATTTTTCGTTACTCCTTTTATCAAATTTATTATTATTTTCTTTGTTTATTTAATAAAAATAATTACTTCGTTGGAAATGATTTTCTGTAAGAATAATGTAAGGTTTTGTTTTATTAATTAATGGGGAGAACCAACGAAATCATAACAGAAACAGACAAATAACAGAAACAGACAAATAACAGAAACATAACGGAAACAGAACGTAGTTAACAGAAGTCTTTGTCAACATATGAAATGTTGAGACACATTGCACTGTTGCTTATGTTCTTTGCAGACAGGAAATGTTGATGGCAGAATGTTGATGGAAGAATCAGCGAGCTCAGAGATTCTTCTGCAGTTGTTAAATGGTTTTGAATCTCTTTCCGGCCGGCTTTAACTGAATCGTTGAAGCGGAGAGGGAGATGCTCAGGAAGCATCCATGATAAAAAATAGCTTCCACTTTGAATAAGTGCCGCTACTCAATGAAAATTTAATTAATTACCCACATTAATGCAGTAAATTGAATGGAGACGGAGGCATGAAAGCGGATTAATTATCTAAGGAATGTGACTCAATTTTAGACCATTAATTATTCAAATTAATTCAACGGATTGGAACACATCGATCAATGGAGTTTTTAGATGCGCCTTTCAATCGCCTGCAGATGAAAATTATTCCAATTTTCTTTTCATTCTTCATTTAATCGAAAATTTTTCATTCTATTCTGTCAAAGAAAAATCGTTTTATTGCTGAAATCACAAGTGGAAGTCGCAAAAGTGTTCAAACACGCATAAAAATCAAATAAAAAAAAAATTTCATAAAAACAGTTTATTTTAATTGAATGACATTTCAAATCTGAAAATCAAAAAATAAGTTTTTTTAGAAAGAAAACAGACGTGGAAAGAGATGCAAACGAATGTTTTCAAATGCAAATTAAATTAAATTGAGTTCAATTTAAATGAAATTCTAAAAGTTCAACAATATTTCGTTTATTTGCACTTCTTTTCCTGGCGTTTTGTTGTTTCTAATGAGCCAAATCAATGTTGCTGTTGTTGTTGTTGGCGTCATTTTAAATGACTCGAAAAAGCGATGAACAGAGAACATATTTGCAAAGCTAAAAACTTGGCATCATCGCCGAAACATTGTGTCACATTGTGTTGCGTTCAGATGTCAACTTTCGTATTTGTAAATGCTTTCATTTCTGTCGCTTCACTTTAATCCACTTTCAGCCGAAGCTGAGGCGATTTAGTGTTTATTTTAAACTTAAACTTGGGCCACTTTAAGTCTCTACTCCATTTCCTTCTCTGCTCTGTTCATTTCTCTCTCCCTCTTTCAATGGAAAACACAAAGCAAACATAAATTTAACCAATCATTCAATGACAAAGTGTCTCCTCTGCTACATTTGCTCCGATTCCATGTGATATGGCGTCATTCAATGAATTTAATACATTCGTCACTGCAATGAAATCGTTTCTCGGCCACATTTCAGGCCAGAGTTTATGAGGCATTAAATAAAATGCAACACATCGAAAAATAATAACGACAAACTTAATCCTACGACGCGATGCCAGCACAGTCTCCATCAAGGGCAACTCGTTCACGTAACCAAGCAGAGACTTCAACTTGCAGCCAGACGCTGACGTTGACGTTGACGCCTCTTCACGGTTCGTTGACAAAAGCGATCATCAATTTTGAAGCCTTTCAGGGTTACTTGTCATCATGTGACCGCCGCGAAATGCATAGAAATATTCACATTTTGCAGGCGTCAGCAATGCTATGGATCCCTTTGGTCCTCAGTGGGGAAATTATGTCCATCAACCAACACTAGAGGAAATTGCTTTGGGTATCGCGGTAATTATTACCTGACGGTAGAGAAGGATTGAAGGGTTTTTTGCGAATTAAAAAGTACTTTGCACCGAAATCACAGGTCGATAATCAGAACTTCAACTCTTAACATGGTTCCATGAAAGTGTGAAGGTACCAAATTGAGTCCATTTTTTGTAGGGCAATAAAAACCCATTCCAGCCACGTACCATCATCAACTCCGGCCGCGAAACTATGTAAATTACTTTAAAAAGCTGATAATGGAGAGACAACATCGACTGTATCGAAAATCTGACATTTTTCTACTTTGCAATTTCTACTTGTTTCTGAATAATAAAAACTTGTCTATGAAAAATGGGGAAAATATGAAAATATCGCTCGTAGGCTGTGTATATTTCAATGTAGAACTTGAATAATTAGAAAATTTTCCTGCTTTCATAAAAAAATATATTCTTTCAATTTAATTGCAATTGAAAAATAATTTTAAAATAATTTCTGCTCCTTTTTCGACCCATCTGAAGGGTAAAGCATCACCACGAATACCAATCGAGATAAAACCTGGCACCAGAAAATGGTACGTCAACGACCCCGGAAATCTGTCGAGGAGCTCTACGCATCAAAATTAGAATCGGGCACTGCCAAGTCCGCTATGAGTGCCAGCAACCACGCCAAGCAGACGGGACGCCACGAGCGCGATTACGGCAACTACATAATTTCGTCGACCACGCCCTATAGCGCCACATGCGCCTCTGGTGGAATGCAGACGACTCGCCGCAAGACGTCCCGCACGCAGCCGGTAAAGGTCGATAAGTATTCCGTGAAGGAGGAGAAGGGACACCTCGAAGACGCCAAAAAGGAGGCCAATCTGAAGTCGAAGACCGCTCGCATCGAGAAGGGAGGCACTTTCACCAATAGCAACGCAGTCGGCAGCACCATATTCGATAGCAACAAGAACTATGGCAATAACGCGGACCCGTGCCAGAAGGACCACCATCACCATAACCATCACGGCCGCCATCAGCACGACGACGACAAGGACGACGACACTGAGGAGTTCTTCGAGCTGATCCGCCAGACTGTGGAGAACGCTATCGGTGTAAGTTGGGCGCGAGCGCGTAGGGGGATGTGGGTGCGTGATTGCATCCGACTTCTTCTTGGTGGGCTGCTATATAATATGCCTTGCTTTGCAGAAATCCATATCGGAGCTATTGAATCGCAACTTCCGTGAGTTGTCGGCCAAGATCGACCGCTTTTCATCCGAATTGAAGTCGACCAATTCGCACTTGAACAAACTGCAATCAGATATCAACAACAGTAAGTGACAGTATATAGCAAAGGGTTTCTATTCGTTATCACTTCCATTTGATTCAACTGAATATAGTTGATAACTTGACTGGCATTTGTTGATCCTTCGCCTTCTTTTCTTCGTCTTACTATAGAAGTTGTCCATTACGGCGAGGAGAACTCGCGTCATTTCCGTTACCTCTGCATGAAATCCGAATACGACAAAATGTTCTATCAGCACCACACCATGTTGGCCTCCAAAGGCGCCGCTTCGTTATCCCACGGCGAGAAGCGCTCTCGTTCCAAAAAAGGAAGTGGCATGTCTGGAGGCGAAGGTGATAAGCAAATGAATTCTTGCGCCTGCTCCAACTCCCGGAAATCAGTAGAGGTCCACAAGTCTTCGTCGGAGGAGCAGAGCGTCAGCCAGAAGTCTTCGGACATGGGCATGCGCGAGGTACTCGATCAGATCCAACGCTTCTGCACCCAGATGCAGATGAACGACTTGAAGTGCGACGAGAGGCAACCGAAATCCAACTACCGCTCAGACGAGGCCATGAAAAAGCAGGTGTTCGAGGTAGACGATGACGACGACGACGATGATTTCCCATTGAGCTCCGACGGAATGACGCCAAGAAGTGACGAGCACGTCAGCCATAACTACGGCAACACTACCATGCGCAGCTGCAGCACTACCAGAGGCGCCAACGGAGGAGGAGATGCTTAGAGCTGCTTGACGGCTTCACAAAAGGGGCTCAAAATAACTACAATTATGCCAAAATTATATTCGTGTTTAATATTTTTCGGATTTATTTTTGAAATTGTTTACTTTAATGTTTTAAAACTATTCGGCGGCCCATGAAACTTAAAAATTAAAAAACAAATATATTTCGTTAGGATTTCCTTCACAAGAGTTGATGTTTGATGTTTGGGGAGGAAAGGAGGAACCACCACGATACATGACATAATAACATGGAGAAAGGATACGTCGACAGAGTCGCGTGTCGACTGAGGAACAGACTGAAAGACAAGACTTCAATTAATTCGATTGACAATCCAATTTGAAAATAATGAGCAAAGCGTTTTCCTTTTGAACTCGCCAGCGAATTGAAATGCATCCGCTGTGTCAATCCGAGAAAATTTCTGATTTGCTTGTCGATGTTGACGTTTTTGCAGACTTTTTCCACTCAGTTATGCTTTAAGCGATGATCAGCGTTTTCAAGTCGTACAGTTCTCATTTAGAATGTTTTTCTTACTCATCTGTTCGAGTGGTTATTAACTTATGTAATGAATACCCATCGGAGTATTACCCATTAGATATTAACTTACGTAATGATAACACTCTTCAGTCTTTCCCATCCTGAAATTATTATAAAATGCAAGTGGAGTTCATTCATCGTGAAGCCCAGACTTCATAACATATTTCAAGCCACGAATAAATGTGTTAAATAATAAAGTAAAGTCTTTTATTTGTTTTATCTTAATTTTTAAAGGGAATTCCTATATTTGTCTTATGATTCTCGGAAATACTACAGAAATATGGAAACAAATCTGAAAAACGACAGGATTATATGCGGAAAGGATGGTGCACTTCTCTACTAGAAAAATAATCTGTGAGGACCTCTTGAATCTCAATTTGGAAAGAAGAGAAGTTCCTGGTTTTGAGGGAAGATAAGAATTATAGAATACAAGATTGCGAATTATTCACTGATTCTGATTATTTGACAATTAGTTTTTAGTTGTGTGACGTAATAATAAACAAATATTTTCTGTGTACGGCTGTTTATGTTTTTTTATGAACTATATAAATTTTCATCTGTTGATAATTTCGTTGGTGATGTGATGTGATGCCGAAATACAACAGAAGTGCAGATTTTCGATGTCATCTTTATAATTTACATCAATTACTTATTTAATTACTTTGTTATCTCAGTGATCGTTGAAAATATCAGAAATGACGATAGCAAAGATCGTTTACACGCTCCAACATCGGGATGTCGAAGATGTCCTTACAATGGGACTCTCATTTCTTGTTTTTCTGGGTAGCACGCTTTCATGTGGTTCTTCTGTGCTTGCAACATTCTTCAATACTGCACACGAATATTGTCCATGTCCGTTTGTACAATACATCCACGTTTTCACTGGTTTTCTCTGCACTCAACACGACGTTTTCTGCATGTATTCAATTCCAGTGTAAATCGATGGCCATTGTCAAGTATTTAAATGAGGTTGAAGGCTGCTCGTTATTTAACGTGCTTGACTTTTTCTGGTTTGAATAGGTTTTTCAATTTCATTAATGTCAAAGTCATGAAATTTTAAATCCATGTTGAATTTGAATTGATATTTAAAAGGACAGCATAAGAATTATGGAAGAGTTACTGAATTTCAGCTTTGTTAAATGTACATATCTACATTGGAATTATTATAATATGTTAAGAGTATTTTGAGTAGTTCAATAATAAGGACATAATATTTAAACATCGCGTTATCCATTGACCTTTCATATGTTGTACTTAGTTTTGAAATTTCCCTTTTTAATGCCTTGACTAGACTTTTGCAAAGCCAGGCTATTAACAAACACTGGACAAAGATGGAAAACGGAACCAATGAATTGCAATTAACACGTTCAATACACACGGTCCTTGCAGCGCCACACACCCACACATTCCTCCTCCACCCCGCAAACAAAGAAGCACTCAGGTGAAAAATTTATTGACATATTTTTTCTAAGTAGCATTCAATTTCAACTCATTTGCGGGGGTCAAAAATGAATGCTTCAAATGTGGTCGAATTACCAAGAAGTGGTGGGAGAAAGAGAAGAGGTGAAGGGATGACAAGGCAGAGCCACTCACAACAATTGATGAAGCTTTGCTGAAGCTCTTTATTAATATTGTTATTATTAGTTACGCTACGAACATAATCTAATTGATCTCCAAGCAATTCACCTGTGAATGAGTACAGCTGAGGTGAGTTCAGTTCAGTTGAACTGCACTGAGTTGAATTCACTTGCGCTGAGTTGAATTGTTTAATGTTTATAATTATTAAACCATAGCAACGCAGGGAAAACAAATTCGTTTGAAATGAGCCAAAACAAGAAGCGAACAATACGACAAAAAAACAGAAACAAGTGCAAAAAATTGGTCTAAGCAAGGGAAAGCATGTATTTATTTGTGGAAAGGGTTGAGCGTTGGCAGAGCGAAGCCATTAATTGTCAGTTGCAGCGGGTAACGCGTCGGTTAAGGTTCGAAAGTTCGAATATTCTCCGAATACACTAAAAGTGACATTAAACAACACAAATTTATAGAGTATATAAACCCGGATTCGAACGAAATACTTAAATAAATGCTCGACATTTGTTCAAACAAGACTTTCGGCTAAAAACAAAGCCGACGATTCAACCACATTTAATTGACCACCAAAATCAGTGAAGCGTATAAATTTAGTCGCTTCAGATGGCAAAAATGCCTCAAAACAAATTCTAAATCGTTTTCACTGCATTCGAAATCAGTGAAATATTTTTAATCCAAAATAAATAAATATCAACAGAAATATTTATTAATCTGGCGCGTTGAATAAATAAAATTCTAAATAAATTTCGTGCTAGTGATAATGACAATGATAATAATGAAAATGACTATCATTATGATGATGTTGCTGCATTAATTTTGCTCATTTTTTCTTCTGTTGGGGTTCACATTTGTTAATTTAATTACGGCGCTTGGTTACGAATGCCACGGTTGCATAAACCAACGAGAAAATCATTTTTAAGCAGATATTGAAATTTATTGAGCCTTTGTTAACAACGGACAAAGTTTTAATAGTTAAAATAAGGAGTGCAAAATTAAATTAAAATTAAAAAAAAACTACATACAATGAGAAAAAGGAGTATTCAATGACTTCTTCAATGATTTATTTCACTTGAAAATGCTTCGGACTTCGTAAAATATTCTGAGAAAATGAGAGGACTTCTGGGGGAAATCGAATAACTATAAAAAGTGTTAAAAGATCTGATAGAGGAGGTCCACGACATTTTATTGTAATAGTTGTTAGTATTTTACAAAAAGGGAATATTTTTTCACAAAAAAAAAAAAAAAAATTGAATCTTGTAAAGTTTATGATTTAATACAAAAAATAATAAAATTTGTAATGTAGTTAGTGGATGGAATACAAAAGCTAAGACAGTACAGTTTATGGTACAATCTTCTATAATGTTTCGTCAAAGGTTCCAAACGATCTGAAAATCCAAAATAACAAGAAAAACTTTTAAAAGACGAAATTTGAACCCCGGATGATCTTAAAACTTTCTCATTTTACAAAATAATTTTCTGATATTGAGTATTTTTAGATTCTCTGCGAAGGTTTCTAACGGAAAAACTTTAAATTTTAGAGTTTTGATAGGTTTTAAACTGCAAAAGTTAGGAGAATAACAAAAATAGATCCTATATGTACTCAGAAAATCGCTGTATTAAATCGAATTCAAAGCCTTGTAGAGTGTTTCGAGAGGAACCGAGTATTATTTCCATTTTGAACCCTTGTATAGTTTTTTCGGTTATACCAAACTTTTGCAGTTAGGGGAAGTTTTCATTTGCTTAGCAGCTTACAACGTCTGCTGTACACAACTGAATCGATCCGATCGATCATCGATTTCCGAAACAGTGCATTCAATACGTCAACGCGGAGGCACAAAATAATCCCTAAGCTATTCGCACTTGTTGGTAGCTGTGTGCAAATCGAGTCTGTGTTCCATTTTAGAAGATTTTCCGTACTTAATACGCAGGCAAAGTTTGGTGTGAAGCAAAGCTCATTATGTGCAAAGAACTGAATAAATACGTAGTGAAAATGAAATGTTGGAATATAGAAAAAAAGTAGTTTTCGCATTGGTGAAAACAATGGCGAATAATAGTGCAAGAGTAACGGGGAAAAAGTAGGAAATAATAAAGGAAAATTCGCTGTTGTGTTTGTGTGGGTGTAATAAATTTTAATGCGATTAAGTGAACTTATGTATTTACACACACATTGAAACAAAGCTTCTAGAAAACGAATCATAAAAATCACTGCAAACTGCTGCAACAGAAAAAACCGCTAAAACAACCGACTAAAAGGGGGCAAAAAAACAATGATTGTATTTTTAAAAAGTACAACACTCGAACAATTGAACACTGCGAAAGTTCGTCGCTTTTATTAGCTTTGTTGTTGGTTTTTTGCTCGTTTTAATCGCTGCTCAGTTGTTGTTTCGGTGTCTATTTTTACGAGCAGGAATTTCGGTGGCTCTAAATGAGAAGCACTACGATTTAAATAAATTCTAAATACACTAAATAAGTGATAAGCCACGGCAATAAACAGGAAAACAGAAAAGATCAGTGAACGCATGAATAAAGAATAAAAATGAGTTGGAAATTTCGACAACAGGACTTAAAAACAAACATGGGTAAGTTTTTGCTTTGATTAAACTATGAATTTAATCATTCAATCGAGTTGAATACAAGTGAATCTTCAGCCTACAAGTAAACACGATCATTTGCTGGATTTTCCTTTTTCTTCTGGATTTCTAGCTGCATTTTCCTCGTGCTTGATGGTATTTGTGTGTCTTCTGGCCGCAGCACACACAGCGGATGTTGAAGCACCGCGGAGGATTCCTCCGCTGGCGATCTCCAAGAAGCCGCTCACAACTTTTGCAGTTCCCACAAGGATGACGCCAAGGATGACGTCTGCAGCACCTCCGACAACGACGACGACTGAAGCCGCCAGCAGCACAACAGCCGCGTCGATAGCTGACATCTGCATCAACGGCATCGTAGCTCTCAGCTCCACCTCGGACGAGCAAATCGTCGAGCACCACGAGAGCCAATTTGTGCAGACCATCGAAGGCGACGCGATGCTCTCCGTGGTCACCAACGACCCTGTTTCGGCTCTGTTCCTAGTCAATCGTCTCAACGAGGCCAACCTGATCGAAGCTGATTTCGAGATTGGTGAGTGCATCTATCAACTTTTCTCCTTGTTTCTATCGCACGGCGGCTTCTCTGAATTCCTCGCCTTTGCAGGAATTCGCACAATTTCGGTGGACAACGAACTGCAGGCGGAAAACCTGCTCATTCAGGAAGTCGCTTATCAGCAGCAGTGCATCACGCACGCCATCGGCATCTTCCTGGACCACGACTTGTACCTCGCGCTCGAGGAGATCATCAAGGAGTTGGAGTACAACATCTGGCCCATACCCACGCCGCGCCGGGAGCTCTTCCCGCGGGTGGCGCACCTGCTGCACCAGATGCCGTGGGGCGACAAAGTGGCTTCCGTAGAGATCTTGGCCGAGCGCTTGACCGTCTACAACGAGTTCATGGAGGCGGCGCGCAACGAACGCATGTGTTTGATGCACTTCAAAAGCCCGAACAACGTCTACATCGTCTTCGGCAACAAGCTGGCCAACCACTTCGCGGAGAATGGCACCATTTTCGCCGTGCCAATGGAGCGTACTGAGCGCGCTTTCGTCGCAGGTAGGATTTCTAGGTCCTTGGCTTTACGATTGTCTGCAGATTCTTCATTGCTTTAGATCTGCCGGAGAAAACTTACATCATGATGGAGAACGAGGTCGACCTCCGCGCCGTGGACCAGAACTCGTCGCAAGTCACACTTCATGACATCCTCGTCGGGAAGACGATCCTGCCGTCGCGCGTCCTCGTATTCGCCCGCCCGCTGCTGGATCTGCTGCGCTGGATCAGAGGCTCGCTGATGAAGCACTGCAAACGCGAGTCCGGTCTGTTTGCGCTCGACACCTGCTTCAACTTCCTGACATTCGTCGGCGACTGGGCCACGGAGGAGCAGCACAGCGGGAGCCTGCCCGCCGCTGACATCCTCGACGTGCTGCACATGCGGCCGCTCAGCAACGCCATGAACTTCCTCATGTACCAGAAGCAGCGTGCCAACGCGAACAACACCGCCCAAGCGGGCTCGGAGCTGCGCGAAATCGCATCGCAGAACTTCATCACGAACGTGAGCACGTTCTACCACTACAACCGCGACAACAGCACCAGCTTGCAGCTGAAGGCCAAGTTCGGGCAGGTCTTCAACTGCCAGTACGTGGCTGGCGAGAACCGGCGCTACCCCTTCCTCTTCGAGGGCGACTCCGTGATGTTCTGGCAGCTGAAGTCGGAGGCGTGGGTCGCCACCGGCCTCACCGCCGCCATCCTGGGCGTCATCATCACCATCGCCATCCTGGTCTTCATACTGCTGCGCATCTCGCTGGGCGACGTGTTCGAGGGCAACCCGGTGACGTCGATCCTGCTGCTCGGCTCGCTGATTCTGCTCTTCGCCGCCTTCGCGCCCTTTTCCATGGAGTTCGTCGGCCAGCAGCGCAACTCGCACATCACCTTCGACGACGCTGCGACCTTGAACACGCTGTGCGCCGTGCGCGTCTTCATCCTGACGCTGACCTACTGCTTCACCTTCTCGCTGCTGCTGTGCCGCGCCGTGATGCTGGCCTCGATTGGCTCCGAGGGCGGCTTCCTGTCGCACGTCAACGGCTACATCCAGGCACTGATCTGCTTCCTCAGCGTCCTGGTGCAGGTCGGCATGTCCACCCAGCTGCTGGTCTTCATGCACGTCGCCTCGGAGAGCGTCTCCTGCGAGAACATGTACTACGGACACTGGCTATGGGCCCTGCTGGCCTACGACATGCTGCTGCTGCTGTGCCTGGTCGGGCTGGTGCCGTTCATCTACCGCTCGCAGCGCAACTACCGCGAAGGCATCCTCATCGTCATCGGCGCCGTGCTGATGCTAGTTATCTGGATCGTCTGGATAACGATGTCGTTGTTCGGCGACGAGTGGCGCGACGCGGCGATTCCATTAGGCATGCAGGCGACCGGGTGGGCAATCCTCTTCGGCATTCTAATACCGCGCACCTTCCTCATCGTACGCGGCATCGAGCGGTCGGACATCGCGCAAGCGCTTCCCTCATTGACGTCCTTATCGTTTGTGCAGAACAATCAGTATTCGTCGGAGCAGGTGAGTCGTGGCTGCATGCCTTCGCCTACACTTCCTCATGCCTCTCTCTCGTCTCAGAGTGTTTACGAGTGCGTCAACCCTGCCATGCGCCATTGCTCCCAGGACGAGATACGGCAGTCGCCCAGCGAAATTCCCACACTTCCATTGCGCGGCGGCGGTCCACGCCGGCAGCAGTTCTTCGCCAATCTGCGGCAAGCCAACGCGAACATAAACCCACAACGACCCCCGCCACGCCCTCAGCGGCACAGTCCAGGCCACTCTTCGCAATCTTCTCTTCCCGACTCGCCCGACGACAGCAAAATAACTCGTTTCTAGAAGGAAAAGAAGCGACGACGAGGAAATTCTGCCAAGATTTCAAGTTGTATTCAATCCAAGTAATTCCCTTCTTCCCTAGTACTTGCATTGTACACTATACAACGATCCGAATCGATTATAATGAATTTACTTAATGTTTTCCAGATTTCTCTAACCTAACAATCAAAAGTGCTTTTAATTGAATTAGTATTAAGTGATTGGTAATAACTGGAGCTGTCTTTAATGTTATCCCCATGATTTTATATTTTTAGGATCATCAAGGTACGAGTCGATGTCAAACTCTAGTCATTGTTTTGGTTAACCAAAAAAAAAAAAAACAAAAGAAACATTAGTCAACTTTATATGATTTCGGTTTAAATTTACTTAATCATAAGATTTATTCGAAGTTTTAACTTATAATTATAACAAATGAAACTTTATCAAATGCTAAGTCAAAACCATTAGCTTTAGATCGATTTAGTCACTCTTTTCGAGGAATATTTTTAATAGTTTTTTTTCAGATTTTCATCCTTTCTTTTCCAGGCAATTCCATTACTTATCTAATTAATAAATACATGATTTGTAATTTCATCTAAATAAAATTTCCTGGATTTAAGATTTTATTTGAATAAATTAAATCTCCGATTTACATAAAGTGTAGTGTTGTTGTTGTTGTTGTTTTCTTACTGTGCTGATCCGGTTTGTCAAAGGTGTCAATTAAAAGGGATTTTTTAATATTTTATTAAATATGAATTGTGAAAGAAATTATTAACAATGCTTTTTTGGTTGAGCGATCAGGGACTGAAACCGAAAGGTGAATCGAAATTTAATATGAATTCTGGTTCTTTTTAAATTGATGTAAGATACCAAGTGAGGGAACTATAAAGTAAAAATGAAAAAACATTTTTTTTCCCACTAAGGAAAAAACTGAAACTAGAAATGTCGTTTGTTTGTACGTTCTTTTATTTAGTCATCAGGTATTTAAAAATATCCATAATTTTTTCAATAGAAATAAATTGCAATTTAATTTATTGAAACAGTCTTTTCTTTTGGGATTTATATTAACAATTGGGTATTATACTCGGCCTCCTGGTCGAGTGAAGCCGAATAAATGTACTTAGTCATTGTTAGAATAGAAGTTATTCAAATATTATATTTCTATAACTGTATTTAGTGTAGGCTGAACAAATTAATGTTTTACTTAATGTTATAATAAAATTTAATTAATTTTGCATGTAATTTCAATTAACCTACGAGTCGAGATGCTTTATTTTTGGCATCTAAATTTATTGCTATTACGTAAGCAGATAACAATTTCCGTTAGATTTAAGTTCCACGCAACTTGTCGCTCTTTAATAGACAAAATAAATGTAAATATAGAATTAAAATAAACTAGTAAAGGTGTTGTCTACAGCCGGGCTGTAGCCGAAATACCCTACACCTTAAAGCTGCATATATACTCGTATATATAAGATATATAATATAAACTATAATTATACTGCTTAACTATTTCTGTGCGTTACAAACACCGGTACTAAGTGCGTTTACTCTCAAAATTTAGGTGTGGGGTATAGAAATATATTGCAATACTCGGTGGCTCGCCCATTTTTTTCCCAACAGAATATTATTGGTTCACAAACTACAATATTATGTACACCATTATTCAGGAAACTTATATACTTTTCAATACAATCCATGTAAAACCGTCCATGACCTATATAAACTAAAAGTGGGCGGATCACGCTCATATTTGGCATATTAACTGGAAGCATTAGTCTAAACCTACATATAAAATTTTCTTGTCTTCTCTCAAAAAGTGATGCTGATATGGCCTTTTTTAATAGGCAAAACAGAGGTACCAGCACTCTCGATATAAAAAGTAGGCGTGGTCCTTGGGCGATTTTGCCCATTTTCAATACGAAACACCCCAACATAGCAACGAATATTTTTGCCAAATTTCATTTTGAAATCTTAATCCGTTCTCCTGTGATCGTGATTTCAACGGACAGACAGACAGACAGACAGACGGACAGACATCGTTATTTCAATTTTGGTGGTGATGCTGATCAAGAATATATATACTTTTCCATACCTATCTTGTCTAGTTCTATGCGTTACACACTCCGGTAGAAAGTGAATATACCCTCAACCTTAAGGTGTAGGGTATAAATATAACTTAGCTTAAAAGTAAATTCTTCAATGTAGTGTATTCAGCGAAGCTTACATCGCCTATTCGCATCTACATTTTTGCGGTGTTTCCAAATAACGAATCTTATTGGAATTCGTTCGCAACGTCAGCAGCTGCTGAAACCGATGGTTTGTGAAGATGCTAGTTAAACACTTCCAGACTTCCAGCCACATGAATATGGGAAAAACAACACCTTCCACAAAACGGCAATATTTTCAACGTACAAAAAAATTACCAAGTTAAATGCTGTTTTAACTTATTATTAGCAGTATTAAAGCAATATTAAATTAAAATCAGTGAAATTGAATCAGTGAACTAAAAATGATATTAACTTCTGTAGGTAACTTCATGTTAATTTTACTAAAGAAATTTTATTAGATGGAGTTTTTTGGAAGATTGAGGCTTAAGTTTAAACAGTAGAATATTTCTCCGTTAGATTTGATTCGATTTGATTCTTTCATACAATGTTTGCTTCTTTGTGTCATCATATAAAGACGGTTTCTTTGGTTCTCTCCTCTCCCCTTGTGACACCGTAGCAAGCATTTCTTGTGCCATTTTCTTTTTGTTTTTTTTGTATTTTAAATAAAGCCACCAACTGAAGAAATGTAGCAAATATTCAGTGGTACCTCGAATTCTTCTCGTCTTCTACTTCATTTTCCCTTTTTCGTTAGTGGAATTCCCTGCTGCATCCAGAAAACTGGGTCACCTTCCAAGTTAAAATATATTTCTGTTTTTACAACATGCTGCAACTATGTTATATTAAAAATCAAATCTAAATTTTTAAATTTGCCTTGGTTCACTTTTATTAAAACTTTTATCTGTAATTATTTCCATATTTATTTATTTTAGGGAGAAAAAAATTCATAGATATAAATACTAGATATTAGTTCAATTATTAGCAATTAACACTTATAAGTTATAACAAATATGTAATATAATTGAAATTAAATTAGAAAACGAAAGCTTCGTCTAAGTTTGAAATAGATTCACGTGTGATTAACAATCAAGGCAACTGCTGCTCTTCCTCTCTTCTGATGAGCAATTTACCAAAAATCATTGACAAATTTAAAGCAAATGCCAATCATCGCCATATGACAAAGAAGTCAGAAAGAGTGCGAAAGAGAAGAACGACTGCCACGTGGTCCTTTCAGCTTTCTGCTGCTGCTGACAAAAATGGATTGTTGTAAAATTGTTTATCTGTTGTTTCTTGCTTCTGTTAAATCCCCATCGATATTCAAGGACAGGATTTTTGTTGGCGTGACTCAAAATTCGTCATGACGTAACCAAGTAACACAAAAAAAGCGGTTCAAGTAACGAGACGAAATCTGCGTAATCTCAGAACTTTGGCGTCGCACTCATCCTTCGATCTCCGATGCTTGAAACACGAAGACTTAATTCTGTGTCAGTGTGTGGAATTTTTACAAAGAAAACGAAGAAATAAATGGAAACTCCAACAACGAATAAAGTCAGCAGATTTTTAAACGTAGTCATCTTTTATTCATAATTAAAGGACGAAGTAATTTTCTTGTCAATTGTGGTGACGATATCACTTATTTCATTGAACGTCACTCGGGTTGCGGTGGTTGTTGTTGTTGTTGTTGTCGTGTCCACTACTGACGTTTTTACCAATTGCGTGTTATTTTTCTCCATTCAGACAATTATATTTTCACTCTTCCATAAAACGAGGACTATTTTTTAAAGGAGGAAAACTCTAATAGCAAAGAGGAAAGCGAAAAAAGAGAGAAGAGTGGAGAAGCGGAATTCCTAGAACTACGGTAATTGCAGCGCTGTGACGACATAAGCCAACAAACTGTCGTGTCTTCCTCCACTTCCACTGCAGACGTCCGTTCATTAGTCATCCGATAAATAAAGCAAAATTACGAACGTGGGACTGTTCGATGCTTCAAGCGTGTATCGAAAACCAGAACTACTACAACACGCGCAAAGAGCTTTTCATTCATTAAATGTACGCAACTTTGACGTCGCAACGTGCTCTCATATTCTCTCTCTCTCTCTCGAAATCTAAAGGAAGCTTAACGAATGTGTGATGTCAATGTTTTCACACGACAATGAAAGTAACCGCTTTTGAACCCATTGCATGTTAATTCGTGAATTAAAGATGGATTTTCTTAGCAGCTAATAACGAGTAATAATAACGAGTTTATTAAACGACTGCAATCAACCAAGCACTAAAATCATTTGAAGAAAACATTAAAAGGAAATCAATGCTTCATTTTGTAAACAATTTGGCAAAAAACCCGAATTTTAACCTCGAATAGCAGTTATATAGAAGCAATTTTGTCACCAAAGCTTTCGTTCAAATTAAGCTCTCGGCCTGTAGATGAAATATCCTTCAACATTGGAGAAATTTTCAGTTTTTAGTGGTTATTCAACGAGTGCAGACCTCCAGGAGCGCAACTAAACCTCGAAACGGAATTCAAAGTCAAGTCACAGTTTTTAAGTGTGTCCTAGAAATCAAATAGAAGTGAAAACGCGAATTCCATTTACAATTTCAACAACGAAATAAAGATATATAAATGAAATAACATAAGAAGTAAAAAGAAACGCAGTGGAAAAGTAGTTCATATAATATAAAAAGAAGAATTCTAAAAGTTCTGAGAAGTCTTTTTCTAGTTCCGAAGCTTGAAATTACTCTTGACTAGTTAATAATTATAAAAAAAAAACACTGCCCTTGCCTATCGCCCGCTTTAAAAGTGTACATGGTAAAGAAGGAGAGCGCCTCTCTCGCTCTCGCTCACCGTCTGCTGTGTGTGTCTGTATCCTTCTTCGTGCGCTCGCTCCGTTGTTCACGCACTTGAAGACAGTGAAAAGCACTCCGCTTGCCATTGTGTTGTTGTCGTCTCTAAAAGCACTCGGCACTTCTGTTCCTTCGTTCAGTCGTTCGTCAGTCCAGCAGCCCGACAGTCGGTCGTGTGTTGCGTCGGTTCGTTTCTGTTGTGTGAGTCTAACGGTGGACGAGGAACAACAAATGCGAGCGCGCCATCTTTTTCTCAGCAATAATTATTTCTAGCATCCAATTACTTAAATATTTGCAGTTGATAAGTTTAATTGTAAATTCGTGGAATGAGTTCTCAATGCAAATGATGGAAACTAGAGCTTGAATATATAAAAAATATATTAACAACGACCTCGAGTCGGTTGTATTGTGACTGAAGTGAAAAGGTGAAGTGAGTTATCCTTCTGCTCACGCAGACGTACAAAAAAGAGAATGTACCGAATATATTTGTCCCAGAATTAATAGAATATTTGATTGAAAAAGGAAGTGCAACGTTTTTATTCCCGATCCAAGGACATTCATTGCAAGGGGCTTTTTTAATGCTGTCCGAACAGCTGACGCCGTCGGCGGCGTTGCATCTCAACTGCAGTTCGGTGGTGGCTGCGAATCTGAAAGCGAAAGGTAAAACTCTAAAAAAAAATAATAATTTAGGTTTCATTTCATTTGAAGTTTTATTCGTCAGCTTTTCTACTTCAAGTCAATGTTAATTTAAACCCTTTTCCAACTTGAATTGATGTAAATGTGAAGATCTGAAAGTCGTTTATGACCGACAGGACTTTCACGACACTCCGTAGAAGACCCTCATTCATTTTGTGTTTTAGTGTTGTTTTAGCGACCGACTTTTCCATGAAAATAGCATTTATTGTCTTCGTTCTTCCTGAATGCGGAAAGAAAAACAATTAAACAATGATAACTGCATAAACCGGAAGTAAGATGAAGTGTCGAGTGAGGGAGGAGTGCGGGAACTTCAGGTAGACATCAAGCAAGCGCCTTCAAATGTTTAATTCAGCGAAAGACACTTGAAAAGCTCCATTCAAACAAAAGTTGGTGAAAACAAAGGTAACAAGAGAAGAAAAGGAGGAGAGAAGGAGTCAAGAAACAAATAAACTGCAAGGAATGTTGAAAAGAAAGCGAACAAAACACGGGAAAGTGTCAAGTAGTTTCTGTAACTTTTATATAATACAGAAAACGGTTTTTTATTTTGAAGATAATAAAAAAAATTCAGAGAAGTTCCTTTACGGTTTATATTAAAACTAATTCCATGATATTGCAATTAAAGATTTGTCGGTTTTATTACCCTCCAAGGTAAATTAAAAATTAAAAGATTTAATAAAGCGCTTTAAGCGTTTATTGTACTACAATGGAGCATTTGTAGCCTTCGAAGAACGTCAAGGACTCCGCGAGTGCTGCAGGAAATTCCTGCTAATTGTTGATGGCGTTTCTATTAACATGTGTCCAATTAAAATAATTAGCCTTGCCTGCCACTTAAAGCGGCCGCCCCTGAGCAAAGCACGGCTCGGACAGATTCGGCTCGAGTTCGTTCGTCGCCGTCCAATCGAATGCTGAATTCGTGCAGCGACGTCAACGATGGAGCCTACAGTCGTCATCAACCGAAGCAATGAAATTCTCACAACATGCAACAATTGGCGACGACACACGACAGTTCTAACGTCATTCCATCCGTCATCAATGGCGGCTAAAACGTTTTCATGTTCCCAACATCGAAAGATTCTTTGATTTCTTTTTGAATAAATGTTAATTAAAGTGGAAATTGCTTTCGATCGATACTAATTCAGAATTTATGCGCAGATTAAAGACAAACAGGAGGAAGGATTAAGCGTGAATGGAAAATTTCGTGTGTGCTCATGCCAACAACATCATCGAAAAGCAATTGTACATAAATCGGCGATGAAAATCCGATGAAAGCGTTCGGAGCAGCTGATAAAAAAAATGCAGGATAAAAAATGGGAAGTCATCGACAGGGAAATAATAGAAAAAAAGGTCCGTGAAAACGTGTCAAAAAGGCATGTAAAAAGTGAAAAAACCGAAATTCATATTCTCCCAATTGTGTTGCTTTTGAAGGTAGACCCGCAGGACTCGAAACAAACGACTAGATCGAGCGTGAGCTTCTCCCTCTGTGCTTCCCTGTGCTTCCCGGCATCATAAACGGGTCAAGAATTGTCATAAAAGCGATTCTTCTGGCAGCTGTTTGTGCTCCGTCAAACGTCCTGCAGGATTTGAAACCCTTCGTCATATCTTCACATTTCCTTAAGCTTTTTTAGAGTTTAATTGACATTTATATAATTATTTCTCATATTTCTTTAAGCAGCTTGATTAAAACGTCTCCCTTTTGTGTATTTAATGCAGGTGAAGCTCGATGTATTTCTCTTAACAACAACAACAACATCAACGGTCACAGCTGCAACAACAACAACAACAACAAAATTCAGAAATTCAAACAGATTCAACGAGATCATTACGAATGCAACAATCAAAAGATCAATAAATTGACCAATTCAAGTGTCGTCGGTGGCAAAGAAGCAGCAGCAACAACAACAACAACAACAACAACAACAGCATCGGTAACTGGTGCAACAACTGGAAAATTGTTGGCAAATAATTCAGTCGCAGCGACCACAACTCAACCAATATCAACACTTTTGCCAACTTCAAAGGCACCCACGGCTCCAGCAGCAATAACAACATCGCCCAATGCAACAACGAGTCCGTCGATAACAACAACAACAACAGTCAACACATCCATATCAACACATCCGAAGAACGACTCTTTGGTCGCGAAGAGCGGCCGAATCACTGCGCCGCCAACGCATAAAGTGACCAACGATGCCAGCGGTCGGTCGGCTGCTTTGGAGCGCGCTTACGTCCACGACGTGTACGAGAACTGCGAGGAGCCGAGCGGTCCAATACGGCCCAGGGTCGCTCAGTTCCTGGGCAATCTAGATCCGGGCTCCGTGGTGTGCGACGTGGGCTGCGGCAGCGGGCGCTACTTGACGCAATGCAATCCGGCCATCTGCACCGTGGGCGTGGATCGCTGCTATCGACTGAGCAAACTGGCGCGGGAGAAGGGCGGAGAGGTGAGTTGCTAGCAACAGATAAATAATTGAAAATAACTCGAACTGAAAGTAGCCGAAACATAAAAATGAATATTCTTAAGTTTTATTAAAGCCACGATTAAATAAATTCATTTATTTAAATCTAAAGTCTTATGTATCACATATAAATGAAGGAACGTCATATTAAAAGTTTTAATAACTTAAAATGAAAATATCGCAGAGAGAAAGATAAAAGTTTTATACTTTTCTTGTTACTGAAATATTCCCTTCATATATAAATGCATTGCATTCATTGAATTTCCCGAACTTCTGTCATTCCGTCTGTCGTTTAGCTGTCGTTATGTCTGTCAGCGTAATAAACTTTTAACAAGGACGTTCGCAGTGGCACATCCACTTTTAAATGACATCCTTACGTGATAAAGTACGGAGAATCATACGAATACGTACTGAGAAATGATGAGGTTAGTCACGGAGTTGATTAAAGTAGTTACGAAAACAATAACAACAACAACAAGCACCACAGTAAATCAAAATCAAAAACAATAACAGAAACTGAAACAGGAAAAGCCACCGCATCGTCCGATTTCCCAGCAGAACGAGTCGAGTGTGCTTAACATGACATACAGAAGCAGGAGGAGGAGAAGCAGAAGGAGGAACAACAGCAGCAGCTTGAAATATGACTCAGGATGTGGAACGAGTGATGCTGAAAAATCATTCGCACCAAAAAGTGTTACGCATACGACGCGTTGTACCAACATAAACGCCGCTTCGCTTTTCACTGTCATTTTGGAATAATTTCAGTGGATGAGCTGGCAAACACACAGCCACAGGACACATAAACAGACAGACAGTCGACTGCATGAAATTTCGTTCGTTTCTTTCATGTGAAAATAGGTCAAAAACTGAGCAAAGGTTGTTCAGCAGCTGGTAGTTGAGCAGCAAAGGTATGTGGAGGGGGACTGTGGAGCTGGTAGCATTCACGTGCTTCACATTACATAAATTAAATTGAAATGCATTTGTTTGTGTATATACAGAAGTATTTCCAGCAACAATAACAATAATAAAACCATGAAGAAAGACTAAAAGATTAAAACAATTCAACTTCCAAATTATCATGCAATCCTGTTTTGGGCAAATTTAACAACGAAAACTTGTACTTCAGTTGCTTTCTCGTTCAGTTTTGCAGTCCTTCGGCTTAAGTAAAGTGGAACAACGTCCTTTGTTCCGATGTAACGATGGCTGCTCATCTACGAGCCGTGCAATCGCTTTAAGCCACGTACACGAACACCAGAAGAAGAGATTTCCATGAAAACAGTAAAGTTTTAAGTTCAGTTGTACTTGAACCACGTCCCTGCCGCAGCTGCCGCAACGGAGTCATGGTTTTTCTCATGCATGAAAATTCTACTAGTGGCAAATTGCTTCTTGTTATTCATGTATCAAAGCCTACGCAAAACTCGGTCGGAGGTCGGTGGTATGTGTTGTTATTTCGAAAGGTAGCCAAATTTAATTTTGCATTCATGAATTCAAGCTTTCGAATTGACAAATTCAAATTATGTCCTACACAACAAAGTTAAACATATGTACATAATAACACACATTCTGCCTGAAGCTGAATCGATCGAAGGACATCGTTAGGAGGAAATCTCTTCGCATTTGTGCAAGGTACAACAACGATGCAGTCGCTGCGCGGTCGGCAGAATTCAAGTCTTTCATGTTCGAAAATGCCTTTCAGCTGTGTTCATTTCTACTAATCTTTGGCTCATCAGCAACTGCAACATCACTGCGATGAGTGCAACTCTTATGGCTTGTCACAGACACAAACACGCTCATGTGTACACGGATACTGATGATGATGGCTTCTGTGGTAACACTTTTAACCTCATTTTGCAACACGAACACAAAGTGAAGAACCTTTTTTTTTACTTTTGGCTTTTGCTTTTGGCGTAAATTCGCCGAACATCAGCATAGAAATCGAGTTGTGGTGCACAGATAACATGCAACGTTCAGAATTTATGTTTTATTTACTGTGGGGAAATTCTCCAACGTTTATCGCGATGAACGATAACGGAAAATTTAAAAAAATTATAATTGGAAATATGAAATTTAATATTTTAAGGCAATATTTATATATTCAACTAAAATATCCACTGAATATTTAGAAAGCGTCACTTTAAATTTAGGAAGCATCACTTTTGATTCAGAAAGCGTTACTTTAAGTTGAGATTTTAAAGGCTTCACGGTATTTTAGTAAGAACCGAAGCACAGCGGACAAGAGTACGAAAAAATACATAAATACTATCGAAAGAGTTTGGGAAGTTGTAGCCTTGCCGCAGTTAACTAATACTGCTATTAGTACAAAGAATTCCAGCACAATTTCTCTTCAATTTTGAATTAAAAATATTTGGATTTTATCTGCAAAATATTCTGTATTTCTCCATAATCGGCTTTTTCCACTTGACCGACCTTACACTTCACCTAAAATGTTAAATCTACCCTCTAAATTTGATCCAACGTCAGTTTTATTGAAACCATCAACAAAGAAATTTCTCATTCTTCCTGTTTCAACTACATTCAAAAGATACGATAAAGATTTTAAGTCAATTCTTTTTACTGTGGAATGTTTGTTATAATGCATCTTAACTTTGTGTTTAGCTGTGGCTTATTTTATTTAAATGAGTTTATTTTCATTTAGTTTGTGCAAAGTTTATTTTCTATTTCTTTGTTTTGTATTTATTCTCATTCAGTTGTTCTTGCATAGAATTAAACATTGGGTGCATGTTACGTCAACTTGATTAAATAGCATTTATTGCATGCAGTTTCTGCACGTGCTGCGATACGAGAAAACAAACTCACAGATGAAATTCAATGAAAAGTTTTTCTCTTCCATGTTGGATTTCAATTCAATTCTCTACAATTCAAATTCAATGCAAGTTTCTCAACAGTGAAAAGTTTTAAATAACACAAAACTGAGAACTAACAGAAAGTAGAAAGCACGAATGAATCATGATGTCAGCCATAAGTTAAATTTGACTTCTCCCATTTCGGAGATTCAAGAAATAGTCGCAAAAAAGCAATATTATTGCTGCAGTTTATTTAATCTATTTAAAATCATCTGCACATGTTCAGTTAAATGCAAATTTCATCCCAACAGACATTCCATGTTGCTGATAAGTTTCATGTTTAACCTCGCCACTTCGCTTCATCTTCACACCGACTACAAAAGGAGTTGACAATGTCCTTTGTATTCAGTTTAGTGCATGAAGCAAATCCCATCTCCTGTCGATGTAACGACATCTCGCAGCAGCTCGTCATTTGAGACAAACTCAACAACAGTGCGTTCAATTGAAGTCTGCGGTTGCCAGTTACGCCCACAGACAAGCGAAAGTCGACTGCAGCTTGTCGCATTTCATGCTCGAATCCAATTTTCTTTTACGCATCCACACGTTGTGGGAGCTTCTAAAGGTCATTCAGCGCACATTGACGACAGTT
This sequence comes from Thecophora atra, assembly GCA_937620795.1. Lineage (NCBI taxonomy): Eukaryota > Metazoa > Arthropoda > Insecta > Diptera > Conopidae > Thecophora > Thecophora atra. The sequence goes on from OW569401.1 coordinate 37,646,977, forward strand.
TCAATAAGTGGAATGCTGAAGGGTGTTAAATGCTTAAACGACTTTATATTTATGCTCCCATCTACGATAAACTTTTCCTCGTTATTTGCGTGGGGTTTTTAACGGCACACAACTGACGCCATCGATTCGTGTCTTTCCCAACGCGTAACATGAGTTTCCTTATGTTATGACGACCTTTAAACTGTTTCCAGATCTTGTTAAAACCTCCTTCTTCTTCTATGTCGATAGGTTGCCCTGTGTGATAATTTGGAGCTTCCCTTTCGCGATGAATCGTTCGACGCTGTTCTGTCGCTCGCCGTTGTACATCACTTCGCCACAACTGAGCGTCGCGTTGGTGCTCTGCGTGAACTAGCGCGCATTCTGCGCATCGGTGGGCGTGTCGTCATTACAGTGTGGGCGCTGGAGCAACGCCACCGCCGCTTCGAGTCGCAGGATGTGCTGATTCCTTGGCAGCCGCCGAAGAGCCGCAACTTCAACTTCTCCGACGAAGAGGACGCCGATGACTTCCTGCCCCCTTATCACGCCTACACGGAAGACTCGACGAACTCGAGCCGCTCGGCCGGCGACGGCGACAGTTCAAGTCTGTCTTCTTCTTCGCCTGGCGAGTCGTGTTACAGCTTCGTGAGGCGCGCCATACAGGTTGGTGGCTGCATCGGTATTTACTTAAAAATTCATTTACACATTTAATATGCTTCACAGAAATTAGCTGGCGGCCGGCGACATCCGTGGTTCCTGGATTCTTGGACTTCGAAGGACACGAAAAACGACAGCAGCCTCGACTACGAAGACGCCCGCGACCTGCCCATCGAACTGCGCCGTCTGGAGGACTTCGAGGACTTCCCCGACCCGCCGCGGTCAGCGAGCCTCAAATCGCGCAGCCTCGGCAGCATCCTCAATCCGCCGCCGCGGCAGATTGTCCGCTCGCGCTCCAGCGTCCCCAGCTTGGGCGGCCCTCTGCTGCAGGCGGATCCGGGCCAGAAGCCGCCGAGCCACTCAAGTGCCAAGCAGCTTCAGACAGGTCAGCATCTCAGCGTTAATGCCGAGAGCAATGCACTGGCGACGGGCACTCATTCGCCCACGGCAGCCGGTAGCGGACCACTGAATAGCGGCGCGGGAACTGCAACAACACGCCGGCCCAAACTGATCAAACAGAAGCAATCGCTTTGCGATGAAGAACACCAGCTGCCAGAAAACCCCTTTCACGTGCTGAGCACCTACAACAGCAACAACAACAGCGTCAATAGCAGCCTCTACACGCGAAGCAGCAGCTACCCGCACCCTCAGCAGTCATCGCGTCAGGCGCCGCACACGAGCCTCTTCTTGCGCAAGCAGAGCTCCTTGAACGAGGAGTTGATGGCTGGCAACCGCATACGTGAGAAGGAGCGAGTACGCAAACGCATCCAGAAGCAGACGTCGCTGAACGAGGCTTTTCTCTGTCGCTCGGCGGGCTTCTCGCGCCGCCTGCAAGTCATCCGCGAGGGTTTCTCCACCAAAATCAAGTCGTCGACGGGCAGTTTGGAGCGCGTAACCAAGAGCGGCATTAATAAAATCATCCAGAACTTCAAGGGCATCCACTCGCCTGCCAGCAGCGAGGCTTCTGATCAGGCGAACATATCCACGCTGCACGCGTCCGCAGCTCCATGCCACAGTCCACAGCAGCAGCACCACCATCACCATCACCACAACCCATATCCCGGTCCCTACTCACTGCCGCAAATGCTGCACAAACCCATATCTCTCAGCAGCATCATAGCCAACAAGTTCAACGCCGCTGGAGTCAGCTACTGCAATGTGCCCGACTGCGCGAACGCCGGCTCCGCCTGCTACTGCAGCGCCTATCATTCCAGCAGCTGCAACCCCGCTGAGGACGCCCAGCAGAACAAGCCGCGGCGCAGCTCACGCGAGTCGGGGTCTGATTCCTCGAAGGACAGCCTGCAGTCGGACACCAGCATCGAGTCGGAGGACAGCTTCGCCTCGGTCATCTTCATTCCGAAGCCGGAGCAGCAGCACCAGCAACAGCAGCAGCTCAACTATCAGCAGCAGCACCAAAACTCCAACTCCAGCTCCAGCAACTCGTCTTCGAGCAACGGCGGCTGTGCGAACGCCAACAACTGCCGCGGCAACAACGCTCAGCAGCGATGCAGCCACTTCAGTCACGGCTCGCAAGCACAGCATTCGCAGCCGCGTTTGTCATCCGTGCCAACGTCGCCACTCATCATGCCGTGTCCTCCCACGCCCGCCCACTCGCCGGCAGCCACCCAAGCGGCAGTCACGTCGCCGCCGCAAACTGTGGCTGCAGTGAGCGCCGCGATGGCGATATTAACGCCGCCTACGAAGGAACTCGTGCCAACGTCTGGAGGCGCCAAAACGCATTTCAATTTCGACGAAGCAGACGTTAAGCAGCAGCAGAGGGAGGAGGAGGAAAAGTCGCCAAGCAACTCGAACGCCAAGCAAAACAACGTCACGAAACCAGTTGCAGCCACGACCAAAATAACGCGTCAAACCATCCAAAACCTGCCGCCGATCCCGAAATTTCGCAAGCAGCAGTCACTGCAGCTGCAGCGCCAAAGCTTTCCGCTTGTGCGTCGCAGTTCAGCCACGGCGGGGACGCTGGCCAGCATGTCGAAGCTGATGTCCTTGGAGCTTTTCAATCCAGCCACCGACGACTTGGACAGCGACTCCAGCGAACCGTCGTCGCCAGACTCGATCGACAGCGTCATCAGCGCACCGAAACTGACCTCGGCCGAGTCTACCGTCGACGAGGTAGCGCAAAGCACCGAGCCCGGTGCTGCAGGCGACGACGAAGCCGCCAGCTTGGACCAGATCATCAAGTTTCAGCAAGAGCAGTACAACAAGGGCGAGCTGAGCATCAGTGTGACATCGGCGCAAGGTAATAATGAAAGCACGATTCCAGCGAGCCACACTCAGCCGCCGCACTGCGCCGCTTTCGCTGAGCAACTGAGCGCCCAGCTACAGCGTGAGCTGAACGACAAAAACAAACACAGCGACTGTCGCAGTCTGGAAAGTGTTGGCGACATCGGCGATTATCTGGAGGACGGGATGTCGCACAGGAAGCGAGTGAACGGCAGCGAGACGCGCGACATGAATGCGTTTCGCGAGGAGTTGCGCGAGCGACGTCTCATGCTGGCCAACCTCTCGACGCAGCCGAGCTTGCAGCAGTCGCCCACTTCGTCGTCGACGTCGTCGCTTTCGTCGCAGACGCGCAGCTTCACTATCCACGAGGAGGATGAGGAGGACGAGGAGTGCGAGGAAGAGAACGAGCGCAGCTACATGTTGCAGCTGTACGAAAACTGCAAAATATCGAAGTTCAGTTACGAGCGCAATCGACAATACAACCTCAATGCGGAGACGGCGTATTTGCTGCAGGACGACGGCGACTCCTCGGCACGCGACGACGATGAATTCGACGACATGGAGCACGACGTCATACCCGAGGAGGACGAGGAGGATGAAGCAGCTGCCGAAGGTGATGGCGGCGATCAGTTAGGCGACGGTTGCAAGGACTACAGCTGCAAAAACACTCGCAACACGATAAAGTGTGACGACGACAACATCGACGAAGATCGATCGTCACAATGTCCCGGGGCAGCTGCAGCAGACACAGAGCAGCCGCCGCTGCTGCAAAATCGTACGTCAACCGAGTCGTGGGAGCGCTCCAACAGTTCGAACACATCTCTCGACAGTCCGTCGCAAGGCGGGGCCACCACCCACCATCGCTATTACCACGTGTTCCGCGAAGGGGAGCTGGACGCCCTGATCAACCACCACGTGGCCAGCCTGCACATCGTCTCCTCCTACTACGAGCGCGCCAGCTGGTGTGTGGTTGCCGAGAAAGTTCAGGTGTGGACAATTTGAAACGAGCGCCTTGAGAGCACCGGCCAACGTCTCTTTTGAAGGAGTAGCACAATAAGTATAGCAGGAACTCCTCTGCAAAAGAGGTTCCTTAACAGGTCAGTAAGCTTAGATTTAAGTAAATTCAAGGAAATGGAAATGTTTGTCAAACTTTCCTCCAGATCACTTTTCTTATGCCATCGCCATCCTCCCATCTAATCTAAGCTGCCATCCCTCTTTGACTTATTCTGTATTTACTAATAACAAAATTAATTACTGATTAACGGAACTCGTAACTGAAAGACTATTTTAGAGTAGCCAAATCTAATCATCGACTTTTGAAACAAGCAGACAACGCATCTTGCAGCGCTGACGTTTTAGGCTCATGGAACGACATTCGACACCCAACAACGACATTTTTATAAAGTTTTCCTTTTACAACTGGTAATGTAAATAATTACGTTTGAAATTATCGAATTGAAGTATGAATTTGTGTACGTGGGACGTTCGATGTCCAAGAGCAAGCAATTAAAAATTATTGCTTTAAAACTTAAAAATACATATTAAAATATAATAAAATAACAACTGTTTTGAACTTTAAACAATTCAAACGATTTACTGATTTTTTTCAAAGTAGTTAGTTACTATTTTATGACTTCTTTTACAAACTAGTAAATATATGATTGAAAGGTAGAAAACCGTTTTCTATTTGTAGCATGGAAATGGAATAGAAAACCATAAAAAAATTAGAATAGAAATTTAGTTAATAATCTTATTACTTCAATCATAAAAATGCTAGGCAAAAATTAAGTTATTGTTGTTGCTTTGTTATTTAACATAAACTAAAAGTCTTTATACCGTGTATTCAAAATCTAACTTAGTTGCTAATACCAAAAATATGAAAAAATGAACTCTTGAATTAGAAAATATTACATATAATGAAATATCTGCAAACGAACAAATCGAAAGAACATTTAATAAAAAATCCTTACTACTTTTTAGCTAATATTTACACAAGATTGAATAACACAGAGTAAATTCTTAAAATACAAACATAAATACATTTCAACTTCTAGAATATCGATTTAAAAATTCAAAACGATTTAGAAATTGTATACGCATTGCAAAGAGACATACAATGGACACGATTTATTATTGTTATACATATAATTAAAAGTGAAATCGAACTATATAATAATAATAATCACCTTAAAAACAAATCAAAATCCTGTTGCAACAAAATACAATAATTGCACAAAACAAATTGTGCGACTGCGAAAAACAAACATTAAATCGATTCAAGTTTGCATTATTGTGTTTTTATATTTAACAATACGTTTGTTATGCATACAACCGCATTCAGTATCTAAACTTTAATTTCTAAATAACCAGAAATCTTACTAAAATACATATTAACTATCGAATCCGTTTTCATATTAATTGTTCTAAGACAAATATTGTAGTACTCGAAGCCAATAACTCTGAAGAACTATAGAAAACTGACTAATATAATAAAACTATAAAAAATAATACAAACCTTACTAGAGTTTTGTAATTTATTAATACCACGCTAATTACTGAAATATCATGTGGATCATTTCTACATTGATATTCGCTATTGCTAGTAGGCACAATTTTAGCATAGAAAATCGCAAATGCGATTAACGCAATAAATAATCTGTACCTTCGATTAATAAGTAATATATTATTTTCATTGCGCCTCCTTTACTCCTTTACTTTATTTAATAATGGCTTATGTTGTTTTACAAACATTAAAAAGCTTATGAAGATTTCTATTTGCAATACTGAAAAAATGAACTTTAAACCTGCACGAACAGGTATCGACGAAAACCCGCGGCAATTCTGGATACAAAAGAAGGCAGATAGTCTTCCGGGACATCAGCATACATCTTCCATTGTTATTTCCATAATCTCCTCATCTGCCGTTGCATCTTCAACGTCAGCATCATCGCCCGCTTGCTGTACTACGTCGGTTTGGCTATCTGATTCCTTCGCCGTGTCCAATTGGTCAACCTTAGTTGCAATGCTAATTGGTTTTCCTCTCCTGCGCTTTTTCGGTCTAGAGCCGTCGTCATTTTCATCATGAATCTTTTGATGGATTCGCATCGACGACAAATGTGTAAAAGAAGCGCCACAAGCACAATTGTATCGCTTTTCGCCAGTGTGTGTCCGCTGGTGTATTTGGCAATCGCTCTTTTGCGTAAATCCCTTGTTACAAAAGACACAGGTGAACGGTTTCTCACCTGTGTGCGTACGACGATGATTCTTCAGAACATTTAAAGCACTAAAGCGCATCGGACAGAATTCACATGCGTACGGGCGCTCGCCAGTATGCTTCCGCCTATGCTTTACCAAGGAACTCGAGGTCGTATAGCGTGTTCCACAAAACTCGCACTTGAAAGGATGATCGCCAGTATGTGTCCGTTTGTGAGAAAACAATTCGGCTTTGCTAACAAAGCTCACGGAGCAATCGTCGCATTTGTAAGGTTTAATTTTTGAATGGCGCATTACATGCTGTTTCAAGTTTGCATTTTGTCGGAAAGACTTGCCGCACGTTTGACAAAGAAATGGTTTCTCCCCACTGTGTATACGCAAATGATCCTTCAACGCAGACACCATAGTAAATACTGCAAAAATTCATTAAATTATATTAATTAATTATATATTCCTGAAAATTGACTCACCTTTATTGCAAATTTTACACTGATTTTTCTCGCTGCGCTTGTGGACTTGAATTAAGTGTTGACTTAATTGCATCTTGTCAGCGAATAGATCATTGCACTCGCTACACGTGTATTGAAAGATGTGGAACTCCTGGTGGTCTTTTAAACCGCGCTCAGAAGTGAATACTCGTTGGCATTCGCTGCACGGGAACGTTTTAAGTGTGCATTGATTCTGTTTCATGTGGTGGTTCATCGACTTTCTGTATGCAAAGCCAGCATTGCATCTAGGACAGAAAACCGTGGCTTCGTTGGGAGTAGTAATCGTCGGATGTTTCACTTCCGAATCAGTGTGTCCTTGTTCTTCTTTATCACTCGCATTCTGCTCTTGAAGCTCTTGCATTATTGCCTCCTGCAAATCATCATGTATACTCGGCTCTAGTTCACCATTTTGTGTTTCCTGAATTGTGTTGTTGATGGATATATCAAGCTTATCAAGCTCTTCTTCTCTCCAATGATGGATTTTAAGACAATGTGTCTTTATATCGCTCACGCTTTTACAGCAAATGCTGCATTCTGGACATTTCAGTTCACTTGTTTCTTCCTTGGGATTTTGTGGCAACTCGAGTTTTGACTGCACACATATTAAAGATGTTGGCGTTGCAGTTGTGGTTGGTGCTTCTTCGTGATCTTCCACTGTTTGGATGATTGTAAAATTGTAGTCATGTTTTAGAAAAGTCTCTTCGTCATCAATGTTGCTGATTTGCAACTCAGTTTCGCTTTCGTATCGCAGTTCATCTTTATCTTCATCAACATCCTGCGAATCGGAGTACACGTAATACGCAGCGTCAGTTTCAGAGAGAATTGCTGCATTGTTGTTGTCCACCGTAGTATTTGCTTCTTGAGCGTTGTCAGTTTGGAGCTCAAATATAATATCACCATCGCTTTGGTCTTCGAAATTTACTTGTTTAAGTTTCCCATTTATGATTGTGGGTCCAACCACTTTTAATTCACCAGCACTTTTAGAAAATTCTTGCTTTTCCTCTCGTTCAGTTTTTAGTACTGCTGTTTGTTGCTCTGTATTAAAGTTATTGCTCCCGGATGACGTACTTGATATCCATCTTTCGCCGTCGGTTTGCACGCTTTGATTAAATTGCTCCAGCTGCTGTGATTTCGGTGACTCTGTTTCAGTTTGTACGCCTTTATGTACTTGAATTACTTTAGCTTTTAATAGTTCTTCAACTTCGTCGACAGCATCGGGTATTAGTTGACGCAGGGTTTTGTTTGCATTTTCGCACTTCATTTTGAAGGAGTAACAACGATTGATTTCACTGATGCAAGTCAGACAAACTTTTTGTGGGAAATTATCCGTTGGTTTTGGCTATTTCGATATAACAAAGATATTAAGAGGATTATGGTCAATAAATTGATGAAAACTTGCCTTCATCTTTGTGAAATCTCCGAGCATATCAGCGACACATCCTAATCCACAGCCGTTACCAAGCGCTCCATCGAACATTGATAACAGTGGCCCACTTAACGCTAGGCATGTTCGACAAATTTTCTCAATATCCATGGACATTTCCTCAGTCTTAGCGAATAGCAAAAGAATACTATTTTTCTAGAATAATTACACTTCTAATTGTTTATCAAAAGCACAAAGCGTCGGATGACAGCAATTGCGGATTTTATCTTCGATTTCGAAATTATCTGCACGGTGAACCCAGCGTTGCACAAATGGTAAGAAAATCATTAAAATTGTACGTAGTGATTGATTCTAAATATTCCTCCAACATTTTTTGAGGAAATGTTTCAATTTTTCTCTTAAATCCGCAAGTGTAAAACGTACCGAACAAACTACGTTCGGTATTCCATTTAATCTAGAATTGGCACGAAGTGAGCGCATTTAAACGAACGAATATCGTAATAGTGAAAAATATGAAAAAATCACACAATTCACGCAATACCCGGTCGCAAACTACAAAGGGGAAGTTGCGTGATTTTTTCAAAGGTTTTGTGCAAAACATTTTGTGTTGATTATCTTACGTATTCCTATGTCGATTGGAATTAAGCTAAATAGAAGATTAATATATTACATAGAAGATTAAGATAGAATTATATCAAGGAATATTCATGAATATTGTATATATCATTGCTTCTATCACAGACAAATAATTATTTGCATATGCTTCTAGTATATCTACGATGTATCAGTTTCTCCAGAAGCTTCCTAAAATAGAACTACACGCGCATTTAAACGGCTCATTGAATATTGCATCCATTTATGAATTGGGTACACAACTTTATGGAAGCAATGCTCCGAAGTTCTTGCAGCTATGCGACGAGTTTACTGAGCTTGATATCGGGAATCTGGATGAGTGCTTCAAGAAATTTCAATTCGTACATCAGTTGACAGCAACAAAGCAGGGCTTACACTTGGCCACTATGTTTGTCATACGAGACTTTCTTGAAGATAATGTGGTCCACTTGGAGTTGCGCACAACACCAAAGACAAGCAATTTGATGTCAAAAAACGAGTACTTGCTCTGTGTGTTGCAAGCCATCCAAGAAGCAAAAGAAAAATATGGCATTAGCGTGAAACTACTACCGTCCATTGATCGTGCACGATCTCTAACAGATGCGGAGGAAACATTAGAACTGGTATTGATGTTGCGGCTTGCATATCCGGATATTATTGTTGGTATCGATTTCAGTGGGAATCCCAATAATGGTCAATTTTCAGTTTTTAAGCCGGTGTTGTTGAAAGCGCGTGCGAATGGATTAAAGTTGGCGGTCCACTGTGCCGAAACCAGGAACGTAAGCGAAATAATAGAAATGATGGAGTTTGGCATGGAACGTTGCGGTCACGGCACATTTCTGAATGACACACAGCTGGAATCATTGGCTCAGCGTAACATTGCCGTAGAATGTTGTGTAACCAGCAACGTCAGATGTGGTTCGGTAAGTAGCTTCGACAATCATCACTTCAAGCGTATATGGAGCGCAAAAAATGCGGTTGTGTTGTGCACCGATGATAGTGGCATATTTAATACAACTCTAACACACGAATATGAAATCGCTGTGCAAACCTTTGGCTTGAACTACAAAGATTTACATGCCTTATCAACGCAGTCTGTTGAACATGCATTCGTTAACGAAAACGAAAAGGAAGTTTTGCAGAAATCGATCGACCAATATTTTAACGAAAATAAAAAGTTGTTCGAAACTTGATAACTAGCTTCTATTTAGTGAGGATAACGGTTTTTTGTTTTAAAATATTCATTTCATATTTCAGAAATATTCATTTACATGTACTGAATTTTTTAAAACTGATTTGTATTTTGAAGTCATAAGTTTTGAGTTATAGAGATTATTCGCCTAAATTAAATTCCAAGTTAAGACTACAATCGTCGAACACTCCATCAGTGATAATATCGCCTTCGGTATTAGTTACGCCATACAGGTTACAGTGTTCTTTCGCCAAAGCGTCGCTTGAATCCTCTAAAATCGAATGCCGCTGCATGTGGACCTTCAGTGCTCGGCGTTTAAAGAAACTTTTGGGGCAATATGGACAGTGATAAGGACGCTCACCAGTATGTGTCTGTACATGGTTTTTCAAATCGCACAACTGGGCGAACGAACGATTGCAGAATTGACATGAATAAGGTTTCTCTCCAGTGTGCGTCCGCATGTGCAGCTGTAGGAGAAAGACTCGCGTGAATCGTTTGCCGCACACCGCGCACTCGTGAGGTTTCTCTCCTGTGTGTGTGCGTACGTGAGCCTGTAGATTAGTGCTTTCGTAGAACGTCTTGTTGCAGTACGGGCAGATGTGATCAGGCACTCCGCTGTGCCTATGCATTACAAAAGAATTAAAAAGGAGATTACGTAAATTTAACAGAACATACATACCTCTTCATATGGCCTGCGAGTGTGGATCGTGTTTTGAAAGCTTTTGAACAAAGATCGCATTTAAATGGTCGGTCACCAGTATGTGAGCGGAGATGGATTGCTAACGAAAATGACGACGTGCACACCTTATCACAGTACGTGCACAGGAATTTGTTTAATTGTCCTATTATTTTCGGATTGCAAATTTTGTTTTTGTATGTGGATTCCGTAGCGTCTGCTACATACAGCGATTTACTTTTAAAATTCCTACAATCAGCAAGATGTCCAGTATACTTCTTTTTTATGGTAAAAGAATGCGAGCAGTGTTCACACTTGTAAATTACGGCAGGCTCATGCGAGAGATAAATATGGCGCCGTAGGTTTTCTGCACCAGCAAATGCAGCTCCACAGATATCACACGAAAATCTGAGATTTGTAGTTAATACTTTTGATTTCTATTAACCAATAACATATAATGAGATAAGGAAACGATTTTTAACAAATTACACCTTACTTTAATATGCTCAACTTTATAATTTTCGCAGCTGGTTTCTTCATCAACTTCAATCAAATCGGCGTAAGGGTCGATAACAATGTAATCTGCTCCGCATTCACTTATAGTTTCTTCACCTTGTTCAAACTGTGGTTCTGTTTTTTTTTCCTCAGACGTTGTTGCGGGTATATTAGTAACTAATTCATTGCAGTTATCGTGTTGCTGTTCGTTTGGTTCAACCTGTACCGCATTATCCAGCGGTAGCGCCTTGTAATTTACTTGAATCAATGTTTTCTCCGAAGGAACGCTGGTGTCCTCGCAATCCTCCAAAATTAAATTGTCAATATCTTGCTCCCAGCCTTTTTCATTTTCGCATAATAGTTCCGTTTGAGCTAAAACACACTCGTCTGTAACTTTTTCTTGCTCTCGGTAGGTTAAAATCTTTTCATCATCTGTCACTGGCACCATCATGCGTCCAGTTTCATCTCGACTGCATAAATATTGTGATTCATATTGTTGTAGCATTTCTTTACTCTTACAACATTTTTCACGAAACTTTGCTGCGACTAGCAGTTCACTGGTGCACTCTTTGCACAAGTATTTTGGATAAACATCCAACCTGTCCACCTTTAAGTCTCCACATTGTTCTAGCAATGTACTGAGATTAGAATTTAAGTCCTCTACCTCATCGTAAATATTCACCATTAATTCTTCCACATTTAGACAGACACGGCACTTTAAGTCAGCTTCAATTAATTGCTCCATTTTTATATACTTCCTCCGATCTTGACCAGGAATTATGTTTATTTCGTCCAAATATTTCCGAACGCTCTTATAAATTGTGTCTTTATAATTGGCAAAAATTTCAACGTGGTTGTTAAACGCCCGCGTGAATATAGCAACGATTATTAGGGTGGCTTATGGTGTCATTCTCTATCTTTCAAACGAAGCGTTCATAACTCTTCTCAATGAACGTTTTCGTTCTTAATTTTTTATTCACAATCTTTCCCCTTAATTTAGTTCGTGGGCGAACTCTCTATCGTTCAACTTTCCAGCCTTCTTCCCGTGCCGAAACCATGGCTGTGTATATATATTTTATACATGTGCATGGTAAACACATTGTTTGCTCTTTTTCTCTTATAATTTTATGGACTAACAATTTGTTTGCGATACCTGTGCTGTTCTGATGCATGCTTAAAATTATAAAATTTATGTGCTTATTTATCTGAGCCAGAAAAAATGCGAAAACCATTTGGTCTTCAATTCTATTTTGCTATTCAAATCAATAATTAATAATAATAATCAATAATACTAGTATTATTTCACAAATTCAATTCAATAAATAATGAGAAATTAATAATATCTCTAATAATATAAAGATAAATCTAAATTAAATAAATTGTATTTATAATTTTAAGCATATCAAAAATTATTATTATTTACATAAAATAAATCTACAAATAAACTATAGTACATAGATATTTATAATAATATATAATGACTGAATGAATGAATGATATAAATATCACATAACATCGATGCATAATCCTCCGCTGTGTACTGTCACACTCAGCGGAGGAATGGAAACTACTTGCTTTGTATGCAAGCGTTTGCTTTTTTGCCTACGTTCGATTTCAGGGAAAAAACAGCGATAATTTCGTTCTGAAAAGATCAAGAATACAACTTTCCTGCGAACTGCTGGAAATACAAAAAAAATACTGTGGAAAGTGTTGTTGTAAATTTGGAAATATTCCCTGTTCACGTTGCCTAATGTAAAGTTTTCGTTTTCTCATTCTCTGTTCGTTCGGCAACGAAAATTAACAGCTGTTTCACGAAAAGCACAAACCATAGCGTAGGACAAAGTATGTTTTTGGGACAGGAAAAAATGAGAGCTAAACGCCAGAAACACTTTAAAGTGAAAATTATATCCATATTATGATCTGTGGCATGACGTCCATGAATAAATATATATGTTATGGAAGTTATAAGAGATTATTAGAATGCAATTTGACAACTTGAAACCGGAATTTTTGTCTTATATCTGTTATATAATTAACAATTAATTAATTAATAATTATTAATTAATAATTTATAATTAAAATCATGGTGATTATTATGAACTGCTGAGAACAAATCCATTGTTTTTTTATTTTGTATTCATGATTCTTGCAAAAAAGAAAATTGCTATAACTGTTATACTCTTACTTTTCTCACGCTTTATTAGAATCAGCGGCTTCGTTGAGGTACAGGGTTCGAAAATCTTTTGACTGTTATGTAAATTAAATTTTTAAAAATTTTGTATTTATGAGCTTCATAACCAATATTCACAAATAAACCACCCTGAAAATAATCTACTAACTTTCCTTTGTACTTTGATGCACGTTGTTTTTTATTTATCTCGACGTGTAGTACAGTTTGGAGAGAAAGATCGTCTTTTTGTGGAAATTTTTGGGGTATGATTACTGTTTTCATATTTTATAATTGTGGTTGTGAGAATGTAAACAATATCGGCAATTGAATGAAATAACTATTTTTATTGTAAAAAGATTTAATCCCATAGAATGGCAAGCATTTGTCGCTTGTGTGCTGCGGTTCGTAAGACTGAGATGCTAACAAATATCACGGACGTTAATCATGATATTTGTCAGAAGTTGCGTGAAGTCTTCCAAGTGGTGATACGACTGGATGACGCCTTGCCGAAGTGTGTGTGCCGGGACTGCGTGAAAGCTTTACTGCAGGCTTACGATTTCTACGTCAAAGTTCAAGAGTCGCAAGAGTCACTAGCATCGCTTTTTAGCTCCAATGCAGCATCGCAAGATAGTGATACCACAGCATTAGTGGTAAAACATGCGGTGACTTCGAAACCGTCCCATAAATCTAAAGCGGAATATGATGTGCAAGGTAGTGCCACGGAAACAGAACTGTGCGAGTCTTCCGAGGAAGATACAGTAATGTCAGCAGTTCTCAAAGAGGATGAAGTTGATATCATTTTAGAAAAGGACCTGGAAGTAGATCTCGAGGATGAAGTATATTTGATTGAGAAAATTCTTGGTAGAAAGTGTCGTGAAGATGATGCGGAATTCAGCGATGATGCCGAGACCATCTCAACAGCAGATTTAAAATCTCCTGAATCAGTGGAGAGCAATGATAAGCAACTAGAGCAGGACCACTCTGTGCAAACAACTGCAAGTGTTGCGGATTCCGACGACGATGATGATGTCATCTTAGTTACTGCTGGTGACCAACTACAGGTGTGGACGACCTAATGTATTTTCAATAAATATGTTATTTAATTAATGTTTTCTATAGGACGATGGCAACACGAATTCATCGACTCACATAGAGACTTGGTCTACATATCCTTGGCAGTGTTACCTCTGTGCGGTTGAAAAACCCTCATTTATCGAACTTCTGCTGCATCTTCAAGTCGCGCACGATGTGCAATCAGAACAACATGTTCAGTTTAAGTGCGTCGACTGCCAGAAAACCTGCACACGTTACTACGGCTTCATTAACCACGTGCGATTGCAACATCGACATGCGTTGGCTTTGTGCTGTGATATATGCAATAATCATTGCATTGACTTCAAGCATCTAGCCTTACACCGGCGCGACCAACATTCATTGGAGGCGAATTATCCCCAAGTTATGCTCTGTGACAATTGTGGACGCGGTTTCTCCTCACAAAATTCCTTGAAGATACACTCGAAGATACACAGCGAAACGAAGGATGTTTTTGAATGCAAAGTGTGTGGCAAAAAGTTTAAGCGAGCAAAGGGCTTAAAGATGCACCAAAGTGTTCATTCCGGTGAGTTATACAGCGATCAAAAACACGACTATGTTGAAACCTTTTAATCTGTGCAGATAGCAAAGACTTCAGTTGCAAGCAATGCGGCAAATCGTTTCGTCAAAAGGTTAATCTCGAATCACACAAGCTGGCACACATGGAGGACAAACCATACCAGTGCCAACAATGCCACAAGAAGTGAGTATAAGTAGTTTATATCAGATAGGAATTGTTGTTTGCAAACCTATTTCTAGCTTCAAGACACCGTCGAGCTTAAATAAACATAATGCGATTCACACTGATGAGAAGAAATTTAAATGCGACTTTTGCGGCAAGCTATTCCGCACCAAGGATGCAAAGTTTACTCACGAACGAATACACACCGGTGAGATGCCATTCAAATGCCCAACTTGCACGCGTTCTTTTCGCTTCCGTGGAATATATCTGGTGAGTGAAAACTTACGCTGTCTCAGTAATTTTTAGGAATGAAATATACTTTTCTGCACCCATTCTTAACAGGCTCATTTAAATATACACACTGGAAACCGGCCGTACTCGTGTCTAGCATGTGATCACCACTTTACTAACTGGTCCAACTACAACAAACATATGAAGAGACGCCATGGTAAGCAGTACAATTGTCATGATCTTCGTCTGTTAAGAAAACAAATGAGTATTAACGACGTACCCTTTTTTAACTTTTCTTAAAGCTGATGAATACGTCGCTACATCCAAACGGAAAAATAACTCTCTTCCCTCCAAACAACCAAAGGACAAACAACCAACTGTTGAGGGAGATTTAGAAGAAAGGTTGCCTTCGCCGGCTGCTGCCACTGGTATTAGTGATGGGAATGATAACGGACTTGCGGAAACTTCCACAAATTTGGAAGCAGGCAGTGTTGATGAAGCCGAAGTTAGATGTAGCGAAAGTAGCTTAAAGTCCAGATATTTTTAATCATATAGTCTAAATATTAGGGTTTATTTTTTATTTAAGATTGTAAATACAGTGTAAATACATTTTTAAATTGTAACTGCTTGTTTTTTTTCTGTCGCCTTCTCATCATATTATACGTTTTATATTATACGTATATTAGTCATTACATTTTAAATTCACTTGTTGTTGTTGTTACGCTAGGTCCAAGTGCTCACAACCGCTAATTCACCACATTATGAAATATCAGGCGAGCAGAATATTAGAGACCAACGGCGTCTCAAAACTAATACATCTTTATTTTCACCTCATTCACGCGCCATCATTGAATTTGTAAGCTTTGGTTTGGAGAGAATGCGAAGGGAGATTCCATAACGGTATAATTCTCACAGAACAACTTTCCAGTCATTTACCTGCTGTCAGATATGATCGCCTGGTAATTGAATCGTCGCAATACATTCTCACTAAAATCATAATCTACGATCTCCTACGATAATAATTAACGATAATAATTAATAACAGCGACCCTGTGGCAAATGTGAATAGTGAGAATACATTGCAACGATTTAATTACCAGGCGATCATATATGATAGCAGGCTAATGACTGGAAAGTTGTTCTGTGAGAGAACTAGCGTTATGGAATCTCTCTTCGTTTGACATGATCGATAATGGCGCCTGAGAGAGCTGCATATAAAGATGGTGGTTCAGTTTGAAAAATTAGGGTGGATACACAGTTGGCCTACTATATTTTGCTCGCCTGATATTTGAAAATACGTGCAAACACAGAGTTTTAGGATGTGATTTTAGAGTTAGTTTATTTAGTTAGTTTATACTTTATTTTTTATATTTTTAAATGCATATTTAGCATTGCTTAAAAGCTTTTGGTCCGTCTTTGGAATGGGGTTTACTTACCTGCGTAATATTCTCCTGTGTGATGGGCTTCTTACGCAGTATATTACATACGTGAACTTTGTGGTATCGGCGAAACATTTAAACAATTAAAACTCGGTTTTTTAGTTATTTTAAACAAATGCATTTTATTATTGTTTAATTATTTTCGCTCCTTAGCTCATTAACTAATTTAGTTTAATAAATGCGTAGATTAATTTGATTCTTCTCTGTATAACTGCAGCACACTTCATAGTTTACAATTTCAATCAGTTTTTATTGTTTTATTCATTGGGTTGTGTGTGAAATTAAAAATGTTTTAATTAATGCATGCAGATTCTTCTTAATAATTATTCGTTAATTAACTATATAGTTTTACAAACATGGTTTTAATTCCCAAATTCGTCAGTTGGGTTTCTTTCTTAATTTTCTTCTTATTTCTTAAGGGTTTCCTTTAAATGCATAAATATTTGTACACAAATTTGTTTAATATAGAGTTAAACAGTTTTATTACAGTATTTGTTGTTATACTATTTGAGACTAATTTTTTCTTTCATTATGTTATGCTAAAAATAATAAATTGAACGGTAAAAAAGACTTGACAATATTTTGTTTTAAATGTTTATCAGTTTTGCGCTTTTGTCTTATTCATAGTTGGATTTATATTTGAATTAAGAACTTAAGTAATACAAGAATCAAGAAAACGAAACTTTTTAGTTCTATTCAATTGAGTGAACCAAATGATTAATTGAAATCATGAAACAAACAGAATTAATTGCCATTAATGATTTATTGCGTGACTAAATAATAAACTTTCTCTGTGTTTCTTTGGCTCGTTTTGCGTTGGTTGGTTCTTTGGTCTTCTGGAAAATTACTTTGGTTTTCATGTGAAATCGGCTCGTGTTCTTGTTACACAAAACCTCATTCTTCTTTCTAGTCTTTTTTAGTGGACTATTTTAAGTACAAAATTAAAATAGTAAAATGAGGTTACATTTTTATAGCAATATTTTGGTTAAGCGTAAACACACAAAAATTGTTAACAAGTTTCTTAATAAATGACTTAACAATATAAGTTTGAGATATAACATAGTCTTAATCGGTAGTTATATGTTTTGCTTTGCATAAAAATCAGTCACAATTATGTTAAAGGAATGGCGACCTTGTTATTTGTTAGCTGTGAAAAGTTTAATTTGACTGAGAATGGAATTTCATGTGTATGATTAAGTACTGTTTGAAAACGCAGTTCTGAAATATAAACGAAGTTCAGACAAACTCCTTTTACATGTTATTATCTCGTATGTATATGGCATATAAAATAATCTGTAAATAACAATAAACATAAGTAAAAATAAATGCTCTTGTGTCTTAAAGCCGCAGCAAAAGGATTTCTGGTTCCATTGCTATTAACGTTATGAATTGGGCCCAGATTTCACCTACATTTTTGGATTATTTACTTCTTTAAGATACATTCAGCTGTCTACTCGTAACTGATCAATTCAACATTTTGGTTTGGACAATATTCGTGGCATTCATTTTGTATCCTGGAAGAGAAGTTCTTGGCACACTCCTTTGAAGTGTTTTGTGTGTATATTTCCTTAAAGATATACTTAAATTTCTTAATGAACATTTGTTGAAGTTCTCCGAAAATCAGCATTGACCATGTGAAACACATTTTCTTTCTTCTTTCGGTAGGTTATAATGAAATAAATGCAAATATGTATATTATATTAATGAGCCTAACTGCAAAATCAATGGCCCATCGTAAAAATCGATTCGAAAGGGATTTATTTTCCTCTTAGAAGTGCTGATTGATTTGAGATTGACTTCAAAAGCATTGATTTGAGATTAAACAAACTGATTCCCTTTAAATTAATTCCTAACCTTTGTCATAAGTGTGGTAAATCTTAGATGGTCCTTATTGCATTGCAAATAAATGTCGTCTCTAATATAATTTACCGTTAATGTTAAGCAACGAGAAAGAGTTTCCGTCTAGCAATTTTTGAATTTTTTTTTCATTTCCAAGCCGATGTTTATTGCCCGAAAATTATAAATAAATACACAAGCAATGAAAGCTTTGTTAAATAAAATAACTAATTGATAGAAATAACATAAATAAAAAGCAATTGACTGAAAATTGAGTACCTGCTCCATAGTATTTCGTCTGTTGTGTGTTTCTGTTCGTTTATTGAGCCTCAATTATCTCGAGTTGTAAGCTCAGTTCTAGTAGTAAAACTAAGTCTAGATTCCGATCAAAAGTTAGATCTCAGCGCTGTCATAAACACGGATCAACTTGCGACTGGATACTTTATTGGCTCTGCTTCCATCATCATTGTTATGGATTTTTTTGCTGTTATTGTGAAGTGCAATAATGCCAATTTCTTCGAGGATATCTTTTTGGGAAAGATATCGTTGGCTCTGCTGCGACAGATTGTTCAACAGTGAATGATTTTGAAGTGTCGCGTTGAGGTTCTTCGGTAGAAACGGTCTCTGCATTTCTGTTCCTTCGAGTGTCCTGTGCTTTTCTTGAGCTGCTGGCCCCGGTGGTGCAGGCGTTTTCTTGGGACTTCGCTTTAGAGGGCGTGGATCGTAATGATTGATTTTCGTCTGACGAACGAAGGATTGGCTCAAAGTGGTTCCGCGCAGCAGATATTCATCGTCCGGCTTCTGTCCCTGTCTCGGCTCAGCCTTTGTACTGTCTGGATACTCCAGCAGATTCAGCTGCGATGTGTTCCAGCGCTTAGGCTCGCCTTGCCACTTCGTCGTGTTGCCGTGTTCGCGGTTGGCGGTGTGCAGCTGACTGTCGGATGGAATCCTGTAGAGCGCAGCGTGTTTGGTGAGCGGAACGGCAGATTTGAGGCGCTCCAAAAGGTTGGACAAGACGTTGGTGGGGCGCTGCTTCCGCTGCATTATCGTCACTCCCTTCAGAGCTGCAACTTGCGGCGTTTGAGGCGGCGGTGGCGCCGGCAGCTTTTTATATGCCCTTGACAACTTGTTTGCGGGTTTATTAATGTGGCTCAATCGGTTATTTAAGCCGACTGTTGCTGGCAGCTCTCCGCGTTCATTCGTATTTTGAATAATCACTTCGTTGACGTCGATTTCAATCTCTTCGTCATCATCATCGGCGCAGCTGTAGCCAGCGAATATCTCATCGAAAGCAGCATTGACGATGGCTACGTTGGCATCTTCGGTGCTTTTGTTCTTCTCTACGCAGCAGTAGCTGCTCTTTCTAGTCCCGTTGTTCAGAGCCGGCTGCTGGTCGCTTGGTTGTCGCGGCAACTTGACAGATCCGAACAGATTCTTGCGGTAATCGTCCTCGATATTGGGATAGTGTTTGCTGGCGAAGCTCTCTACTGCTGCAACTGGTTTGCGACTCCTCAGCGGCGAGCAGCGAAAACTGCGCCTGCTGCTGTCATAAATCGCCGCCTTGGCCACGTCGCGCGGCGTCTGTGTGCTGCAACTGTTCTGTGGAGTGGCTTTGTTCAAGTGCGCCTTGCTGCCAAGTTTCAGCAGCTGCTGCTTGCTGAGCTGCAAGAGTTTGCGGCGCGATTCGAACGATTTGCGCTTGAGTTGGTTGTAGTTTTTGTTGCTGGTGCCGCACGTTGACATTAACAGACTGTGCGACGCTTGTGGTTGCTGTTGTTTCTGCTCAATTGAAAGTCGTCTTGCTGCTGCTTCCGTTGTAATGATATTCAAATATTGTTGCTGCTGTTCTTCGTGCTGCCGCTGCTGCTCGGCTTGACGGCGCATTGCAGCCATCGTTTCGAACGTGTGCACGACGCTGCCGACGTGAGAGCTGATTTCAGGTATCCCCAGGTCGCCGCTGAACAAGTCGCGTTGGTGTCGCTGCTGCGTGTTGAACAAGTCGCCGCCGCTGGCGCGTTTCTTTAGCGTCGTGATGGCGTTTCTGTACAGTGCATCGAGAGGGTCACTCTGCCGCATCAGTAACTGATAGTGTTGTTGTTGTGTTGGTTGATCTCTCATCGAAAAAGGAGCAGCGGCCATCGACTGCACGTATCAGCAACAGATTTGGTGAATGTGTGTGTGTGTGTGTGTGTGTGTGTATTTTGTGACAGATCAAATGAGTTGTTGTTGTTGGCGAAATAAAATAGAAAAACAAAGAAACTGAATAGAAAAACATCATCAAAAAGAAGTCATTGAATGAAAAATCCTTCTTTTATAAATGATTTATAATAGACACAAAAAAATAATCAATAGAATGAAAAACTCAATAAAAGCAGAAAGGAAAATTGAAAATCGATGTACAAAGAAACATAAATATATTTCATGTATTTACGTTGCTTTATTACATGTTTTCACATGTATGAAATCGTCGCATGTATTTCGATAAAAAGGCGAGCGTAAAATGTTTCATGTCACTTTTAATTTACTCCAAACAATTAAAAAATCTGTGGTGTTGAAAAATCTGGCCCAATAAAGAACACGAAATTACGACTGACGTAATTCGCGCGTTCCATTTGTTTGGACATCATTTAAATTCTCTGCCAATTGGAATAAAATTTATATTCAGACGACGGATGAGAACAAAAAACATCGACCGACGAATGCGCCATTAACACATGTATTTAACAATAATTATTTGCACTTTTTGTGAATTATGGGAAATTACAACGAACCCAAAAAGCAGAAAAAGACGAGGAAAAAGTCAAATGTAAAGTTCGTAATGGATTTTAATGGCAGGCTTCGGCGCAAAGTGCGTGTTCAAATACGCACGAGTTGCTGGCGCTAATTTATTAATGACAGATGGCGGTATTTATTGCTGGGTTGCACAGTGGAGCAAATCGTTAAACACAAGAAGAAAAGCAGCACAAAGCGACGAAAAGCAAAAGGTAAGAAAAAATACGAGAGGCGATGGGCGAAAACTAGAAATAGTTAATTTAAAAGCGAAAGATAAATGGAATTAAGTTGAAGAAATTTT
Source organism: Thecophora atra (assembly GCA_937620795.1). NCBI lineage: Eukaryota > Metazoa > Arthropoda > Insecta > Diptera > Conopidae > Thecophora > Thecophora atra. The sequence goes on from OW569401.1 coordinate 37,668,434, forward strand.
ATGCGAAAAATAGATTTAAAACTAAGACATAAAAAAATATAAATGCAGGAAAATATTAAATAAATAAATTACGTGAATAGTTTTAGGTTGTAAGTGTTTAAAATATTTAAAATAATAAACAAAACAATTATAAATTAATAAAAACCATTGATATGTGAACAAAAAATTCTAAAATTCTGCAAAATAATTACAAATTAAATTATAACCAACGTAAAACCAAAGAAATTTAAATTTAATATAAACTTAATTTCACATAAATTGCCCTTTCACTTGTCGTTTGTCAGTTGTTCTTTAGGTTCTTCACAGCCACATTTCTGATTCTGAGTGTTTCTAAACTTCTGCAAACACTTCCAGGAACAACCAACGCAATCTACGGACCCACGGACCACCTATAAATGGCCTCGTCTTGCTCATCTTCTGTAAACTTCAAATATAGCAACGAAAATCAGTTTCAGTGATTTGAAATTGGATACAAATGGGTAAATCGCTTAGGCGCCTAACAAGTGGATTATAAATTCACGACAATTCATTTCGTTTGACACTAAATGACAGCGATAACAGCGATTTTAATAAAATGCGCCATAAAATATCGTTAATGTTTCTGTTTGCTTTGCACACACAGTAAATGAATAAAATAATTGCTTTAACGACAATATTTTAATTAGGCTTAAATAAGGTTGCACTAATGTATGCCATATTTACTACAAATGAATTTTATTCATTTAAATATGTACGTACGATCGCAGCTGTGTAGATGTGTGTCTGCTTTGCTCTAATTTTGGTCAAATAATTGCTGTTATTTTATGCATATTTCATTTGAACTCCCATTTTAATTAAGATTTATGAAAACATTTTTTGCCTAAATGATGAAATTATATTAAATAAAATATGCAATATAAAATGCGTAAAATATTCCGAAAATTAAAGTCAATTAGCAAAATAAATATAAAATTTGACAGATATTAATTTTGCAGTTATTCAGATGGTTTATTGGAATTGGAAACGGTTTTGGCATTGGGCAATTATAGAAAATTATATTCTTTTATTGGTTACAGAGTTTTTTCTCGCCTTCGTTCGTTTGTGTGAGCGAATCACTAAACATTACGTATTTTGTCTCTGAAATAAGAATCGTTGAACTTCGAGTGTCATAAAAAATATGGCTTCGATCTACCTGACGCTGTAAGGGAAGTCCGAAAAGTAGGATCTGTACAACTACCGAAAGAACCATGTAATAATTCATTATGAGACTGAGAGTAAGAGACTGACTCACTCAAAACTCTGAATAATCACGTGAACACTAATGAATATTCCTATAATAATGAATATTATAACATTCTTCTAATAGATCTGTAAATATTTTAAAAATGGTTGCAAAACGTACGAAATAGTTTCATAGTCCAAGCGGTCTTTGGTTAGTATTATTTCTTTAAATTATAGTTTATTATTTAAATATAGACTCTAAAGTGATATTGACAGAAACAGAAGATATAAGAAGATGATTAGACACCTTTATAAAGTATTCAACACCTTTATAAAGTAAAGTCTTACAGCGCAAGTTGATTATTATTTAATTTATAATGTTTAAAAAGTTTTCATCTGTGCTTAAATGATTCTTTCAGGAGACTTTCTTTAATATGCACAGCAAAAAATTGAAATTTATTACGATATAATTTGTTTTTTTTTCAAATTCTGGGATATATCCAAAATTCAGACAAAGTAATTTACAGACATTTCAGATATTTACGATCATTAAAGCGACTTTAAAAATATTTAAACAGAGTCTTGAATGTAGAATGTATGATGGTTCGCAGCTTGGCTTAAGGTTTATTGTTAGTGTGGACCACAACCAGTTGAGAGGAAACACAAGAGCCACGTGAGAATACCAAACGAATGTGAATGTGAAGTTTAAAATGAAATCGAAACTAAAACCAAGAGCAAAATAAATATTAATAGAATTGTAAAAGAAATGGAAGCAATTTATTTCTTTTGCGTTATCCAATAAAACATGAATATTTTTAGATTTTTAATATATACTCAAAAAACATTTATTAACTCCTACAATTGATGTATTTTCTGACATGTTACAAGTTTGATTTCGTGTCGTTGACTTGAGACAACGTCGCCTTCAATGAACATAAACACCATTGATTAATCTAAGTTTCGGCAAAGACGATGGATGCAGGAGCGTGGAGGAGGGGAGGAAGAGGAAGTCTTGCGGAGGAAGCTGTAAAGCAGCCTTGCCTCTAGTAGTAGCTATTCTCAAACTGATTGCTGTCACTGGAGCTGGAGTAGTGACATGTTGCCGAGTTGCTGTTGGTGTTGCTGTGCTTGCGGCTGTGTTGCTGTGCGTGTGCATGTGCGTGTGAGTGTTGGTGGGCGTTTAAGTGTTGCAGTGCTGCTGCTGTTGCTCCTGGGTTGAAGTTCGGTTGCTGTTGCTGGTGCGGATGAGCGCTCGACTTGCTTCGCTGCGATTTGTTCTTATTGTGCTTCAAGCTGTGGTGATGTGGCTGCTGTTGCTGTGATGCTGTTGCTGCGTGACGGTTTGGAAAGCGATTCTCACTCTGCTGCTGCTGCTGTTGCTGCCGACTGTTGCTAAAAGAGTTCAGTGTGCTGTTGCTGTGGTAGTGTGCGTGCGTGTGCGAGTGCGGTTGTGCGAGGGGCGCCAGGTGATCAGAGGCGCCCGCGCCGTGGCTGTAGATCTGCGACTTGGAATGACTGCGCTGCTGAAGGCTGGCAACGCCGTAGGCGTCGAGGCTGTCGAACGCCTGCACGTAGCGCGTCGAGCAGCAGTCGCAGTCGGCGTCAAACGCAGGCGCGGCGTTCGAGCGCAGCTGATGGCGTGCGTCGCGGTGATCGAGTGAGTTGAAGTGGTGTGGGTTGAGGTGGTGGAAGGTGGTGCCGAACGAGTTGGTGGGGTGTTGGTAGGCGTGGCGATCGCCGCTTGTGTTGTTGCCATTGCCGCTGGGCATCGTTTGCTTGGCCGCAGTTTGACCATTTCTCTGTGTTGTTGTTGTTGTTGTGGGTGTCAATGTTGTCTGTTGTTGTGTCTTCTTCTTAGTGTTTATGGTGTTGTTGTTGCCGCCGTTGGTGATGAGTTTCGCCGCTGCAAAAGAGTGCGGAAGGGGAGGAAGTGCTGGTGGTGTTGTTGCTGTTGTTGGTGGTGGTTGTGCTGTGTTATTTGTGGTTGTGTTTGTGGCTGAGAGAGGCGAAGTTGTTATTGTAACAGTTGTTGCTGTGGTTTCTGTTGTTGTTGTTGTTGTTGTTGTTGTTGTGCCAGTGGTAATCGATGAAGCGAAAAGCTCCCGCTACGCTGCGTGATGATTGCCGAACGTACGGAGCACAGGAACGCTCTACGAACGAAGCGAACGTCGGCACGAGCGAACGAACGAACGAACGAGCGAACGAACGAACGAACGAACAAACGAACGAATGTTCGGCGATTTCGGACGAGTTTTGGGAAAACGGTTAATTTTATTAAAAATATTATTTCAATGGGAAGAAGAAGAGAGAAAAAGAAAACGAGAAAAGAAAACACTCATCATCATCATCAATGTTTGTGTGTGTGTGTGTGTGTGTGTGTGGGTGAAAAACAGTATTAAAACCGTAGTGAATGCGTTGTAAAAGTAGCAAAAGTGGTAGTATTTGTAAATAGTAGTAAGTAGTAGTAGATTTAGTAGTTAGTAGTAGAATTAGTAGTTAGTAGTAGTATTAGTAGCTTTTCAAATTTAAACTCGAAAACTTGTTTTTGTGTTTGGTGAAATGTTTGCGTTGTTTTGTTGCCTTTGTTGTTGTGGTATTAGTCAACAGTGCAGTTTTTTTCGATTGTCTAGAATTATTAATATTTGCCTGTTTTTATAATTATAATAAATATTCTTTGTTCTTTTAAAATAAATAAAGCAACCGAAAATTAAATTGACTACTAATTTTATTGTGTTTAATAACTGTAAATTCTAAAACTTCTAAAAGTCTCGGTGAACAATATCGAAGTGCATTCTAACGGGTTGTGGTTTGTGTTGTCGGTTTGGGTGCAAGAGGGAATTAGAATTACGGAAATTAAAATACACAAAAGCATCAATGAACACACACACAAAATACAACTACAAATACAACGATTAAATAACATGCAATCCACAAAAATTCCATTTAATATACGAAAGGTGCATAAATATTTCATTAATTTCTGTGTGTAGAGAAAAAGTTGCATTGCACAATAATAAATATAAAATCACATACAACAAAACAAATGTCAAATTAATATTTTAAGTAATGAGGAACTCTGAGGAATTTCGCAGGATCATTGTGTAAATTAAAGTCTCGGTTTTATTGCTGAGTTTATTATATATTCAGCGCTGTTATAGCAATTAAATTCATTGAACTACAGTCAGCTTTTTTGATGAGCAACCCTACATCATCATCGGTTCTTTTGTTCATTACATTTGACGAGTGGAAAATGTGTAAATACAAATCTAAATAAATAAAATCTTTGGAACATAAAATTCATAATTCAGTTCAACTTTCACAATAAAAAATTGCTTAAATTAACAGTTAATAATAGTACAGAAGTTCTATTTTAGCGTCTCCTAGTAGAATAAAAATTAAGGACAATCCCTTATAACCCTAAAAGTTCACTTCACATTTGCAGTGTCAACCATTCGGGAACTGCTGCGGTGACTTCAATGTGATCACGTTGTTAAATATTTAGATTCAGAATGTTTAATTAAACAAGAAAATATTTGAAATATGTTATTTATTCCTTGCTTTTTGTTAAATCGTGAACTATAAAGCAAGTGGCTTAGTTCAATATTGTTTAAATAAATAAATAATAAGTGACGAGAAAAGTCTGAAGCCAGTCGTTTGCCTAGTTTAACTGCCCCTTACTAAAGGCTTCATTAAAATTCAGTTGCTTTTTGGATCTAATTCAATATTTTCTATTTAAATTTCAATCAGAGGTCAATTTTCTTAAACTATACAAGAAATATTATAAACAAAACGACATCCTTGTTGAAAGCAGCAAGAAATAAGAATGTAAAACATATGCATAAAACATGTGCATTCAAATAAACTCTGAATTTGTTTATTTTCAAGATGAACATGAGTCAAGTTTGAATAATGGCAATTGAACCGTCTTAAATACTTGAAGAATATTGATTATTAAATTATTGAATCTTACTAGGAAAAACATTTGAAAGATTTCTATCTTTTCTATAAGAAATGAAATTAAAATGCAATTTTAAAACTAGTAAAGGTGTTGTCTACAGCCGGGCTGTAGCCGAAATACCCTACACCTTAAAGCTGCATATATACTCGTATATATATTTAGAAGTGGTGCGATATAATATACTCGTATATATATATACAATATATATATTATATATCTAATAATAAATATACAATATATATATAATAATAATAATAAAAACAAAAATTATTTTTAAAAGTGGGCGGATCACGCCCATATTTGGCATATTAACTGGAAGCATTAGTCTGAACCTACATATAAAATTTTCTTGTCTTCTCCCAAAAAGTGATGCTGATATGGCCTTTTTTAATAGGCAAAACAGAGGTACCTGCACTCTCGGTATAAAAAGTAGGTGTGGTCCTCGGGCGATTTTGCCCATTTTCAATACGAAACACCCCAACATAGCAACGAATATTTTTGCCAAATTTCATTTTGAAATCTTAATCCGTTCTCCTGTGATCGTGATTTCAACGGACAGACAGACAGACAGACAGACGGACAGACATCGTTATTTAAACTTCGGTGGTGATGCTGATCAAGAATATATATACTTTTCCATACCTATCTTGTCTAGTTCTATGCGTTACACACTCCGGTAGAAAGTGAATATACCCTCAACCTTAAGGTGTAGGGTATAAAAATATTTGAAATATGTTATTTATTTCTTGCTTTTTGTTAAATCGTGAACTACAAAGCAAGTGGCTCAGTTCAATATTGTTTAAAATAAATAAATAATAAGTCACGAGAAAAGTCTGAAGCCACTCGTTTGCCTACTTTGACTGCGCCTCACTAAAGAATTCATTAAGATTCAGTTGCTCTTTGATGTCTAATTTCAATCAGAGGTCAATATTCTTGCAATATCTTATAAACAAAACGACATCCTTGTTGAAAGCAGCAAGAAATAAGAATATAAAACATATGCATAACACATGTGCATTCAAATAAACACTGAATTTGTTTATTTTCAAGATGAACATGAGTCAAGTTTGAATAATGACAATTTGAATTTGAATTGTCTTAAATACTTGAAAGATATTGATTATTAAATTATTAAATCTTACTGGGAAAAACATTTGAAAGATTTCTATCTTTTCTATAAGAAATCAAATTAAAATGCAATTTTATAATGAAAGTAGTCAACGGGCCACGAATAACTTAAAGCATCAGAATTTGAACACCGAAAAACGTGCACCAGCTCCGAAGTTAAACCTAATTAAAAAACGGAAATTAAACAAAGAGTTTACAATCAGCGAGAGTACGCTAAAGGCATGAGAAAAAGGAAAGAAAACGGTAACAAACAAACAATGAAATAAGAGCAATAAAAGAAATAAAGAAAATGAATTTATGCACGGAAGATGAACTTCTCACATCCCAAAGAAAGCGACAGCCACAGCAAAAATAACAATAACAAGAAAAATAATGACGAAAAAACCCCGTAATTAAAAATCTTAAAATTAAAAATCGTGTAATTTTAATTTAAGGAATTCTGAAAAAACAATAACTTTGTGATGTGCAAAGAACCTTAATCATGGAAAGTGAACAGCGGTGAAAGGAAAGGAAAATTCTCTGTGTCTAAAAGGAGTACAACGAAAGAATGAGAAGCAATAAAAATGGAAACAATTACGAAAAAGGTGATTTAACAAATAAGTTGGCCAGCAAAGGACGGAGAGAAAGAAACACCGAGAGATAAAGAAGGAGAATTACGAATTAAAAAAAACGTGTTGTTGTTGGATCGGATTGCACTCTGAGATTGGCTTCTGAAATTCCCAGAATAAGAAAAGTGCTTAAAGAAAACACGTATCAAAGAAATGCAAAGCAATAACGAAAAGAAAAAGCAAAATAATTGAGAACAAACGAGCGCAAAGAATAAAGAAGAAAAGAAAAGAAATAAGAATGAATTGGAGTTGAATCGAGGAATGGTGAATCGACATTCAGATGAGACGGAACCGTGCGACGATGAAGCCGCATAAGATTTAAAATTATATTAAAAAGCACGTTCCCAGGATCGAAAAAGAAGGACCTCGGCAGCAGCACATGGCTCAAGAGGAAGTTGAGTGCGGAAACTTCACTGCAGAAGGATCTTAACTCTGATTCTTGTTGCTGGCTTCAGCGCTCCAGTTTCTTATTTGTTTTCCTCTCGAGTTGGCTTCATGTGTGATTGAATTCACGTCGCCTCGTCCCGCTCTCTGATTGAGCTGAGTGACTAACGACATCCGGATCGACGACATCAGTTCCGGTGACATGAGAAGCAAAAGTTTCCCACCATCCGGCGGATGGCGGTGGCTCTTCTCTCATCTCCCCAGCTTCAGCTCGCCTTCAGTCGCAGTTCGTTTGCAAGGGTCGTAAATTAAGTGGAGAGGCGAAATACGAGAAAATGAAAATGTTGTGAAGCAGAAAAAAGAATTCCCGAAAAAATCATCGCTAAGCAAATTCCGCTTGAAGTTGTTAGGTAAAGAAGCGCCTCTTCTACTCTCTCCACGTCTTGCCTTCTTTCCCCTTCGTATGCATGAAGTTTCCTTCCTCCGCTGAGGATCTTATGTCCTTCATCCTCGCTTCGGTCTTCCGCTCTCAACTAAAAACGTAGCTCACGAAGAAAACCAACGCCAACGACAACCAACGAATAACAAATGCTATGAGCTTCGTATATGCAACAAAAATGCGTTCGCATGCTAAATGAAAAGCTTTTTCATGCCTCATTTCAGGTTTATTACAGTCCTTGCACCATAATTTGTAACTTTTGCGAAGGAGAAGCAAGAGCATGGAAAGCGCTGTGCATTTTAACTGAAACAAGTGGAAACATCCTGAAAGTATGCAACTTCAGCACTCTTCTAAAACGCCTGTGACACGGCAGCTTCAAGTGCGCCTCTCTTCCCCTCCCTCATTCACAAACGAACTAAAAAACATGTCGAAAATCTGTCGTTTTACAGGTAAAATTTCTCCGAGGAGACCTCAACTCAAGGAAAATTCATTGTACAGTTCTGCACAGTATTCGTCACATCCCTTTTCCCCTGCCTCTTCAGTCCACTAAATGCCCAGTTGAAAGTCCTTTTTTACTCCTGTTTCGCTGCGCTTCGAATGACAGGTGAAGTGCCAAAACAGTTCACGCAAAGTTTTTCAAGCGCTCGGATCCTTTCTCTTGGTCAAAACAAATTTTATTGCAGTTTGAAAGAATTTTCTCCAAAGTAACGTGACTGCACAGGACGATTGTGTGTGTCTGTGTCTGTGACACACGTGAATTTAAGAGTTTGTTGCAAGCTCTGCTTTCGTTCCTCTATGAAAGCGGCGTACGTCTGTCGACTTGAAGTTGTATTTATGTTTGTCTGTTCTTTCATAGGTCAAACTTTAAAGAAACACCTTTTAACTATGTCTAAAACTTGCACTTCTACAACGGAAACAAGCGATCGGATGTAATGATTGTGGTAAATGTAATGAAATAGTAATGATTTTTTGGAAGTCAATTCCAAATAAAACATATTCTCGGGGCTCTTATTGGCTACTAATTTTATTATTAAATAATTTCAATTTTCGATTCGAGATTTGCGAAAATTCAAAATAACTAATTAAACGCTAATTAAGGAAAAACAATTCCGAAGTTTGTTTAAATGAAAATTACTCATACGCCATGTGTGTCTAATTTAAAACTAATACTTAATTAATAAATATTTACGGTGTAAATGATGCATAATTATTGATTTTAAATATATCATTATTAAGCTTGCAATTTTCGTATGTATAAACTAATAGTCGCTGCCCTTTTAAGAGTGTTCGACACGAACATTAAGAAAAGAGAGAAAAATAAGCGTCAATTGGGCCTGGAAGAAATTAGCCTCAAGTACGGTCGCTCTTCGATCAGTGTCTTTGAATTTTATCATTCTCTTTATTAAATTTTATATAATTTTCCTCTGTATAGTATTCAACCGAAAAAAAAAAGTTAAAGCAAGGTGCTCAATTTCGCCTTTCAGCAACAATTGACTCGAACTCGCATTTCACTATTGAATGCATTGGAGAGGACATCAAATTGCCATTCAAATCAAATGCCTCAGTAAAAATAGAACGCAGTGTGGGAAGTGCAAATGAGTAAGTCGCAGAGCAAAATGCAATTTTCGTTACCAAAAAGGAGTGGATTTTCTTAATTTTTCAGCGCATCCTTAACAGGAAAATACAACAAATTGTATATCAAATTTGTATATCATTCATTAATATTCTCTAAGAATACAAATACAATTTATATAGGAATACAAAAGGACACACAAACGCGGGTATTTTAAGGTGTCTGCTATCAATCTCGTTCCTATCTCAACGATGTTCTTGGCTTAACATCCACCCGCGCACAGCACGACAAACTTCCTTATCCCTTCGCTGCTCAGACTCGTTTCAAAATCTGCTGCTGTCAGAAAGAAATCGTCGTGAAATTGCTTCTGCTGTTACTTATCTAAGCCCTCCTCCCGCTTTTCACATTGCTTTTCGTAACCAATTATTTTGTTGTCAGCTGAACACAAAACGATCAACGCAAGAGCAAGGCAACAAAATTAATTGCTCTAAATTAATACAATTTTTATTTATTTGGGGATGTTTTACAATTTCTATCGAGGGAAATGATTGTTCGATTGTTCAATGAAAATAAATTACTTCGCAAATTGTTTAATTAGAGGTAATTTCAGACATTTTCGGGTCAAATGCCGGAAATCGAAACGATTACAAGCAGATTGACGTTTCCTAGAGAGATCACAAGCGGTTTAAAGAATAATTACAACAATTACAATGGAAAGACTTTGCTGCATTAAATTAAATATTCTTATCTATTTTTGTCTTTAGCGTGTTTTTATTCGAGGGACAACGCGACGTATGCGTGACTTTTATTTGTAAAATAAACCAAATTAAATTGTTCAACGAATTAATTTTAACATAATTTAATAATTCTTTTAAAGGTTTATTAATTTTTCCAAATTCTTTATATTGTTGTTGTCGTTGTGATTTATTCTGCCTTAACGCAAACGCTTAGTTTAGTGGAATCGCGAATGGAGTTCACTTGATTTTGGAAGAAATTTAAAAATACTTTCGAAACAGTTCAACGTGAAAGAGAAAGCAGATACTCAAAGATAAAGGAAGCAAGAATTTCAACTGACATAAAATCAGCGACGTCATTTTATGGTTTAAAATGACAGCTGCAGAGACTCAAAATGATCGTGAAGCAAACTAAAAAACCCGTTATCCACCCACAGGAACATAACACCCACACAGGTATCCATAAAAGAAGAGAAAAGGGAGCGAAATGAGACAAACTATTAAATCCGTGGCACAAAACGATGGCGGCTTTTATTATGTTGAATGAAAACAGAACATGCGAGGGAAAGTGTTTGCTAAATGCACCAACACCTTCTGCACTTCACATCGTGAGGTGTATAACGGCAGATTGTTGACTTGTGTTCCATTCCATGGCATCACATCCCGTTTCACGTCTTGTGCATTTGGCAAGCGCACAAATTACAAACAGCGCACTTTAATGATGCAATTAAAGCAGCAAGGATAAGAAACCGCATCCGTTGTTGGGAAATAAAGGATTTTAATAATAGCGCAGTTTCGCATCACACGCATTACGCACACACACACACACATACATTCATACGGTGAACATGAAGACTTTTTGAATACGTTGCGTGAGGCTTCTTTGACGAGGTGCGACGTCTACAAAATTGCGGTGCTAACTTCAGAAGCTTGCAACAACCACACACCCCACCTCCCTCACACACACACATACACAACCAGGCACACTTAATTTTTATGCTGCTCCTTTGTTTGGTCTGGAAGCTGCTACTTTTTTCATTATTCAGTGCGTTGCTGTCGGCGTTTCTTGATTTCTGTTTTCTTCTTAACTTTTGCGGTTGTTGTTGTTGGTTCATTATTTATTCTCTTTGTTGTTCTTAACATTATTTCATCCATTGTGGCTGTTGGTATGATTGTTATCACTTTTGTATTTCTTGTTCGCTTTCTTGAGATGTTTGCAAAAGTGTTTCATACTTTATTATGGTTAATATAATATCTAACTCCAGATTTTTAAGTTCAAAGTAAATTAATAGCTACTTTAATAAATGTTTAAATGTGTTAAACACGATTTTTACAACAAAAATATAATAGGAAAGTACGTTGAGGGTATAAACACAGCGTTAACAGGAGGAAAACAGGAGGAGTGGCCATGAATGCCATTTAAGTGATGTGCATCCAAGTTGCCATCTTTCAGCCACGCTTAATGTAAACTTCGAAAAGTTTAGGCCCAATGACAGAAATAGATCACTGACTGTATTAATTTTATCCATTTTTTAGAAATTCGCAGCACTTCTACGAAAATTGTGTTTTCCTTTGTTAAAAGCATTTCATTAAAATCCTCACCTATTTTAAATCTGTTCTCTTTGTGGAAGATTTCAGAGCCGCTGCGCTGTTAACTCCAAGTAATCGACGTAATTAAGTCGATGAAATGTGGGCGAAAGGTTAATTAATTGGAAACAGCTTTTGAGAGCGCGTGCGAAAATACTTCGAGTGTGAAATTCTTTAGCTTAACCGAAAAAAGAGATCCCGCAACATCATTAAATTATATTCCTGGAAGGACACGAGGCTGATAAAGCGTGAAAATGTGGTCATAAGCAAATTTATGCAGGCTTCTTTCGGTTGTTTCTTATTTTGAACCACGCCGAAAGTTAATCAAAAAGTTAATAAAAAAATTAACGTTGTTCGAAATTAATGAAAACTGCACGAAAAACTCCGTGAAGACCGTCATTAATTCCACTTCTTCGATGTTTTGCGTCTTTCCGCGATTTTATTGTTGCTTTATCCTTATTTTAATGGTCTTATTTTCTTTCCGTTGTGTAAATAATGTATTTGCCACGTTAACCGCAGCGGATGTCTGCGAAAATCTACTTTAATCCTTGTTAATGCCGTGGGCGGTTAGCAACAACAACAAATTTATTAGAATCGAGTTCGTGATTCGGTTTTAATAGACGAACGACCCAAGAACCTCAAAAAGAACAGAAGAAGGGGGAAAAACACAAAAACGCGGCGTTAAAAGCTTAAATAATCAGACAAATAAAGGCAATGAACCTTCGCGGCGGTAGAGGTTCCATAACATAACATAAAAAATAACTACAAAGGAAAATAAGCGTCGTTGTTAATTGTTTAATTTACGCGGTATGGAATTCAGCAAGAATTTTTGAGGTATACATATAAATTGGGTAAATATATAGAAGAGCGTAAATTAACTATCAAAATTTGTATGACGAAAAATTCTTGATTTCTTGCGGTTGCGGGTTCTCATTATTTCTGATGGCTTTGTCACATTTCTTGGCGAATAAATCCAGACATTAAAAATGAAAAGAAAGTGTGAATATTAAAAGGTTAATTTTATTACAAGGACCAAAATTTCTGATCGATTTACCCACATATTTATATTAATTATATTAATTAACTCGCAAATTGAGTTGTTTATATGAATACCATTAATGACAGACCTTGCAGATGGCGAAGATTACGCTGAAATGCGTGAAGATTTCGTTCAGAATAATGAAGATGTGGCAAATAAGCAACTGTCCAAAAGAAACCCGCAACGATTAGCAGAGCTTCCTTCATTATCAGTCCTTAAATCCCAGAGCGCATACAACTGCTTTCTTCACGACGCCCAGCAACTCATTGAGTCAATTGCTCCCTGGACAAAAATATCTCGTAGAAAAGAAATGAGAACAACGGAAACACTCCATTGTCCATGTGAAACTTCCCTACGAAAGGTCAAAGAACGGAAATTATTTGGTTTTTTAGAAAAATCACCACATAATTTTTTCAGTTAATATAAACTGTAAAATAAAGCAGTAAATGGCGCTGCTTTTTCATAATGAAACTCATTGTTAATTTACTTAATTTACGCCTCAGAATTCTTCAACGAACTGATTTATTCCTTGTTTCCTTGGGAAAACAGAGAGAACGCTGATGATGAATTGAATGAATGGAAAAATAAAAGAATGAGGAAAGGAGAAATGAAGGGACAATCGATGGCAGCGAGGAAGGAAGAAAGATCGATAAATATTCTTTCTCTGCGGGTGCAGAGATGCATAAAAGTCCATTTTATCGAATCGCTTAAGATTTATTGTGCTCCGTTGCGGGATTTACACACACGACACTCACACGTGTCCTTTCGGGCGCCATTCAAACGGATGCGAAACGACGAGAAGCGAAAGCAGCAAAAACACTCGCTCGGAATTATTTAAAATGTTATGGACTCGTATTTTAAGGCAATGATTTCGAGGCAACCTCAGAAGAAGGCGGATCGGAGGTTGCGACGCTTGGATATCATCAAGAGACACGGAGATATGCAAATGTGAAGAGACGAGGGAGAGGAGACGACGCGGAGGAGGTCCGCTGCACAACGGAGACGGAAACAGAACGAAAACAAGGAAAAATAAGAGAAACAACGTGGATAATATTTTTACCAAAAGAAGAGATGAAAATAAATAAATGCTGAAAGAGAAGAAAAGCACGAAAAATAAAGAAAGGATAAAAATAGAAATATAATAAAAAATAAATAGAATTCGTTCTGTGGAAGCGTCGCTGTGAGCTAACGCGTGCCGTTATTTTCCTCTCTTTTGTTGCTTTCGTGTCCGTTGTTGCTGCTTTTGCGAGTAGATGGAAAAATCTCATGAGAGTTGGGAGCGGCAAGGAGACTGCGTGTATCTCTGTCCTTGTGTAAACTTTTCCTTTTCGATAATAATGCATTTCAACAGAATCAGACAAACACACACACAGAAATAATGCTGCATGCAAACATGTGCCGAACCTCATCACCTCTTCTTTCCCTTCTCTACTCTTTGAGGCTGTCGACTTCCTTCCGCTGCACGCCATCGACTTCTGAACGTGCAGCGAGCGTCGTATGCATTCGGCTTCCGGTTTCACAGTTGAATAAAGCGCGCCCACACACACCCGCGAACACCCACACACAGAAACATTTTCCACGGCTTCAGGCGAGTGAAAACGGAGCCGAGCGAGGCGACTGCCAACTTGTAACGGCTCCGAAGATTGTCTTGTTGTCGATTTCGACGCTGTGGAAAGGTTCAATTTATTGGCGATTTACTTTTATTCGTTCGTTGGTGCAATCGAATCTTGAGGAAGCTGCAATAAAGATCGATTTTTGGGAAGACTCCAAACAAAAAGTGACAAAAAAAAAGTGACACGATTGATGAAAGATCAGAAAATTGCTTCACGAACGTCTCTGAATTCATTTGTGAGTATTATAAGGTAACTAAATTTTAGTTATCATTCTCTCTGAGTGATTCCATAGCAGTTAAACTTGATTTGTTATAAACAGCACGACGTTTGACATACGTCAAAAGCTTCGTGTTATTCCTCTCGTCTTTTCTTAATTAAGTTACACAAAATTGCATTATATTTTAAACACGTTTTCGGTTACTTATTGACACTTCTTCATTCGCAAACACACACACACTTGCACAACAAGCACACAGACACACTTTTTCACGTCCGCAACACGCCACCGAACGTCGCATGTGTTTGTGGATCCTGTGTCACGCGGCTTTATGTTGAAATGTCTACCGAATTTTCATTAAGTGAAGCTTCTCGGTCGTGAATGTGTTAGAAGAGAGCAAATGAAAGGAGAGAGCGAGAGAGAAGAGCGATGAGAGAAACGGGGTTTAGAATGAAACACTCGGCTTATGCACGAGTATTAATAATAAATATGATTGCTGCTGTTGGTTGGTGATGTTCACGTGTTCGTTGCCGCTCTTGTCTTCGTCTTTTTTCTTTTTCTTCTCCCTTCACATCGCCCCCGGTCAGTTAATCATCCGCGCCCACAAAAGCGTCGAGTTGAGTTTTGTTTATGAAGCGGTTTTCCCAAAGTTCACTCCTTAATAACGGTCATTCTGTGAGTCGCATATTAAATTGTGGCTAGAATAACGAAGAAGGAGAAGAGAAAAGTGGAGAGAAGACGAGAGAACTTCAGCAAGGAAGAAGATTGCTCGAAACAAACAGTTTTCTTTTACTTTATCAGGCAGACAAAAATCTGAAATTTTTACTCTGATGAATGCTTTAAATTAATTTTAATTTAATATTGACTTATAAACCTTAAAATAGCTATTTTTTAATAGCATTAAAATAACTAATTTTAATTGATTTATTTATGTAATGGAGTCAATTTTTTTCTTTCATTTTATAAATTTCTCTTTAAGAGTTTTAGTTTTTTAAGTTCGCGCAAATTTATTTGATATTTAGAAATATTTTCTCTGGTGGCGTATGAGTAATTTTAATTCAAAGCTACTTACAAAAAATCCGTGTTGCTTCTGAGAACTGAAAATAAAAGTGATTGCAAATGTTTTTCATAAAAAGTAAAAAATATGTTTGAAGAATTAAAAACCAACGCATTGGCGATTGCTTATTTCCGTTGAGCTTCGAAGCTGAAAGAAGAAATAAATTTTTGTAGCTTTAGTTTCTGTTTAAATACGAAACGCAGAAGATCCTTCGGAAAAGTAAAAATATTTGCATTTTATAAAAGATTATTTAAAGTTTTATTAAAGGTGCTGTGAATAACTACAAAATCTTAGTGCGAAGTGGTTTAAATGTGAGTGGGTATTGCAAAGTAGTTTCAAAGCGGATTTTAATTATAATTTGTGTTGTATTTCGCTTTTATTTCCAGTAAATTCATGTGCAATTGGTTAATAAAGACGTGAAAGTGAGTGATTAAATTAAGACAAGTGAATAGAATTGAAACCGATTTCAGAATTAATTAAAAAATAAAATGAAAAATTGGTTGAAAAATAAAAAATAATAACACGTGAAATAAACAGTCGAAAAGGAAATCAGTTAATAAACGACATCATCCACAAACCAGCGATAATTATTTAAAAAGTTTGTGCAGATTGCTGAAAAACTATAGTCTAAAAAAGCACATAAATATCTATAAATAATAAATCAGGTTTTTCTTAAAAGTGCAATATCTTTAAAATTTAATAACTATTACTATTTGAAATGCGAATTAATTTATCACACAATAAATACTAAATTCCCAAAAATCTATGAAGCTACAAAGAGAAAATTTGTGCAATTGCTAAATTCCACAAAGGTGCAAATCTAAGCAAAATTAAAGTTTAATAATAGTGCAAAAATGTATCAGTCACTTTAATAATTAGTGATTAATTATAATCTAAACTTTAATAATTAGTAAATTGTTGCTTTTAATGCATTCCATATTCGCAGAGTCTGAGTAATAAGAAGCACTGTATGCAAACACGAGTGTAATTGAATATTATGAAACTTTTTGATTATATTTCGTTGTGGAGGAGGTTTGAGAATAAGCAGCAACGCGTTTCGCCTCGTTTCGTTTGGTTCGGTTGCAGAAAGCGACTGAGAAAGAAGTGCGAAGAGGGCGAGACATTTAATGCAAGGTTAGAGGTGATTATTTTGAATTATTTTTGAGACAACAAGGAAAATAATCACAGTAATTTGAAGTCTGTGTTTAATAATTAAGACACAACCATTAAAAATATTTAGAAGACGACGTGTTTTCAATGTTCGACGACTTCTTTAATTTGAAATAAAGATTCAATGGAACAATTAATAAATTCGTAGTTTTTTGTGTAAAAAAAGAGAAGCAGTTAATAAATACTTCAAATTTTAGCAAAGATGAAATATTTAATAATTAATAATAGGGGAATTTCTTTCATCACAACTTCAAAAGCGGATTTTCAAACAAAATCGAGGAATGACAACGCACACAGAGGAGTTGAGGGAGGAGCTGAAGCGGCAGACGGAGGGGGAAGATGAGGTGGGGAAAAGGCAGTTGCCAGGAGCAATCAACACACACACACACAGCGAATAACCGCACAACCATAAATCTCTCTTGAATACTTTTAAAATATTTGTGAATGGTATTGAAATTTATTTGTTATTCATTCATGTTTATTCACATTTATTATAAATTCTTTTTTGGAAGCGTGTTTGTCAACTGAATAAGTGCAAAAAGGCGAATTATTTATGTGTGCATTAAATATGCAAACAGCTCAACGAAATACGAATGCGAACACGAAGCGCATCACTTTATTAATGAAATTAATATTATTAACGAATAGTTATCGACAGGCGTCGATATATTTTTGTTTGCTGCATTAATTCCGATATATTTTTGAGTACGGCTTTTAAATATTTAAACATCGTTAAAATGGCATTCAAAAAACAAGCAGAGGAGATGCAATTTCAGGAATTTGTCATAAATGGCTTTTAATGGCTGGAAGCGGTTGTAAATCAATCCACCGATTCACCGACACGCGAATAAATGTTAAAAAAAGAAAAACTGGCTTTAAAAATGATCATCAACTGAAGTCTTAAGTGAAATTCGATGTCGCCTTCAAATGTTGTTGAAACTATGGAAATTTCCTTGGAAGGAGATGCAAATCAGTGCAACTTTTGCAAAGGAAAAAGCGTTGGCTGTTGCTGTTGTTCGAATGTCTGATTTTGGAAATGTTCCATCAAACAAAAACAGATTTCATCAACGAAATATGATTTGGATGCTTGGAAATGATGGATGTGATGATGTGTTGAATAAAGACAACAAAAGATTCATATTTTTAATGCAAGATATACAAATGAATCTATTGTAGTACTTAATTGACTCGCAAACAGCTCATGCACTCATTCAGCTGCGACTGTTTGATTTATCTTTGGTTTCCTTGCATCGATGCATCAATCAATCGCATGAAACTTCAAAAACAAACAATGAAATAACCTAACAAAAACTTTGTTTAATTTTGTTAAAGTATTCTTTTTGTTAGTCAAGCAAAATAAAAATAAAGATAGCATAATAATAAAATAATAAATAAAATAATAAATATAAATTAAAATAAATTTCATAAAATATTCAGTTGCTTCTCTGCACGAATTCTTTTAGGGTTCGTTTTTTTATTAAAAAAGTCATAATCGAAATGGAAACAAACGACAACAACAGCAACAACAACAACTCCATGAAAATGAGAAAATATTCAACGCAATATTAGTTTTTAAATATTTTAAAATAAATTGAAACTTTTTGTATTTTTTGGGCACATATTTTTTTACTTTCGATTTAATTTTAAACATGTTTTTAGTAAACGTTTGAAGTTTGTTATTTAAATTAAAACTTAGAATAAATGAATGAATTTTCGAAAGTAATTTTTATAAAAAATTCCATCACTTTTCATCGTTTTGAAAAATGCATTCGGGGAAAAATTTGAAATGCTTGTTCAGCCGGGAAAACGAATAAAATTAATTTGCATCAGCTTCATGCATGGATTGAAAAATGCAAAATGTACACTCGTCACAGTTCGTTGAAGAATCGCATTTAATTTGATCAAATGTGATTAATTCGCACAGTTTATTTAAATATCAAATTCGTTCTTGCGTTTGTTCGGTCGCAAACACAACATTTTGCAATATTTTCATTTCGGTGTCGGTCGTTGCTTTGGTGAATTCGATATTCACAACACAAGAACAGCAGCAATTTATGTGAAATGTCAATGAAATTATATTTGACAATTAATTACAGCGTTTACTCATTTCAATGAAATATTAAACTTGGTGGAACAATCGACGCTGATGTTATTTCATGGAAAGAATAAAAAGCAAGCAGTTGATGAATGGAGCGAACTTTAAAATGTTTTTTGCAATTTGTGGCTTCGTGGAATTTGTTTAAACTTTGCGAATTTTAATATAAATAAGGGTTAATTTCCCGTTAAATATAGTAATAAAATCAAAAAGAAATATTAAAAAACTGAAAAGTCAATAAAAACACAGATCTTATGAAAATTCTTCTCCTTTTTTTATTAGTAAAAATTTATCATTAAAAAATATGTTATTTAATACGTATTTATAATTGCGTAATACTGTAAATTATTTGGTAATTAAATTTGTTGTTTATTAGTTTTTGGTTTAGTTTAATTTTAATGAACTTTTCACAACTAAAATTTAAACTAATTTAAATATGATTTTACTTAAAAATTAAGTAAATAATAAAAAAATATTAAATAGAAATGGAATAGAAAAACTAAAATTAAAATTAAAAAAAATCGCCGACTGCGTTTCTATCTAAAAAATGCTATGAATTATGCTATTAATTTTTAAAGGATTTATTTAATAATCGAACAACAACATATTTAAAAAAATTAATATAATTTAACACAACTGAGGTTAAAATTTAATTAATGAAATTTAATTAATTCTTTAACTTTAGTTTTAAATAAAATGAAAATTGATTAAAATTGATTTTAAGATGGAAAAACATTTCTTACAAAATTTAATTTTTCATTACACAATTCAAACACAAATAAGCAAAAGATTTATAAATATAATTACAAAATAAATTATATAATAATAATTATAATAATAAAAACAAGAGTCTTTAAGGTATTAGTTATAAATTTAGCAGTCGTTTTAATGTAGAGTATTTCTTTTCAGAGAAAGGAATTCGATCGTTTAAGAATTCGCGTCAAATTGTGTCAGTGGCAACAGTAATTAGATTAATAACGAATATATTATTGACAACAACAACAACAGCAGAAGATATATCAACAATAAAAAACAGCAGAGTAACAATATTTCAATGAATGCATAAATTAAGTGAGGTGATACTTTTTTGTTTCTCTCATGCGATAAAAAGTGTCGTGTCTGTGCTAAACGAATGCATCAACCCAGGAAACGAGGAAATTTTAAAATATTACTAAATACCGATAAAAATAGATAAAAGAAATGATAAAAAAGACAAATCGTAGCAATAAGTTAAAAAGGGAAAAAGGAATAAAAAAAGGAAAGTAAATTTGTGTTTGAAAACTGCTTCAATGACGGAAAATTTGAGTGAAAATGGTGCGAATAAAGTTTTGAAAGCTTTTTTTGGTGCATTTTTGTGATCTGTATTAATCGACAATATAGTAAATATTTTAAAGTAATGAATAAATAATGTTAATTTGAGGTTCGTAATTAAATTATTTGCTAAACTCTTCATTGAGTCGTTTGTGCTCAAAAAAGTGCTGCACGTGATCACATTTAGTAACAAAAGTGAAATATAAAATTAATAAATACACTGAGATTATCAAAAATCTATTATAAATGTAAAATATAAAACGTTTCACTATTATTTTGAAATGTAAATATTGATTTTCTTTTTCTTTTTGATTTGATTCAAGTGTCGTTGGATAATTTTGTTTTTTTCCTATTGCAAACGACAAATTCACGATTGCGTCGCAGTCGCCGCTTTCTCTGTTACTGCGAGAAGACGAGTTCGAATTGGAACACACTTTTGCCGAATGATTCATTGCCGAATGTAAAACGAGTGATTGGATCAGCTTCGTGCGAATGACTCGTTGTATGATTGAGTGCAAACGTTTGTTGCTTGTGATTCCAATTGTAATCGTTAAACGCGGCCGTTTTTATTTCTTCCAGTGTTGCCACATCTGATGAAACTCATCACGTTTATTTATTTCATTCATTGTGGTTTATTTTCTCAGTTGTTGCGATTCTTCTCAATATTTTCCTCTTTATGACTGCAGAAAAAAAAGCTTATTATTTGGCCCATAAAATATGAGCGCATTGAACGAGGCTTTTTATTGTTATTCGTGTTGTTTGCTACGCTTCGTTGGCTCACTGACGGAGCTTCGACGACGCTGTAATCTGGCTGTCGGTCTCTCTGCTTGTCTCTCTCTTCGTTTGTCCGACTTTTGAGACGCATTCAAGAGAGCAAAAAGCAGAGAAGACGTCGTTTACTTTACATTTTCACTCAGTTGAAAACATTGTTGCAAAGCGTCCGAAATTTGAGCCGTGCAACTGACGTTAAATTTAATTTCCGATCCATGTTTCGATCTTAATCTGCAGATGCGACGTAGAAGGAGAAAAACAGGAAGTGAATTCGAGGAGGTGCGGGAGCGGAGAGACAAAAGATGGCCCACATCGAATGCTTCTTCTTTCCCCCTTTCGTTATTCGATATTTTTTCTATCGCTTAATGGATTTCATTATTGACAGTGATGTTGATATTGGAATTTTATTGTTGCTGTTGAAGTTTTCTGACTCATTTTTCGCTCTTGTCTGCTGCTGATGTTGGCGAACAAACGAAGCAACCGTGACGAGGTTTTTAATAGATTTGCTTCAGCCTGAACTCTTGTTTTCCGTTGAAGGTCTTTTATATCTGTCGGTAGTTTTGGATAAAGCGGCATTAAATTGGCCGATCTCGCCTGAAAATGCCGAAAGTTGATGGCTTCATTTTTCGTTGCATAAATTATTTCGCTTCTTTTTTAATGAGCGCAGCGTTTGTTACTCTCGCAGTCGGCCTTCAGCTGCTTTTCAAAGCATTTAAATCTCATGTTACTTGAACATCGGCATCACTACTACATGTCTGTCTTCTCTCATACATTTCGCAGCAATCGCAAAGAAAGCGACGAGCAAACAGCGCAGTTGCTACGCAGTCGGCAGAGTTTTGTTTTCGGGTGTTGCTCATGAAACTTTTTTACAATTTGTGTTCGTGGGTTGAGAGCGGCGACGGCCGAGTGTTTTCATATGTGTGTGTGTGCGTGATACTGCAAAGGAGCTACAATGAGTATACATTTTGAATGGCTGCAAGTTTGTGTGTGGTGAGTTCTGCGACTTTGTTGCTGCTAATTAAGTGCTCTTGTTCTTCTCCCGTTGCATTTCCCTCTCTCTTCCTGAACTATAACTCCAAGCAGAGTCCGAAAAGCAATTATTAAAGGTATGTAAAATTGTGTGTGGATGAAGATGACGACTCTACGCTCAGCTTCAGCTCAGCGCTGAGGAATTTTAAAAATCTGAAGCAGCCGACAAATAAAAAACTACTTTTCTCTTAACTCCGAGCCACTTATGCTAATGGAAATAAACAAAAAAAAAAAACAACCAACATTTCGATGGACTTTTGCGATGGTCTGAATTAAAAGTTGTTCAGCTCAATTTTTCGGTTATGTTTCAGTCGCATTTTCAACAAGCAACTCTTCTTCACCTCCCCTTTCCCTGCTGATGAATTGTTCGTCTTTGTATGTACTTCAGTTTTTGTTAAATGTTTGCATAAAAGTTGTTGCTCAAGTTTGTTGCTTGAGTTGATGTTGTTTAAGTTGTTTCGTTGTTCGATTGCCGAGTTTTACAAGTTTCGACGCTTTCTTCAAGCAGCAGTCATCGAGTCTGCCGTCGAGGTCAGTTTCGAGTGGTGAGAAAGGGAAGAAGAGGTGAAAAGAAGCTGTAGTTTACCATCGAGTGTTTGGATGAGGTGAAAAAGTGGATTTTGCAAGACTTTTTAAAGAGTTTTAAGCAAAAAAAAAAAAAAAAAAATATATTTTCCTACTCCTATTTTCTTAATTTTTAGCGTAAAGTTAGGCGTTAAGGGCTCAGAGTCATTAATTATATATTTTTCTACTCATTGTCTATTTGCATCTTTGTGGCTACTTTTCTCCAGAATCCCCATCGAGGATTCCATATAAAATAACCTTTATTTTTTCTGATTTTTGGATTTTATGTAGATTTTTTTTGCATGTGTTCAATCAAGCAATCAAAAGTTTAATTAATTTGCAGTGCAGTTCATTCTTTTCATAAGTATTTCATACATTTCATTAAACGAACAGAAAGAACAGAAACATTTTCGAGGTTGGCATCCATTTCCATTTCAGAGCCTCGCTTAGAGTCTGTGCTGTGGCTGGAAAACATATCAACTTACGTACATCATAACGACACAAAATGCAAGTCTTGCAACACGAACAAAATCGGCGAAAAAAGAGCGCAAACCGAATGCTTAATAAAGGTCAAAACGTTGGAAAATTGAACCAAAAAAGAACGAAAATGAAAACGAAAAGGGAAACGAAACAGAGAAATTATAGGTCAATGTGTGTGGTTAAATATCGGAAAGAATGCAAGGAATTCAAGACGAGTACAGAAAGGAACCAAAAGAGCAAAAATATCGATCGATCAACATGTCAAGTGTTCGATTCGCAACCGACGACATCACAAATCATCGCAGGACCTTTTTCGCAAGATGCTAGGATAAGAAAAGAGCTGCACAGAGAGTCGCAGCGGCGGTGGGTCTGTGCGGCGTCTGTGGGCGAGCGGGCGGGCGGACGGGCGGCTTGCAGCAAATACATACGAGATATTTAAATACTGATATAACGATACACGATACAGTCGATATATTGAAAAACATAGCTTAATTTCATCGCATGTCCTTTAATATTACGTAATGCAAAATGTTACAAAGTAAATGCTTATTAAACAACTATTATTCATATATATATAGAGGTAAATAACTGTACTGTAAATATGGAAATGTGTTTGTGTTGGTGTTCGTGTTCGTGTCGATGTCAATGGAAATGTATATAAATAACACACATTAAGAGGAAACGGTTCACAAACGGTACACAAATACGCAAATGCAGTGCCCACGGTTAGGCGTGGGCGTGGCCGAGCGCAATCTCTTCACAAATCTGTACAAACTGAAAATCAAAGTGGTTGGCAATGCAATCGAGCAGTCAAAGTTGCAGGTTTTCTTGATTCCTTGATCTTTTTCTTGCTTTTATTGGCATTACTTATGATAATTACATAACTAAGTGTGTGTGTGTGTATGTCGTGTGTGTGTCGAGTGTGCGTCGCTGTGTGAATAATTGATGCATTCGTATGCAAAGTAACGTTTCTAAGATCGCATATCCAATTTTTATACATATAAACAATTCATGGTGTTGTGTGTGTGAGTATTTATGGAAGTGTGTGTGTGTGTTTGTGTGTGTATTGGCAGGCAGTAAGTTGCTTTCAATGGTTGCTAAAAACAAACAAAAAGTGAAAACAGAAACGGAAGTGATATCAAAGAAAGAAGAAAAACAATCCAAAAACTGATACAAAACAAAAATTCAATAAATCGTTAACGAAAACGAAATGAAAACAACGAAAAAACAACGCCAAAAAGGAAGCCGAGTAAAAGAAAAGTGAAAAATCGAACGGATGCAATAAAATTTCAACGATGATGGATAGTAAATTAAGCAAAAGAACAGAAAGGAAGGAACAAACACAATGGAAAATATAGGAAAAGAGTCGTTCTCTCTACGAAATGTATAAAAAACCACCGAGCAAAAAAGAGATCAGCATACAAAAAAAAAGTACTTTGTATCCAAGCAACAACGGAGTTGGTTGTGATTGTACTAGAAACAGTAGTAGTAAAAGTAGTAAAAATAGTAGTATGTAGTTGCAGTAACAACAGTAGTAGTAGCAGCAAATAACGATGGGAATTTGAGCAATAATTGAACTCCCTCAGAAGGGAATGAAACCACAACAACAAAAACAGCGGCAGCCACTGCAATAAACGAACGCCTGAACGAAAGAGCGCACGAACGGCTCGCATGAGAGAGAGAATGGCTCGCATGAACAACACTCGCTGCTCAGCGACACACAACGATTTGCTGTTCTATGTTTAGGAAGCAGCGCAGCAGCAGCGAGGTGGCGTTAACGAACGCTGCAGGCAACGGAAGCTGAGCATTTAAATGGCACATGTCAGTGTTAAGCGCCGGATCCAAATAAATTATATTTGTTTTGGCAGCAAAACCTGTTTGTTCGTAGACTAATAAAGCGACGACGAACCGAAATAACAAGCGACATTTTCTAATTCTAAAAACAGAAAGGAACATTTTATAATTAATATTCCAATGGTTCGCTAAACGACGCTCCAATTTTTTTCATTAACATAAATTTCAATTTAAAATATAGTTTTTCAACGGAAGAAAATTGAATGAAATACTCAAGTTGGCAACTCTTCTCTCCGTCCATTTCATTCTTCTTGCATCCTTTGTTTCTGTCACTTGTTATTCTTACAAATTCATTCATTTTGTTTACATTTTTATTATTCAGATTTGATTATTTATTTCATCATCCACAAACACGAAAAATTTTTGTTTTTTTCCTTCCTTCTTCATAATTTTATTTCTTTTGCTCTTCCTTTGTTAGAAGAAAATTTGCAGGAACATTTGTATTTTAATAATTTCATTTCCGTTTTTATGTTTTCAGTTTTGGTCCAATAAAAATATAATTTAATTGTTTGTTAGTGCAGCAGAGCGAGAAGCGACAAACGAATCTTTATTGGAACACGACGAACATTAGGATTTCAAAGAACTCTTTCAAAGGCGTAATTAGTAAGAGCAGCAGCAACAGCAACAGTAACAATAGAAGAAAAAACATGCGTTGCACTCGCTCTCAGCGCAGCGACTGCACGCAGCGATGATGATGCCGAACGAAGATTCAGCCGATGCACTCGATGAGTAACGAACCAACAAGAAGAAATCTCTTTTTTCTGTTTTTTGGGAATTTGAAGTGATTTAATTAGAAGCAAATCGCAACTCGCTGCTTACTCCACAAACGACAATTGTTATGTGAACAAACGAAACGAAACGAAGCGCTCGATTGTCGCTTTATCGTCGTCATGTTTAGTAAATATAAAATTTTTTATTGCCATTCGACATGAGACTCGTTCAGCTCTCTTTACGATATATAATTTATGCGTAAATTTCTTCGATTGTGACTTTTATCTTTAAGAAAAAAAGGAAAATATTTTATGCTTTAAAGAGAAACAAGAGATTAAAAAGTTTTTAACTTTAACTGAATCTTAATTCAATTTTGTGTTCTTTAAAAGTCATTTAATTCTGTTGCACTGAACGTCAAAATGATGAAAAATGCGCCAACAAAGAAAAATAATTACTGTAAAACATTATTTATTCAGGCGTGCATTAAAACGAGGATGAACGATGACGATTTAATGATTCGCATTAACAGTAATATTGAAAAATTCATAAATAAGGCAATCAAGAGTTGAGAAAAAAGGAACGCAGACTTCGGAGCAAAACGCAGTCATTCGGCAAAATTGAAAAACACGCAACAGACACGAACTTTTTCGCCGCTACTTAGTTCGACGCGGAGAGGGTGGAAGAGGGAGGAGATGCGCAAGTAGCCGAATCTATCAAATGGCGAGAGAAACTCTGCTCTGTTCGCTGCAGCTGCACTTTATATATTCTATATAGGTACCACAAGATCATACGGTCAATATCGACCTGACAGGTAAAGGAGCCGATCGAATAGTCAGAAAAATGATGGAAATTCGAAGGTGGGCGAACAATTTACACCTTTAGTCAGTCAATGAACCAAGTTAATATATCATTGAGTCTATATTTTGGTGCGTCACACAGATATTATTATGCCTCAGCCAATTGAGCATCATGTGAAGTGATTAACTCCTTATGTAATTTGTCCTTCCTCTTGAATAGTTAATTCATTTAGTTCATTACTCATTCCACTCATTCCAGCGAGAAAATCATTACAATCGCTTCTGTGAATGAATACTTGATGCAGTGACTATATTCAGTTCATTATTGATTGATTCGAGTTCAACATGCATTGTACCTTGTAATGAGTCTTCGTTTGCAGAAGAATAAATAACGAAAAAGTGATTTAAATTGATTGCATTCAAAAAATGAGTTCCAATGAATAACATTCCATAATAAATAAAGTTATTAAAGACAACCAACGGAGTGTAAATTAAAGTGGATTCGGAACTTGGCCCGGAAATACATAAGCAAGCAAGAGGAGGACGAGAAGAAGCAAGTAGGAGAAAAAACGTCGAGTGTGGGAAGCGGTCAGGCTGGCAGCCAAATTTTCAACAGCAAAACTGAACCGGAGACAAAAACAGTCGCCAGAGCAATAAAAGTAGCAAAGTTTTAAAGTATTCAGTCAGAGAAGAGAGGGAGGGGGATGTTTCAAGGCTGCGAGGGGATGTGGATCAAAATTAAAACATGAGGAGCAGCAAAAAGGCGAAACGCAAGCGGAATTTTAATGAAATGCATTCGAATGCAAAATGAATGAAAGTAAATTAAGTAGAAAAGTGCTGGGCAACAACAACAACAACATTGACCGCTCAGTAACATCGCCAATCGACACCGACACGAACACGAAGCAGCCGGCAGCAAAGGACGCATTAAAGCAGCAGCGCAGTCGGCTTTGTTTGGGTATGTGTGAGTTCTTGTGAATTAAACATAGCGAAGGGAGGAAGAATAAATCAACCACAAACGAGACAAACGATGCGATAAGATACCGCAAAAAGAGGAAAACTGACAACAAGGGCGATAAAAAACGGACGTGAACGCTGAACACTCAGAAAAAGCCACTTTCTTTCAAAAATGTTGCTGAAGAGTAAAAATTAAAAAATAAATAAAGATGCTCCTCGTTAGTAGGTTAAAGGTCACAGGATAAAGAAGGCAAACATGAAAAAGTACGTAAAAGGTGATGAAAAAGATAAAACAATTGTTGAAATAAACAATCACAATAAATTCATTGCAGATTCATAAATCAATTCATTAAGTCAAACGAGTATTCATTCGAGGCTTCATTCGAGTGTTAATTCAAGTCTTCACAAGCTCAGAGACAAGAAAAACGGAGACGCAAAGCATTCGATTGGTGTTTATAAAGTTATAAATACGTAAAAAATTGCTTAATTAAATATAAAATAAAATTAAAATGAGATAGAATTAAATCTTATTTAGTTTTGAACAACGAAACGTGGATTTACAGAAATTTAGTTACCGAAATTTGCATTCGAGAAGTTATTAAAAATTATCATAAAAATATAATAAAACGATTAAAGAAGATTTTATCAAAAATGCATTACTGAAAAAAAAGAATTTAATTAAAAACCTCTTTCTTGCAAAAAAAAAAACAAGTTTTAATTAAACCACGTTTTTACTTTCCAACGAAATTCATTATAAATGAAATTCATTTGCTATAAAAGAAAATATATAAAAAAAGAAAAAAATATAAAAATTCACTAAAGGACTTGAGGACCTTTTTTCGTTCGTCTTTAAAAACACAATTAATTTAAAAAAGCGCTGTTCTTTGGTTATGGTCAAAAAGAAACTCGATCGAAAATTCCATTTGCTCAAAATTTCGCAGTTTTTTGGTGTATTTGACACCCGCAGGTCTAAAATCCCACGGACAAAAAAACGTTTTTGTGACGATCTATTTTTTCATGTCCCATTGTTTGCATATTTCGTTAACGTTTTCCTCGACGCGCTTTAAATTGCTGCATATTCTGTTTTTCGGTGCCGCTGTTGGTGATTTTAGTCGTTCATGCGCTGCAAATGAACTCAAATGGATTCGTGAATTCTTTTCGAACATGTGCAGCTCTCTGTTGCAGTTGTATTTACACTAAATTACAAGCTAATTTCTTAAATTTCTACTACAATCGTTTTGGGTAAAATAACAATTATTCTTTGCATGTGCGAGTTTTTAATTTTGTTGTTAAAATTTGAGAATATATTTACAACAAATAAATCGATGATTCATTCATTCATTGATATGAAAGTTTTAATAAATCTTAATTTCAACTCATTCTGAATTTTTCTTTCTATTGGTTGACAAATTTATTTTTTATTTTAATGTCGATACTGAAATAATTCAGTTTCTTGAAACAAAGATTAAATTAACAATGACGAAATTGAACTTTTGTTATGTATTTTTCTACCTAAGTTTCATGTAATTTAATTTTATTTTTATATTTTAAATGCAACTTTTAATTTATATTACGTTTTAATTTGTTTGTTATAATTTTATATTAATGCTTTGATAAAATTATTTTCGTTGTTATGTTTTATTTAAATGTTTGTTATTATTTATGAGAAAATTAGCTAATCTTTTCAAGTTTTGTTAATTTCTAGTTTATGTCCAAATTTAGTTGTTACTATAAATTTTTTTGCATTGTCATTTTTCAATGTTTTTCATTTTTATTTCCTTTAATTTAATTTTATTTTAAATTTATCATTAATTTTAATTTGTTTAGATCCGTTTTATATTAATTAAGTAAATTATATTTTTACTTTTTTATTAGTTATTTTCATTTACATTAATAATATTATAACATTATTAATTTCATTTTCTTTATCATGTTCAGTTTTATTTTATTGATTGCACTTAAATTCTTTTTACCATTTTTATTGATATTTTGATTTAATAATAAAATTTTAATTATTTAGACGTTTCTTTGGTCATTCTGTTTATTCTTCTTTATTCCAATTTCTGAGGTTTTTTTAAAATTTTTATTGAGAAACTTATTAACATTATTGTTTTGTTTTTGTTCGTCGGCTTTTAATTATTAATATTATTATTCGGGTTTTTGTTTATTAAAGATTTTATGAACTTCTGTTTTAATTTAGCTTTTAATTCTCTATTTCCAATACGCACCTTAACATCTTTTCATGAATATATTTTTAACTATTTTTATATTGTTTTTAGTGGAAGCTCAAAATTTTTAAAATTACTTCTATTATTTCTATTTTGACAGATTTTGTTACTTATACTTTAAAAACGATTATCTATGTTTGTGTACATATAATTTTGCTAGATTTTCTGAGTTAATTAATTATTTTATATTATTAACACTAAGACTAAATCCTCTGCGATCATATTTAACAGATTAGGAGAAAAAACAATTTTACAGAGATCTTTAAATCCTTGTTTTCCATTTAGACTACTCAAAACTTTTATAGCATACAGGAAGCGCGTCCTGTTTTATATGTACATGCAGATCTATATAATTCAATATTACTTTATGTTGAGTGGTATTTTACTATTCGATTCGCGTTTTAAATATAACTTTGCTCCATTTATAAATATACTTTTAATTGAATCTCATTATTGTCAATAGTTATCAACTTTTATAGTGGATTAATAGTAATTACAGATACTCACAGATACGAGTACCAACCTAAGCCCGATCCTAAATACAGCAGAATTCCGCGATGCTTTTTTAATTTTAATTTACTTTGCAAATGGACTCAATAACGAATTTTTACCGATTCTCGTGAGCTTAGATGTTATCTATTTTTGATTTATTCGATTATTCGTATAATAATATTAATAATTGTAGTTTTTGGTACCGTTTTCAGTAGTTTTTTGTGATTTTATTATTTGTAGTTTTTGTCTTCGACATTGAATGGTTTCTTCCAAGGCAGGTTATAAGAAAATAGATCAATAAAAGGCAATAGAAAGGGAATATCTAGTTAGAAATATGTAGGAATCATACTGAGTCGATGTATGCTCAATATTCGTAGGGGAAAAGGCAGAGAGATGGACTAAACCATATAAATATATAAATTATTTCTTTGAAAATTGATTCCGTAACAAAGTAAAGTTCATAATCAACAATTAAGCTCAAAATATCCTCTTCAATTGAGAGATTAACAAGATTGAAAGCACTTAAAATGTATTGATTAAATGTGGTATTGCTTCTATGCAAACACTTGAGATTATTTCAATCAGACACGATGATTTATGTTATTGAATTGTCGGGATAAAAGTCAGACTTGAAGAAAACTGGTGAAATTTACCTGGCAATGAGCTGTGCTCCAACAAAGCTCACAGCTTGCAGAGATTCCAGCCAACGAAATGATTACTAAAGAGGATGTTTGAGGGTTCGTCATTTGTTGTGGGGAAACTCAACCGCCGAGCCACTTCAGCAACCAATTTCACACCAATTTAAATTCAAAACCTGCGGGAGCAATCAATTCCCACGCGGTAATCAAGCTCCCTTCCGTGGCTTCCACGCTTCCCCTCGAGGGTGCAAATCAAAGATGCTGCGACAAACGAGTGCCGCGAGTGGCGCAAATCTAACAGAAACCCGCAACGACGATCGACACAATCAACCGCTAACATTCATATTCGAGGATGAAGGTCTCCCGGTCGTGGATGAGTGGCGCGGCGGAGGGGGCGCACGAGGGCGAGCGGAATGCCTCTTTGGGCATATTCGCCTGCGTCAACATGGTGAACGTTGCGTTGCTGTTGTTTGTGTTGGTTGCGGCTGAATGCAAGGAATGCGGCGACATTTTGCCGTTCACCAACGCAGCGACCGCCGCCGCGGCAGCAGCAGCTGACGATGACGACGACGAAGATGAATTTGTTGTCGACGAGCTGTAGTTGTAAGCGCTCAGCGACAGCCCCTCGACCCCTCCTCCCGTGCCGTAGTAGTTGAGGGCCGATATGTGCGGCGTGTGTGCGGTCGACGGCGACAGCGCGTTGTTGCCGCTGAGATGATGATGGTTATGATAATATTGTCGCTGTTGCTGCTGCGGCGGCTTGTGTTGCTGATAGCTCGGCATTTGATGATGTCGCTGCTGTTGATTGTGCTGAAATGCGGTGCGTTTTGCGGAGTTCTTGTAATCGGCGCGCAACGTGGCGGATTTTCCGGCAGCCGTTGTTGCTGTCGTTAGCGATGCCGACGCTGCATTGTCACCGTGGGGCGGCGGCGGGGCGTTGCGCAGGGCGATGAAGGCGTCAAAGTTGTCCGACGAGGAGGTGTTCGAGGCGGTGGAGTGGCGCCGCGCGTGATGCGACGAGGCATGCGGCAGCAGCTGCTGCTGATACTGCGCTGTTGTCGGCGTCAGCAGGTGCGGCGCCTGCTGCTGCAACAGCTGCTGGGCCGTCTGCGACACGGACGACGTGGACGACGAGGAGGTGGACAGCGAGGACGAGTTCACGGAGTTGGCAGGCGGGTGCTGCTGCTGATAGTATTTGCGCAGATTCTCCAGAATGTAGCGGTGGTTTGCGGTCGCATTAGCCGCGGCGAGCACGGATTTCGGCTGTTTGCGTTGCTGGCTGCCGTTCGCAAATACTTCAGTCGCTGGCAGCGCGCAATCTAAATCCTTCGGCAGCTGATTGGAGGTCGTTGCTGAAGCGCTGTTCACGGAAGTATTTTTCGTGGGGCTCGGAAAAAGAGTCGATCTGGCAACGTAGCGATTCCCGGGGCTGCCCGCCAACCCGTTAAATGCAGTGGCTGCTGCTGTGAGGCGCTTTGAGCCGGTGGGACTGTGGAGGCGGCGGACCGGCGCGGATTTCGTTGACGCTGCTGACACCGTGGACGTTGCGGACGCTTGTCGCTGATGTTGAGGACGTTCTCTGCTGCTTGTCGTCGCCGTCGCCGTCGTTGCTGCTCCGAGAAACTTAAAGCTGGCATCGTGGTCGCCGCACGAGTACATGCCTGGCGTCTGCAAGCTGTTCGCATGCCACTCACCCGCTTCGAAGCCATAGAAACCGCTTTCGTAGCCGTCGATCGCGCCGTCGTCCGCCCCGAAGTCGCGCTCGTTGTCGTACTCGATGGAGTTGGACTTCTTCTTGTGGCGATAGAAGTGCTCCAAGTAGCTCTCGTACTTCAGGTCCTTGTCGCGTTCGTCGTCGTCGGCGCCGTCCTCGTGATCGGAGCGGCGCTGAAGTCGCCGGTAGAAGGCGCTGTCGGCCAGCGTTTCATTGAACAGCAGCAGATGGCTTTCGTCTTCGTGCCCGGCGGCGTACCAACTGCTGTCGTTGGCGAGCGGCAGCAGCAGATTCTCCGGCGACGGATACTTCTCCGGCCGCTCGGTCGCATCGTTTATCAGGATGTGAATCTTGTCGGCGTAGGCGGCTGCTGCCGGATTGTGTCCAGCAGAGTTCCCGCGAAACAATGCCGACTGCTCTTTGCTATTCGACATAAAGACGTCGGAGCTGTCGTCAAGCGGCGACGCTCCGTTGCAGCGGCTTTCGAAGAGGTACTCACTGATGTCGGGGTGTTCGTAGCGCAACGGCGTGGTCCTGGCTGCCTGCTCCTGTTTCGCCGCACTCGTCGAAGCTGCCGCCGTTGACGTTGTTGGCCCACTGAACACCGAAGCGTAGTCGCTGCTGCTCATGGAGTCCGAGTGCGTCTTCCGTGTCGCCTGCAGCTCGGCAATCGGCGACGTCTCCAGATTTTCGTAGTTGGCGAAGATACCGCGCTTCCCAGAGCCGCTGTTTTCATTCTCAGCGCTCATTGGCGCCGCTTTGTTTGCCGACAAACTGCGCTTGTGCGTCTTTTGTGCCGACTGCCGCGCTCGTGGCGAAAATTGTTGCTTGCTTTGCCACTCCACCCGCTGCTTGGACAGACGAGCGCCTGACACGCGCCCCACCGAAACTGACGCGTCTGCTTGCCTCGAGCTGCTTAGCTGCTGGTCGAAGTTCTGCTCCAAGTAAGCGTCCAGGAAGCACAGATTCCGCGACAGATCCACTTCGGATTTGTAGCTCTTGTAGATCGTTGCGTGCGGGGCAGCGACTGCGTTGTCTTTGGATGACGCGCAGCGCGACTCGTAGCTGTTTATTCGCGCGCGGTCGCCGATGAATCTGAAGCTGTCGTCCTTGGACAGCTGGCTGAAGGAGCCGTTAGACTCGTTACTGTGCGGCTTGTAGCTGCGGCATTTGTCGCGTATCTTCTGAATGCCTTGCTTCGTCTTCGCCTGCAGCCGTTCGAAGTAGGAGTTCTTCGGGACGCTGTGGCTGCTCTGAATCGTGGTGGCTGCCGTTTCGTAGGCGCCGCGGATGCTGTTAATACTCCGAGTCCGGTTCGGATAACTTATTTTGAGCTTTCTCAGCTGTGGGGCGCCGTTCGCTGCAACCAGCTGACTTTCCGAAGGGGCCGCCGCCGCCGCTTTGTTCAACCTGCGGAGCGACAGTTGCTTGAACATCGGCTTCAGCTTCTTGTGGGTCTTGAGCGGCTTCAGGGTCGAGCTGCTGCCGCTGCTGCTCGTCTGGTAGTCTTGCCGCTCGAAACGTGCCACTGGCATGCCGTCGAGGTATGTGTGCTGCGGCGCTGTTTGCTGCTCCTGCAGATAGTAGCGCTTCTGCTGCTCCAGCTCGAAGAATCGCTTCAGCGAGCGTTCCGAACGCGGCTTCTTCCACAGAGGCGCAGATCGTCGCGCGCCGGAAGGGCAACTCAGCTGCGAGTTGACTTTCAGCATCAGCTGCTCGTCGTCGTCGTCGTCGTGGAAGATCGAGAAGGGGTTCGTGATGACGGTGCTGCTGTCGCCGATGTCGCGCTGTAGTCGTCTGGCGTCCGGGCTGCGTTTGCTGTTGCTGTCGTCCACCTGCTGCTCCAAGCTACTTAATGAGCTACTCGGCTTACAAACTACGGACTTAGTATCTAATACAACTACAACATCGGCCTCGGCTGCCGTCGCGCTGCTGCGTTCGGCACGCTGCAACCGACGACAGCCAACAATGTCCGTGTCTGATTTCGTTTTGCGTATGCGACGTCGAAGGGCGCCGCGCCGCTGTGACTCGCGCAGCGATTGCGACTGTTTGCGAAAGCGATAGAAGGGATTGTTGATGGTGAGTTTCTGCAGCAAGCACTGACTCTCCGAATCGAGGTGATCGGACGTGCTGCTGTTGCTATTGGAACCTAGCAACGCACTGAACTTAGGTGCGTCGTGCTGCGGCCGGCCGCTTTTCGCGCAGTCGAAACGTTTGCTAACCGAAGGAGATGACGTCGATATCGGTGTCATTCCCGACACCCCCCTGGACCCGAAAAACTCGTCCCCGTTCGCGTTGCTTTCGTTGTTGTTGCCGTAAAAACTGATGCATGCATTAATCGAGTCTACTTTGTTATTGTAATTAGTATTGTTATCATTATTGTTGTTGTAGTTGTTGCTACTATTACTGTCGTTATTACAACAAACGCTGTTGCCACTACTGATGTGTCTGCTGTTGTTTTTACTGCTATTTGTGTGACTTAAACTATGTTTGGTGTTGCTTTCGCAACTGACGATGTTTTGACTTTGACTCTTTGTAGTGTTCAGTGTTGTATTGACTGTTGTTGTTGTTGTTGCTGATGTTTTGGTTTCGGTTGTAGTTGTAGTTGCTTGAGCTTGCAGCAGTGTCTCAGGTCTTTTCAGGTCGTCCTCTAACGTCGCCGTCTTCCGCGTCTCTTGGCTGTCGTCATTCTCAGAGGTGTACTCAGAATTCTGTTCATATGTAGGACCGTCATGTGGTGTAACCTGGGTATTTGCGGCCAGGTCCACGTTCACGTTTCCGTCTTCGTCATCTTTTTCATCACTGTCGCTTTTATTGTCGGTGGCGTCGGTTGTGGCGTTCGTAGTGTCGCGATGTGGGTCTTCGTTGCTGTTGGTTGCTGTGGTCGTCGTCTGGTCACTCGTGCTCTGGTTGGAGGTGTGGTTGTTGGTGGTTGTGGGCGTGTAACTAAGTGCCTGCTAGACCCTAGTAGGCGGCTGTAAAATCATTGCAGCCATGCGTACCTTCATTGCTTCGGGCGATCCGTGTCCGGGATGCTGGTGGTGGGCGTGGTGCTGGTGCTGATGTTGGTGCTGGAAGCCGGCCGGAGTGGTGTAGATCGAGTCGCCCTGCGGTCCCGATGTGCTGTCGGAACGTGATTTCAAGTCGGCTTTTTCGCTGCAGGAAAACGAAGAAAAAAACACAATGAATAAGTTTAAAGTGCTGTGGCTTTTGTGGTGATGCTGCATTGATACAGTGACTGTAATACGCTGCGAAATGGAGCGATGTATAGTGATATTTTTATTAAAAACGTTTGAAATTGCATGAATATTTTTTCAACAACAAAAAGGAGTTTAGTAGATAAAAACTCTATAAAAAACTTTATAAACCATAGATAAAAAATCCTTGTAGGAAGCAACAAGGGTTTCCGTATCTTTATTAAACGTATTCTTGCATCCTTCTGATCCTTGTAGCTTAAAGTAATTGAATATTGAAACGCATCTAAGCGTTTCTCTGCATACATAAACATGTTTAAGCATGTTGCTGTCGGTGTGTGTGTGGTTTACATTAATTTTGCATTTTACTCACCTGTCTTTGTCGGATGATTTATAACCGGAAGCGCCTGCAAGAAACGGAAACAAAACGATACGCAAAAGAATTTCCATTAAAAACGTGAAAAAATGTATGTGTGTTGTGTATCCTAGGAAATACAAATACGAAAAAGGAACTACAAGCGAGACAATAAAACTGGAAGTGAGTGAAGTGAAGACGAGGAGGAAAAGACGCGCACTACGAAGTGGGCAAAATTAGTTCTGTTCTGCTATTCATGATTAATGGGAAACGCTGCGGTGTATATATTTTAAATTTTGACATTTGCAGGCGTTGAAAAGGCGGACAGCGCAAAGGGTGGAGGGGAACATTACAATAAGAAGATAGTTATGGGTCTTTGAATGAAATTGTTGAGGTTTTTTAGATAAATGAAAAACTGGCAAAATTAAAAATAATTTGTTGCAAAAGGGAAGAATAATGAGCACGAGGTCGGCTAAGGGAAAGAGAGAAGACGAAGAAGAAGCAAAAGGGGTGAACATCAGTAGTAGCAGAAGTAGTAGTAGCAAAAGGAGTAGTAGTAATAGTAGTATTAGGAGTATTAGTACGAGTAGTAGTAGGATTGGTAGTATTATTATTATTTTTTTTTCTTTTGCTGTTTTATTACAGGATGAGAAATGGTAAAAAACGGGAGTAACGATCTTGAAAATCAATAGCTCATCAAGA
The DNA here is from genome assembly GCA_937620795.1 of Thecophora atra. Classification (NCBI taxonomy): domain Eukaryota; kingdom Metazoa; phylum Arthropoda; class Insecta; order Diptera; family Conopidae; genus Thecophora; species Thecophora atra. Next base: position 37,705,033 of record OW569401.1, read on the forward strand.
TCCCTTCTCTGGGAAAATTAAGGCGATCAATTCTCAGTGAACACCATTAAAAATAATACTTTACTTAAAACCTGGCCTCATCGGCACCAATATCAATTTTAATAGGTTTTTTATGGCAATTGAAGTTTTGAAATTTCTTTGCGGGGACATCATTTCAACAGAGATCCTTTCACCTAACAACTTCATGAAATCACCGTGAAGACAAACATACATAGAAAAACAAAACTTTGAGTTCGTGGTGTGGATCACGTTCGTGGGAAAAGGTCGCAATAGCTTGGATGCGACCCAGTTGCCAATCGGACGGGAAACATGGGTAATATTCTTGCTCTAAATCGATCCCCTTCGTCGCCTTACCATACCCAGAACACTCACGCACAGCACACAAATTGACAGCTTGATTGACAGCCAACAAATTGAAGTGGATCGATTGTGCCAAAAATAAAAAGAATCGCCTTTCTCTGATGTCCTCTATGTTCTATGAATGCTTGAGGCTGGGACTGTGCGTGTGTGTGTGACTTTACTTGCACCTCTGCCTCTTCTAACAAATCGGAATAAGCTCCATACGTAGACAGTTTATAGAAAAGTTTTAATTAAATTGAAAAGTTAGGCCATCGAGGAAATTAATTTAATTGGTTTCATGAAATGGACAGCAACAAATAGAAGCAAACCTACACACTTAATTTGGAAATGAATGAATAAGGATGCTCTTCTAAGGGAATTTCTGTTTCGAGCAACTTTAAAGTATTTTATTAGGAATCACTTCGTTTGAGAGAAACTCTTCAAAACGAAAACTTTGTATAGAGACTGCGATGTTTATTTCAAAATGCATCATTGCTTCTATGAAGCATATTCTGAGGTCGATTTTAGGATCTATTCGAGTGTACTTTCGTCCAAATGTGCATTTAGATCTGCGTTGAAGCTGTTTCGGAGTCTTTTTTGCACTTCCAATGGAAGGGGAGTCCATTTCGGAACCTTCTTCAAGGTCTTCCTTAATATCATACCTTTTAATCGTTTCATGGTTGCTTTTTACGTTAAAACAGATTTCTAGGTAATTTAGAAGTGATGCCAGAAGTCATCCAGAGGTAAAAAGTAACGTTTTTCGCCCTTGCAGAAGAAACTCCTCAAAGATTGTTGACGCAACTCAATAAACTGAAACTTTTCGGAAGGTTTAACGAATAATACAACCTTTCAGCGCATCTTAAGTCTTACGTCTTAGGGAAATAGAAATGGTAATAGAAGCGAACATGGGTGGGGATTTTCTAGAAGGAGGAGGAGGACTGAAGAAAGTTTTCCAAACCAAAAAGAAGTTCGCATTAATGTTGCAAGATGAGGATTGGATCTTTCGTCACGCTACAAAAGTTTTACTTGACTTTATTTAATCTGTCTGTGAATAACCAAAAGCTTATCTACATACATCCACAGTCTGTTCATTAGCTGTGACTTTGAGCTAGCAAATGTTTTAAAAAAGATACGTTTTCACTCCGCAAATTGTTCGACTGTAAGTTTTGCACTTAACGGATGGACGTCCTTTCGATGAATAAAATTAATTATTCGCCGAACCTGGAATTTCGTGAGGGTGCCACGAAAAGACATACAGACCCCTTGATCGTCTTAGTCTTAATGAGATGCTGCAGAAAAGGGACCAAAAATAGTTTCATTAATTCGCACAGATTCAAAAGTATCTATAATGAAGTTGAAAACCACGAAAAGGAGTTGCTCAGAAGGGGAAGAAGAAAGTATAGGGGAAGGCGAGCGGAGGAGGCTGCCTTTCACTTAATTTAAAATGGCAGACGTTCGAGTCGACTGTGGTAATTTTCGTGGAAGATGCGACACATTTTCTTCAGTTCCTTGCATTTTTAGATGAAAAGATGAGATGATGATTCTATCTGGCGGCTTTTACGCCTTGCGTAATTACGAGGAAAAGTGAATTTACACTTCAATAAGCTTAAATTTAAGCCTTCAAAGGGAAACGCATCAAATGTTGGGAAGAGAAGCGACGATACTGACGCGATATGAAGAAACCTCAGGTCGCATTGAATTCGGAGTTTGGAAGGAAAACGAGCTCAAAAGACGGCTGCATAAAAAAAAACCAAAATCTCACAGAGGATTCTCAATCTCTCGAATGAAGGAAGCTTTCTCTTAATGAACATTTTGTCAAAGCAACTGATATCCAATCGAAAGAAGAGATTATAATAATACATGATTAAATGAAGCATTTATTGCTGTCAACATGGCCGACTTCTACTCACCTTTGAAGCAGCATTTTTTACTGCGCACCGCGTAAATGCAGAGACAGATTAAAATCAAAATGGCGGCCAAGCATCCGCCAGCGATTCCCAGCAAGTAGCTCATCTCCAAGGGTTCTACACGATGTCATCAATTTTTTTAAGGATCCGCGATGTTGCAACAGTGATGATGATGATTTGTTTATCGTTGTCATTTTTACGGTTGCAGTTATTGTTATTATTGGTGTTTATGTTTTTTGTTGATGGCGGTTGTGATTGTGGTGAAAATTTCGGTTTCCATTTTCCGTTTTTAATGTTTTTCATATGTCGCAATTTAAACAAAAGTTGATATCGAGTTGCGGTCGTGGACGATGAAAAGGGGAAAAACACCGTGATTATTTGTTATTCAAACGATTAAAAATTCAATAGTAAAAATTGAATTTTTGAGTTCGATATTAGCTTTTGTTAATTTTATTTTTAGGTTATAAATTTATTATTTACATGTTAAATATATTTGCACATACAACAGACACAAACACATACACACAAACACGAAAATCTTAGATATTGAAAAATTGGCATTACTTTAATTAAGGGAATTATAATAAAAACAATAATTACACGAAAACAATACCATTTTTCATATTTAAAGCAATAATAAATAAATAAATTGAATAAATTTTAAGCATATTTGAGAAAAGAATTTCATTAATCTAAAATCGAATGAAAACATGAAATACTTGAAAGAATTAAACTTATATTAAAACGAGTTGTAAATAAATAAAATGTAAAATAAATGGGTAAAAATTTTAACGAACTACAAGTAATAATAAATAATACATTTTAATATCTAATTTGAAATGTGGAATTTATAACTTAAAGTTTCGTTGTAGAATTAAAGAAAAGTCCGCATAAAGACGATCTGCACAAGGGCGAAAAAGTGTGTATAATCAGAAATAAAAAAAGTCATGGAAAAAATAAAATATATTTGAAATCTTTTCCATACGCTTTCACTGTTGGTAACTCTTGCGTTTTGCTATTTGCCTTTTAATTTCATTTCACGTCAAAAGCACGACTGAAATTCTGTTTCGTTCAATTAAATTATAATCGTGTATGCAATCAATAAAAGTCTAACTATTAATTTATGCAAATGCAATTGGATTTGCGCAGCAATTAAAGCAATCGTTCCCATTCATAAATTGTGCGAACCGAGTGCGTGACATTCTGATTAGATTAGCTGAAGCGACGCGACACGACGGCGCTGCTCACCGAGTGATTTTCAGAACTTTTGAATGAAGCTTGGAACGAACTTCGGCTGATGCAGGGCAGCGCAGCGTACGAAGGAACGTCATTTCCTGTGACAGAACCGACAGATTTTGAAAGTTTTGCCAATTGGAAAATTTAATTCAATTCTAATTCAATTTCACTTTAATTAAATTTCAAAGTATTTCACTTAATTTAAGTAATTAAATTTCAATAAAATTATCTTTAGATTTATTTATTTTTCACCATGTTGAAACTTTGAAAGCACACACACTCATACACACAAGAAATCTGTCTTCAATGTTAATAGATTTGAAAGTAACGCAATGCAATTGAAGAAATAATGGAAAAGTGCGATGGCGGTCAAGTGAAAAAATGAGAAAATGTTCAATGCTGCACCTGTAAACGTACCCTCCACACTCAAATGAATGGCGTGTCTGTCGGTGCCGCGCTCGTTCTCCACGACGAGGTAGTACGGCCGGGAGTCGTGCTCGTCGGTGCGTTGGATGTGCAGCGTGGACAAGTAGCAGTCTTCGCGCGAGTCCTGGCTGACGTCGTCGGCTCGAAAGCGATCTGAAAACAACGGAAACGAGAGCCAGAGCGTCAGAGATATGCGTGGATGGAGAAAGTAGAGACGAGACGGGAATTTAAAGCGTAATATCAAAAAATAAACGATAATTGAGATTATTGGCGTTGTTGTAGTTGGAGCGTGTTCCGTGTGTGTTGAGAAACGTCGACAGTTCGATGATTGCCCATAATTCACCCACATAAAACAAACACACACGCACACATCCATATACATTGCCCACACACACAGGTGCACCACATCGCATGCGTTTATTAAGGTTACACAAATTTTAATTGTGTGAAAAGCGGCCAGCAACCAACACCGCGGACCACGATGATGATGAAATGATGATAATGATGACGAGGAGCATCGAAATTGCATTCAATGTTTATTTAATGTAATTTTGTAGTGTGTTATTTTGAATGTACAAATTTTAACATTTATTATTATTTTTGTTGTTATTATTATCATTTGAATTTTTATTATTTTTGGTTTTGATGTTTATAGCAGTGATGACGATGATTAACCATTATTGTTGTTGTTGTTGTTTGAATGATTTTGTACCATTTTTTGTTATATTGACATGAAAAGACAGAAAAAGAATACAGAGAAAAGAAAATATTTAGTTTCTGTTTCATTTTGAATTTTAAAGTAATTAAACTAATTTAATTTTAATATTATAAAAAGGAATAGAGAAGAAAGACTTCTAACGGAAACCCTCTTTTTATTCAGACCTCAACATCGACGTCTACCAAGAACTTTCGCCAAGAAACTTGCTCTAATGACGACTGGACTCAGCTACTCTCGTATTCATCTGTATGTTTCCCTTCTATGCTTAAAGACTAAACGCCAACTTCATCCAACTTCTTAATCTAAACTCGACTCCGTCTTCGATCCACTGCTGACTTCAGCAAAGCCAAAGCACCGTGACCAAAACCACAACGAATTCGATGGCAGAAGGCAGCAGAAAAGGACTCGTGCTTCGTTTCTAAAGTTCAGAGTCTGCTCACTTATTTTCTCGCTATTTTCGTGTCCGCGGTATTACGTCACTTCAGCTCAATGCGCTTCCAACGCGTTGATTACGTGATGAACACTCGTCTGTTAGGAAACCGTGAAGAGCTTTCAATTGTGGGTTGGTCAATCAGTTGGGTTGCGTTGCGTTTAACTCAATGGAAAGTTTACGGAATTCGCCGATGACCGCCCCACCTTTAATGCCCCTTTTCCCCCCGAGGATTATCGCTTTTCTTATCGGAGCGACTTTGATTGTTTTCGTGCTTCGTTCTTTTAGCTACAAACTAAAACAATTCCTAACACAAAGCACAATATTTTTGAGTATGGAAAAGTCCTTCATTACCAAAAAGGTTTCCGTTCAAGCCATTTCCTTCCCAGAGTCCTCAAAAAATTAAGTATTAAAATAAAGAATACCTAAAAATGCCCTTCATTAACTTCCTTTTGAATACTCACCGATTCCGGAACCGGCCTCCAGCCGCAGGGAGCCCCATTCCCAGGCAACTCGGAGCGGTCTTGGGTCGGCGCACACTACTAGCGACATGCTTGCAGGATCGCCCCGCTTCACGGACACGGTGTGCATAGAAGGATGTAGACGCAGTACCTGAGGAGCACCTGTGGGAAGAAATGAAAAGAACAGATGTTTAAAAGTGTAAAGAAAGCTTCCAATTTAAATTTCTTGTCAAAATTTCCTGAGATTGGTTCCTTTTTTGGTATTGGTCAAATCAGTAGCAGTAATTTACTTCTAATATATCGACATATTACACTCTTGCGTATATTTATACAATTCCGAGAGTTTTTCAGATTTAAAGTGGAGTTTCAGAAGTCATCTTAAGGTTTTCTGGGTGTTTCCAAATATTTTGATGATGAAAGAACTAGAGGCTGTTGTCTTTAAGTTTACCAATTCTGGTTTTATTCCTTAATAGTCCTTATTAAACTTTATTAGTCTCAAATTTGTAATAACTCAGAAGTTTTTAACATCACTAAAATGCATTAGAGCCAAAAGGAATGTCTGTTAATGATTCCGATGGAATAGTTAAGAATGCTGAAATTTCGATGAAGTTGCTTCCATTCCCAAACTTTTTTATATAAAACGTAAAGTTTATTTAAAGAGTTCATTTCTAAGCTTTACAGTCTATGGAGTCCGAACAAACAGTCGTTTTCCTCTCTTTCTTTGCCTCTTTATCTAGTTTTTCCACATCTCTGTCTATAGTTCATTCTGCAGTCGGAATGTCGGTACATTTGTCCGTCTATTTGACACTCTACTGGGTACGTCTGTGTGCAGTGATGATCCCAGCACCGTCATCTCATTTAGAAAATGTATCCTTTATATGAGTTCCTCTCTAAATTCCTTAAATGCTCTCTTCTAATTAGCATGTCTCTCACTCTCGTCTTCCCTCTTCCTTCTGAAGGATCTAAAAAATGTGATGCCCTTAACATTTTTTACTGTTGCTGAAGAGTTGCTGTTGTTGAGTGCTTCTGGTCAGCTTAGGTACTTTCGACCAAAGCTAATTGGTCAAGTACTTAAGGTAAATTATTTTCAATTCAACTCTTCGGTTCTGTTCGTCTACTTTTTGCCATTTCGCTTTTGATAAACTTTGTTGGTTCGTTGTTCTACGTGAGAGGTAAATCTCAGCATTGAATCGGTCGTCTCCACGAAAGGGAGAAGAAAGAGCACCAGCCAATAACAACAACAGCTGCTCGCCTCTGCCCCAGGTTCTTTAAACCATTCGATCCTCTTCTTGCAGGTGAAGAGGGGTGGAAATGGGCCTGGACATGGGTGCAACTGGGACAAAGTAACAAAACTCACATCTAAATCCAGTTGCACGCTCCACGCTTGTTGCAGCTCAACGAGGAGGAATAATTTATTGCGCCGATGCTCGAAATTCCCGGTCAGAGACGTGGAGCAGGGAATATCAGGCATAAATCTGGGCACCTGCAACCGTGGCGCTAAAATTCCCATGCTTAGCGATGGCCCACAATAGCGATGATGTGTGGATGGAGGAAGGGTAAATTGCGCTGAACGGAAAGGAATCGAACGTTTAGCTTGAATCCTTAAAGTTTTTGCGTGGTTTCAATGCGGTTTTTGCTGCTCTTTTTTGGATACTCTTTTCGTTGCTACTCTTTTTGTTGCTACTCTTTTTGTTGCTAGTTTCTGCACTCTTTTTTAGATGAACTCTGATGCATTGCAATCCTAGCTAGTTTTTTATCGTTCTTTTTTGAGGCATACGCTTTCTCTCTCTCTCTTCTGGATGTTTCTTTTTTACCCTTTCCTCGACTCCTTTGTTTTATTGTCTGCTGCTTTTGTGGTTCTGTTATTTTATACAACCCATTTCCATACACAACGTGGATAGACATCATTCCCTCGTCCACGTGTACAGCCTTTCCAGAGTCAGCTGGACAAGAGCAACGCACCCTGTATGAGGTTAGGGTCCGAGTGATAACATGGTCAGTTGAGTGTAAAATTTATTTTGTTGCCAACAAAGACAACAACTTGCAACATTAATAGCAGCAACAACAGAAAAGAAGTACAAAACCCATAATGAACACAAATGTTTTGCAGAATTCGGTTTGTGAAGTCGACGTTGAGTTATGTATGTGACTTGAGCAGCTGTCTCACTCTTCTCCACCTTCCCTATCTCCTGCTCAATATGTTCGCTTTATAAGTACATATGTATGTGTGTTTTTGTGGTAGTGTTGCTTCCGAGGCGTGTTTACTTTGTGGATAACAGTAAATTTTAACATTTTCGCTATGTTTTGCGGTTCTTAAAATATGTCTTTTTTTCACTGTGTTGGTTTTTCTTTTCATAAAGATAATTTTCCTTTATTTGCTGAGTGGCTGTCAATTTAATTGCTTCAATTTTCCCCACTGAATCCGTGTGAAATCGTCTTTAAACTATTCTCATTCTACTACTAATTTAGCTTCACTACTAATTTAGTATAGTAGTGAAATACTGCATTCTACTCTATCCTCAATTAAATTTCGCATTAAATTACGTTTTGTTCCACTCCTTGATTCTTTATTTTTCTTTTTCTGGTTTTAATATTTCTGTTGTTGTAACATATTTCGCCTCAGGGTGGTTTGGAGGCGATGGCGAGGGCCAGAGTTGAGTTGTGGGCGGTAAGTTTTGTGGTTTTGTTTGTTTAGCATCCGTTACATCGGTTTCGGTGGCTGCTGCACAGTTTTTTTACCCATTTCTCGTGCTGTGAGTTTTTGCACTCGTGGATGAAGTATCGCTGCAGCAATTTTTTGCGGTTGCGGTTTCGATCTCTATTTTGTAAAATTTCCTTGCATTTTTCCTCATACACAGGCACACACTCACCCACACACGTGCTGCTACACACATATATATATATATAAGTATATTCAAATAAATGCTTCACTTACCCACAACCTGCAGCGAGATCGGCTCCGATATGGCAACCCTTTCCTGGCCGTTGATGTAGCTGGTGGCGCGGCATTCGTATTCGCCTTGATAGTCGTACGTTACGTTGTCGATAACCAGACGCGCCTCGCTGCCCCGTTCAACGTATTTGGATCCGTGCGAAATTCTGGAAAACAAACAGAGCGACAAGTGTGAGTGGAGCAGAGACAGCGATAGTCTTAGGGAGAGACAGAGCGAATGAGTGATGTGTTCCCATTTTCAGAAACGGAAACGTAAGAAAGCCATAAAAGCACCTCATACATTCAAACATGAAAAGTTCTGAAACAAAAGCGCCCACGATAGAACTCCGACGATGTGTGTGTAGTCAGGATGTTTGTGGGCAGAGGAGGAAGTGGTGGTAAGGGGAGGAGGAGATGCGTTTAAAGAAAAGCTCTATGCTTCGGCTTTAAAGAGCGAGGAATGCAGAATTCGCTTTTAAGAGGCTTTGAAATGGGAGAAGCTATGGAAAAAACCGATGCACGCGTCGGCTGAAACGTGTGAAAAGATTGCATTAAACGGAGCTGTGAATTTGGAGCATGATTTGGTGAAAACTACGACTATTAATAAATATTTCCATCGACTTTTAGCCTTTCAAAATTGATATAAAAAGATTAATATTCCCTTCATTCTTTGAGAAATCGAGGAATTATTTAAATACGCGAATTCTTATAACCAATTTATTTTAATGAGGATATTTTTAAAACTTTTCTGCGTCTTTTTTTCTGAATGAACGATTTGTTTTTCCGTTTGAATGAAAAGATTTTGAATGCTTTCTGTTGTTGGCGGTATTTTCTGCATGGCAACACATGTTAAAAGCACTGCAGCGAGTTTTTAATTAGGAAACCGTAGAAGAAGAAGAGCAGGGCACCACCAACGAAGGCCACAGGGAAAAATGCACGTGGAATGCGGTTTTGATGCACCGAGAAATACTGATGCAGTGGTTGTGCTTCATCTCTATAAATTCCACGTCATACAAAACGGTTTAATTAGCTAAATGAAGTCAATTTGAAGTCTTAAATTACATCTGTTCCTTCGATTGAGTTGGCGGAGTCAATCAGGAAGCATGAACACGGCTACTAATCAAGCAATAAGGCGATAAAGTCCATGGTTATTCGTTCGCTTCGCTACTTCACACGTGATCCACGTGATTCCATCCACCCACCAACGATTTGCACCATAAAAATTGTTGCATTCAACACACATGTCTCATGCCCATATCCGCTGCGTCTCTTCTCTCTCTTTTCATCTTCAGCGCCTCCTTTGACAACCCTTTTAATGCCACTTTGATAGCAGATTTTCGCTCAGCGTCTGCAGCTATACAGCAAAAGGATTCTACTGCTTCTGCTGTTGCTAAAGTGATTTTTAATTTCATCGCATGGAACCGTGAAAAATCGCACACAATTCTTCTTGCGATTCTCAGCTGCAGAGCTCCGCATTTCGGTGAAATGTTATCAGGTTTAATGAAGAAATCAAGGCAATTTGAGAAATGTGTGCGTGTGTGTGTGTGGCTATCGTCTTTCATTTCAGCTGCAGCGAAGCATTAAAGTCGCTTTGACGGGAAAACGTGATGAGAAAATGTAATACGGATCCATGTGCAAGCAACTCGCAACTTCGTTTGGGAAAATTTAATCTCATGCTATAAATATTTTTATGTCATGCTAGATTTGTTGCTTCATTTGATGAGAGCTATTTTAATTGCAAGAACGGAGGCAAAATTACAAACTTAATTCGAGTATTCAAAGTTTTATGAACTATGAAGTTTTCGTAACTCGGCAACTCCACTTTTTGTTTTTCTACATTTTCCTTTTTCCCCTTCAACGGTATTAAAAATATTATAACCACACAAAAAGATAATTAAAGACTAGTGAAAATTTAACAATTAGAGAAAATCTCTTATAGCGAAACTACAAACGCAACTTAATTCAAAGCATTTGACACCCGCAGCTAAATATTTTTTCCCAGAAAAAGAAGCAGACGAAGAAAAAGAAAAATCAGCGCTCATCTTCTTTGTTTAACAGTTTTTTCGCTGTTGCTGTCTTTTTCCTTTATTAGTTGTTTGATAGTAGTTGCCTTTCATGGGCCTTTCTTTTGAATGGTTTTGTTCATTGCTTCAGCGCCTCATTGCGAGGATTCGTTGCAGGATGTGGGCGACGCCGACGGCGAGAAAAAATTGGATGGTTTCATTGTTGGTGTGCCATTTGGATTTTTTTATACCATGTTTGGGGAAAAACGTGGTACCGAATAAAAACAAAGCGGCTATAAATACGGTAACACCTACGATACCCTATCTTGAGCGGGCCTGACGTAGATGCTACTAAAATAACTGCTAAAATTTGACTAAAATTCCCCACGTACCTCCAGAAGTAGGGAAGACTTTGCCGCGAGAACTATATTGCGAATCAAACCTCAAAATAGGCATACAGTCCAATCCTTTGTTCACTTTCTCAATCCGCCACAGACAAATTCTACCACGAAATGAATATTTATTCTATAGGTACCTCTGTTAGACCTTTCATGCAACCATGAACCTGAAGCATGGACCGTAGAGTGTCCGCGTTAAAAAAAAAATGTGGTAAGACGAGTTTTTGTTTCTGAAACAAAGCCGTAACGAAGTTTAAAATGGATTTCGGAGTAGAGCACCGAAGTACGGTGGTTGTCTCCCCGGCGGCGGTCCGCAAAAGTTTTCGCTCGCTCCGCTCCAACATAGATTGCAGAGTGGTATACCTAGTCCTTGGTACAGTGGTTCTGATTCCGTCTACAACTGACAGAAATCGACAAATTCCATTTTCGCTGATTCCTTCCAGAGAAAACGTAGTTTTTTCGTTGATTGCCCGCCCCAATTGGAAAACTCAAACTCCGAATTAGAAGAAAAGAGTAAAAATCCATTTCAATGAAATGAGTTTATTGTATAGCGATATCATGTAGGTTTTGTAGAAAATACTACTTTTTGTTACGAGAGCTGAACGGACGTTAAGAGCCGAGCCGAGATGAAGACAGACAACCAAATAAGTGAGCCAAATAGAAATGATGGACAAACTTTTGTTCGCTGCTTTTGCCGAAGGCGATGTTGATGGTGCGAGGAAGTGGAAAGCGGATTCAGGGTGGAAAGTGTTCGGATTAAAACAAAAACTCTTTATTTTTGTAGAATGCTTTTGTGTTGGTCTGTTGGTTGAATAAGCTTCCACTAACTCGCTTACCTTTGAACCCATTTATAGTTGGGAGCGGGGTTGCCCTCGGCGACGCACTCGAAGGCGGCCGGACTGAAGAGCGGTGCTGTCGTCAGTCGGTCCGGGCCGGCTGAAAGGATTTTTGGTGGATCTGCAAAAGAAGAAAATCCATGAAATGGCGGGTTCAGTGAAACCATACACACACACTAGCAGCGAGGTACGTACATTTAACATCCAACTGCACGGAGAGCTGCTCCGAGGTGCCAACAGAATTTTGCGCTTGGCAGGTGTAGAGCCCGGCATCACGCCGTCCGACGGGTCGGAGCTGCAGAGTTTCCTGCGGAAAGGAGAAAAAAAAGGAGAAATAAGAGAAGGACAACTAAATAGGAACCGACAAAATCTCAACAAAACATTGTATTTGTTTTGCCCATTTTAGCAAAGTAGACGAATTTAAAGTTGATGCGCCACGCTTCGCAACGTCCATCATACTCCGTGACTCACCTGCAGACTGGAGATTTCGGAGCGCCCCGCCCGCCTCCAAACGATGCTCGCCGGCGGGTTGGCATCTGCCACACAACGCAGGATCAGTGCATCCTTATCCTCTTCCAGGTCGATTTCCGGTGAGCCAATTAGACGAATGGACGGCGCATCTGTGTGGAGGATGGTGTACATGGAAAGAAAGACCGCCGCAATGATGAGTACGAGATGCAGCAAAATTGGAAATGGGGAAAATTGCAGTTAATTTAATTGAATTACAAGCAGATAGCTTTTGACCTGAAGCCAAATTGAACAATGGCAACGACGACGAGGATGACAGACAACACGGACGATCCGTCGCTTCACTTAGTTAATTGAATTGTAGCAAATTGAATAACAAAGTGTAGACTTTTTTGTGGATGCAACATAAACTAACTCAGCAATTCGTCGAGGTCGGCCGTCGCTGAAGGACAACAGACGATTTTCAAGAGGATAACGATTTCAGGAAATTTCAACCGCAAATGCGACAATTTCTTAATAGAATTTTCAAAGTAACAAAACTAGATACAATTCAATCCTTAAATTTTCCCAGAAAGAATCACGAGGCGGCTTTTAAGGTGCTATACAACTTGTTTAGAAATTCTACCCATTCTTTGAACCCTTTATCTTTACAGACTGTACTTATACTTACATTTGATGTCCAAACGGGCCTCCACTGGCACGGACTTTGCTGAATACGATTCATGGAAGGCGAGACAGCGCAACATATCGCCATGCCGCTCCCGCATCGCTGGAACCTGAACCACCGATGTGGCTGACCAGGTGCGCGAGTTGTCCGGCTCCGTGGAGTTGACTTGGGCGTGAAGTGCTGGAATCTCTTGGTCGCCTGAGAAAGGGAAGATTTTGTCATCATTCAATCAAAATATATCACCGGACAGTACGTACCTAAATACCAACTAAGAGTTGCTGGAGGATTACCGTAATGGGAAACGCATTTTACAGTCGCTGATGTCCCCGAGTCGGCGGTGATGTTGTGCCCGGGCGGAACATGGACTCCTTCGTACTCGAGTCGCGGTCGTTGAGGAGCAACTATGAAATTAGATTTAAATGGAGAATAAGCACAAAAGAGTGGAAAAAAGGAGGAGGAGAAAATAATTCCGAAGACCGTAAGCACAGGATTCAAGGTTAGATGGTTCTCTAAATTTTCTAGCGGCGTAAGGAAGAAAATCAGCATGTGTGCTGTTACTTGAACAGGTGTCAGTACCATCAAATACTGAACGACATCTGCAATTCTCTTTACCTCCTTAGAAACCTATTGCTTTTCCCTCCTCTCCTACGATTGTAAATGACAGACGTGTTGTTCCACTTACCACGTACAACCAACCGCACAGGCTGACTGGTCAAGGCGTCCTGCGTCGTAAAATCACTGGCCGTCACCTGACACTCCCAGAGGCCATCATCGAAGTCGAGTGTGGCCGAGCGTATCCACAGAGAGCAGTCGCCTCCGATCTGCGCCGGCGGTGGCAGCAGGTCCAGGTGCAAGCCGCCACTTCCGCTAGAAGGACGTGCAGCCCATTCGTACTTCTTGGCGTAGATGCCCACAGGCTGTAATTAGAAGCGAAGACAGACCGGAAAACGGAGCCAGTGATTAGTGATTTCTTCCAAAGGCACGAAGAAAAAAATACGAATAAAAAAATAAAGAAAAGGCAAAACGGAGACATGTAGTTAAGGAAACCAGGAAAATGTATAGAGCTTTCCTTAGGATGCTTAAAGACCAAAGAAGCTTAAAGCATACAAACATCTTGAAATAGGCTATAGAATAAAGACATTAGCTGCCTGCACATAGCATGAAGAATATTATTAAATATAAAATTCAATAAATTCTTCATAGCTGAAATACGCAAATTATTTCAATTATTAAATAAATATTTCAACAGATTCATTTGTCACGCAGAGAAAGAGAGATCTCTCTGAATATGTTTCAAGTTTCGATTCAAAAATCGAAAATACCATTCAACTGCTGGCATTTTAATTGATATATGTAAATCCATGATGATTGGATCTTACGGTTGATGGGGACGTAAGGAGCCTGTGTATACTGACAATAAGACCTTCAATATTCAAAGTGATGTGGGCTACCTGGCATGCTCCCAATATCTTGTATACAAACATAGCTTTCAATAAGTTGGGCGACCTCAACACATTTTAATAAATTCTTAAAAAATACAAGTTAACCAGAAAATATGCTGTCATTTAAATGTCACTTTGAAAACTTGTGTCACATGCCTGAATCCCAGCACCTCCTCAATTCGCAAAATCCAATGGAAGAGTGGGTGGCGTGGTAAGTAAATATATCAACGTTATGTCTTCAACACACAGCAATTAGCCGACTAAAAATTTCCCATCAGGAGAGATCATAAATAATATATACAAGCATCCAAAAGATAGAAACAAGAATGTGAAAAGTTGTAGGTGGTACCTCCTCTGTACCACTGTATTTTTCAGTGAGGGCCGTTCGAAACTGCGACTTGTTGCGATGTCTAGAAGCAAGCAACCGTACACGGACTCGTCCTCGAGTGCTTCTATGACTCAGAGTCGGTCGTTCATTGGCCGACACTATGCTACCACATCTTGTCCTTGCTACTCAGAGTTTATTCATTGTTTTGTGAGTGATTGTCTGCTGTCCAATAAAAGCAAAATTTAATTTGTTGCTTCAGCCAACGCATGTCGAGGGCAGGCAATGGGTTTTTGGCCAACAGCAACATGGATTTCGTGATAAGGCAGAGAGCTGAACTTTTAAAGAGAAATTGTTACTTTAATTGTGGTAACAAAGACATTACAGAGCGGAATACAACATTGTTGTGACTTCTAGTTTCTCATTCCCTTGAAAACGCTGTCGTTATCGTTTTTGTTTTCGCTTTCTCCATTAGCAGGTGTTCAAACCACATTAATTTTGGAAAGAAGATTGCAAATGTGGTTGTGCCTCTGTCAGGTTCCATTTTGTGTGTTAGTTGTTGTCGTTTTGGGATTTTATTTTCAGCCATTCTAAAAAATCCAGACAGGAACAGAACAGACACTGAATGAATGGCACTTCATTCGAATTCCTTGTCATTGGGAGTGTCGTTGCAGTGTTAAGATTTCAGTTACATGGTTTAGCAGGTCTCGAAACGATAGGCTGTAAAATATCCTCTGCTGGTCCCATGAGAATTGAAATGAAAATGCTCATTGTATCTTTTCCTCTTTCCTTCTCAAAAAACGTTCTCTCTTATAGTGTACATATTTATATTTAAATGAATGATATTTCCATTTGTTGTATACGACCATAGCAAAATAAATAGTTCCTCATAAAGTCATTCCTTAACCGAGAGTTGTTTTAAGGAGGCTTACAAGTTCAGCAACGACTCAGATTAGAATTTAGCTGAACAACACTCTTTCTATTGCAGTCCACATTCTGTAATATGTCTGTATGTAGGTCCATTGCTGCTTTATATATAATTGTATACTGTGTCCATGAGTACAGTAGGGGCCATAAAGCCAACAACAAAGAACGAATATGAAAACAAAGGACAATAACAACAACAATAACAGACGACTTCAGTGATTTACAAGATGGTTTTTAGGTTTGGCTTTTTGAATTGCAAATATTGTTGCTTCACGTGGTTTGCAGAAGCTGCCTGTGTGTGTGTGTCTGCATGAGATTGTAGTGGAAGCCTGCATGAGGTAGTAGTTGCCTTCATTTGCGTTTTCTCATTTCTATTATAATATTTGTGTCTTTCTTGTTGCCGTTCTCCGAATGCAAATGAAAACTGAACACATCTTGGAATCATAAAATCCCAAAAAAACCCAAAGATGACATTTAGAGAAAGCAAAAAGCATCTATATCATAACACAATATGAACAAGCAAAAGGCAGACAACGGAGGACGAGAAGAACGGATTCGAAGAAAACTGTTTTCTCAATTACCAAGCGAAATAGAAATGGAAGAATTTCTCCTCATCTATACAGTCTTCGATGGCTCTCTCTGTGTGTATGTTTTTCCTGGTTTTTCTGTGCCATTCCTCCCTCTCGCTTTGCGCTCTCCTCACAAGAACCATCAACAAACAACTTCAAACGATTGCCAAACAAAATTAAGCCCTGTTGTGCATCAGTTTTTCATCAGTTTTAAACACAAGCTGCTGTGAAAGGCTTCAAACTGGACGATGGAAGGCTTCTTTCTAACGGACCGTTCAGCATCCTTATCCAATTCCGATGGCTGCTGCCACAGATGTACACATGTTCGTGTCTGAGAATCGGTTGGGCTTCTGCTACGAGTGCAATAAAAGCCTTTGTTTTAAGCCTCAGTTGTGTAATTAACAAAACCTCATCTCTGTACTTGTTATGAATTCTAAGTGAAATATCAAAACATTGAAGAGAAGAAAGGATTCCGAAATTCTATTCCATTTTCGTTCGCTGTCTCTACTCGGATTAACCAATGCTTCTTAATATTGAATACTAATTTCTTTGTTCATTTCAACGGAAATAAATGCCTTTTCTTCTGAAATAATCTCTATAAAAGTGTTTTTTTTTTGTGTTTTCGTATTGCTTTGGCTTTATAGTTGTTTTTCTTACAATTTAGATACAAAAAGCTACAATCACTTCCCATAAAATATCTATCAATATGAGGAAAGGGAAACCTGGATGGAAATCCGCTGGATATTTTCTAAAAGAGGCAATCTACAACGTTTCGTTTCGCCTATGGAGTTTTGTATCTAGGTCTGTATCAGTAGTTGATAAGTTACATACTCAGTTGCATCGAATAATTTGACCAGATTCCTGCGAAAACCTTAATGAGTGTGTGTGTTTATGAATGTGCGTGTATTTTGCATTTTCCCAGAAATTCCTCACAACAGTTGATATGGTTATTCGAGCAAAGAGATGTTATTGGTTTTGCAACATTGCTTTCGCCAATCTTCCTGGCAATACCTTCAAAACAATTTGCATATGAAAACATTCCACTGCGTAATGTAATTCCCTGTACGTGAATTACACTGCAGCAGACAACGGGGTAAAGATTACAAACCTACAAACATCGATATTGGTTTTGGAAAGGTTCCTAGAAGTGAGGAGAGTTTATTAGTCATTCCCAAGAAGAACGGGTGATATTTTATTATAGCAATCCAAATTATAATGCATTCGAATTGCAAAACTATGACGTGTATTTAGATAACTCTTTGTTATCACATTAATTAATTTTTTGCTTTATAAAAATTACATTCTGTTTAATCTCTCTTTTGAAATGTGTTTGTATCTTGTGATTCTTTGCCCAGTGTTAAATTTAATTGTGCATTGTACAGTTTTACATATAATTTTAACTCAAGAAGTTTTGTACGAACTGCGTTTCTTCTCGCTACTTTTTCACTTTTTGCTTCATACCTTGTTATCCTTTTGCCACGAACACGTCCCTCGCTTATCGATTACTTTGCATGTCAACAGAGCGTCTTGACCCGGATTCACTTCGGTGTACTTCGGTTGTTCCGAGAATCTTTGAAAGCAGTTGATTCCTGGAATGAATCCAATAAACAATAACATAAAGCAAAGTTGTTGTCGCTATTAAAATTATACAATTGGGAAAATTAAATCAGATAACAAGTGGGGAAAAACAACAACAAAAAACTTAATACGTAGAAGCAATCAAACGTTGTTATTTTATTCTCGGAATTTTGCTATAAAAACACGATAAATAGAAAAGGTGCACCTTTCAATATACTCCAACAATGAATTTAAAATGTTCATAGCAATCGTACATCGTCTAATTTTTATGTTATTCCCAATTAGAGGGAATTTAAATAAGTACAGTAGAATACGTAGAATACTTCCCTCGCACTTTACAGATTATATAATGAAGAAAACTTTTACATAAAGTATTCCCAGTTCCTTAAATACACTCGCGACCTTGATTCATTTCCTTCTGTTGGTTGCCCGGAAGCCGAATCTGAAGTTTTAGCAACAACTCGATCGATAACAAACCAAATAATTAATTATTATCCTTCATTAAAACAACGGAAAGGCACGAGTGCCTCTGTGCGTAGCGTGTCCTGGATCAAGATTGAGTCTGATTAACGCAAATGTTCGAGAATATTAATTGCAGAGCCGCAACTTGGCTACGAACACTCTGCTGATGTGCTTTCCTATAAGTTTCTATGTGTTTCATTCACCCCAACATCTGAAGTCGTTTATTTGGAATCGAATGCAGTCGTTAACTGTATTAATTGAAGCCAAGCAAATCGATTCCTAAACAACGTTATGGCAATAGCATTAACGCTGTTAAATTCGTCTTATGTAAACAATCTCTGAATTAGAGTTGCTTGTTTCCCTAGGTACAGGTTAGTAGATGCTATGAGATGCCTTTGGAAATGTTGGAGAATTGACAGTTTACTTTACGTTGGTAAATAAGCGAAATGAAGAAGAAAATTCAGAGATCTCATCACTCATTGATTCGGAAAGGAAATTACATTGTTTTCTCTACACAAATGATATCCAAATATTATTATTTCAGACGTTTATTAGACATTTATTCTACATTTATCGCATACTCGATATGTTATTATCCCTGTATCGACCGACAGTGATAGAAAGAAGACTCCGTCAGTCTTAAATTTGGTTCTAAAGAAGGTCCTAACTAGATTAAACTAGATAAATTCCATGGAGAATCATCATCGTTGACGATTACATGAAGAATAATCGAAGATAATGGATAATTAGATGATAATGGAATATAAAATTCATTGGTTTAAGAAATAAAAGCATAAATACAAGGAAAATCTATTCACATTTGACTAATTTACATCATAGAACCCTGAAAACCCCCTCATTTCATCTAAATATTTAAAGGCAATTTAAGGTTGTGTGTGAGGGCAAACAATGAAGAAGAATTACCATACACAAGCTGCTGGAAGCGCCCCTTCCTTTCAGGTTTCATCGATGTGCGTGAGGCAACCATCTACACAGCCGGCAGACCCTTTCCCCCTTCTATAGACGAGCTCATTCCGCATTCTGTTCATTCCCTCCATTTGCCTCTTAAACGCATCGATGTGTGATTCTTGTAAACTGATTGTTATTCGATATTCAACAGATTTTCTGATAAATATTCGTAATTTGAATGCGAGCATTCATTGTTGTCGACATGCCGTCTGCATCAGCTTATCGTACGGCTAAAGCAAGCATGGGTAACGCGGGAAAAGGTTCGGGTAGTCGCTGAGATGACGACAGAAGTCGAAAGTGGGACATGGGAATTGCAGGTGCTTGAATATCGAGAGCGCTGAAGTACTACATTTTGATTCGGTGGCAGTTAAAAAGAATTGTCGCTGTTCAAGTGGAGATCGAGGAGTGGTGAAAATAGCATCATTATTCTCTCCACTTAAACAGATGTACATCTCCCACATTCATACATACATTCAAAGCAAAAGAAGGCCAATTATCACTTCTTTTTTCTACTGGAATGTAAAAGTTCTTCACGCCTCATTTGTAAGCGGTGTATTTTCTTGGATTCTTGGCGTTGTACAAGAGAATAAAGAGGAAAGTAAGGATTGCAGCGACGATGGAAGTTGTCGAGCTTATTATTAAGTACTCCTTGATGGGTTTCAAGTGATGAGGTCGCAGATGGAGGTCATCTTTGACAGAATAACGCTAGCAGAGTAAAAGATTGCTTATAAATTTAATCAATTAAGTGAAATACATTTTCGAATTAAGTTGAAGGTACACAGAGTTTTAGTTATCACTTAAAATACTAATAATAATCCGTTAATGCATCTGCATTCAATTGTATTCAGATAATTTGAGCTAAACATGAAATTCGAATGTCGTACAGCAAATTAATTGATTGTGGAGCTTTTCTATTCTATAGCACAGTATCATTTATTGATTAGTTTAAATGTTTTCATGTGCATTGATGAGAAGAGTTCACAAACTCCATGTTTAACTAGGACACAAACCACAACAACAACAACAAGAACAGTCGATTTCATTATATGGAAATAATGAATGCAAAATAAATCAAAACGCAGAACAAAAGCACCAGCAATTTTGTTTTGTTTTGTGTTTGTGGTTTTGTAAGTTTTTGGTTAAAATAATATTGAAGTTGCTGTGTTTGTTGTTGGTGCTGCTGTCGATGTTGCTTCTGTTGCAACGTAAATATTTCATTTGGCGCCCCGAATCGAATGCAATAAATCACGATTGCAACTTTGCAGAAGGATTTAGTGAATGAAAGGAGAGGAAGGGGAGATGGGAGAAGGAAAAGAAGGCTTGTGGAGAAGGAGAAGAAGAAGGGGAGAGGCACGTACATATTCGCGGTTTTAGAGTCTGTTTATTTGGTTTTATTGTCTGCTAACAGAGCATGTGTAAAGAGGTTTTTGTTAAAGGATAAGGCTAAAAATTTAAAATATTACATTTAAAATGTGAAGTAGATATTTTAAATAATTTATAGTCTAGGTTTTTTTATATATATTATTATTAAAATTAATCCAAATTTCTAGGTAATAATAAAATTCTTTAAAAAGCAAATTTCAATTCATATTTTTCTTTATTTCATACATTCTTGATTTTTAGTTTTATATATGTACGTGTGCTGCAACATAACAACAACAACAATTACTACTACAACCCAAACACGTTGCTAACAAAATGTTAATGCGATGTACGAACATAACTTTTATTGGCAATACATGAAAATCTACGCACGTCGATCTTCCAGCGACGTTGCTGCTGTTTTCTGTTCTTGCTTTTGTTGTTGTTGTTGTTGCTGGTGATTTCATAAACTAGTTTGAGCTGTCATTCACGACGGAGCAGCAGCAGCAGCACCAGCAGCTTGCTTTCGAAGACTTCGCTGTTTAAGCATTCATTGCAACGGAACGTATTCAGTTTTCACCATGAAAATAAAATGCATAGCAATTGTGTGTGTGTGTGTTTATTTTACGACGTCAAAATAACGTACGACACTCAAAACAAAAAATAAAAAAAAAACAGCATCTGACTGACGTCGTCGTATTTCTTGGCTGCGTCTGTGAATGTGTCCGTGTTTGTGTCTCTGCTGCTCGACGCCATGTTGGAGAGCGGAAGTGCAGTGACGGTACAACAATGACAGGTTATACGAAAACATGTCAAGTGCTTAATGGCGGCTGCGATTTCCTGTGTCAGCACAGCAGCGAAGCGAATTCCTCGTCGCTCAGAGTAGCTGAGGCAGCAATGAGTTTTTCCTCCTCTTCTTCTGCAAGATAACAAAATTGACAGCTTGGTTATAAAAAAGGAACGGAAGGCGCAAACGAAGAAGAAGATGAAGAAGCGGGAGAGGATCATCAGGCGAAATTTCAGCACGGCTGATAAAGGAGCCAGGAGTCATTCAGGTTTTACGAAGTGGACGCTTGAAAATTAAGTGAAAAACGGTGCCAGTTGAAGTCGCCGATGCTCATTCACATCAAGAAGCAAAAAGTCTATCGAGTTGAGTAGCTGCTGGTCGTAAAACTGCAACTCGATGGAGGATGCGCGATGCAAGGAACGGAGTTCGTGTCTTCCAAAGAAATCTCTCCTTTTTTTCAATAACAAGTCTTTTATTCAAGTTCTTCCTTGGCTGAATAGGAAATTAGAGCCTTTATCAAACACAGGAATCAGTAGAAAATCCACCTGGATTAAGTGAAATCCTGATCATTCCTTCGTGAAGCCACAACGTGTGCTAATCACAACCGTAATTATTCAGAAAACAACCGCAGCCACAAGTGAATGAACGGAATGGAAGCCGTGTTGGAGTCTTTTATTCGACTGCTTCCGAACGCGACGAAGGAAACGCGACCAAAACAACCCTCAACTACGGCCACTCCCAAAACGTTGACTCTGCTTTAATAAAGAAGCCATCGCAACCGACTCCAACGTAGTTAAAATCCATATCTAGTAGGCGCGCTCGCTCCATTCTCCGTCCCTTTGCTTGTTTGTCTCGAGTCGGGATGTAATCAAAATTATTATAATTACAGCCCATTCGCCATTGTGTTCAACAACGACTTCCGCTTCGTGCTCGCTGCGTTGAGCATTTTTTGCCGCAGCTTTCCTTTGTCCCTTCATTTTGCGCCTTCTACCTTCGCGAGGGTCTCGAAGGCGTCAGACAGTGATGAAGTGCTGCACGCGAAAGAAGCATCCGGAGAAGCGGCTTTTGTAAATTAAAAGAGCGCCAAACAATAGCGAAGATGTGTAGAGAATAATGAAAAACAAAACAGGCAGATAAGTGGAAAAATAGGGTATAAGGAAAAGGAGAAAGGGAAGAATTCTAGATGAGTTGTTAATAAAACTGCAGCTGAAGAAGAAACCAAAAGACAGCGTAAATATTTGAGTGTATAAAAGGCACTTTCGGGCTCCTTGAAAGTAACCGAGATCTGTGCAAACTTTGAGCTTCACATTCGAATATTTAAATTATTTCCGCGACGTATTTTTAATTATCCTTTCTCACATCTATGAACATTTATTATTCCGTTGAAAAGATTGATTCTTGTCTCAACATCCGCAATGATTTCAATCAAAAGCGCGATGCTTTTATTTAATTTTGAAAGAGTTTCTTGATTAATATAAAGCGACATCCACATGAGAATGATTGTTAAAGTTGATTGCAGTAAATTGCGGCTTAAATTAATGATTTTCGCTTTGTGTGTTTTTACAATTTCACTAATAAAATGCTACATTTTTGCGTGAGACGGGGAAAAGGATCCTTGGAGCAACTTTCGAGCAAGGAAACTGTAAATGACTGTGGAAAAGTAGCTAATGGAAAAACTTTTAGGGAAAGGAAATATTAAATTAGGTGGCAACGCGGCTCATTCAAAGAGACGGTGCCGGAAAGGAAGGAGAAAGGATTTATTGAGGTATTTATATAAAAAAGTTTTGCTGTAGAAGGTGAAAGCGTTAGCGGAGGAAGCGAAGGACAATTTTAATTAATTTGCAAACGACGAATTAACAAAGGAATTCAAATTAAACATTTACATTCTTTTCATTTCTTTTCTTAAAATCATCATTAAAAGGACGTCAACAGCGCTGAATCCTAGCAAATTATCACTTTTGGCTTTTTGAAATGAATACGACGACGTGTTTATGAAAGAATTGCTATTATTCATCTAAGAAAAACTCTGTTGCTGTGTCTTGCATTGTGAATCATGCACTCTGCTGTTTGTCTGTCTGCTGCTTCAATCCGTTGCTGCACATTTCTTAACTCTTCAAAGGCATTTTTCCCTTAGAACTCTTCTCCGACTTCTTTGCTTCCTGCCGCCTGCAAAAGTGGTTAGCAACCAACGATTGCGTGTTGAAGACTTAGTTCAAGACACCAAAAAAGCTCATATATAAGAAAAAGCGGGGAAAAACCAAAAAGGACCACAACAAAAATAATTGCACTTAGCACACCAACAGCACGCACTTGAACAATCGTGATAAGATGCGCTTAAAGCGAATAAGTAATTGTTATCCTTGCGAAGGATGCAGCGGCACGTATAACAACAGCGCATTTCGACGCCCTGCACTTTGCTGCACTCCGTTCCCCTCCCATTAAGGAGCTCTCCAAGTGCAAATGGTTCTTCAGCGTCGGTTATCGCTGGCGTTGGCGATGCTCGACCGACATCAGCGACCCCAGCGAAGTTGAAAAGTAGCACGGCGTCTGACGATTACCTTTTCCTTACTTCTTTCTCTTTGTGCATTTATTGAAATTATTAGGAATTGACAAACAGCCACTCAGTTCGTTGCACAATCCAACAAAAAATTCCGCTACTCAGCGGAAATCGTGACGAAGTGCAATACACTTGGAATTTTATGAATCTTAATTCATAGCTACTCGTATTATATACACAAATATTTGTAAAAACGAATGACTTCATGAGAAATTGTCATTGAAACCTTGTGAAGTGGAACCTTTTAAGGGCAGAGAAGGATACAGAAGCATTTCCGTCGAAGGATCGACAAACATTTAAATGAAATCATGGCATAAACTATTCCCCAGATTTGCTGTTTCCAAATGCTAAAGTTGAAGGCTTTCACTTTAAATAACAATTTCAAGACGAAACAAATCGAGGGGCCTTTCCCAACCCAATCCTAAAAAGCATTTTGAAGAGCAGCAGATTCCGAATTCAGTGGCATTCATTCACACTTTCACCTCAAAGTCATCGTTCGTTGGCTCAAACTCTGCGGTTTTATTTCGGCAAATGAATTGTTTTGAGGTTAGAAATGTTGACGCGTGACGAGTTGCTTATTGCTTCAGCTCCTCACCGCTTCCGCTTAAAGCAGAACTTCAAACGAAGCTCGTCGGTTGTGAAGCTCGACACGTAACTCATAACGACTCGAGAAGTAACTTTTGATTAATAGTGACACTCACACAACTCGACATTTCCACTTTCAAGCTTTCTCGTGTGATTCACTTGAATGAGTTCATTTTTCTCGAAGCCGCTGCGTGTTTTCGAGTGTCTCGTCCACAGCAAAAGGTTTTCTATGTTTGAAAGAGTGAAGAAGTGTGAATTGTTTTATAAGAAAACCACCCAAAACCAACAAAACAGTAATAATATTAAAGGAACAAAATTACCCCAATTCTTTTAAACGCAACAACCTTCAATGGGTTTTATTTATTGTGCTGATTCTGATAATTGATTTCTACGGCTGCTTTGACTCATTTTCTTCTTAATTTATTCATATATCTGTTATTATTATTCCACGATTCACTTCTTTTGTGGCTTTGTGAAGGCTTTCTGTAAACTTAAAGGAAAATACCAACAAAAAATAAACTTTTGTTCTTCCGTTTTGCTTCCTTTCTCTTCTCTCATCCTCACATCTTTACTTTTATGTCGATATTTATTGGCTTTCACGTTTCAAGTTTCTTATTTCATTTTTTCTTCTTTTTTATTATTATTATTACTGCTATTGTTTCGTCCATGAAATTATTTTAACAGCCTATATAATTATTGTTGTCCGTGTGTGTGTGCGTGTGATTACGTAAATAATAACGAACGATAATCCTGTCGTGTTTACCTTAATAAATAAATACAATATTTCAATTACTTTGATAGTTACGCGGTAATTAATTACGTTGACACGCAATCAGAAGCCAGGTTTGAGGCTTGCTTGATGGCAGTCGATGATGCTTGTGGTGATTGCGGTATTTTGTGGGGCTGATTTAGTCCTTATAACGGTAAATCAATAAATTATTTACTCAAACATCAAACATTCCACGACGAATGTGAGTAGTGAGTAAGTGCAGCCTTTTTTTTTTGATTAATTGTTCCTGAGAATTGCTCCTCCTCTCCGTCGCCGCCGTCGCTCTTCGTGCTCCAAACCTATTAACATTTCTTCAATGGAATGATTTTAGAAATATATCAAGCAGCAGAAGCAGGCGCGAAGTGTGCGGAGGGGAGAGCAAAAGAATGTTTCATTCACTTAACTTGATTTATAACGTGTTATTTGTAAATAAATTCATTTCCAGGAACTGAAGCAATTTTTATCTGTGCGATTAGAATGCGTTGCTAGCAAATAAATTGGATGAAACACACAAAATCCATTATGAACGACAAAAGACAAGGTAAATCAGAGGAATTACTGTAAAAAGTAACTACATTTGGAATAAAAAGAGAGGAAACGAGACCAATGAGGGAGAGCATAAACAATATAGAGGATAAAAAGGGACATTTACATGCATAGCGAGGATACAGTGACCATAGACACACTTATTTTGCGCTTCTCTATCAGGTTTTATTTGTAACTTAAACATTTAATATATTAAGAAATAAATAAAAAACTGTTGCAGGATTTTCTCGACGTTCATAGTTTTTATTTTCGCATGTGATCACTTCATTTCCTCCATAATTATATTATTTTTTCCGTTCGTTTGTATTTTTCGATTGTATTTCATTAAAAAAATTGTAATTTTTGGTTTTCCTTCGCGAGAATCTTCAACGGAATCTCCTTTAATTGCTTTTATTTGATTTGCAAAGAGCAGGAAGTGATTCCTTCGCAGTCGAATGATTTTCAGATGAAATAAAGTAATCCGAAGGCGTGGCCGGAATCGCTGTTGTTGTAGCTGCAAAGATAATCCTCACGCAGAGAATCAGAATTCGTATTGATTGATGTCGACTGTCGCGGTTTATTATTTATTTACAGCGATAAATTTAATAAATGCCAATAAAATGTCCACCAATGTTTCATAATATTCGATGAGCAATCGATGCAAACAAATGATAAATATTGAGAAGGAAGGAGAAAATAGGTCGGGGTTGTTGTTAACTGATTGGTTCAGTGCAATTTCGGTTCCGTTGCTGACCTTAAAGCGACCACGAAAAGCTCAAACTTCACCGGCAGCTCAAACGAATTCTTATTGGATTTATTTTATTATCCCAGCCTCTGAAGCGTACACAATTCATAATTTATTTTTAATTTCCATGAGTGCTTATTTGTCGAAATTATCCATTGCAATTGTTCCGTTTTCCATGCACCGAATTGCAATTAAACTTAATTACGAATTAATTTAACAATAAAAATTGCGGCTAAAATTTTCTGCAAACGATGATTTTGCATTTCGCAGTTGCTTTAAATGTAATAAATTCTTTAACAATTCATTTAATTACGATAAAATTGTTTATTATTTATATGCTACTGAAATATTTAATTATTGGTCCCGCTTTTACATTGACGAATCCATGAATTAATCCAACTTTAAATAAGGAATTTTATTTAGTTATTCAGTTAACAGAAAATTCAGTTTAATCAATCGAATTCTGACTGCTGCACTAAAACCCTTTATTGTTTATTTATTTTCAATTTATATTTATTTGCGTTGTTATTTTTCCTCTTTTATTTTTATGTGCATTTTTGTGTTTTTTATTTTTTTTAAATTCTCCATTTAAAATTCTCCATCAAAGAAGAATTGCAGCTAAAATGATCCGGAAAACAAGGCAAAAAAGCAGATAAACATCCTGCAACTGTACAAAAGCGAATGAGTGAAAGGGAAAACATACACAGAGAGAAGAGAGAGTAACAGAGAGGTGAAGAGAACGCGAGTAGTTGCTGGAAAGTAATATATTTCTAAATTTCACTTTGGATTCGTTTGTTAACTTTTGAAACGCATGAATTTTTTATTGCATTCTGCACTCTTTGCTATGAAATATTTTATTCATGGACAGACACAACGAACCACTGAATGATTGACACACTGAGTGAATGACTGAATGAATGACAGACGACAGACCGACTGATCGACTTACAAGCTGCGCCTGAACGCATGCTACGAAAACGTTTCCATGAGCGAACATTCGCTATTGCATTTTTTAGCTTTGGTTGGTTGCTTTCCCTTCCTCTTCGTTCTACACGAAGTGTGTGTGTCTATTTAAATTTTATTTCGCAACATGGCAACTGAAATTTTAGTAGTTTGCTTTTATTTAGTATTTCGTTTTTGTATTTGTTTTGCAGTGAGTTTTGTTAACTTGTTTGCACCTGCCTACTTTCGAAATCGCTGGCGTTGCAAGTGCTTCAAGTGCGTGTTTTTACGTGGGTGCGGTACGGAGTTCAAAGCACCTCGACGCGCTGGTGCTTCGTTATGTTTTGTAACTCATTTGTTGCAGTGTTTGGCATGCGAGGTGTTGCCAAATGACTGAAGCGTGAACGTTTATGACACAGATACGAATGTCGGCCGCTCTTCGGACAGACTGCAGTCCATTCGCAGATGCTGTGTCTAAATTCGCTGCTCTTCAATGTGTTTCCGGTTCAGATGCCGCTGAGTTTTTTTCTTTGAAGAGCTTTCGAAAAAATCCCCCACTTTTAGAAAAGTTTTTAATTACATCGTGTTAACAGAGTTCAACGTCCTGCATTCACACGGCGCCACAGCGCAATAAACGTAACGTTAGAAAGTTGCACGAAGGAATGTTTACTAAAATATCGATTTCACTGCAATAAAAAGATATCGATGAAAGCGAAAACTTTTCCAAACTTCGCGTTGAGTTGCTGTTTTAAACATTTTCACTTTACGATGTTCGCTGCAGCATCGATTATCGATTCGCAACGGTTACATCACCATCAAAGTGCTCATCGAAAGCAGTTTATGGATGAAGGAGTTGCGATTATTAAAGCTTAAATATCTTAAAAAAACTCAGCTATAAATGCTATCGAAGCAGGTTACTCCAATCTTCTCCAAATTTTTAATTATTCCATCAAAATTGTAATTAAAAGGACGCCATCAGGAATCCACTGTTAAGCAATCAAAAATTCACTGCAAATATGCTGAGAAAAACCGACGGAAGGAAATCTTTGCCAAATTTTCATTATATGAAAACTAAGAAAGGACAATGACCAAGAAATCGCTCTGCTCATCAAGGACGTCAGCATGCTGATGGAACATGGAATAAAATCTGCTATTCGCAGTGAAACGAAGATGAAGTGAATAAAAAAGAGCCACCAGAGCTGTGAAGGGGCGTCCAGAGCTTCTGCTAAACTCCCATAAGCACTTTACATTTGATGCTCTGCGCTCCATTTGATGAGCAACACAAGCATTCAGCACATTCAAAGCAAAGCAAATCATCCGAAATCTTGGCTTTTAGGAATAAGATAAAGACAAGAAGCAGATAAACACCGCAACTACACAAAGTTGGGTATCGAAAGTGGCTCAAATGAGTGTGGATTTTGATTACTGTGATTGCATTGTCGTCGATTGAGCGAATTTTTTGAAGTCGTTGCTCATTTAAGTCATTATTTCAAGCTTATTTTATCCTGTCGTATGAGTGTTATCCTCGTTCGGTTTCCTAGTATTGGTCCTAGCAACAAATTTCAATTTCATTCTGGTCACAATCTTGTTGTTAATTATTCACTAGTGCTTTCTCTAGTGTTCACTTTAATCAAGATTTCCACTTAGGACTTTGATAAAGCGATAAAGCTCGATATGGAGGATGGTCCTAAAGCTGGCTCGGATATCCTGCACGCGGTAAAACAGAGCAGAGCACGGAAATTAGTTAAAGCAAACCTCTTCGTCATATTTAACACCTAAACTATTCGAGAATCCTCTTAAATATGATTGAATCATAAACTTAATTGAGTATTTGGTATTTCTTAAGGTCCTTCATTTAACTTGTGCTGAATTTGAACAAACTTCAATTATGTAATTTCCAAAGAAGTGATTGAAAGACTCTTGTTACGTATTGGCAGAATTCCCTTTACCACAGACGCCGTTAGAACGATCGTTTTCTAATTACTTGCGGGGCTTAGAAAAGATCAGGCGCACCGTCGTCAAAGCGCTCAAAGCGCTGTTGCAAATCGCAAGAAATCCTGCTGATTTCCATAGAAAATTAAATGGAAACGAAGAGGATTTTGAATACACGGATTTGCTTCGATGGAGTTGATTTATGATGGCTTTGAGCAAACAGCAAAACGCACGCTTCCTTGATTTGTTTGTGTGTGTGTGGGGAGTGGAATTGATTGGTGTGCAAGGAGAATCGAAGGCGTCAGTCATGGCGCAGGGGGAAAGGAGGAAAGGTATAAGCAGCAGACTTGGAATTCTTGGTATGGTTTTGTTTTCCTTATAAATCCAAGAAAATGATGTGTGCTTTGATGTAGTGCGAGTGTTTCCACATTTCTACAAGATGAGAAGCTTCTGTAAGTGAATAAACACCTCTGAAGCATTTTATTTCTTTGTGTATTTCGTGTGCCATGAATTCCCAGCAGCTCATCGATTTTACGATCCAAGAAATGTTAATTCTGAGACATCATTGGAGGATTTGGCATAAGAAAAACAAGTCACGACGTTCTAAAGAAATTATAATTACTTTTCAAAGGAAACACCAGAGAAAAATGAAAAGCCTTTTGATTAATTTCGTTTGGGGATGTATAAAATATATTTATTTTTTAGTTCATTAAATCGCTGACATTTGCCTGGGTTTAAAAACGAACAGAACAACTTTTTCTGTTATTGCTTCGTTGGCCTTCGTAATAACTGCAGCATTATTTAAATAAATCTCTGTTCAAAGTGTCACTAATCTGCTCGCTGATTCCGTTTAAACATTTGTAATAACTTCGAAATGAACTGTGCTTTTGTATTTCTTTCAATTAAATTAATTGCATAATAATTCAACTTATTACGAAACTGCTGCTGTTTTTTATTGCTGTTGCTGGTTTTGAGTTTGCTATTTGCACAAATATTTAATTGTTTGCAATCGTAAATTTTATTTAATTAATATATAATAACGACAGCTTCTATATAAACACATAAATCAATGAAAAGAAGTTTCATTTAATGACCAAAGAGACGAGATGACGACCTTTGAACGCAATTAAATGCTGTGAAGTCGCTTTGATTACTTTGAAACACTTTTAATAATAATAATAATAATCATATTTTCAATTCCAATAATAATTGGATCTTGCACAAAGTTTTCGCCGACTTTATGCAAAATATAAAATTAAAAACATTAAATATTAGTAGAAAAAGTAGTAATTGTTGAGCCAAATGCAGCTAAAAGTACTGCGCTTAATGAAACTGTTACGTAATCCTAACAAGCAAATAATATTTCCATTTTTCTCCATTTTCTATCTCGTTCTTTCTCTCTCTCTTTGTTCGGTTTATCTGATCGGTTTACGAAAACTTTTCTGTTGTTGTTGTTAATGTCTTTTTTGTTGTTGTTGTTGTCTGAGTCCATCGCAAAATGTAGGAACACGCAAGAGATTAGCGAAAAGGTTTTCGTTTTTTTTTTGTTTGTTGACTCGTTTAAATTACTTTTTTTCTAGAATGTGTTTTTTTCAATACGTTTTCCTGTTGTTGGTTACTTCAATTACCTTCCCCACGCTGCACCCACCCATTTTTCCGCTTTTAAAGCTGAAAAAGTTTCTGTTTTCTCGTTATTTGCACAGAGATTCCGATTTGAGTCCGCTTTTCCAAACAGAATAGCAACAACAACAACATTAACAAATTTTTTTTTGTATTTTTTTTTTATGGAATTTCATTCAACTTCACCTCGCCAAGTGCCAATCGAATGGAACTTCGACAAAATTCATACACGAAAAGGGGCCAAAAAAGTCATTGATAGAAAAAATATGACATCAGCAACATTATCACAACAGTAACAGAAACATTGACAACGACAGGAAAAGAAAAGCTAAAGAATTGTGTATAGAAACGAAAAGGATGTTGTCCATAATCTGCCACGCCTTCAGTTGTTTCTTTTATGGAAGAGACAGAACTAGCAGCACGCGAAGCTAAAGCAACTCTGGCCAAAATCTTATGGTTACGGATTTAAATCTTGCGAAACCTTTTAAAGTACAGAAATAACCATAAAATTCGTGTGGCAGCTGTTGCTAGAGTTTTACCGTTAGTGGTAGTTAATCGCAACTAACAAAGTGTTTGTTGTTGCAGCTCGTAAAAGTGTTGCTTTTCATTTCGGCGGACACGTCTTCGAAAGCGCTGCCAACGTGCGTGCAGCATGCTTCCGCTTATGCACATAATTGTATGAAAAAAACGCCATAAAAAGTAAAGCATACAATTAGGAGTTGGCTTCATTATTTAAAACTACGGTCCTCGGTTCCTCTGCCATCGTAGAAGCGCCCTTTTAAGGTCGATGGAACGTGAAATTTGCCGATGTGATCCTTTTTCTTATACTTTTAATCGCAGCAGTCGCATGTAAATCACACGAAATACGTGCGAATTACACAAAGCGTAGTTCACGGAAATACAAAGAGTAACAAAAGAAGGATCAGAGGAGTTTATCTCTTATCTTTCCATGCTTCTCTGTCTGTCTGTTTTTTATCTTCGTTTGTGTTCTTTCTCAGGTTTTGCATTTATTACAATTGTATTTTTCCCTTCCTGCGGATAATAATAACATCGCAACAACCACGACTCGAAAAGACTGCATGAATATACAAACATCGCCCCCGCCCCGCCCACTTTTCATTTCAAAGGATTTGACGGAAAAAATCCCACATTCTTTACGATCGTCCGGAATGCGGTTTTTTTTTGCTGAATTGCGTTTAAAAACATGTCACAGCTGATAAAAACAAACAAGCGAAGAAAGTAAACTGCAAGAAACGAGTGAATAAATAAAAGAGGCAAAAGAAGAAAGAGCAAAGAGCAAAGGAAGAAGAACAACAGCAGTAAACAAACGAAGAGGAGAACTAAAAACAAAGCAAAAGCGAAACGAGGACAAACGACGATTTCCTTTTGCGGCAATAAAATGATTTTTTATGAGGTTGCGATACACTTTTTTGCCATGCAGAATACAATACAAAATTTCATTGCATCTGCAACAATAAATACGACAGCAACATTAACTGCAGCAACAACGAAACAAGCGAAAAAACGGATGATGTGATGTCATGAATATCCACGTGGGAGAGGAAAAACCAACTGCTTAAAACAGTGTAAAAATATATGTAAAAAGTAGCAACTGTTTTTTTTTTGTAGCTGGTGCCTGTAATCGGACTCAGAAGATGAAAAATTTGGAAAAGGGGAAAGAAATTCATCATAAAAACGGAAACATTTCGTATGATGGCACGTTTTGCAATGAACTATTCATCATCTAGGATCAGCTCCGCGTCTAAAAGGATGTTATTCGATCCATATTCAATCGTATGTGAACTCTCTGCTTTCCTCTGCTTCCCTCTTCTTCCCACTGCTTTTTACTTTCGCTTCGAAGTTACTTGAGATCACAAAACAATTGCGATGAAGCTCAATAAAATGAAAACTAAAATAAAATATTTAATAAATTCTTTGTAAAATAAAATTAACATGAATTCAAAAGGACAAAAAAAACACTTTGCGTTTCTTTTTAATGATACTTATAATAAGTCAAGCACTAGCGAGGGTCCTTTCTACCACAGACCCAAACCGAATCCACAAATTTTAATTGCAAGATCAATAAAAGGATCACAAGTGCTTCGAAAATCATGAAAAGCGAATCACGTCTTTTGATCGACAGTTTTCGCCTGTCGTTTCAAATTTGTATGGTTAATAAAATAAACTTCTCTCTTTCTTTCTTTCGTGCTTCTATTTGCACCTTTTTCACACTCACTGAGAAATTCTCGCCTCAACCAAACTTAGAATTCCCGAAACACGATAAAAAATTCAGATAAAACAGGAAATGAAAACCGACAGAAACCGCTCAGTGTCTGCGGCTGTGTGATTGGGAGAGGTGGGGCTAACGTTGCTGTTAGCCTTGAATCAGGCAACTGAAAAGGAAAAACTGTCGTATAAACTTTGA
Organism: Thecophora atra; assembly: GCA_937620795.1. Taxonomy (NCBI): domain Eukaryota; kingdom Metazoa; phylum Arthropoda; class Insecta; order Diptera; family Conopidae; genus Thecophora; species Thecophora atra. The sequence goes on from OW569401.1 coordinate 37,738,375, forward strand.
ACATGAACATAAAAAGACATGAAATGACTTTTAAACCCATACAAATGCATATATGAATTTTGGTTTAATACAAAACAAATAAACTCAGGAAACTCACACATGGCTCCACACAGCCACACACACAAGATAAAAGACTAAAACATTTTAGCCGCTGGCAGGAAAGAGTGAAATTCTCTTAAAGTTCTGCGAACCGGAAATGAAGTATTATTGCTGTTATAAATTAACCCGAGAGAAAACAATCCATACTAATACTACAGCACACACCCAATACACACACACGCACACGCACACATATGACACACAGACGCATCCTGAAAGCAAAATCTATTAATTAAAAATCCAAAGAAAGGCCTCAGAACACTTTTCCAACACACTGGGCGTGGTTTCGGGGAAGTGTGTCTAGAATTTTCATTATCCATGAGTGTATTGCATGCTTCATGGCGTTAAGGATTTAATGGACACACAAGCAGACGCATTTCTACGATGCAGCAACAAACATCAAAGCAATATTCGGAAAATTTCACTTCGGAGCTCGGAAACTTTTTATTGCTCTAATTTTTTATCATCTCTGTTGTATTCCTCGGTGTTGTTGTTGTTTGTTCTTTTTGATGCTTTATTTGTAGTTTTTCTTTATTTTTTCGTTATTCTTGTTGTTTTCAATGCGAATATTCTCACTCTCTCTTTCTCTCTCTCTTTCTCTCTCTCTCTCTCTCTCGCTCTCTCTCTCGCTCTCTCTCTCTCTCTCTCTCTCTCTCTCTCTCTCTCTCTCTCTCTCTCTCTCTCTCTCTTTCTCTCTATCTGTCTTTCTCATCGACGATCTTTCTCATCGACGATCTTCCTCCGTCGCCATCTTTTTTAGTATTTCCCATCCACTTTTTTTTTAATTTAATTCCATTTTTCATGTATTACTCCTCACCAGTTTCTTTATCTCATCAGCTCCTTCAATTTGGTGTCATGAAATAACATTTCCTTGCATATTTTACGGATGCAGTTCATTTGTTTTTCTCTTTTGTTTTGCATTTGATTGTATTGTGATGCGCTTTTGCAAAAAGAATATCATTTGTGCAAACAAAAACAATTCAAAAAGGAAATATCTTAAAATAGGAAATTCAGTTTAAATTTATAATTCTAATTTATAATTCTAATTTATAATTGGAGGAATTCAATCGCATAGTATTTTGTTAAAATCTTTCGAGCGAAGTAGCTTTTCAATAGTCATTGGAAGTAGAATGTATAGTAAATGATGTCAATCAGAAACAGAGGTTATTTATGAAGCCCTCTATGGATCCTGCTGTGTAATACTCCCCTTTGTAATAATGACAGACAGATTGAGACCAATTTGCAATTAACTTTTATCCGAGATTTCTTGAACATTATAAACACTGAGCTTTATCTTTCATTTGTAAATTCATTTTTTCCTAAAATCCAACTAAATCTTAGCTCAAGATTAATAGGATTACGAGGTAATCAACGACGTCGTTGACAAAGGAGATATGAACAACTGACGTCTTTCAAAACCAAGTTAATCATTCAATGAAGGGATTAAGAACAAAGCAACAAACAACTTCTCTCAATAATAAATTTCAGTTTACGTTTGCTATTTTCCTTTTATGATCGCAATCGATCGATCGTTGTGACCTTCAATGCAACGACATCATCCTCTGTTTGCGAGCACCAGAGTCCATTAAGTAATCGATAAATAAAGCAGTAAATCAGAACGGAGAACAACCGACGACATTTAATAATATACGCAACAACAACAGCTGTAATTATTTAATGGAACGGAATCCTGCTTCGTTTAATTACTTTTCTGTTGCTAGTGAAACTGAGACTTATTTACGCCGAACTCCTTTCGCTCCTTTTATGAATGTGTAGGTGGACCAGATGTATGTTTATGTGTCCACTACGTGTATTTACACAGCGGCTGGCTCCTCTTTCAGTGTTTCTTTTCATTACGTCTCCATTTTTATCCACGTGACTGCGACCGTGTCGATGCTTGCGAAGGTTGGGTTTTTATTACGGCGTTTGCCTTGCTAATAAATCCTGCTTTTATACGTGTTGATGTGACATCCTTCGCCCTTGGTGTCACGTTGTTTCCCTTTCGTTCCGCTCTCGCTGTGCGGCGCTTTGACTGTATTTAATAATCACGCTATGAATCAGCATAAATTTTATCCTATTAGCGAATGTTTTGCTATGTAATTAAGCTCTGAGTGGACATGGTGCAGGATGTGGGCGGTGGGCTTAATTGGTTCGTTTCTTCGTTGGTAACATGATTAGACAAGCAACAAGCACGAAGATTAACACTGAATTCAGCAGACGGACCGACAGACGGACAGATACGGCGACAAACAAGGCCATGGAGATATAAAGCACAATATTTTGTTTGAAAATGTAGAAAACTGAACTTAGTTTATATTAAATCGCAGCAAAGAGTAAAAAATGGATATTTTTATCACTGTTTTTATGTAAAATATTCCATTTATAGAAAAAACAGATTTTGGATTTCATGGAAAGCATCGTATATATAAAATTCAAAGCTTCTTACGCAGTCACGAGTAGTGAATAAAAACGTTGTACGAAAAAACCCATGATTTGCTTTGATTTAATAAAATATTCTGCATGTCGTCCAACGTATCGTTTATGTGTGAATGCGAGTGTGTAAGTGTTAGTGTGTGCGTGTTTGTGTTTGCGTGTTCTTTATAAATATCAAAGGTTGTTTATATATGCACAGATAGAATCTTAAACAGAAGTGATTCAAGGAAATCCTGAGACTGTAAAGCGAAATCTACCATCGCTCACTCCTTCTATATTATATCCCTTTCTTCTTTTCCTACCTCTCTGTCTCTCTTGCAGTGTGTATGTGTGTGTTCTTATGGAAGGATTTTAGTTCTAGTGTTTTCTATAGAATCAAGATTATCTGCTTTTTCCCAACTACTCACAATACGTTTGAATGCATATGAATCGCTTCTATCACAGATTTTGTCGTTCAAGTACCTTTACCTAACACCCTTAAACCTGGACCCTTCCACGTCCTCCACTTCATCGCATTCAAGTCCAAGTTAACCCCGTGCGATGTGATTGCTATGCGAATCACTTGAGTGTGTTTTGCATGAATTGATTGGACACAGATTGCAATCAAATTTTTTCTAAAGCCACTCGACAATATTTTTATCCCTCACTCTTCTTTCCTCTTCAGGTCCTCTCAAGTGTCTCTCGGAAAATTAAAAGTCCCTCGAATTGAAGCTAAATAGAGAAACGATATGCATGAATGTCGATATCATTTGCATTAAATAAATATCACTGTAATATAGACCATGTGTAACCAATTCTATGCGTGTTCCCTGCGCCATCCTTTAACGTTACAACTTGGGTCGCAAGACAAATCCAACTCATATCCAATTCATTACCTTAACACCTTTAATTGGCCAACTTATCTTATGGAAAGGAGCAGCTGGTTGGGATCTGCCATCGTCCACCGATACCCTTCCCTCCCACCGGCGATGGTTTAGCATAATCATGGGCAAATATTAACATTCTAAGGACATTGTATAGCTGTTTGTATGTCAGCGACTTGAACTTTTTTACTGTTTCTCTGTATGTAAGTGTTGTGTGTGCATATATTAGGGATACCACGTATCACTTCTTCAGCTCCGTAGAATGTTACACGATTTGTCACACAACATTTTATGGTATAGCGATGATACGACCCACGACCATCCACCACTAAAACACACGAATAATTCTTGTGTGTGTGTATATTTATGAGTGGTGTTAGGTCGAAAATATATTTTAGTTGAACATAGGAAAGCCTTTTGAGAGCATGCTTTTAGGCTGAGTTTATATTGTTAATATTGTTTGTCGTCTGTTTGTACTCGTACGCGGCTCAGTCTGTCTCAGTTTTGGGAGCGGGTCCTATTCGCATGTATGAATGTATCAACATATCAGTTTACACATAGATAAGAGCACTTGAGTTGATCTGATTAAATTACCGTGGAATGTGTTTGTCCATCGTACACATCGAATGAGCCTTATGAAGCGTATAAACTAAGCACGAAGTGGTTGAAGTATTTGCATTCGGGTCGTGCTGGACTTAATAGATAAAAACTGTTATTATTAGAAACAAATAAAATTGGGAGACACTCCAAATTGTTCCTTGCATATTACTAAAGCTTTTAAATGGCTTTGAATCATTTGTAAGCTGATAAAAAGCCTTAAAAAATATCTGAGAGATTTTTGAGAGTCATCACTGGGATAAGCAAAAGTTCAAAACGTTGTTAAATTGAATTTGCCCCGTATTTAGTCACTTTCAAATGTCAGTATTCAATAACGAGCGCTTCATCAATTCTTTAATCGAAGCCAACAGATCATTAAAAAACCAGCCATTATTTCACTGTCGTTTAACTTCTCCTCTTTATTTTTACTTTCATTTATTTATTCTTCGGCCAAACAATGAAAGCCCCAAATCGATCGTCGGCAGGGGGATTGAGTGTTTCATTCCAGATTAAATTTTATGGATTTCGCTCCCTAAAATAACAATACAGCGATTCATTCCACTTGAAGTGTCTTCGGAAGTTATTTGAGCATAATAAATCTTTCGCTTCTGGTCTTTGCTTTTGTCGAAGGAAGAAAAGCAACACAAAAATTACAATAAAAAACCCAGTGCTTTTGCTGTTCTTGTCTCTGTAGGTGGTAAGACCGATTTTCCATCAAGTTGCCCTTTTTTATCTGCACTTCGATTGCTGTACTTAAGCAACACGAGCCAACAAGGAACGGTTCGGGCCTCCTTCCGCTTTCATTCGATTTCAAGTCCGTCACTGATTGTTTTTAACTCAGTTTATTCCTTTTATTGATTACTATTGATTATCCTTTGTGTAAATTTTCCTTCAGTTTCATTTTCATCCTTGTTTATTCTCATTTAATTTAGAATTTCATTTAATTTCCGTCTAACAACTGAACTACTTGAGACCACAAAATTCTAATTTAAATGCAAAATTTCATTTCTGCTCAATGTTGTACCTGGAAACCACATAAATACAAGCATTAAAGGCTTGTTTTAACTGTTTGTGTTATCTAAAGAATTGGCAATAACGGAAACAGAAAAGCAGGCCAAGAACAAACATTGTTAAATGCAGAGTTGAGAGTTCAAATCTTTGCAGTATTCGAGTCTATTTAAAATACGAAAGATGGTAATAATGCTCCCGGCTTCTACTGGATACAAAGAGTATTTTTAGGTACCATAGACGCCTTGTTCAGTCGCCTTTTCATAAAGATGCATGTGTAATCACAATGACACACTTTTCGCAACTCAGAGTCATTTAATATGGATGATACTTAGCAACCTACGTCTCCGGGGATGATTCCGTAAGCCATAATACTAGTGCTCTTGTATTACACAAGGTTTACTCTTACGCTCTTCTTCCCTTGTGATTGTGAAACTCTATTTAACTTCAGGAATTGTTTTCCTTCCCGTAAACGGCAAAATCCCGCTATGGCGATGCTTTTCGTTCCTTCCCATTCCACCATTCGACAAATGCAATCTTTCGTTTATTTCTTTTTATTGCCCATGAACCTTGGTATCCGTTTCCTGTTTTTTCCAACATAACGTAAGCGTCACCTCACAGTCACCGACCACACTGACGTGTTTCCTGTTGTGACTGCTGAGTAATCGATGAGTTTGCAATTTGTATTAAAGTAAACTGAGGGTATAATTTTGTGGTAACACCCACAAAGAGGTGAAAGAGGTGAAGCAGTGGCTGTATCCTTGAATCTGAGATGGAGGAATCTGTGGCAGAATTCAGGTTGTTGCTGCAAGAAAGCAGCAAGTTGGCCAATACAAGTTACTTCATAATAGCAAATCTGGTTTTTCAAATTTTTATCATTTTATATTATATCCTTTTTCAGTTAAAGCCCCGTTTAATTTCCCACAACGAGGCCAAAGTTGTTTCATGGTTGGCCTACTTTGAATTGAAGAAGATCCATTGAATTCACTTCAGATATCGTCGCCAGTTCTTCGCCAGCGCATACCCTAAACACTGAAGGAGAAGATGTCTTTTAGTCCTTGGATGAGTTTAGCAAACAGTCCCCAAGAGTCAATGTATTGTAAATAAACCCATCCGTGCCCGGTTTCGACCTTTACAACCACTTCACTCGAGCACCAACATCAACTCCTCTTCCTATTTAATAATTTAAATATCCTCTTCTGCAAGCAAGCGCTGGTTCTTCTTCCTCTTCATCCGTCACTGCTACGTCACCTGTGTTTGCTTACGGACACAACGCTGAGTGTTACCGAGAATCTACAAGACGGCATTACAATTACTTCTTCCGCTGGACTTCTTGCACCGTCACCACCTTCATGAACTCAGCCATGTTGCTGCCGCGTTAAATTCCATTTCGTTATCCTTCCTTGAAGCTATTTGCGTTTTGTATCACGCCTCACGCCTTTTCCTTTCCTCTCTCCTTGAAAAACAACACCGTGTTTACGATTTTTAGGTGTGGAAATTAAATAACACTTTCCTTACGCGCCTTTGACGCAACCCAAAGGATCACCTTACTCGGCCGACGAAAGCAGGGAGCGTCTCTTTCCCTCTTCCTTATCCTTTCTCTCTTCCTCTAATGCTCTATCTCTGTGGTCCTACTGTGAGTTCTACTACTCGAAAGCCCTTTCATTTCCGAAGCACAGAGAAAAAGTCGTCTAACAAGTCTTCTATAGACTTTTCCTGCCCCTACCTCGCCTATAACTCCAACACCAACTTCTTTCGACATCCTTCAGCAATCAGCGTCGACCGTGGGACTGCTCTTAATCCACCTTCCTGATTGCTTTGATATCGAAGTGTATGTGCAGCTTGAATAGTTTTTGGCTTCAACATTTTTGTTGTTGCCGTTGCTGTCGGACAGGAACAGCAAGAAGAAGCAGAAAAAGTATGAAATATAAATGTAAGTTCTTCGCCGAGCGCCCTGTAACCAACAAAATGTAACTATAAATAAGTTCGCCAACCCGGCTCGATGGAGAGAGCCCACAGCACTTGTTGACGACCCTGGATTAAGTGCTTGTTGTCGTATAATTGGACTACGCTTTCAGCAAATTTAAGCTCCATGGTAATATTTGTAAAGAGATCGGACGGAAAGGTACAAGAAATCGAAGGTCTATAAACCGTAAAGTGTAAAGAGATTTTAATTTATGCTGAATATCTTACTTAAGCCAATCACCAGAGAGGAAAGGATAAGGATTTGGAAGTGAGATGAGAAGGCAAATATTATTATAAGAGTATCACAAAAATAGATACATATTCTTTTCAGCAATAAAGTATCACACCTCTAGGCCTTCTGTATCCACTGTAAGGATTATGAAATAGTGAGTGTTATGCTTAACAATTGCAATAATAACCTGGACAAAGGTACTTCATCGGTTTTGAAGGAGTCTCTAAACTGTTCTTTGTGATACTGCATCAATTACTAACTGTTGATGACCCCAAACAGTTTTCTCATTTAATTCTTTCTCTTGCACTTTTTTTATCCTTTTAAATTCTATCGTAAGTTCGGACCTAAAGATTCATAGCATTTATTTGCACATCTTTTTCCTACGGAGATAAGGATTCATTTGTTATACAGTTGACAGTTATAAACATCTATTGTCTATTATTGTATCAAAAGATATAAATTTTTGTTAATATCCATGAACTGATAGATAAATATTTCGTAAGCTTATCCCTAATCTGACGTGAGCTTTTGTTTGTCCTTTTGCTTCAACATCGCACAAAAGGACATTCATTATCTACAAATAAGAAGAAGCAAAAGAGCTGTTAAATCAAGTCTCGATTGTGATTGTTCACAGTCCCCGAAGAATTCAACGATTTCAGCGTGAATCGAGGTCAAAGAATCGCCAGAATCCATTGCACTCATAGGAATGTTATGGCTCTTATTGTTGTAGGTGTTTTTTCCGCTCTTACTATCGTTATTGATGTTGTTTTTGTCAAGTTGTGTCGCCAGAGGGTTATCGCTCTCGGCATCTTTTTACCGATTGTTTTGACCATCGCCGAGTATCGTCTGTCGTATATAAATCATGCTGTAAGTTTTCGTTCACATTCTTTTCGCACGACCTCCTACCAACGTCTATGTATTTACCGACCATTATTTATACGATTGTTGACGTGATGAGGATTTAAGAAATACTCATGGTGGTTATTGTTCATTTTTTACGAGTTTTTCTTCTAGTTTTTTCTTTAAGTTATTGTGGTTGAGTTAAGTGGTCTTTAATATATACACATACTTAACAAATGAAGCATGTAATGAATTCAAATGAATTCAGTTAGGTCCATAGAATAAAATACAAACTTCCTTAAGTGTAGTTTTCCTGTATTTATGCTCTTTAAAATGCGATTTAATAAAACCATAGCCCACGCCTACTTCCTATTAAAAAAAAGGAATACAAACAAAGGAGATAAAGCATAGTAGCTTAATTTAATAGCGATACGATAAGGTGGTCCCGTATTCAGAGGATTTAAGCACTTTATAAAACTAAAAACTCTTAAAAAGAATTTTCGCATGAAAAGCGAGTTCAGCCCAACTTTCTGATCATGTGACGAAGTGCTGACATCAGCTACTTTAACACTTTTTAAAGCCAACTCTTTGACCCTTTCGAAGTTCATCATACGCCATGATGTCCGCCTTCGACAGTCTACGCCAAACTTCCCCATATTCCCGGCAGATGGAACACCTTCATCAACAAGCCAAACTTTTCACTGAAATATTAAGTAAACTGGACTTTAATTCCGAGTGCTTGTGGGCCTTTTGTGTGTGTGGGGATGTGTGTCAGATGAGGTTGAAAGTAGACTTGACCTGGCATGCGTTCGATATGATTTTTGCTTCAAACTCGTTACTTAACAATCCGTTTTTACTCATATTCTTGCTGTATGCTCTGCAAGCGTTTTAAACAATATTTGAAAAGTTTCTGCTTTTAATCCGCACTCTCAAAAGGACCCCACTAGAGGACTCCAAAGTTTTACATGAGTGTAAGTGAAACGCAACTTTGACATGTGTTCGTATGACTCGTTATGTTTGCGTTTGTCAGAAGCTGCAGCTCAGTTCATGTGCTCAAAAGTCAAATTTATTCAGGGTATTAGTTTAATCGACATTTGTAGGTCTTAGCCAAGTTCAAAAGCTTGACCTGCGCGTCCCTTTCATTCCCACCTCTCATCGTCATTCTCCAACAAGGCACAACTTTTAATTTTATTGCTTGGACATCACATACTGAAATTTATTTTATGTACATATATCATTTATGTTTACTTTAGCAGTTTCTATACTTTATCACAATCAGGAAAAGCAAACAAGATTTCGAAAATTATTATTAGCATTCTTATCACCTTCCTTGCCGTTGTCCTCACATTCATTAACAGTTTACTTAAGCAAGTGATGCCTAAAGCCAGCATCCTTTATTAACACCATCATCATTATCATCATCGCCCTCATCATTGTTCCTCGTCATTCTTAAGAAGCTAATTATTGTTATCTGGATTACATCTTCGAGGATTATATCTCCTTTTTGCTCCTCCTTTTGAAGAATTCAACTACATTTTTGTAGATTTTAGATTTAGATTTTGGATATTTGTACCGCGTGATTACATGTTTTGTACGTAATCGAAAATTGCACAAACCGCATACGAATTTCTAACACAGCTCAAAATAATTTCACCACAAAACAATTTGAATTAAATTTTCGATTCTAGTCAAAGTTAATTCGAAAATTCGTAACTGCAGAGCGACGGAAAGGAAGAAAGAGACATATATAGTATGTACATATAAACGGATATGGTGATGGCTTTAGTATTTGGCGACTACACATTCATCCTTTTAATTAATTTTTTGGGAGGAAAATTGGTTGTAATGCTCTATTTTCATTCACCAAATTAGAATGAATGCTTTAGAAAGCGTTGACGTTGGTGGAGGTCGTTATAGGTACTGTACTCGTTCGGTTGTTGTTTCTTTGTAGTATTGATGTGGTCGCGGTTTTGCGTGATTAGTTGTCGCTTTCGGGTTTTCCTCATTTTCGCGCATAATGAAGTGTAATCAAATCGAAAGAGTGATTTACGAGAACAAACCGCGCTCTGATTAAATAAATTCACTAAGCATCTGACTGACAAAGAGACTGGATCGATCGATTTGTGAGTCGGTCGATTGATAGTTCGGTCGCTCTGTCGGTCATTCGAACATTTCCTAATTCATGGAGTTGCTTTGCGGTTATTTACTTATTATTTGTATTTTTCGGATGATTTTATTTTCATTTAATTCAAATTTAAATTCGATTACGCTTGAGTGAATACGTTTGTTCGTTGAATGCTTGTATTTGTCATGAAAATGTCATTTTACTGATGATGCTATTGTGATATTGATGGCAGCTTTTAAAATCATTATTTATAGTAAGAACTTTAACATAAATATTTTAAAATACAGAATTTTTAATGCCTTAATTCAGACATTGATTTAAAATTACATCAACTTTAAAATAATTATTCATATTGTGTATGTGAAGCAATATTTATGCGTGGAAATAAATATAAATCATGTTATATAAAAAAATCCATACAATTTGTTGTATTCGTAACATTTAGAGTTCATGTTTGTTACATTGTCAACCGCCGATTAATTGATTTCCTGTAGATTTTATACTGAAAGCGAGTAGCAGATGAGGAAACGCTTATGTAATAAATTGGAAATCAAAAGCTGATTATAATGAAACGTTCAGCTAATGAAAACATTAATCACAGAGAGAAGCCCGTGGCCTAGATTTCCAACTGAATTTAAAGTTAACTTTACTATGCATAAAATAATAAATCGCAATTTTCTTTGTTATTAATGGCGAATTATAATTTTACATATGCAATTCAGTTTAATTGCGTGTCTTTCAAGGTGATCACGTAATTAAGCAAGATGATTACGAGAATGTGTCGCAGAAAATCTTCTACAGACTTTATAAAATTTATGAAATCAAGGAAAATTCGCCTTTCGTTATCTTTCTTCAATAAACCTCCAATGAAATTTCTTTACAAAGCATTACATTTCATTGGAAGATTTCTTTTTAAGAATGTAGGGAAACGACCAAAGCAAAGTTTTTGCGTAGAGCGACAGCTTTTTAGTGTTTATTGGCTCAATTTTGTACTGTCATCTTCTCTCCCACGATTTTCCTCACTTACCGTTCAGACAGATCGCCACGAAGAGCGTCAGCAGTTGGCACCTCGCCGTTGTGTCTCCTCCGTGACGTGTTGTGAGCAGCATTTTGAAAATCCTTTAAATCCGCTTTTCTTAAATTAACGTGTCACTTTTCTGATCCCCAACAAGGATATCACAAACCACGACCACACACACAAGTTCGCGAATAAGAGATTTTCGATTATTTCAATTTAAATTAGTTTTTCAATATTTCGTTTTAGTTGACGTTTATTTCGAAAATGTACAGTATTTTAGGAAAATATTTTGGAAAAGTGATAATTTTCACACACTTCCTAGTTAATACACTTTTCTCTCTTTTTAGCCTTTTCGCCTAGATATTAATAACACCTCAAGCTGACCATAAATAAGTAAAACAACAAAAAAGATCCTCAACTCTTTCGATTCGATGCAGTGACGACGTCACTGAACATATTTGTCTTTTTTCCATTTTTCACATATTTCATATTTCAACTACTGCAAAAGCAACAACAACAACAACGCTTTGGTGCTCGGAAATGAATATTAATTTCAAAATTAATTGATTTTCTTATCCGCCTTTCGTTTCGCTTCGTTTCCTCTTTGATCGTTTTTCGTTTTCTCTGCCTGCCTACGTTTTTGCTGTGTTTTTTCGTATTCTGATCCCTTTTGTTATTATTGTTAATTTATTTTATAGTTGTTGTTGTTGTTTGTTTTCCTTTTCAATAACTTTCACCACCTTCGTCTCATCGCACTTTTCGTCCAGGCTTGATTTTTTCCAGTTTTTCTCTCCTGTGGTTTGGCCTTGCTTTTGGTTGCGATATTCACTTCGTCTTCCTTGGCTTAGCGGAGGTTCGTGCTGCGTTTCCTTTCAGCCTTCTGTCGTCTAGCAATGCTACACTCTGCTTCGCATGTTTTTCACGAGTCCTTCTCTGCCAACAGCAAGAACAACCCCAACGACGATACTGACAACAACATCGTTAACAGTTCCTCCTCTGGCTCATTGGCAACACTGACTGCTGGGCTTTGGGCGACCGCCTGCAGCATTTTTCATTATTAAAATGCAATCTTGTGGAAAATTCTGTAATGAGAAAAGCGAAGAGTTTCGTGAGAGCTGAGAAATTATTTGCCGCAAAATGCAAAGGAAAAAAATTACGATTTCATAAAATTTTGTTTATTTACTTAATGTTTTCTTCGAGCGTACATTTTGCAATAATAATAATAATGATAATAATAATAACAATAATGATGATAACGTTGTGCACTCCTTTGTTTTTTGTTTTCGGTGGTTATTTCGCAAGAGCCGAACTACGTTCGTGAAAATCGATTGTTTTGTGTTTAATTAAACACGAGGAAGTTATTGACTTTTTAAATGAAATTTTCGGGAAAAAATACCTTGCAAAAACACGAAGCAAGAGACTTTTAAAATTGCAATAAATTTTTTTGGTTTGGTAAAAGAGGGAATACACACGATGGACGCTATAAGAGACCCATAACACTTCCGTAGAAACAAATTTACTTCTTATTAAATTATTAACCTTTAAATATATCAATTTAAGCAGTTCATTCAAAAGTTCAGGTTAAAATATCAAAAAACTGTACCTTAAATTTCATCAAGCTTCACAAGAATTCCAAACAAAAAACACACAAACTTTTGAGGCGAAAAATAATATGATTTCGACCTGTTTTCAGATAAAGAATGTTATCCTAGTTAAGCTTCTCGTTTCATCATCTGCTCTGCACTCGTGCACTCGTTCCAAAGCTCATTGAAAAGCAAAGTTTAGCTCCACCGAAATATTATCGCTTGGCCAATAATATCGGTGACAACAGTCACTCTACGCTTACAGCACCGCAAATTGAATTTTCTCGATTCGAGTTTTCGAGTTTGCAGTTTCTCCGACCAATTTTCAGAGTTCAATTTGTGTAATACTCGCATTTCGCCAGCTGCTCCACCGCCACACGGATAACTTATCATGGTTGGCCAGCAGTTATTTGGCCAAGCGACGGTTGGCTCTTCAAACCGAAGAAGTCGGTTCTATCGGTTTCCGATTATTCGGCAAAAAGCATGGACGCAGTGAGAAGGAGGAAGAGTCACAGTTATTATTAAACTGCCATCAGCTGCACGAAATTCGCTATTGTTAGAGACGGAGCAAGGAATTTATACGGAAAGAAGAACTTGAAAGGAAATTGCTCAGTAGCAAAACAGAGCAAACACCGCAAATGGAAAAAAAGTCGACAAGAATTGAGAAAAAACAACAAGTTATGAAGGAAATCAGATTTCCAGAGATTTCTTTGGGGAGCAGGAGTTTAACTTCACCTCTTTCACAACCTCTTCGCCATTCTCTCAGCATTCGCTCGGCTGTCCGTGTCCGTGACTGGAGTTGAGCGCGAGTGGCAGCTGGATGTGGGCGATTTTTTCCACAACGGAGCCAATGCCATTCAATGACACGGTTTTCAGCGCAAATCTTATCCTGACCACAAACACAAAGTGCAAGAAATGCATTATCTCTTCTCCCCACTCTCTGTGACCTGCCCACGAGCGCCTGTTTGCCCAACGCAGACGACCGCAGCTTTGTGCTCATAATCCACAAATAAATCCTTACAGCGGCCCTTCTGTGTGTTGTTTCTGAATGTGTGTGTGTGCGAATGCGAGTGCGATCGCATGTGTGCGTAAGCTTACTATGAATTATATTCATGTGTCTTTATGCCACAAAGAATTGAAATATGATGAAAATTATTATGTGAATTTCCAGTTTTATTGTGAGTCTGACGTTGGTCCAACGTTGGATCCATTGTGTGACAACGTGGACTGTCCTTTAGCCTCTGGACGCAGTGTGTGCCGTCGGCTACATGACATACTTGCAGTTTCCACTATTTATGCAAATTGAAATTACTTTCAGAAGGATCTCCGAGAACAGGCGACGTTGGTAATAATAATAATCGTAATAATAATGATGCTGGTGATGAACAGGGAAATAATGCCCCCGTCATCATCATTACGTAGCCATGTAATAATCATTTCAACTTCCACTATCAATTTTCAGATTTCAATATAAAGCAATAAAGGAGTCTTTCTTTGCTGAAGTTGATGTGAGGGTGACATGAGTTCGGATTACATGTCACTTGTCATAAGCGAAGCCTCTTGAAAGTGCTTTGAAAGTTTACACAAATGACAGACAGAACAGACCGGCTTTTATAGTGATTCATTTTGGATGAAAAAGCTCAAAAGATTGACTCTATTTCTCCAATATTCCATCATCAAACATCCTGTACCAATATCAAAATTGAGTAAAAGACTTTTTGTCCAGCGGATAATACAATATTTTGCTTAGTTAGACTTCGGAAACTCTTCCGTTCATCCTGAAAACTAACTGCAGACTCAATTTCATTCATCGTCCAAGGTATTGCTTTCGTTATAATGGAGAAATGGCTGAAATTTGACCCTTCAACGGTAAATGCGAAGCGACGAGCATAAAATTAAGCCTAAAATACAGTTCTAAAAATCGCTCAAGCCAAATTGATCACTTTAAACACGTTGAATTGAAGTGGGTTGCGCAGGGGCTTCCAGCGGCCGGTACCTAAGAAACATAATACTTTGCAACACAATCTCCTTAACGTATGCTGCCAGCGTAACCCATGAAGAGCCCACCAATTTATTCAGCTGCGAAAATAATGCCAAAGTGAGCTGTCCAAAAGAAAACCAACAGTGATGACTTGATGGAAGGTAGCGAGGAAGAAAGGAGAACCCTTAAAGGGTTCGCGCGGCTCAATGCCGAAAAAGCAGACTGAAGACGGACGCTTGAAGTGCCTGCAAAGTGACATGTAAATCGTGCCTAAGGATATACTTAAAGCAAAATAACAGCAACAGAAAAGGACCCTTTACAGTACAGCAACAGAAAAGACGAATAAGCAAAAAAAAGGGGAATCATCTAGAAGGGTTAAAAACTCCACACAAGAATGGCAGGGAAGCCGGAACGATGGGGCAGATCCGCGGATTCATCCTCTCCTTCGAGACCTGCTCTGAAAAGGCTTAGAAAACAAAAATTAGAGAAGAAGACAGAGAGCAAAAAAGAGCCGGACGAAAAGAGGACGATTCGCAAGAGCCTCGTTACGTGTTGTGTCAATGTTTAAAAGCGTTTGTGCAAAGCTTTTGCTTTTTGTAAATGAAATGTTGAATTGTGGAATGAATTGAAACTGAAAAAAATGTGCTATGACAGCGTCCCACGACATCCCATTGAAAACCCATCCCAGGGATGAATGTGCACACAGGAAACGGTCATGTGGCAGTTTTTGCACACTTTGGCTTTCTTTACTTTTCTGTAGGTTTTCACTCATGTCCTTTTGTTGGACCGGAGCATTTCCAGGACGTCGTAGGCATACGTGTTGTTGTTCTATGAATAATTATAGCCCACTAGAAGCTTTGAAGATTGTATTCCATCACTTTGTCCTTCCATTTCGTAAGCATACAAAGAGACGGGCTTTAAATGAGCTTAACATGAGCTCGAAGAAGCTCAAGAATCCTTGGAAACCATACAGTGACATAATCCGGTCCGTCCGTCTGTCTGTCCAGCTGTGTGCATCTCAGTCCGTTCGTCCATTCTAGGGTAGAGGCAGAGGCGTAGATTGATTGAGGATCATCAAAAAAATACTTATATGGGGGTATATACTCAGTTTCCGGCACAAAGCAGTGGGCTAAGTATTTCCTTTTTCCTAGCCTTTTCATTATCTATTTATTAAATTGAAATTGAAAGTATTTAATCATCGGATTTCATTGTACTTTTAATTAAATTTACTCCTTTCACAATGTTCCAAATTTGAGCCGTTGGCGCCTATTTGCAGACTACTTTTTCTGTTTATTTTTCATCTTCTTGACGTCCTTGTTTTTGTATTCCTATTACTTTTTTACTGTTATGTTAGTGTTTTCTTGTTGTTTGTTTTTAGAGTTGTTTTATTTCATTTTATTATTTTGTGGCGTTGTTTTCTTTTTGTTGCATGTTGAACATGTGTTTTGGCGCTTGCAACACAGCAACAAGAGTCTACTTCATGAGCCTTCAAATCACGGCTCTGCTTTTAGTTAAACATGCTTCATTGCTTAGTGTGGAAAAGCAAATGTGTTTTTAGGTTCCCCAGATTTAAATTATGCGAGAGCACATAAAGTTTACGGAACATGTGAAGGGAGGTCGTAAAGTTGCTTGTTTGCTTCAATGGTTACTTCAACTCTAAACATACACGCACTCATTTCCCCCCTCCGCCCTCCGTTGCAGCTATTAGGAAAGCGTGTTGGATTTTTCCTTATGTTTACACGATGTTGTACAGGTCCTGATAAAAGTCACTGATCCTGTCCGAATTATTTATGCAGAATATAAAGAAATTCTTAAAAAGTCGACTGAGTGACAGTTTCGTGTTTAGAAGGGAACTACTATGAAGAATTACAGTCACATACAAGCAATAAACATCGGTATATCGCATTCAATTCAACACTCCGTACATTTTAATGGTTACGCAGTATTAAAGCCATAAAATAAAGCTAGCGGTGGTAAAGAGCAGCAATGCAAAGGAGTGTATACCCACAAACATACACATTTCAATTCACAATATCAAGCAGGAAAATCGGAGAAAAAAAGGCGACAGAGATAGAGCTGTAAAGAAGGCGGCTGGCGATAATTACGAAATGTAAATGACAAATCTCGAAAGTGTCGACATGGAACACGCGTTGAACGGCGCAATCAGAGCCAACTTCATAAATAATTTTCATTTAATTACATCAAAGGGAATCGTAAAAGCAAAAACGTCAGACACTCACACAGGTGCAACGAACGGAAGTCGGCGGTTAGAGCAATTAACGAACGAATGTGTTTGTAAGCACTCGACAAAAGGTTATTAAGAGCAACGAAGGCGGCTAAAAGAAATTAAGTACGAACACAGACGAAAGTGAAGCACAACCAACAAGTAAATATATCGCGGTAGGTATACGAACACAGGCTGCAGCTACGCTTCGACGCCTTCCTGATGTCGGTTGTTGAACCGCGATTTTTAGAAACCTTTTCAAAAATTTTTGAAACCACTCAAAGAAACAAGGATATTTTAAAGAAATGCGAGATTCCTGAAGGAAATTCAACGATTAAGAGTCGTCCTAGGAGAAGGCTGGCAACCCTACACTATTTCAGAGAATATTATATGAAACTGGGAAGTTTTAGTTCCTTCGGGGAAAATAAAATCATGGTTTGTTATTGCATGAGTGCGTGAAATAAGTCTTGCAATGAAATAAAGACTACGTGGAGCACTTTCAGCCTTATATGACTCCGATCACAGCTGAAGAAACCAGAAATATATAAAGCACACCCGCTGCAGAGCGTAGAGTACGAAGCGAACAGCGGAAACCGGATGCTGGAACATGGCAGCAGCTTCAGGGACTTGAATCGTCCTGCGTTCTGCATCGCCATCCTCTGCACAACGAAAGAGTGGAACTTTACAACTTTTTGCTTTGTTAGAACATCGTTAAACTCGGTTTTTATAGAGGTACATGTACATATGCTTTATACATATATAGTATGTACATAGCTATGCATGCAATGCCGACTAAAATTTGAGCAAAATTTTTCGGAGAAGCTGTGAAAAAACGCCGAAAACTCAAAAGCCGAAGTAAGTCCCTTTGTGAGACGTTTCTAAGTCTGCGGAAAAAATTACTTATGCGAAAAGTACGTGTGCAGCGAGAGGAGAGAGCGTGGGATGCGGAGTGTTTGGTATGTGTGCATCGCAGATGGAGAATACGAAATAAGTACATGGTACGAGAAGCGTTACGACGTAATTACAGTCCTTAGTACCTTAAACCCTTAAGCCTCTGTACATTTGGCGCTTTACAAAACAGCGGCGACACATGCTGCAGCGTAGAGAAGCCGAAGGACTCCATCAAAGGACTCCTGTGCATTTCACAGCTTTTCATTTCGTTCAAATTTGTTTTCTCTGATTTTTATTGTACGGAAATTGAAATTGAAGCTGGGAATTGAAAATTCCTAAAAGGACTCCTTGTATTTTTACAAGTTTATGTAAAAACCCAGAATTGAAATACTTGAAATTACAAAGGAAAACCTTTGCAATTTCTTCTTTCTTCGCCATGAGGATTTCATAGCGCAACAGAGTGTATCGCTGTAAATGGGTGTGGTTATTACCTTTAAATTACTTGAATATCAAAGAAATGTAGATGCTACTAAATGGCGACCTTTGACTTTCTGACTACGCCCTTGTACTTTGTCCCTCATACGAAAAATGGTAACATTTGCGTTAAGAATAATTCAACAGTTAAAGAAGAAGAGAAAAGTGCAAAAACATAGGGAAATTTCGGAATAAATTAACGCTAAATCTCCATTTAATAGCGTGGAAATAAGAACAAGCACAAGGACGCACAAGGCGGCTGCTGCATTGTTAAAGTTTAGCAAAAGTAAGGAAAATATTTAATTATTGATTTAGTGCACGAGTGTTCGATTAACTAAACAAAATGTAACAATCAAAAGCAATATGAGTTCTAATTAAATCATTCTTTTATTCTTCTAAATTCTTCCTCTCTCTCTCTCTCTCCTCCACGTCTTCTAATTGTTTACAAAATGTAAGCAAGTCAACAAAATCCGGAAATTTATTGGCGCCTCTCCGCGTGAGCTTTTAATTGTGTATTTTTTTTCTTAATAACAAATTATGTATGCCAAGTGACATTTAATTTAACATCGCGTGCAAAGAGCAGCGTTATGCAATGCAACAAAGCTACTCACAAACACTTGCACACATACATGTAAAGGAACGACGACGTTTTGCCGCAGGAGGCTGCTCAAAGCCGACGGCTGAAATGTTAAAATTGGCTTAAATAAAGCACCTGTGAAAATTCCCAGTTATGCAAATTAAGGAAATGTTAAAACTTTGAAGAAAGACGAGAAACAACATCCGTAGAAGAAGAAGAAGCAGAAGAAAAAAGAGGATGGTGAAAGAGGTGGAAGCAGAAGGAACTACAACAAGAAAAGGAGGATCAAAATCGGTCTTAAGTGTAACCAAAAACGTCTTTGTTCTATGCCAAAAAAAAATTTCTCTAACTCAGCCTTGAAAAGTAGAATTTTTATAGTTTTTGATTTGAAGCCGTTCATTATTAAGTGACTTTTAACACAAGAATTTGCTGAAATTCCTTAACGAATATAAAAGCAATTTAGAAGGAACTTCCAAAAGGTTTAAAATAGATTACATTTGCTTTTCTTTATATTTTCGCTATACAAAAAAAAAAAAAATGAATGTGGTGAAAAGTGGTTATTAAAACCTTCTGCAGTTCAACATAAACATGTTTCTACTTCTTAAATATAGAGCGAAAGTAGAACATCGAAATTAAGAATAATTTCAAAATATCGTGTTCACATCGGAGCGTGAGGAACGAAACATGAACCTTGAAATTTATTCCTGGATTAAAATCCATCCCTGAATAAGTTTCACTGAAAATTGACCGCCTTCTTTCGGTGTGAAAGTAACACTTTAACTCACAAATTCATATAAATTATCAGCGATTATTTCACATTCAAACAGTTCGCAGTTGAGTCTTTAAATTTCTATTCACTGTGCACTTCGTAGAAGGGAAAATAAACCCTATTTAGTTTATGGACTCGCGTATAATCAACTTCACGCTGGTGCAAAGTTGGCGCGCGAACTCTGACAACGCGTCACAACTGCAACAGTCAGCACTTCATCCTTTACACATCGTCGTCGTTGTCGTCGTCGTCGTCGTCGTTGCCAACTTCACCAGCAGCAGCTTCAGCCGCAGCCGCATTCTTACGTGACCTCAACTCCGACTGCATGAAGGAAATATTTAAAATACTGCATTAGAGCTCAACGTAAGCACTGCTTTTAGGCTGGCTGGCGAATTCCGACCGATTCAGTTGACTCTGTCGGATGTGGGTGATAGTTAATGTTGTTGCACTTGCACGAATAACGCCCGAGTTACAGTCGTTATGTAGAGTTATGCCATTTTTAAATTCCTGCCACTTTCAATACGTTGTTGTTTGAATTTTATGGTGCTCTCGAAACTTTTCTTTTGAATAAAACTGTCACCAACGATTACAGACCTTAACAACACTAACAAACACTCTAAATGCGGCAGACAGACACGACTTTACAGTCGTATGCATAATAAAATAAATCAAGAAGTTAATAACAAGCGCAAAAGTTTTTACATTTCCTGTCAACTTATTTATCATTGTCTCACTCGCAACTTTTCTGATGACTCTGAAAGTGATCCTATTCTGCATCTGATCCGAGAAGTCTTTCATGAATTTAATCGCCTTTAATCGAACGTAATGTTATAAAGTATCTTTGAGTTCTACTGTCGATAAAGGACGGTATCGATTATGTTTAGATTCTATCT
This sequence comes from Thecophora atra, assembly GCA_937620795.1. Classification (NCBI taxonomy): domain Eukaryota; kingdom Metazoa; phylum Arthropoda; class Insecta; order Diptera; family Conopidae; genus Thecophora; species Thecophora atra. The sequence goes on from OW569401.1 coordinate 37,758,947, forward strand.
ATAAAGCGAGATATCTATCAATTAGTGGCTAATGGACAGATTACAGAGGATAGACGAAGGGAAGGGAGTGATCCACTAGATTTATAAGAGGAAGTTTCAACATTTTGAGCCCAAACTTATTTATTTTTGTGTATCTGAAAATTTTTATTCTAGCGTCTTCTTGGGTTTAGGAACTTCACGAAAGAATCTGTAACGTGATGGTATTCGATCTGTAGATACATATGAAAGTCGCTTCAGTGTGCGGGCTTCAATTGATGATCGTCATTATGACGATGCTGCTCTCAACATTGTTGCTGCTCTTGTTGTCGGTTGCAGTTAACAAAGTATTTACATTTTCGTAACTGCCATCGTCACGCGTCAACATTAAATTTTTTGGTGGTTAAATTAAACGTCAGCCACAATGTTGTTGCTGCTGTGAAGTTTTTAGTACTTCATATGATGTTGCTTCTCCCGTTGCTGATGTTTTCTATTCTGAACCCTCCGAGAGTTGTTCTAATTCAAACCCAGTTTTTGTCCCTCGTTGCTGCTGCTGCTGCTGTAACATTTACGTTGTTGCAGCAACATGCTATTTATTGCCAACGCTGTTTTATTTGAAAGAAGCTTAACTTGTGTCATGGCAGCAAATCCTGAAAAGATTTCCTTTGGCGTCTGCTGTGGTGTGCGTGTGAGTGCTTTGTGTGTATGAATCTTTTAAATAAGTAATGTGACAAGGACTCATTTTTGTTATTTTATCTTTTAGTTCTTACCTAGTTTATTTCGTTCTTCGGAGAGAAAGCTTTAAGTTTGCATCGTTTTTACTATGTTTGAAATATTAATAAATGTGGTAAGCAAATGCAACTTTGTAGTGTGCAGCATTAAATTTATCTTTCACACTTTGAATACTTTTAATTTTGCAGCTCTTTCGTCTTGCGTATCGCGTCTCTTCTTGGTTTGATTGATGTAACATCGACAAAAAAAAATTGACATTTGTGCCACAATATTTAAGCCACTTTTTCCATAATAACAAAAGGTTTTTATGACAAACGGCTGAAGAAAGCAGAGTAAAGTTCAACGTTCTGAGATGCAATGGTTTAAATTCAGATAAAGCCCATGAAAATTGCAAAGGAAAATAAATTCTATTTATAAATCCCTTTGAATGGACCTAATTTAATTAAACAATTAGCGTCCGTTTCCATTTTCTTTTTCAACTGTCCACAGACAATAAATTTTTTTTTAGTCTTTGGGGATATTTTTCTAAAACAGAGAGCACTACTTTTGGACTTGATAATTCTTGGTTTTACTATTACTAAAATCGTAAAGTAGCCTGTTCATCCTGTTTGAAAGACTGTTATCCCCAAGAAAAACTATTAAAACACCGTGATATTAATTTTATACCATCTATATATAACCATTTTGATTACATATTACAATACTTTTAAATTTCCCAAGAAACCTTGAATAGCTATCAAGACTATTTTAATTTTTTCTTAATCAATCGCTTCTCTATCGAATCTCTTTCGCTTCCGGCTAAGAAGATCGTATACAGAGAAGTGGAAAGGGGTAATACAGCACCGGGATGGAACACGAGTGCATCCGAAACATCAAAAGTTGCATACCAAATGAAGGAAGAAGACACATATATTTAGGTCAATCCACTTGATTTGGCCGCAAGATATACAACACAAAAGAGCACAAAGAACACGAGAACAACAACAACTGCACGGACAAAGAGCAGAAATGAGTGGACAGGAGGAAGAACAAACGCTTCGTCTCTCCATCATTCGCTAAAACTAAGTAGCCCAAGGACTTTGCTTCTGCTTCTGTCGGTCTATCTGTATCCCCATCTTTCTCTCTCTCTCTCTCTCTCTATCGCGCTCTCTCCCGGCTTTTGTCGCCGTCTCAATAACTTGTCGTCCATTCAAATGGGAACAATTGATTGTTGAAGATCCTCTTTAACGGAGCTTCATCCAACGAACAATAACAAAAAAAAAGAATGCGGAAGCCGCAAACAAAATAAAGAACAAAAATTAAAAACTGCAGGAAGCAGGACATCGAGAGCGTTGAACGCTACCGTTATTATTATCCTTGGCACATGAGAAGCATAATTGAGTGAGTGAGTAAGTGAGCTTAAGTGGCCACGACTCGCTTTCACGGCGGCTCTTTTCACATAACGAAATCTAGTGCACAGTGTTACCACGTAATTCCATCGGGAAACGGCGAGAATTCATTCGTACTTCTCGTACTTTGGCACGTTGCCAAAATCGAATTAAAGAAATGTTATTTACCATTTCTTTATGCTGCTAGAAATCATCCTCTCCACTGTAACTTTATACAGATGTATCGAGTTCTTGAATATTGACTAGTATTGTCCCATTAAAACTATACTTGATAGTTTATAAGATTTAATGAACTCAGAAAGATAGAATTCACGGTTACTTCAGCATTCTGTTGGCCACTTTTTCTTCAAAACAAATCCAGAGCTCAGATTTAGGAATTTCGGGATACAAAACCTTTTAAATATTTCGCAATCGAAAGGATCGGATCGAAAGGTTCGGAGATGTGGAGCAAATAAGTTGATAGATAATAGAATAGAGTCACATTGATAGAATCAAGGATGGAATAATAGGTGTAATCGTATGAGTAGATAAACATACTGATAATTGATGGGTCACTATATCAAATGGATCACTAAATAAAAATAAATAAAAAAATATAAATAAATAAAAAATTAAAAATAAAGTTTAAATTAATATATTAATAGAGTTATATCATAGAGATCATCATTTCCATGGTTCCATACAATATTGTATGTCAGTGGCAATCTTTCTCTCGTAGCTCCATTCCCCATCAATTCGCTCTCCTGTAAACATTGAAGCTTTACAGGGAACCTTTTTTCTCCATGGGAATATAGAACAGAACACGATAACGTAAACATATGACGAGGTAATAGCATTTCCGTAGAGATTTATAAGGATGTGTTTGTTCCAAAGTAAAAAATTCTTTATAACAACGATTTCGAGCGCTAAAACCTAATTAATACTGTGTACAATTCTGTTTTTATAGTTGTAGTACTTTCAAGCGTCCCCAATGATAATATTTCAAGGATAGCGTAAAATCAATTTAATAAAAAAGTCACGTCAACGAGGAACGGGAAAAGAGGGAAGGAAAAGCAGAAAAGACGGACGAATCAACAAGAATCATGTAAACAAGCGAGTTCAAGTGATTTCAAGAAAGCGCTGAGTTTGATGCAACAAAATGGTTGATGCTTTCAGCAGGAATTCAGCTGTTGTCCTTATCTATGTGTGTACATAAATATATTTGTGCATTGTATTTTTAGTGCTTGAAATCTTTATTCTTGTTAATCTTTTCAGCGTCTCACGAGGAAGCTCCAGACCGGATCCTTGACGATGAACTCGAATTTCTGCAGTTTTTAGAACTCCCACTCGGCAAGAATAGCAAAAGTCCACAAAATCAAAAAAAAAAAAAAAAAAAAAAAACACGGAAAGAAGATTATAGAAATGAAAAACGTGAATAATGGAGGAATGCGAAGAGAGAGGAGCGGGTTTAATCTATTAAGAGCAAGCTCTTGAATCAAGCAAATACAATTAAATGGCTGACGGAAGTGCGTACGCCGCGCTATGAGTCCTTCGGTGAAGAGCGCCGCGAATTTCCTGTCGAGAAAGAAACGGATTACGAACAACGAAAGAGGAAATTATTTACTTAGCTGCTGTAGCTCTGGAATTTTCGTTAGACTAACTTTAAGCGTACTTTTAATCACTGCGCTTTTAATTACTGCGCTTTGTTGCACTTTGTAATTGTCCTGCCAACTGCCTTTTTCGCTTTTCTTTACACCATACTTAAGACGAAAAATCGTGGCGAATTTTTACTGTCGCTCACCAAAGAAGTCAGTAACTTTCTAAAGTCGTCATTCCTTTGTTTATGTTCTTGTCTTTAATTTTGCTTTCGCTTTTTCGCCTTTTCTTTCGGATTAAAATTTTGTTGCAACTCCCAGGAAGTTTAACTTGATTTTTCATTAAGTCAGCGCATCACTCGTACGCTTCACCGTTACGCAATCAAGAAGGACACGAAGAGGAAGCAGGAAATAAATGAAGAAGAAGCGTGCTCGACGCATTCAATGTTGAAAAAAAGTAATGAATGCAGTGCAGCAGGGTCAACTATAAAAAACACAGCGAAGAGGAAGAAGGGGTAGGGAACAACAATGATAACAACAACAATAAAAACAACGACAACAGTGAAGACCATTAAAAATTGCAGTGTAACTTGGATCGACCGGGCAACAACAGCAATAAAGTCAACGAGAGGAAGACAGCAACAACACAGACACCATCCACAACAGGACAACGACGTAACTTGCTCCGTCCGTCTGCTCATTCGTCCTTTTATTCGTTCAGTAACACGTGAGCTCTGAGCTCAATTCGAATCAAACATTTTCTGGTGTTCCATTTTTTTGCTAATAAATTTACAAAAGCTTCGTGTTTCTGTTATCGTTTTTGCTGCTTTAGCTTTTCGCATTTCTTCACGTTTTCCTCGCAAATTTCCTTTTTCTTCATATTTTCTCGGGCATCGTGCTGATTTGCAAGCTCTTTTGTGCAACTTTTACCTTTTCATTGTTAGCAAATGATTCGTTAAATTGAGAGTAAGTTTTATTCTCCATCATCACGCCGATTATCAAGAATCTTTTTGCAGGACGAAGCAACGACTACGAATTTCAGTGCCATAAAAATAATGATTGAAGCGTTCGTTATCATGACAAAAACTCATTAAAGTTATGATAATGACGATGATATTTGCGATAATTAAGTACAATATCAGTATTTTCAAATACAAATTCGGTTTGAGTAAAACCAAGCACACATTTCTTCCCATAAACCTTTAAAAAATATTTTTACTTATGTGATGTGGTATTAAAGCACCTCTTTTCGCTGAATTTTTAATTAAATTCTGCGTTAATGGCTACCAATATTCCAATACCATTTCCTATTTAATATGAAATGTGGAAAATACTTTGTTGCATGTCATTTATTTCGACCTGGGATCACTTTGATCCATAGTGCACAGATATTGGTTTACTCTTTAATTTGTGTCCGTATTTCAAACAAAGTGGTGAGAGATGAAATTTAATTAGGAAATAATCTGCTATGGTTTTATTTGCAACTCTCGAAATTCGAAAATGCTGTGTGTATATGCAACCTGTACAAGAATTTAATTATTTCGCATCAGAATGAATATTTACAGGGATGAATCGAGCCTCGAGCAAAACACAAGCCAAACTACGAGTGGCAACTGAAATATGACGCCAAAATCAAATAAAATGAGTGAATGACAAGAGGTCAGAGAGTCTGACAAAGCTACCGAAGTGACACCAACCGAAGTGACACCGACAAATGTGATCCACTCGACAACACGGTCGAGCAACAACAATGGCATTACCCAAAAAAAAAAGCAACCTCGTTACGGCAACACTTTAAATCAATTCGAGCCTTGATGAACAGCCGCGAGGGATGCGATTGCGTGCGGGCGGAACCGGAGCAGCGACAGAAGAATAAATAATTTAGTTAAATCGTGATGAGCAGCGAGCGAGCCCACGTACGCCCGCGTGCTGTCGATGGGCGCAGAGATGGTGATTGCTGAAGCTACAATAAAATATACAAGATAGAAGCAAAAAGCCTGAATTGGCCACCAGGTGACAAAACTCTCAACTAGCAAATTACAAACTAGCAAACAGGGAATTTTTTGTGCCTGCTGGCAGCTCTGGTGCCACTTTAATTAAATAATTTATTCAACGATTCAACGTGTTTATTGAGTGAGTTGAGAGTCAAAGCGCCCGCGTGTCCATTAACGCCACTATAGACAATCGTTAAGGTCCAACTTTGTATTGTTTTAATTTAAAATATCATTTTTAAAGAATTGTTTCGACAGTTTTCCTATGCTTTAATTACATAATTTAAGGAAATTTGTATTAATGTTGCAGACTATTTCTAAACTTAACTATAAACTTAATTATAAAATAATATGGCAACGCCTTGTTCATTTCCTAATTGGATTGCATGCCTTCGGTGAGTATTTGAAGTTACTGAAGATTTGATATCTCTTTAATTATCAATAGAAAATAAATGTCCTTGTTTATATTACAATATTGCTGCATGCGTTTGCACAAAGCACATATACAATCTCACTGACATGCATACTATCGCATGCCCAGATACTTTGGAATAAATGGAAAAGGATTCAGTTGCCTTGAGCAACTGTTTCTAAAAATCATTACGTAGCTTGGAAAGCATGCACACACTCAATTTCCAACAAATGCAAAAATGTGTCTCCGTGCAACTTGAAGAAAATCTCTTCAAGAAGTGCATACCTCTTGTAGGACTTTTCTTCAACATCCTGTACATCGAGATCCTCTTCAAATCTCCTTTTTACTACTAAATGCTTTTCTCCTGCTGTGTGTAGAGATTTTTTCCTTCCTACTCTTTGTCATCTTAATCTGCTTTTCCAGTTTTCTCCGTTTCAATTCCGTTTACGTTGTTCGCTAGGAATATTTAAGCTGAGCTTAACTCCGAATGCATCGCAAGAGCGAAGTGAAATTTAAAGCCATGAATGTTTTTAAGGTAAAACACACATCAATTGTTATTACACCTTCTTTCGTAATCCTGATCTCAGTAAGGAGACTCAGCAAATAGAAATACTATGCATATATTTTACCCATTTTAGGTTTTTAGGTTTTATCTACATTTTCCATCTTTAGCTCTTCAATCCGAGCAGATACACAAGCAGCTGAAGTTCAGCTAAAAAATCTATAGCAAAAACTGCACAAAAACACAACTTTTTCGGAAATCAAGTTGACAAAAAAGTTTTCGACTCCACAAAATACGAGAGAGTCAAATAACAAACAGCGTCGCTATGTTTGTCTAACTTTTTAACTATGAAGAAGGCTTCAACCATGTCTTGCTGTATCCTGACTCACTACGTGGCAAAGACTCTTTTTTTTTGCACAAAAGAAAGGAGGACAACGACAAAAGCTGAGGTTCCAATGACACAATTCTCAGGTCGGATTTTCGCCAAATGGAGTGAAAGCTAAAAACTGAGCTGAGGTCTTCACTAGGCGCCAGACATCTGTTACAAACTCGTGATTTGGACTCATATTTAAGCACTTTTTCGATTGAATTTTCAATATTGGTCCGTTTATTCCATCAAGATTTTTCGGCCGTTCATAAATTGAGAAAAACTTCGAAGAGATTCCACATTTTTGATCAATTGCGTAGTGACGCTGAGGACTGAAGTGTGCTCTATACATTCTTGTATCTCTGGCGTCAAAGAGGGACTATCATGACTCTTCATGGCGGGATATCTCGGCTTCTTTGTATCTCTGCATACTTTCAAAGAAACCGTAACAAAACCGAAATAACAACAGCTGCTGCTACAGTTATTAATAAACAAAGCTAACAACAAATATCACTAAGACTTTCCTAGTTCCAAGATGGAGGGCGTAGAAGAAGAAGAAGAAGAAGAAGAACAGGTACAAGTTCCGAATCAGTGCCAAGTTAAGTGCCACAGAAAATGGAAAAACAAAAGCTTGCTTGATTTTTATTTAACAAAGATTGGAAAAGTTTCGACAGCTGCTGTCCTGAATAACTGCTTCTCCTCCTCTTCCTGTCCCAGTTCCTTTGCATTCTCACCGAGGGATGGATGAGTTTTTCCGCAAAACGAAGAAAAGAAAAATCATTTGCGAATCATTTAGGTTTTATGCGAGGCGTCAGCTCGTGGTTTCCTGCTGAGAGTTCCGAAGCTGCTCAGCAACATTTTCGCTCACGGAGTATCCTGTTTCGAGCTAATGTTCACATCATGGTGATTTCTTTGTGAGCTCCGCTCGGCAGCAGCGCGCATTAACCGAGTTTTTAATCATGTGCTAAGGAGCGGGAATGGCAACGCTGGATGTGGGGCGTAATTTGGGTCACATGTGTCTGCTAGCAGCAGCCATTAACTATTTTGAGCTGCCACAAATGACAGTCACAAAGTTTGCAATTTATATTTAGCTTAAGACGGAGATTTTTCTTTCAGATTATTTAGGCTTTTAGATAAATTGTTAGTGAAACACTGAAAGTCTCAAATTAGGTTCATTTCATATATCAATTTTTTTTTAAATTCAGTGCCAATTCCACTGTTGAAAAGCCTTTCAGATCATAAACTGTTTGGTTTTTAAATAACTAAAGAAGAGTTTTTTTTTCCCAAATTTTATTTAATTGAATTTATTAATGGATAACTTTTTTGCTGTTCATGATATCACAAACTTTGATGGATTAATGAAAGCTTAACATTTCAGTTGATTGCTTTCAATTTATTCACTTTCTGACACATGATGTTCTTTTACAAAAACTGCCGCCATCAGAACTCTTATCTCACCATTCAACAGGAAACAATTCACAGGACAGAAAAAAGAACAACGCCAAATGTACCGAATTTGACACAGAGCAGATTTAAATTGTCCATCAACATGTCCTGGGTAAGCTGGGCAGTTAACCAACCCGAAAACAACCACGAAACGAGAGTGAAAAACTTCTCATTGATTAAAATTGAATTTTTTGCTGATTCGGACCAGCCGAAAACCTCGCTGCGACGTTGAAGGAACCAGAACGGACTTTTAACTTCTATTTTAATACAGAAAATAAGAAAACTTTCGAGGGCAAGGCGACGGAATTACAGGAAACGTTCAGCTTGAGTGCCAATCGTTGCCGAGGTCATTTTGGAACCGAACCGATTAGTAATTTAACAAAATAAAAAGTATGAGCTATTTTCTGAAATTTGTCAATTCTACTTAAGTAAAATTTGTTTTAAAATGATTGTTAGTAAAGACGAACGAGGTTATAAAACTTTAGCGCTTGAATAGCGAACTTAAAGGAATGTAAAAGATTATATTGAATGGAATTTCCAACAAGAAGTTTACTGTTTAAATGTTTCCTCACTTCCCAATTCTCCGGTCAAAATAACAAATGACCCGAACAACAAGTTATAACTGAATTTTCTGGTTAAAGCTAAACAGCTCAACGGACGGAGAAGCAAGCGCTGGCTTCCTTTAAATGTGGATTGAATGGCACCATCAATTATTCATTTTTTCACTCCCTGGACCAAAGTTTTCTGTTGCTCCTCCGTTTACAACGATGAAGGGTTCGAAGTAGTTGAAAGGTTGCAAAAGTCGGTTTCCTTCAACCACAAATTGATATTGTACAAAACGTTTTGGGGAGAATATTTCAAAGAAAGAAAAAAGACTGAACCTCAAATGTATTTAAGTCAAATAACTGTTAACTGTAATCGATGGGCAGCATTAATGCCAAGAAGGATCCTTATTTAATCTGAGATGAAACACAAGATGCTTTTCCCCACATTCCACAATCTGAATTCAATTCAACAACCATTAGATAAAAGGGTTCAAGCATGGATAAAAAAGACCTCAATTACTTAAAGATATTGAGCGCAAAATCATATAAATTTCTTATGATTTCATCATATAAAATAAATTAAATAAGTATTAAAAACGAAGATTGGAATAAAATCGACTAAAAATCACGTCCGTAGAATTTCCTTCATAATTTTAAATTTAATTCTACCAAGAAATCAACTCTTTTTATTATATTTCTACCAGTTTATAGCACCAATTTGGTCCTCCTTTCCTTTTCCTCGCACTCCTTCGTTTACTAGAAAATCTTAAGGTGAATTTAATTACTCGTTAGTCTTCTCCTCCTTTAGTTTCTTCTTTTTCGCCTACTTCATCGTCTTTGCCCCCTTCGAAATCAACTGATTTTCAGTGTTGAAAATCTTCCGCCTGAGAAATTTCAAGAAGCACCCCGCCACGCCCACCCACTACCATTCCCTACCCTTTAGGGCCCAATTACTTAGCCATATTTATTGCCAAACTACTTGATGTCATGCCAAGCTCTGAGCCATTTCGAAACGGGAACGAATCGATGTCGTTGGCGAACAGAATTCGGCACGATTTCGTTTATAGTGAACCAAGGAACCGAACCAAGAAAGAACCACCCCATCAATGGGTTGAGTGGTACGAGGCTTCATTTAATTGGATTCAACAATTTTTGTTGCTTTAATTGGATTATCAACAGAGAAATCTGTTCCAGAACACAAACTTAAAAGCGGGCTAAGAATTTTCAACAGAAAGGCTCATCGGAATCCAAAAAAAAAAAGAAAAAAAAAAATAAGCTCAAAAATTTAATTGACGTTTTAAGATTAACGCAGCATTAAACACGATTAAAATTAAGGTAAAGCTTCTAGATTCTATATGTGAAACTCTTCGTTTGGGTAGTTTTTCCTATCGTTTGCAAGGCTTCTGTGCCGAGTTTTTATAACTTGCTTCCTACTCCCTTTCGTTATATTTATTATAAGAACTTTTTACTTGGATTTAATGTAGACGCTGCTTACACAATTCATTATAATCACTCACATGAAAGTAAAAATAAATTATTATTATTATTATTACACCGTATTGATTAATATAGTAGATGTTTAAATAATGTCAGCTAATCACTTATAAATATAAATATAAAGAATAAGAAACCAACCAGGTTTTGAATCTGAGCTATTTTTTCGTGCGTTACGCGTGCCAAAGAAGGTTTGCGTTTTGCGGTTGATGTGGTTAATTCCGAAGCCAGCCAAGCGAGGAAAAGCTCAATAAATACATGAACAGCGAACATATTGCAATTTTTATGATCATTGAATACTTAATGAAGCTGAAAATGACGCAATTCGATGTCAGTTTACCTGAGAGTCGAAAGCATCGATGATTGCTGATCGAACACACGATCTTGGAACTGAAAAATGCACCTCCAATACAGAAAAACATTGAAGAAGAGAAGAAAGAATATGAAGAATGCGATGTATTGAATTTCATTCAATAAGCAGATTAGAAGCGTCTACTTAAAAGGTAAACGGATTAAACTCGAAACGCGCAGCGAAGACCACTTAAAAACCACTTAACCACACCCTCAAAATATTCATTTTTTTGTACTCAGATTAGCTTATTTTCATATCTAGAGTAATTTAAAGTACCTTTTCGCTTTTCGATTCGAATCATTAAGAATTTTAGAAACTGAAAGCCTCTTAATTCCCTTTTTTTTAAAAGAAAAAAGCCAAACAAATCTGTTATTTTGTATTCTTAACCAGGGCATGAGTAAATTTAAGAACGTGATTACGTTCCAGCCTCATTTCATCGACTTTTTCTGAAAAGAAAACTCACTACAAGTTTGCCAACAAAGTTTTCGTTTCAACGACTCTTTTCCTAGATTCTAAACTGAACGCGAGCAATAAACGAATTTAGTGATTTTCATTTTAAATGTTAAATTTGCAGAATAATTTTAAGTGATGCAAAAAAGTCACCAACTCTCGGAAATCGGTAAATAAATGGAGGAAATACGTAGTAGAGGGACAAAGTTCACCGTTGAAAAAGTGCGAAATCGGAACTCGGAGTTCTCAACAGTTTAAGCAGAAGAGGACATTTTAAAAAGTTTCTAAAAGCCTCACGCCATCCGTCGAATTAACGCGGCGTAAATACAAAAAAAAAGGCCGGCTTTTATTAACAAGTCCTTTAAAAGAGGACGAGTAGGAACCTCGAAAGATGCAGTTTTTATATAGACACTAGAAAAATGGGGCACTAAAAGAAACAAAGTTCTTTTTTGTGATGTTATAAATTGTTCAGTTCTTAAGGACTTTAACCGGGTAAAGTAATATACCAAACAAAAAAAAAAACCTTTTGAGTAATCGATCGATTCAACGTACATAATAATATATCCTTCATTCATCTTTTATAACTTAAAACATGGTAAATAAGCAAGCATTAAAAATAAATTTTAATAATAATAAACAAATTTGTTATTTTGCTATCGAATTGATATGAACAAATATTTAAGTAACAAATAACAAACAAGCAAAAATAAATACAACGACGTGTCACAAGACAAGGCATTAAATTTCGAAGGCATTAAAAATTCATAATAAACAAACAGGCATATAAATAAGCCGCTTTAATTTATGTAACAATATTAAAATAACAATACATTTCAAACAGTTTAAACCGACAGCAAAGGCAAAGAAGCAGCAAAAACAATGACATTGACAAGAGCAGCAGCAACAGATTAAAGTTGTTGCAATGTTAAGGGACGCGTAGACCGAGAAGGGAGGAAGTACAGTCATTTCAAGCAACATCACTTCCAGTGCAACTCGTCAACAGAATTATTGACAAACAGCAGCAACAGCAAAAGCAGACACAACAGAACAACCGACAACAATTGCATCGAAACCTTGCAGATAAATTTTGTTAGTGACGCTTCGGTTCGGTCCGTTTGACTGCTGTGTATGAACCGGAAGTTGACCAACGACAATGCACAAAAACAATGCAATAACGACACGTATTCAGTAATTAACAACAATTGCAAGCACCAGCAACCGAAAGACCAACAAGAGTCACACCAACACCGACACCAACAACGGGAATATCAATAATAATTTATCACTGGAAAACTTATCATCAGCAGAAACAAATAATGGAATTCCGTAGAGAGACGACGATTTATTGAGTGCAGAAGATGGACAAAAGGCCGAATAGAGTGACAGACAATGGAAGAAGCGAGACAGCAGCAGATCGGAATGACAGAAATGTGTTGCTGTGTGTATAGAGAGCATTTAAAAAAAGCAATTGGAATTAATGCATCAGACAAATAGATGACTGTAACAGTTGATGAGAGCTCGCTTTATTATCATTGAGGAGCTTCAGGAATCAATTCGACCGAAAGAAGAATCCCAATTTCACATGTTAATAGCTGAATTGCCAAATAAACTGAGATTTCTGGTCCTTCGTTTTCTATTATTATATAAATAAATGATTCTCAAGCTGAAATTAAATCCATAAATACAATGTTTACAGATTCATCTCTGTTATAAGCAAAATTTACAATAATAAACATCAAATGATGAGAGAAGAAACTGAAACCTCAAAAATACTAAACAAATAAATTTAAAATTTAATAATACAACATGGAATACAATAAACAAATGAATTTATTTATTAAATAAATTGTTTAATGAAAGAAATAATGGAATTTAAGTTGTGATTATTGCATAATATATAAAATAATAAATAAATGAATAAATATCGTATTAAATTAAAGAAATGAAAGAATTAAAATTATAATTTATACATATTTAATAATTCTTAAAAGTTATTAAATTAATTGTTGCTGTTGTAAGTAATTTTTAATCAACAGGTGTTCATTAATTTAAAAAAAAAATTTCAAAAAAAATCTCTTAAAAGGCGAGGGAATGGAAGCAATAAAGAGGAAATAGCAACGATACAATCGCGTGTGTGACAAGAGTGAATAGGGAAAAAGAGGAAAACTTTCATTATTAAGTTCAAGAGCAACTCAGCGTATCGTACGTTGTTCGGAGGTGCGTTGCTCTCCCCTGCGTTGTTGTTGTTGTTAGCTTAAACATGCATTACACGTCCCCGTTTATAGTCAGTTTATTGTAGACTCATACACACATATTTTTTCTAATTATACGGCTGAAGCCCTTTTTTCGTCATGCGCCGCTGCTGCTGCTGCTGTTGCTTGCATAGTAAACGTTTCGTTGTTGTTGATTTTGCGTCGTTGGCAGAGAAACCGTCACCAGCACAACCACCAGCAACGAAACTATCGACCTGATTTACTTTCGAAACTTGCTTCATTCAGTTCGAGCCGAATTGTGGTGTTGCCAAGACAACAGCAACAACTGCTGCAAATGCAACAACAATGCCAACGAAAACTCTACACAAAACACTGTCATTATGTCTGTCATTGCCTGGCTTATATACGATTTGTTGTCTCTCTCCGTTCGCGCGCCGTTCGCTTCTAATAATTTTTACCACAAGCTCATATTTCTGTGTTTAGGAGCACGTGACGACGGAGTTGGCTCACTGAGGCGGGCAACTTAATGAGTCTTTACTTGTCATTGCACACCACCAATTAAAGTGACTGATTTTCACCAAGAACAGCTGTTGAACGAACCGTCATTTCTACGGAATTCAAGGAGAAAATCCGTCGTCGTCGCAATCGTACAACCGCGACTTGATGTCACTTCTAAAAGCCATATTTTCAAACATTTACGTACAATTAATCTACGCAAATGGATGTCTTTGTAATATCTCAATTTTGTACTTAAATGGAATTAACAAAGAAAAGAAATCAAAGCTGCGCTTCAGTAGACCGAAGAAGAAGTGATTTAAAAGCGAGTATTCAAGACGTGACTAATAACAACGGCTGTCACTCATCCGTCACATCCGACGACCCATCATCCGTCCACTATTCATCCATTCCAGCATTCGTCTCCCTTCGTGGGCTTCGTCTGATCCTCGACGGCGACGTTCATCTGCGACGTCAAGAGTCCGAATTCTGGAGACAAAAGACTTTCTACGACAAACGAAACAGACGTCGGCATTGTTTTGCATCTGACTGAAAGCATCTTTGAGCGTCTTTGTGTTTATCCGGCGACGTCTCGGAATATGACACCCATATTTGAATCGGATACGCATTTCATTTATGTTTTATTACATTTCTATTTGACCGTCCACGTCGCCATTCATTCACTTCACTGCGTTTCGTCAGTTTCGTCATCACGCCACGTCGAAAAAGAATTATGCTTCCTCGGTAGAGTTGCTAGAGTCTTAACTGAAGGAAAGCCGAGCCGAACGTCCCATCGGCTTTGAATTTCGCACCCGCGCATTAATAAGTTACTTTGCAATCGCTTTGGGAAGGGACTCGACGAACTGCGACATCTCTGGATCCAGCGGAAGTCTTTACGGTTTTGTGTATATTATTAAAAATAATATTCAGCATCACAACGGATCAGGTTGCTATTTTTTATCGCTTTTTTTATTTCTTTTGATTGATATTAAATTCAGTTGAGAATATTTAAGTTTTGCATTGTTTATAGAAACTGACACTGAAAGAGAAATCTTTGTGTGTTATAATTAATGATGCTGTTTCCAGTGAATGTTAATTTTGGGGAGTTTTATTTCTTTATATCTGAATAAACTCCATTAATAAAACACTTTCTGTGCGCTGCTTTATGGAAGCCCTTCAAAATTAGCAGACGATTCATTGTTTTAACGACGGATTTCAGATGTTAGAAATTATTGTTTGAATGAGTGTGGAGCTGAGAACAATTGACACATCTGTATTTGCGGTCTTTGCTGGGATTTCAAAGATTTAGAAATTCAACCGAACGGAAGAAGCTTCAAGTGAGTAAAAGTGAACAGTGAAGTTCTTTGTAAAGTCATTTCTTAATCCCTGAAGTGGAGATTCTCTGTGTGTGGATTCTCGGTTCATTGCAGCTGCTTAGATTACATCATCGAGATACGCAAATCAAGGAAAAATATGTTTATACAGATGCTTAAAAGATGGAAATTACAAGAAGTTAATGAAACTTTTAAACGGTTCAGACTTGAAAAATTAATTTTTACTCATCGTGATATGAAATTTGAAAGAAAAGATAAGAAAATATAAAATTAGATTTAAAAGAAGGAGAATTTAAAGAGTAAGTGAAGTGGAAATCCTTGACTGGATTTTCAAGGACATGCGGTAATTTCATAACATCAACAGCCACTTCCATTCACAATCACACACTTTGGTAAGCCACAGATAAATAAAGTTTATTTAATAAACACACATTTACACACCTCTTCAACCGCATTTTAGCGGTCCTCGAAGGGAAGGACGACGCGGTTTGCTTGCTTAAAATCCAGCTAATGAAGTAAATCGCTGGCTTCAACTCACGTGCTTCACAATGAAAACAATTTACACGGTTAATAATCGTACGGACAACAACAACAACAACCACTTCAACAGTATCAACAAAGTAGGGTAATTAATCAACATCTACTAACGACCAAAGCATTAACAGCCAACAACAGCACCAACAACAACAGCAACAATCTTCAATAGCAACAGAAATATTTGTTTAGCGAATTCGGCTGTAGCAACGCCCTTTCTGCCCCTCGTTAATTGCGCAGCCGCCCAAAAGGTGGTCAACGCATGTGGTTTATCACAGATAATTGCTTTTTGAATGTCATCTAATGGACACGTTAATACAACCCTAGAAATGTTTAATTTACGCTGCGACGTGATATCGCTGTGAAGGGTCGTTGTACTCGGCTTTCGTGTTGGCCAACAAACGGTCTCCATACATAAAATCGAAAACCACTCAAACCTACAATTAAATTACACTTCATGTGATATTTATATTTTATCTCTGAAAGTATCTGAAATGAATTGAGCAAAGAATTACCAAAAAAAAAAGTGGATAGAGACAAACTTTTCCTTTGTTTGATTGATCTGTCTTTGGGATTTATTGTGCGTAGGCTTCGAGCTGTCCCTCAACTTGAGTTATGAAAGCAATTAACTCATTTAGCGAACAGCGACAAAGAAATAGCTGCAGACTTGAAGGCGGCGACATCAGAATGCGCCGCGGAGCCGTCCTAATGACGAGACCAGAGACCAGAGCATAGAGAGAAACAAAGAAATAACTTTGTTTATTACGTTCTCGAACCGTTTAAACGTCGGCTGTCAGTGTGTCAATGCCTGGGAACTGACAGTGAAGCCGACACCGACGCGACGCTGACGCCGTGAACCGAGCTGCTTCATTTAATTACAAGAGGTTTACCACGCTTTCTAGCCACTTACTAAGGCGGCTGCGATGCTCTGCTGCTAATTAAGCGATGTGGCCAGAGTTTGCAATGAAGGAAAACTTATTTCTGACAACTTATGTGAAAGTGTAGCGTTCGGAGCAGCGCTGAAAGAAGCAAAACTGAATGGAGATGTAGAATAAAAGTGATTGCATGAGACGAGCCGTGTTTATGATTAGTCAGCTCCATTTCTAGATCTGCACGAGAATCACAAATGTTGAGTGATGAGCCACAGTTTGCCATGGCAGCAGCTTTTAAAACGATTTAACCTCAACTGGGTTAAGTTATTAAAAAGGGGAAAATTCTTTTCACTAGTAACAGTGATAAAAAGAAAGAAGTCATAAGAGTAATTAATGTACATATAAAAAAACGAACTCACATGGAAGTTAAAAAAGAGAAAATAACTTCAAATGTGTCACTTTCGACAGCTCAGAATATTTCAAACTTTTAACACTTGGCTGTCATTTATTCATTAGAACTGAACTCTTCTAACGTCTATAAAAAGAATGAAAACAAAAGCAATTACATACTAATTAACCAACAGTTTTATTGGCCTTTGAACCTTTAAAAGGAAGCAAGGATTTTCACTCTTAAGTGAACACAAATCATAATGAGGCCACTTTAAAGAATGAATGAATCACCCTTAAATGCTTGTCTCTGTTTCTCTCTGTTGTCTCTGTTATGATATGATTTTGTGCCTGAAAGTGGCTGTATCTGTGTAGAGTGCCTTCTAAGAGGCCTTGAAGGCTCTCTGCGCCCTCTCGTATTATTAATAGAACACCGAGTCATCATCCAGTCCATGGATTTTCTCTTATCAATCAATTAAGCAGCAGCGCCAGGTATACAAATGCTTCCATGCAACGGCTGCTATCGATTTCCTCACTCGCACTGGTTTTTCTCCACTCGTACTCAAGGGCATTTTAAGAAGTGAGTTTTATCTGAATAAACCAACTTCCATTACTTTGAAGTGCAATTCGTATGGATTTAAATGGAGTTGAAGTAAAGAGGATCGATTAAAAATGCTCAAGCGCTTCACATCAATTACCAAATAATAGATAAGGAATTATTTCCTGCTATCTAAACCCAGTCAAAATAAGCTCATTAGAAATAATGGAAAATATGTTTAAAAGAATGATTTCAAGATGGAAAACTCTTCATTATAAACATTCTATAAATGAGACTTCACTGTGTTTGTGAGTTTCTTATTGGAATTTTAAGGTTTCCAATTACGATTCGAGTTTGAGTATTATTTTTGTTTTATTGTTTACGCAATCAGTGATTTCTAAGAGGAGTGAGGATAAAAAGACGAAACTGAAACTGAGAAGTTGCAACATTATGGAAAAATGCGCTTATAATGCAATTAAATTCCTGAATTCTTTATGAACTGCGTCTGAGGCTTAATTAAATAATTATTATTGAAAGAAATAACACAAATAATGAAATAATAACTACAAAAACAAGCGGCAAAAAGCAATTTGTCTAGAGTAAATATGTTAATGATTGTTTTTGCTTTTTTTGTTTGTTATTTTTATTTAAAAAAAGAAACGCAGCCAAGCATGAAGTTAAAAATTTATATTCGTAGATTGGATGTCTTCATAAGCTTCAGGCGAGGCTTCGAACTCTAATCTACAGAACAAGATTTATTCTTATGTATGTATGTAATAAAAAATTATTTATGTTTTTAAAGAACGTCTCTTAAAGAACTGCTCCCATAGAAATGATATTAAACGCGACTCAATTTCGAATCACACCCAAAACCATCGACAGTCTTTGGATTACTTTAACACACTTTCAAATAAATAAGCCAAAATCAAAACAATTACACACACAAACAGCAACAGCAACTGCGATTGTTGTTTGTTATTTTAAAAATAATTGGTGCAAACTTCCTGCATGTGTTTAAGTACCGTAAACTTTCGAATTGCGTCTGCCGATTCTTGTTGTTTGCGCTGCATACGATACATTCTTCGGTTTGCCCCCGCACAAGCCTCATCGAGTAACCAAAACCCCGGTTGCTTGCTTCTTTGGTTCAAGCAAAGTTTTAATGACGCTGCCAACAATCGCAGCAACAACAAACGGAACCAGAATAACAAATGCCAACAATAGCAATTGTTGCAACAATACCAACATGAATTATTTTGAACATCTTCATTTTCTTGAAAAGTTTAACATGAATGAAAGGAAAACACAATCGAAGGGAAAAACTTTTCGAAAATAAGCTCAAGAAATCGGAAGCCGGAAAATATTGAATATGCAAGAAAAATAGAGGATAAACTTGAGAAGAGAATAGAGAAGAAAACTCAGTAATTTATTGAATATAATTCCATAGAAAAACAACTTAACGCCAAGATTTTTCAGATCTCAGGAAGTCATAGTCATTGGTATTATTATTATTATTATTATTATAAACATTCATTTGATTGGTATTAATTTATTCGAGATATTCATGAATCTATACTGAAGATAATGAATAATGTAAATAGTTTCTAACATAAATTCAAAGTGAAAAACACAATTTATCTGCAGTCATCCAAACGTGTGCAACGGATGCAAAATTCATGGCACCAGACACATGAGCATATGTGCAACAACAACAAAAACATTAACTAACAAACACATAAATCACACTCGAGTGCATTTAATTAATTCCAATCTTAGCTGCCGAAGCTTTCCGATGATGGTCAGTTCACTCGGTTGTGTATACGAAAGAGAGGAGGTGTGACGAAATAGGAGAATGCAAGATAGGAATACAGACGATTCTAAAGGTAGTTGGCCTTTTTGGCTGCTTAATTCATGTTGTGTATTGGATGTTGTACTCTTAGAGTTTTCCGTGGTCTATGCAGGGAACTATGGTTGCGAGAGAGAATCAGGATCGGGGAAGATTTAAGAAAACAATTCGTCTCCGAATCATTTATTTTAAAGGACCACGCGGCTTTGGTCCATTGTTGCCTTTGGAATTGCCATTGCCAATTTCGTCTTTTTACGTGTCCAATATACATTTTTCCTTCTTATCATCGATTTAACAGCACCGAAAAAGAACAAAGATCGAAATTGCAAATTGCAATTTGTACAAAAAGCCGCTTCCCTGTCTTGCATTACCATTGGATCAACATCATTGGATCACCAGCTCCATCAAAGACCTAATACCTTCTCTTGATACTGCCACACGTACGTCTAACATCACCATGAAAGAAGGAAAAATAAGGTTTGAAAGAGACAGGAAAGAAGGAGGAAAGAAGGTGTGAAAAAGGGCAGTAAGATTGAGAAAAACAGAAAAGGTTGAAGAGAAAGAATACATGTTGGAATAAGAAAACGTAGAACAATAAAGGACTTCATGGATGTTTCCTTTTGCCCAGGTGACGGGAGGATTAAGCCAAGAGGGGGAAAATGATGAATAAGACACCTAAAGAGGCTACTAAACCGAAGAAGTGGAAGATATGGAAGTAAAAGACGATGAAATCAAAGGTGCAAAATATAAAAAGGGAAGCCTTAAAGGAAGAACCTTAAACCTTGGATTTCTAGCAACTGAAATCCACTATAAATCATGAGAAATCGTACCAAACCAATCACTGGAATATATAATTTCCATTAATTGCATTAAATATCTTAAGAAAATTCAAGGTTTTCCTGGTAATTCCTTTACTTTCCTTCATATTCCATGTTTCATATTTTCTTAGTAATTTTATTGCTCGATTTGATGAAAGAGAAGCATTCAGAGGCAGTCATAGATGGGAGTGATAGACGATGAAGACAGTAACGGGTGTATTTTATTGCATTTTTAGTCGTAACTAAAACATTTCGAATTTCTGCCTGCTCAACAAAAAATGGGAGTTGTTTCAGCAAATAATGTGAGGAGCTAATTTCAGCCTTAGCAAGCTATAAAATCACGCGCCGCTCAAATTGTGACCGCAAAACGCAAAAGCAATAAAACAGGGCGTTGGAGAAGCAGTGCCAAGGCCAGAAAAAATTCCGGAGGAAAACTTCAATTCTCTAGCACCATTTTTGCGGGCCCCAGCAGATACAACAACGACTTCTATAGCCAATACTACAACAAAAACACGGCAACAAAACAAAGAACCACAGAAATGTTAACAAAGTAACAGAAAAAATACATAAAAGCCACATTGAACAGGAAGAACAACAACAAGGACAATCCGTAGTCCTGACGCAGGTGAGAACAACTACGAGGCTTTCGAGTGGCTTGCCTAAAAACAACAAAGCAAACAACCATTAAACGCGGTAGCCAGCAGTCTGTGCCATGGCTTAGTATGTCCGGTCCGTGGTACCGTGGCAAATTTAATAAATAAACAAAATTAAATAAAGCAGCAGCAACAAATACTAATTAATTCGATTTAAGAGTAGCCGCTGCTTCCGCTCCATGCAGCAACGTCGACACCGCGTGTCCAGCTCAATGAGAGTTCAAAGAGGTCAGTACAGAAGCAGCAACTATGGTAACATTGTCTAGAAAACAACAAGTGGACGCAGGTGTGGCGACAACGACGCAGACAGAGGGACAAACAGACGCAAAGACTGCCAACAAGGAATAATTAAAATATAACAGAGTGTTTTGGGGTGGCTTTGGATTGGGCTGGTCACTATGACGGCCGTGTGTGTTATTAAAGGGAGCTTTGCGATATTGTGTCATAATGAAAACATAAAATTTAAATAAAAATTAAATTAGTTCAGTCGGTCGCTCCGTTGGGTTTTTGGCGCTACGATGGAATGCTTCAGCATCCAGTGACCAATTCTCTCCACTGTTTAAGCAGCTTCATGGTAATGGAAAAGACAAACAAAAAAGACAAAAAGGAATCATTGCTAATAGAGACAAAGGAAGAAAAAGCAATAGCTTAGATGGCAATGGGAAAGCATTCCTTGGTGTTGAGTGTAAAAAAATAGACTGATGGTGACTGGAAAAAAAATTGTATGTTTCCTTTATTCCATTTCCTTTTTCTTTCTTATTTTTTTAATACTGAAAGAACTCATAGTATAAGTGAGAGTAAAAGAGAAAAACGTGGTCATTTGTTTGAATTCGATAGGGAATCCACCAGTTTTCCTACTTTTAAGCAAAATGAATGAGAAGATCCACAATTCTTTACTAACTTCTTTTTGCAGATCATCAACAACTTTGAAACTTCACAAAAAGAATACATTTTTGATAATTTGAAGATATTTGCATACGAAAGTCTAAACTAAGTTGAGTTCAAGTTTAAGTTTGGGAACTTGAGTACTTAAGTAAAAGTAAAGAAAATCGGCAACTGGGAAAAAGATGCCCGCATCACAATTCACGAGGTTTATTCTTTGTGATATTCATTTACGATTCGAAAACTATTCAATAAGTAATTTCGTTTAATTACTTTCGCATTTTAAAATGGGTTTTTTTAGAGGATTCATGGACAAAAGAATACTAAAAACAAATTTAATGATTCCATTTCTTAAAAATAATTTTATTCTAAGTTTGAGGAGAGGAAAATGAGACATTTAATTAACCAAACGAATTATAAATCTTCATTATAATCAAAAGTTACGTTGTACAATATTAAAGCTAATCTTTCATCCCTAAATAAATTAATGGTTATATTTGCAGACACAATTTATTAAATTTAAATTTTATTTTATTATTGTTCTGTTTCGGCCTACTCAACTCTAAA
Source organism: Thecophora atra (assembly GCA_937620795.1). NCBI lineage: Eukaryota > Metazoa > Arthropoda > Insecta > Diptera > Conopidae > Thecophora > Thecophora atra. The sequence goes on from OW569401.1 coordinate 37,781,312, forward strand.
AATTTGACGATTTAATTTAGTGCATTAAATTATGAAGTACTTAATTCCTATTCTTTTTTATTATATCCTTAATATTTCATTTCATTTATTACACTCATTCATTATCAGAAAATTGGAATATTCAATCAACTTTGACGTTTTACAATATTTCTGGATGAATAAAGAATAAAGTCTTAAAATCCCTTTCGGATTTCAAGCCGTATTTATAATCATAAAGAATAATTCATAAATAATAATTTATAATTCTTTATAAGCTAAAGTATTGCCCTTTTCTTTACTCATTCTTATTACAACCACAAAAATAATCTGCTTCAAATTTCGTGCTCAAGACTCGGTTAATAAAAATGACTAAATACCACAAGAAATTATTGCTTGATCTGGGACGAATTATTTTTAATCTGGGACAAATTTTAGGGCTTTAAATTTCATCAGATTTCTTTGTTAAAATTCTTAATCTGGGTTTCCGCATGATTTTCCTTAATCTAAGCATCAAATGCGAAACAGCGGTCGCAGGATGTTCAACTATTTTCACCTGAACTCACGGCCAGGTACAAAGATGAATGGAGCCGCTTTAAGTACGGCAAAAGCAATAGAAAAAGAAAGAGCCGCCGACACAGCATCGAGGTCAACCGAAACCCAACAAGAACAAATTTTAAACAAGTCGCAAATAAATGTTTTTGCAGAAAAATTCAACGTACCGTTAAACAGGACGACGCCAGACAAATTCCGTTTCTTTTATATCCTTGGATCGTTTTTTGACTTCTTGCAGCGAAATGTTTTCGATCTTCTGCTTTTCTTTCGCTTCAGTGACCAAAATATTTGCTTGCCCTCAACTGGGACCACTTTATAAAATAACAGTGTGTATGTATGTGTGTGTATGTGTGTGTTTAAAATATGCCGTTGAGACCGAAGACGTGGTTATTGATGCAGGACGAATTCCATGCCTTTCAATGCGAACACGTAGATGCAAGAATAAAAATCAAAACAAACGACAAAATTCTCACGTACTTTTAATTTTTTCACACTACATATTTACAGTTAAAGCGTGAGCAATTTTTTGTCATAAATACAGAAATATTTTTAATATCCACTTAAAAAATCTGAAATATTTTTTACTGTAATTTTAATATTTTTTTTAATTTATTTATTTTTTTTTATATACATATAATTAAAAAACTCCTTTAAAATAACTGTAGCTGCTGAGAGCTTCGAAAGTTACCGCTCTTTATAAATTTTAAGTGTTTGTTTTTACTTTTTTTATCGTTTTCCTAAATTTTACCACTTTTATATATTCACAAATTTTATATTTTTTACACAATTTGAATAATTTTAACACCATTTAAAGGCGTCCCCATTTAATGTTAAGCCGAAAGCGCGCATCAAGTTCTCATGAAGCCACTAGCCCAAGCGAAAACCGAAAATGAACTGAAACAGCACTGACTGTTGCGATGGAGCCTCACCTCGCCGCGTCGTGTGCTTTGAATCGTCTTTACGGAAAAACGAGCCGACGCGCTCACAACGGTGCAAGTTGCCGAACGCACGAATCTAATCGGGAGTGTCGAAGTGTGAAAGCGTACGGATGAACGTACGGTCGGCAGCGTTCTGATAACTGCGTTCATTTGTTACGGCCACAAAGTGTGACAACAGCGAACAAACGAGCTCAATGAAATGCGAGTACAACGCACCGATGTCGATTTTGCTCTCTCTCAGTGCTCTCTGTTGTTGGTGTAACTTCTTCTGAGCATTTTCTGTTCACGTATGTTAACGGTTTATGTAGTTCTTGTTGGCATTTACGGGACGCTGCTTGCCATGATTGAGCGGTTCGCTGAGAGTTGGTAGAAATTTCTTGCTCTCTTGGCCATGAGTTCCTTTCAATTTTTATAGGAACGTTGCACGAAAACGAGAGAATAGAGCACAGGAGAGAAAGAGTTAAAAGAAAAACAAAAACTGAGAAGAAATGGGAGAGAAATACAGCATCTAAGTTAACCACTCTTTTAACTCTATTAAAAATATATTTACTAACTATAAGAAAGACATTAAATTTTCTTTTTAATATTAATTTGTTAAATAATATTAATTCGGTTGAAATTCTTTCCGAAATAAAGTCTCTTTTGACCCACATTTACGCTGAATACGCTATTCAGCTGATTTGCAGTCACTCATTTGTTCGAAGTTGCATGTTGTTTGACGTTGCAGCCTCCAACTCATTCATGTTATGTTTACGTTCTTCTTCGCTCAAGGATTGTTTCCATTTAACTCAAGGACTGATTTGACAATTTGAATGAGTAATTTCCAATTCCAACGATAATCCAGACTCTTTGTCTACCTGGGTCCCTGTAGTAGACGGAGCTGGCGAACTTACCGATCACCACCAAGTACGCATTTTCTAGGCCCATGTCCGATTAAATATTAGGTTCGTAGGGCTCTATGGGAATGATACGGTTTCGCTTAGTTGCCGGTTCACAGATCCTATCCTATCCTTTCCCATCTGCCCAAAACGATAAGGGCAGCGACAATGGCCCGCTGATCACACGCTCTTTCAACCTAGTCTAAACTTAATATTCAACACTCGTGTAAATAAATAGACATTCTTTTTTTCTTATCCTTGGAGCAACGGGTAAGGAGCGTAACTATATTTAGAGGACACAAGACAGAAACCGGACTATGTATTATTGTAGACGGTCTCATGGTGGCTGTTCAAATGGCTGGACGATGCCTTCAGTTTATTCCTGCCCATATGGGACCTCAGCTTAACTATGGAAATGTTTCGGTGTTTAAACGGGGCGAAAGGTCGCCAAGAGCGGCCAATAATCTCGCGTTCTACCGAATTGCCCTGGAATTGACCGAAGTAGACATAGGATTGCAAAGAAGAAGTCAAGGAACAGTCAGTTTGAATGATACCCCTATAATATGCGGAAATGGGCTAAGTAGGAAGAATGGACTGTTTTGACTGTTGGTTTTATTTAAAAACTGGCAAAGTCTATCCACTTTTACTTCTAATTGACTCTTGAGGTTGATGAGAAATAGTATCCCGAGAAGGGTAAAAGTGGGCTTTCAGTATCGAAATCTGGATTCTTCAACTTTGTAGACAGATGATTAATACGATGATTGGTAGACTTTCTGCTATCGTAGCAGAGCCAAAGGTTACAGGATATTCGGAAACTTAATACTTCTCTTCATCCCATTTTGAATTAGCACGATCATGGAAATGGGTCCTGGAATTAGCAATTAGACTATCGCCTCTATGAAACATATCAAAGTTTACTTTAATTTTAATCGAGTATACTTCATAATTCCTTATATTTTCACTAATTTGACACGTGTAGGAGCCCTTATTACGTATATTATCCCTATACAAATTGGACAACTGTACAAAACGCCTTCAATGGAATACTAAAGAGAATATGAAAAACAAATACATTCACAATAAATTGAACAGAGAAGCAACAATTCTCCACCTTCCAAACTGCAAAGTTAAATTGATTGAATTCCTTAGTAGCAACGGCAGCAACAGTGAAAGCAATCGACGCACTGGAGCAACAAATTTCCACGTACGTCGACGATCAGTGACGACGGCGACTTGGGATTCAGAAAGCACCTCGGCGCAGGACCGACGTCGCCGGCCGAAGTGCGCACTCTGAGTAACGGTGTTCAGTCAATCGGAAAACCCTGCTGAAACGTTGTTCGGTGGTCGGTAACGAATCTCGAATAAAATGGAGCAACCAACCGGAAATGGTTTTATTTGCAGACAGAATTCAGGGCGCAGCTTCCGCCCCTCTTCTGCCCTACGACGACCATCTGAGACTCTCAGAAACTCACATCTGGATTTTAGTTGTACGTTAGTTTCGCTTCTCGATTTCCACTTTAATTCATTTTTTTTTCTCCCCCCCTTTAATTTAAATTAAAAAAACACAGAACACGAAAGTTTGATCTATAGTACACCCCTTAACTCCTTCCCCGCACCATGATTCATTTGTCCGGTCTCCTGTTTTCCCAAAAGTATTCCACGGAAATCGAAAATATGTTAAACATGAGATCTCCTTTGCGTGTAAAGTGAAAGGTTGAATTTATTAAATGTCGGGGTTGGGAAAACATCGGAAAACGTAGCTGCAGCGTAGTGAAGAATAAATAAAGGTAAATATGGACAGTGCACAGATATCTGCATATTTTCAATTTAATATTTCATGAGAAAACAGAAAATCTTTCAGTTGTTTACGCGCACCAAGGAATCTCCGCGTTGTATGAAAAATGCTGTTGACTGAATTATCGAAAGAATATTTTCATCAATCAGAAGACATTATATTTTATATTACATAAAAATTTCGATACAAAATAAAACTTTTCTTAGTGTAATAAATATGAAATACGAAATATGCATTATGAGCAGTCGACACGATCCGCAGTTTAAGCACAGAGTTTAAGAAAATTAATGCCTTGAGTATCATCCATTAACTCATCGTGAATTCCTTAACAGTAAAACTGCGGGTGGGTGACAAGATAAGTGAAGGGAAGAGCTGAAGTGGGAGGATCTTAAAAGAGTTAACACTACAAAATACAGAGGCGGCTGCCAGCGACTGATGGACTTCTAATGATCTCAATGCTAAAAAATTAGTGGGAGAACAGAAAAGAAAAACTTCACCTAGTTTTCAGGAGAGTGGGCGCAGCTCGTTGTTGCCATCAACCGTTTTCAAGTGTTCCTGACACTTGAACGGCTTAAACACGGCTTCAACTGCTTTAAAACTCTGAAGATGTCTGAAAAGGCATTCGTCTTAAATACGAGAAGCGAGAAAGAGCAAGAGACACAGAATGAAATTGGATGTCGCATTCCTTTCGGACATGCAAAATATGTTTTTGTAATTTGCGAAGCGGCTTCGTTTTCGGCGCAAAGGATAACGAGTCTGGCGGGACCAAAGCTCCGTCATCCGCGGCGTCCAGCTTCAACAAAGCGTCGCTCATTAATCACGTTGCTGTCAGTAGTTAAAACTTTTTGGGTGCGCTTCAAATGGACTGTTTCGGGGCTCCCGTTAAACTAAACCGTTATTTTTTGCTCGACGCTTTTCGCTATTTTTCTGCCTTCTTAAGTTTCCGAAGTTCATTTTCATTTTCGTTGGAGGGAGAAAAACCCAACAACAATTAGAACAAGTTGCCGAAAGAACAGCCAAGTAACAAAAACTGCAAATGGAAAATGACGCGGAAAAATGTTGCCTCATATTTTCCGATGACGGTGAGTCTATCGTCCATTGCCAGTGAGCGAATGATGGAAATGGAAGGAGCCAACGAACAGCGGAAGAGGAAGCGTTGGTATGGAAGACCCGTCCATCTGAAAGCCTGGCTACGAAGTCAGCACGAGTTTAATTAATAAGTTGAACGAAGATGTACAAGGTGCGGGTTGCTGCTGCTGCTGCTGTACAGCGTCCATGTTCAGCGTTCAGCTTTCACTGAGCTCAGCTCAGCTCAGCTCATCGCGGCTCGGCGCAGTTCATGTTATTCAGGGAGAGGAATAATTTATTAGCACAGCAACTTTGCAACTACTAATTTTGCAGTTGTTCGCAATTTAAAACAAAAACTGAAGCTACAAGAAGCTGAAAAGCTTCCATGTTCAACTCGAACATTTTAAAGACACTCGACGACAGAAAAAACGCTGCAGCAAAGTTTTGGGAAAGTTTCATTTAAACATTTCTTGCTAAAAGAGTTGTGGAAGCTCCAAAATAAAAATAATCTTGAGAATATTTAAATAATCATGATTAAAATATGTTTGAAAAGCTGATAAATATCGTCATTTAAACCTGAAAAAAACGCGACTATTTAATTTTAATTTCTAGATTTATTTAGGATCTTTATTGGTTCACGTTATAATCTAGGTATATATTTGCTATTACTTATTTCTCTATTATATTCTATTTCTCTTGAAAAACAACTTAATTTTCCTTTTTCTTTGCACTGTTCCTTCTCTATACACACGCAATACGACACTTGATGATCCTGTATTAATTTTTTTTTTTTTTTTTCTTAAAAGTGTTGTTATTTTGTTGCTCTAAAAATCGTGAATTTCAACTCGTTCATTCACCATTCACGGCTGTAGCAACGCTAGACACACCTCCAACTTCTTCAAGCGCCCCACGCAGACATCTCTTTTCTCCCCTTAATTTTCCTCTTTCTCCAAACTTTCCGTTTCCCATCTCACTTTCCTCCCTTCACTAAACTAATGCCGATTCAGTTTGCTGTACAGCGGAGTGACATTCGCTTTATTATGGCTTCATAATGATGTTCGTCTTCTTTTAATGCTCCTCATCCAACACTCGAAAGCATTGCAGCTGCCGCTCCCCGCCGCGCCGTCTCCTGCTCACGTGTCATACGTTGTTAGCCTCTAAAATCCTGTCATGCTTTATCTAAAGCGCACGAATGGTTGACCTGCGACTGCTTCTAAAACCAACTCGTTTCTGAGCCTCTCCACGCTGCAGCAGCTCGATGCACTTCATCAAGAGATCGAGCGACGAGCCGCCTGAATGTTGCATGTTGTTGAATTAAGCACCCAGTTGTTGTTGTTGTTGTTGTTGTTGTTGTTGTTGTTGCAGCCCCTCCACGAAGCATGTCATCGACAAAGCGGAAACGGAAACATTTTGCTCATTTGTTCGCTTCCATTTAACTAAGTGCAATTAAGTTCGCTACTATTAGAATGAATGTTTCTGTGTATGTGTGTCTATGTGCGTGTCTATGTGTTTGAGTGTCGGTGGAGAATGATAAGTGGCGAGTCGCAGCCTCATTCGTTTCTATCTAAATCTCCAATTATGATTATTCAGTTGCTTCTTTCATTATTAAACCAAAAAAAGTATCGTACGAATTTAAATGATGAATGATTGTTTTTTAATTTGCATAAAACTTTATGAAGGAACCGCGGAATAAATCAAAATCCCGATCCATCAGCATCCAAATCTTGTTTTCCTCGTTCCTCGTTTTCAGTGTTGTTTTTATTTATTTTATATTTTAAACGTTAAAAAGGCCGCCGCGTTTGTGACTTCAATAATATTTTTGTTGACGTGTTCATCGTCTGGCCGAAATACGAGCAACAGCGACTCAGCAGCCGTCGGTGGCGTCAACAAAACGACGTCGTTGTCCTTTTTGCCCCTGCTCGCCATGCTGGCCACGTTGCTGATGCGATTGCGAAACCAAAGCAAAAGCTTAAAACATAAAAATCATAATTTTCATGAATTGTTTCTCGTTGTTGGACTTCACAGCGCAATTAAGTGTGCGCTGTCGTTGGCGTCGTTGCATTCAACAACATGCACTCCACCCAAACACAGCCACACACACGAAAACTGTCTTTAGTGTGCTCTGTGTGTGTTTGCTCTGTGTGTGTGTTGGTGTGGTGGGGGTTGACTTCAAGTGGATGCCGTGTGCTGGGACCCACGCTGCTTAGAAGAGCTTTTAATTTAAGTGTTTCGTCCCACAGTGCATTAATGCGCCATGGAATTGCCGGAGAAGGATGAGGGAGAGGAAGATGAGGAGAAGGAGGAGACGAAGGATACTAAAAGAAATGAGCGTTGGCCGCGCAGACTGTAGAAAAGATTATTTATTTTAAAAGTGTTTTAATTAAAATATCTGTTGCCTATTTTTTTTTTAAATTCTTTTATGCGTCGTCGTTGCTGTTGTTGTTGTTGTTGGCATTTCTTTATGTTAGAGCAGAGCAGCAGGATTTACGCTGAAGTTTGTAGACTTGTGAAACCTCCCCCGTGGCGCATCTGCTGAATTTTTTCCCTGCATTTCGCCGTCAACAAATAAAAATGCAACTTAAATCGTACTCATTAATATCTAAAAGACTGTTGTCTGTCTTAATTTATATTGAGAATTCCTCATATTTGAGTTTCACTTTAATGTTATTTTTTAGATAATTTTGCGAAAATTGGCGCTCTGCTGGCCAAATGCTTGGCCTGTTTTATCTGATTCTTGGGCCAATTATGACTTCAACAACAACCAACTCCATCGGCGAGATTAAGTCCCGAAAACGCACAAATCTAACAACCAGTGAATATTTTCATTTCATTACCGATTTTGGCCGAGGTCCAAAAAGCGCTTGGATCTTCTTTTTGCATCACTTTCCGATGTCTTTTTCCTTCTTTGTTTTATTATTGTCCTGAAAATTGAATCACATCGAGCCGCCAAGCGATTCAATTGAAAGCGACGAGGATTTCGGACCGGGAAGAAGGATGAGGAAGGCCGATGATGCTGCTGACATTGTTACGAGTTTGAATCTAGGTTAGGAACGGATTTCGCTCGATTTGCTTTGGTTTTCTTGGTTCAAACTAATCTACGATTTGCAGCTAATTGTAAAAACTGTTATTTTAATTGTTGTTATTCCATTGAAATAGGAAAGAAGATAAACAAAAGTCCACGAAGACTTCATCAAATATAAAATGTTGAAGGAACATTTGCCAAATAATAATTAAATAAATGAGCTTTTCTCTGGCTAAATTGGAATTAATATTTTGTTTAAGGTTAGTTTTCTGATTCTCGCCCCTCTAAGGACGCCCTTTGTATAAACATCTTCAAAAATGCACAAATAATCTACTTATTGTTGCCTAGTAATTAATTTCTAATGATTGCGATTATTATTGTCACGAGAGCCTGCAATTCAATTCAAATTCAATTCATTCAATTAAAGGAAAAGCGAAATTAATTCAATTAGTTTAAGCAGCTTGTCTTCGGTTCGCATCGAGCGATCCTTTCCATTAATTAATTCGAATGTAATGAATTGGGAATTCGTCACAAAATCGCCACCGAAAAATTGTAATCGAAGTCGTTGTGAATCAAAGTAATGAATATCGTTTATTTAATCAAATAACGAGGTCCAAGTGCTTAACGACGGCATTAAATTCCCATTATTGTCGAAGTTTTCATGAACCTGGGAACCTCCATCGACCAGGCGTCATTCACTGGCATCAAACGAACGAAGGGAGTCGCCACGCATTTCTTTTTGCAGCGTTTTCCTTTTGTTTCGGAAAAATCTGTCCATAAAATCTCACTTTCTCGAAGCTTCACTTGAATATTTATCTGTGCTCCACTTCTTATTATTGTTTAGTCTCTGTTTTACTTATCATTTTGTTGAAAACTTAATTTAGTTTAATTCAAAAGTCGTTCACACTCCACATTTAAAATATTCATCAAAAATTCTACATCAAATTGCAAAATAACAGCTAAAAAAGTTTTTTTTTTGTTTTGAAAACCACTTTAATCTAAGCTAAATATCCAATCGAATATCGTTATGGGATCCTTACTGGACTCCAGCGTTAGAGGTACTTGAAGTTGCGGCAAAAGGCCAGGTTTTCTGCATCCCCCGAAATCCAATCTTCACGTGGATTCAATCGATTCCCTCACCCATGACTTTTCTTATGGCTTTTTAAATAGAACTTTGTTACTGTTACTGTTCCATTGTCTTTATTTTTATTCGTATATTCTTCGATTCTGTCGCTTTTTATACGGGTTTTTCCGTTGTTTCATATCCTTTTTATCGGTTTTATTGTGTTAATTTTATTTCTGGTCGAGTTCTTCCTTTCATGGGTCGATTTAATGAAAATAGTGTTGAAAAAATAAACGGAAGAATAAAAGAAATCAGAAAACATCAAGGAAAGCGGAGAAACGTCGAATAAGCGACATGACATCGTTACATGCGTGTTAATGTCAAAAACAACAAGAACTATAAAAACGATGAAAAGGCAATAATAAGCAACCACATCGAAAGGAATGAAAACAACAGAGAAGAAAAAATAAAAAGAAAAGGAGAAAAACTACGAGGACAATGAGAAATGTTAAGGAAACGAAACGATCGAAGGAATGAAATCCAATGTCGAAACGAAGTCTTCTACAGACGTCTTTTGCATCAATACGTATGTTCCTTTGATTCGCATAACAATTGCATAGACGTCATGGCGAAAGTCCGAAAGGGATGCACGAGGGAACAAAAAGGGCTAAGCAACCAAGCAACAGGAAGAAATTCCAAGACGGATATGGAATAGAGAAAAAAACTGTGATTAATTCGAGTTGCCAAAACCAGCAACAATCGAATCCTAGCGAAAACGGGGAAAACCCAACAGAGGCGCCACCAACAACAGCAACAGACGACATAACGGATGATATAACGGACGTGAGCTGTCAAAAACTTGTGAAACTCATTGTTTATCCCGCTAGAAACCGTGACAAAACTATGAAAGAACTGTACAGCATTAAGAAAGGGCGAAACCTCCTCCATGGGTCTTTCATGGGTCCTCCAATTTCTCCACATTCTCAGTCCTCAGGATGTTCACTTTGGGTCCAGGTACAAAATGACCTGAACTACCTGCATAAACTCATCATGAACCCATTGAATGAAAGAACCTCGCTTAATGCCTACTTCTTTCGTAGTTCCCGACCTCTGAACGACCCCTTCTCTCTTCTTCTCCTCGCTGCAACATCCACGAAACGACTTCGAACTCCAACTATTCGCAAGTAATGTTTTAACTGATTTTTACTGTTATTTCTGTTGTTTTCTTTCTTACAAAAATCCATTACAAAGTTTTTTCCATTTCCAAGTTGTTCTTCTGGAGCGAGAGAGGGAGAGGAAAGGGAACGAAAGCGGTTCTGTTGATGGATTGCTTTGCTGTTCGGGGCCGCGGAGCGAATGTGCGATGAATTAGTGTACCATAAAATATTATTACCGAGTGCAATAATGTGTAAATGAATTCTTTTGCTCTTCATTAAAGTTCATCCTTCTCCTGCAGTCGCTGTTCGTAGTTTTTCATAACGTTGCGGAGCTTCGAACTGTCTGCAGCCGAAGCAACCGATGATTATGATTGCTTTTTAGTTTCTCCTTTGACAAATCAACAAACTTCCACTCACACAAGTCATGTTCAATTCTTGAAAGTAATTTTAGGAAAGCGAAAAAGAAATATCACCGAATTGCGAAATGAATTTCCACACTGAAAACAAGCTTTAAATCAACTTTTTTGATGAAAATCCTTTCAATCCTTTGAATATTCTTTTAATTAAGCTAAAAAAAGTCACTTAAGACTGATCAATATTTTAATATACGACTATGAAATCCTTTTTAAAAATCATCAGAGTCATGTTTTTATCTGTGTTGATGAACTCTTACAAAACTGCAAAAATGTTCATGGTGATGTATTTTTTATATGCGAAAATTCAATAAAGAAAATAAACGAAATGTCAACAGAATTTTTAGGAATGTGAAGAAATTTCTTAGTCCTTTATGTTCCCTTCTCCGTCGACGCTGTTCATTGAAGCAGCTCCGAATAAGCAAATCAGTTTTTTCCTTTTTGCCTGCAGAAAATCAATCAATTTAACGCCAAACTTTGCTTAGCATATGTGGATAGACTGCGTCTCCCCCTCCGCTCTCCACAAGCCATCATCCATTGTGCAGCCCACGAAGGTGCTTCCGAAAGCAAATGTCCCCAATCAGAACGACTGCCGAGGACGATTCGTGAGCTGGAGTCGCATCGCTGTTGCGAGTGCAGAGTGTGCAAAGTTATGTAAACCGTGCATAGTTAAAGAAACCCGAACGGATTTACGAGGCATGAAAATGCGGCCAATATTCAAGTCGAAGTTCTCGGAACTTCGGGAAGGAAAGGGAAGCAACAACGAAGAAAAAAGCACCGCAGAAAAGTCGAGAGTCGCTTAGAAAACTTCTTGTAGTCATGAATAATTAAAAGAATTCGCAAACAGAAAGACGTTGAAATGTCGATGGACTTTTGAAGGGAGGGAGCTGAGAGGAGAAGCTTCGGTTAGCCATAAGAGGCTTCACTTTAAAGTTAGTAGTATGGAAAGGTCTGTTCTGGCACAACTGGGCACCATGGTGGTATGCTTTACGTGTGTTAGAGTGAGATAGCGCTATACGGGTTATATAAGAGCGAGTGAGAAGGGGATAAAGGCTTCGGACGGACATCTGCTTGGTGGTATGCTTTTACGTGTGTTAGAGGGAGATGCGGCTATACGGGTTGTGAGTGGGAGTGAAAAGGAGATACGGAAACCGATGGACGGACGGACTGACAAATAGACAGACGGACATACATGAGTAGGAGAAGGGAAGGGAAGGAGGGGGAATGTGTGTGACCGAAGTGATGGGAGGGCAGCAGTTTCAGATGATCGTTGCGTAGTAACATGTTGTTGTTGTTATTTGTTGTAGCATGATGCTTATTGAACGGATCGCCGTCGATCGAGTTAGTGTAAACAATTGTGGATTTGGAAGCGGAGTGTCGCCGATCGAGTTGGTGTAATAAAATTTCGGTGATTGTTTTGATTATTTAATTGCTTATGTTGTTGTTGTTGTTATCATTTGTTTTAATAGGAATCTTTTAGTAGAACAGATCGCCAGAGTTAATGCAAGCAAATTCCGTTAGTGGGGCGAGTTTTATTTCTTCTGTTGTTGTTGTGGATTTGTTTTCAATACTTGGTGACATGTGGTAGGATTATTGTGTATGTCCAATGCGTGGCACAAAAGATACTTTGTTGTTGTTGTTGTTTTCTCTTCTATTGTGGGAATGCGTTCCTTGTGAGCGGTGACATTCATATTTTTATTTTTTTAGTTTGGTAAATGACCCGTTCAAGTGGATTCTTGGTTAACCAAATCTCAGCTTGCTACAAATGTGAATAATTTGAGTTCATTGAACAAATGTAGGGTTGAATTTTCATTTTTCGTACAAATGTAGGTCACTTTGCTTTACTATAACTATATGGACAGTGTATAATATTTTAGTGTATATGAAACTTGATCTTATTAAATCGCTGATCAATTATATCATGCATACAAAGTTAGTCAACGTTATTATTGACAACGCTAGTAAAAGTAAAGCTCATTTTTTTTTTTGGAGATGCTGTTTATATTTTTAACAATTATGTTCTTTTGGGAATACAAACTAGGTACGGTAGGAATTGTTCTTCTTTGATACAAATATGTATGTTGTTGTTGTAACATTGAAAAGTCGTCGTTGTTGTTTTATTAAAGAATTCCGGTCTTATGATCGGTGACATTCAAGAACATTTTAGTTTTATTGTTCTTTTATTTTTAGTAAACAGGAGTAGTTTGCTCCAATAATGGATCATCCCCTATTTCATTATACATACATATATACATACATAAGGTTGATTTTGCTTCGGTACAAATGAAGAGCATGAAGATGCTGTTCTGTTTTGAAGTTTACTTTTCATATGTTCATATAATAATATATATGTAGGTATGTATGCAAATGTGTATAACTATAAGTATATGTGCGTAATTTTTATTCAGTAAGCATTGGATATGACGCACTATGTACGTTGGCGCGAAGTGTTTATAGCCGATGCTGTATGCTTATTCATGGTGAGTGGTTTGAGTAAGCCCGGTAAGCGTCGGGTTTATACTTCGGCTCCACGTTATGCTTCGGGTCTGCTTCTATACTTCGGGTTTTTATTATTCAACAGCTTAGAATTTAAATATATCGCAAAGAGAACACATATGGTATAAGACGTCGCGCAATTGGATTACATAAACAGTGTTTAAACATACTTTCGTCTGTTCACAACGTGTAAACAAGTGGAAAAAATAAAGTAAAAATAAAATAAAGTCAAGTGAAAAAAAATTAATTTAACATTATACAAAAAAAAGAATTTGAGCGGAAAACTTAAATATAGTACTTAAAAACAGTGCAGCAGAGAAACAACGAAGCAAAGGAAAATAAAAAAAGAACAAAAAGAGAAAGTTTTATGTAAATTGTGAGATTCCTGGAGTTTATTAAACAATAAATCGTAGTAGTTATTGTTTATAATACTTTTAACAACAAATTAAATTGTTTATAGTGTGTGTGCTTCAGACATTTATTTAGAAAACTTAAACAAAACAACATGCAATTCATATGTGAAAAGTGTAACGCTGCTTACGAATCCAAGCGCAGCTTAATTCGCCACACGAAGGCAAAACATGAATATAAATTCTTAAAATGCCGAGAGTGTGATGCAAAATTTAAGCGCAATTACCAGTTACAAGAGCATAACAATAAGTCTCATAAAAACGTAGGATCTGGTAGCTCACCTGAAGCAAATATCCTACAACGTACAACATCATACTGCGCAGGATGTGCAAAACACATTGAATTAAAAAATTGGTCCTATCACATCAGAACAAACGCACACAAGCAAAAATGTTGTATTCCGACAAACAGCAGTAAGCTGAAATCTATAAAAGATAACTTCAACGAGAGAATAGAGTCTCTCATTTACGAAAATAAAGATTTTGGTATTCTCTTGCCGGAAGAATTCCTCCACAAAGGCAAAAATGACATGATACTAGAGCTGATTAACAGCCTCGAAAAGCATATGTCTTTTAAATTTAATTTGGAGTTGTTCTGTGAGTTTGTTAAAACATCTGATGATAAGCAAATAGTGGAAATCAAATCCTTCCAAACGAAAATGATGATAGTGCAATTACAAAACCAGCTAGACCAGATTCTTAGTCAAAAATTTGCAACCTTATTAAGCAAGCTCACAGAATTCCAGGAAAGAGACAGTGGCTGGGCTCTATCTAAAATATGCCATGTAGAGATTAATATTAATCAGTACAGGCCATTAAAGGGATCTTCGTATTTGCCACTACCCAAGTTTTTAGATAACAAGAAAGCATGCATCAATATACGAAATGATGATGAATACTGCTTCAAGTGGGCAATCATCGCGGCTCTGTGCCCAACTGACTTGAATCCACAAAGAACACAGAACTACAACATTTCGAATATCGAAGACAGCAAAATTGTTCTATCAAACGGAATGGCGGTCAATTTTGAGCGCTTGACATTTCCTCTACCGCTCACAGAGATTTCGGTTTTCGAACGACTAAATAATAGTATAAGCATAAACGTTTTCGGCTTTGATGAACAGCTTGGAGCTATAATAGGACCATTTTATAGCACTCAAGCTGAAAAAGAACATCACATCAACATGCTGCTTATCCAAGACTTGGATCTTTCACACTACGTTTGGATAAAATCTATTTCAAGGTTGGTTATAAAAATTTGAAAACTACTTTTTAATTTCCTTATGCTATATTATTTTTTATTTTATCACTTTTTTTTTTGCAATTGGTTTTTAAAATACTTTCAGAATATTTTAGTTTTATTCAATTTGCCAATTTAAAAAATTTGTTAAATTTTAGTTATAAATTTGTTTTTTTTGTTTTTCTATTTTCTTGTTCTCAATAGACTTGTACGCAGCCAGCTGACTAAAAGAACTCTTGCTACACACTTTTGTAACACCTGCCTGCAGTACTCATGCCATAATAATATAATGAAGAGCCATAGAGACGAATGTAACAAAACTGTTACAGTAATGCCGGAGTTGGAGAAGGCCACAATAAGGTTTAAGAACTACGAGCGCAGGTTGGACGTCCCGTTTGTAGTTTACGCAGATTTTGAATGCGTTTTAAGTAGTTTAGATATTGATAATAAAAAGTATATTTGTAAGCACATTCCGGTAGCTTTCTGTTACAATATACATTGTAGTTTTAACCATAGTCTAAGTAAATTTGTAATTTATTCAGGGGAGGATGCTCCCAAAAAATTTATTGAATACTTGGTTAGGGATATTATAGATATTTACAATAAGTATTTAAGTAAAACCACAGCTATGTCCTCTTTAACTCCTCAGCAGCTAAACCAACAATTACTAAGCAAAAGCTGTCATATTTGCAGTAAAGATTTGGGCGCTGACAGGGTGGCAGACCATTGCCATCTCACTGGCGAATACAGGGGTCCAGCACACAATAGCTGCAACCTCCAATATCAAATAGCCAAATTTATTCCTGTGTTCTTTCATAATTTTTCCGGGTACGACGCCCATTTATTCATGAAAGAGCTAAATCTTATTGAGGGTGATATTAAAGTTATACCATTGAATAAGGAGTTGTATGTATCCCTTTCAAAATATATAAAAGTTACTGAAAACAAAACGATAGAGTTACGATTTTTAGATTCCTTCCGATTTATGGCCGCTAGCTTGGATAGTTTAGCTAAAAACTTATCGGAGTCTGATTTCAAAACTATTCGCCAAGTGTATTCAAATGATGATGAGTTTACACTACTAACAAGAAAAGGTGTATTCCCATACGAATATATTAATTCATTCGATCGTCTAAAGGAAACTTCTCTCCCTTCTCAGGACGAATTCTTTAGTCGTTTGATAAATAAATCTTGTTCTGACGAAGATTACGAACATGCATTAAAGGTTTGGAACGTCTTCAAATGCCATACACTAAACGATTACATGATTCTATATCTGAAAACAGATGTTTTAATTTTAACAGATATTTTTGAAAATTTTAGAAATATATGCAAACATATTTATGAACTAGATCCTTGCCAATATTACACTGCTCCCGGCTTATCATGGGATGCAATGCTCAAAACCACTCGGATAGAACTGGAACTGTTTACAGATATAGACATGTATCTGTTTGTTCAGAGGAGTATAAGGGGAGGCATTGTCCAATGTTCAAAAAGGCATTCAAGAGCGAATAATAAATATATGATGGATTACGATTGCAATAAGCCATCAGAATATTTAATGTATTTGGATGCAAATAATTTATATGGGTGGGCAATGTCTCAATGTTTACCTTACGGAGGTTTCGAGTGGCTTAAAGATGTTGAAAAGTTTAATGTTATAGAAATTGCGGAAAACTCATCTTTCGGCTATATATTGGAAGTTGATCTAGAATATCCAGAAAGTCTTCACGATTCTCACAATGACTTACCATTTTGCGCGGAAAATAAAATACCTCCTAATTCGAAGTCCAATAAACTTATTACGGATTTAACCAACAAAACTAATTATACAATTCATTACAAGAACCTGCAACAATGCATAAGAAATGGCTTGCAGATTAAGAAAATACACAGAATATTACAATTTAAGCAGTCTTGTTGGTTAAAGAAGTACATTGATTTAAATACTTACCATAGAACAATAGCCAAAAACAGCTTCGAGAAAAACTTTTTTAAACTCCTTAATAATGCGGTATATGGAAAGACTATGGAAAATGTAGACAAAAGAAAGGATGTAAAAATTGTTACTGAATGGGAAAGTAAAGGAAGACGTTTAGGAGCACGAGCTCTAATAGCGAAACCAAATTTCCACAGCATGTCTTATTTTACACATGAAATTGTTGCTGTGCAAATGAGTAGAGTTCGATCGATCTATAATAAACCAATTTACTTGGGATTTGTTGTTTTAGAATTGTCCAAGTGGAAAATGTATGATTTCCACTATGATTTCATGAAGCCTAAATTTACAACAAGGCTTAGCTTAAATTACATGGATACTGATTCCTTTATTTATTCTATCCAATGTGAAGATTTTTATAACGATATTCGTGAGGATGTCGATTCAAAATTTGATACATCCGAATATTCGCCCAACAATCCTTTCCATATGCCGCTTAGAAATAGTAAAATCCTTGGTATGATGAAGGATGAAAACAAAGGAAAAATTATGAAGGAATTTATAGGTCTCCGTTCCAAAATGTATACAACGCAAGTTGTTGGCTGCGGGGAAATTAAAAAGGCCAAAGGTGTCAAGGCCACAGCTTTAGATAAATTAAGTTTAAGTGATTATAACTATTGTTTAGTTCATAAGAACATTATATATGGAGATATGTTCATTTTTAGATCCAAGCTCCATGACATATATACAGAACATGTACGTAAAATAGCTTTAAGTCCATTAGATGATAAGCGTAAAATTAAGGCAGATGGTGTCAACACATATGCGTGGGGACATTATCGAATAGATTTAGAACTAAGCTTAGGTAGTGATCAAGATATGTTACTATAGAAGCATAAAATATGAACTGTAACATTTATGTAATAAATAAGAAAAACTTTGTAAATACATATAAGTAAAATGTTTTTATTCATATTATTAATAAAGCTGTAAATTTACATTTGAAAAAAGAAACAATTAGAATCTTTTATTTATTATTGATGAAATACATATATCTGAGTGCGATTGCATTCTCCAGTGCACAGTGTCAATCATGGGAATGACACATCCTCTTTAGTAAGTATATCTCTCCATTGTTTCAAAATTTACATGGGCATTCCTACAACTTCAATTACAGCTTTTCTTAGGAACTCAAATTAATTGTCCTTTACGACTTCTGTCGAAAAAGCACAGACAATTTGCTTTTTAATAATCGAGAGAGTTTGCATGGGTAGAAATAACTTTAACTTATATCCAACCTACTTGTATACACGAATTCCTATACATTGGAGTCTTGAAAATAAAAAAATTTAAATTATTTTTAAACAAGATGAAAAGAAGTTACAGAATATATGCAACAAACATGTTATACAGATATAACATTGAAGAGCTTATGAAAATATTCACATTTCGGTGTTGGAAAGATGAAAAAGTATATTTGCAGCTATGAACAACGACGATTGACCGCTGGTGTTACGAAATAGTATTTAGTATTTATATACAACTATGACCTACAAACAAATACCTCAGTAAATTTTACAATAAAGCAACCTAATGAAACCCGACAGCAATCAACCTGAGCAACATACTTAGCATCAATCATCCTGAAGAGTATTGTTATTATCAATCTCAACAATATCCTCAACTTGAACATCAGAATCACAAACAAGTTTTAGCATTAATCTGAACATGATGCTTTCGTAAAACTAAGTTAGGACAATAAAACATTTAATTTGTAATACTACGTTGTTTTAATGGGAATTAGATTTGAAATATGTTAAAATTCAAAGTGGACCACAAATTTCAAAGTGCTGGTGAAAGAGATGGGGTAGAATATCTCTCGTCTCATTCTATTGTTGGATAGAATCCGCGAATCACTTCGATTGTTGGATATGTGACACTACTACTAAACAGCTATCTGATCAGCTATAAACAGCTATCTGATCAGCTATAAACAGCTTTCTGATCAGATATAAACAGCTATCTGATCAGCATAAACAGCTATCTGATCAGCATAAACAGCTATCTGATCAGCTATAAACAGCTATTTGATCAGCTATAAACAGCTATCTGATCAGCATAAACAGCTATCTGATCAGCATAAACAGCTATCTGATCAGCTATAAACAGCTATCTGATCAGCTATAAACAGCTATCAGCATAAACAGCTATCTGATCAGCATAAACAGCTATCTGATCAGCTATAAACAGCTATCTGATCAGCTATAAACAGCTATCTGATCAGCATAAACAGCTATCTGATCAGCTGTTTATACCTGATCAGATAGCTGTTTATAGCTGATCAGATAGCTGTTTATATCTGATCAGATAGCTGTTTATATCTGATCAGATAGCTGTTTATATCTGATCAGATAGCTGTTTATAGCTGATCAGATAGCTGTTTATGCTGATCAGATAGCTGTTTATGCTGATCAGATAGCTGTTTATACCTGATCAGATAGCTGTTTATAGCTGATCAGATAGCTGTTTATATCTGATCAGATAGCTGTTTATAGCTGATCAGATAGCTGTTTATAGCTGATCAGATAGCTGTTTATGCTGATCAGATAGCTGTTTATAGCTGATCAGATAGCTGTTTATAGCTGATCAAATAGCTGTTTATAGCTGATCAGATAGCTGTTTATGCTGATCAGATAGCTGTTTATGCTGATCAGATAGCTGTTTATATCTGATCAGAAAGCTGTTTATAGCTGATCAGATAGCTGTTTATAGCTGATCAGATAGCTGTTTAGTAGTAGTGTCACATATCCAACAATCGAAGTGATTCGCGGATTCTATCCAACAATAGAATGAGACGACAGATATTCTACCCCATCTCTTTCACCAGCACTTTGAAATTTGTGGTCCACTTTGAATTTTAACATATTTCAAATCTAATTCCCATTAAAACAACGTAGTATTACAAATTAAATGTTTTATTGTCCTAACTTAGTTTTACGAAAGCATCATGTTCAGATTAATGCTAAAACTTGTTTGTGATTCTGATGTTCAAGTTGAGGATATTGTTGAGATTGATAATAACAATACTCTTCAGGATGATTGATGCTAAGTATGTTGCTCAGGTTGATTGCTGTCGGGTTTCATTAGGTTGCTTTATTGTAAAATTTACTGAGGTATTTGTTTGTAGGTCATAGTTGTATATAAATACTAAATACTATTTCGTAACACCAGCGGTCAATCGTCGTTGTTCATAGCTGCAAATATACTTTTTCATCTTTCCAACACCGAAATGTGAATATTTTCATAAGCTCTTCAATGTTATATCTGTATAACATGTTTGTTGCATATATTCTGTAACTTCTTTTCATCTTGTTTAAAAATAATTTAAATTTTTTTATTTTCAAGACTCCAATGTATAGGAATTCGTGTATACAAGTAGGTTGGATATAAGTTAAAGTTATTTCTACCCATGCAAAATCTCTCGATTATTAAAAAGCAAATTGTCTGTGCTTTTTCGACAGAAGTCGTAAAGGACAATTAATTTGAGTTCCTAAGAAAAGCTGTAATTGAAGTTGTAGGAATGCCCATGTAAATTTTGAAACAATGGAGAGATATACTTACTAAAGAGGATGTGTCATTCCCATGATTGACACTGTGCACTGGAGAATGCAATCGCACTCAGATATATGTATTTCATCAATAATAAATAAAAGATTCTAATTGTTTCTTTTTTTAAATGTAAATTTACAGCTTTATTAATAATATGAATAAAAACATTTTACTTATATGTATTTACAAAGTTTTTCTTATTTATTACATAAATGTTACAGTTCATATTTTATGCTTCTATAGTAACATATCTTGATCACTACCTAAGCTTAGTTCTAAATCTATTCGATAATGTCCCCACGCATATGTGTTGACACCATCTGCCTTAATTTTACGCTTATCATCTAATGGACTTAAAGCTATTTTACGTACATGTTCTGTATATATGTCATGGAGCTTGGATCTAAAAATGAACATATCTCCATATATAATTTTCTTATGAACTAAACAATATTTATAATCACTTAAACTTAATTTATCTAAAGCTGTGGCCTTGACACCTTTGGCCTTTTTAATTTCCCCGCAGCCAACAACTTGCGTTGTATACATTTTGGAACGGAGACCTATAAATTCCTTCATAATTTTTCCTTTGTTTTCATCCTTCATCATACCAAGGATTTTACTATTTCTAAGCGGCATATGGAAAGGATTGTTGGGCGAATATTCGGATGTATCAAATTTTGAATCGACATCCTCACGAATATCGTTATAAAAATCTTCACATTGGATAGAATAAATAAAGGAATCAGTATCCATGTAATTTAAGCTAAGCCTTGTTGTAAATTTAGGCTTCATGAAATCATAGTGGAAATCATACATTTTCCACTTGGACAATTCTAAAACAACAAATCCCAAGTAAATTGGTTTATTATAGATCGATCGAACTCATTTGCACAGCAACAATTTCATGTGTAAAATAAGACATGCTGTGGAAATTTGGTTTCGCTATTAGAGCACGATTTAAATCAATGTACTTCTTTAACCAACAAGACTGCTTAAATTGTAATATTCTGTGTATTTTCTTAATCTGCAAGCCATTTCTTATGCATTGTTGCAGGTTCTTGTAATGAATTGTATAATTAGTTTTGTTGGTTAAATCCGTAATAAGTTTATTTGACTTCGAATTAGGAGGTATTTTATTTTCCGCGCAAAATGGTAAGTCATTGTGAGAATCGTGAAGACTTTCTGGATATTCTAGATCAACTTCCAATATATAGCCGAAAGATGAGTTTTCCGCAATTTCTATAACATTAAACTTTTCAACATCTTTAAGCCACTCGAAACCTCCGTAAGGTAAACATTGAGACATTGCCCACCCATATAAATTATTTGCATCCAAATACATTAAATATTCTGATGGCTTATTGCAATCGTAATCCATCATATATTTATTATTCGCTCTTGAATGCCTTTTTGAACATTGGACAATGCCTCCCCTTATACTCCTCTGAACAAACAGATACATGTCTATATCTGTAAACAGTTCCAGTTCTATCCGAGTGGTTTTGAGCATTGCATCCCATGATAAGCCGGGAGCAGTGTAATATTGGCAAGGATCTAGTTCATAAATATGTTTGCATATATTTCTAAAATTTTCAAAAATATCTGTTAAATTTAAAACATCTGTTTTCAGATATAGAATCATGTAATCGTTTAGTGTATGGCATTTGAAGACGTTCCAAACCTTTAATGCATGTTCGTAATCTTCGTCAGAACAAGATTTATTTATCAAACGACTAAAGAATTCGTCCTGAGAAGGGAGAGAAGTTTCCTTTAGACGATCGAATGAATTAATATATTCGTATGGGAATACACCTTTTCTTGTTAGTAGTGTAAACTCATCATCATTTGAATACACTTGGCGAATAGTTTTGAAATCAGACTCCGATAAGTTTTTAGCTAAACTATCCAAGCTAGCGGCCATAAATCGGAAGGAATCTAAAAATCGTAACTCTATCGTTTTGTTTTCAGTAACTTTTATATATTTTGAAAGGGATACATACAACTCCTTATTCAATGGTATAACTTTAATATCACCCTCAATAAGATTTAGCTCTTTCATGAATAAATGGGCGTCGTACCCGGAAAAATTATGAAAGAACACAGGAATAAATTTGGCTATTTGATATTGGAGGTTGCAGCTATTGTGTGCTGGACCCCTGTATTCGCCAGTGAGATGGCAATGGTCTGCCACCCTGTCAGCGCCCAAATCTTTACTGCAAATATGACAGCTTTTGCTTAGTAATTGTTGGTTTAGCTGCTGAGGAGTTAAAGAGGACATAGCTGTGGTTTTACTTAAATACTTATTGTAAATATCTATAATATCCCTAACCAAGTATTCAATAAATTTTTTGGGAGCATCCTCCCCTGAATAAATTACAAATTTACTTAGACTATGGTTAAAACTACAATGTATATTGTAACAGAAAGCTACCGGAATGTGCTTACAAATATACTTTTTATTATCAATATCTAAACTACTTAAAACGCATTCAAAATCTGCGTAAACTACAAACGGGACGTCCAACCTGCGCTCGTAGTTCTTAAACCTTATTGTGGCCTTCTCCAACTCCGGCATTACTGTAACAGTTTTGTTACATTCGTCTCTATGGCTCTTCATTATATTATTATGGCATGAGTACTGCAGGCAGGTGTTACAAAAGTGTGTAGCAAGAGTTCTTTTAGTCAGCTGGCTGCGTACAAGTCTATTGAGAACAAGAAAATAGAAAAACAAAAAAAACAAATTTATAACTAAAATTTAACAAATTTTTTAAATTGGCAAATTGAATAAAACTAAAATATTCTGAAAGTATTTTAAAAACCAATTGCAAAAAAAAAAGTGATAAAATAAAAAATAATATAGCATAAGGAAATTAAAAAGTAGTTTTCAAATTTTTATAACCAACCTTGAAATAGATTTTATCCAAACGTAGTGTGAAAGATCCAAGTCTTGGATAAGCAGCATGTTGATGTGATGTTCTTTTTCAGCTTGAGTGCTATAAAATGGTCCTATTATAGCTCCAAGCTGTTCATCAAAGCCGAAAACGTTTATGCTTATACTATTATTTAGTCGTTCGAAAACCGAAATCTCTGTGAGCGGTAGAGGAAATGTCAAGCGCTCAAAATTGACCGCCATTCCGTTTGATAGAACAATTTTGCTGTCTTCGATATTCGAAATGTTGTAGTTCTGTGTTCTTTGTGGATTCAAGTCAGTTGGGCACAGAGCCGCGATGATTGCCCACTTGAAGCAGTATTCATCATCATTTCGTATATTGATGCATGCTTTCTTGTTATCTAAAAACTTGGGTAGTGGCAAATACGAAGATCCCTTTAATGGCCTGTACTGATTAATATTAATCTCTACATGGCATATTTTAGATAGAGCCCAGCCACTGTCTCTTTCCTGGAATTCTGTGAGCTTGCTTAATAAGGTTGCAAATTTTTGACTAAGAATCTGGTCTAGCTGGTTTTGTAATTGCACTATCATCATTTTCGTTTGGAAGGATTTGATTTCCACTATTTGCTTATCATCAGATGTTTTAACAAACTCACAGAACAACTCCAAATTAAATTTAAAAGACATATGCTTTTCGAGGCTGTTAATCAGCTCTAGTATCATGTCATTTTTGCCTTTGTGGAGGAATTCTTCCGGCAAGAGAATACCAAAATCTTTATTTTCGTAAATGAGAGACTCTATTCTCTCGTTGAAGTTATCTTTTATAGATTTCAGCTTACTGCTGTTTGTCGGAATACAACATTTTTGCTTGTGTGCGTTTGTTCTGATGTGATAGGACCAATTTTTTAATTCAATGTGTTTTGCACATCCTGCGCAGTATGATGTTGTACGTTGTAGGATATTTGCTTCAGGTGAGCTACCAGATCCTACGTTTTTATGAGACTTATTGTTATGCTCTTGTAACTGGTAATTGCGCTTAAATTTTGCATCACACTCTCGGCATTTTAAGAATTTATATTCATGTTTTGCCTTCGTGTGGCGAATTAAGCTGCGCTTGGATTCGTAAGCAGCGTTACACTTTTCACATATGAATTGCATGTTGTTTTGTTTAAGTTTTCTAAATAAATGTCTGAAGCACACACACTATAAACAATTTAATTTGTTGTTAAAAGTATTATAAACAATAACTACTACGATTTATTGTTTAATAAACTCCAGGAATCTCACAATTTACATAAAACTTTCTCTTTTTGTTCTTTTTTTATTTTCCTTTGCTTCGTTGTTTCTCTGCTGCACTGTTTTTAAGTACTATATTTAAGTTTTCCGCTCAAATTCTTTTTTTTGTATAATGTTAAATTAATTTTTTTTCACTTGACTTTATTTTATTTTTACTTTATTTTTTCCACTTGTTTACACGTTGTGAACAGACGAAAGTATGTTTAAACACTGTTTATGTAATCCAATTGCGCGACGTCTTATACCATATGTGTTCTCTTTGCGATATATTTAAATTCTAAGCTGTTGAATAATAAAAACCCGAAGTATAGAAGCAGACCCGAAGCATAACGTGGAGCCGAAGTATAAACCCGACGCTTACCGGGCTTACTCAAACCACTCACCATGAATAAGCATACAGCATCGGCTATAAACACTTCGCGCCAACGTACATAGTGCGTCATATCCAATGCTTACTGAATAAAAATTACGCACATATACTTATAGTTATACACATTTGCATACATACCTACATATATATTATTATATGAACATATGAAAAGTAAACTTCAAAACAGAACAGCATCTTCATGCTCTTCATTTGTACCGAAGCAAAATCAACCTTATGTATGTATATATGTATGTATAATGAAATAGGGGATGATCCATTATTGGAGCAAACTACTCCTGTTTACTAAAAATAAAAGAACAATAAAACTAAAATGTTCTTGAATGTCACCGATCATAAGACCGGAATTCTTTAATAAAACAACAACGACGACTTTTCAATGTTACAACAACAACATACATATTTGTATCAAAGAAGAACAATTCCTACCGTACCTAGTTTGTATTCCCAAAAGAACATAATTGTTAAAAATATAAACAGCATCTCCAAAAAAAAAAATGAGCTTTACTTTTACTAGCGTTGTCAATAATAACGTTGACTAACTTTGTATGCATGATATAATTGATCAGCGATTTAATAAGATCAAGTTTCATATACACTAAAATATTATACACTGTCCATATAGTTATAGTAAAGCAAAGTGACCTACATTTGTACGAAAAATGAAAATTCAACCCTACATTTGTTCAATGAACTCAAATTATTCACATTTGTAGCAAGCTGAGATTTGGTTAACCAAGAATCCACTTGAACGGGTCATTTACCAAACTAAAAAAATAAAAATATGAATGTCACCGCTCACAAGGAACGCATTCCCACAATAGAAGAGAAAACAACAACAACAACAAAGTATCTTTTGTGCCACGCATTGGACATACACAATAATCCTACCACATGTCACCAAGTATTGAAAACAAATCCACAACAACAACAGAAGAAATAAAACTCGCCCCACTAACGGAATTTGCTTGCATTAACTCTGGCGATCTGTTCTACTAAAAGATTCCTATTAAAACAAATGATAACAACAACAACAACATAAGCAATTAAATAATCAAAACAATCACCGAAATTTTATTACACCAACTCGATCGGCGACACTCCGCTTCCAAATCCACAATTGTTTACACTAACTCGATCGACGGCGATCCGTTCAATAAGCATCATGCTACAACAAATAACAACAACAACATGTTACTACGCAACGATCATCTGAAACTGCTGCCCTCCCATCACTTCGGTCACACACATTCCCCCTCCTTCCCTTCCCTTCTCCTACTCATGTATGTCCGTCTGTCTATTTGTCAGTCCGTCCGTCCATCGGTTTCCGTATCTCCTTTTCACTCCCACTCACAACCCGTATAGCCGCATCTCCCTCTAACACACGTAAAAGCATACCACCAAGCAGATGTCCGTCCGAAGCCTTTATCCCCTTCTCACTCGCTCTTATATAACCCGTATAGCGCTATCTCACTCTAACACACGTAAAGCATACCACCATGGTGCTCAGTTGTGCCAGAACAGACCTTTCCATACTACTAAAGTTTATTTAAGTGAATTTGATAGAAATAATCGTGTTTTTTCCCCTTCTACTCATAGAAATCAGCTTTACTTTTGCCTCTTCGAGTTCTTCCGAATCCCTTTTGGATTTATTTCGAATCGTTTCAGAGGCTGAGGTGACCAACAACTTTCAAATTTCATCCGAAGCACACACAAAGCAACTTTTTCTGAAGTTGTGATGAGGAAGTCGTGGTTTTTTACTCACCTTCGGATGCGATTGTTTCTCCATTTTGTACGAAGTCACAGAAGACGCAAATAGCAAAAAAGCAAAAGCTGATGAAGTCAGGGCAACTTGTGTTGCATGAACCGACCTCAAGCACAGCCACAACAACAACAACAACAACTCTTGGAATGACATTTTGATGATGCCAACTACGACCACTTCGCACTAACGGTTTCTGTCCAGGGTCCATTTTACGCCGCAGACTTTGTTCGTCGTCGAAGTCGTTGCTGTTGTTGCTCCTGCTGCTGTTATTCTATTTTCCTTGCTCAGAGAATAAAGTTTTTTTTTCGTATAAAGTAACACTTTCGCCGGCATTTCTGAATCCGTTTAAAACTTGATTAAAAAACTTTTCTACACGACAAAAAACCGACCGAAAATTGTTAAAAAATAGTTGAAATTTTTTCCCGAAATCACTGCATGGAAAATGAAGTCGATTAAGAGCGACACGTGAACACGTAACGAGGTCGAATTAAACTAATTTCCTTATATCATCGTCACATACAATTAGCCTCAATTCCATTCCCATTCCCACTCCTCATGCTCACTCTCATTAAAGTTTTCTTAAAGTTTCATTCATCTCTCATCTCGCTCCCAATGCTACATCACTCTCATTCATATTCTCCCGCTCATTCTTTTCCTTCATTGAAAAAACAATGGATTCAGTGCGAGCGCAAGCAATTAAAATGTTAATCAAGTGGATTAGTCGTGTAACACGGAGAATGGGGAGTCTCTTCCGTAACTCTTTTCCTTCTTCTCCGTTGTCCTTTCTTCGCTCTGCGTCGAGCGCTCGCTCAGTGGCTTCGAAGTAGCAAAACAGCTTTAACAATAAAACGAAGTGGCGGCCGTCGTCTGCTCGCTCGTGTTGGTTCGTTTATTATATGGCGCAATTAATAAAAGTGTCGAGATTACATGTTGCGCTAAGGCGAATGCAAATTGCGTTGTTGAAGGAGAAATATAAAAGAAGCTGCTACCGTTTCAATGGAGAGTAAGCCGAAGAGAGAACAAAGGAAAGCAAATGAGTGATGAAAGTATTCGCAGCAATTACAAATGATTACAAATGATTTTTGTATCAAAACTTTAACGGTTTTATTTCTTCTCTAACTCATCGATTTCAATTCTAATCTCGTTTTCTAACATTGAACAAATAAAATTCCCTACACTTTTTCCCAATGGGATTTTATCGTTTGTAACCGCACAACAACAACAACAACAACAACAACAACAACAACACCAGCAACTTAAGCGGTTACATTTGAATTGAGCCGAACACGAATACAAATAATCGCAAATGAGCGCCGCTGCGCCGCAAACTTACAACAAATTAAACACAAACCGCCGCATATACAAAAAAGCTCAAAGAAGTGATTCATAAAATTCTATTTGATGGAAATGTGGTGGAAGTACGAAAGAGAAGGCATCCACTCGGTTTGCAGTTGAAAATATCAATAAAGCGAATGCCTTTCTCTTTCATTTGGCTGTCAGTCTCTCTGCATCGACGAAATATTAGATGAGGCTGTTTTGAAGCTTTTTACCGTTCGTAGAAACCACCCGAAGCATCGACTTGGCTGACAACAACAACGAATGGCGCCGCAAAGGGATTTATGAAAACATTTAACAATCATCAATGCGTGGAAAATTTCGATGTGATTTGAAAGTCACTGAGCCGCAATGCAAAGCAACGCACCGCACCGCCATTTTGAAAAGTGTTGGCGAGTTCCGGAAAACACTTTAAACAGCCGCACGCGTGACCAACTCAATTCGATGCGTGTTGAACGAAGTGACGCGCTGCTCTTGTTGCACGTTGGTTGAATCGCAATAAAATGGAATCGCAGTCGTCCTTCGACCGCCCGACCTCCTGCAGCGACCTTTGAAATGTTTTCCCTTTTTTAATTGTTCTGATTATCAATTGCCGAAAGTGCAAATTGTTGCTGTTGATGCTATTTTTACATCATAATGGGTTTTAATTAAAATCGCAATTTTATTCATTTGCAAATCGAATTTGGAAAACGTTTCATGTTGTTGTGTGTCTGTGTAGTTTTACTCATTTAAACGAGTCCAATAAAAGTCGAAAATTTATGCTTCGCTGTGGTTGAGAAGTTCTAAATTTTAATACGGATCCGCGTTTTTCATCCAATCGAATAACAGTTGAATTTTGATATGTTTAAGAGGCAAATAAATTAATTTTGGCACTTAACAAGCGTTGCACCGTTTGCAACCCTTCGAACAAATAAATCAAAAATCAGTTAAAAGCAAAAATATGTTTTACAAATCGATTAAAATAAATGTAAACACCGTGTATCAAATTCTAATTGATGATAAATTCAAGTGAATTGATGATAAAAGCGAAACTTTATTCGTTCATCGATAATATATTTTTATACTTTATCTATTTTGATATATTCCAAGCGAAAACTTTATTTGACTGAGTAGACATTCGATGCCACAGCAAATTCCATCACAAATTGAAAAGCAATGGGAAATTTATCAATTTGACAGCTCTGATGGACCGATGATGCATGGATGCTGCAGCAGCATCATCAGTAATTCCAATAATACAGCAAGGGACGAACCAAATCATGGCAAATATAGAGAAAATATGAAGGGAAAGTATGGCAGAAACTTAGTCAATTGACACATGGCGATAGATTGATTAGAGCAACTCTTAGTGTGTGTTTTCTGTATCCCCAATAAAAGAATCATATCTCATGGCTTTCTTCTTAAATGACGAATTTATCAGCTGTTCCCAGTTGCTGCCTGTGGCCGGAAATCGTTTACATCTCGACCGCCATTTTGCCTTGGAATCTCACCTCCACAGAACCGGGAATAATCAAAAGCATCACAGATCTCCAACGAGTCCACGTTTGATGGATATTCGGGCTTCTATTGTTTGTTTTTTCCACTCTTTTGATTGACTCAGCGCCTCGCAATATTCAATGGAAGTTAAGAGCGAAAATTCTTGACGATTCTCGTAGCTTCATAACGGATTTTGACTGCAAAATACCAGAAAAGATGTCTATTATACCGTAAAGTGTTTTCTTTCTAAAGCCGTAAAGTTATAAATGAATAATGACAAAGATTTAAGAGCTCCGATGAGTCACTTAACTGACTTTAAAGTCCGCTTGCAAGGAATCTGAGACTCTGACGCAGAAATACAAACAAAGATGAGACGAGAGACGAGAAAGGAATTTATTCTTATGAATAAATTATAGTCAAAAACGGGAAATAGAAGAGTTTTTAGCGTTGGCATCAGCATGAGACGACATCGCATCCCAGCGATTGTAGAAGCTTCAAGAATTTGGACAATATTTTAAAATCCTTGTCTTTTAGAAAATAAAACTGAATATTTCTGTTTTGTTGGAATGAAAATAGAGTATCCACAGCACCTTATTTAAGCTTAAATTGCACAGTTTTCCTTATTTGAGTGAACGCTTTACTCCCCAAAAACACCTTGAACACTCCTCTTGGCAATTTATTTAAAATCTACGTTCGCTTCAATCGTTTTATCCCCTCCACGTGTCCTCATTAACTATTTCAAGCGGAGAAATCACACGGACAGACTTTATAAATCTTCAATTTAAAGATTTAAACACGATCGAATTCAAAGCAGCTCCCGAATATTAAAGAAAATTTAAGCTACTCTAAACCCAGCTTTAAAATGAGAAATAATTCTAATTTGAATTTCATCCTTATTCAGCGACCATTTTTATTTTTTCGTGGCCGTTAGATTCAAATTTATTTATTTATTTAAATTCGTGGCTGCCTTTTAAGCGAGTACCTTCAAAAGAACCTTTCAAAATGACCTCTTAAATTTTAATTTCTTAAAAATTGGTTCATTGATCCTGAAAAATTTCTTTTTTCTTCAACTGTCAATCATGTCGGAAAAAGAAAAAAAGTAACCGTAAATGCATCATTACGCCGAGCATTAAAATGTCGTCAAGGAAAGCTAAAGAAACCCTCCTGCTCCTGCATTCTTTGTCCTTTTTCGCCTGATTCTTTGTGTTCAAACTCCGTAAACTAAAGCGAAACAATTTACACTGAGCGTTGCCACACTTTTTGACTTTCTGTTTGTTGGATTGTTTTCGGAAGCGAACGAGTAATTCATTTTCTTAAAAGCAATTTTCATTTCCGTTTCGTTGTCGCTTTGTCGAAGTACAGCGACAAATGGCGTTGCCACACTTTGGCTTCCACCGTGCTGCTTGTTCTTGTTGTTAAAGACAATTTTTTCAGGTGAACGGCATCATGAAGAATCCTTTTTTGTTCTTCTTTAATTACTTAAGACTTTTGAGTTGACCGTGGGTTACGAAAAGAGACGGAGAAGGAGGTGAAAGGAGTATTCAAAGTGAAGAAAAACGGACACAGAGTTGTACAAAATCGATTACCGTAAATTTACCCAAGTCATGGCGAAAGGTCGACATTTACGGGCTCTCAAAAAGTAGAAAGAACACGGGAAAATATAACGTAACAGGGAGACAAGCAGAAGGACTTTTATTGTCTCAAAGTTACTTTGAAATAAACTACTTTTGATTCCAGTGAAGCTTTTAACTTTCTATTTTGGGAAACTTTCACTCAACCTTCGAGTTTCATTCCCTCACCTTCGTGATTGTAACAATTCTATGGAAATTCTAAATAAACAGAGTTTCCCAGACAACGAAATTTGGGAAGCTCCAAACAAACTCCAGGCTCTGCATGCTAATATTTAGTATTTATTCGCTTCTTAACTGGCTTCCGAGGACCTCTGCTTTATCCTTAATCACTAAACGAGTCCATGGAGCTACGGGCAGAATGACTGACCAAGCAGAACTCGATCAGTTGGCCATCGCTGAGCTGCAGCGACTACAGAGGCAGGTGATGAAGTTCTTTAGTCGAAATGCAAACCTCGTTACTTTACACAATGAATCCTTTTTCACTGCCGCGCAGCACCGTTCACTACAGCTGGAGTTGCGCACTCTGTTGGAGGATAAATCGAAGCAGCTGAGGAAGCAACATCGCATCATATCGACGCTGCAGAAGGAGCATCAGACTTTAGCAGATGAAATCAGCACCATCGAACGTGGGACACATGCACGAGTTAACACCAATGTGAATAACGCTAAAAAAGCCTAATATTCTATTAAAAAAAGTCTCATTGCAGATGGAGAAGCAACTGAATTTAATACAGAAACAATGCTCAAAGTTGCAGCAGCAGCTGCAGGGAAAACGCCTCAATCTCTGGGAGTTGGAAGGTCACATCAAACAGGTAGACCTTTAAAGTTGTCTATAAACCATCCTAGAATGACTCAACTCCTCGCAGATTGAGAAGAAAATCGCCGTCCTGCGAAAAACTGAGCTGGCCGACAGCAACTACAAGGAAACAATCTGTCGGGTGCGGAAGAGTGTCGTCAAGTTGGAGAATCGCCTGGAAGTGGTGAAGAAGCGCTGCAGCGACGTTCTGACGGAAAACTGCAAGCTACGCGCTGCAATCAACCACATGTTGAAAGATCGGTGAGTTTAGGAGCTCAATTCATTGATTTATTTCCGTTTCTCATTCGGTTTCAGCGCAAGCTTCAACGAAATATGGCAATCGGCGGTCGCGCGCTACAACGACGGCAAAAAATACATCATCGACATCATCGATCAGTCAACGTTGGCCTTCGATCAACGCGAGGAGCTCTCGAACAAGCTGCAGGTGCTAAAAGACCGCAATGAGAACGACAAATTAATGCATGTACAGGTAATCATCAGGTTATCGATTAAAACCGTGCCCTATAATACTTCAGAATCCCTTTTCTTTTAGGAAATGCGGGAGATGCAACGTCGTTTGGAACATGATGCAAACTTGCATCAATTCTTCGACATAAAGGGGCAGAAAAGGCTGAACCCAGAACTCGAACAACGCGAGATGGACAAGCGTCTGGCTCAAAAGGACATCTACGAACGTCAACTGGCCGAATACAGAGAAATAATTGAGGAAATGAAGGTTGTGACTGGCATAGATTATAATTCCATACGATTTTTTCAATTCCAAAGAAAAGAAAGAGGCAAAAAAGAGGCTAAAAATCGTAAACTTTTAATCCCCATTTCGAGTTTTTAGTGATCTTGTATTTAACTTTGATCTGAGTCATCTTTCGCGCCTGTTGCAGCAACTCTACGAAGAAGCGGATACGAATCTTTTGGCCACCCAATTCAAGCGTCAAGAGGATGAGAACTTCGCTCTTTTCAGCTACGTGAACGAGCTGAGCCACGAAGTGGAGACCCTGCACGACTCTACACAAGAACTGACCGACGAAATAGGTACCTAAAAGTACTCAAACATCTCGTTATGACCAATGACTTTCCTCATAGAGCGTCAACAATGTGATCTCGCTGAGAAGGAAGAGAAACAGAAGACGGAGTCCTTGGAGTTTTTAAACATCCGACTGAAGGAAGTCGAACAAAGGGCGCAGGAAGCGAAGGATCAACAGACGACTGCGAACACGCGTCTGCAGGATTTACTTCAAGGCATTGACGAAGTGTTCAGGTGAAATTCGAAATCTTTTGATCTGTTCGTGAATCATCAATTGATTGATTTTTCGATTTCAGAAAACTCGACTGCGTCGATGCTCCAATAATAAATGTGCTCAGCAACAAAACTGAGCTGACAGAGCACAACGTCAAGTTGGTCGTTGGCATCATCGAACGACGCATCAATCTCATGATCAACAACATCAATTTGGACGAGTTGCCCTCGAGGATCTTGGCCAAAAAGAATCGCATACCAAAGTTCAACATTAGAACAAAGTGAATATCGATGAATAGAGTTGCGCTCGAGGATCTTGGCCAAAAAAATCGCATACCAAAGTTCAACATTAGAACAAAGTGAATATCGATGAATAGAGCAAGAATCTGATGATTCTTTAAGTTTGCTTAAATTTTTACATTCAGTTCAAATAAAATACTGTAAAATAACAAATTTTTAGATTCTTTCCTGTAATTTTGAAATGTCTGCCCAAGAAAACTGAAGATTTTAAGCAACTCCTTCCCTGAATTCACATAAATTTCAACTTCGCTTGATGCCGAAGGCTGAATTTGATTCCTGAAAAGTGTTTTATGCAGTAATGACGCTCGCGTCACTTCAATGGAGGAGGGAGAGGTCGCCGGAGGTGGAATTTTAGAGGATTTATCTTCCGAAACCAGCCCAGAGTTCTTCCAGCCGCTGCATCTTTCTTCATTCTAATAAAGTCGCTGGCGATTCGAAAATAATTATCACTGCAAAGTGTCTTCAGTGTCACACTCATTTTGGAAATTCGCATTCGACGATTTGTTGGACGCCATTAAAAATTCATTAATGCACTTAAAGACGACGACAGATTATGACGACCTCCTTTTTCAGCATCCTTCAGGAATTCGATGATGAGATTTGCGCAAGTTTGGGTCATCAGTGAAGGTTGATCAATGGGTTGAGCTTCAATGGGTTGACAGAATCATAATTATTCCACTTCTACAATCTTCAATTGCTCCATTATTTGGATATCACTGTCACCGAGAGCGGAAATGGTAATGGAAGCAGTGGCAAAATCCGTTTCCTGCAATTGGTTTGCTTCGATTGCTCAAGCCGATTAAATATAAAGAAATTATCTGCAGAAGAAATACAGCGAACGTTGAAAATTAACTGAAGAAGACTTGAGCAACGTTTAACTTCTGTTGGCATATTTTATGGCCGAAGCATATTAAAGTTTTCCGGACAAGTGTTATGGGTCATTTCGTGCTGTGCTCTTCCTGGGATTAAAAGGGGATTAGTTGTCAGTCAGTCGGTCGGTCGCTCGATCAAGCGCTTGCTGCTGAGTTTGTTGCCTCAACATTTCTTCGGAATTTTACAAAACTTGCGGTTTGAGGTGCGAAGTTTCCAGCAATAAGAAGAAAGTGTTGCTGGTAATTCTCAACTTTGGCCTGAAGCAAAAACGTAAACTTGGAATCTGCATTAACAAGATGCAAGTGGATGTCATGGCTTCAAGCTGAAAGCTCCTTTCACACGATACAAGGGTCCGACTCAAGAGTTTTTCATGTGTCTAAACTTGCATGATATCTTAAAAGCCATCGACCAGCGCACTTCAGAACTCAATAGAAACTTTAACTTCTTCGAATTCATGCAAAAGACGTTCAAATTCTGAGCCTGGAATAAACATGCCTTTCAGGTGGTCGCCTCTAACCTCAACCAACTTCAATTGAGCTCATTTCAATATCAAATTTAAATTGAAGATTGAAATTTCAGTTTTTGATAACTGATATTTCCCTCTATTGCGGAATGGAAGCTGAAACTTGTTGTTTGTATAACATTTGTTAATTTGAGGAAGGGACCTGCTAGGCTCTGGTATCCGGCACAGCTCTAAACTACACTCAAACAACACGAAATCCAGGGAATCATCCGATATTGACAGCCACTTTTAGAAATTCAATTTGAACACTTTTTGGTGCTGGCAGAGGGCGAAGTCGGAAGCCGGGAAGAGCATGGAGCTTCCAGGAGTGAAACAAGGTCTTTTTTCCCCAAACAAAACCCTTTTTTGATTTTCAATATTCATCCTGCAGCGGGTTTTAATGTCACCACGGACAACAGCAGCGCATCGGATGACTGTGGGTGATGCTGCTTCAACTGAATGACTGAACCGGGCTTCGTTTGGTGGAAGGGAGCTAGGGAAACGCAAATGAATAACGTGAGACTGATGACAGACCGAAGGACACTCCGAACAGCCACACATACAAAATCCTAAATCGACACCAACTCGATTTGGGAACAACTGACGAAATGACTTCATCTGAGGTCTGTTGGACTCCGTTTTGGGGTTCGTTTTGGTTGTGCTCCTCGCATTGACATTCCCATTCGAATATCCCCAAAATATGCACATATTTCGCCGTGCGGTCCGTGGTCAGCGCGTCACCGATCGGTGCCGGCGACTTCATAAATATGCATGGCGCTAGTTTTAATTTAAATGCAAAGTTTTGCTGGCTTCCGATTGAATATTAAACTGCAATAACTTTTAGAAAACGAAAATGTTTACGTTCCGTCTGCCGTTTCCTTTTTTCAGACTCCCTCCTGCACCCTTCGACCCCTTCGACGATCCTCTTTAAACGTTTGTATTCATCTAAGAAATTTGAATATTTCATGGGCAGCATAAAGCATTTGAAGCACGCTTCTGCGTCGCTTTCTCTCGTCGACGTTGTCATCTTTTATGTCGCTTTTAACTGACGGCGCGTGCTGCACGCAGCTTCTGCAGCCGAATGATCAACACGTCAATCGCATTGCTACGTCACGTAACCGCATCGCATCGCCTCAGATGACAAGTTGCCAGCTGCAAGCGCAAAGTGGACCTTGACACGGCACGCTTCTCATCTGTCACTTGCACGAAGAACACTTTTCGACATCTTCTCGCTTTATTCCTGCTTCTTAAAGTGTTCTTGCGTCAATTTAAAAGTTTTATTGGCTTAAACAATTTTCATTTGGCTCCAATTTTCTTTCAGGCACTAAAATCAAGTGGAAAATCTCAAGAATCGAACTGAACTTTGATTTGCTTGGCGGCCGTTAATTTCTTCATGGTTCTTTTCTTCATGCTTCGCTGCTTAGTTTCCCTTTCTTGCACTTTCACATTAGAAATACAAAGCAAAGCCCAGCTTCTGCTGATTGTGAGCCGGAAATAAAACTGAGCGGATATCCTTTCAGAGTTCGCTTTCAGACGTTGTTGCCGCTTCGGTATCTACATATTTTCCATACTTTCGACGTCGTTCTTTCGTTGCTTGCGGAAACTTTGAGGAAATATCGTTTTTAGTATTTAATTGAGGCTTGCGTTATCAGTCGCGGCAGCCAAAAATTTAGCACCTCACAAAGAAAGGAAGAACAAAAGCAGCACAATTGATGGCTTGTTGAAAAGCATTATTATTGGAGGTGGTGCTGCTGATGACTTCATGTAGCTTCCATTCAATAGCGACGTGGAACTGAACGCTGCTCAGTCATTCAATAAAATGCCGAGAATCGATTTTTTCCTCTTTCCTTCAATGAATTTATTCACAGTACTCGAAGGGGTTGTTGCTGTGGTTTATTTTTCAGTTGATTTCGCATAATTTCAGGATTAGTTTCCAGGTCACTACGGTTTAATTTTATATCATCAGTTGAAAAAGGACTTTAAGCAAATGTTTTCGTGACCTCGTGAACTTGTCGATGATTGGGAATCTCGCAGGTAGACATAAATGCATCTCCTTGGTTTAAAATACGACAAGAAAGGTGAAAGTAGAGTCAATGGGAGAAACACAAGAGGTCCTTGTTAGAATCCCAGAATCCATTGCCCTATGCTTTCCCTTCTTCGCTTCTTTTATTCGACCCTTCAACGTCTCACATTATTTATTTATTTTCTTCATCATTTAACACGAACTTCTTTTGACTTTCGCTTGACTTTCCTCTCATTGCGGATTCTTTCCTTGCTTCTTCTTCCTATTCCTTTCCGTTAGTTTCTAAAAAAATCTTCAAACTTTTCAGTTAATTAATTAAACATGCAAATGGACAACAACGCACAGAA
Organism: Thecophora atra; assembly: GCA_937620795.1. NCBI lineage: Eukaryota > Metazoa > Arthropoda > Insecta > Diptera > Conopidae > Thecophora > Thecophora atra. Next base: position 37,818,757 of record OW569401.1, read on the forward strand.
TTTCTTTGTCTTTGCTCTCGGATCTTATTACAACGCCATAGAAAGCATTATTTTGTTGTTGTTGTTGTTGTTGTCATTGCTTCATCGCCTTTCATTTTGTCCTCTTCTTTGCTGGTTTTTTGTGTCTGTTCTGCATTCAGCTCTTGTCTTAATTATGTGCTTTATGTTTTCATTATTGCTAAGGGTTTTTTGTTGTCGAATTTCTACGCATTTTGAAAATTAATTAAACACAATACAAAACCCACAGCCGACCCCTCGATCAACCGACCCGCAACCGACTCATTTTCGGGAAAACTTTATTAAAATTAGCTGTGAAAACTTTTACACAAAAATGGCGAATGCGGTGAAAGAAGTGGAAGGGGATGAAGAGCGGTGGCAACAGAGTTCCATCTACTATATAGTATAAACATTTATATACAAGGACGTTTTATATCACAGCTTCAATGCTGATGTTAAGGTTTTTTAATGAAATTCTCTTCTCTCGGCGTTTTCCCTCTAAATTCTATTCTCAGCTCCGTTTTCTGTCTCTTTTCGATTTATTTTTGTACAGAAAAAGGATGCTTTTTTGCAGTTTTAGTTTATTGTTTGCAAAATTCCCCGCTTGCTTCGTGTCGATGTCGATTTAAGTTCTTTATTCTTCGGTGTAATGATGTAAGAGAACCGTAACGAGTTGACGAAATTAGAGAGCTTTTAATGGACTTTTGTCGCTTTCGTCCTTATCACAATGAAAAAAGGGAAATTCCAAAAAGTTTCGCCACGAAATTCCTTAATTTTTAGTGGAATTTTTCTTTAAGTTCAACTAATAAATTTAAATATGAATGCGAATGTTTTGAAGTCCTCCGGTCACGAAAAATCCTCCTTCACTCTGAATGAATATTATTAAAAATGTATGCAAACCATTGAATATATGAAATTGTTAATAAAATGCAATGAATTCCTTAGAATTGAAAAGAATTTTAGTGAATCAATAGCGCATTTGTTCACTTGTCCTCAAGGATTCAATTGATTTGCAGAAGAACAAAATTTCTAGCTGCAAAAAAACAGCGAATCGAATCCAAGAGCTCGTCCCTTCGATCCTCAGGGCGACTTCAAGTGGAATCACAGAGTCGATGGGGCAGAATTTTGACGTTTAAATGACGTCCACATTTTTCGAATGTCCTCCTTCACTTGAAGTGAGCTCATTTCATTTCTGAGCGCTAAGAAAAGCGGTTCCAATAATCAACGCGGTTCTTCCTGCAGCTGTTGTTGTTGTTGTTGTTGGTGGTGGTAGTGGCACATTGTTTCTAAGTTGCCTCGTTGATGATGCAACGTAGAGCAGCTGTTGCTGTTGCTGCCTTCGCTTCCTTTGAGTTCAATGGGTGATGTTTCTGCGATGTTGATAACAGTTTAATGAAACTGTCAGAAGCCAAGTTTTCGGGAAGACTTTTCAGCTGCGGCAGCGTGTAACAACAACAACAGCAGCCATTCCAATCAAGATCCTTCCTTTTCTCCGAATTCCATGCTTTTGCAGTTGCTTTTTGCTTCATTGAAGTTGTGCGTTTTTCTTCTTCGTTTTTCCAAATAAACAGATAACAGCTGAAAGTTGCTGCTGATGTTAATGAAAGCAGCTGCTTTCGAAGCTGCTTTTTTCCTCGCCAAGAGCGAAATTTCTAAATTTGTGTCTGTTTTCATGGAAATTGTAATATTTCGCAATTTGCTTATTTATTATTAGAAATCTTTAATTACTGTTGCATTTTCTACACAAAAGTAGGTTAAAGTAAATATGAAAGATTCCGCAACTGACTGTGTGCGTGTGTTTGTTGATTTGCATGGGTTTGTAGTTGTGTATGTGTTCATTTTCGTTTGCATCACGCAGCTGCTTTTCATTCAACGTGGGATTAATCAAACTTGCGAAAACTTTTGTGAGTTGCGTTTTTAGGCGCAAGTGTAATTTCGTGCGGTTGCGTGCGGCTTGAGATGTCAATGTTACATACTTGACTCCGTGTGCAACTGGCACGCCCCGAATTCACCGAAAATTACAGCGAAATAAAACACAAAATTGAAGAAGACAGCCAAAAACGTGTTTTCATTTAAAATAATCACGTGTTTGACACTATTTGTTTTAATGCTTTAATGCTGATTATGTATTTAACTTAAAGAACCAAAAAACATGATTAATTAGTGTTGATTGTTGTGGAAAGTCAACGAAATAATTCAACTTATTAATTCACGATGTATTTATATCCAATATAATCCAGAAAAGACTAGCATTAAAACCCAACGACTACTTAAAATTTTAATTCTCTACTGAAAACAAACAGAAATGCTGCTAAAATCCATTATTATTATTAGCATCGAAGAGCTGCCAAAAGCATTAAAAAACCTGTCATGATTTATATTTCGGCTGAGAAAAACCCGGCGCAGTTTTTATCGTTTAATTTTTAACTCAATACAAATGTGAAAAAGCTGAATTGTTTTTGTTTTGTTTGATATTCAAACCTGAAAATCCTTTATCATTAATCGTCCTGTCACGTCGAACTCATATCGCGGAATCAATACAGAATTCCAACATTCACACCAACAAAATTCGGTGCATCGCTCTCCTTTACTCACACACTCACTCCTCTCCTCCCTCTTACACACACTCTCCCGCTGAGCAAACTTCCTAATTGGCGTTTTTTCCATTGATTACAGCTTCGCACGCTTCGATTACGCTAATCGAATTACCGCGCCCAGCAACAATCTGCAGCCGAGTGCAAAAAAATGTCGGAAAGTAATACCTGCTAGTGAAACCAACAACAACAACAACAGCAACGGCACGAATTGAGGAGAAGCAGAGCAGCATCAGCAACATTAAACACCAACGCAGCAGCTGCACAACCAACATCAACAACGTCAAACCAACAACAAGAGCAACGTTCATCCATTTTACAAGCCATTAACAACACTGACAACATATTGTGCCGTCGCAGCCCCTCCCCATGGCCCAACCCCGCCCACACCCTTCGCCCTGTCATTTCGCTTTGCTATTGAACAATGCTTTTGTTGCTGGTCCTCACTTCCTGCATCCGGAATTCATTTGGCGCACATGGCACGGGATGCGGGCAAGGGGCGTGGAGGAGGGGGCGGCGGTAGGCGACAGTCCGTGGCCAAGAAGCAGCAAAGCCAAGCGTCCAAGCGACCACTTGCTGAAAGCGCAGAACCAGAAACAAACACGCCGAATTGTATGCAATCCTTTCGTTGCCGTTCATTTCGTTTCGCTTTCGTTTGTGTAATCGCAACAACACGTCTGCCGTTTATAGGAAAAACTGTTGCAAAAACTCGGTAACGTTCGAAAAAAGTGTTGTAGTAACTCGAAGTTCGGAGTTCGTGTAAAAAGCGTGCCAGCGAAAGCCGAAATGATAAATTTCAAAAGAGTGACATGACAAATCGGCGTTCATTTGTATTTAAAAAAGCAAACAGTACACGCCTCCGACTGCAGTGTCAAAGAATACACACAACGACGACGCGGAGGAGGAGGGCAACATGAGCATTAAGCAAAAAAGGGGCAATAATAAGTGCGAAATAATAACTGATTGCTTCACTTTTTGTAAACCCAAATCTCTTGATATTAAGACAAATTGGATAAATGGCCGATGTTCCACAATTATATGAAATTCAAAAGGAAACCAATCGATGAACACATTTTACAAGAAATAAATAAGTTAAAATTGAATTTGCATTTGAACTAACACAATGCAATTGCTTACTTTTAGGCTGCAGTGATAATTCTCGTACAAGTTTTATTAATCTCTGCAGTAGTGCTTTTTTCATCCTGCACAACTTAAAATTAATTTAACTCGCAAATTATGATGAACTTAATTCTTTAATCTCATTATTTCCTGACAATCAACCCCGCACCCAGCACAAGTTTAGCTCAATTGAATTCGTGCTCATTTTAGGAGAAAAATTGAAAAAGTTTAAAACAATTTCGCGATTTAAACACACACACACACACACACACACATGGAAAGTGAACACTACACATGTTACAAAAAAAATTCCCTGTTACTAATTTGCAGCCATTTGTTAATTTCGGACTGGCAACTCCTTCGTCGTTGTGCTTTTTCTCGCTTTCCGCACGCTTTCATTCGCGTGAACAGCTGAATTAAATGCAAAGTGAAGCAGTTTAAGCAAATTTATAACCTCGTTTCTATAGTTTTTTTTTGTTATGATTTTTATAAATCGCTGCGGCATTCAACATTCAATTAGTGACACTTCATGCAACGAACAGCGAACAACGAAAGCCGCCGAATGGCGATTGGCGAATAATGAGTAACGATTACTGAAAAGATTTTTCAAAAATTTCAAATGCTGCTGCAGCCATTTTAGAAAGGTTTCTGCCGTTGTTTTATTCTAAGCATTTTCCAATCATTGAACACAATTCAGCGATCAGAAACGAACCGAAACGAAGCCGAGTCGAGCTGAACGAGGATTCGGCTGTAGTTTAAAACGAACTACACTAAAAATATTTATGCAGGGAACATGAATTCCAAATGGACTCACTGATGCTTGTCTATAAACACCAAAAAAAATTATTTAATTAGGAAAATTCTGGTCGAAAAATGATATCAAATAAATCGAATTGAAATTTAAATATTTTCTTACATTCTTTTCACTGTAATGTCCTTTAATTTGCATTTAAATCGGCCGAATTTTGGGTCAAGTGGCTTTCTTCGATGGCAATGAGTATTGCAAAGAATTTAAAAACTTGAAATATTCACAATTTTTCATTGGCAAATGATTTTATTATCGTTTTCTATGGTTTAGCGAAAACCAAAGCAATTCATAAAACAAACTAAACAAATGGCCGAAATGGACGGAAAAACGGTTTTCAAATGCCAATGTTTTTCCAATACTTTTCACTGCAATCATTGCAACAACAACAACAGCTGCTCTGCTCTGTTAATAAAGTTTTATAGCCCGGCCAACGACTTGTAAAATTTTTCCACGGTCCAATTTTCGCCATTTCGTTTCAATAACTTTAAAGCTTTTGTTATTTTTCCTTTTTGCATTGCTTCTTCCATTTGCATTCGGGCGCACATCCTGGCGCTTTGGCCCGCTGCAATTTTTACAATTTCCTTTGGTCTGCTCTGATTTCGGGCGGCGTTGGCATTTGCTGCATGTGTGTGACTCGCCGTCGAGTTGCTGGCGCATCAGACTGCAGATCCTGTGAGTTATTCGCCGGCGCTTATTGCTTGATTTACTTCTGCAGCGACGCTTGGCGCACCGAAAGTAAATTCTACTCAAAATGTGTCAGCAATTTCTCTACGAACGTCTCCGCAACATTCCCCAGTCGCTTCACATTATCACATTTTCAAGGCAATCGTCATAAATTTGCGACACGATTTATTTATGGGCCGCATCATGGAAGCCTTCTTCCCGCTGCATCTGCGAAGCGTCGACGGGAATGCGCTGCGTTCGTGTCATTGGATATCCGAGTGTTTATACATTTCAATGCCCCGACACCAGCTCCGTTCGTGACTGCGTAATAATTCGTTGGGCGACAGCAGCGAAATCTCCTTAGCAGCGTTTCTCCTTGTATAAAACGAACTACAAATCGCTGATGATGCTTATTAGAAGCGCATCAGATTAGAACAGAAGCAGTGAAGAAATGAAATTGTATTCGTTAATGTGACAGGCGTCGAAACCAACTGCGAATGATCGTTAAAGGAACCGAAATGCAGTTGTATTTCCATGATTGATGCATTATTTCCTTTCATAGAGACACTAAATGTCCTGTTGATGTAAATATAAGAATTACTTGCATTTTGCGCAGTTTTCTGCTTCTCGTGTGGTTTTTACTGCAGTCGGTGACTTTGAACGTTCGCCCTGCTGCGTTCTTAAACGGTATTTATTGCGAAATTAAGTCCTAAATCACAGCGTGTTATTTCCGTTCCATCGTGCTGAGCATTTAATGATTCTGCTGCCGTAGCTTTTGGCGCTGATGATGGCGACGCAGAAAAGATGAGGAATTGCGAAGGAAAATAAAAATCACTTAGGAGTCACTCTCTGTCTCTCTCTTTTACTCTTTAATACCACAATCGGGTCACGCTATCGGTCAGCAGAATCCAACGATAGCCAACGAAGCACCAGATTCTCGGTTTTTATTATTTGCTCATCATTGCGAAGGTGGGGACGTTAGGAAAAAATGTATTTAAGCATCGTAAACAAACAAGAATCTGGCGCCGCGTTGGCAGCAAGAATTCCGTTGAAGCGGATATTTTTTTGCATAATTAATTCATAGCTAAAAGCTACGAGTTTAATATGAAAAAATAGCATCAGAATTGTTGGCGGTTGCCTCGTTTTCCTTAGAAACATCCAAGAAAAGCCTCGAAATTATTTACTTTAGTGAAGTGGACCTCGGAATCAGATCATAAACAAGGTTTTATTTTGTTCCTGGAGTCAAACATGGATTAATAATTGCGAGAAGTGGAATTTATTTTTGCTGCATATCAAAATTCCTTCAATTTCTCACTCTCAGTCATCTAACAACCATTTTCGATGGCTCAGTGTTCTTTTAAACCACTTCGAAGTCGATTTGCTGAACATCCTCTGAACATTTTCCTCTCTGAAAAGATTTCTAAACTCATTCAGATATCTAAAATCCTTTCAGCTGACGTCCAACTGAAGCGAGATCCACTTCCGCTCCACTTCCGCTCCACTTCCGCTCCACTTCCGAAAACGACGTCGCAGCTGCTTTATCATTCAAATGCAGTTGTCGAATGTTGCTGACAGACGTTTTTCGAACTCGTTGCGTTGCTTTTGTGTGGACGAGTTAACGGACTTTTCATGAAATCGAAACGTGTGAGTGAACGTGAAGACTTGCTTCGAGCTATGGCCGAATTTTTCCCCTTTCAATCTACATTCAAAGCCAACGAACAATTATTTAGAAAATGCTGAATTTATATGAATTTATTTCTATATAATATCTACATATATCAAATAATCTAATTCAACTCTGATTGCGCTTTTGTTTGCTTTTCACCCGCTTTCAATTTAAATCTTCGCTCGAAAGGTGTTAATTAAACATCGTTGGCAACTCGTTTCCAAGTAGAACAAAGCAACTTTAATTGTACAACTTTTCGAAAGCTGCACAATTCCTCTATAAGCTCTAAAAATAATTATATTAAAATGATTTCGTGACGTTGTTGTTGTTGCTAAATACTTTGCTTGGGTGCAAGCAAAGTTATTAATGTGCATTTGTTTAGATTTTTCATAATGAAGTCTTGCAACACGATTTTCTGTTTTCATTTGAATTTGTTTCCTTTTTGACGTCTCTTTTTAATAAAATAATTCATGCCAAAGGCTTTATAAACAGCTTTAAACAACTATAAACTAAACTTTTCTTTATTCATCGCTTGAGTTGTCGAAATAATAATTTAGCATTGAATTAAACAGCAAAGAATCTCATCGAAAAAATGCCGCAAACATTAAATAAAATCTCAGATCAGACTCAAGATGAAGTGAAGCGATAAGAAAAATCATTTCTATCGCCCATCAAAGAGTTTTCTTGAAGAATATGACTACGGAAACAAACCCCAACCCAGCTTTTCTCTGTTGTTGATGGCTTCATTTCCGGAATCATGCGTCTTCCGTGAATCATTTCCCTCGCTCATAATAAACGAAAGAAGAAATGAAGTTGTGAATGTTTGCGGAACGTTCCGCAGCGCAGAACATTGCGATTACGTTCGACGCATAGACAAATGGGCCACGGACCGCTGCAGTCGTAAAGCGATGCCGCCTCCGGTCACTAAACACACATTTATTAAACGGATGTGCGCCATATTGCTTTCGGTTAGGCAATAAAATGTCGACGAAAACATGACAAATGCCACAGAAGCTAAACAACTGAAGAAAAATACGCATTTGCAATTCCTATTTGGAATTTTTCTTTGATTTACCACGAATTCATGGATAATTTTATTTTTGTTCTTCGACTAAAGGAAATCGTAAGGAAAAACTGGAAATTTATATTGTTTTTAGGTTTATTTAATTAAATGCATACATTGATTAGAATTAAATTATAAAATAAATCAGGTTAGGGGAATATAAATGAAGGAATGGAGGTGAATGAATACAAATTAATCGAGAGAAACGTGTATAAGAAATGCTTTAGGCGAGGAATATCACAGTATCAAGTGTTCATAGAGTGTGTTAATCTCTATATATATAAAATATACTAACAATCGTCTCGGAACAGTCGAAACTATTCCCAGTTTTTCACTAATAACATTTACAGCATTATTTTGCTGAAGTCATACAACTTCTGAGACTCACAAATGAATAATCAAAGTAGCCTAAAAGTATACAATTGCATTGCAAATATGATTCGATAGCAAAACATTGACATGGAAATTTATGGAGCCTTTTTAATTTTAAATGTTTCCGGATTATTAATAAAATCTCCAAAAAATAACAAAATAACAAATAAAATAACAACATAATAATAACAATTATGAATTGATAATTGCAAAAATAAAACTTTGATGAGATGACGTTGAATTTTCATGAATTTTCCTTGTCGATTGCGAATCAGTGGACGAGATTGGATAATAAAATTTTGGGAATTATCACATCTGAGTATTTGTTGAGCAAACTTGCGCCGTGTGCGAGTCGCCGCCAAAATTTCAACATTTAAAAAACAGCAGCTCAGAGGATGTGGTCTGGCAAAACCCGCAACAACTGCAAGAACAGCGACAGGGAAACCTTCCGCCGACTGGCGATAAAAAGTGCAAACGCGCTGCTGCTGATCAACGGCAAATCCGGATGTTTTAACGAGTCCGCAACAAAGCCGCAATCCAGCCAATCTGCGGAGTTCATAAAAGTGTCAGCAACACTGTGGCAACTCTGGCGCTTAAAAGGCCCGGTGCGCCGTGGACGGCTGTCGAGGTGTGGTGGCTTCTGCTGTGTGTGTGTGGGTGCGGACGACGTATGCGGAGGTCGCTGCGACGTGCTGCTGATAACCACGCTGAATTGTAATTGCGTAACCTTCGCCGGCGATAAACCATGCAAACGGCAGTCGCAGTTATTTTTAAACCAACTCAGTTAAAACAAGGAAACGAGAGAAAAAGCAAATTCCATGAATTTCGCGAGATTAAAAAACAGAGAGTTTAGAGAGAGCTTTAAAATAAATGAATGAAAAACTTATAATTAACATCGAAGGACAAAAGGGAAAAGCAAAAAAAAAAAATCCTTATTTCACTCAACTGAAATCACAAATAAATATGAAAAATATTAAAACGGATCAAAGACAACTTCAACATTAATTATTTAATTAAATTGAACATCTTTTTTTGCGTATTTCCCAATAACTTTTCCTTCCATTTCGATAACAACGAAGAAGGAACGAAGAACAACTTCGGAAGTTGTGTTGACAGATGAAACCACGTTGGCACATGTGCTCCTTCGTTGGCTGTCACGCAGAGCGACAGCTGCGGATGGCAGCAAATTATAAACATCACTGGAACAATCGAGAGAAGCAGCATTCAGCATTATTAATCAAACGTCGTGCCAGTGTCTAATTTACACTCGCAAGCACAGGAAATTGCATTGTTGTGTGCAGCCGACGTGGGAAACTGCGTCGGTGGCAGGAAGTCCCACTGCAGCGCAGACCGACTCCCGCATGATGACAACCGAAGGAATAATGAGACAAACAGCACAACATTCGCAGGATAAGCAAATGAATATCCTTCATCGAGGATTATGTATCATCGGAGGACGTTTTTGCTGTTGTTGATTGTATTGCATTGAGTTTTATTGACTACATATTTAAATGAAAACGTCATCGATTAAATTTAAGGCCTTCAATGTGACTTATTTTTTATATAAAATATTTTTTTTTTTGAATTTCTAATATCTTTTAATTGTTATGCAAACGCCAGCTGAGTGCAAAACAATCGCTGGGACTTTTCAAGAATGTAACAGCAGAAAGACATGAATAAAATGGATCACTTTGTGTTAATGTGTGTGTGTGTATGTGTGTTGGCTGTGTCAGAATCTTCTCTGCATCAGCACCAACACCAACACTCACACATCAACACAGGACGGACGTCTCAGCACACTTTATCGCACGCACACACTCGCAATCGCAGATTTAAAACATGACAGCGAGTGGCAGGCAACATGACGCATGAAAACTAATTCTTGTATAGAAATGTTGTTGCTGTTTCTGCTTTGTGGTGACTTGTATTACACACACACACACACGCACAAGGCTATGGATACGCAAAGATCTGTGTTTGTGCGTAGTTACAGCGCAGTTTAATGTAGTGCATGAAGTATATGAATGACATACATCGTATGAGCAAAAATTCCAATCTATTCTGTTTATACTTCAGAATCCATTCCATCACAAGGCAAGACATGATTTGTTTTAAAGCAACAGGGGGAAAAACACGCAAATAATGAAGAGCATTTTGCAATTCGTTTGCGTTTTAGGTTAAAAGAAAATTCAGGCTTCATTCTCACTCTCGCTGTGCTTCTCACGCTCTGTCGCTCTCTCTCTCTCTCTCTCTCTCTCTCTCTCTCTCTCTCTCGCTCTAGCTCTGTTTGCATTTCCCAGAAGACGCATTGAGATGCAGAAGCAAACATTTCACATTAGATTCGATGGATTCTCACTAAGCCCCAACGCAGTCTGTGACTTTGCGGCAGATCTTCGATGATACATCTTAGGTCACATTCTCCATAATTTCAATTCATTTCCTAAAACAATTTCCATTTCGAAAACCGATATAAAATCATGTCAATGCACAAATAATGAGCGTTGTTCGCAATAAAACGCATTCAATGCATCTTTCGTTGATCATTAATAACAAATTGTAGTGAACTACAGATAAAAATTAAAAAAAATCCAAAATTATTTTCAAATTTATTTTATAAACATACATAAAAATAAAGGTTTTTGTTTCAGCAAATAAATAAATAATTAAAAGTTAAAATTCTAATTTTGCAGACCAGTTTGTAATTTAATTTGTAGCATATCATTGTATACTTTCAGGCTGCGCTAATACTTTAGTTGTATTTCATGCAAAATAGAACTGTAAAACTCTATTTATAGTCACTAAAAGTAAAGAACCGAAACAAGTGATGGGTTATTTGTAAAAATTTAATGGAATCCCTAAATTAAAGCGATAAATATAAACTTAATAACGCAGCGAATAACAAGCGAAGGTGTCATGAACCTTGACAATTACAACGGCAACAATAGAATAATAATCATAATAAAAGCAAGCGCCACAACAGCGTGGCAATAACAATTACAACGGTGATATAATAATAACACCAATCATAATTAATAATTATCATAATAACAATAAATATACAAAAGAAAATCTGAATGAATACGGCGGCAATAAGCGGACAAAATTAAATGTGTTAAGCTCGTAAAATTACAGTTTTTATATACAAAATCGTCGAGTATTATTAGTAACTGTAAGGAGGACACTCACACAAACACAGCCGCAGTCACACACACACACACACACACTCAACAACTCGTCGCCAAAGAAGATTAGCGTCATAAAAGCCATTACTAACAGCCCGTAAGTAGCAATAAGCCAACTGTAATAACAACAAAAACCAATACAATAACAGCAACGAATACAAGAGCATTAAATACAACAGCAATTACAATAAACACGCCCACACCAACAGAACTCGGATCAATTGACCAAATAAAAGCTACACTAAGGACAATTCATGGATGGAATTCATAAAACGAATGCATTTGAATGGACTAAATAAATGACCAGGGATTAAAGTTCACATAAACGAGGCTGGCTGCTGTCATTATTGTCTTATTTATCATGTTTGCAGGTAGAATTTCAATGAATTCATAATCGATATCTTTGTTAATTTACATTCGTTGTATTATCATTGTCATTGTTATATGACAAATATTCAACAATAAATGAATATAGAGCAATAACAGCTCTACTCTTCCATTAATAATCCTGTGATAGATGGAGTTTAGTAACAAACAACTATTTCAACTCTTGAATTCAACATTTTATTATTCACATTGAATTTGAAACGACGAAGAACTGATTTTTTGGAGCAGCACTTCAAGATTAGTTTAAAATTTTAATATGGTTTTTCAACAGGTCGCTTAAAGGGTAACCAGTGATGTATTGGCCTTAATCAGATAAACCTTAATTTATGAATATTTTACAGCTTTGAAGTGGAAAGAGAACTTAAAATTCTATTGAAGTTTTTAAGCTAAACTTCTCGTAAAAATGGTGTTTACAGTGTTTAGTATTCACTATCTTTATTCATATTATTTTTTTTATGTATTTACATCAAACTTTAAGCTTCTTTCTTTGCCTCTTCCGCTCTTCATTTCACTTTTTATCACCGTCATCGTCGCAGTTCGGATGCAAATTAAATAAAAGTATATTTGTAATAATTAAAATAAATTGAAATTGATGGCAGCGACGAAGACTGACTGAAGTAAGTCGACGTGCTCCTGCATTAACAACTTTCGAGGAAAGCAACAACCGACAAGAAACAGCAGCAAGAAGAAGATGCAGCGAATCGAATCGAGACTTAAATTAAAATGGCCACCGAAGTGGAAGTAGTGATAATATTCTAATAAATATCGCGTTATAAAGACAAACACGAACACTGAAGCACTCCGTCTGCATCGTCTTCCTTTAGAGTTTGAAAGGAGTCCGAATGGAAGTGGGCAGAGTGATGGATGCGACTGCAGAATGTTGCAGGGTGATGAAGGATAGAAAAGCCTTCGTTGGTACATAGGTACGGATGTACAGCGAAACTTCATCTCACATCGAGCAGTTGTCAACGTTTTCCCCACACAACAAACAACAAAAGTGTTATTTTAGCATTTGTTGCTGTTTTTGTTGTTCTTCTTCGTGTTTTCCATAAATTTCATTTGCATTCGTGCGCCTCCGTCAGCAGCACGCCGCCATCTTGAAGTTTTCACTTCCATTTTAATTCCCTCGCTGACTTCAAGCAGTCCAACGATGTTGTTGTTTTTTTTTTTTTTGCATTTCCGACTCAGCAACAAAAAGAAAACACGTTGTTTACATTCTCTTTCGTCTACTTGGTATTTATTTGCCATTTAATTTAAGTTTTCTTAGGTTATTCTCGTTTGTGATTTGTGAACAGCTTCGCGCAACAAAAGATGCCACAAATAACTATAAAACTTTAAATATTATTTGCTATATTCATTATTAGTTTCGGTTACGGTTGAAGTTGTCGTCGTTTGTTTTTCTTCGAAGTAAACAACTTTTAAACGTTTTCTCAGTGTGAGCAAAAGTCGATTGCAGAATCGAATTCTCTGCAAACATCTCGTGATCAATCCTCTGCTTGTTTATTCAATTAAAACTTCTTGAATATGCGGAAAAACATTGAGAAATTGGGCCTTTGTCTGTTGCTTTCTTAGAATGAAGTTAAAAATGAAAATATTGCAATATTTTGCAATATACAATACAATGTTTAATTGCAGAGAATCAGCCTTCTATTGCGGACATTCAAACTTAATGAAACTCTTTCAATATAGGACATCTTTTGAGTCATTATTTGTATTCATGTCATGGAGGACAGAAGTATTTCTTCTTTAATATTCATATGACTAGAAACTTCTCAACACACACAAGATTGCATTTATGTGTGAGCTTCCTGTCCTCGTCATGTTCAAATAATTAAATTCTGGTCTTATCAGTTGTTGAAGAAGTTGCAGGAAGTCTTGGTTACATCTCGAAACCGTGTCAACTGAAAATGGTGATGCGCCGTTGACAGATGCAGTCAAACACGACGTTTATGGAAGTACAAAAAGCCTCAAGTGTGTGTCTTTAATCAGTTGATTGATCGCAGTTGACGCGATATTGTCCTATGTAGGGGAAATTGAGGAAGTTTCCTCAAGTCAAACTTTCCGCTTTTGTTTAAAATTTTACAGTTTCTCATCGTATCAAATTGAGGAAGTCGAACCAAAGACAAAACTTTTCTTGGTGTATTTGATTCTTAAAATTCAAATGCTTGTTCGAAGAGCAAGTGAAGTTACGGAATGTTCTAAGGCGATGTCAGAAGAGGAAAACGTATATGTTTAACCTGATGCGCGCCTCGAACGCCTTTGAAATGCTTTTCACTGCTGTCATTTTTAACACTCTTCTGAGATGATAGAGGAGGGAAGAGAGAAAGAAGAGTCAAAAGAAGGACAATGCAAAAAATATAAAAATAACAAGCAAATATTTTAAAATCTCAGCGAACTTGAATTATTGCTGAAATGCTTTCGATTGCTTTACGTGGCTCACGTATCGCGCTACTTTCAAGGGTTTCCGATTGTCGCCATGTGAAAAATATTACGCACGTGAGAGGTCATCGCTTCGTGTAAAAAACGATAATAGGAATCCGGGATTGTTATGTCCTTTATAAAGACAGCGGTTATTTATTACTTCTACTGAAATGTAGTCCGGAATTTCTTTCCCAACCGCAATTTTCAGCATTCACGAGCATTTCAAGCAATCTGACTTCCACTGTCCATGAATTTCAACAAAAAACCAGACGTTAACTTAATAATAAATACGAAGATTCTGCAGATTCGGGAAACATTTCATTGGACACGAGTTAAAAACGTTTTTTGCCGAAACGGAGAAGGAAGAAAAATTAAATGCAAACATTTGTGATCGGCAACTTTTAGCGACAGAAGCTGAATTTCTCCCACCGCGAACTGCCACGTCAAACATGAGAAATATCACAGTTGAAAGCATGTGCGTTGTGGCGAGGGGCGTGGCAGGGAGGTTGCAGAAAGGAACAGCAGCAGCTGCAGCTCGAGAGGAGTTGCGGCGCTCACATCCAAGCGATGCAATCACTTGTCAGACGAGCGAGTATCTGACGCTGTGTTTAACAACAGAATGCAATTTGTTATCGCGGAGACGCTGAAGCAAACAACAACGACTTCGTTTGGACCGGCAGCGAAATTTATGCAAAACTTTGCAACACACACGCCACCGGAAGAGAAAACATCGCATCACACGAACGGATGTTGCTGGCGTTTCGGGTTTTCGGTCCGAGTCTGGGTGCAGGAGCGATGTAAAGTGTTGACGTGGATGATGCAATAAAACAAGCCCCAAGGAATGCAACCTCGGCAGCTGACGCGCTCCCGAAAACAATTAAAATTTTGCATTTTTGCTAAATTTATGCGCGAACAAGATTGCGGTCGTGTAATGTTTCAGCAGGACCCGTTGGTTATGTGTTTCGGCGGTGCTGTGACGGCTGCTGCTGCTGCTGTGGTTATGCACTAAATAAACCCCGACACCCGCTCGAAAGCAATCGAGTTTATTAATGCTGGGAAGTGCGAACGGACACGCAAACTTCCCCGCCAAGTGTCAGCTCCAAGAGTCCAAAATACTTCCTGGAAATTTAACAAATTAAGACACGTGTTTTAAGATGAAAAATGAGATTAGAAAACTTCGAATAAGTGGGCCCTATTTCAACCCGAAACAGATGGAGGCCCTCCGACTTCTTCTTCCACTAAATTCAGTTTTACGACATAGTGATGTCCATCCTGCAGCTCCTGGCTTCCACCTGTCACCTAAAGCCGTACGTTGCATCATCCGCAACTGCCCAACGTCGCCCTGATTCATGTTATCCTCCGCTTACATGCGACGTATCCTCTGCAGGTGACACGCACATCTCCACTCCGTTTGCAGTTGCCAAAGACATCCACATTCGTCGCCACCGCAAGCAGACTTCCCTCACTCGAGTTCAACACAAAAGCCGCATAATTGATGACCCACTGAAGTGACCTGCACGTGGTGCTGCCAGATGGAAATTGCGAAGGTGGCTCTGGCGTTTGAATCCTTTGGATTGTTTTGTTGTCTTCTGTGCCCTTTGTATTTCTCTTAGCTCAGCTCATGTGTGTTTTTAATAAACTGGCTCCGTTTGTGAGTGGACCAACTGAGCTCTGTACCGGCTGCAATCGCTGTCTTTTGGGTTAAAATCTGCAGTTTGCAAATGCTCATAAGCTGCCACTAATAAACGCCAAATTATTTGAGAATCTTTCAACTTGTTTCATGGATTGAATGAAGTCGTCAACGGGCGTCTTTAAAGCACCACATTTCCAGCTCTTATATCCAGTTATTGTTCCTTATTCTTCACCTGTTTCATATCTGCTTTTGACTTTTGCAATCTGTATATCCAATTATAAAATTTCATTTTACCGCAAGAACTCAGAACTCATCGAAGTAATACAATTTAGAAATCAAACACTTTGTTTACCTCTCTTTTTTTCTTTAATCCTTGTTTTTGGAAACTCTTTATATGCAATAAATTTGTAATCTTCCTTCTCTTGAGATAATCTCAAATTCTACAGGAGTTTTTCTGTAAAAAATATAAAAAACTAAACACTATATAAGAAAAACGACGTTTCATCGTCTATTTTTTGTGTCTTGTTTTTTGTCTTGTCACAAGTTCAATTTTTGTTCTGCTACGGATCCATGAAGCTTTTTGTTTAACATTCAGCTCATTCAAGAGGAAGTTTCCTTCAATTTTCCGCTTGCTTCATCTTCAGCTAAACACGTGGATGCGATTGTATCTGAAGTTTTAAATTTATAAAACAATCAGTAACTCAATAGTTTCCGGTACTTGAACCAACAACAAGAACAACGGCAGCAGCTGCAAAACTTTCTATCATCAATTTAAATCGATTTTTATTAATACTCGGTACATGTTTCAAGTCCTCGATGATACAATACGTTTTTACTCATCAATTATTAATATAATCATCCATGCAGCAACTTCTTGGAGCTACGGAAGAAGGAGAATTACTTTGTGAAATCGTGAATTGTCGATTTGGATGCGAGTAACTTGAAGCGATGGCGAACTTTGTGAGGTAAGTAAAGTACCACAAGAGAAAATCTCAGATCTTTGAGCTAATATTATGAAAAAGTATGTATTTCTCTCGTTTTGCTCGGAGTAGAAACAGAGAGGTTTACGCTGCACTTCTTAAAGTGTCTAGAGATTAGTTTTAGTGTCATAGATAAACTGCTGGGATCCATAACTTTTCATTCGTGGTAAAGTTTACAACTGAGAAGGATGTAGCTTTAATTACAGCCCCGAATAAGGTCAAATATTGTTAAATTTGGTCCGGGAAACCTCAGTATATTACTTAATATAGCATCTATACAACACGAACCTCTCCTTATTTGAGTACCTATGATTCAGGACAGACAAACTCCTCTCCTACTTCCCTTAATTCGTCTTTTTCTTCATTCTTTCTTTTCTTTTTAAGCCTGCTGCTGTTGGTAACTACATATTAAAGCATCACCGGGACATCCATTGGCCGTCATTAGCAATCAGCATGGAATTTTTGCAAAGTGCGGGTTGTTATCGTTGTTGTCCCTTTTTCTGCAGTAACGTATGCGATTAACGATTGCCTTGTTTGCTTTTTTCACTCATCACCCGCTGCTGTCGCTGTCACTGACACTGATAAACTTTGTCAGCATCACGCACCTCGCTGAAGGCGCATATAAGCCTCCACTGTATTGCATAACCTCCAGCCACAGCCACTTCTCTTTCCCCCATTGAGTTTCGCAACGGAAACATATTTCGCAGTTAACAAGATGGCGCCTCCACTTTTCACTGCCGCATTTTACGCAGCTCAGAAAGTGTCAAAGGCATTTCAACTTGATTTGCTGCAACCTTTGAGAGGTTCTTTGCGAGAAGTTCCGCTTTTTTGCTCCGATTGCAGGTCCCATGACAGACGCGCTCGCAATCAGCCTGATGAAGTTGACAAACCAATCATTCACCGTAAATTCTTTCCTGTGCGCTTCACGGTGAGTTCGATGTTGTAACGGTGCTTTGAGTTTGTCTTCTTCTTCTTTCTTTCCACCATCATTGAAGCTTTCATTAAACTTGAACGGAGCAGAAACCCAGTAGAACTCTTCAAAACACCGATTTGATTTAATTACTTTCAAAAATCTAGTTGAAATCCTTTTTTTTATACTTTGAAAAGTCGTTTAATTTTTATTCAGTCCCTAAAAGCGAAGGTTGAACCATTTCGTCGCGTATTAAAATCATCCTTACGTCTTTTTGGGACTGAATCGACACATAACAATCTTTTATTGTCCCCTAATGGAAAAATCAGTCATGTCGCTTGCTCCTTTGATCCTCAGCTCTTTGATGACTACTAAAGGAATGTGATAAGAAGCATCATTGAAAACATAAAAATCTTGCTCACTTTGGCAAATTACCCAGTCTGAAAACATTACATCGAATACTTGCAACAAATGATCGATTTAATAACCTGGAAAATCTCCATAAATGTCGCCATTTAAGGACGAAAAGAGTGTTGGCGATGGAAACGGAAGATGCTTTAATGCATCGCTATAAAATTTAAAACAGATGAACGATGAAAATTATATGGTAAATGAAAATAAACGTCCCGTGGACGGACACCTGAGTTTTTCGTTTCTTTCACATTGGACTTTCGCAGTAAACAGACGTGAACTTTTGTGTCCACTCAAAACATTCGAGGAACAACAGAGAAGAGCTACTAAAATCCGCCGCCAGTCAGTGATGTCGCTCGAGTCGTCGGTGGACAGCAACGAGGCGACGATAAATTTTCTATGGCGCTCTAAACAATGGCCACAATTACTACGTTGCGTTTTCTTGATAAGCTTTTATGGCGTTCATCTTTATTACATTGTTTTTCCGTTAGTCAAATGTTCGCAGCAGACAAACAAACCGACTGCATCCAAGCACCGTTGCTCACCAACGGCAGGAAGCGACGAGCAGATCGAAAAACCAACGCCATTGACTTCACCAACAGCAGAAAAGAACAAAAGCAATGGCCGACGATCTTTCCGCCATTGGCAGAAAGGAGAAAGGGAAGGAAAGAGGAAAAGAAAAACTACAGAAAAGTAGAAAATAAAAGGTTAATAAAGATATGCATGCATCAACGTGTCACAACTTGTTATCGCAGTCCTTCTAAGCACCACTGCTGTCTGCTTTGCTCTCCATGTCCTCCTCCCTTCTCTGCTTCTCACTCTTTATCACTCATCCTCTTTTCACTCTTCTTATTATTGTGTCTACCGATGAAAAGTGCTGAGCACAACGATGACTGTAGAAGGTTCTGTTGAATGTGTTCAAAGCAGAGGATAAAAATTATGACTTGATTTTTATTTGATTGCCTGTTTGTTTGGACCAACTTGTCATGCAACTTGTGGCATAAATTGGAGAAATAAAATCTCCGAGAACCTAAACATCGCCATAAACCGTCATCATTAAACATTGGCATCATTAAACACGAATCTTACTTTTTAACCGTTGCAATTAAGGTGCAACAGCGACCGCAGCGACACATGTCATCAGAGACAACTGAAATTTATTGGCACATCTTCAATAAAACTCATCAGCAGTCGATAGCATTGAAGTGGCTCATTTGAGCCACCATCAAAGCAATCGCGACATCAATAAAACTTAATGTGATTACAGACAAACGCCGCGATAAACCGCCAAACATTTCAATATAAAAATTGCTGACGAAAAGTAGGATGTTGATGATGTTTTGGAGGAGTCAAATGAAACTCTAAGGCATTTAAATTCGTTGTCTAGGAACTGCAACGAGGATGGAAATGATGCAAACATGACAAAAAAATGTGAAACTGAAGCAACGTGGAAGCGATAAAAACCACAGACACGTTCAAGGACCAAAGGGAAAATTGCAATCATCGACGTTTGGGAAAAAACACTGCCAAAAGATTGTTATGTCCAATGGATATTATTGAATGACAGCTCAACATGAATGGAAAAATTTGCTACGTCGGTCCTTCCCTTCTTCATTCCCTTTTCTGATGGAACTTCTTTCGTGGGAAAGTCACAGATGACATTCTATTATCCGAATATAAAAATAATGGAACTGAAACCTTGGAAATTACCACTGAAGAGTCCTTTTGGATCACAGTTTGTCTTAGAATCAAAATTAATAGAATCAATTTGATTAACAAACCAACAATTAATTAAATTCACAGCCCCATAAAAGAACAAAGCTTCAATTACGATGTCACTTTCTTTGTTTTTTCTTAATTACATCGACAGATGTTTGTAATCCTGGAATTCTATTCTTAATTGCTTCTATCTTTATGATCGCTAGCATTTATTTACATCCTCTCATAACTTGTTTATGAAAACTACTCCATTTTATTCTGTAGCAGCTCCTCGAATTGAAAAAAGTTCATGCTGTCGTTTATGGAGATCAAAACGTGACTGGAATAAAATGTAGTTGGTCCTTTCGTCATTGCAGCCTCACTCATATTTAGCAATCACTTCTGTTCTGTAAATAAAGCACAGTTATTACAGAGACGGGTTCTCTATGAAAAACGTATGCTCCTTCTTCTACTTGCTTTTGCCACCATCGCACAGCTCTATGCACAAAAATTTAATATCGCGTTTCAGAGTGCAAGAAATTCTTCAAAATAAAAATCCTTTTTGTTGTTGGTGTTAATGTTGATGCTAAGTTTTTATAGCGAATGTGGAGAAGATGTGGAAAGAGATTTCACGAAGAGTTTTTGGAAAAAACAAGATTACATTTATGAAAATATTTATCAAGTATTCAATTCGCACATCATACAGCAGAATGACATGTTTATCTTTAACTGTGTTTACACGATTCCTTTAAAAAAGACGGAAAATACTTAAAATTAACCGCGGCTTCTTTATTGCAATATGTTATTCTTTTATCCAGACAAAGACTCGGTTGATTCCTATTTAACTTGATTAAACTTAAAGGCAATTTAGTATAAAATCTCCTAAAAAGCATTTTACAAATAAATAAAAATAATGTATTTTTGATATAATAATTGAATGCTCCTTCTTAGAGTTTTTGTTTAGTAATCTTCTGACCGATTTCCCTTTATTCACCCCTTTTTTAAAATAAATATTCTCTACTAAATTTCGTTTTGTATTTCCTTAAAAATAAATTCTAATAAAAGCCACTTCAACCTCAAAATTCTGTTCAAAGTGGCAGTTTCTTGGAAGCTCGTGTGAACAGTCAGCCTTAACTTATATAGCGTCTTTTACAGTATTTTGTATGTCATTAAAGACAAGTCTGTCCATGAGTTTCTGTGGCTGAAACAACCCACGTCGAAGTTGGCACGAAATCGACAAACAAACTTTCTTGGAAGACTTTGCTTTTAAATTGCTTTTTTCCTGTTTTACTTCACGATTTACTTTCCTCGGCCGCTTCCTTTACACTTTGTCTGAGTTGGCATTTCGCAGCATGTGACAGGACTTCAAATTGCACACTAGCAAAAGTTTATCGCGTCAAGAGGAGTCGCTGTATGAAGCTAATGAAGAGACACAATATTTCATGCACTCAAAATAAAGCGATGCATAATGAAAGCAAGCAAAACGCGGCACAGATTTTGATATTAATTCAAGAGATTTCCAAAAAAGCAGCATTCGAGAAATTAGTTGCTTCATTGCTCAGTGCTAATTCAGTGAAAATGTTAATCACAACAACAACGTCGCGATGGTTTTCCGTTGATCCTATTTCCAGACCCATTTCGCTGCGATGCAAATTGAAATGCAAATTCTCGATGCTTCGCAGATGTGTTTTCTGCATCGTTGAAAAGGTTATCGGGATTATATCCAGCGAACTCCATGCAATACGACAACAAAAGATGCTTATAAAAACCTCATCTCTGTGCGCTTCAGCATCCACACGATTTTTTCTAAGCTACACACGCTCATTTACGCTGAATACAATTCCAGCCACTTCACTGCAGATATCCAAATGTGCTTCGGTATAAGTGTGCATGAGTGTGTGTGTGTGTGCTATAGCAATTTGTTGCTTTGGTTGCTATGCGTGCGTATGAATAATGCGATTTTTTTGCTCTCAGCGCATTGCTTATGCTTTGGCTGATATCCTAATGGCTGTTTGCAATTCTAGAGGTTCTACTTCCGCACACACACGTGCATACATTCAAAACAAGGCACACACATTCGAATCTGCATCCATGAGAAATGCAATCAAGCAAGCAATTCTTTGGGTTGTTTAGAAAAGCCACCAACGAGTCGAAGAATTGTTGGCAATTCGCAACAATAGACTTGTCATCAAATTAGATTTAATTTTAGGCATTGCAAACAAGCATTGCAAATAAAACAACTTTTGTTATGTTAATATACAAATATTCTATATAAATGTTAATCAACAGAAACTTGATGTTTATACAGAATTTTACAGATTTTTAAATATAAACAAGAACAATCACAGAATTTAAAAACGCTTGAATACGGTTTTAATAAAATTTATTCTTCATTTTTATCCGGAAAATATTACAAAACATGAAAAATATATTTATATTAATTTATTTTATTGGGTTATTGTATTAAATTGAATTTTCTTGCTTTTATCACACTGTCGAAATAAACTCTATTTATTTAATATCACTTGAGCAAATGAATTCGTAGCACAAAGAATGTTTTTTCACTAGAATTGACTTCCGTTCGGCGGGCAGCGCGCAGGCATTTGATGAATCGAGGTGCAACATGATGTAGCAACACGAAGCCGAAACGTGTCATGGCGCTCCGACCGCCAACTTTTTCAATTTCCATCAATTTTTCAATGCACTCGATTTCGGCAACTATTTGAATTGTGTTTGAGGAGCAAACAGAATCGATAAATCAAACAAAAGCTCGCTCGATCCGGCGAAACTAAACCGCACCGCGCTGCGATGCTGTAGATAGCAGAGCATTTGTACATGTGTCTGCATGAGCAACGTGTTAACGCAGCTGTCGGTGTCCGGTTCGCTTCAGAAACGAGGTCATTCGATTTCATGAGAGTTATTTTTCAGCAAGCAATGAAAAGGAACTGCAAAGTAAAAGTCTAAACAAAAGCGTAAAAATCCTGATTTAAATAAAAATCCAGACTCTTTCATTATTCATTTAAATCCTTCGTTACCAGCACGATTTCACTAGAGATGACGAATCTGTGGCTCGCTTTCGATGCTTTTCATCAACGACTACACATTAAAAGTCCAAAAAATATCGCAATTATTGAAAAAGTGGATGAAAAAATATTTTCAGCATCATTTTTGCAAAATTTTCATAATTTCTGTTATATTCATTCATTTTCATTTGTATAATATTTAAATATTTTTTTTTTGTATTAATTTAGTTTATTAATTTGTGAATATCATTGAAACCCATTCTTGTATTATTTTTATTTTGTGTAAGATTTTTTTTTTTTAATATTATTAATTTAGCTTTTTAAATTAATTAAAAAATCTATCCATTATTCTCATAGCTCATTGATTTACCATTTATTATTATTTTTTAAATTTTTGTAAATATCTATTTTTTTAATTATTTTGTTTATAGATTCACAGTCGTTATTTTTCGCCATCGCAGAATCACTCATGATTAGTAAGTGACTCAAGGCACGTTGGCGCCATTTTTTTACGTTGTTTGAATTGCAAATCGAAATTAAAAATTGAAACAAAACCCGCGAAAATCCCAAAAATAGATGGACAAAAAATACCAACATTTTGTACAGAAAAAAAGAAAAAATTCGATGCACTGAAATTGAGGCGAATTAATCTTTGCCAACAGATATACGTTCGTGTGTGTGTGTGTGTGTGTGTGTGTGTGTGTGTGTGTGTGTGTGTGTGTGTGTGTG
The DNA here is from genome assembly GCA_937620795.1 of Thecophora atra. Classification (NCBI taxonomy): domain Eukaryota; kingdom Metazoa; phylum Arthropoda; class Insecta; order Diptera; family Conopidae; genus Thecophora; species Thecophora atra. The sequence goes on from OW569401.1 coordinate 37,842,413, forward strand.
TGTGTGTGTGTGTGTGTGTTTCGGTCGATTGCATTCAATTAGTCAACAACGTACATGTGTGTGTGAGTGTGTGTCTATGCATATAATCTATTACGGATATCATCCAAGCAATCAGCTTTCAGTGAATTTAAAGGGAACTTCGGAAGAATGCAGTTGATTGATAAAAGGGAAAAAAGTATTTTTAAAGGAAACTCTGTGAAAAAAATTCTACGAGTTGTTCATGATTCATTTTTTAACTAAATTTTCAATAGGTTAGCAAAATTAGGTACAAGAATCAAGAATGATTCAAGAATCAAATAAAAGATTACTTGTTAATGTTTCAAGCAACTCATTGAATTTTTGATAAAGTGCAAAATTTGTCTTCCTCGCTCTCCGTCTTCCTCTCTTAAAAAGACAGAAGCCGAACATACTTCGGATCCTGTGCGATCTGGTCTAGTCTGTTTTAACGCACTCTCATCCATTCGCAATAAATCCATACAAATATCGGCATTTCTGCATCAATTTCTCTGAGGTCACTTCCCAAGATAAGCTAAGTAATTTATAGAGTCCTAATTCGGGTCGATACATCAAACGTAATACCAATAAACAAGCATTTGCTTCCGTGTGTGTGTGTGTGCGAAGCGACCCAGTAAAAACCAAGCAAGTTCAGCTTCCATGAATACAGTCGCTTTCAGATAGCAAATTAAAGAGGCAAAATTGGGTAAAAGCAAAAAGAGATTATAATAATCACATCTGATAGTTTAAAAATAAATTTATTTGATTTATTTCGTTATAAAAAACCGTTTAGAAAAGAATTATAATCGTTTAAATGTTCAAATTTAGGAGCAAGTTTATTAAATCCAATGGAAAGGAACAAATAAACTCTGCAGTCGTTTCAGAGCTATGATATTGAAATTATCCTCAACACTTTACGAGAAATGTCTGCTGGGATGAATTCATGCTATGCACTCATTTTCCCCTGCACAGACCACGTTTTCACAAACTCACTGAAGTCATAATCATCATCATTATTGCACTCATAACCATCATTACACTCAACTTCACTGTCGTCTTTATTCTCCACATAATAAACGATGCAAGTTTGCACAGTCAAAGGGATAAATTGACCGGATTCAACACATGAACCACTGTCCAACAACAACAACAATGAAGCGATTGCTACGTTGACCCGTTGTCATAAATGCACCCATTTAAATCAAGGATTTTTATTAATTTCTCCCCTTTCTTTTACACTGAAGCATCAATTGTCGATATCTCAAAAAGATTCGAAGGAGAAATACGAAATGGGAAGAGGAAAACTTTAATTAGTACTATTTTAATGACGTTATTATTTTTGTGGACATTAAGCAATTAATTACTATTTTTTCTAAGTCTAATTTAAGAATTCTTCACCATAAACAATTACCATAAAAAATACGAAAATTGTTCCGATTTAGTTTCAATAAATCAAATAATTCCACAACTAATTAATAAGATAAGAGATTAAATTATTAAACAGTTTTATTTAGGTGAAATTTAACTGCAGATTCGAAACTCAGCTTCGGAGTAGAAAACGTCAATAAGCACGAAAAGGCTGTAAGATTTGTAAAACTGCAAGAACCGAAAAATATTTATTATAAACAAATATCACAAGAAGTAAGGAAACATTTTTTTTTTTTGTACGAGTACTCCATAAATAATAATTCTTCTAAATGACCAACTTGAAAAGGGAAAAAGCATGAGTTGCATCAATGAAACATTGTGTGAAATGCATAGAAATAATCTGAAGTCATCGTTTAAAGGAAAAGGAAGAGTAAAAGTGTGTGAGAACTGAAGAGTTTATCCAATGTGAGCCACACCTTCTACGATTTGTGATACTTCCCATCGGTTCTGGCTACCAGCCGAGGTCAGTGCTTTCGAAGGAATATTGAACGATAAGCTTATTACTTGTACCTGACTTTGAGCATGATGACTAGGATAAGATTATCCCATAAACGCAGCGACAAACATACAAGTTTCTATGCATACATATGCACAGTTCAATGCATGCGCAAACTCATCCAACATCAGTGAATGTGAAGCTTCAATATCAAAGAACAAATTTAAAATCGAAAAAAAAATAATTTCTGGTCATAGCAACTTTGTACAGTATTCATTCCACTTTCTTAAAACTTAAATTAAGCTATTAAATCAATCTATTAAATTTCGTTATAAGAACATGTTTATATATTATCTACATTTTTAACAATGATAACTGCAATAATTATAATTTACAAGACATAAAACGCAATCGTGTCCCTTAAAATTATATTAAAAATTTTTGTATTTCTCAAATCTAAGAAACAAAATGTGGAAGTGGTTTTTTCTTAGTACAAAATTTTCACAATTTCTAAAACATGGCACTTTAGGGTTAAAACTACCGTAAAATCAAAGCTCACGCTGTAGTAAGAAAGGGACAACCAGTGAGCACAATCTGATTGCTGTGTGGCCATCATAACATGATGTAGAAATATTTTGCTTCAGCATGAAACGCACATCTGGCACACCCCAGTGTTGCACAAACAGTGTCACGCAAATCACGCAACTTCCCCTTTGTAGATTGCGTACGGGTATTGCGTGATTTTTTCATATTATTCATTATTGCGATATTCGTTCGTTTAAATCAGCATGAATTGATAAACACAATAATTTCCACAGAACTTCAATTTCACCATAAAAGGCACAAATACAACTTCTATTTATCAGTGCACACAATAATTTAATTGAATAACATTTTCTCAATTTATTACTGCCAGCAATTTTTCCTTGCTTCTAAGATTATCTACATCATTACTTTTCTCAGGTGGCAACGCGAACAGCTGATATTGTTTTTAATACTCGCTTGAAACAGCTGTCACACGAACGTCAATTTTCTGCATAGTTTTTTCGCAAATGTAGTAAATAGACGAGCGCGCGACTTGATTAAAGTAAAACATTTTCCAACGAACTATCCAAAAGTGTCTGAAAAAGTGCTCCAGCTCTTATTTGAATAAAGAGCTGCAATTCATTAGCACTGACTCATCACATACTTCGCTTGCGATGCGGATATAGATTTGTGTAAATGCATAATTTCTTTTCGCTCAATGCTATCAATAAATTATTAACAAATGTTTGTAGTGTTGTCAATATGAAAAGTGTTGTATGTAAACTTTGAATGCTTGTTTGTGAGTATATAAAACATCTTTGATCCAGTGGAATCATCAACTTCTGGTTTTCTACTACTCAAACCAACTGCAAAGCGAAACCAGACTCGTTAAAGCAGCAGCGTTGTGATATGGAGAATATAAAAAGCTGGTAGACTGATTAGTGTTTTAAATACCATGAAATTATTAACAAACGTCTGTTTGTAAACAGTCTTCGTTAACACACTCTACGGAACACATTCGATAATAGTTAAAAAGTTATTACTTATTTTCTGAATACATTTTTGTTTCATTTGTTATGTGTGTGCATTACGAGTATAGTTAATCACAAAGGAAATAAAATAATATTCATATTCGAAAAGTATATTAAAACACTACTAATTTTATACGTTTATATTTTAAAACTTTACGAAGAATTTGAAAGTGATAACTGCTTGTTTTCATTTTCTTGGTGCATTTGTAATCAATTCGCCAGGAAGTCAATGAAGATAAACTAAATATAATTGCAGTTGCAGGCCAATAATGCGTTCCTTATCTCTTTATTACCCATAAAAGTAGCAACAACTACTGAGCAACTATTTTTCTTAAATGCTTTTGTGCATCAAGTTGGTGTTTAATTTCTTAATACGAAATAATATCCCCATAAATTTTAATAAAACTAAGAATATACATATATATATAAATACATTATATATAAGTTTCAAATCACCTTATCGTATTCTTATCTTGCTGTTTTCCTGATAATAGCAAATAATATTTTTAATATTTTTCCATTATATATCAATAAAACTGCGTATGGCTGATTTTATAACCTCTCTACACCCTACTCAAGGTATATAATTTATTTTTTTGTTAAATCAATTGTAACTCAATCAATTGTAACTGGCTGAAGGAGACTTCGTTTTTTTTATACATAATTACATTAAATTGCATATAGCAAGCTTAGACATGCAAAACAGATCCGAGCAGGTTGCTAAAACTCTACTAATAATAGCAAAAATGTGTTCATGCGTAAAAAATATATTTAGCATTGGATACCATTTAATATTTTTGTACTTAATCCATAAAAGACATCTTCAAATGTAAAAGTGAAGACTTTTGTGTATTATTAGTCGAATTTCTACCAAAACCTAATTCAAATTTTTGAATTTACCAACTACGTCGAAACATAGACGCATAGACACGATAAAAAGCCTGTTTTTCTCTTGATACAGTCTTAAAAAGCAGCCATAAATAATTTTAAACATTTTTTAAATTACCGAACCGATTCCCTCAATCTTAAAAAATTGATTAAACATATTTAGTCACACTTGTGATTTTATGGCGATTATTTCATTAATGTTCTTAAGTTGAACTAATCAGTATTAGCTTGCAGTCGGAATAAGCAGCTTGCTTGTTGTTTAGTTGAACATCGATTTCGTTTCTCCTTCGTACAGATATTTTAATTGTTTGCTCGGTGCAAGTACGTATGTACTTAACAGTTAAACGCACATTTCTAATTTAGTAATTGTTTTTCAATTCAATTCCTATCAGCTAAATTCTAATTTGCATTCGTTTTTCTATCGCCATTTTCAATTTATATTAATTAAATTCTTTTCTTTAATATAATAATAACAATAATATTACGAATAAAATTATATAAGCAATTTGTGGTTAGTTAAAGATAATTTAAATTTACAGATAAACCTGCACTAATCAATAGTTTGATAATGCTTGATCAAACAACAAAAAGTTATAAATAGTCACTGCATTTTAATCGAATGCACATTTTTCCATTTTCTTTTCAGGAGCTGGTTTAACTCTGTAGTTCGTACTTTTGATAACTAACGGCTGTCCGAGGTAAATCTGTGTACCTCCAACTGCACAAAAGTTATGTATAATTCAGTTAGTTGAATTTTTAAGAGAATATAAGATAAGAGAAAGCTGCTCCCAAGGACTTTAAACATAACTCTTCGTATGCAGGTAAGTCCGCTTCTTATTCGAAAACTACTTTTAAATTCATTTCCAGCAACAATACAATGATAAATTCCAGCATAGAATCTGTTAATACGTCTGTTAGTAACTTGAAAAAATTTTATACATTAACTCACCGTAATTAATGCAAGCACAGAGTTCATAACCGACTGTATTATAACCTTTATGATTCAAGTCTTGGCCAACAATACGTACTTTTATCTTCACCTTGCAAAACCGGACTTAATAATGGGTCATTAATTTTTGTTTAGAGGTTTACTGTTATAATATAATTACAAAACACAAAAAAAAAACACCTTCTATAAAACTTCTACTACTTAAGAAACTGGATTAACTGATTATAATGATAACATTTCTTAACTTAGTCGGACTTCACATGTGTTAAAAGATTCCATGTTGTGTATTGCAGTCTATTATATAAATTGCAAGCTTTTTCGCCATTATGACAAACGGCCCCAGCAAATTGGCAACGACTGTAGCGTGCACGTGCAAAGAATTCCAGCATCCATGGACGGAGAGATGCGTGGACGCCGTTGCGGGTATTATCCTGGCGTCCACGCCTTACAGTTTTCGGCTCTACACCGTCGTGTACGCGGTAAGTTGCTGATCCTGCCAACGTATTGCCTTCTGTACATTACCTACTGTCGTCCCGCCGTCCTTAGCTCTCGCTTGTCATGCGCCACCGAATCCCGACGATGAATGATCTCAAGAGCACGATCAAAGGCATTGTGCAATCCTCTTGCTTTCTGATCACCAACAGCTTCACCTTCATCCTATTCAACTGCATAATACGACACATCCTTGGCTGCTATACTCAGGCGACGGTGGCTTTTCTGCCTGCCTTTTTCGCCAGTTTGGCCGCGATCATCGTGGAACGTCCTGCACGCCGTCCACTGTTGGCCTTGTACGTCGCCAACGTGGCCACCGAAAGCCTTTGGAGTATGGCAGAAGTGCGTGGTTTGGTGCGTTCGATTCCGCATGGACAAACGGCTATATTTGGCGGCAGTATGGCGATTCTGCTGTATCTGTATCGCTTGGGTCTGCACAAAACCGTCTGCAAGGATTCGCTCTTTGATATTCTTGGAATTTTTGTGGGTAAAGCAGAAGAGGGACCCATCAAGAAACCGTCCGGCACCGGTTCAGATGGAGAGGAGGCTATGTCGTCGATTCCCGAGACGACGCGTTCAAGGCCACCTCTAGATTTTTCCAGTATTTCAGGAATTGTACGAATTTACGGACGCTTCATCGACGGACTCAAGCGAAAACATGGCACCTGTCGACATTCCGAACCCTGCGTCCAGTACGCGATTCTAGGTGGTCTTAAACCCTTCCTGGGCGGCGTTAGCCTGCAAGTGGTGCTTAAATTATTGCTAAATATTAAGAATGTCGCCGAGATGAAAATGAACTGGCGAAAGACGATTTGCAATAAAAATACTCTGAAGCTGGGCATATTTCTGGGCAGTTTTTCTTTCCTCTTTAAGGTACTCTCGCTCTCCAAAAAATCTAGGTACTAATAACTTAATGACAACTCATTTATTGTATGCAGACTGTTGAATGCGTTTTGCGGCATGGTTTCGGACGTGACGATCCACTCTTTGCCATTCCGGCTGGACTGGTCAGTAGCATCGCTTTCACCCAGTATCCCGACATCACAGTGGCTCTGTATGTCATGTGGAAAATGTTTCAGGTAACGACTCTATTATTGAACATTCATAACAACATTTCATTTCATTTCATTTTATTATATGTATGACATTTTTCAGCTGTCCTACAACATCGGCATTCAAAGACAGGTGCTGCCAAAAGTTCCCGGCTTCACGATTTTGCTCTATTGCTTCAGCACTGGAATGCTCTTCCACGCTGCTCTCATAGAGCCAAACACTTTGCGTCTTAGCTACTATAAGTTTCTGCAACTGCTTTCGGGCGGAAGGTAATGAAACAGTCTTCATTTAATTAGAAATTAAAATTATAAAAATTATAAATTTCAATATTCTAATCATTATTTTTAGACTTGGACATTTTAACTCTGGCCTCTTAGATGTCTTTGGCTTTAACACGGGTCGGAACACCCACGAGATTCTGAAAAAGCTGAATATGATCCCGAAGACAAATTTTCCAAGATTCGCCCTTGCATCCTAGCCTGAAATGCGAAAGGCTGCGTCCGAGTTACGTTACTAAGAAATATTGATCTTCAAACAGGCTTTTTTTTGTTGTTGACGTATTCAATTAGCATTATAATAAGAAAGGTGCAATGGTAATTTCAAAACCTTTTTACTTATGGAACCAAATTATTAAACATCAAATGGACTCTTATTTAAGCATTGGCCAAATGCTAATCGCTTCATCACCTCAAAGGTTAATTACAAAATGTGAATAATACAGTATGTGTATGCTACATACATAAATTAGTGTGTATATGTATATAGTTATTTACTATAGTAAGATATTTATATGTACATATATGTAAATGCATCTTCCAGATGAAGGTACATCACCTTTTGTATTTTTCAATGTGTGAGTTCTGCTCGATTACATTAATAATGTAAATCTTTGTACATCTAATCATTTGAATAAGTATAACAATACAAACAAACTGGAAAATATTTGCCATTTTATTTATATCTTTTCAGCTCAATTCAGTGTGATGAATTCAAGCGTTAACTTTTAATTGAACATGGTGCAAATTATTTATTTTAATATTTTACAATATTATTTTAGTTCTCTTTTGTTAGTTGAACATCATGAGGCGATGCAAATCGCATTAATTTTGTCCCATGCTCCATTCGCTCCGCAGTCCTTTAGCTAATGTTTGGCCGTTAAATAAGCCGCGAATCCTTGCAGCAATTGAAACTAACAACATTCTTCGCGTGTCCGCTGCGTGCAGCTTCACAAGGAAATCATTCGCTCATCCCTTCTGTTAGACGCAGCTGCGCACGAGTTTAATTTCACTTTAAGCCAATACTACAAGCAGAAAGAACGAGCAGAGGACCGACTACAAATCTACTCCGTGTAAAGGAAAAGATGGAAAGCAAAAGTATAATAAAAGAGGAAATAAATATTCAGCACATTTCAGATGTTGTACTTTAATAGTAACACTGGCAACAACTGTGAGTGAATAAATGGAGTGTAGTGAATCTTTGTGGCTTTCGTTAATGCTGCAGCAAATTATGAAGAAAATTAGTAAAAAAGTCATTGATTGCTTGAATTCAACTAAACTTGATGTTCGTCATCAGTTGTGAAAAAGCCAGATGACAAATGAAACAAATCAAATCTTGAGCCTGAGCAAACAACGAAAATAAATGCAGTATTTAAGCGAAAGCTGGAATTTGTGTAGAAAATGATACTCAACAAAAGAATACAACAAAAGACAAGGAAACTTCACTAAGAAATAAAAACGCCGCTAATAAATTGTGAAGCAAAATTCGGACTACAATATAAAATCATAATTTAATTTCATGTTTATATTTTAGGCACTTTTAATCATACCTTGGAGAAAATGTGAATAGATTTTGTATTATTTCTATATTTATTTTTAAACAATGAAAAGCGTCGATGGAGGTGAATTCATATCAGTATTTGTTTTTTTAATAAAATATTATTATATTAAAGATTGATTTTAAGTTTTAAATCAACAAATAAATGCATATAAACGTATGTATTTCTGTAAACCTTGCGATTAGATAATATTGAGTAACTCTTTAGATAACCTTTTATAAACAGCGTAATCCCATTCGGAAAATCTACTTCGAACCTAATTCGTAGATTAAATACTGATAACCAACAAGAAAACGCTGACCTAAACACAATGATGAATATGTTAATTGTAATTCGCATTTCATATCATTCAAACAAAAGAAAAAAAGCTTTTTACTCTCCGAATTAACCAATTACTGAACCATTTTTCTTTCGAGTAGCCGTTGACTTCGCTTCTTCGTTGCGTTTCAAATATTTTCGCATTTGAATACAAAAAATTGAGAAATTAATTTAAATCTCATTAATCACTGTAGGGTTTTTGTTCAGCTCCGAAACCTTCGCATGACGCCCTCGTCTTCAGTAGCAATGATGTTCTGCGAGTTTCTCGCATATAAATGGAATATTATAAATTTTCTTATTCTTTTCAGTTACTGCTTCCGCTGGCTGTCTTCTAACTCAATTTAAGTCAATCCGTTTTAAAAGTAGTAAACAAGAAAATTACGCGATTCTCTTCTGTTTCCTGCGAACATTCATAGAAATAAAAAGAAATTGAAAAATTCTTGCAACAGATTCATGAGGAAATTACAAATTGAACTACAGTAGATTAGTTTCTTAACGAACTTTTCCTTTAAATAGGGTTGCACAAGAAAGAACTTTAAATTGATCTTCTACTGATTTCTTTATTATAATTTTGTACATTATTAAAACTTGATAACAACTTTATTTTATACTGAAACACACATCGCTAAAGGACACAACAATCAATCAGTTAAACAGAAGTTGGATTAGAAAACAAATAGCCAGTTACTGATGGCTCCCAACGAACGCTCCGGCGGAATGTCATCCTCGTCGATGGAGCTCAATGTCGGTCGCACGATGCTCAGAGGCACGAACTTCACTATATAATTGACCAAGCCATTAATAAGCTCCACGACTAGCAGCAGCAGAGTCAGCGTGAAAACAAACACTTGGTGCAGGAAGAGCGTCAGGTCGAGCATTTCAAGGCGTGGCAATCGAAAAGACGTCGTCTACAGTGAATGGACACGAGTATTGAAAGTGCAACAACCCAGCAACTGAATGCAGCGAACGTCTCGAGTGTATTGACTTTAATGCTTCTCATCTGGTCGAGATGAAGCCGAGTCACGTTCATGTCGCAACCGAAGAAAACGAAGAAGGCGAAGGAAAGGAAAAATTTTGTAAATACTACCGCAATGAATACATCGAAAACCTGAAAAGTTGTAAAGTGTGTCTCAACAATTGAAGTTCCAGAGCGCTGAAAGCTCGCACAGTTGTTGCTGTGCTCTATTCGTACGTGAAATGCGTCCGTCCAACATTAACTCAAACGAAATATCGTAACCAGAAAAACCATAACAACAACCAACTGGAAAAACGATTTACTTCAGCGTACTTGTATTATTTCGACCGTAAAAAACTTTTCCATAGGTTTAAGTCTTGGTAATTTTATTGCAAACACGTTGATATTTCATAAAGCAACAGGCAAGAGAATGTAAATTGTCGTCATCACGCAATAAAAGCGGAGAGTTTGAATCGTGCGTATGAGAAACATCGCAATGAGTTTAACACAATCGCAGGATTGGAACTCGTTTTCGGTATTCCTTTCCTTGCTAATTTCTTCTTCAACGCTGCCAAAAAGCAAAGTCGTAATTCAAATGAAGACGACTTCAGGAAATCACATATATTTTCAAAATTATTCCATTAATATTAATTTTCATCACAGAATTTGAATTCAATAATAATAATAAAATGAGTTTAAATATTTTCGCAACGCAGACAGGATATTTTCTTGCAATTTTATGAAAAAAGGTTTTTATTCTTCAACAGTAAAAAATTACATTTTTCGAAAAAAATAAAGAAAAGTATGATTAATAATAATGTATTTAGCGCGAAGTATCGATGGTAATACCGTTGCCATCCCTCAATGAGTCAATTATCAATTCATTCGAAAGTTTGAAACCATTTTTTAATTACAATTATTAACTGTTTCGTAAGGTTTTCGTAATTTAGTTAACAAATTGAATTTCCTAAAATAGTTACGCTTTAAATTCAAGTATATAAATATTTTGTTTACACTTTTATTCCACAATTTATTTTTTTTTTATTCTCTGTTGGGAGCATGGCGATCAATCAAGTGCGGCGGGAGTTGAAGCAAGTGTACAAAGTGTTTCGCAGCTATAAGCTCAAGAAGACCAACACATCTTGTGCGTAAAACTCTGTATATATTCTGCTGCACTGTTTCTGATCGATTAAGCCTCACTTCATCACAATTCTTATCAACACATTGCCCCAGAGAAAGCCGAATCTTTGAATCTGTCAACTAAAGCCTCGTCATACAGATGCTGCTGACGGAGAAATTGATCAATATACATATGTACATACACTCCTACTTAGAACTACAATAGTATAAATTTCAAAAATATACTATAAACTTTAGACTGTTAGCAAAAAGATTTTCAATGTTGAAACCTGTGTTTTTGAAAAGATAAGAATGAAAACAGAAGACCACAAAAAGTTGCTTACAGTTCTAAATTTCAATGTCTCACACGGCGTGCATTTATTAAAAACTTTTAATTCCTTAGATAACCGTAAACTTACGTTAAGTTTATGTTAATAGCTACATATCTAACTGAAAATCGAATTCTTGTACAATTGGAAGATAAGATTTAGGCAGAAAATACTTACATCTAAACACAAAATAAATAACTAATAAGAAAGAAGTCAGCAGAGCATCATTTGGCTTATCACAGCAAAAGCTAGCTGAGTGACTCCAGTCAGATTTTCGTGCTCCATGCCGCCCCGATTCACCAGAAAGTGCGTCAGGCGGTTTATCACGATCAGTTGAACCTCGCTGCAGACGACTCCGCAGAGTTGATAGAGTCCACAGTAAACGCCGAGTACTGTGCACAATAGCATCAGCGAAGCACCTTTTAAAGTATACATGTTCCTGTATTTGTTGCACTTTGAATTGGCCAAAAATTTGTATTTATAAATGATGCAGATCTCTTATTCACTGCTTGCAAAAATACGCAATCTTGTTTATTTACTTGTTGTTCAATGAACACAAAGTACAGATTATCAGGGTTGCAGTTAGCGACGAGTACAATTTTATATTAATCGGGATCATAGTAGCAAAAAGCTACCATAATTACACTGCGTTTAATTCCGAAACAAAAAATGCTTTTACAATAGACAGTTAACTTTTTTAGTTAATTTCTTCACCGCTGATATTTTATTGTTTTTGTAGTTTATCATATTTTTTTCTGAACTAAGGTCAATATTATAGTGATAATATAAAGTTACTACTTTTTTCCATGTGTAAAAATTTCTTCGGACGCCGCCGCCGATATTTTAAAATGGTTGCTTTGAATCTTTGTTATCACAACATCTTATTACTAATCCACGAAATGCCAAAGCAACTCAATTTAATTTATTACCAAAAGTAAATCGCTAAATAACCATTAACTGTGGTTAGAAAAAAGGAATAAAATCTTCCTAAAAGACAGGCTTCAGGTTTACTCATATTAACGCAAGGTTTGTAAACATTTTGTTAACTTTTCATACTCTCAATAATGTTACCTTGAACTTGAAGCTTGAACTAATGTTACCTTAACGATCGATCACTGGATCTCTCTCCTAATGACGCTAAATTTGTTCACACATCTATTGCAATTCATTCGGAATAAGTAAAGGGTAAATAAAAATTATAAGTTTTAAAAATTCAGTAAATTTTCGAAAACCTCTTGGATTATATGTGCTTCCTCGGCGGAAACCTCGTTTGTATGCTTGAAGCTGTTTGAATGCTTTGCACTGAACACTTCCGACACGTTCGACACCCAACAGACTCGTGCATGTTACTGCATCGGAGTCCTTTTCTCACGGCGCATGTGTTCAGCGACTGGCGCTCTGCAGCACTGCTTCATTCCGGCGAATTCCTGTCTCTCAACAAAGAGCAATTCTGTTAAAATAAGGAACAACCCAAAGCACATTGTGCAAGTGATACGATATGAGTTCATTGTACCGATTCCGTGTCGTCCTGCGTGGCTGCCACTGTTGCATCTGCGACTGGCGTGTTTCTTCGGCACACAACTAGGTCAGTGGCACAAGTTCAGTTATGCTCTCGAAACGAATCGAAACGTGGATTGGTGAGCTTTCGAGGGTGTTTGCGTGAGAGTCAATCACACGGATTCCTGAAGGGACGCAATGGAACAACCATTTTCATATTATCTAACCTACATTTAGAGAATTGAATTGTTCCTGAAAGCCACAAATCGGCAAATGCTGATTACTTATATTATTACTATAGAAATAATGGGAAATTTTACTGTAATACAAGAAAACATTTTTAAAATTTACGAATAAATAATTATTAATGAGATTTAATATGTATTTCTTAATGATAAAAGACATTAGCCAAAGACCTGAGAAGAAGAAATTATTTATGAGTGTAGAGCATCAACTAGTGAACATTTCCAAACAATTAATGTAATTATTAACCAAACAATGTACTTTCTCTATTAAGCTAAACATCTGCCTATTATAGAGCCATTAACTGCGTTATTTTATCGTGCTCTATGCTCCAAATAGCTGTGTGCAGTTTAAGATTAGATTAGGTCAAAATGCAGGTCATATATTTGGCCCAATCGCTTGACTTCGGTTTCAATTACTGCGTTATTGAAGCGCAAATAAGCAGTCGCTCTGAACCATCAATTATTATTAGAGCCAAGTGTTCGGGTCCAATGATGGCCACAATGCCGAAAGCCAAGATCTTGATCGTGGAGTCGCAAGTGTGTCTGTGTTTGTGTCTTCATTTCTGCGGTTGTTAAGACTTCAAAATCAGTTGTTCGGCGAAATAAAAGAATATTGAAACAGCGCAGAAAAGTCTGATTTATGGGAAAAATCGGTGTGGATTTCCTAGTACGAAAAATAAATGGAAGTTGCTGGACATACAGACGAAGGAGTAAAAGCGGAAGGATACGAAAACAAAGGATGAACGCTAAAACTGAATGCAAGGACGACGACGACGACGACGACTGCACTAGTGCTACTTATATACATCCTCCTTCAAATCCACGAACGAAATTCCCACAAACTTTTTAAAACTATTGCGAATGAGGGCAATCAGCGGAATTCTCGACACGATTCCAACGAAGACGATGGCGAAGGAAGAACAAAAGATGCAGGAACAAAACCAGAGCCAGAATCCGACACACACACACATACACGCCGGGAAAATCCAACAGCCCGCAGATAATGGACGACGCCTCACTAACACACTAACACAGCAACACAAACAATCGCAGATCCGTTGGCTTGTTGTAACTGTAATGGTGTGGAGCCGTGGAATCAAATAGCGAAAGAGGAATTCGTGAACAAAGGAAGCAATGATGTAACACGATAAAGTTCTGAGGCTGGGCTTTGGAGCTTGGCCAGGGGAGACGAGGCGAAGCCTTTGTTGCATTACAAGAAGGTAAACTCGTTTCAATTAAGGCTACAACTACAACAAGAACAACGGGCGAAGCTGCCGATTGCAGCCAGTCAAGCAGATAATATAAAAAACAAGAAGCTTTGCCGAAGAACAAATAACAGCGGTGGCATCGTCGGCCTGATCGGTGCTTAAACACCCTATAAAGTACCACTTTACGTAATACAAGAGTCGAACAGAGTTGCTATAGTTGAATTTACTAAGTAAAGTTAATGAATAACTTGATTTTTTGAATATATTAAAGCAATAATTAAAGGTAAATCCATTTCATTAAACAAAACTTTGATTCTCTCAATTCTATAGTAAATTTTGTATAGAATTTATACAGGATGACGCCAATTTTTGATAATGTATGGCAGTTTATGGCTGAACAATGTTGAAAATATACAAGCTTCTGAAGGACCTTCATCTTCCAATGTAGGGTACAGCAATTTAATATAAGAATCGCTCGGAACAAACGAGGTGGTCCCAAAGCGATCTAAAGAGAGGCGATGATAGACTAATATAAGAATCAACAAACAGCTGCGGGGTCGGCTGTGAAGTCAGACATCCTGCAAGACGCGTCCAAAAATTTGAAATTGAAAAAAGGACGAAGAAGAATGAAAGCCGAGAAACTGAGCTGAAGCAGTGCAAAGGTAAACAATGCAAACAACGAATGCCACCAACAACTCATTTCTTTTTTGAGTTCATCTCCTTTCAACACCGATCAAACATCAACGTAAACGGAGCTCAACAATAGTTAATAGAACGACAACAACGGCCACAAACACACACACATGCACATTATAATGATTTTATAAATGAAAATAGCTACATTCCATTTTTGGCACATTGCCAGGACGAAATCGTATGAATAAAAAAACTGCCAACGTGTGTTGAAGCCTCTGCACCGTGCCACGCCTAGAGGGCAAAGTTGGCCAAATCTCGTCTTGCTAATATAGAAAAAAAACTTTCCTCACTGATGGTTCATGATGAAGCGCGTTCTTCGCTGCTGCACCGGAAACACGACATCCAAAATTTAATTCTTTCCGTGGTCGTGGCGCCTTGAATTGCAGCAAATTGAAAGCTTGTTGCTGATTACAGGACGGTCTGAAATGGGACAGCGGAAGCCCCCTCCTTCATAGCATTTTCATTGTTTTGTCTGTCGCTTAAGCGCTATCTTCAAATTACTTTTATAACTTTTGTTATGAGTTTTCTTTGACTCTTCAGGGTGGAATATTCGCTCCCGAACACAGCCATGGACCTTCAAAGCGAATTTTAGATTATCTGCTATCGGGTATTTTATAGTAATTTATATTATTCTTTAATCGCTTTAAGTGTTCACCTAAAGATGATCGAAATGTATGAATCTAAACGGATGAAAATGGCGATAATAATAACAATAATGATTAGAGTCTATAATAAGAATTTTGTTTCAAATAACATCACCAAAAGTGAACACCAAAAAAAGGCAAATTAATGCTTCATTATTTCCATTTGAATTATGAACATGAACTCAGCCGCGTATTGGAAGTTGCTACTCAATAATTCCTGAGCTGAACATAAACATTTCCGTAATAAATTGAAAAATATTGGAGAATAATGCCAATGCCACACCTTCCGCCGGCTGGCCTCATAATTTGTCAATAAAATGGACTGGGTAACGCCAACGACTGACAGCCAAAGGGCCGGCAACTGGAGCACTCGTCGCTGACGTTGTTGCTGGACATGAGAGACGAAGGAACGCGCATAAATCTACGCCTGACAGAATCGTGTTCGGCACAGATACAGAACGCATTCAGCACTGCGAACTGAAAGTGGACGCAATGGAAAGCAGAGTCGGGAATCTATAGAATGCCCCAATACAAATAGCGACGTGGAGGCACAGACACACGCATGTCTACGGATATTTTATGGTCTTCTCGAGCACACAGCAAAGTGGGTTAATTTAGCAATGCTTTATTGCATTAAAAGCGCGCTGGAAGAAAACCCTATGTCGTAATACTGCAGACTATTACGAGGCAACTGCGTGGAATGAAGTCCACCTCCGTTGGATGGATATGGTTCCAACTCCACGTTCAGGGCCGTCGATCATTATCACAGCTTTCTGTGCGGACATTCCTAAAAGATTTCGCAGCGCGGGGGCGTTGGCAACATTCTATCGCCAGCAGAGAAGCAATGGACCACGCTTTGTACCGCCACTTTAAGCATTAAGTATGCGTCTAATGCTAAAAGCTTTGCGTGCTGATGCCAACCAAGGAAATGTCGCTGCGACCCATTGATGCTGCGTTAAATGGACCGAAACCGTTTTGCATGAGCTCAGCCGGTCGTTTGGGGGGCTGAAAGGCTGCCCATGATGTTCAAGCTAGGAGAGCTTGATTAGTGCTGAAGGTAATATTGATAAATTGGCCTAATGTTTGGCGAAATCCAGTCTACGAGCGACCGTGTTATTAAATGCATCCGTGTGTGTACAACAACAACGAAAACACTGCCCGAAGCCAACACAACAACTTCTGGTACAGTTGAACACCCGCCGGAAGCACGCGCTACGAAGAATTTATGACGACTTCAGATGCATTTCGCCAGAAGCATCGCAACGCAGCAGCAAAATCAACTTCTTCCTTCCTCTGCGATATTAAAACACAACCGCGAACAGAACTAACGGTGCTCAAAGGCCACTGAAGGTACCGTTACCTTGCGCCATGCTACGTTGCTGTTGTTATTGCTGTGTGTGCGTTGCATGATGATGCGTTCCTTGCTCACCTGCAGCGCTTTTGAATCACTTCTCTTTACGGCCGTGAAGTCAACAGCAGACCAGTCTCGCTCCTTCTGTCAATCTCTCTCTCTCGCTCCATGCGATTCTGTCTCTCTCTTGGTAATGGTCGAAAAATTACATTTACAAAACTACGATTTGACTTGATTCGACGAGGAGAAGGCGCGTCGCTTCTCTCATTTCATTTCCGAGTTGAATCCGTTCAGAGCATTGACTTTCGAGCTAAAACAATACGTGTGTAGGTCTGTCCATCACTGGTGCTATTCGAGTCCTGTTGTTGTTGTTGCTGTTGTTGTTGTTACTGCAGCAGCAACCGCAATGACCTCTGTGCGATCGTAATTGAGGCCGGCATTCAAAGAGTTGTCTGCAGACAATGCAATTCATATTTAATTGTCTAGGAGCGTGCCATGCATGATGCTCATGTCATTCACCGAAGTACTTTGCTAAATGACGCCTTAAATTTATTCATTGCCGATGTATTTAATGATAAAGTTGTGAGCAAAGTTCTCCTTCGGCCAACATGGGATCGCTTTGAAGCTCTTAATTCGAACTGCAGTTGCTTTAAAACGATTAAAATGCTTCCTTCCTGATCTGCCGGAGTCATCAGCATCACCCACGTCCAGTCGCATCAACGTCTCTCGGCGATAATCACCACATGACATCGTTTTCCCATTGCAAAGTTTAACTTTGCTGCAAAGTGTCGCAAAATCGCATTCAGCAAAAATGGAAAACTTCTTCCGGAAATTGTTGCCAGGAAGTAATACGGATGCTGCTTAATTTGAATTCAGGAGTCGCCGGATGAGCATTTCGTATAGAATGGCTCAACAAATTAAGCAAAATTAAAAGTGAAACCCAAAGTAAGCATAAAACTTTAAAAAGACATGACAAACACTTTCAAATGGAACCACACAAACTTAAATTTAAGATTTATTCAAAAACAAAAAACATCAATTTTATTCTAAGCTAAGAAACTACCAAATAAAATGTAGAAATGTTAAATAAATCTGTTTGAAAAGCAGGTCAAAAAATCAATTATTGCTTGTAAATGATTTGAATAATTGTTAAACAAATTTTACAAGCAAATCGAAATGCTAAACAAGAGATTTTCATTCGATGCTTCAGTGAAATGGAATCTTCGAAAAGTGGAACAACGCAGAAATAGAAGCAACAATCGTAGCTCTGAGTGTTTTGTTAATTAAATTGCATGATTTTTTCCAATAATGAAATCAAACAAATCAACGACCAAAGTAAATTCAATCAAATCGACTGAAAATCACACGAAATCAAACCGAAATTTCTCCTCCGAGAATCAGCACGAAAAGGGGACAAAAACTGTCTGGATTCCACTTTCATTTCTGCTAAATTCCCTTCCTAACTGTGACCTGAAAACTCTTGCCATCTGCTTTCCTTTGCGCTGGTTTATTGCTGGTTGTCTCTGCACCAAAAACCGAACAAATACTAATCACTTCCCGCACACACACACACAATTTACCGAAGCACTTAACCACTCCAATTTGGCTAAAAATGCATCATCGCTAGTTCCAGTTTTAGTTCGAGTTATTTTCTGGTCGGTTTTTTGTTCTAAATTTTTATTGCTCGCAGCCAGAGCAACAACAAATTCGGGTTTGCCAAACGAAAAATTGATAAACTCGAGAGGAATTTAGAAGAGTTCGTTGTAGCTGTCCGTCCTTGTCGACGGAGTTTAGAGCGACGGAGAGGAAAGTAAAGGAGCTGAGTTCGTGTGAAGTGGACGAGTGAATTCTCGATTCATTTTGCATTTTCGTAGCGTGGTTCAATGCACTGCTGCCGATTGCGACGAGGACGAATGACCGAATGGATGACATCGGCCACGACAATAGAAATCAACAACGACGTGAGCCTGATTGTTGACTGAACATTTTTGCGGGAATCAAATTAAATTGCAATTTTTACAATTCGGACGTAATTAAATGTTTGATTTCCGGCTGAAAGCATTGCAAAAAAGCAACAAAAACCTCTGGAAAGTCCGAGAGGATTGTGAACACACACAACAAATACATACGCAACACAGCACACAAACACACACACACACACAGAGCTACTACAGACAACATCATTAGATTCAGGCTGGTGTTTGAATTCGACAAACAGCGAAGAAGCAGAAGCAGACAAACAGAGGAAGCGAAGAAACACACAAACCACACACAATTGGATACACAACGACAGTGAACAAATCGCAACGTGATTGCAAAATGCAAGCAAGTGTAACGGCGCACGGAAACGGATGCGGCGATACGAATGCCAGTCGCCGGAAGTGCTGGACGTTTTGACAAACGTACGTTCGACAGCTGGAGGTGGAGCAGGCGGCACAACGACCCATTGCAATGGTTGAACGAACGTTTAGTGCTTCATCGTTGTGGCTGCTGACAATGACAAGTGAACGGATACTAATCGCTCACTTTAGATCACTTCGATGCATTGTCCTGCCTGGCTTTGTTTTGCTTTCTGTTTCCCACGAAAGTGATTTGCTCATTTTGTCCATAAGAGCGACGGTGGGACATTCTTCTGCAAAAGCAATGTCTCTGTCTTAAAGACTAGACTCAAGAAAGATTTAAAAATTATATTCACTTCCGATTAATTTGACGAATTCTTGACTTTGGTTACAACAGATCGAGAAAACAGATTTGTGAACGACGTCCACTTGAATATATCGCAAATTGGATGAAATCTGCTGATGGTAAACATAATTTCAAATCGTAAAGAGACTGAAGCAACTGCCACTGCGGTTACTGTTGCGATTGTTTCTTGTTACTGACCGCAATGTTAATGATATCCGTAAGTGCGTGAAGATAAATACGAATACAACTTAGCAAATGCACAAACCAAAAAACAGGGTGAATCACATAACCAATTTGCATACACTGTCAGAGGCAAAGTGGGAATTAAATACGAATTTAAATGTTAACATTGATATTTGCTTCATATTGAGCTTTGCCTAGCCCGACTAGGAGGATGATGAAACATACCTCGTTCCAGAGGTATTGACGAGAAGAAGTAAATATAAAAAAATTACTAACTCCTCTATAGGTTTTGATGTATGGTATGTAGGTATGATCGATTTCCTGTGCAGGTCTTTCGATTTCTTCAGTGGAGCTATCACGGAGCCAGCAAAGTAGTGGACGCAGAGTTCGGAAAAGATCGCGCTCTTTTCAGCTCAAAAGAGCGCTATAAAAAAGCAACCACTCCCGCTCGCTCACAAAAGCGATTGGTTTAAATAGCGCGAGCGATACGGACCCATAAAAAAGATTCTTAGCGCTACCGATCGCAATTTCAAAAAAATTGCTTGGAGCTGAGGTAAAATATTGTGCGGAGGGCGGTGGAACGTTGTCGTTGCCAAGGACTCAACCTAAGGACATTCTGCCATTTTTCTAAACATTTTTGAATTCCATTCGTGAATTCCAGTTGAAAGCACTTGCTAATGAATTAAAAGCCATTCTAATTTGTGGTTTTTTCTTTTATTTAATCATCTTAAAAAACCTAATAAATAATTCCGGTTTGATGCTGAATCCACGACATGTAACTTGAGACGCCCTGAAACACTGTCGGGTGGCTTTTCTCGCATCCCGTAGTTGAAATGCTCGAAGCTATGCCGATAATGGTGTTGCCGTTTATTATCAACGGCCCGCCAGAGTCGCCCTTGCAGTGGGAGCCATAGGGCTTCTCTGTTCGCACGCAGATGTTCGAGTCTATAATATCGTCGTAAACAGCTTTGCAATTCGCAATGGGCATGGTCTTTACGGTGGTCCACTGCAAGCGCGTTGATGACTCGCCGTTGTTACGAGTCTGACCCCAACCCATGATAACTGCTACTTTATCCACGAAATCGTGTGGTCCTGCGGTTGGAAACTGCACGAAGTCAATTTGATCACACTTCGTGGCCTTTGGAATCAACATCAATGCGATGTCGTTCGCTAAAGTTTCCGGGTCGAATTCCGGGTGAAGGATGAACTTGCTTTTAGTGAGAGCGTAGCTGACTTTAGGCTCGTTTAAATCAAGGGTTCCCAGGTAGACTCTTGCAAAATTTCGCCTGCACGAAATGTCTTTTGTCTCACGATATTTAAAATGTAGCGGTAACTTACCCATGTAAACAATGAGCGGCTGTCAATATCCAATTCGATGCAATCAGTGCACCGCCACAAATATTCCAGTCCTGTACAGAATCTCTTCTTCTTGCTAGGACAGTAGTTATGTATTTAAAATGACCGGGCTGAGCATCATGCCCGTTGAAGATCCGGCCACGTATTTCTTGTCCTTCAGCCGAAAGGCTCAAGAGGAGAGCGACGCTAATGAATTTCATCAGATGGAATCAGAATCAACTTTACTATTGAACGACAAAAAACTACAACACGCCTTTTAACAGTTTTGGACAGTAGGGAATAAAGATTAAAAAATATCAATTTTCCGCAATTAAACGACGGAGTAAACAACCATTAAAAAAATAGACCTTATCTTCGGTCTAAAACGGTCTATTTTTTATTGTTGTTTACTCCGTCGCTTAACTCTAAAAGATTAATATCTTTTAAGCGTTGCTTCCTACTTTTCAAAGCTGTTAAAAGCCGTTTATTGGCTTATTCAATTATAGCCAGCTAAGGTGTTTATCAGTGCGCCTTCTCACCAATCTACAATTTGTACATTTGAAAACATTTTTGTGAATGTTGTAAAATGAGGAGAAAATTGAGATTCACAAAAATTTCACAATTTCACGAATGGAATAGTACCTACATAATTATATATATGTATGTAAATAATTGGTTACAAATTTAAGTGTATTTAATGGCAATTTTGTAAAAATGTATTTTTAGCAATTGATCCAAAGGTGCTCTAAGAATGTAACTGCGACAGTAACGAGAGGAGCAATAAAATCCATCGCAACAACGTGAATCACTCGCCGTAGGCAGTCCTTAAAGCAGTTGACGCCAACGCCGCTACATCCCATTGATTCTGACGACAACCCTAATTGCGAACCTTTGCAAAACTTTACTCTTCAACGACATTTAGCCTCATTTCTCCCTTCGCCTGCCTTCGCATTTCATTCGCTTAGCTGCTTGACAGCCGTTTTCGTCTGTTTACGAAGTCTGTCTGCAAGAATTTTTGTGGTTTTAGAGAAAGTATCTGTGCGTTCGGTTGACCAAATGCAGCAATCAGTGTCTACTTCAGACTTACTACCACCTCCCAACAGCAACTCAACTCGTGTCTGTTTGTCATTCTTTAACGTGTCTGCAATTGCGTCAAGTTATGCGCAAATGTGGCTAATTACTTCAGTGACATTCGGTCAAGTTGTGGTCAAACAGAGGTCAACAACAAAATAAATTAAGAATTAAGTAAATAAATGTGTCGCTAAATAAACAATAAATTAAATATGCAAATAGAAAGAAAACTTGTAATATGTAAAAACGTAATCTTTATAATGTTTAGTATATTAATAATTAAAGAGAAATCTCACTAAACATCATTGATTTCATATATTTAAAAGTGGATTAATTAATGACGCTTAAAATTCCACTATTTTTTTTATAGGAAAAATCGATCTGTCTGCTTTGACGAAGACGTCGACTGCGGCTGAAGTTTGAATATTTAATATTAGCGCGTTTCGTTATGAAAACTCACTTTTCTTGCGTCAGACGGTGAATTGAGTTTGCAGCAAGTCAATTTTTGCATCAAGCCATGAGTCAAACACATTAACACACACGCACACAAATTTTATTAGAATTTCCGCGCGCGAAACGCACACATTTACATCCCTGCACCACACACAGTCACATGCACAAGAACTCATAAATAATTTACAGTTGCGTGATCAACGCAGTCATTTTATTTTATGTTTATTTTGCTAAAATGCGAACAGATTTGAAGCACATCATCATGAAGCGTGAGCATCAAGAACAACATCAGCAACAGTTAAAATAACATCGCCACATGTGAATCCATAAACAAAAGCAAACCCAAGCGAATCTAAACTAAATTATAATCAATAAAAGTGTCTTTAATATCAAGCGAAGCTGAAATTTAAAGCGAGGCGATTGCAAAGGAATTTCTCAGTGTTTTTGAGGGTTAAGATTTCCTTGATAAAAACGGGAATCCTTTGATGAAACACTCGATGTTTAATCATTTAAAATTTTATAGGTAACTTGTTCAACATTCAGCTGAGCCGTTCTAAAGACTTCGCCACCACCTCGAGTCCACTTTGAACACTAAATTCCACTTCTCGTTTCTGTCCACTTGATGTCTGTGCAATCGTCCTCGTTGTCGTTGTTGTTAGGCAGTCCTTGCACAGCGGCAGATTTTGTGTATTTGATAAATTGATTCAAACACAGCGAAAGGTTGCTGTTTATTTATTGCCATCGAGCTATGAAAACGTTGAAGGCGATGGCGCACTGCCGGATGTGGAAGCGGAAGCAGAAACGGAACCGGAAGCGACTGCTTGTCTCAAGTAACTCAATCTTGAGGCTGAGACGATATCGCAAGTTGAAACTACATAATTTAACGTTCGCTGTAGGTGATCTACTGCCGTTGTACTTACTGAATTCCTGCAGCGGATGTACATATTTTTCGCTATACAAACAGACCTATTTAATACCTCGTCAACTCCCCAACCGACATCCCCCTTCATGCTCCTAGTAAGTGAGTGTTTAATGGCTGATTGAAAGCTATTTAACCGTCATTTGGGCCATTATTGCTACTCACACTTGTCGGCAGTGAATTTATGTCCTTCGCCGACGACGAGATAAATTCTATGCGCCTTAATGAACTTTGAGATGGTTACAGGGATCGATATTGGGCAATACTGAAGACCTGAATCGGAAGCACAGCATGTCTCTAGATGAACGAAGCGAAGATGTTTTAAAGGATGTCTTCTGCAGTCAATGCAAAATAAAACAGATTGGAAAACTCCCTTCATTAAAGTCTTAAGAATAATATTAAATATTTTGAATTTTTAATTCTGTAAATTCTTGATCCTGCTTCAAATGGGCCTCATTTACCATTTAATTCGTTATCATTTGAGTATTTTCAAACTCATGACTCCATTGAATATTTAAAAAAATATTATCTCTGAATTTAAATGAAATGATGCGGTTTAATTATCAATCATAAAGTTTAGCGCATGCATGGAGCTGAAATGAAGCACGATTGCAGCAGCAGAAACAACAATAATACTTTAATTAAATCTTAGATTAAGAATAATTCTTACCACGTCTAGCTGCATCGTAGATGCTGCGAGAAGGAGAAAGAGAGAGCGGCGGAATTGAGCAGAAACGGAGCACAAACGATGTCATGAATTCTACAAAACGATGTTATTAAATTTTTGCTTTAATTGCGAATACAATTTGTTGTACGCTGGCTGCTCTGTGGCAACGAAGATAGAAACAACAACAGCAGCAACGGCAATTACAACGCCAAGCAGCAGCAACGCAGAAGCGAATATACAATGGCCATAAAAGAAGCGTCATATTGCGCAATAAACTGAACGAAAAACAAGCTGCAAAACGGAGCGAAACCTCATCAGCGACATTAACATCATCAACAGCAAAAATGTGAAGCACGAAACGCGAACGAACGTCAATCGGAATTGTCGTCGTCGTCGTTGTCGTCATCGAGTATCTTTTGGCTTTTACGAGAATGCGTTTTTTATAGCCACGCTTCTTCCGTTTCCGGTACATAACGGTATATAAACGCAGCAGACATTTCAAAGATAAGCACAACAATCAACTGCTGTAAAATTACGAGCTCTGCTCCGTTAAATTATTAATACAAATTTAATTGACGACAATTAAAGTGATGCAAACAGAAACGCACCGCCTCCAACAACGAATTCTCCCTCAAACCGCGATTCCTTTTAAACAACTGTCACACACACACACACACACACACACATATGCAAAATTCATAGAATATCGCAGCGAAATACAAATGAGACAAGCCAAATCCTTGAAATCCTTGAATCGTTGCGAGCAGAGAAAATATTCTGTATGCTTTTCATTTGTATAAATGAACAATGAACATTTATTTGTGTATACGATTGTGTTGATACAAGTTGACGTGTGTGTGTATGGCTGTGTGTATGATTGAGTGATGCGCCATACTTTTATTTGTCATACAATGAATGAAACTTATTTGCAACAGATGCGTTTCGCATGGAACGCTGATTACTTCGCAGAACCCCTTTATGGAAAATACATGCGCTTAAATAACGCTGCGATACACAAATGTACACACATTTCTTTTTTTTAAGTACAATAATTAAATTACAATGCATAAACATTGTACAGTTGCAAGTGTTTTACATTACAGTGAAATATATAATGGTAGATGAATTAAATAAATAGTGAGAGTAAACAACTAAAATGGAAGATATAATGCATCGGAGGTTTATGAGGATTTTATTTTATTAATAAAATATTCAGTTTGTAATAAAAAATTCCATCAATAAAATTGCAATGTTTGTAGATGTTTACCAAGTGTCAGCAATGTTGACAGTATATAAAAACTGTAGTATTAATATTTTAATGGACCATTATAATTATAAAGCCAAATTTTTCACCAAAATTAAGTTGCATTTGTCTATGAACTGCACAGCAATCGCAAAGGACATCCTCGAATGTTTCCTACACCTTTTTGGAGAAAATATGCAATTGTGCGTTTCGGAAATACAGATTTTTTCAGGTCATATATGAGACTACAGTTCGCTGTCCCTGTTAGGATTCTTAGATAATTCTTATTAATAACAAGGAACTGTTTTGAGGCTGCTTTGCACGGGCTAATCGTATAATTTCGCAATGCCCAGTTCCCAGATAATTGAGGGCTTTGCGATGGTCGCTTATTTTATCAGACTTGAGGCCCTATTAGAAAATATAAAAATCTATATAGAAAACTATCAATTGCTAATGAAAATCATTGTAAATGGAAACTAGTAACGATTCTAATAAAAGTGAAATTATTTAAAATAAATAAACGTGGGAACGTTAAAGACTTCCATGAATTCAAATGGAAGATTTAAAGTCCTATATTTACTATAACGAGGCATTTGTCTGCGGTACACGTGAACTCATAAATGTAAACGCTTTTAGTCTGAAATGAGAAACAATTTCGATTATTTTTGAGCCTCTTAAAACTCCACCCGTCAAACTGATGCCGGCTTTGAATTTATCACTGTTTATTTAAGCATCCAATCGTCGAAACGCATTCATTAAAACGGTTTAATATCCATTTGTTGATGTTCAGAAAGACGAAACGATCCAAATGCCGCGGTCGTATCGTGTTTACCGTCGTCCTTTAGATTTTATGGAGGCTCCAATATCGGTTTTAGTTCGGCCTGTTTCTGTACGCTTTCCCGATTTCAAAGTTGTGTGTATTTCTGTTCCTATGTCCATGAAAAACTAATAATCGCCGTTATCTGCTTAAAGGTACGATACACATGAAACTAGGATCATTGACGAGGCGGATAGACTCTGAACGAGGTAGAAGTTGCCGGCTCCGTATAACCGAAATCCCGTCCTGTAACTTTAATTACCACTTGTCATTGGATCAATTGAAATTTATTCCACGTAAAAGTTTTTTTACAACGGATCGAGGTCCAAAAATGGCTTCTAAAACATTGATGTGAAGTGATTGGTGCAGTATAAGACACTATAGAATCGTTAGACCGTTAGAACCAATAGAACTCTTAATTTCAAAGGGAAATATTCTAAAAAACAAAGTCCATTGATTTACATGTGTAATTTCAGCGAAATGCCCCAAACTTCTTAGTTTTCGAAATCTGAAGGTCCGATTGCGCTCTGTGTAGCGTATCTTTGTTTGCGGTTTTCTTTGGATGTAGAAATATTTCGATTCTCCGATTGACCAGGCAAACAATTTTGCGAAATTCATTTCGTAAACTGTGGTGATTAAAATTTCGGAGATTGTGTCATTCCGAAATAAGCAATCGACCGATTTTGATGGTGGTTAATTAGGAAATTATAGCATGTATTGAATGGTATTTGCTAAATTCTGAACGACGACCAAACGAATGGTCTTTAAATTCGATTTCTCTGAAATTGAAGGCTTTTGTTTTGGTAGATTTTTTGATGAATAGTTTCTATTCAAAGAATTGGAATCCAAGGTAGAGTTCATCAATGAAGCGTTTGAAATCTGAAGCCAAAACCGAGCACGAGTAACTTATAAGCTCCCAAAATGATGTACTTTCGTTTGATTTAAAATGTCCGAAGTTCTCTGTGAGTCTCTTTTGCTCTTATTTTTACCCGTTGGTTGAAAAGTTTTGTGCAGTGAGTTTATGAAATTGCTTTTCTTTTAGTCAAGTTTAGAAGACGTCGAATTGGAGTTGGTTTTCTCAGGTATACAGTCCAATAAGAATAAAAACATGCTTCTTTTGTCATGTGACAACAATGGAAATCCCTCCAAAGAAGAGAATTGCAAAGAAAGCGCCTTTCAAATCATTAGGAGATGAAGAATAAGTCAGGAAGAGAGGAGATATGATGGCAATGAAAGTGGCTTTTGGTTTGGCTCCACCGATCCGAAATTTGACCAGCAAACGTCGTTTACGCATTCAGAACTTAATAACGAAATAACATCTCAAGCGAAGCAACGAAAACATTCTCAAGACTTCTCTGTCTCAAATAAGAGTTTACTCAGTAATAATATTCATTTATTTGAATGTATTTGTATATAAAGATATGTATAATTTATATAAATCATGGCTGCAAATGCTTTGTTTCTCTTTTTGTACAAATTTGGTGTAGAATAACTTTTAAAAGCAATGCGTTTGCAATTCTCTGCATTATCCTTTTGTTTTCTTATCCATCCATCCATCCACACTGTCTGCTGTCCGACTCTTCGTCTGTCTATTCGTCTGCTCGTTTTGCATTTTGCGTTTATTCAATTGAGTCAAATTTCAATTTTGGCAACTGACATCACTGAAAGCACTGATAAATGAATTCCTGTCTGCTCGAGAATTCAAATTAACAAATAAACAAAAATGAGTCATTCCCTACGAGCAGCATAACCCAAAATTATTTATTGAAAATAAATTGCATTCTTGGCACACTTCAAATTTGATGGAATCTATGGAATTTCCGCTCCTCTGTCCTATGCCATTTTTCCCCAGAAATCAATGTAATGTGTAAAACATATTTAACATTTTATCCACATGTTTCTATGTTATAACATGTACATATGTCAATATATGTACATCTTTCGGAAATGTTGAATATTCATAAATGAAGTAATATTCAAATATTTATATGCAAATAGATATATTCAAGTATTTTATATCAATGAAGCCTTCGGGTTTTTGTTTAATTCTGTTGAATGATACAAATCTTAAATGTGAATTTCAAATTAGATTTCTAATATTCACAATCCGAGAGTATATAGTATATATACAACATATGTATACTAAATCTTTGCAAAAGAAAAGAAAAGAAGGGAATATTTCAGGAGTAAAGGGAGAAAAAAGTGCAGATGTCATCTGTGTGAGTGTAGATTATAAATGTTAATAAATGTATGCATGAATGTTCATGTAATATTACATAAAATGTTGTATACATGTAAGCAATATTCTCTGCTACGAAAGAACCAAATGACATCGAAATAAAACCCAAATAAATACTTTAACATCTCTCAACTTTATTGTTGGGAATAAACAATCACTTATACACACAAACAACTAAAATTTGCTTCATAAATACATTCATACTTGCATCTGTATATGTTTATAAATTATTAATGGCAGAATAAAATGAAGTGAAAAAACTAAAAAACAAAACTAAATGAAACTAAAATGAAATGGTACCCAAAATGAACAGACAGAATAAAAATGTCGACTTTTTTTCCTGGCTCACATTTCGAAATAAATTAAACGCACACGAACACAGGCACAAACACAGACGCAGCCACGCATTAATACAAGGGAGCAACACTGCATCAACCCAAGGCACCACACTTTTCTGTTGCCCCTAAAAGTATGCACTGCGAATAAGTTCTCTCCTCTCCAGAGAGTGCAAGGTTCAGGTGCAGTGCTTCTGCTGCATCTTTTACTCGTGCATCTGTTCATTCATATTCACTGGCCTCTTCTCCGCCCCGCCCCACCTGCCACGCCCTACGTGAAACACAAGTAGAGCTAAGTAAAAAGTTTTCACAAAGAATTCGCCTGTCGCTGGCTGACGAAGTCAACGTGAGCGCAGAGGATGCATGGGGCAGGCGAGGAAGTAGCGAAGGAAGTGCGCAAAGTGTGAAGCTCCACAGAGAGCTGCACTTTTGTAAAGTTCTTGCGAAATTGCGAAAACTTTATTATATCGTATGCAAGCGTGCAGTGTGACCGCAACTTGTGCTTGTATACGGCAACTCTGTTGCTTTTTCTCGCTCTCTATCTTCCCCTTTCTGCCCCTTTACATTTCACGACGCAGCCATGTTGTGATTGTTGTCTGATATACCCGAAATTCTCGCTCTCCGAGAGCAGCAAGTAACTTTTATTCAATGTTTGCTGCAGTTGTTTAAAACTTTGACAAAAAAAAAAGAAACACAAAAAATACATTGACTCTACTTTCCTCTGCATTCCTGATGCGTTGGATTAACGAAAACTCCATTTACAACGCCTGTTACTGGTATGAGTTCATTATTGATCCCTACACAACGCATCAAAGGCCGCGGTGACCGTCTGTCCGTGGGCAGAACGATACAAAGTTGCCTCTATTTGCTCCGTTTGATACGCCGATTGTCGATTTGCTTGTGTAGCTGTTTTTGTTTGCTTGCTCATCTGACCAACAAACAATGCGCGCATCTCTGTCCGTCGTTGCTCCTTTCGTGTCCTTATTTCCCGTCCATTTAGCTGCCCATTTGCCTCTCAGCTCACTAAATGTTTTACCTAAAACCCACGTCTGCATCCGCCTCACATTTTAGCTTCTCAACTTATTCACCTGTCCGCTCTTTGGCTCTGTCTGCAGCTCCGATCATACCTCTGCGGTTCGCCTTCTCCCTCGCACAGCTTATTCAATGGCTGCCCTGTTGATTTACTACCTGACAGCGCTCGAAAACTTTCCCCATCATCAAGTTAAGTGGCCTCACGCAGTTGGACCTCGTTTGCTTTGAGTTCCTCAGACTGGATGCACTTGATTTTAATTTGAAGAACTGTTTCCGGGGGACTTTGAACTTTTCTAAAGTTCGTCCAACTGCAATTTGCTGTTACATTAACGTAATGCAGTGTCCAGTTTAAAATGGTGTTTGGTTGAAAGTTTCTCTGGAATACTTGAAAAACTTGACGGCGCCAATACCAATTTTATGTAAATATTTCATAGTCCGTGTAGAATAATAAATCGAGTAAATAAAATAATAATATTCACAGCAAATAACAATTTAAATATATTCGGAATTGGTTCGTGTCCTTGCTTTAAACGTCAACTTCTTTAAACGACCGCAGATGTTATAATTTGTTGCAATTTATAACACGCAGAACATAATTTCAACAAAGCACTTAAATTTATATTTCCATCTGTCTTTTAAGCTGTCATAAAGATGCAAGGAATGATGAAGATTAACGAGTTGTTGTTGCTGCTGCAACCGATATTTAAATAACTCAGTCATAATTTGCAATGCGCTTGCGTCTCACTTCCATGCGGTTCACCAACATCCCGACCGAGTCTCCCATTCAACACATTACCTCGACTTCTGCCCTTCCCACCACACACAAACCCATCCTGCAAGCGGAAAGTGGTATTGTTGTCCTCGTCTAATGCAATCCTCTGTTCGCCTCTCCACACAGGCGCGCAAATACAAAATACTAGCTCATAAAGTTATGAGCATTTAAGCTTATCGATGCGTCTCTAAGAGCCTCCTTTCTCTGGACAGATTAGGAATCCATTACGAGAAGCAATCACGTCCACCAACATCTGCAACTCAAAGTACTTCGCAGGCGCGGTGCACCGACTCACAGCCGACGGTTAATGCATACTCTTAATTCGGGTTTAGCTCGCAGCTTACTACTCATAAAGCTGATCATAAACTGAAAGCAACACAAAAGAAATACTCAGTTACGTTGGAAATGTGGCAAATACAATGTGCAGCGTAATCTGCGTAGAGTTCGAAGCGGAAAACCTTTCAGATACACACACACACAAGTGTCCAAACACATTACCACTAATCATATTTCCTGTGAACTACATTTATAATTGAAGCCTGTTGCCGAGCGCAGAGTCTGGAGCATTTCCAGAAGTTGCAATTCTTAGTTATTAAATAACTTGTTCGTTGTACTACTTAATAAAAACCATAATGTTCAGGAAACTTGAACGAAAGAAAAGCAGAAATACTCCTAAACAGAAGGAGGAAAGCGAAAAAAGGAAAAGTAAGAATTAAGTTCAGAAAAATTGTAACTACGGAGAGAATTCACGCTGCCGTTTATCACAGAATTCAAACATAATTAAACATAGCAATGGATGTTTAAATGAAATAACAAAACGAGTTCTAAGTTGAAGCACTACAAAGTCGTGTTACATCTCAGAAAGGACGTAATAAAGTTTTTACCAAGAGCAATTTTCATCTGCATATTTTATGAATAAACTTTAAATTTCCTCTATAAATGAAATACTTTAAAGAGCAGACTGTTTGCTCATACTTTTTTACAACAATAAATACAACAAATAAACCCACAACCGAGCATGAACAATACCCACGTGACTCATTGCGAGGGCCATATTTGACTGATATGTATGCTGAATGCTTTTATGTGCTGGCAGAGCGGGGCATGCAATACTGATGTCGCAACAGTAGCAACGACAGCAACGAAACAACAGAACAGAATATCAACATCAGCGAAAACAACAGCAACAATGTTAAAAGTAGCACAGTAGGCAAGTGTTACACAACACTGTACATCGTTGAAGAAAGCGAAAAAATGGGCTACCACGCCAAGCAGACACACATTCACATTCGCATACACGTAACCGAATGCTCATATATCCTTCCAGCAACAGTATTTGCGGATGTTCGTTGAACCTGCTGCACTGTCAATGAGAACAACGGCTCTCGGAGGATTTCACGGAGCTGTGATGGGCGTCAGCGTACGTTGAATACAAAGATGCAAGGCCACAGAGTGACATAATGACGGCTGATGAACGTAGTTGACTCTTAAATAAGAAATCTATGCAAAAATATGGAGCACATGGAGAACAAAGTCATTGGTAAACGCAGGACCCTAATCAACGCTGGACCCTGCTTTAGCAATGGAGTTTAGAGACTATAAACAGTTAAAATTCAAATAAAAATGTTTGTCTTAGGATTTGCAGTCATTTCGTATAGTGCCCATGATGACATCAGAAGAGTAAAAACAAAGTTATAGAAAACAAATTATATAGAATATAATGACAAAATATTCTATACGATATGTGTAAAAACGAGTATCAACAAATTTAATGACTTTGCTAGAGATTCTCCTTCATGAAGCTAGCAGTTTAAGCGTTCCCGTTGACAAAATATGGGGCACAATTGGTGAATGGACACTTGAGCAAACCACTTACAAGCTGCATTTTGTACACATGCAGCCACAACAGGCATTTCGCACATCCATCACACTTCACATGCTGCTGCTGTCGTATGAAGTAACATGATAAACAGATAATTCTGCGTAGCTTACAGATCATTATGGTGCGTGCATGTCCCATTGAAGGCTCGTTCAAGTTGTTCGAATGCGTCCGTTTTGGTTTTCAGCCTTCATTTCATTGTTGCAGGATTTTTTCATC
Organism: Thecophora atra; assembly: GCA_937620795.1. Classification (NCBI taxonomy): domain Eukaryota; kingdom Metazoa; phylum Arthropoda; class Insecta; order Diptera; family Conopidae; genus Thecophora; species Thecophora atra. The sequence goes on from OW569401.1 coordinate 37,875,254, forward strand.
CTTAACTTGCCGTGAAGTGAGCAAGCAGACACTTCTTGCAGCACACTTTCACAGCTGTGTCCCATTGCGTTCATACGATGGCACATAAATCGTAATTGAGGCCTTCCACTTTAGCTGCTGTACTTGTTAAATTGCTCAATGTTGCAATGTTTGTGCTGTACAGCAGTCGCATTCATTTCGTGATACACGGCAAGAAATGAAGACGAAATCCATCAACTTTCGTAGTTTATCATATTTCATTTCATTATTCGTGATCATGTAGAGATTTTCTGCAAATGGAAAGTTCTATAAGATTCTTTAGGATCGATTATGGAGCGGAGAATCCAAAATTTCTAGACTGAGAAAAGCTGAAATAACCTCAACTACGTATTTAAAATTCTTTTTATATAGTGTATTAATTATTTTCGGCCCAAACTTGAAGCTCAACAATACAATATGGCGTCAAGCATTAATAATACACAAAAGCCAAACGACATTTATGCTGTTTATAACAATGCACAGAAACGAAACGAAAAGTTGTTTAGTAAATGTGATACAAAACTAAGCGTGCGTTTGTGTGTGTAAATGCATTATATAAACGTGTGTATTTGTGCTTATGTAGATAGCATAACGAGCACTTATTGGTGAATGCAAGAGCAACTTGTACTGCAAAAACACGCATTGTTTTGAACAAAGAGCAATTGAAATTTTTGCTGTGCATACAAATACGCAGACGTTCTCTACACATATACAAAAGCCTTATAAAAAGTCCCACTAGGCAATGAACTTAGGCACTGAAATTTCTAAGTTTTGTTTTACGTTGATCGTTTTGATTGTCTTCGCCTCATTCATTCGTTCTCGGCGAATTTGGAGTAAAACATTACATTATCTTCCCTCGAAATTTTGACTAAATCCATCTCGATTCTCTTCATTAATCATTTAAAATATTAACGATGTTTTTTAATTATGTTTTTACCTAATGGGACGCCAGGATGCGTTTGCATAGTTGCATTGTGTGTTCACGTTTTGGTGTAAATGCAGGAAACAAACAATTGTTGTTCGCAATTTTGTATGCTTTTGTTTTGGGCAACAATTTCCGGAGTATTTGTATTTAGTCTTGTACAAAGTGGACTGTTGTTGGTGCTGCTGTTGCTGCTGTTTTCGCTGTTGTTTGTTGTCATTCAACACGCATGAATGGAAGTATTTGTGTGTGTATCCGTCTCTTATCATTACTATGTTGTTGTTGTTGTTGTTGTTATTCTTCTTATTATTATCATTCTTATTCTTGCACAGCTCATGCAAATTCCTAAACAACTTTTTACAATTTCTGTTGGCTACAAATTTTGCTCTCAGCCTTCTTCGTCCTTTTCGTTGTTGTTATCAACACATTTGTTTCGTTTGTCGTTTGCACTTTTCACACTAATATTCATTCCTTCCTTTCAGACAATAAATTTTAATATTGAGGTCATGGAAACACAGAAACTCCTTAGTTCATCAGTCCAATAAACACCAGGAATGAACTTAAAATTGTCTATAAAGTGTAAAAGATCTATCTTTCTCTATAATATTATCTTATTTAGAGTTTTTACTTTGAAATATGCATCAAACCAAATACATTCGGAGTTGTTCCTATTGTGAAAATCAATTCCATTGTCCAACATGTAATTTGATCGATTTAATGTTATAAATCTGTTGAAATAACATGTAAGTCCACAATAATCCACAATAATTGAAAAAAGAGAATAGAAGAATAGAATAAAACTGATTGGGAAGATCGAAACGTAAAATCGAGAAGGGAATATAGATTAAAATTGTTTTGTTCTATTACTTTTTATTTATTCTATCTGCAATTTTATCTGTCGTTCGGTTTGATAATTTTTTTCGTGGTTTGTCTCTGCAGCTGTCAACTATTCCACCTTTTCCTGTATCCGCTTTTTTGGTTGTCCATCTTCCTGAAAGGACGTCTCGGTAGATGTTGTTTTTTACATTGCAAATAGATCTGCATAACTCATGTCTCTCCTCTTGTCTATCCCACAATCTGTTTACGCTTTCAGGGTCTGTAAGTACTTTACTCTATGCATTCATACATGCATTACATTCGTACATACACATTCTCAGTTTGAAAATAATGTTTTGAGTCCATCCGTTTGTCTGCTGCAAACGGGTTGTGTCTAAATTTGGAATTCGATTTCGTGTTCAGAGCAGCGTAACATTTGCGACTTTCAGTTGTCGTTTTCCAGCATCGACTCTTCTGCATTTTTGCATTTCACATAGTAAAATGCACAGTGCTTTTTCGAATATTTATTTTCTAATTTAGTTTTTATTGCAGTTTTTTTTTATTTTCTTGTTATGTGTGTCGCAGAATATTTCCTTCTCAGTTGATCTTCTGCTGCCGCACCTTCCTCTCGCGAGTTCACATTCGACTCGGTTGTGCCAGGAAACGTGATAAAACGAAATCAATAAATGTTCGAAATCGGGAATCAATCCGAATCCACCTGCAATACTTTCTTTTGACCTTCTTCTAATCCTTTCCTCACGGTTAAGCTTCAATAGAAAACTTTTAATATATATCATTTAATTAATATGAATTTATATTCTCGGTAAATTCATTACAGTTACGGAATACTTCCACAACTTCAGATGAACATCTCCTCCGATTTATAAACAATCCATCGAACTAACAAACTTTGAAGAGCATGGAATTGTTTTTACTTCAACAGGGATTTAGAAAGAAATCAGACGATGGCTCGCTAATAGCTTCGAACAAGTTGCAAGCGTGGGACCTGTGATTTAAGCTCGTCTAATGAAGTCAAACTTCGCCCATGGATGTTGCTAGTGAAGCGTGTTCAGCGTTTATTGTTAAAATGATATCACGATATCAAGTGGATTTGGAGATCCTCCGTGGAACAAAAGTTTAGCATCGAGTGTTCCATGTCATGCATTCAAGTGCCGTGGCGTGTTCGTGTCATGTCGTGTTGTATAGCGTTTATTAGGGTTGGTGTGCGTGTCCTTGTGTGAAGCTGTACAGTCTTTTTTGCTCTGTTATAAACTAAAACAATTTATTTAATGACAAAGTTTGGAGCGCTTCAAAAAATTTACATCCTCTAAAATAAACTGTGCAAACTTCAAGTTTGGATTTATGGCAAAACACAGATAGACATTATAAATGCTTACATGAATGGGTTTTACGTACGCTACGAAAGGCTGTTTCAGTTCGAACGAAGAGCAAATGTCAGCTCCAGTTTATTATAACATGAGATATGCACTTCAAGCAAAACGTATTATAATGTTTGTAGATAATGGTACAAATATCAGAGGAAAAGTAAACAGAGGATGCATCAAGATAGCTGAATTTAATACAGAAATACAACATCCTGCGCTTCCGATGTTCTGAAGGACAAAAAATAAAATATGTTTTCGAATTCATAGAGTGTAAAAACATTCGTGTTAACTTGCAATGGTTACGTTTCTGCAATAACCAAGGCCAAAATTGAACCATTGTGAAACTGGTATCAATTTGAAATTTCATAAACAACAAATCAACCAACTGCAGCCTACAAAAAAGTCATTTTATTGTCATTTTTACAACGCACATCAGAGATGTAATTTTTCAAAAAAATGTCACTTTTCAAATGCATTCTGTTATATACGATACATAAAAACCTGGCTAGTAAATCATTACTTCTCCTCTAACGTATTGTTTTGTGTGTGCTCATTCGCGCGCTTTCTCTATCCCCCTCTCTTTCTCTCTCTCTCTCTCTCTCTCTCTCTCTCTCTCTCTCGCTCTCTCTCTCTCGCTCTTCCTCATGATCCAAAAACTGTGAAAACTGTGGCAAAAGAGATATACGAACGCAATAAAAAGTATTTCCGGCGGGTGCAGCCCAGGCGAAAGATTAACGATGCCCTGTACAAGCGATGTACAGTTCGCCGAGGCCGAGGCCAACTTCGAGCCTATTTGCATGGCGCGCACTTTGATTACTTTTGTTGCCGTCGTGGCCGAGTGCCAACTTGTAATTGCCGAAAGAATTCGCCAATTCCCCAAGATATTCCGAGCCATATTCAAGGCGACTGAGCGCGCAAAGGCGAACTCCAACGAACAATTGAAAGACTCCTTAATTCAGTGCAGCACGACGACCACTTGAGCAACCCAGCGCAGTCCGTTCGCCTATTCGTCCATTAGTCTGTCCGTCCGTGGACGAGAGGCAAAGAATTTTAATTTCATTGGGAAAGTTTTAGTTTTCGTGTCCTATTAAAATTACTTCTGAATAATTGATGGCACTTCTTTAGGCAAGCGGGGCGGAGGTTTTCGAAATTATAGGGTGGCAGCGGCAGGTTCACTGGTTCCAATTTCACCAGAGCCAAGTTTCGACGTGAAATTTAAATTGAGTACTTTTCGTGCAGTTACTCAATACTTCGATAAACACAAGGTGGTTATTAAAACGAAAAAAATATCCTCGGAGAACAAAGGAAATTTAAACAGGGTACAAATAATTTTTCGGATCTTATAAAGGAGCGACTTTTCAAGCCCATTTCATTATTTTTACGGTTCTCTCTAGTGTTTCTGGTTAGGTGCAACACGAATGCAATCACGATGTATAAATTTCTTGCAGAATGGTCACAACTTCACGATGATTAAAAACCACTAATGAAAATACATCGAACTTTATAATAATAATATAATGAGCACCCTGCACCTAGAACACACTCCACTATTATTTTCTAATCAACAAATCGCTGAAATCCAAAGGAAATAATTATATAGCAAAATCAGGAATTTAAGTAGAAACGAATTTCAGTGTTTGCTTAACGTAAACTTAAATAAGAATGATGAAAGGTGTAATTATCTAAAATATTGAATATTTTTTCAAGTATCCTGGAGAATCCAAATACAATTCAACTGCACGCGTTTCAATGCTTCATTAGTTTTTCGGTGTACTTTGAAGATCCAGCATAGCGCTCAAAATCTTTGTTCGTAGCGATGACGATTAAGTTCCGAGATTTCATCAACTTTTCTGATTTATTCTACAAATCGATAGGTTTTCAACCTTTTCAGTATATTGATGGCGAACTGCAACCGCGTCCGTTGCCGGACAAACTCATTTTCTATCTCATCATAGGCTACATGGACATACAGCTATTTGCCCAAATAGTCTACACGGTGTCAGCTTTAAACAGCAAGAACTATGTCGACGCTACCATGGCCATGTCGTACATAGGCTTTATCTGCGTGTCTACCTACAAAATGGTGGCCGTTTCGTTCAGAAAAGAAACATTGATGAGGTTCATGCTGGACCTGCAAGAATTATTTCCAGTGACGAAGCAGCAGCAGGACGAATACCAGCTACGAAGATACGAACGGAAATGTAAACGCATCACCCGCAGCTATTCACTGCTCTATATGCTCTTGATCTGCACTTACAACCTCTATCCGATCATGCAGTACTTGATCTACGATTACTGGCTGGAGCTGCGGCAGGTGGGTAAGAAGTTGCCCTACTTCCTGTATATTCCTTGGGACTGGCAAGAGCATTGGTCGTACTGGCCGCTCTATGTTTTGGAGATGATCGGCGCCTACGCCTCAATCGCATGTCAAGTAGGCAGCGACTTGCTACTAACCGCTTCTGCTAGACAGGTCATCATGCACTTTGATTACGTGGCACGCGAGATCGAGGCCTACAGTCCTGGTTTGAGTCAACGCGATTTCATTTTCATCCAGCGAATTATTTCGTATCACGACAAGATTTTCAGGTAGGTCAAATGTGATCTTTGTGTGCAAAAAGCGGCGTTTCTTCGAGTGGCTGGTGTCCTCTATTTTAGACTCTCCGACGAAATGAACAACATCTTCGGCGTACCCATTCTCTTGAACTTCATTACCTCGGCCTTCATCATCTGCTTCGTGGGCTTTCAGATGACAATCGGAGTGACTGTAGACTTTTTTCTGAAGTTGCTTTTATTTCTGCTCTCTTCTTTGGCGCAAGTGTACCTAATTTGCTACAGCGCTCAAGAGCTAATCACAGCGGTGAGTTAAGTATTTATTTGAATTAATAATATGTTCAATAGCTTCTTAATAACTTTTCCTGCAGAGCGAAAACGTGGCTTTGGCAGTCTACAGGCAATACTGGTTTTCGGGCAAAACGTGGTATCAAAAAATGCTATTGTTAATTGCGGCGCGATCGCAAAAAGCAGCTGGACTAAAGGCAACCTCATTTATAACCGTTTCACCGGCTACAATGACCGAAGTAAGTTTTTCTTTCCTTCATTTTGCTGTAATTCACTAATATCTAATTTATTTTAGCTTTTAAAGATCTCCTACAAATTTTTCGCATTGATACGCACAGTTTATCAAAATTAATCAAGCTTTTGTCATTCAATAAAGTTATTAACAAAATAACACACAACAAGAATTACATATAAAGGCGACGAATATGAAAAACATATCCTAGATATAGGTATTAATACTGTCATCAATCGAATTATTCATTTATTGGTGGTCTTATTACAGTGATGTGTATTTTATCTCTTGGTATGTGAATAAACGTTCGGATGACACCGTTTTTCTGTCCGAAAAGAAGAAAAAATGCAAGTAAATTATTATTCACAATAACAGAAATTTAAACACCTCATGAAATGCAAATGAATTTGTACTTTTTTTGGGAAAATAGGTGAGCCTTTGGATGGTGTTATCAAATTGTTAAAAAAATTGGTATATAGTTCATGTATTCAATTATTTCCCACCATTGCCAATAACAAACTCGTATTTAATCCAAGAGGAAAACTGAATGATGGCCCGAGAAGAATAAATTAACTGAAAAGAAGACCGAATTTCATTCGATAACAAAAAACCTATAAAACGAGCATGTATCAAATCATTGGAGTATAAGATTGTTGACACGATTTTATTTATACACATGCATTGTTACATACACAGGTGCTTTTGTTGCACTATAAGAAGCTGCAGCGTAAATAAATGCATTTTTCACAAAAAACATCTTCCCGATGACTCTGGAACATTGGATTTCCTGTATCCGAAAAAAAAATTAACTTCTTGCGGTAACGGAACATGCATCAGGGACGATGTTTCATTCTGACTTTCATCCTAAATTAAGTACACTGAGAAACTAAAACACAAAGAACAAAATAGAGCCTTGGTAGCTCTCAGCTTGAACGACGGAAGTACAGGGAAGAGGGCAAAAAGAGGACGACTGCGGGAGTAGAAGGCTACACAGAAAGGATTGCATTGCACAGCTCTATAACAGGATGCAAAAAGAAGAATACCTTGGAAGAAGACGAAGCAGAAGAAAAGGAAACAAAAAACGAAATAGAATATTTTCGTAAAGAAAATTTCTGCAAAGTTTGCTTCAAGTCTTTGGCACTGAAATGAAATGCTTCAAAAGCTGTTCTGTTTTCACCGCATTTCTTCGCTAGACTTACGCACAGCTCCCTCGTCTGCTTACTTCTTCAAGATCTTGCTGATTCCCTCACCACTTCTTCCTTTCCCTTTGAGTGATTCTTGCTCTGCTGCTCATTTCTTTCTATCTACAAGAAAAATCATTTATTTTGTTGCTGTTGCAAAAGTTTTCCACACCGGAACGCGTTCAACAGAAAGACGATGACGAAGACGATGCCGTCGACGTGATTTGAGTTTCATTAAAAGGGGTTCCGTGGTTATTTTTCTCATTATCACTCCGTTGCAACATGTTGCTCTCGTTGTTGATTTTTTTTTTCACGTTAACTATTAATTTTAACACTGAAAGTCTTCGCAAGTAGTTAGTAGAATTTCGCTGATATGTGGCCTGTATCTGAAGGATTGCATTATAACTTCGAAAGGAACATTTTCTACTTATAGAGTCGCGTAGACAAAGACTTTTCTTACTTATTAATATGTAAGTATTTAAAAGAATATGCTCTGCTTCAAGTGCTGTTTGTATCCATAGCTGTACTCCATCCCTTTGATAGTTCCTTTTCAGATTATCTTTTATCTTATTCATTGCACAAAGCTTCAGCGGAATGTTCTTCATTGACAGCAGAAAAATCCACTCTAAGGAGTTTAAATTCTTTCCTCTTTTTGTATCAACTTTTTTAATTATCGTTTCACTTCCTCTTCCATAATTTCAATTTACAATTTTATAAAGGTTTTCTGTTATAATATACGCTTTCTGCGTAATACTTAATGGTCTTTTGTATCGTAGGAATGCGTTTTCATCATGTAGGCTGATTGCATTGAGCTAACGCAAATTCATGTTACTAAAACAACACGATGCTGAATAATGTGGTAATTCCATTTTTCCTCCAACGCCGCCCTGCTTCTGCCAAATTTATTTATGAATCGCAGGCATGGTAAACAACGTGGACAACATATCGAACACGTAGCGACACGGATTCCTTTGCATCTGCGGCATCGATGCGGTCGACAAAAGTGTCCTTTTTCTGAAATATCACGCGACAGTGAAATTTCCACAAATTCCAAGCCCACACATACACAGATTCGCACGTATACGAAAGAATTACCTCGAATGTCGAACTGAGAATATCAGAGGCTTTTTAATCAAATAATTCATACGTTATGATAATTTCCCTCAAAGCATTCCTGGTCTTGAATTTCGTATATGTTTTTAATTTATAAACAGTCGCAGTTCTTTGAATTCTTTCGTTATTTAAAAATTGATTGACATTTCATCAGCCGATCGAATTTTCGGTATTAAATTTACGCTTTATAAGCGGTTTCTCAAAGGGACTTGTATCTATAATGAAATCAGAAGTGAACAGTACGTGATGAACAATAATGAAACCGTATTAAAGTACAGGTTCGGAACTGAAGTTGAGTGCTGTTTAATGGGTTGTGTTGCTGCTGGAATTGGATTCGCATTCAGTCGGTTTCCATGGATTGCGTTGGTTTTTCGCTCGACAGCGCAGTCCCTGAAATGGACGGGAGCTTCGACTAAAAAAATTCTTCCTCAAAATTGTATTCTATTCGCTTTCTTTCTTTTTTTCTTCTTGTGACAGAACCACGTAAGTTAATACAAAGCTTAGGAGCTGCTGTAATTCTTGTGCACTACTTGATCGGAAAAAATGCACTGCAACACACCTGCACAAAGTCACACACACAGATACACAACAGCTACACACACGTCGAAGAGACAAATGCAAATACAGATACTGAATTCGAAAAAGGGTAAGAAATAAATTAAAGTAAGTCTCCTAAATGGAAAAATGAGTTAGGTACATTTTACATTCCCTTCTTCACCTTCTCCTGTCGCACAGTCTGCCTTTTCACTGTCTGTTCTTTGCTTCCTTCATCCGAAGTCATCACACAATTTTTGACTTATTTACTTCAATTTCCTTCTGATCATCGGATTTGCTCACGATTTTCATGAGTCAAATTTAATATTAAAAAATATCCCAGCGGAAGTACATTGCTTTGAACTCTCAGTCCCAGCTCCGATCATTGTAAACATAATCAAAAGCTTTTTTATGATGGCCATAAAGGATTCCTCACTGAGTTTAAGATTGGTATACACAACACCAAGCGAAACCCTCGTATTTCCATGCGAAATTCTCAAATTTCATGAAGCGTATGACTCCCAAAACGTAGCTCAATTTAATTCCCTCGCTTTCATTTGTTTTTGCTCTTTTATCGATTTTTATTCCTTTTTGCATCTTGACTGATGCAGTGATAAAGTTATTCGACAGCACTAGCGACGAATAACCGAAAAGTCACACAGTCAGTCACGCCGAGAACGGGTTGTATGTTTAAATCAAGTTTTCAAGTCTTCTCATTTATCTTGTCCACGCTTGAGTCGTCGGCACTCGCAGCTTCATGGGAACATCGCATCACGCATCGTTTCCAGTCGTGGAGCGTTTTATGGCGTCAGTGTTTTCACGCTCTTCAAACAGACCTGGAAGCACTGCGTCCGCCATTCCACCAGCAACATTCCATTAGCAGCAATGAGTTCTGCTGCTGGTGTCACGCGTCAATCCACGCTTATCCGTGCAGCACGAAGCCGCAGGGCCCCGAATTGCAAGGTTGAATCTTCTGATGGTTCCATTTCGAAAAACGTGCAGCTGAATTCGATTTGCTGTGACACGAAAAGAACGACGGAAAAAATATTTTCGTCGTAGTTGTTTGCACGCATCTCTTGAGGAACAATTACACAGCTGCCCAATGAGCAGGAACTCCATTTAATTTTGTTTTCACGTCGAGTGCAGCAGCGAAGTCATTTTACAACTTTCCGATGGCGGCTCTTAAATTCTTAGACTCCTTTCAGTTTTATACAGCTTTAAATTGAGCGCACCTCAACTACTTTTGCAGAAGTACTCTTTCTCGCAGAATCTCTGTACCGAAACAAGTCTCCATTTAAAAGTGCAATAAACACGGCTCGCTCCAGATTTAATTCGCTGTTAATGATCTGGCGAAAGTCGTAAATTCAAACGAAATGTTCGTCATAACTTCCTCAGCACTTCTAAGCACACCAACACAGCCGCATAGAGCAGAGCATGTATGCTCAATTTCTTATAGTTTAAAATAGTTTATTATATTATGAAACTTGTTTTTAAAAGTCACGTTTGCTCGTTTCTAATCCATGTTAATACATAAATGAGCTTGTCTGTATTTTAGTATCTGTATGTTATTAAGTATCTGGGAATGGAATATTATTGCTTCAGATACACTAAAAATAAAACACAAAACAGAACTCTTTGCTTGATTGTGAATTTGAAATTCTTACATTTAACTTATATACATAAAAACTCATTTTAAACTTAAGAAATCCAACACGAACGTCCCAATTGTGATTGTTATTAAACATAAATTAAAAGTATGTGAGTATTATTTCACAAATTACTAAAAATCATATAAGATTTAAAGCTATCAGTGGAATTAATTTCAGGTCAAACGCAATTAAAGTCTCTGTATAGTATTATTTTAAAAATATATATATCTCTTAGAAGATGGCCTTGGAATTTTTATAACATTTGTTCAACGAAACACGTATAAATATGAAACGAAATTTCTATCTAAGCATATCTTAAAAATTGTAACACTAATTTTAAATACAATTGCAATAAAAAAAATTGAAATAAATGCATTTCAAAAAGAAAATAACTAATATCTTCTAAATATGCCAAATTACATGTCACAACTAAAACTTCATGAATTTTTCAGGGTGCTACATGTCGTATACGTGCCTTGTAATTCAATAGAATTAATTATACTAATCGCTTATAGATTCTTTAAAGTAAAAAATTAGTAAAGGTATTTTTAAAAATGATTTCCTTAAATTTTACAAGATTAAAAAAATACTACATAATCAATTATATATCAGCTAGTGTATTGGTTTTGGAATAAACTTCAAACACACGGCGTATGAGTGATATTTATTTATATTTTCAATAGATTAATAAACTACTTACAATACTCTTTCTATAAGGATAAATACAAATATTAAAGTATTTAAATATTTTTAATACTAAAATTCAAGTTGTTAAATAATCCAATTGAATAAAAAATGTTTTAATCTGATAGAGGAATTTATATTTTTATATTTATTATTTATATTTTTATTAGCTTTTATTTTTATTAGTTTTTTACATATATAAATATATCTTAAAAGTACAAATGTCGTAGTTTTCCAATAAAACTTAACCTGATGTTAAGTTAATGTTCCATACCGAAGTGTAATTCTGAAAAACTTGGAAGCAAAATAAAAAAACATTTCACAGAAAACTTTTGAAAAGAAATATTTGCGAAAGTCGACGATTTATTTTGCCTGCCTGAGAGACTGCATGAGTGGCGAAATTTCTCAGCAGGTAGCAGTTGCTAGGACTTGAGATTCGAGTGATAAGCAAACCGGGTGTTGCTAGTCGTTGCAAAGGGTTAAATTTGAGTGAAGAAAATTGAAAGAAGCACATGCACAGGAACACGCATTCAGAGCGATGCAGTTAGCACACTTATACTAATGTAAAAATAGTCATATAAACACATGCACACAAACAAAGGCACTGATGAGTTTCTATGTATGCAAATTCTCTGCATGGGATTATAAGTGAAATGAAAATTAATGGTTACACTAGTGAAAAACGCAATGTTTGCTACACAGTAACAGCAGCAAAAGCAACAACAACAACAACAACAACAACGACTAAATCAAGAACGAGAGCAATTTTACAGTATGAACAACAGCAGCATCATCGACAACAACAACAACCACAACGTAGCCATAAGTATTAAAGCCTTCCCTTTTACACTAGAATCGAGTGTTGAAGTGTGGATGTGTTGGTAGCAGACGCAAATGCATGCGTGAGAAAACGCAATTCACAGCTTTTTCATTCTTGAGTTATGATGTGCAAATATTTCACGTATCACAGCAAATGACGATGTCGACGACGACTACGGCGATGACGACGATATTCACTTCACGCTCCCCTTACGTACGAAAGAATTTTCATTTACTTTCTCCCTTTCTGTTAAACAGAACTAAGCAAAGAAAGAAACTGTGTGAAGGAGAGGGGAAGAGAGTGACTTGAAAGTTGATGGCATTTTATTGCAAAATAATATGAAAGGATTCCTTGGTCGATGTGTTTAGTGCAATAAGAAAAAAGAAAATAAAACAAACGGTAAAAGTTTCTGCTGCAAATGGTTTTGCGATTTCTTCAAGGTTTCCACAGTTAATATAAAACCGAAGGAACGCGGTTTTAGATTTAGTTTGTTTGGAGTTTAAAAACACCCGAAAGCATTACTTTTGTGGAATGAAAGAATAAAAGAAATTTAAAAAATAAAATAAAATTTTGAAGGTTTCAGGTGCACAATCTTAAAAAGAGATATGACTACTAGAACTCTTGAAGTTATTAGAGTTTCTTCAGAATTTCGGACCTTCGTCTCTGCCTTTAGAGAAAAACTGAAGGGCTGCAACGGAGATTCTTGTCCGGCAAAAGCTTTGTCTTTGTCACCACAAACTTCAAAGGATTAGTTAACAATTTTTTGAAATGGAAAAGCCAAAATAAGATAAAGAAGAAACAAAGAAAAACGGAAAACAAAGGAACATGAAACAACTCATGGAGCAGATTTTCTGCATTGAAATCTGCACTCATTGCAATTGAAAAGCATTACGCAATCAATTGAAATGCAATTCATTAACCTGCTCCGCCCCCCTTTTGAACAGATCCCATAAATATTCCCTAAACGAAGTTGGTGATGGACGAATGCAAGATATGTACACTCCGAAATAGTATTAATTGAAAAGCAATCCATAAATTATGAACCATCGTTCCTCAAAATAATACAAAAGCTTATTAATTTACTTCCAATAATAATAATAATAATAATAGCACAAACAACACTAATAATAATAAATAATAATAATAATAATAATAGCAATGGTAATACTAATCTCAATTATGATTATTAATTTTAATAAATTTCGCATTCTACATCGACACAAGTAGAGGACAAGCAGTCACAAACACGCCTATTTACTTATGAAGGTTTGGAAGCTACTGCAAATTAATACCACGCACGTTTGTACTCAGCATGTTTGTTGTGCCCCAATGGAAAACAACCGCACCACAAAGGAACCGGAACTGGGTTCATAATGGACATGAATTCAGAGTGATGTGTAGCGATTGTCGTGCAGATGGCGCTGCTTCAATTGCAGCTGTTTTATTTGCACTTCATTTGCACTCATGTCCACATCAATATCTCAAAAGAGATTTAAGAGCCGAATCCTTATCCAAAAATCGATAGCTAGATAGTCGACGACTTCGGACGGTCTTCTACACGTATCTATTGTAGACAACGTGATGGATACGTGATACTCGTTCAACCGATTGCTGCTGAAGGCCAAGCGAGCCCCGGTTCAGGCATGACCTATAAACGAGCAATAAACACTTTTGAATTACGGCAGAACTTATGAAATAAATTTCATTGTTGCTCTTTTACAAAGCGATCATTTTCAGGACATACTTGAACGATAATTCTTTCATATCTGGTCCATTGAAAGAGCTTTTTTTAATATGAATTTGTTTATTTTTCTGAATCATCCGTTATCGTTATGCACAAAATTAATTTCGCATCAGCAGAGACAACATTAATTCCTTCGAGAACCATTCGATTGCGACTTCAATGAAGTCTGGAAACGGACCAACAAGCAAATTGTAGAAAAAGTTGTCCACGAATATAAATAACACGAATGCAAGATATTTTAGTGAATAATAAAGTGTTACCATGTCATGGAAATGAGTGGTGCTATAGGAAATAATTGAAGTGAGCTCGGCTTCGACAATCGAAAGCAGGCTGAAAGCACAAGCAATTGAGTCTACATTTGCTCCAGAAGTCTTTGTCGATAGTTTCTATATAAAACCCCTAAAAACTGAACAGAAAAGATGCTCTGTAAATTATTAGAGTTATTACAGTTTCGCTTCGAAAGTCTTTTTTAAAGTTGCAATTAAAAAAACTGATATGAAGAAAACCATCTTTAACAAGAGAAAATTAAGTTGAAAATACATATACGACCACGTCTTCACACACGTCTCCTCACACGACAAACGACGAAAGGTTTTAATGAATAAAATCACGTGCAACTTTTGGTGTGGAAAACATTTGACACATTTTGACAGGAAGATGAAACTCGGTAATTTTTCTGCAAGCTATGAAAGCAGACGGTTAACGAAAGAATAGAGAGACGAGGAACAGAGACAAGGAGGCGATGAGATACTGATAAATCCGAGCAAGGCTAACGAACTAACTGAAAGAGCGGTAGATTGGCTCGGAGCAAAGCAACACGTGCCAAAGCAAATGAGAGCGAGTGTGTAATGTATGTGTTACAGCACAGGTGTGTGCATGTGCGGAGCGCCTCCTGCGGCTACGCCTGTCGCCAGTGTCGAAGATGACGTTGGCAACGCTGTGCTACGTGTTGCATTAAAAAGACGCTTGACACTTTGACGCACCACGACGCCGGTTAAGCTTCCGTCGGTGAGTTGCTTCCATGCGTTGGCGGTGTTGAAATGGGAATCACCGCATCCGGTGCCGCTCTCCGCCATCGTGAAGACGTAGCGCGATATTGAACAGCCACATAAGATGACGTCATAATTCGGTAACATTTGCAGTTGAAAGGCGTAATCGTCATGGTAAAATAACGGAGCACCTGCATGTGATACGAGTGCAATTTGAACGATTGCCGCACACAGGCGGCTGACATCACAAAATCTTTGATTTTTTAAGTGAATTTTTTTCCTTCGATTTTTTTATTTATTCATCCCTATTTTGAATTATTCCCGATTTTCATCTCTCTGAATTTTCTATTTCGAGTTATTCCACTCACTCCTCATTTCTTGCTGCAATCATTCGAAACACTTCATTAAAACGCATTTTTCCCTCGCTGTACCTTTGAACTTTTACAATATAATCTGCTTGGGCCCACCTCCGTTCGATTGGTGTCACTTTTTCACATTCCGAGACACTTTGCGGAATTTTCTCATCACGCTGCGACATGAGCAGCAGCTGCAACTGTCACAGTCTTCGGATGTTTGTGAAAAAAAAGCACAGGAGTCATTCATAGCTGCGGTGAGGTCGATGTTACTCCGACGTTCTTCATTTAATTCAACCATCTTTTTGACACTGATGGATCGCAATAAAGTTATAGCTAGTTGAGTTGTTGTTGTTGTTATTGTTCTCGTTGTTGTTGCAGTTTTGTATTTTACACAATTGCCAACAGATGTTGCCGCTGTCAAGGCGCTGACACGCGATCGAATTGAATTACGCCATCGACGACGTGTGCGATTTTTTTAATCGTGTTAGATTTGCATTTTTTTTCTACTATTATTCCATTAGCGAATTGAGTCGTTGATGGGAATATGGATGCTGGAATTTATAATACTTTCTTTAAACTAATTCAATGGATTTAAACGTTGTGCTGCAAACAGATTCGCAAATGGTCTCATACACAGACACAAATAAACGCCTACACACTACGTTACAAACTCACAGCCATTCACACGAAACTGATTCACAGCTGTAAATCGCATTAACAGTGACATTAATGTGCAGCTCGTGATTTAAAGCAATCTACGAATGAGTGTCGACTTCCTCAACTTCTTCGTTCAGCAACAAATTGACACAAATCCACACACACACATCCACATGGCATCTCCTCTGCTCCTAACTTTGATGCATGCAGCAACAGCAAAGCAGTCCCGCTCTGGCAACTCCAACAACCCATTCAAGTATATCAAAAAACCATTAAAATCAATTACGTCATATAAATTGAAGGGATGTCGAGTGAATGGCAGCATCAACAAAGTTATGCCATTGATACAATTGATTGAGTGAATTAATCAGGAACTAAACGAAGGCAGGATCAACGGATACGTCGAAGAAATGAGCAGAGGGGCGTGTGCGGAGGCTGCCATGAGATGTGCCAGCCTAATTGAACATTCATTAGCTGGACACAATCTCCAGTTCCATTTAGAACGGCAGCGAAGCCGAGTGTTCATAAATTACGTCAATAATTAACACATGGCAACAGAAGCAGACGGTTAAGGAAATCGTTCAGGATCTATCAACAGGTTAATGAATTTGGAAATTACTTAAAGATATTACTTAAAGAGAAAATGTTATATACGCGCGAAAACTTTAATATATTTTCTAAGAATTAAAGTTATTATTTAGCCTTCTGCTGATGCTTGCACACTTTGAATTATTATTACAAAATGTCACTCGATTTCTGCTGTTTTCCCCAAAAAAATTTATGTTATTTTTGCAAAATATGATTTCCATATCTCATGTGATATTTTGACATCAGTTGTCGCCGTTCGTGTTCGTTAATTAAATTATTTATGTAGCTGCTATCGCGAACGCGACGCTTGCTTTCGTCTTCCTCTCGCGTTGCATGTTTCATTTTCGACAGCAGATGTTCCCAACGCTCGGGCGTTTCTCTATCTTTTTTCTCTACTCTACGAACATTCATTCTAAATTACAAAATTCTCTCTCAAAGATTATCTCTCGCGAGCACATTTCACCAGACTCGGATTATTCCAAGCATAAAGTGTGGTTTTTAGTTGCCTTTGTTCTTCAACGTTGTTGATGTGTGGCTGTTATTGTTGCTGTATACGCACCCAAACCAGAAGAATATAATCTCATATATTCTCGTATCCTTACCCAACTATTAATATACAAAACATATGCGACGTTCAGTTTATCGCATGGGAGTAAAATCGTATTAACATATTTCTAAACATGCTTGAGCCGCTCCTCCTCCTCCTCCTTCGACCCGCCTCCAAATGACATGCGATGTTGCAAGCTTTGCTGCAAGATGCTCAACAAGATATGCAAATTTCAATGGTTTTTGCTGGCAAACAAACTGAAAATATAAGCATTTCCCTTTATTGTTATTTACTTACTTAAAGTTGAATGTTTTATATGTATTTAGCATCCGGACATTTTTGAATTTCGGACGTTCTGCATAAAAGTGCATAAAAACGTGCATAAAATCGTGACGATGCTTACGTCAAGCAGATGCACTGAGAAGAGATTCAAATCTCGGATGCATTCATTAAAAAAGTTATTAAAAAGATCAGCGGTACCAGAAATCATCGGATGTGGTCTCAAATGAAAACTACATCATCAAAACAGCATTTTTTGAATATAAATAAAAGTTTTAAAGAAGTTTTAAAAAGATACTAGAGTGAGGTGCAAGGAAATTTCAGGTTATTCAATGCCAAAGGCGTTTAGATCCGATCGAGTCGTCTATAATTAAACTGAAGTTAAAAACGCATTTTTTACTTTACAATTGCAATTTTTTATATCGCACTTTTCGAAATTCTTCTTGTAATTTATCTACCAGATGATTATACATTTCTCTGTATTCTCTTCCATTTCTCGTCTCACTCCTCTTCATACTTTGTACGCATTCCAACGACATTTTAACATTCGCCCTCATACAAACACATTCATCAATTTAATAGTCATATTTTTCCCGTAACAAAATCAATCAATCTGAAGAGAACAGGGGGAAAAAGCAGTAAAACTCACCCTTCATTTATTAATCAACATACAGTGAAGTCAGGAAACGATTTTTCGCATATAAATTATAGCTTTTGAAAAGTATTATAATATGTTTTCTTTAAAAAATTTGACCCGATCCGTCATCATCCGGAATCTCTTTGAACCCATCGATCAGCAACCAAATTCACTGACTTTTCAATATTTTAAGAGATATGTCTTTTGGCCCGAATCAGATTCCCCTTTTCTCAGGTTCTTTTGCAGTTTTAATCCGTTGCAATGTGAGCTCGAAACCCAATCAAGGCTCCGGGATGCCGAGAATCGGTTATGTTTACTTTGATCAATTCGTGACTCGTCTGTAACCATTCAATAATTATGTCTTTTCTGTTCTATTCTTCAAGATCTCTCTATATATCCGTCCATATCTTGAAGTTTTGAAGTCCATATCTTCTTTTCCTTCAATATTTCATTAAGAGTTCGCCGAAGCGAAAACGTCCTCTATTGGAGGAGCTTCATATACTTCCGAATCCGTTACCTGTTGCATCATTGGATTCGCCTCAGCTAATTAGCCTCTTGAGTCCTGTACAATCATCTGAGCCTAACATGCCTACTGCTGATATACCCATTATTGGAACAACTTCTAAAATTGGTACTGATTCTTCAGCTGCAGTCCCAAATTTGACATCGTTGCCCACTGCTCATGATATTGTAAACACTATAAATGCTGTTGACTTAAATCTACCTCAAATTGATGTATCTGATGAAAATAATAAGACCAATTATACTGGGACTGTGCCGAAAACTTTAAAAACTTCAAAAAGTTCAAAAGCTTCAACACCAGTTGTTGTTGGTCATGCCGCTCATTCAGGGAGGACGCTGACTGTAGTGGAACCTGTTAAAACCATATTCGTTTCTCGCTTTATTCCAGAGACGACTGTTGATGACATTAATAATCATATTAAATCTCAGTTAGGAATGGATGACTCTAGCATCACTATTAGGAAATTTAACTTTGGATCTCGAAGAGCTTATTCTTCATTTAATATTCGCTTGCCAAGTCATCTTGTAAAACGTGTTGTTGATCCTTCATTCTGGCCTGATAATGCCATTGTGCACGAGTATGTGTTCAAACCTAGGCGCAAAAGTGCTAACTCAGGTAGCTTGCACCATGCTGCTCCTGCAGCAAAAAACTAATTGCCAGTAAAGTGGAGATTGGAACTATAATTTTGTATCAGAATGTTAGAGGTCTTAATACCAAATTGAGAGATCTTTTTCTAAAAAGTAACGATTTAGAGTATGGAATTGTGGCTTTTTCTGAAACATGGCTGAAGTCCGACGTGTTAAACCTGGAAATTTTTTCGAATGCCTACACTGTCTATCGTAAGGACAGAAATTTAGTACAGTCATCTGTTACCAGAGGAGGGGGAGTTCTGATAGCAGTTGACTCCTCTTATTTTTCGAGAGAGGTAGCTTGTAGCTCCAACTTAGAAATTGACTTTTGCTGTGTTCATGTTAAAATTGGCTGTTTAAGTCTTTTTATCACTTGTTCATACGTTCCGCCAAATTCATCATACAACATTTACTTAAATCACGTCGAGTGTATAAGTGCAGTAGCTGCTAAACTAGGACCTGCTGATCATCTAGTGGTTCTTGGTGACTTTAATTTGCCTCAGGTAAACTGGGAAATGTGTGCTGACTCAGTTTTCCTCCTACCATCTTCTGACATAGACAATAACGTTATACTGCTGAATAGCATATCTTCAAATGGTCTGGTGCAGATTAATTCCATACTAAATCATAACGGCCGATTACTGGATCTTGTTTTTGTGGATGATGCAAATATTTTTGAACTATCGAATGCTGAGCCGTTAGTTTTGCCGGAAGATATGCATCACCCAACATTGGAATTAAAAATTTTTCATGATTATTCTAAAACAAATATCATCACTCCTGTTGTGAGTAGGGTGTTTTGCTTTCGCAGAGCAAATTTTGCAGCTATGAAGTCTTACCTACAAAATATAAATTGGTACAACATTCTTAAACTTACGGATTATTCAAACTCTGAAACTATTGATGAAGCCATAAATTTGTTTAATAACTCCCTTCTGGATAGTTTTAATGTCTCAGTTCCGCGACGCAGTTCATCGAGTCGTGCTGGACCATCTTGGTTTACTCCTACTTTGAGGAAAATAAGGAGTTTAAAAACAAAGCGTTATAAATTATACTGCATGAATCGTTCTTCACACAGCTTTGCTGCTTACGTATCAACTAGATGCTTATACCATAAAGTTTGCAAGAGAGCGTACATCAATTATTTAATAAAGGTCAAATCTAATCTGCGTTCTGATCCTAAATCCTTTTGGAATTTTGTTAATATGAAAAGGAAAGTTTCCAGGTATCCATCAGTAATGAAACTCGATGATTTCGAGTCCGGTGAATCTGGAGCTATTTGCAACCTTTTTGCCGATTTCTTCAAATCTACATACTCATCAAGGAGCTGTCCAACTAGTAGCTTAGTTAACTATCCATTCCCTATTTCTTCTGGATTGATTACTCTACCAATCGTGGATGAGGAGACTGTTCTCAAGGCACTGAAGGACATTAAATGTAATTATAACGCGGGTCCGGATGGCCTTCCTGCATGCGTTTTAAAATACTGTGCTGATGAGCTTGCTGCACCTATTACAGCATTATTACAAGCTTCCTTACGCACGGGTTATTTTCCACGAGTTTGGAAGTCTTCATTTATTATTCCTCTGCACAAAGCGGGAAACAGATGTAATATTAGAAATTATCGAGGTATTGCTAAAATTAGTGCATTGCCTAAACTTTTTGAGAAAATAGTCACAGACCAAATATCCCGGAGTATTCATTCATTAATTTCGCCTTTGCAACATGGTTTCTGCAAAGGTAAATCGACGACAACAAACTTATTAGAATTTGTATCGGAAATTATAAAAAACTTTAAAATATCTAAACAGACGGATGCTATCTATACTGATTTCAGTAAAGCTTTCGACACAGTGAACCATAATCTTCTACTATTAAAGATGAAGTTATTTGGCTTTCCAGAATGTCTACTTGTTTGGCTTCAATCTTATCTCATAAATCGCATTCAAATGGTTTTGTTTGATAATAGTATATCAGACAAGTTTGTAGTCCCATCTGGTGTTCCTCAAGGGAGTCATTTGGGACCGTTGCTGTTCCTGGTGTTTATAAATGACCTTCCTACTGCTATTAGACACGGCAAAGTATTGATGTTTGCTGATGATGTGAAACTTTTCCTAGCCTATAATAACAATATTGATGCTAATCTCTTACAATCGGATTTGGATTACCTGATTACATGGTGTAACATTAACTGTATGGACCTGAACCTAAAGAAGTGTAAGCAAATAACATTTACACGGCGTCAAAATTCCTGGTTCTTTAATTACAATATTGGTGGTTGTAAATTAGAACCTGTTACATCTATACTTGATCTTGGGGTAATTCTGGATTATAAACTACGATTCCATACTCATATAAATCACATTGCAAGTAAAGCACATAGTACGTTGGGATTTATTAAACGCTGGGCAAAGGAGTTTAAGGATTTTCATATTACAAAGCTACTTTATATAACACTTGTTAGGACCTCCGTTTTTTGAACTGGTAAAGCTTTTAATTAGATTACGGACAGAACTTTAAAGGCGCACCCACACATGCATACACACACACACAAGCACAGCTGGTGTTAGTGGCGGTTAAAGCGAATTGAAGGTTGAAGCCTCTCCTCGAAGAAGTACAGCCGCCATTCAATTTGATTGTCAGATTAATTTTAATTGAATTTCATTTCTTTTTCTCACTGTTCGCTCCGCATTTGTCACGCACTCTCGCGTTGCTGCCACCGACGATGAGCCACGGCGACGTTCCTTGCATCTATTTCAACAAAAAGTCATTAAAAAATTAAGCATTCCAAGATTTTCCTCCGCGCTCTTCTTATCACTTCGCTTCTCTTCTCATTTCTCTCGGCAAGGAATTCAAATTGGAATTGAAGCCAAAGCCAAGAAAAAATAGGATGACGAAATATTCCAATTAAATACTTAATGAATTCCAAATCAAACATTTGAATTCCTTTCCGTCTTCTTGAAGTGATTTCTGCTACATTTTTATAATAATTTCCATTTTTTGTGTATTAAAAGTTTTCAAATTTTATTTGGACAACATCAATAATGACCTTTTTTCTCTCTTCTTCAGCTGTTGACCTATGGATTTCTTATCTTTATCACTTCTTTGCATTCACATGTCATTCATTCATTTTTTAGCTTAAAGACTTTCTTTGTAACTTAATTTAATCAAAAACCCATTCAAATGATATTCGAAATATTGCAAATCATCACAATTCATCAATGATTCCTTTTCGTTCCGTTTCCTTTCAGTTTTTCCCTGTTTTCTTTTTGCCTTCGTTCGAACTGGCAACGAGCATCGAGCTGCTCTTCCTTTCCTCTTCTCATATCGCTGTCAGCATTTCCGGCCGCAACTGTTTGTCGCCGTTGCAGTTGGCAAAGCGGTTGCCTTCCGTCATCGCACCGTCCACCAACGCTTCGCAGCGTCGAGATTTCCATCAGCCTTTCGCAGTTTCCCCTCAGCAGCTTTGCAACATTTCTGCTTGAAGCCGTTTTTTCACTTCGTTACGCGTCTTGTTTGTTCTTTGGGCACTTTTTGCATGCGTTTTTCTGGCTTCGTTTAGATTTTTAGCTTTCTTGGACTCTTTTTGCTGCTGGTTTCAGGCAGAGGAAGCTTTTCGCCAACTCATTTTGGCCATTTTGCTGGCAGCTGAGATTTTTCCCAACCACACGATTTTGCAAAATGCCGGAATCTTTCGTGACTGTTCGCATTTATAGCCATTCACCGAGATTGATTTAATTGAAATTCCTTGGCGTCCGGCGCGCAGCTCGGACCAACAGCGATTTCGCGCTGGCGAGAAAATATTTAGCTGAGAAAATATTTGAGCGAGAAAAAAAACACGAAACCGAAAACTAGCCACAAGCTGAAAGTTATTAAAAAGTATAAAAACTCATTAATTATTTCGTTCTAGCTTCCTTCTTTTTTTTTTTTTTTGGTTTAGTGGTCGGCAACAAATTGTTATGAAATTGAGTTGCGGCCTGCTCAGGAAATGGCGAAAAAATAGTTACGCAGTTCACAGCAAAAGGAAGGGAAAATAAATCCTGGCACGATGATAAAATCGGAACTGACGGCATTTGAAGTGGTTGCTGAAGAGGAGAACGATTATTAATTAACTCATTCTTTCACGCATCACAAATTGAATTTTGAGACGATTCCAGAACTGCTCCCAAAATGTTAAAAGAATTAATAAAATTTAAATACTTAAACAAATAATTTTATTGACCATTTTAGATTTGTGTGTATTTTTACTTATTTTTATTTTTTCAATAAACTTTGAAACTTCCCTTTATAATCCAAAGTTTTTTTTCGGAATTTCCTTTGTGAATAATTGCAACAAGTTCAACAGAACATGAAAAGGAACAATAAATAAACGGTCAACTTTTATTTCCTTTTAAACTTGATCCTCTATTCATTGGGCAAACTTTTCCAACTTCATTTGAAATAGCAAACGAATTCCTCGATTACTATTTAAACCTGTTGAACAAACTGCAATGAAAAGTTTCGAGAAAATCTGAACTTCATTTAACTCAAGTAACAGAAACATCCATCAGGAAATATTTCAGGAAATCTTCTTTCGTACATTGAATCACAAATAAAAATAGTTTCTTTTATTATTTAAATGTTTCGCATCACACATCAGCAACATCGCAAACGTCAAATCCATTTAATGATAGAGAATATATCGCCGACGTCTGAAATAAATAAATACGCTTCATCGACTGACATGTTCGATTCCATGTCCAAACCACATAAAATATTCCACAAGTAAAAACGTACAGCATCGAATAAGAAATGTCGAACTAATAAGAAATATTTAACTAGACAGCACTGAAGAAGAAGAAGATGGCAACAATAACTCGACGAAGACGTAAAAAATAGAAAAACCAACGAATAACAGAGCAGCACGAAGGAGCTGCGAACCTTCTTGAAATCGATCGTTCGCTTTTGTTTGCCGACTTCATTTTTTGCAACGCAACAACGAAGCTGCAAATCTTGATATATTTTGTGCTCATTGATATTCCAATCTTCAATTTCCATCGTGTACCTCCTTCCAAGCTGGCTGTCGGTTTGTCGGTCGGCGGTTGCTCCACTTTCATCCAGCTCGAGTTGCTTATTGTGTGCAATATTTTATTTCCTAAGTGAATGATGCGAATGGACGAGAGTACATTGCACATTCCTCCGGCTAGACAAAAACCTCTCTCGCAGCGATGCCGATGCATGCGGATGTGTGCTTCAAATCCGTCTTCCTCATCGATTTATAATTTAAAATGTTTGCAGTACAAAAGTAAACAATTGAGTCGATGTGTTGATGAATGCTTTGCAGTTTCAAGGATCACCGGATACACAAAGACTGTGACAGGATATTGAAAGAGCTTCTATTTCAATGTTGATATTCTACAGTAGAGAGAAATGGACGACTTTTCATCTATTCAACACTCGTAGTTGACTAAATTACTCCAGTTGATTTAAATTACTACAGTTAATAATTGAATTCTGTGCGCTGGAAAACAGTGAAATTGAACTTAAACTCTGAGAGGTAGTTCATTTTTCTATTAACAGTTTAAGTTTAAAACTGTAATTTATAAGGGACATACTTTTAAATATACAGTAAATGTACTTACCGAAAAATAATCCATTTAGAAATTTATCAACTAATTTTGCACATCCATTAACTTATCTTCTGTTTAGTAAACACAATTGTCATGTAAAAGATCTTGACGATTTGCACTTGGATTTTAATTTCTTACACCAATTACAATAATTTAAGTTTTTTGTTTTTTCACGAAACAGTTCATTAAAGTCGAGGAAATTCGTATTACGTACTACATTGAGTTACATTTCAGCGCACTTGATCACTTTCTTTTCCACTACAAACATACATATATATAACGGTAACATTTACCTCTTTAAAAATACATATTTTAAAAACTTTTCTTATCGAGAACATTGCTAATACACTTGAATTTCTTTAAATTCGATAACTTGAACGAAAAACGTCGTTAAATGGATAAAAATAAAACAACCAATAGCAAATGCAACTTATAACGGTTTCAAAAGAAATAGTAGTTAATTCATACACAAAAGCCAACAGCCACTAATAAGAATATGTAATAACTATTTTTAATGATTAATAAACTATTCCGTATAATTTACGACTAGGAATATTTGCAAATAACAATATATGCATATTAAAACTAATTTAAAAATGCAAGCCAGGCGTCGAACGTACGTTTTTGATTAAAGTTACTTTTTTGGAATTAAAGGTAGCACAACTCGTAAATCACATAATAGGATCATATCAAGAATGATAGAAAACAAGATTAGGCCATCCCGCAAAAAAAAGTGTTTTCGTTCTGCGCAGTTACGTCATTGAGGACTCTGTGAGTATTAAGGTCACTACATATGGTAATACATATTAAGGTAATAGATAAACGGTGAGTATTAAGGTCGCTACATATGGTTCAAGTTCACGAACTGGAAACACCTACGACGAGGCAATTTAACAAAGTTTATTGAAAATACAATTATTATTAAAATTGTATTGAGTCTTTTCAATCAACATTAAAGGTTTACGTAATTTTACTTAACAAATTACAAATCTAAATTACATATTTTCCTGTTCAAAGTGAAAGCAACAAGTGGATTGTAGAAGTGTGTTGCACCTTCTGATCATCTTCCATCATTCTAGCCAACTTCCAATATTTCCAGTCCTCAATGACGCAATTTATTGGAAAGCAGTGCTGGAAAAACATAACGGACCTGCTGATGGCGAAATCTTGTTTTCTATCATTCTTGGGATCATATGACATCATATTAAACTTAATAGTAAACCCCTTTTACTTGTCAAACGGACGAAACTGGAACGTATTAACCACCTTAGGTAATTAATCAGTTTAATAAATACTTTCCATCATGTCAGATTAATGCAAAGACGTCCGCATACTTAATCTACTAGATTATAAGCTAAGGAATTGGAAAACATTTATTATTTTTTTTTAATATATTCCACTGGAGTATGTATGCACTCAAGTTGGAGATTGGAATTGTAGATGTTCAATTATGAAGCCAATTTCTATGAAGCTCTCTTTCACTTGGTTTGCTGTTTTCAGTTATTTAAAACTAACAATATTTGGCAAAAATGCTATTTTCGAATTCTGTGCTTCATATAGAGGTCTGTTGTAAGCAAACCAAAAGGTAACAAAAAGTTTAAGGAACTTAAGAGCAATAGCAACGGCATATTTATTTAATAGGCGACTTGAGCAGTTAGAACAAACGCTAAGCACAGTAGTACTCCAATTTCTGTCCCAGACACAGGCGGCATTTAACACTACCATTGAAATAGATGAAAAAAATGTGCCTTTGTATGAGGACGTCGAATCACTGTTGTTGGAATGTGAATGCAAAAGCCCAGGCGAGGTAAGCAAAAATAATAGCCGCATCTGAAAACTGTTAACAGTTCCACTTTGCAATAGCTAGTGGCAGAAAGCGATTTGAAACATGTAGCTTTTCATTTCTATCGTCCACATCGCCGTGACGCTGAGTTAGAGATGTTCGACCCTAGCGCTGATGGCGACAATGACACGGTGCCATCCTCGAATCATTGGCTAATGCCTTCATCAGCATTTACGAAACTTTGGGAAAATCTTATATACGAAGATGGCGTAAAGGAAAAGGTGCACAGTTTTTAACTTAGAAACCAAATAAAAAATAAACGTTTAAAAATATTTCAGCTACTGAGGTATGCGCTTTCGGGTTTGGTTTTCGCTCAACACAATGTCAACCAAAATATCGTGGCATGCAATCGCTTAATTTTGTTGCACGGCCAACCGGGCACCGGCAAAACAAGTCTGTGCAAGGCTATCGCTCAAAAGCTCGCCATACGCATTCGTCCATTCTATAAGTTTGCACATCTCATCGAGATCAACAGCCACAGTCTATTCTCAAAGTGGTTTTCAGAGAGCGGAAAGTTGGTGATGAAGCTCTTCGCGCAAATACGCGAAATAATAGCACAGCCGCAAAGCCTCGTCTGCGTGCTGATTGATGAAGTAGAATCTCTAGCATACGCACGCGACAGCATGTCCGGCCAGGAACCGAAGGATGCAATGCGGGTGGTCAACGCTTTGCTTACGCAGCTCGACAGCATTAAGGAGTATCCGAACGTGCTCATATTGGCCACTTCCAACTTGGCGACAACCATTGATATTGCGTTTCTCGATCGCGCCGACATTAAACAACACATCGGTCTACCGGCACCAGCAGCAATACGTCAAATATATTCGTCTATGTTACTCGAATTGATGCGTGTTGGTATATTAGAAGACTGCGCGCTGACGCAAAGCGGCCAGCAGCAGGACAAACTTAGTTTACTTGCTGAAGAAAGTGTCGGCCTGAGTGGACGTACGTTGCGCAAACTTCCATTCCTCGCTCATGCTCTGCACATTTCCCGTGGCCAATCCACGATGCAGGCTCCCATAACGTTGCACGAGTTTCTGGATGCGATGTTGTATGCGTTGGAGAAGCATAAAACGGATCATGAGCTATTAAAGGGAAAAAGCGATTACATTCAATAGCTGCCAACATTTTCACTGCCTCAAATTTAATGTAATAATACTTTTCGGCGATATATATTTATGTAAACTTAAATTAGAAGGCATTTACTCAGTTTCACTGCAGTTATTTTTATTAAATCATACATACAAACGAAAGAACTATGATACTTTATGTGATACAAAGGATGTTGGAAAATTTTAGAAAGTTAGTTATTAAATTTAATTGTAGATATAAAAATCAGTCTGGATAAGCAAAGTCTAAAAAACAACAAATGCGAATCCTTTATGATGTCCCTTAAATATCTAAATAATTGTTTATACATATAATAATACAGATCGGAAGAATACACATAAACTAGTGAACTATAAGTTGTGATCTTTGGATGAATGAAGTTAGTAGCTACTATATTCACTAATATGGACAGAATGCGCGGATGGAAACGTTTACCTTCGATAAGTTAATAGATATTTGTGAGGTTTTCAATTTATAAATAAATAAAGCTTGTCACTTGAATTACAAGCAGCAACACATGCAATTCCCAAGTTATTTTCGCTTCTGCGGCAGATTTGCTAAGCAGACAATTTGCACAACTAGAACTATCGCCAACTGCACAATTTTTCAGCAGCTTCTGCGGTGCTAAAGCATTCTGTGTTGTCGCAGCGAAGTGCTCTGAAATGATTAAATAATTTCAGCATCTAAGCATAAAAATAAGTATTTATTTATATGCAATACCTGGTGAATTGTACTCATAAACATGTACGGGCAAAAAACATGACAAATTTGCAACGAAATACAAGCGTCTTACTACAAAATCCACGCAAACATCTTCCTCAACAAGCTGAAAATATACGATTATTTATTTTAATGAAATTTCTCTCTTTTTAATTATGATTTTGCAAATATTTATTAAGCACTTACATTGAGAAAATAAAAAAGGATTCGTGTTTCCATAAACTTGGCCTGTATCAAATGTTGAACACTTTTGTTCAGGACGTAGGAATTCAGTTGTTGTTGTTGTATTGTGTAGCCCGTGGGAATCGCCACATCTAAGATCGACATTCCAGAGCGCCCTGTTTGCTCCTTGTTCAACCAACTGCAAATGGAAATAGAAAAGAAATTAGAATTACACGTGCAACGACCGACGGACGTGTACAAGGAATTAAAATTATGCATATGCCAAGAGGTTTTCTTACTACGAATAAAAGCCAACCCCAAAAGGAACGCACTCATACATACTTTATGCAGCAAGTGTAAGAAATACACGAACAATCTTCGTCACGACATGCGACCTTTTTGCGAATTCGAAATGCGGGTGATTGTAACTGCTGTGCATCGTTATCAACATCAACATCCTCTTCACGGTCCACTTGAAGAATTGCACAACCGACACCGTTGGCACTTACTTTGAGTGAACCCCAGACATCAAATAGCTGAAAAGCATGAGAAATAGAATAGAATATTTATGGGGAAGTTACAATAATTTAAAGAAGCTTTAATTGAAAATAACAAGTAATTTAATTAAAAAGATATTTCAAATAAAACTTAAATATTATTTCTATAAGCACATTTAAATTTAAAATAAATAAATAATATATTGAAATGTCACCTCAATACTTTGGATTTGCTCTGCATTGGAGCTGTTGATGTGGAACGTATGATTGATGCGTGGTTGAACCTTCGGCGAACTCAACTTAACAGTGATGGCAGTGGAGTCACGTCTGCGTGAGCGTGCACTGAACTCGATTAAAGCGCGCATTGCAGCATTCATCGCCTACAATTCCAAGTTAAGCGTAAAAATCTGATCTGTTGACATTCCAAAGCAAATAATATTTTGTCAAATAAACTCACTCGTGCTGACATCGTCGCCTCGTCATCATGCAACGCGTTTAAGTTCAGCCAATTCACTATAAGCTCCACATCAGAATTGCGGTGCATCAGGTAACAGAGTAAAGCATAAGCAGTTGCTTCAATGCTTACCGAATCGTATTGAGGCTCAACTGCTGCCCTGGATTTCTTCAGCTTGAACGAGCTCCAATAAATGTAGTAGTCCGCTTTTCGGCGTGCAAGTGAGTCCAGTAATGGAAATGTTCGCTCAGCCAGTGATGATTTGTGCAACAGCAAAGCATACGTTGTCACAGCCAAATCATAGCATTCGTCATCGTTCTGCAGCCGGTGCAGATTGCGTCCGATCCAAGTGATCGCTTTGTGTGCAGCTTCATCGATGCGAACCGCAAAAGAGTCGTTTAAATCTCTCATAACTGCCAATGTGATTAAGGCATGAGCGGTCAGGGTTAAATCATTTTCGAAAACATCTACAGAAGCGTCTGGCTGCAACCAAGCGCCCGTCGCTTGCTGCTGCTGTTGCAGCAACCAATTCAAACTCTTCTCAATTATCGACGCCACATCGATCCAAATGTAGTCGATCATTTTGTAGTGAGAAGCTTCCTGTCGATATTCACAAATCAAATATTTGTTTTTATAGGAATTTTTTTGGTAATGTTAAACGAAAAACATACCTGAAAAAGGCGCAAACAGTACGCAGTGAGCCACACTGAAGGCGCGGAGTAACTCCCGTCGACGTTGCGGAAATGTGAAAAATACCCATCCGAATGCATAAACGCCAACAAGTGTTGATAGCTACGGTTCATTTCGTAGTAGATTTCCTTCTCGGACGCTGCGTTGTACTTCTTTGTAAGCCGCAAATACATCAATGAATACAAATGCCCAGCGAAAACAAATTCCCCAGCGATTTCGCTTGCTGCATCCGGAAAACGTTGCTTTGTGAGGGAGAGAAACTGGGCAGCGAACGCATTACCGACGACCGATATCCGTGTCTGTGTCTTCAGAGCGGACGTCGACTGACTGACATTCAGATATTCCACGAGATTTTCTTGCTGCGCAGATAGATTCAGCGGAAGAATAAAATGCCGAATGCGTTTTCGACGATGACGATGCCACTCATCAGCACTTTCAACACTTAAATTACGTTTAAGCTCAACTAATCCATAAGCAGATTTAACCTTCACAACGACAGTTGTGCTTCCCAAGGACTTTGGTCTGAAATGCATATCAATCGACTTCTGCTCTTGTGCATCAAGTGTTAATTGCACCGATGACTTTTCCCTTTCATAGGTTATTTGTGTGTAGTCAGCACTGCTTTTTAGAGAAATCGTAGCCACCAACGGACGTTGGTTGTTATTTAAAATGCGTACACGGATGGAAACGTGTTCGTATCGGCGACAATTGCTCGGTAAAGCGACATCTGCGATAAAAGGCGCCTTCTTCACTTCAGCAACAATTAGATTCTTTCTTAGAATGCCAACTCCTTTCATTGGACTTGTACTATAACCACTAATTATCCATTGATGCTCGTCTGACGGCGGTGCGCTGGCATAGAATTTCAGCTGGCCTCCAATTCCAATTTGAACGTCTTTCCAAAACCACAACACGTTCTCATAATGTTCAAAAATTCTGTTTATTCGAAATCTTCTGAAGTCATGAAGCTGCTGCTGAAAAGATAATTCTAGAAACAGTTTCTTTACTAATGCAAAGCATTTACACGTACCGCTTTATTACATTCCAATTGGATTGAATTCAAAATCTTGTCGGATCTTTTCGCCATCAGAAGACAAGAGCTTTTCTGATCAGAGCCAGTCAATTGATTGCACAGCATCGCTCGACGCGGAACAACTCCATCCGTGAACACAATTAAGCCGCTTTCAAGGAAACTGTCATTCGCATCGATGCCAGAGGTTGAAGTTTCATAAAAAGCAACATTAGCCTCGACGATTAAATCCCGGTGTGGGTTCCAAATATGTTTGCGTAGTTTATATATGTTCCTGTCAACAGCAGACATTTTGGAGGTGACTGTTGAGTAAGACATTATCGCCGCGTCTGTCTGCATCTTGAACACATCCTGCGCTAGACCTGAGAGACTCACATATGACCCTGTTTCACCGGAAATGGACACTTCGTAGAACTGTTTGTTCATGTCGACGTTTTTGTAGGAGCTTTGAACCGAAAGCGTGAAATTGTCGATGAACATTCCGCTGACGGGGAAAATAAGTGAGTCTGTCACAATCTGTCCTTGCCATGTCACTGCCCAAACAACCATTTCAGCCACAGGCGCCATCTCTGCACTGATTACCACGGCCAGCGTTCGCATTCCTTCCGCCAACGACTCACGTTCGCTGAAAACGATCACTCCTTTCGCCAGTATCATAAAGTTGAACTCTTCGACGAAGAAGTTGCTGCTGACCTCGAATATCATGTATTCCCCAATCGTCGCTAGATCAGTGCTTGTGGTCACTTTAATAAATTGCTGACGTGGCGAGTAATGAGAAATTAGTAGCAGCTCTGCTGAGGTCGTTGCAGTCTTTGAACTGGCGTCAGATTGATTATTCGCAACAAAGTGAACCTGGAGTCGCATTTCTGTGATTTCATTGATCACTTCACGACGCAGATGCTCCAAATCATTCCTCAAATCGATTTTT
Organism: Thecophora atra; assembly: GCA_937620795.1. Classification (NCBI taxonomy): domain Eukaryota; kingdom Metazoa; phylum Arthropoda; class Insecta; order Diptera; family Conopidae; genus Thecophora; species Thecophora atra. Next base: position 37,907,438 of record OW569401.1, read on the forward strand.
AGCTCCCAAATTCCGAAATGATGCCGCAACACAGACAAACTTCTCGTCGGCCAGCTCAATACTGAACCTTGGCTTTGAATGGAGCCGCTCACTTCCAAGTGACAGGGCGGTTGCAGGAGGCTGGAGTCGATCGGCGACCCATCCACGTGCTCAGCCGCTATTAGAACGGTAAAAGGTAGGCTGGGCTTGAAGACTTGCGGCGAGCCTCCGAGGAAAACGACGCGTATCGCGGGCGAATAAATTCGACTTATAGCGTAGCCGGAGTAAAGCTCGTGACCCACAGTTACCCTTGCAATCACGAGTGTTTCCAGTGCTGTAAAGAGACAAGATTAGTTAAACACTGAATGAAATCATAGCTGAATATTTATAATCTTCGGGTTCGTTCCCTATCAATAATATTACTGCAATTTATATACTATCGCGCACCTGTGAAATTGAAGCTTCCCTGAAACTTCCCGAGTTCCTCTTTTGGCCATTTGAAAGTATAGCTTCCGTTGAAGTTGCTGACATTAATCTCGGACAGGCTTGTACCATTCAGCAAAGGTTGCTTTACAGTGTAGGCGTCTTTCGACTGTCGGTTTTCGTCGGTCCCCAAATGAAATCCCAAACGAAAGTCTCTATTTAAAGCCTTCGCGATTAAATGACCCATAGGATAAATCGTTGCCGTGACTGTGAGATTCCGTTCAATATCTTCATCGATTCCGAACGTCGAAATAGCTTCAACACTTCCTTTAATGAATGCTGTTGTGGAAAAGAAGAGAGCAGGCATCAGCACTTTCACCTCTGTCCGAGGGCGATAAAATTCTTCAACTTCGAAATGCAGTTGTTCCTGTTGACCTCCGATCTCGGCAACGGCGACATTAATGGTCCACTCGCCGAAGCTTGGCTCCTTGGCCAGTCTGTAATCCAAGGCGAGAGTTCCAGCGGGCGGTAGTCTAGAAGAAGTCACGAAACAAAAGACTTTTTTCGGCAAGCTGCAGCGCCTAAAACATGAAACTTACTGCGTCAACCAGCGACGTGCGATGTGCTGATTCGGATCCGTTATCAAGACCTCAACGATGCAATCGGAGGGTTTGAAATCGGCGTTGGTTGCTGTTATGCGGAAACGAACTGCGTCGCCCTGCATGTACAAAGGTTTGTCAGTCTGGATGAAAATCATGCGCGCGTGCTGCATGTAGTCCAAAGCTTGTTCATGCAGAAACGCCGCATCACAGAAGACATTCAAATAGAAGCCTTCCATGCGCAGTCGGCAGCTTTGTTTGCGCAGAGCTGTTGGAGGAATGCGCAGCTGCAGCGTCTCCGTGGCGCCCTCAACAACATCCTTCGTGTCACTGCTCAAGTTGACGCCGTCGCAAGATATGTTGGCGAACACTTTAATGGGATGCTGGGCTTGCAGCACCGACACAGACACTTTGTAAACGAAACCCGGACGCAGCGTTTTCGAGGCTACAATGAAATATGCGACTTCCGGTTGTGTTATATTGTTCGCCAAGTAATCGAGGTAGTCGAATGCTGTAACGTTGCGTGTGGTCAAGGTTTTGGAGCGTGCCACATCGCTCCCGCCGTAACGGAAGCGACCAGAGTTGCGTGGCTCGGCGTAGGCGGTCGTAAATTTCTCAATCAGCGTGTTCCGTCGATGCAGATAAGAAATGTTATCAACCTCTTCGATATCATCATTGATACTGCTTCGGCGCACACGTAGCAATGCTTCGATGCTTTTCGAATCCTTGATGCTCAATTGCAAAGAGTCATCCGAACGGTGATTATAATCAATGTAATCATTGTCCACATAACTTGATTTCGTTGAGTGCTGCTTCAGTATTTGATAGTAACAATTATATTGCAGATCTTTGTCCATTTGAAGAATGCTCAGCACACCGCCGAGCGACAAAAGAAAATAGTTGAATGTGAGCATTTCTAAAAAACCGCGATGTACTAAACAACTTTCGCTTAGAAAATTCAATTTTTCTAAATGCAGAATTAACACAAAACCGTTACTTCTTTACGAACATTCTTTTAGCCGCAGTAAATCGATGGAAAAATATACAAACAGCCTTAATGTTAGTTTGTTGAACCTGTGCGTCCATCACCCTCAATCACAGCGCGCAAATAAAAGCTTTGCTCCTTCTTTTCCACTACCACTAGTTGCTGAACGCACACTTCTTATTAGTGTCAATTACTTTCTCGGGCACAAATTCAAACGCGGCAACAGAAATCACTAATTATAGAAAAGGTGGCGCTCTTCGACAATTGTCGTGAGATTTCCGGATAACAGTTTGCGTGTTATGGCTTCTCGAATTAAAATAGTGATTGCAAAGAGAGAGACACTCTCATTCATAGAACTAATGTGGGACAGCGGAACTATTTATATATTTTTTAGTGATAGTAACAGAAGTAATTCACGTTCCTTTGCTCATAACAACTCAAATGTGAACGCAGGAAATGCACTTGATCCCGTTGTAGCTTCATTAACTTTTCGAAAAATTATCCACTAATAAAATTACGCAAAATCACCGAAAATCAAGGCACATTCAAAACTTTTACGTTACGATTATAAACTGTGTTTTATTTGAAGCGAAGGAAACAGATTGAAAGACCTTAATATTTACTTTAACGTTTATTTTCTTGTTTATTTCGTTGGTTTATTGACACCGCAAATTCTCATACAGACTTTTTTAAACTTTCGTTTGCCAAATGGATTCCACGTTAAATTTTGGCACGCAATTTTAATACACTAAATTTTTCACTTTTATGTAGAATTATTTATGTGCACTGTATGTATAATTAATATTATAAACGTATTTAAATACAGTACACGTTTCCTTCTTTCGCACCCTGTACAGCGTGTTCACTGAAGCGATAGCAGAAAAACGCACTGAGTAGCAAATACCGCCAGGTGTCCAACCACCTCACGTTGACCGTTGCAAACTGCAAATTAAAATGCACACACATCAGTTAAGAGCGCGATTTCTGGCTCGTGACTCGTCTGTTCGTCAAGCTGCTAATCTACCCTTCTAAACTTTTTTGTTCATTTCTAAGGTTTAAACATAAGCCGCCTTTCACACATGTGCTTTAATTAATAAGCAATGTAACTGATATCTTGTCCCACACATGTGGCCAAATGGAGACATATTCTCTTTGCCGGTATATAAACAAATCGTTATGGAACAACACATTTCATTTAACGGTCGCGGCAACACTGGTTCCTATTTTTGTGCTCGTATTTAATACTGCTTCGAAATTCGTTTCAAAAAAAACCGCTTAGCAAGCATTTCCAAAACAGGGTAGCCAACTAATGGGGAATTTAAGCTCTGATTGGTAATCAAGAAGTTATAGGTCTATCGCTTTTATTAAAAAAACCATGCAAAATACAAAAAAATAAATAAACAATTTTTTTTAATATATGTGCCTTTATAAACAAATATCATGGTATAATCAAGAAACACATATTGGTAAGTTAGCAAATTTCCCAAAAACTGGATAAAGACTTCGATTAAATTGAAATCTTCAAATAATTCCGCTGGCATTTCTACAGCAATAGAAAAGAACAATAGCTTTTATAATTACTTATTTATAAAATACGGACTTCATAAGTAATATTAGTCAGTAAGTAATATTAAAGAATTAAATATTCAATAGTATGGTATTACATTATTCTTACAAAGATAGTAAACACTAAGTAATATCGTATAAGTAACGATACGTTTATAATATAGGGATATATCTAAATAAACATTTTAGGTAAGCAATATTCATTTGGGACAAATATTCCTAATTATAGTCAGTTAGGGACAAATATTACTTGCATAACAACTAACTATTGTAATACTAACAATATTAGTACGGGGCATCACTGTCACAGTGACACAACTTCGATTCTAGAATGATCTCTTTCGCTCAGCCTGAGGATTGCGCCGCGCTTTTTCAGCTACGGCTGTAATTCTTTAAAAAAACAGCTGTTGTGATGAAAATATTCATATGTTTTTTTATCTCTGCAGAATATCTGACGCGACTTGGCCACTGGCGATCTGGCGTTTTCAGTGAGCAAATTGCAATCTTTTTGTTGTTTCTTTGCTTAAATAAAATTTGAACATATTAAATGTCATAAAAATCGAAATTTGTTATATGTATGTTTGTACGATTACGGAAAAGTTTTCGCAATATTTTTAGCTAACGAAAAAAAATTATTTTCAATTTCCGCAGTCGCCAGGAGGATAGCAGAGGTTATTCCGGATTTGGGACGTCAAATCTTGCTGCCATTTTAATAAAATTGCTATAATTAAATCTACCATATAATACGTTCAATAATAAACAGTAATCGTGAACGATTGAAACGTAGTGAGATTTTTTGTTAATTTGATAGTTTTTGACTGAATATAAAGCAAACTTCTAGCAAACTATTAACCACGACTGTAATGATTTGATGTGATGGCGTTGGATTTTTCTTTCGACAGCAAAACGTTCCTCGAGCAAATTTGCCGTGCATGCAGCCGCTACTACAGCTATGATGGCATCGAAGAAAAAAAGATGGAATTCTTTCGAATATTCGATGACGTCAAATCGGATCTAAGGTCTGACCTTATCGCGGAAGCCATTAAAAGCGAGGATGACTTAGATCAGCCTGATGATAGTGAGGCAAAACTTATTCCAACTGATGAAGTTAAGGAAATTTTTTCAGAAATGGTGATTTGGAACCTTAACGTAAGCTGCAAATAATTTTGTGGTGGAGCTTTCAAAATATACTAAACTTGTTTATCTAGATTAAACCTGGAGACGGTCTACCACAACAAATATGCAAGGATTGCATGGACCGCTTTCATAGTGTTAAAACATTCCGTGAAGAATGCCTCGATACTCAGAAAGTTTTGGAATCCTATTTTAAAGACTTCAGTTTAATTGCAAGTAAATCGCCAAAATCTGAGGATTCAATAAAATGTGAAGCTGGAGTTTCGCCTGTGCCATCTTTTAATCCAGAAGATCTTGTTGAGGAAGTTCCGGAATCACCAGAACATGCACAATCGCCGATGAGTACTCAGCCTCGTCACAGTCCAAAATTGGGAGAACCTCCTTTTTATGCTGAAAGTTCAATTGGAACTCCACCACCTTTATTTGAAGAAATTAAAACTGAGCCAATTGATGTGCAAACAATGGAATTCATTAGACCTGAGGAAGATCTAGTCCTGGCCCTTAAAACAGAAGATGAAATTAATGAGGAATATGCGGAGGAATTGCGAATGAAAGGTTTTAACATTTCCAATACACTTGCAGTGTCGTACGCCAGTAATGAAGAAGCTACAAATAATTCTGATGAGGAATCGGCTTTGTTTCGTGTCGAGCAATCAAACAATCGTTGGCAATGCAAAATTTGCTTCGACACCTTTTTGAAACGATGCCTGCTAAAAGAGCATCAACTGCAAAAGCACCCAGAAGCCAGACCATATGTTTGCAATATATGTCCTAGCGCATTTAAATCCAATTTTACTCTCTCACAACACAAGCTGAAGCACAATCGCTGGGACAGGACACGATGCGAGCTTTGTGGAAAGTTTTTCCGTAGCCAACTGCATCTTCAACGTCATACGAAGAATTTTCATCTCACATCGACTTACACGTGTCATATTTGTCACCAAAAGTTCGAGCAGTACACGCAAATACGCTTTCAGTACCATGTGCGACAGCATGGCGAGAAACGCTTTCAATGTCAATATTGTGAAAAATCTTTTCATCAAAAAATTCATTTGATTAATCACGAACGAACACACACAAAGGAACAACCATTTCGATGTGATATCTGTGGCAAATGTGAGTAATTTGAACAGTTAGTAAAGTTCAGAGAATTTGGTTTATAGTGGACGTGGTCATCAAAATATAATTTCATAATTTCTAGCATATCGACAGCAAACAGCATGTCATGAGCATATGTTGACACATTCGGACCCGAAACCCTTTAAGTGTAATATTTGTGAGAAAGGTATGAAAAGTATACTTTATGCATAGCAAAAATTTACGCATTCTATTTTAAGCAGGTTTTACACAACGCTCAAGCCTACGTTTACACTACCGTTTGCACACTGGGAACAAAGCATTCCGATGCGAACTCTGCGGGCAGAATTTCGCACAAAAGGTTCAACTCGAAATGCATGAAATGACGCATATAGAAACGTACTCGGGATATCAATGCGATATATGCAAGAAAAAATTCCGCTTGCTTCATCAGTTATCCTCCCACATCAGCCTACTGCACTCTGCAACAGGTGTGGGTAAAAGTGTGAGCGGCCATTATATATGTCAGCAATGCAGTTCTGCTTTTACAAATCAGGCCTACCTGCAAGCTCACGTTGAAGCTGCACACATGAATAAGCGACAACATAGTTGTGTTTATTGCAGTAAGTCATTTTTGCTAGCGGCTCATTTAAAGGCGCATCTGGAGACACATAACACGCATAGTAAGGAGTGTAATATAGTCTTAATAGTAATTTTTTAATATATTTATGTCTACTTTCTATTGGATTTGTAATAGTTTACAAGGCTTTTAAATGCCAATATTGTGATACATGCTGTAAGAGCAAACAAGCTCTTGTTCTTCACGAGGACCTACACAGAGCTACTGAGCAACTTAAATGAAGTTCTTGCGAGCAATCACTTTGATATTGCACAGCTTTGGGATGTAAGTTTCCTTAAGACACAAGACATTATCAGTCTGATTATTTTTTTTTTTCTAGAAACTATGGAAAATATCTCATATGGGAAACCAAATTAATCCTACCTACGGAAAGGGTCAAATGGACTATATAAAATTCATTAATATATTAAATACATACGATAATAATTACATTTTAATTATTGCATTTCATATTTTAACGGTACAGTGGTCTTTTTGCGCTAATATTTAATAGTCGATTCCAAGAAGTATTTGTTAAACTTCTTCCAACCAAAGCGCTTCTTCGGATCCTTTTTGCTATATGCTGGGGCCAGGTTCGGCATCAAGCCCGCCTTTTGCGCCATAGTTACTAACGTACCTATGCGCTTTTGTTGACGGTAACAAAGTCCTGTGATACGTTTCGGCAGCATACAACCATCTGAGCGCACATACTGTGAAAGGATTAGCACATCGGTATGTTTAATATCAAGACCTAAAGTACACTCTGGGCAAAATTTCGGCTGGCGGGCTTCATTCAGCATCTTGTGTGAACGAGGTGATGTAACATTCACTGCCTCTATTATCACAGAATCTTTCTCTCTCTTCTCAACAACTGTAGAGGACAAGAGAACTCCATGTTACGAAGGTTCCATTCCATTTAAACATTTTTTCTTACTTTCTTTTATTAGCCGCTGTGAAGTTGTGGAAATGCTTCGATTAAATAAACCAAATCGCAACATTGTATTCTCTGCATAAAAAAGCAAGGAATTCATCATGAATACTTTTAGTAATCACATTTATTTACTTTGCAAACTCTCATTAATTATCACTTTCAAAAGGCCCTGCACAAACTTATCACGCAAACCGGCAAAAAAACTCGCGGCAACGCATGTTACCCCTACATGACATGACATAGCAATTATGACTATCATTCATGTAATATTTAGGCTCGTTTTTTTATGATCTATCTCGATATTCGACGAACTGACAGATCGCCGATCTAATCGACATAGTATAATAAGCACAGTAGGCTTATCGCAGAAAGGATCTCCTTCTTTTCCTTCACTCTTTAATAATACGCATACTTCGTGTGTCATTCACAGGAAAAAAATTCACAGTATAAAATTCGAGATAAATTTTTTATATTTTCTTTTGTATAGTAACAAATTTGAATTTGACAGCTTTAGTTCATATATTTGTTCCCTCTCTATTATAGTATGATTATCGAGATTTCTATCCCGATCATGGCAAATTTTTCAAAATTCCAAAAGCCAACCTCCATAAAAAGTGAAAATTTTTTATTGGCGTCTGTAATAAAATTGGATTATTTTCGATTATGATTTTCATTAAGCATTCCAGTGCGTTTTAAATCAATCTATACTAATATATAAAAGTGATTGTGTGTCTGTCTGTTCCCTTTTCACGGCTAAACCGCTGGACCGATCTCGACAAAATTTGGTATGGTCATATTTTGAGGCCTGCCGATGGACATAGGCTACCTATTTTTTTTAAATTCCACCCATAAATGGGCGTGGCGAATTTCTCGGACTGTTTAGGGCTCAGCCGCTGGACCGATTTGGACAAAATTTGGTATAGTCATATTTTAAAGCCTGCCGATGGACATAGGCTACCTATTTTTTTTAAATTCCACCCGTAAATGGGCGTGGCAAATTTCTCGGACCGTTCAGGGCTAAGCCGCTGGACCGATTTGGACAAAATTTGGTATGGTCATATTTTAAGGCCTGTCGATTAACATAGGCTACCTATTTTTTAAGTTCCACCCATAAATGGTCTAAATGGGCGTGGCAAATTGCTCAGACTGTTTAGGGCTCAGGCGCTGGACCGATTTCGACAAAATTTGGTATGGTCATATTTTGAGGCCTGCCGATGGACATAGGCTACCTATTTTTTTTTAATTCCACCAATAAAAGGGCGTGGTAAATTTCTCGGACCGCTCAGGGCTAAGCCGCCAAAATTTGGTATGGTCATATTTTAGGCCTGCACGCGGACGAAGTCGCGAATACCAGCTAGTAATTAATAAAAGTGAACCTTTGTACATGAATACATTTTCCGAAAACATTATTTCGTTGTTAGATTGTGCAGACACCCGCAGGTTACTTTTTCTCTAACAGCTGTTTTCTACAAAGAATAAGTTATTTAGGATTTAGGGACGTCTGAATATTAAAAAAGGTATAAAGTTCTTAAACTACTCATAACTACAAATTTGTATATGTATACCGATTGTAAATAGAATCACAACATTCTAAAATTTGTAAAAATACCAGAATTATTAATAATATATACCCGTTGGTTAAAGTCAAGCAAGCATTCACAATTTCGATGAATAGGCAACAAATGAGACAAATCTGTGTGGACACAACAAATCCTGTCACATCAACAACAACCGAAAAATTAAAACTCATTTCAATTTATTACGAATTTATCAATCCTCTTGCTACGAAGTGAGCGCATTTTAACGAACGAATAGCGCAATAAATATATTTCGCAATATATATGAAATATATGAAAAAACCACGCAATTCACGCAAACCCGGGCGCAATCTAAAAAGTGGAAATTGCGTAATTTGCGTCATTTTGTACAACGCTGGGTGTGCTACAATTTGTGAGATTTTCTGAAGGTGGCAACAATACTTGCTTTATGGCTGGCTCTTTCCTACTTATAAGCATTTTATTGAAAACAGCACATCTTTACACTTGTACCTGTCTCGGTTGCTCTCAGCTACGCTTGTGTTTTATAAACGTCATCAAATCACTGAAAAACTTTCAGATTTTATCAGCGATCTTAAAAATTTTTTTGTGAATTTTCATTTCCCGTTCTACTTTGCACAAGTGGAGTGTGTTTATACCAAGGTGGTAAAGTTAAATTATATTTCTCGGCCAAGCTAAATTTTTTTTTGTTTTACTCGTAAGTACAAATATTGTCATTTTCCAATTTTTAAGGCTTATTAAATATTATTAAAAACCATTGGTAAGGTTCGATTATAAATTTCTTTTGAACGTCTCGAGAAAATGGCCGCCATATATCAAATTGGCACGGATTTGTACCTACAAAAACTTCACAATTAGAGGTTTAAATTTTCTCTTATGTGCTTAATACAATTTCGTTAGATTTTTGCTTGTCAAATACAATAATGTGTGTATTTTCAAAACGTTTTTACTTATCGGTACTATTGAATTCTCAGATCGCACGCCATGTGCTATGGAACTTAGCAGCCATTGAAGCTTTTGTGAAAGTTAACTGTTTCGATTCTTATTCTTACAATTGAATTAACAATATTAGCCGAAACACATGACAGAAATAGCATCTACAATAATTTCTGTAAAAAACCGTTGCTAGTCGTCTTTCTCCTTCACCGACCAATTATTTTTATGAGCCGCCATTTTCTGCTGTCTTTGAGGCAACATTCTAGTTTCACCGTAGTTAGTCGGTCGAGTCACATTTTTTGAATTTGTACTAGATTGACTTCGAATTGCGATAGCATGATTTTTATTATAATACTATATGTACATACATATATAAAGATATATATAATACACTTTCAAGTATATGTTTCAAATTCTACATTCATTACTATATATATACATATATATGTATGTATAAAAATTGTTAAATATCCAATTTACTGAAGAAGTAGATAATTGTAATCAACAGATTGCAACCGTGTGGAATAAATAGCAATAATATGGTGCGACGCTGCCCGCTATGTATGTATGTATATTTTTTTTATATAAAATCGAAAATGAGGTCGTCATTGACATCCGCTTCTATTTTAAAGCAATTTTACTTCCTGTAAGTGGGTATTAGGCGCTATTTGGTATGTTAAAATGTTAATATTTCCAATTTACTGGCATGCGTATGCTATAGTATATATCTATACTATATGTAGCCACATTTATGTACATGCATACATATTTTTACAATTTTTGAGGCGGTATTCTTAAATAATTATATAACTCACATATATATCTACTTATTTTAGAATATATTTATGTACATACATATATAATTTTTAGCATACTTTGCTTTCTCTTTTGCTAAAACCTAGTAGCTTTATAAGATTTCATTGTGCCATTGAATTTGCGTTGTGTATTAAATTTAAGAAAAACTTCATGCGGATGTAAATCGTCCCTCTACGATGGCAATCTTGCATTTAACTATTACATTTCGATACTCTACATTCGAATCTTGTTCTAGTTTGACTGGAACTCACGATTACAGAAGTGAAATACGGTCCGAATACTGTCCACTGAATTCAACTATTGAAATTAATGCCATAAATGGTATTCGCGCTTCGGACAGAGCAAAGTTTACGCACATTTGTTTCCTAATTCCTCCTCCAACAACATACATTCATACATAAATTTTATAATTTCGTACATTAGAGAGAATTTAGTATGTAAAATGAGCCAGTGCGAAGTTTGATGTTCACGATTGATGCACGTAACAAGTTTAGCTTCGACTCGCCATATTCGATTATTTATTTATTTGTTTATTCACTGAGCAGCAGTCATCCGACTTCATCGAATGTGTAGCTAATATTTGTTTAATTTATCACCATGGTATGTAAGTTTGCGTGAATGTGGATCGTTATATAAAAAATTTCTTTCGTGGAAATATAAAAAATCATGAGATTTTGAAGAAACTGAAAATGAAACAAATACTTCTATTATATTCCATAGAAAAACAGTCTGGAATTATCTACTGATTTTTGCTTATCGTTTTGCGTTATATAAATATTTTGAACAATAAAATTTATATATTCTTCACAATTTAGAACGTTATCAACGCCTTATTCTAATAACTACAAGTAATATTAAATGGCGAATAAAAATATATTCCATGTTTTATTTTAGCAATTTATTGTATGAGTCAAAAAACTGAAAGACCAGTACTATCAGGTCAGCGCATCAAGACCAGAAAAAGAGGTATTGCACATCATCGTCATCGATTTGTAGAGTATTATTTTCATAGTCGCATTACAGATGAAAGAGAGAAATATGACCCAACGGGATTCCGTGATGCGGTCATTGCTGGTCTCGAAAAAACAGAAGGCGACTTGGAACAAATCTCTAAATATCTAGATAACGCTGGTAACAAACTAGATTATCGTCGGTACGGCGAGGTTCTTTTTGACATATTAATAGCTGGTGGCCTCTTAGGTGAGAGTTGATGCTAAACTTTAACTAATAATTGTTTAATAATTAACAAATTTACATTTGATTGTAGTTCCCGGAGGATCAATTTCTCAAGATGGCGAGAAGCCACGTACAAACTACTGTATATTCGAAGCAGCCGAAGATATGGAATCAATGCGCAACCACGAGCAGGTGAGCTTACAATAATATGCTATGCATTTGCATACTGTTAGAGCTGATTGCTTGTCAAATTTTATTTGATTTATACAACAACCGGTGTCAAATGTATGCTACATCAAACGTGCTACTTTACTTGTCTTTGTTTGCTTGCTAATATGTCGCAAATTAAGGATTTCTTATAGCGCAACAAAAAATATATCAAGCCACGAAAGGAGGATTTCCTCTTCGATTCTGGTTTAAATTAAATTAAAACTTTAATTTATTTAAAGGTATTCGTCAAGCTCATGCGTCGATATAAGTACTTGGAGAAGATGTTCGAGGAGGAAATGAAAAAAGTGCTGGTTTTCATCAAGGGTTTCACTCCAAGCGAACGTACCAAACTAGCGCGTATGACTGCTCTTTGGATAGGTAAGACTGATCACTATTTGTCCACGAAGCAAGAGTCCTTTTATAACCAACCTTCCAAATTTGGTTTTCGCAATTTATTATCCTTTTTGGAAGACAATTTAATGGTTGGAAGAAAAATGCTTTTGGTGTACTGACTTTTGAATTAAATGTAAGATTTAAAAGTCACCAAACCTCATACATATATATATATAATAAATTAAAGAAATTCATGAATATTTCAAGTTCATGTATATGTTTGATATAAATGAATTGTTATTAATTTCCTTGCAGTAAACGGCTCGGTACCTCCAAGTGTTTTATTGGTTCTGAACAATGAGCATCTTATTAAGGACGGCATCGCTCTTGAGTTTCTCGTCGAGCTGTTCATAACCTTCAAGCAAGAAAAAGGCATTGCATATCTGGTTCAAGCGCTTAAGAAAGGTGGAATTGAAAGCAAGTAAGCAGGTGGTTTGTTTATGCATTATAATTATATTGCATTCACATTTCATGTTCGGCTTTGTTTTATTTAATATCAATTGACGACGTTTTCGAATGCTAAAACAAATAAAGTGGTTGGGTGTCCATACTCTTCTCATAGATTTAAATGGCCAATAACCTAACTCTAACATTCTTTCATTCATCCACTATAATATAGGCAGTTGCTATTGAGAGTTTCAGGTAGAAATGAATACAATTCTATTTATTTCTTTAATTAACTCTCAAAGAAAAAATCATTTTCATTTTTATTATGTCTGCAAATGATGCGATTTATTTGTGTTTACATAAAAATGTAAATAAAAGAAAGCTAATATTAATAGTATGCAATAAGTAAATGTTCAATAAATTCCTTTATCATCATTAACGAATTATTTATTGAATCTCTTCAGGCTTATGGATTTTTTCCCACCGAACAAACGTACTGAAGAATACTTTAAACAAGTTTTTCTAGATAAGGAACTCAATGAAATTATTAAACTGCACAAAGCTCAAGCCAGCCAAGAGGCTAAACGTGAGCTTCAACAAACCCTACTTGACGATATTAATGACGAGAAACTGCATCCTGAGATTACAGCTGATATTAAAGAGTTTGCATTAAAATCAAACATTCCCGATCACGAAGTTATTTCCATTGTAAGTCGATTAATAATTTAATGTTGGAAGAATATTGATATGAATTTCTTTTAGATATGGGCAACTGTTATGTCACTCGGCGAATGGAATAAAAAAGAAGAACTCGTCACCGACCAAGCAGTTCGGCACTTGAAAGCATATTGTCCACTTTTGCAGGCATTTGCATCCACCGACCGCTCTGAGTTAGCGTTGATATTAAAAGTGCAGGAATTCTGCTATGAAAACATGAATTTTATGAAGGCTTTTCAAAAAATCATACTATTATTTTACAAAAGTAAGATGAATGTTTATTAATCCTTTTTCAATCAAGCTCATTCATTTAACTTGTTTTATTTTTAGCTGAAGTTCTTTCTGAAGAAACCATTCTTAGATGGTACAAGGATGCACATTCCACCAAAGGAAAAATGCACTTCCTTGAGCAGATGAAGAAGTTCGTAGAGTGGCTCCAGTCTGCGGAAGAAGGTAACAATCAATTTGAATTATTACTATAATTCAATCCAACAGTTAGTCCTTAAGACGTACTAAAATGTTGGGGCAATTTTTGAGAATAATTTTGATAATTTTGTCACTTTTATTGTACTAAAATTGCTAGAGTAAGATAGTTTTTGCTTGCCTCACTATCCGCAATTCTCATGGATTTTTAAGGCCAATGAAAACTACTACAAATTGATACAAATTATTCGCATTCATTATGCAAGAATTTGGTGGTCGATGTGACATCAATGTTGCCACATAATAATGCAAGAAAAATTGAATTGATTTGGGTGTCCATTTATCTTTCATAGATTAATCTGGCCAATAAACAATTTGACAAATTTAGAAATATTGTAAACTGTAGAGAAAATTTTCTAACTATCAATTTTGTCGTATGAAATTAACTATTAAATATTTTGGATTTGTTATTTCAGAATCGGAATCCGATGACGAGCAGAAGCCGCAAATTATTGATGATTGAAACTAATTCATTCTGGCATTGATAGTACTCACTCATATACACACACAGACACAGACACAGACCTCCCCTGACAAACAGTTAATTGTAATCAAGTAATATAATATATTGAAAATAGTAATTGTGAGCATACCACGCTGCTACGTATCCATAACAAAGTAGGTGTACAATTCCGGTATCTATAAAAAATAAATTTAAAGTTCAAGAAAAATTAAGAAATGTATTATGAATAAATTTTATTGACACCGATGGACGAAATTATGTGTTTATAAAAATGTATCGATAAATTGATTTGACCAATTTGTAATTACCAAACTAAATTTTATAATTGTATGTATTATTATGAAAGCGATTATAAATCAATGATTACAACAAGCGAAAAAAATTAAACTAAAAATAAAAAGCAAGGAACAAATACAATTAACATGGAAAACGTATTTTATTTGGAATTATATACATATATATTCAAGATTCCTAGCTGCAAAGCTCAATCACTTTCTTACAGGAAACCAATTGAAAGAAAGGCAAATGAAATATTTTATTTCTGTTTCACTGAACCTGCCCAATAAAGGTAACTGATTTCCTCCTTCTCACGCAGTCTCCTAAAAAATTTTCACTGAAAATTATTGCTATTTTATGCTAGAGGAATGCTGAAAGAGACCGAATAAGTGAGATACACTTACCTTGAAATACTTTTATAATCATGGGAATTAGGAATTGATCGTTATCATGATCACCAATGAAAGAAGAAACTATGCTTACCCTCAAAAATTTGAAATATGAAAAAATAGCAAAATATGGAAATTGTTAACCTAAATTGCTAAACTTGGCAGCATTCATTTTGAGAATTCTGACAGAATCATTCAAATAAAAATAGCAAAAACATCATTTACCAAATCACAGAGTTTTCGTAGGATTTGTGATGCTCTCATGGAAAGTACTTTATATGCTGTTTTTTAAAAATGAGTAATTGTCATGTTATTTATGAGATGAGATTATATATATCATTAGATTTTACTATCTATGCCCACTTTTTTCTTGTATGAGAGTAATGATTTATCATTGTATAAGTTCAGAGCTGCGACTGCTGCTTCAAAATATCAATTTGAATTAAATATTAATCATTATTGTTGTTAATAATGAGTTCCTGCAGATTTATTTGCGAGAAATTTAAGGATTCAAGTGTAAAGCTTGGCGCTGTTAAGTGCACATTTTTGGCATACCTATTTCTAGCCACAATTTTTGAAATGCAATCCTGTGGTAGAGCAGTTTGCATACACGGATAGATTAAGGCAAAATTCCAGTCTTGAAGTAGCGAATGGATATTTTTGTATTGGGAGATAAAAATTGTTTTTATTGTTATAAGGACCAATATTAGACGACCAATTATTCCATATTGAAAGGAGCATTAGTGAAAATTAGAAATCTATGACGAAAAGAATTGTAATTTATGGTATGTGTAGAGAGAAATCAATTTTCAATAATTTTCGGT
Source organism: Thecophora atra (assembly GCA_937620795.1). Taxonomy (NCBI): domain Eukaryota; kingdom Metazoa; phylum Arthropoda; class Insecta; order Diptera; family Conopidae; genus Thecophora; species Thecophora atra. Next base: position 37,923,377 of record OW569401.1, read on the forward strand.
GCTGAACATCCCTTCCACTATACCAAGTGTTTGAACACAGTTCTGTAAATTTGTATATTGTGACGATATAATGTGAAATGATCTAACGCCATTATTTTCTGTTTGTGCTTTTTTTCATAGTAATTACGTAGGTACATTCAACAAAACCACTATGTCATTAAAATAATTTTATGAACTAAATTAAGTATGGAAATTAATGAATTTTTACGTTGCAGCCCTGGAATCGGCTACGTTTAAGGGACTGCCAAAATTTGACAGTTGCTAAAATTCAGCACGAATAAATTTTGTTATTCTGTATTCGTGAATTATTTTCCCATGAAAAGATATTGTTTTCATTTTAATTTTCAGCAAATTTAAATTAGTGCAATAGCCATTGCTGTAGCTTTTGGCAAAATGGAACGGTTTGCTTTTAAAATTGATAAAACTATTAAAGCAAATTTATATAAAATATGCCGTCTCTGTGGCATTGACAATCCAGAAAAGGTTAATATCTTGGGTGACTGCCATACGACTGAAAATGTAAACGATGGTGAGCCAGAACTTTGGCGAAAAGTTCAAGCTTGTATAGGTTTTACCGTGAGTATTTATATTGCATCTGCAGCAAATAATTTTCACATCAAAGTATGAATTGTAGATATTACAAGATGATAAGATGCCACAAACAATGTGCACCTTGTGTGTGGATAAAGTTAATGATTTCTTCGAATTTCGAGAAATGTGTTTCGCCACAAATTCACAAACAAGAAAGCTACTTGGTCTCAAAGAGGAGCAGAAACCGCAGCTACTGCCAGTAGCAAGCAATACGTTTAACGATTTTGACACTAAGCAAGTACTTCCATCTACATTGGGCAGGCGAAAAGAAATATTCAGTAAGGGGAAACGGAAACGAAAATCGGAAGACGTAGCTGCAAAATTGCCCATTGCAGCAAATCTCGATGAAATCAAGGAAGAAAAAGCTACCTTTACGCCGGTTGGAACTCCACTTCGGAAAAAGTCCAAACTTTTATATATTACAAACATAGCGAGCAATAAAGTTTTAACCAGCGTTTCTGATTTGCAAAAGAAATCAAAAGCCCTGACGTCTTCACAAAGGAAAACTTTTGATCAAGTGGAAAAATATCTGAAGCCAAAGGAGGAAATGTAATGGATACAATAATGAACATACATATATTTTCAGTACTTCTTTAATTCATATATTTCTTTACTTATATCGTTTAATTAGCAAAAACGAACTGACCCAAAGATCAATAGAAGGCGATATGGTACCATCAAACACAATAGCCTCAACGGTGACAAAAGCTACTACTGGTAAATTGAAGAATACCTGCAATATATGTGATCAACGTTTCATCAACAAGTCGCAGCTTGAAAGACATCAATATATCACGCACATACCGAATGTGCCGAAATATGTTTGCACTGCATGTAATGAAACTATTAAAAAGTATAATGAAATTAAGAATCATCAGCTGTGGCATAAGCTATCGAAAACTCCTTTTGTATGTGGGCTTTGCGGTGCGAAACTGCATACTACTTATGCGTATTCTAGGTAAGTAATGAGAACCATCAGCATAAAAAAGAAACTCTTTCATTAAATCGTAATATCAAAATTTTTTCCGTTCCCATTATATAGACATCTACATCTACACACAACGAATGTAGCTGTCGAAATGCTGATACTCGACAGACAGTGCCCACAATGTCAAAAATCATTTGCCACCAATTATCTTTACAATACACATCCATGTTCGCTGGCAACGAAAATATGTGCCGGGTGTAATTGCTATCAGAAGGACGAGAATGAATATATGATGCATGCACCATATTGTCCTAAAATATACCTCACCTATTCGAAGCATATTTCATCTTCCTCCATCGCAGAAGATTCGTGTATACAAATTAAAAATGAAAATGAAGTCGAAGCAGAGCAGGCGGCAGGGGTTGCGTTTGGACAGAATCCTGATACTTCGCTCAATATGAGCCACAATCTGGCCTTTACACGCCTTGCTGCTCCCATGTTGATGCAATCCAATCAATGTGTCCTAATACCTGGCCTCCAATTGTTTCCGAGTAACGATACATCACCGTTTCTCACAACATCGAATGCAAAATTAAAGAAGCCTAACAAAAAGAGCGATTCTCGCAAGGAGATGAAACGTGTGGGAGAGTTGCTAAAGTCTACAATGGATACACTTGTGAGCATTAAACATGAGCCGGAAATTCACATGGATACATCAGAAGCAATGCCGCAGCCAACGACTGCTGATGGGGCTGTTGCAATTAACGAGAATGCTCCGTCGTTGCCATTAGATGACTTCCACGATGACTCCAGCGAAGATAATAATAATTTCGACCCATCGATGTTAGCCAGCGTTATAATTAAAGAAGAGCGAATAGATGATTCCGAGAATTGCGCACTAAACTCATTCAATCTCGATACCAGTCGCATTAAGCAGGAAGCAGGAGCAGTTGATCCGAATAAGATCCCGGTTCTAAAACTGAAAATCACCAAGGAACATGGAATGCTTAACTCTTCACTTGTCGAAGAGGAAGATCTTTTAAGGAGTGATAAGAAGAGAAAGAAGAAGAAGAGGAAGGAAGGAGTATTTAAGGAGATGGTAAGTTGTTTATTTATTTATTTAAAAACTCAATACGACCTACAAAAAAAGACCTCTTTTTCAAATCAAACTACGCAAAATCACGCTTGATCTACACTTTAAATTGTTTCCTTTTCACAGTTGAATGATGAACAGAATTCAAGCGTGTATGAAGATGCCTCGATGTTAATGCCTCAACCTGGCATCATACACATCAAACAGGAACGTTTGGATAATGAAGAAGCAGCTATTATCGAAAGAAATCAATATCGTAAGGAGGGTCATTTCAATACTGATGATGATGATGGTGGTGGCAGATTGCTAATGACTACGATACCGAACAATTTGGACTTGAAAATTTCGTGTGTTTCCAGTGGAGTTGAGTTCAGTGATGATACCTTCACTCATTCTGCTACGAAGGACGATTCCGAATCCTTTGGCTGCAATCAAGTACAGCAGCAGGAGGATGTCAAGCCTTGCCGCGAAGATTTGGATCGCTTGTTGCAGATAACGCACGTCAGTGGAGGAGTGGAAATATCACAAGGGGGAATTTTCGACTCACATCAGGGCACAGAAGTTCCTGTTCAGGGAGTTATTTCAGAGAAATCACCTACTGTCGAATCATTGTTACTGTCGAATAATGTTGAATCGCCGACGAGTATTTGTAGCACTGAAGCGCCTTTAATTTCTCTACCCAAAATCGTTGCCATAAGCAGTGGCAAAGATGTGGCTGAAACTTTTCCACTTTCCTACCCTGAGCAAGACGTGGTTGTTAAAACGGAACGTTTTGATATAGGCTACGGTGATGCTTCGCCGCAAGCAAACGAGAACCAGATTTCAGCATCGAACTCTGCTGAACTTAATGATAACAGTCGCTTTAATAACACACGGTACCTCGCATCAAGTGACCAGCAAACCGAGGAGCAAGAGTATATTTCGAAAATTAATTTCAACAATTTAATGATTAAGAAGGAGAAAGACATCGAAGTGTCTGAGGTTGAATTAAGTGAATCCTTCGCCTACGCAGACATGATGTCGAATGGGCTAAACTCGTCAAAACAGGAAATAAGCCAACAGAAAGGAAAACATCCGCTCAGCAGAGCTGATGATGCTGATGGTACACAAGATCTTGGCACCTTTAGTGAAGATGATGACGACGATGGAGAGGAAGAAGAGGATGAAGAGTTGGAAGTACGCGAATATCGTGAAATGGAAATGCCGCCATTGTTGACGGACGATGTTACAGTCGGAGAAGCAGGTAGCCTAGAGAATTTTGTCGAAGGTGAAAATAAGGTCGATAAGCAATTAATTACAAAGCCCTTTTCGGCGGCGAACATTATTAATGAGACTGAAAGCTTATTTAATTCAGGTGTGGATGATGATGATGTGAATGATTCTGCATATGATCAAAATGCTAAAACTGTAGTCCACAAGCGGGCTTCACCAACCACGGCCGATGTATTAAATACGGAATGCATAAACGGTTCAATAACACAAACCGCCGACGTAGAGTTGAAAGCTGTACCATTTCATTCGCCAACAGGCGCTACGACTTCCTTCAACGAGCTTGCAGAAATAAATCCGAATGCGGCGTCAGTTGAATTAAATACAAATCAGATTGTAGAATTCAATTCGTCCGAGGAAACTGAAAATCAGCTAAACCACGAGATATCAGTTGAACAGCAAGTCGTGCCACTCTTTTGTTTAGAAGGTAACAACGATGATGCATCTTCTGCAGCATCGTCGTCATCATTTCCCCCAGACTCAATGAGATTTCGTTACCTCGATTCACCAGCTTCATCATTCGATATAAACAATCGTTTGTCAGAAGAACCTTCAAACTCCACATCAAACCTTGCTGAAGCTCTGCCTAAATTAAATGAAGAGACTGAAAATCTGATTAATGAGAACAACGCTGCTTTCGGTAGATTACAACAAAATAATCTGTTGGTCCAGGCACCATCGATATTGCTTGCCGATTGCCATAATGACTCCAATATGTTTCGCAACGATAACAGCAATATTAATGAAATTGCTGAAAACAACAATAATGCCAACATTGAGCGTGAGCTACAAGCTGACAGTTCGAGTCTGAGTGCGATTACAATTGAAGCAGGCCGTGTAGAAGATGTTGAAGTAAATGACCAGGCGCAAGAGGAGGCAGAACAGCAGCTGCATGGTATAACTTAGATTATATTTCAAATTAACTAGGCCGACTAGCTAGCCCAAAAAGCCAGTAGGTTTTTTATTAAAGCTCTAAATAATTACTATTGTGAGCTAATTCGAAGTTTTTTTGTTAAATGATAAAACAAAGAAATTTATATTCTTTTTATTATCATATTTGAAGTATGTAATCGTAATCGGATTAATTTAATATAGGAGTTTAATTTAAATAAGCGTTTCGTCTAGAGTATCAATCCCAAAAACTTTGTTTAATTTTGTGATCGCTAGAAGTGTGCCGAGGTTCAATAATAATAATAATAGTGCAGTAATTCACAGAAAACTTACTATATTATGTTAAAAATTAAATTAATTAATTATGCTTTATGGATAAACATTCTCTTTCAAACAAAATTAATATAATTATTATTAAAATATTGAAATGTAGAACACTTCTTGATTCATATACAAATGTATGTTAGCTTTTGTTGAACGGAATTTCTTAAAATTTCAATTTTAAGTTACTTGAATGCTTTGAATTGTGAACTTTACTTGAGCTAAGTTTTTATTTGGATACCAATGCGAACATAATGAAAACCGAAATCATTTCAAGACATTTCAACTAGAGTTAATAACATTTAATAATTTGTTAAATGAACAAGTTATAGAATACGTACATACAAATATGTATATCAACAAAATAAAATTATGTCTAATTTAATGATATTTGTCTACTTTATTTATATCAGTAATTTTACAATTTTAGTTTAATAAAACATTAGCTTGATTAATATACATACATAACTAAAAAAATACACATTATATGTTAAACATTGTATGTATCATTACGTATAATTTTTGCACAGATTTCCAACAATTTCTTATGCAAAAGAGATTTTAGTTTAGTTTATATTTTTAGGACATTGGATTTCTTCACTTTTAGAATTAGATTAGATTTAATTATTTGTTACAGTTTAACAAATATATGTGTGTATTCATATATTTATTATTCATCTATATACAATAAAATGTATAGATTGAAATAAAACATAAAATAAAATCATACTAAAGCAAGTTTTCAAATGACATACCATTTAAAAAAATACATAATTAATCCATATAAAAAGAAGCGGAGACAAAAAGAATAATAGACACGAGGTTCGAAAAGGAGCTAATATTGGTTGGCAAAGTGACATAAATAGATTTCATTAAGTATTTAATTTTCACAAAAATTTTATGAAAGAATTTTCTGAAAACTGTTTATACTCAATGGCTTCAGGTTGTTTTTTTTTATTATTTCAGGGTTTAAATTTGGTTTTAATATTTTTCGAGGAGTTCAGCAGATATATAGACGTTGGATCACGAATATTTAAACAATTTTCTTACGCCTTTATTATTCTGCGAACAGAACACTTGTGATTTAAATGACCAAATAACGTGGACTCGTTTACATTAGTTCATTTCTATGAATATTAGATGTAATTGTACATGCTTTTGTATTAGTAGAGTTTTAAGAAAATAGAGATATATATTTGCATATAAATATATATGCGTTGGAACAAGTCAGAGCCAAAATTTTATATTGGTTATTAATTTCGTTTTAACAGTAGGTATGACTTAACTATGATGCAAATTATTATTCTCTGATTCTTCGGTTCTCTGTTTATAATTTACTATGTAATTACATTGTTTCTACAAACATTTTCAATTAAACATGTTATATAATTTAACGATCTCAGTTTTTGCTGCATTTGGCACTTTTAATTTTCTTTTATATAAATATATAAATTATTGAATTGAAAGAAGTTTTGATCAATGATTAATTAATAGTTATTATCTAATTGGTTCTTTAGTTAGGTTATATTTTTTAATTCAATTTATTAAAATTGACCGACAATATATGTATATGTTACGAAGAATTTATTTTATTATATCAAGTTATTTGCTATCATAAATAAAGGTTATTTCTTACTTTTCCCTTAATTATATTTAGAAATATTTAATTAAAAACACAAATTTACTTTAAATATTCATTTTGCATATGCATATGTACATATAAATAGGTGTTTATATATTGTAATAGAATAAAGAATTAATGACTAGAAAGGCTTGGAAGATGCGAACTCCAGCTCTTGATTAAAAGGAATCTCTACTCTTGTATCAGCGATAGAGGTTTCCAAACGTTAAATAATCATTACTCCGAATGTGCTTTAGGTGCATACTTGCCGGTTTTATGCCCATTAATAACATTGTAATCATTTCTCCATGGAAACACTCGAGGGCGAACGTATTGTCTGATTCAAGTAACTAAAAATTCACACTAACCTCAAAAAATCTGCAGATGAGTTTTATTGTTGTAAGTTTTCTTGACAAACCAAAATATTTTTTAATAAGATTTAAAAACATTTACAGTATGTTTACTTGCTTCCTCCAGCTTCGCTGCAAACGGTAAATTTACACAGTTAGCCATTTTAGAAGAGCTTGATTAATATGCCAGGTAGCATGCTTATATTCTTCGATAGTATTGTGGTATTTTTCAAAAGATACTCTTTCAATCATTATCGTCATCAGCACAAAATTAAAAGTCGAAAAGTATTGAATATAGAGAATGAAAATCTGAAAATTTGCGTATTGCTTTTAGTTTTACACTTAGCGACTAAATAAGAATGAATAAAATTTATTATTAGTTTGGTATCACTGGCTTAAAAAGCATAACGTATAAGAATGCTCAATTGAATTTGTTTAATTTTAAAATCATAAATAAACCAAATCGATTAGTTTGTAAAACAACAAAAAATACATAGATTAAGTATTTCTCCTTCTTGTTGTTATAGTTTTTTGTTTGCCTTAAGTGTTATCATGGGAATTGCAATTAGTCATCCCATTCGTCATCGTTGCCGGACGATTCGCTTTCATCATCGGAGGACTGTATTACGCGGCCGCGTTCTTGTAAAGCGCGACGCAGCGCGTCTGCTAACGCATCAGTGCCACCGCCACTACCATCGCTTACACGATTGGCCGCCAGTTCGCGTGTCTGAGCCGGTCTTAGTTCAATGCCCATGCGTATTTCGGTCATTAGATCATTGCGCGAATCGCCGCTGCTCGTGCTAAGGGAAGCTGGATCCACTTTCTAAAAAGAGAAGCGAAGCTTATAGAAAGCAACACACCATTTCCTTTTCTTCTCGTTCCTTACCCTCAGAGTGGTTCCCTTGCGTATGCTTTCCATTAGAGCGTTCCGTGTGTCTGGTATCACCGCCAGACTCGATGACGCTTTGGTCGCTTGACTTGTTGCTGAAGGTGTTGTTGTGATGAGAGGTACTTCGACGGCGACTGGCATCGGTGGCGGTGGTGGTGGTGGAGCAGTTGACGCCACTGGTGGTGGTGGTGGCGGCGGCGGTGGTGGTGGCTATACATTGAATGCGTAAACGAATGGTCTTATTAAAGAGACGCTGAAAATAAACACAAACACAAAACTTACCACTGCTGGGGCACTCAACACGTTCGGCTGATGTGTGGCTGTGATGGGTGGTTGCCTTGAAGGAGGCGGAGGAGCACGGGCGACACCAGGGACAGTAGTTGGCACTGGCGGCGGCGGTTGTCTTGCTGGAGGCGGCGGCGGCGCAGATCGAAGACTAGTAACCGCACCGTTCGAAGTCTGAAAACGTATCACGTATGTGTATTTATATTGAAAGAGATTTAAATAAATATTTGCATTATTATTTGTTAGCCTTTCGCTTACATGTTGATGGCGACTTGGCACCGGTGGCGGCTGTGTCGGTGCTGTTTGTTGCGCTGACGTTGTTGGTGTTGTTGCTGATTCAGTGGGACTGTCCACGTGCTCAGACTTAACCGAAGCCAATACATTGTTGCTTTGTATGAAATCGTAAATGAATGCACGTGTATCACGATCGTTCAATTCGTTTTCCGAAACACCTGCCTTGGCAAAGAACGTCGTCAACACTTCGTCATTTTCATTGCCCGCCAAATCGAAGCCTTTATTTGCATCCCAACCAACATGACTGAGATGGACGAAATTCGTGGGTGTGCTTATATCAGCTTTGGTGACTTTTCGCTTTTTGTCCTTGTTCGACGAAAGATGACCAAAACTAGAAACAAGAAAACTTTTCGAAGTGACGGGAGGCATGGGAGCAGTTGCTGAGGTTAAAGTAATCGAGCCAATCTTCGGATGATTACGCAGCTGAACTCGAGCATCAACAGTGCTTGCAGCAGAGTTGCTGGTTACTGTAGATTGCGCAGTAAAGGGAACTTTCATAACCGACTCTTTGAACATCGGTTGTGGAATATTTGGCGCAATTTGTGATTTGGGACGACTGCGTTTATCTATGGCCGCCAGTAAAGAATTAAACAGAAGGAATTAAAGAAAACTATTAAAAACGTATTCTATACAAATTGTAATTTTGAAAACGTTCTTTGATGCAAATTTCTTACCATTTTTTTTACGATTACGCGTTTCAATTGTACTGTCCACAGATCTGAAAAAGGTATCACACTCATCCTCTGAGACGAAATTCAATCCTACGTGGCCATCCTGATGAAGAAATGGATTCAATTCAGCAAATTCGATGACGAGGAAATGTTATTGAATTTGTTAACAAATCTGATTGAACAAGACACTCACCTGTCCCTCGAAGGTAAGCAGAAACGGTCTCGCTCTGACCACTTTCATGGTGTCGTAGAGTTCGTGCTCCCAAATCAGCTCATTTTTGATCAGGCAATAAGCGCGTAGAAAGTACGAACGTATCGCACTGTCTTTGACGAAGCACACGACTCCAGTGTGTTTTTTCTTCCAATGCGAATGAGCTGAACCTTCCGTTTTATAAATTTGCACTACCGCAGTGTTAAGTGTCTATAATGAAAAGAAGAAGGAGAAATTTTTAAAATAATATTTTCATTTAACAATTTATGCCATTTTTTAGTTCTCGCTCTGACCGTCATCTTCTTCTTGTTGCTTCCAAGGCAAACAAGCGTCTAAAAGACATTTTTGCGCTTTCATTTTCATTGCATGCACCATGGAAAGTAGCTAAATCCAATCGGCGAACCATGCAATGGTTTCCTTTGTGTCGAGGTTATCGAATAGAAGAGTGGCTATTTTTACGCACATTCAAAGTACATCGCTTTTAAGTGCAATATTTGAATGTTAATTCAACTGACAAAAGAAAAGAAACAACAAGCTTGTTGATGGCTTTGACCATTGATTGGTGGATTCATAGTTGTCGACACATTTGTATTGCCGACACGTAGAAATGGAATCAACATGTCGTCGCCGTCGCCGTCGTCGTCCACTCAAGTATGCTAGCAATTTGCATTGTATAACAACACAACGCAACAAAAATCTCCTTATTTATGAAAGGAAATGTAGAAGTTATAATTGGCCAATGGAAGATTTATGATTGTTGATTTGCTGATCCACCATCAGAATTCTTTAAGCGGAAAATATACTAAGTAAATGACGAACTACACTAAACCGAAGGCAGCAAAGGAATAGATTTAGTTAGAGATTTATTTTGGGCAGTTCTTTATTCAAATAAATCAATGTTCATCGCTATTTCTGAAAGTTATACAATTTAAGTTTCATAAACTAAAGTTTTTTCTTTATCTAACAATTGCAAAATTCTGCAGAATTGTATTTAAAAAGCAATAAAAAATATTATAGATTTTTAAAATACACTCAAAGGAGACAACTAAATTTTTTCCTTTCGCTAAGACATTTCGATTGCTTGAAGGCCGCAAAAAGCAACAAATTGTGTCAAGAGGCGAAAGGTAGTTGCTTTTTTCTCTCTTTTTAATTATTTATTGGTTCACAATGCAGTTGGAAATATGTAACTGAAGCTTTTTAGAATTCTTTGAAGTAAAACTTTATTAAATCAGCCTAAAAAATATGTCGTCGATAGAAGCTTTTGGAATTATAATTCTGTGTTTTAAATGGGACATTCTCACTCGATTTGCAGAACATGAACATTTATCATTGGAAAATTGTATTTTAAATGCCAAAATTGCAGTTCATTTAAATATTATGTTAGGGGACGTATTTAAATTGTTACGGCAGCAGTAGCAGAGAATGTTCGTAACAATATATGAGCATGAGATAACATCCACGCTGCAGTGTATCGAATTACTAAAGCGTTGTTGGATGGATGTGAATGTGTTAGAAATACTCACGGGGCATTTAAATAGATCAGCCGGAAGTTTAACGCGAATTCAAATACCTCAAAAAACATCATATATATGAATGTTAAATATATTGAGAAACCTTAAATGAAACTACATTTAATAGAAGTTTAACGTTAAACTTTAACTAACTTTAACTTTAACCTTTAACTTCAGTTTTTCTTTTTTTGATTTTAATTATTGATTAATGTTATTTTCTACATAAATAAGAATTTCGAATATATAATCGAAACAAAACCATCGATAATTAAAAAAATCTGATACATATTTTAAAATTTTATCAAAAATTCACTTAATGTCTGAAGACTTTTTTTAAGATAAGTCTTGCTGATAAGAAGAAAATATCTGTTAAGAAAATCAGAAAGAGAACCGACGTATTTAAAATCACTTATTTTAAAACTTGATAGATATATATAAATAATGGACTACTTAGCTAATTGTAAAGACTACTTATATAAATATAAATGAATGAAATTCAGGTGTGTTGCATTATATAAATATTCTATTATTATGTACAGAAATTAATTACTTTCTTATCTACCATTTTATCAAATTTTTATAATTGTTTGTTTTTTCTAGTGACTATCTCAAAAGCAGAAAATTGATAAAAAACTTCTTTCATTTCTTTTGCAATATATTTTCAATTTATTCCATAATTTTCGGCACTGTCCAATATATTTTACATGTTCATTTCCCGTGATTATCGTAACAATGTTTTATTGAAGATAATAAATATGTCCTTGATGTAATAAAAACATTTAAATCGTCGTCATACCAACGTATTTGAAGTCATAGGTTAAAAAATAATATAAAATAGAAGCTTTATAGCTAAGAAAGTGATAAAAGCAAATTAATTTCGTTCATTGCACAGTAATGTTCTACGTTTACGAATATTTCATATGTATTTACATAAATCAATGCATTTCCTTTAGTTTTGATTTTAATGCAATGTGACATTCGTCATTAGTTCCATAGAAACACACACACACAACACCCCAGAAAACTTTCTACTTGTTCCATTCCTTTTCTTTTTAGTTTATTCATATTGCTGTTGCTGCTTTTGTTGATGTTACGAACCTTCGAACGTACAAAAGCTACTTTAACTTATCCCATCACTTTTAATTTCACAAACTGAACTTGTCAACGACGTTCAATAATTATGTTAGCGTGGATCGAAAGTACGGCTACGTTGGCGTGTGTTTATGCATGAATGGATGAACATTTACGTGCTTAGGACTAACCTGCGACTTATTAAACATTTCATTAAGGTTTATCGATAAAACATCTTTCGAAGCGAAAGAAACGCTTTAATCATTTACTTATTATTCGTAGAGATGCAATATATAATTAAATACATATTTAGTTATTTTCACTTTCTGAGGAATGCTACTCACTTGACACTTTCTGCCTAACAGCTTGAAAACCATTTCATTTTCTTCCTTTGTAAGCAATGTGCTGGGAGTATTCATCTTTGATCTTGACTGTGGCCCATGGCCTGCGTCCTGTGGCTTCATATTTTTCCGCATTCAACTACAATGTTCTTTTCCACTCTTATTATAATTTTAATACGTCAATAGTTGTGTCCCAGAAGTAGTATTAACTTCAACAATTATTAGCAAATAAAGCAAATTTTATAAATAGATTACCATCAAGAACCCAAGCCGTCTGTTGGGTAAATGAACCTAAGGAAAATAATACAAAAGACATTGACCATTGACCAGGAGTAGCTTCAAAACAGTTGCTTAAGCCAATTGCAGTCGACACTGCTATTTTAATTGCCAACACTTGTGTCAACGGAACTAACTGGCGGCTGAGTCATAGTGTAACAATAATAATGTCGCGATTCCAAGGGGTCAGCCTGATTGTTTTATCTATTTTGTTGATCTTGGACAAACAAAATCAGAATTAATACAAATTTTACTCCTGTTTGTCCTCTATTCAAAACTATCTATTCTCAAGTTCATATAAATGCCTAGATTCTCAATAGAAGTGGGTCTTAAAATTCAGAATTTATTAATTATGTTTGATTATTTGCAGTAATTTGAGTTTTCTAGCATATATCACGTTTCATTTATTTTTTCACAACATTTTTGCACACAAACTTGTTTTAATTTTGTTTGATATTTTTTCTAGTTTCACATTTTCGCCTTGAAATATATACTTCTTGCAATTAAACATGCAAACAAATTTTAATTTTACAAAATTTAGTATGTTTCCCCATCAGCCGAACAATGAGAAAAAAAAAACTATCAAAAAAAGTCGAGAAAACTTTGACAGTAGTAAGTGTTGCAGGGTTGTACATTTCCGAATATAAAATAATACGTTGCAAAACTGCTAAACATAGCCAGGCAAAGCGCCATCTACTGGAACGTAGTGATATCTTTTCTATTCGCTGGGTATTTCCGTGATTTGCGTTATTTTTCTTGGTATTTTTTCCACTAGCGATTGGCATTAATTGATATATTATTTTAATAATGATAGTATTTAAGTATTTTTTTTGCCTTGACACCATTGTGGTGTATGAAAAAGTCAGACATATTTCTGATACAAATGTGAAAAACTGCAGTTATTGATCACGTTAAGTTAACATTGGCATAACGTTGATATTTCTCTGTTAACCTCAGCCAACATACTCATAACACTTCGTTAACATAAAAATAACTTTTCTATTGAGTACATGTTTCCAAACCATTGCTCATTCATTTCTTTTTGAAACGTTTTTTGTTATAAGCGCTGTTTTCAGCAACAAATGATAAAAACTTTTAATGATATCGAAAATATTGATTATTAAAAAAACTGCTAATTGAAATGCATTAATGTGTGTGTGGATTTGTACAAGTAGGAATCGTGCAATGCAAGTTACAATTGCTACAAAATTAATGAATATTTCCTTATTAGTTGTTCAATTCTTAACACTAATTGGAATATAGCACGACTTATTAAAAATACCGCTTAACTATTGAACATTCAAATCGTTAATCGCTTTATACAGGGTGCTTTTGTCGTCTTTTCTTCCGGTTGCGGTGCTCAAGGTAGCAAAAGCAGTGGCTGAATGTCAGTGAGAAGCCTCGATACATTTACATCCGATTTACTTGTTTTTGTAAGAAAGAATCAATTAAAAATAATGACGAGTAGAAAATTATTTATATCGCTAATGTATTAATTAAAGTATTAATATGTTTTCGCTAACGAAAAGAGGAAATAAATGTGGAAAGCGATTTAGCATTTAATTTTGACGATATAGCAGAAATTTTATTTTAACGACTAAGAAAACAGTTTTTCCTTCCTTATTCCGAATTTGCTCCTCTCCGGTTGTCCTTTAGTTGCATTTATTATTCTTCCCAATGCAAAAACATTTTTAATAATTCCTCAATTTTTCTATGTTTGTTACAGCAATAGCAGAAATGTACTAAACATCAACACAATTAACCCGAAGAAGTTCAAAGTGAAATAAACGCAAAAAAATGTAAAATTAAGTTTAATTAATTACCTTGAATTATAAAAATGCGGAACAGAAACTGAAAAGGTTACAAATTTTTGTCTGGCGCAACGATTGAGAGAATGAATGAATGACGCACTTGATTATTTGATGTCGGTGCACGCAAAAGAGTTTTGAGCGGAGTTCGTTTGCCTCAAAGCAAAAATAAGAAGACACAAAAAGAATTTCATTTAAGCTTAAATCACTTTAAATCTTAGAGGTCTAAAAATACTCGCACGATACGAAAAACGAGAGATACTTTTTAACCGAAACAACCTTCAACTTTTGATATAAATATGTTTATATATAAATATATATAAATGTGTAAATGTTAAAAATTTGTTTCTTAATAAAAATGTGGTTTGTCATTCAAGCAACAAAGGCTTTTTCTTCTTTTCGAGGCGTTTTTTCTTCTTTTTCAAAACAAAATCTCAGTTGTTAATATTTTTATTGTTATAGTTAACGTTGATGATTGTCAATAGTTGTTGATATTGGTGATTTATTTGTTGCATTTGCATAAAACGAACGTAAACAGTTTGTTGCTGCTCACTTTAATCAACACTTGAACTTGAACAGCGCTTTTTCTTTCACTATTAAATATAAATCCAATTAAGAAACCTGTTGGCGGCTTCGTATTAATTCCATCTCCCTTCTTAAAGTTAAAAGCGAAAAAATCATCTGATCGAATTATGCGGAACAGAAGCAAACAATGTGTTTTAGTTGAATTAAAGTGTAAATAAAACTCTAGTTAATTAAAGAATTCGATTATAATTTATTAATGTTGCTTACAATTGTTTTCTGATTTGATAAACTGTTACCTTTCAGTGCGCAAAAGCACAATTTAACTAAATTAAATAAAACATTCATAATTTCTTTAAAGCATCACGACGACATCATAAGAAAAGCGATTAGCTTAAAGTAACTTAAATTTTTTTTTTATTTAATCAATTGTTGATTACTTCAAATTTCGAATTATTTCTAGTTATTTCTTTGAGAATGTTGTCCTTCATCTCTTGAATACATTTTTTTTTTTTCTTTAATTTTCTATTCAGCTTCATACGAAAATGACAAGTTTGATTTTTAAGTCCTTATTACTAGTCCAGAAAAACAACAGGTTTGGTTCTTAAGTCTTTATTACCAGTCCAGAAAAACAGCAGGTTTGGTTCTTAAGTCTTTATTACCAGTCCAGAAAAACAGCAGGTTTGGTTCTTAAGTCTTTATTACCGCTGGATGAGAAAACAGCAGGTTTGCTTTTTAAGTCTTAGTTGTAGCTTCCTCCGAGAACAGCAAGTTCCCTTCTTAAATCTTTATAATATCTTTGATTTTAAAACAACAATTTCCTTTATTAAATCATTTATATGGTAAATTTCAAACCTATAAAAAAAAAAGCATTTCATATAGAAATTTAAATTTCTAATTATAAAAAAAAGTTATACGGAAATAAATCGCACACAAACAATATTCAAATGAATTTTCCACGCGGAAGTTCTGTTAAGTTTTTTCCACTTCATGCAATCAAATTTACATGTACTCAAGTTAAATCAAAGACATAATTCATGCAATTCCGTAGTTATTACAATAAACTTCATTCATGGTCAAACTTCAACTGCAAAACTAACAAACAAAAAAATATAAAAAACTATAAAGTAAGAATCAGTTATAATAATAATGCAGTAGTAATAATGAAGTATTGCATTATAATTACTATTACTATGAAAAGTCTTCTTTAAATAGACGCAAACACATTAATAAAATCTGCGGAAATATTTATCAAATGAATGTGCATTCAGCTGTCACAGCTAAAAGAATAACTGCAATAGAAATATTGGAAAACAGAAGAAAAACCCATTTGCATAAACTGACAAATTAACATTTGTTGTTAATAATAAATTGTAACTGGTTTAAATTGCATTGATCGAAACGAAAAAAACAACAACAACAGCAGCAGCTATAAAAAGAATAATAACAACAAGCGATTCCCGGAAAATTATTCATACTTAATAATTGTTATTGAACGGCTTTTTAAGCTTCATTTGTCTTAATTTAATACTTAGCTGGAGTCGCACAATCGCTCGTTTCTTCGCTCTTTCCGTTTCTCACTGATTTCAGTCAGTTTTGCATTTGTTTCTTTTATCATAATGACTCGAATGAAGAGAGAAGGGAAACGAAAGGTAAAACAATGAAGGAAAGAGAAGACGAATAAGAAAATCTCTTAATTTGGGCGCGTGCTGATGCGGATGCAGTTGCAGCTGTTAATTTATGATTCTGCTAGGTTTATTACACATTTTAAGCTGAAGGCTGAACTTTCAAATGGATAGAAATCTTAGATATATAAATTTAAACAAGAGTAATATTCAAAATAAAGAAAATAATTAATAATAGTTTTACAGAAAATATTTTATTGCATTTATTACAATATTCACTGTAAAAATTAACCTTATAATAAAGCAAAAGACTTATTAACAATATACAAAAAAAAACTAATCTCAATAATTATATATCTGTAAAAATTATGATAAAAATATCTAAAAATAATACTAAAATTAATAATTATTTTAGTTAGTATTATAATAATAATATTGTAAAAAATTTAATAATAATGATTAATGATTATGATTTAATAATAATACTTTTAAAAAAGAACAACAACAAAAACCATTACTCACCACAAGTGGAAAGAAACCATCAACATTTAATTGAATGAATTTAAATAATTTCCTAAACAAACAACAAAATTTCAGCAGCTGAGAAATGCTCTCAAATTGAGGTGGTTTTATAAATCGAGAGATTGCGAGAGAGATTCGTGAATAGAGCGAAGAACGGCGAAGAAACTCAACAGAAACGCAGCCAACTGAGCAACAAAGCAGCCGATTTGAGTGGCTGAGCGACGGTTGAATGCGACTTCTGTTGGCGTCTGAGTCTGTGTTTGTGTTTGCTGCCGCTCTAAGATTCGTGTTTAATATAAAACCAACTCCGCCGACCTGTTGCAAATCATTAAGCGTCTCACTTTAAATCTTAACACTTCTTCTTCGCCGAGCCACAGCCACAAACACTCAGTCAGTCAGCTCACACACACGCCACGATTAACGGTTAAACAGCGGTTCGGTGCGATTTGCCATTCAGTTGTAGATTTTTGTGTGTTTTTACATTTTTCAATAAAGTGTAAAGTTTTCAAGTGTGAATTTTTCATATAAATTAATTCCGTTGCTAGTGAAAAATTCAATCAATACGAATTTTAATGCAACAATTAAAGTTAATTTAATAACATTTTTACATAAAAGAAAACTACTGAAGTCTGAAAAGATTTAAACGGGGAAAAGTCAGAAAAACGGCTTCTTTAAAATAAAAATTAAGCCAACGAAAATTATACAAACATTAAAATATTATATTGAAAATTAACACGGAACATTTCCCAGTAAATAATTGTAATTAAATCCACACAAAATAATAAATAATATTAATAAATTAATAAACTCATTTTCAAGTTAAAAATATACTTAAGAGTAATATTATAACTAGAAAATAACTAACTAAAAAATATAGTTAAAACTAATAAATAAATAAAAATTACAAAAAAATATTTATAAATCCATTAAAAATAAAAGCATACATTTTATTATTAGAAATAATAATTAAATTTAAAATATTAATATTAAAAAATTAATAAATTAAAAATTGAGATTTGAAATCAAAATAAATTTAAATTAAATTTTTTGGTTTTTAATCGAATTAAAAGAATCGCCAAACAACAAAAACAGAAATATTCCAAAATGAAACTCGTAAGTATTGAAAAACAAACTCAAATAATTTTACAATTTATTACAAAGTATTTCTATTTTTAATTAAAAATAAATTATTATTTATTGAATTTTAAATTAATTCCCTTAATAAGAATATTTAATTGTGTTTATTAGAACAAAAAAACCAATTCATTCAAATCAAAAGTGTTTAATAAACTCGTTGAGTATTGCGAATACCTACTAAATACTAAAATTCTCAATATAAAAAATGTTTTATTAATTTATAAATAATCGCAAAATAGTTTTTTTATCATATCCTCAATTTTCTTGCAAATTTTTTAAATTTGTGGCATTATTCTTGCCCTCTATCAGAAGTACCCACGACGTATGAGTGACATTAATTTGAATGCCTTCACTACGAATAACTTTTGAATCAATTAAATAAAGTTTCGATGAAAATCGATCAGTTCCTATTAGAAATCGACTTTAATTCGACTCAACTTGAATACACATTTTATAAACAACTGATTTTGTTGGAGGTAACTCTAAAGAATTGAACAGAATTTTGCTGAAATGCAGTAAAATTTTTATTAGAATTTTTTTAAAAATTTGAATTGATCTGTTTTGGTTTTTTTTTTTGTCATTCCGAATTCGATGCATAATTTTTCCACGCTAGTCAAACATTCCTTAAGAAGTATTTAGAATTTTTATGGATTCATTTTGATTGGTTTTTGCTTTTAAAGAAATTATTATTGATTTTTAATTGTAAATTTTCGACAGTCACAAGCAACAAAACCCATTAATTAACCCAATAAACCATGGAGTTTTTCTTTTTAATACTCTGCTCATGTTTCTCAGCATTTTATAGGGAATTTTTTATGATCTCTTCGTAGTTTTTGCAGCTTTTATTTTGTTACGTTTTTTTAGCAGCAGCAGCAGCAGCAGCGGCTGCAGGAAATTACAAACAAATCACATGGAATTTAATTGAATTCCAAGTATAATTACAGACTAAGGTTAATTTAAGCTGAAGTTGACTTAATTTGAAGTGACTTAATTTCTTGGCTTTTAGCTTTGACTTTATTTATACATGACTTCAATTGAATTTAATTCACTTTTCTCGTAAAGCAATTTAATAATAGCTTTTATCCGCTTCGATGAGGTATTTTTTGAAGGCCAAAGTCAAGGTTTTTCATCAATGAAGTTTGTTGGCTTCACGATAAGTTAATATTTCTCTATTCTTTGACCCATTAATATTCATTCTTTAGTGATAAGCATGAGATTTAAAAGCTATTTTAAGTATAAAATAAAACAAAACCAAAAAAGAGAACCGAAAACATCGCAACAACAAAAGCAGCAACAGTAAAAAGAACAGCAAAAATAGTAAAATAACAAAGTTTGCTACTATCGAAAACAAATACAATAACAACAACAACAACTGCTACAACAAACAAGTTAAACAAGAACAAATCAAATATCAATGACACTATAAAAACTAAACAAAGAACATCCGATTTTTGGACATAGAAAACAATTTAAAATATTTATAACTAAAAATAGTTTAAAAAAGCGCTTGAAGAAATCATTATTAATTATAAACTTAAACAATTACTTTTTAAACAAAAAACATTAACATTTCTAATTAATTTATATAGAATATAAATTCAAACAAAATCCTAGTTTGATTGGATTAAATTAGCAACGAAATTAATAGGGAAATAACATTGATAAAAGATAAATGATAAAAAGTAGCTAGGAATCAATTCAAATAAATGTAATTAAATACATTGAATGAAGTAAAATAATAAAATTCATTTTATTTAACTTTAATTATTTAATATTAATAATAATAATAGTAAAGTCATATGAAATCCAGAAATAAGCATTTAATAAATTTTTTTGTTATTAAAACTAAATAAAATTTTGAGTTTTTCAAGGAATATTGGAAAAGAATTTTAATTTATTTTTATTTATTATTCATTACATAAAAGACATAAAATATTCAAAAAGAAACTATTCATTATTCAATGTGTAAATAAAATAAAATATTCGAACAAAATATATTTAATATTCATTACATAAAATATAAAATATTATATAATTCACTATTTATTACACAAAAAATACAAAATATTGGAAAAAACTGTTCATTACATAAACTTAAAACTAATTTTTTGGTAAATGTGAGTTTGTTAGAAGAATTAATTAATCTTTTATTAGTGATCATAGCTTTTGAATAGATTTTTACTGTATTCAAGGCCAATAACAGCAACAATAGCAAATAAAAGTCCTCTTGCCCTTGAAAAGAAACCGTTTCAAAACCTGTTGGGGCGGTCCAAAGTCATCACGTCGGAATCTTGACTTTGAACTAGTTGCCAAGAGCAGCGAAAGAGGAAAACTGTTTCAGAAAACCTGCTGAACGCAAAAAAGCAATGCTGAGTAAGAAAAAAGCCCGTTCAACAAGCCAACGAGCCGACGTTGCGCACGCACGCACGCTTTTGACCTGGTTTACTGCGTCGATGCGTGAACACACAAACACAAACAGCTTTTATACATGTTCGTTTGTTGGTATTTTATTCGATAGCGTTGCGTTTCATTTCAAAGGTGTTCGAAGGCGATAAAAACTCACGGAAGGAGTGGCAAAGAGAGGAGGAAAAACATGAATTATGGACCAACTTGCAGCATTACACAATGAAGTGCGTGCGTGTGTGCAACAGTCATTCATGCAATTCATAAAACTCACAGAAACTTTATCTTATTTTTGTTGTTGAAAAAAGAATTCGTAAAAAATCCACAGCAGCCGTTGATTGAATTCAAGTTCACGTTGAAGGTTTGATTGAATGACTGAAGACGTGAATAATCGAATTCACAACAAATGACGACGCACAATAGCCAACGAAATGAAGCGACAAACAACGAAGTGAGTTGCTTGCTGCTGCAAAAAAATAGAAAGGATTTTGTCATGCGAGAGAGACATAGAGAGCGAGAGTGGTTTTCAGAGCTGTTGAAGAGTGAGTGCGAGGTGAAGTTGTGTTTTGTTGCGTTTGGTGTGGTGAGGGGAGAGTAACATTCGTGTTTGAATCTTTTTTTTACAACAGCAGCGCACGTATGTAGATTAATGAATTTCGCTTCCAATGCTGCTATACATCTTCTTTGCTTTTTCTTTTCATTTTAATAACATTATTTTAAACATCATTACTTCAAAATGTGCATTTTTACTCATTTAATTGTATTTATTCAGTGTTTATTTTCATCTTCATTTCTGTTTACGACTCTTTGACTCATTTGTTTATCGTATTTTGTCTCGAATTTTTAATTTAACAAGCAAAAGTTAATAAATATAATTAAATCAATGGATATCCAGTACATTGCATGCAGTTGGTTTATTATTGGTATTTATATGTAGTGTAAATAATGGATTTTATTACGTTTTTGTTATGATTATTGTTATTATTATTATAATAGTTTTTTTTTGTGGTCAGGTTGAAGCCAATTTTGCAATTTTTGTCATTTTCGTAGCAGTTATTGTTGTTGTTGTTGTTTGCTATGAATTTTTATAGGTTTTTTTTTTGAAGTTTTTCGCCTCATTCTGTTTTCAAGATTTCTCACAAACAAATGCACACACGCACACCGAACTCACCTCATTCATTCTGCAATGGGAAGCATTTGTGTGTGTGCTGCATTTGAACTGCATGCATTGCATTCACCAATGAAGCAATCTTCGAGATCATTAGTTGTTGCTGTTGTTGTTGTTGTTATTGCGGTTGCGTTACATTTTGAACAAAATTAAGATGCATTTTAAACTTTGGCACAGCTGCTGATAGCTTTTTTTTATCCCTGCATGTTGTGTGCTTGGCTTTTATTTCTATATTTTTTTATATTGTGTCAATTGTTGAAGATTTATTAATTGCGTTTTAACAAGTGAATCTCTGAATTCTAAATTGGAACCGCTAAATTGTTATTTATCATTATCTTTTATTGAGTATATGCGCCTTTTCTTCGCCTTTAATTAACGTTTAAATTAATTAGAAAGCGATGCCTTTTTTAACTCACAAAGTCAATGAGTTTCTTCATTCCATCATTTTATTGAATTTATATTTTTTTCCTTTTTTTGCTTACTTATTTATCGTTAGTTTATGTGCAGAAAACTGTTGCACATCGTTAACCACATTCAAAAGTGTTTTAAGTTGAATGCAATTGTTAATTTTCAGCATTTTAAGCGCTTAATTAATTAACAAAAAATGCAATAAAAAGCTAAGAAGAACAACAGCAACAGCAACAATTCAAGCAGCGTGTAAAAACAGAGACTCTCATGGTTCGCATAACCTCCAGAAATTTGCATTGACTAGAACACGAATGGCAAAATTAACATTACGGAAACATGCACACATGCGAACTTAAATACATACGTAACCATGAATAACGATTATAAAAGAAGTAATTAATCTGTGCTCTCAGTGCTGCCCAGCAACAAATATTGCCTTTATGACAAATAACAACAACACATTTACACCACATTCACATGAATTCATTCGAAAACATTTATTCTCAGGGAATTCAAATTGGAATAAAGAAACAATCAGAAGTAATTCACCTCGCCGTGACACGGTTGCAGTTCCCATAACACCTCCGCTGACGCACTGTAACAGAAGATTGAATTAACTTTTACTATTACACGATTTAAGTGTAATTTTGCATTTATTGATATAAAATCAAACGACAACATAAAATTTTCTTTGTATGAAAGTAAAATGAAAATCTAAGTCTAAATTTTAATGACTGTCAGTTGCCAGAAATTGCTCAAAAATGCTAATGAACGTCGTGTAGTACGAAAATAAAACACAAATTTGTACTTACTTTACTTAAATTACCTAAAACTTAAATTATTAGTGTCAATTAGCTTCTTAAGTGAAGTCGTACGTTGCAGACAAACGTTGAGTGGGTCTATAAATGAACTGAAGAAACAAAAAGCAGCCAAAGCGACTCAACAAATAAAAGCAACAGCAACAACTGCTGTATATAAGTATTTCGGTAGTTCTATTAAAATATGAGACAAACACATTTTTCTGCATAGAATTCATGTTGACTCAACCGATTGGCGTTTGGAAACTTCACATAAATACCTATCGACAAACTCACAAACGTAAATAGTTATGTAACTAAAATTCAGCACGTTTTTGTAGCCCATTCAAGACGTTTTTTTCCTCTACTGTTTCACAAATGCTTGGCAACAAATTTAACAAATGACCTTAGATACGATTTGGTCAGAGCTGCCGCCCACTCGTGAATAAACATACACACACACGGCATTAACAACATTAACAGATGTTTTTCATTCTTACGTTTCCCATTACGTTTCAGTAGTGAGGGATATTTAACGACAGCAAAAGTTTTGGCAGCACCCGCCATAGAATTAGCACCAATAATAAATCCTCCTTCAAACTTAACATTAAACGCAAAACTGCAAAACTGCAAACAAACGATACTTACTGTGGGCAACACAACGTATTCCCCTCACATTCTTGTCCAATAAATGAATTTCTAATATTTGCGGTTTACATGAGTGTGGCTGTTCCACAATAAAAACTAATTTTAAAGAGGAGTGAATAGAGGAGTGACAAGAAAGTAGTAAATTCTGCTACCAACATAATAGTACTTTCAAAATCCTTGTTAGTCATGTAGAATTTAATGTCAGGTTAGGGAGAAAAACCATATACATTCATTTTATTATTAACATCAATTTTCCTTGTACTTTTTCATGATAATATTGTTCCTTATCACAGACACTTTTCACTATTTATAGGTCCATTGTTTATAAAATATCTCTGTATTAAAATTCATCGAACTTTTTGCAATGGCTTAACTATGAATTCATTAGTAACTATTTACGGATTACTAGTAATATAAAATTGCTCAATGAAAAAAGTATTTATTATTAGAATGGAGTAATAATGCAACACTGGTAGTGGTGTGGCTTGACAACTCCTTGGAACGCAGCGGTGAAGATTGACGTGTGTACCTTCGCCTCAGCGGTTGATTGACCAGGTTAAGGAGTTGTTTGTTTGTTTGTTTGTTAATCAACTGAATCTGATTTCAGAGTTATTGTTGTTATTGTCGAGTTGCTGGCGCTGGCGGTGGTGTTGGTGCTCGTATTGGTGTTGCTAATATTCTTATTGCATGTATTTATCCATTAAATCTGCTGTGGTTTTTCTTTGTCTGTTGCAGTGCTGGCAGTTGTTATCATTTGCTGTTGCTATTGCATTTTTTTGCTCTCCATTTAATTGACGCTGAATGAATTTTAATTCGTTCTCGTTACGGTTGACAAGATCGTTGATTATAAACAATTTTCACAATTTGTATGTAAATTTTCTTTATATTTATTTGGATTTAATAGAAAAATCGAAAGAAAACAAATGAAAAACTGTGAAATTAAATGAATCTGGATGCGGGTGGAGTTTATTTGCTTTTGAAAACCAACAAAAGAAATGCATTCGATTGCATTCGATTTTTATTAACATTTTTCTACTTAAGCAAGTTGAAATACAATTATTAGGTCAGAAAAGAAGTCCTTTCCTAACATATTTTCCTACTTAATTAACAAAATGTATGTAAACACAATCCAATTCCGCTTCTAATGAATATGAATTACAACCGTGGGAAAAGGGAATTTTACGTGGGTATTCTCCGAGCGAACAACTGGCAACTCTGCTCTATGACGCATTGTCACTTTCAAAATTTGAACCCTTTCATTTTAAAACAACAACAGCGTCGACTTTAAATGATCAACGACCAACTAAATTCATAATTAATCATTTCTTAATGTTGTGCAAACTCAAAGAATGATAAGAATAATAAAGATTAATAATAAGCAAACTTTTTATAGCTTTAACACCTTCGCAGCGATTTGAATAAAATCTAAACGACAAAAATCTAAAAGAGAACGATATTTTTAATTAAGTCTTACGGTTTAAGATAACACACATGTGAATGCGAGGTGCTCGCTCACACGCTCTCAGTAATTAGCTTAACACGTAAAGAGCTGATTTTATCTGAGCAGCTGATCCGCTGATCCCAAACATTCATTAATAATTCTGCACTTTAATTGTTGATTTAGCCATTTGCGAACGACTTTAAAGCGTTGATGGCGCAGTCGCCATCGTCGTCAGTGAAGCGGCAGCAATTTAATTTAAATCACGTCTTAAATCATGCTTATCACACGTTGAGAGACGTTTGCGCCTTTATTAGTTTTTAGTGACATTTATTTATTAGACGCTGCCTTTTACAAGCTGACTAATTTTGCAAAAATTATGCTCAAATCTTTTTCCATCTCTTTGCTTTGCTTAAAACGAAATTATAAATCCGAAAAACGACTTCATCGATATGTATGTGGCGTCAATAACGGGAACGCCGATTGTGACGTCTTCGGCTCAACGTCGATTTTCTGCTTCCACGATTCGTTGTTGGTTGCTGTTAATCGCAAGCCGAGATTTTATCGCTACTGTTTTTCGTTGGTTTTGTTGTTTTTGTGTCTTCGTTTTTCAGATTATCCACTTGCTGTTGTTTCTACGTTTAGCAGATTCGATTTTTCAGCGAACGTTTTAAAGTTTCAAGGTGTTACTTTCATTCAGGAAATCAGCAAGTCAAGTCGAAGCTTTGAAGCGTCTTAATTTGCGCTGTGTGCCCACGGCGTTGCCACTTAATAGCATTTTTTTAATAATCTCATTTTCTTGCAACTGCGGTTTAAGTTTTTCTTTTATTTATTTTTTTTTTTTTTTGCAATTATATAAAATTTTTTTTAGAGAGGTATTAAAATGTTTAAACTTTAAACTAAGATTAAATGTATCGAAATAAATGACTTTTCCGAAATACAGTTTTCTGTGAAGTGTGTTTGAAAGGAAGATTGATGAATAATCAGTGTCGAAATAAATTCGGAAAGCGATAAAAACTTACATTTATATGTTATTCACATATCCCTCAAGCTTTCTCACATATGTTTGAAATATGCCCACGTTTAATTAAAATCATTGTGGGCAAGCGTTTTGCAGGAGATCAATTGAAGCGAGCGCGACTGCGATTTGTTTAACGAATTAGCTCTAAAAATAGAGCGTTCACATTAAATTCATGCTTTACGGCGTGTTCCCCGTTTTTCTTCCTCCTTGCACTTCTCATTCTCCTCCACACAACATCATCACTAGGATATTTAATTGCAAGCGATAAGAAATTAGTTTTTGGCGAAGTTGAAAACGGAACTTTTTTTCTGTTTCGTGTCTTCTGTTGTTTGTTGTTGTTTTGCTTATTCGTTTGATACGACTGCATTCGGTTGATGTTCTCTCGTATCTCACTCGGCATCACGTTCGCCGAGCAGAGCAGAAAGTGACTCACATGCAACAAACGCGTCAACTCGTCGAACGACACAATGTTTTTTTTGTAGCCGAAGGCTGCTGCTGCCCGAAATACTACAGTGAATGCAAAGGAAATGCCTGTGGAGAGAAGGCATCGAAGAGAGGTGCTACTGAATGTGAAGTCAGTCAGCTGGGCGACTGACCATCGGCCGCGGTCGATCGACTGCTCTCAAAAAAAAAAGAAGAAGAAAGAAAACAAAATAGCCTTCATCACATCTCGCTTTAAATTGTTTGGTAAAAAAACACCGATCCAAACCAAAATCAAGCCCACATGCGGATCATGAGATTTATGAATATCGTTTTGGTTCTCTTTTCCGCAATTTTAAGAGTTTTCCATCGAACTGTTTCCCTGTCGTCATTGTTAAATCAAACTCCTTCCCCGCCGCTTTCGTCTCTGTAGGGAAAAATTAAATTTACACATTATTTTAATTTATGTTCATCGAGTTTGCAACTTTATTTGTATTTAATGCCAGATACTAAATCATTTTCTGCAAGCATCAAGAAACTCTGGAAAATTTGAAGTGCTTAAAATTCCAGTTGATAAAAATTACATTTAGAGAACAATTTTCACATCCATTGCATTAAATACTTGTTCAGTAGGTGCTAATAATAGAGGGCCATAAGAATACAAAAAGAACGATAAAAAATAATTTTATAAAAAATGCAGAAACTAGTTTAAAAAACAACTTGTAAGATGAAAAAAAAAATAATTGAACCAGAACAGAATATTTAAACGCACACACACACATCTATACAAGCACTTCCCATTGCAAACACACCACACTCAATGCTGCCAATAGCAAACATTTTCACTGTGGTCAAGAACAAACTTAATGCCAAATGTAAATAATTATTTCGTATTGTAAATATTAAGCACACAATGAAATTTAATTCAACAGTAATTTTTACATCAAAATTAAATGCTTGAACAAAATTAATTATGTACTTGTTTAACTGTTAGCAGTGTTGCCAGATCGCGTGTCAAACGTGCTGCGTGCATCTTGTGTTTTTTATTGTCGTTTCTTTTTTGTTTTTAAAAAGTAATAGAGTTAAAGTGCATTGGTTAAAAGAAGCATTAAATTTAGCAGCGAACAACATGAACAACAATCGATATTAAACAGAAAAAATTAAACAAAAAAAGACAAAGATATAAAATAACCACGTGATTTATTAGTAATCCAATCAGAACGGAACAACTTCTGCTGCTACGGAGTGTCACTTGACAATATGAGCAGCTGTCATTGAATGTTAACTTGTTGATTAAATTTTTTCTTTTCTTTTAAATTAATATGATTTGCTTGCTTTCCGTTGATTTTTGTTCATTAATTACAAAAGCAGACATTTGCAAATGCTGTTGAATTTGTTTCTGTTTTTACTACTTTTACTATTAAACTTACAAAATTAGTAGTTAATAAGAAAAACGCTAAAAACAAAGATAGAAACAATATAAAAGAGTTTTTCAACCATCGTTGTTGTATGGCTTCCCTTTAAAAATCGATAGAGAGTCTCCTGCGCTCTCTGTCTCTCTTTCTCTCTCTGTCTCTCTTTCTCTCTCTGTCTCTCTTTCTCTCTCTGTCTCTCTTTCTCTCTCTGTCTCTCTTTCTCTCTCTCTCTCTCTCTCTCTCTCCCTCTCTCTTTCTGGCTCTTTTTCGTCATATCTCTAAACAAGTGTTGCTTTCATATCGTTTGAATTCATTTTGTTTTTTTGTGGGTTTTCGGTTTCTTTGTTTTTCTATTTTCATCGTTTTTATTGAAAGTAAATTGTTATTGTTTTTAGTGTTTAATAGTTTTTGATTCTTTTTTTTTTTGCCTGAATTCCCTCTTTTCTTGCAAAACATTGCACAATCATTGCTTTTACTCTCATTTTGCTTCAATCTATTACAATTTTTACGGAATTTGCGGAATTTTTAAATGTTGCCGTTTCTGTTCGGGACAAAAAATGTCCCATTAACTTCAAGCAAGTGATTAAAAGTAAATTCGTGCTTGTTTCTTTCAAATTCAATTTAATATTTAAATCCACATTAAGAATTCAAATCCAAATTCAAATCGAATTAAATTTCCACAAATTATCATTAAAATTACAATGTTTAAGCATTTCTTTTAAACAGTTGTTCCTTTTGCTGCCTTGCGTATTTTTTTTTAAGCAGTACCACGCCTACTTTTCGTAGCCACTCTTAATTTAAACAAATTATAACAAAAGCAACAGCTTAAAAACTAAAAACATGGACGAAACATGATGTTCGTTTTATGCTAAACGTAATTCATAGTAACTAATTTGCCATCAGCAACCTACGCCACTTGCAATTCGATTTGCATTAACAAAATGTTGCCAACAACGAAAACAAGATAATCTTTCATACAAACAGCAAAAAAACAGCAAGAAAAATTATTAAATAAACAAAATTAAACCGAAACGAAACGAAAAAAAGAAAAAACTCAACCAAAGTCATCGTTCATAATTCGTACAAGAAAAAAGTATTCCTATGAAAGGATGCAGTGAGAGAAAGAGAGGCACTGAGCCTGTGGAAGGTGGAAACATGATTATTAAATACGAAAAAATGATTGATTGAACGTAAATTGCAGCAGTGAACGATCGAATCGAATTTAAGTGATCGACGAATTATTTAGCAGCAGCTACTAGTTTTTGTATGTATGTATTTAAGTACGTTAACATCAGCGCTTTTACTCACTTTTTCGCCGTTTTCATTTCATTTAATCGTCGTATAGCAAAATGTTTCATTCATGCTTTAACTACAGTTTTAACTCCAAGTTTAACACCAGCTTTAATTCTTCCTTTAACAATCTAAATTTATGTTAAAGAGAAAGAGAGAGAAAGCGAGACAGATCGCAGTAACTTTTGTTGTTATTGCGTTGTGCAGAAACAACATCGTCGATTCGTTCGTTCACTTATTAATCACTGCATGGTGAGCCTTCTTCGTTAATTAATCCAACTCGTTACAATTAATGGAGTCCATAGCAGGGAGTGTATACAAACAGGCTCAAAGAGAACTGTATGCGAATATATTTTCGTTATACAAAGCGTTGTGTTGTTTTTATTTAGTGGGCCATCGCTTAATCATTTTAATTCAATTCTTTTAAAAGTTTTAATACACGTTCAGTTAGTTATTAAAACACGAAAAATATTTTTTCAGCCAAAAAGCCAATTGTTGTTGGCCAACTCAATCAGCAATTGCAACGCTTCGTTTGATAGACTTTTATATGTATATTTATATAGCCTTGTTAACTTATTTTTTTTTTTCATTTTCGTAAATGAAGAAGATATTTTTAATTTTTTGTTTTTTGTATTTTTAATAATAAAACGCAATTTACTAATTTTTTTAAAACCTTTTTTAAACTTTTACAACAACACTTTTTTAC
Source organism: Thecophora atra (assembly GCA_937620795.1). NCBI lineage: Eukaryota > Metazoa > Arthropoda > Insecta > Diptera > Conopidae > Thecophora > Thecophora atra. Next base: position 37,953,318 of record OW569401.1, read on the forward strand.
AACAAATCTCTCAGTGCTTAATAACTTAATAATTTTGCAGTTAATCGCCGCCCTCACCATTTTAATGACCATCGCTTTGACCGTCAGTCAGAATTTCTTCGGTCGGTTCCCGTCGCATTCAGACTTCGCTGGCAGCAACGTTCGGGATCCACGACAAAACCGAGGTGAGTGAAGATGGATTAAAATGGACGTTAAAGCACATACATAACTGTAAAGCACATAACTGAAAAGTATAATTTTACACTGCAACAAAAGAGTTGATTTATATTTTATAAAATAAATTGATAATAAAAATAAAAATAAAGTCATTTTTAAGAAAATAAACATAATCAATAAGATAAATAATTTAAAATCTTCCGTTTTGTTAAGTATATTGAATAGCAGAAGCTTTTAATTAGCTTTATCATTATAAATAAAATCGAGATTAAGCTGTATGTGATAATATTTAAGATTATTGTTTATTGGAGTGTTTTTTCTGGTATTTCCCATTGCAGGTCCCGTTGTATTCCCGCCTTCGCCACCGAATCCCGTGGATGAGTCCAGCGGCGTTATTGTTGGTGCCTCCGGCTACGGATTCGTGCCTCCACAACAAAGTAATTTATATAAATAAAAAAGACCTAAAAAAACCAAATTCAACAAGAAATCACCATCAAAACAACTAAAGTCAGGAACGAAATAAAGCGAAAGAAGATGAAATGTTCCTTGAAAACACTTAAATAAGCAATATTAAATTGCGCAAAGTTTTATTTATTTATAATTTCGTTTAATTTTTAATTATTACTTTTGTTTTGCGTTACAATCAACAGGAAAATGGAGAAAAAATTAAGTAGACGATGAAGAGGAAGCACATCACAGCCAACACATCGACACAAATGCTCACACACACACAAACACATACAGGACAAACACACATACATTCGTATATATGTATTTAGTTGCAAAATTTTGGTAAAGTATTTCACTAATTCTAAATTTATATTAAGTTCACTTGTGTGAAATTACAGAAATTTAAAGCGTATCCATTTTTTAATTTAATAATTTTTCGAATACATATATACAGAGACATATATTAAAAAGATATTTACTACACATATTATTATTTAATAATATTACTAACTTATATTTTAATAATTTATTTCTTTATATATTATTGAATTATAAACTGCTTTATTTTATTTGTTTATTATATTATCCTATCTTTTGCATGCTTACCATGTTTTTAATTTGAGATGGTTTTTTATCATGGTTTAACATTTATTATAAATTAATTTATTTTATCTGTTTGAATCCTCGTTTAATTAACCATTATCACCTTAATATTAATTTATTTGTACTTGTATAAAAACATTTATTAAAGTGACTCTTTCAATAGCATTTTTCAATTTTTAAATTTATTATTTCAATTTTTTTAAAGTTAGGGTTTTTCTCCCTTATATTTTTACTTATAATGCTGTAATTAAATTAATATATTTATTATTAGAACCTGCTTTATTTTTAGTTTATTATAATTTTTCTTTTTTATATTGATTTTTTACTTTTACTGAAACTTTTTTATTTCAGTTTTGCCAAATCGAATTATTTTTTACTCTTTTTTTTATTATATTCCATTCCTTGGTTTTGTATTATTTTTTAAGTACCTAAATAATTAATTGGAAACTTTTATGTAAATCTCACCTCCAACCTACTCTAAATTAATTTAAAAATCCTATTCAAAATGATATTCCCCGAATTTTTTTTGTTGCTATAAACACTGTAAATTTATTATCTACACTTTGGTTTATATAACGACATAAGACATGTATGTAAATATATAATTTGCTATAGATTATAATAAAAATTATTTGCCAACTTTTAATTTGGTTTTTTTTTTGTTGTACTTTTATTTTTATTATTGCTTATATTTATTTCCCCATTTTGATTTACAACTAATAAAACTGTTTTTGCAAAATTGCTATGAAAAAGCTTCCACGATGTATTTTATTATGTTAATGACCGATTTACTTAATTATTTACACTGCTTTTTGATTGATTGATTGATGGGTGGTTGATTAATTGATTATTCCAAGCAATACATTTATTAATCCCGTTTGCCGTTTCCAGCAAATAATACTCAAATAAATCGTACTTTATTTGCATTAAATAAAGCACCACAGAGGTTATCATTATAACAAATAAAAATTAATAAATAATAGTTGTAGGAACAAAACATTGAGAGGTATGCTAAACGTTGGTAATGGCATTTTTTTGTAATGCAGCAAGTCTTTTAAATATAATTTTATGTAAAAAAGCAATACAAAAATTATTTGAGCTTCCTAGAACACAATAACTCGTAAACTAGAGTAAAATTATCTCAATCGCCTCCACTCCTTAGTCCACAATTCATCACGAATGATGCAGGCATCATGATGCCGAGTCTGTCATGGCACAATTCTGTAATAACTCCGACGAAGCAGTTACTTGCGTCTGACTGAAATGGATGACGAATGTTCTTCAGTGTTGTTGTTGTTGCAAACCAGCGGCTCCAAGCAGGTGAACGAAGGCGAATTGTTGCTGTCAGTTATCACAAATTAAAGTGCAAATACAAAAGCGAAAACGAATGCCGATGAACAACTACGATTGTTCGTCTATGTAGTTTTTCTATGCATTTGCATACGTGCATTAACTGTTTGTGCTAAGACTAAAAATGAAAGGAAAAAAGAAAAAGCAAGGAACTGTTTTTCTTTCTTCCTCAGTAGACACAAATACAGCAAAGTATTAAAATGCCTAGTTATGTTTTTTAGTTGGAGTTAGTTTAATGTATAAAAATAAAGCCGCAAATAGCAACAACAAATGAGAGCAACGACAACAACAACATTGTTAAAGTGATCGAACGCGCACTTATTTCAAACAATCGAAAAACACCAAGAAAACAAAAAACTGTCGAAATAAATTTCTAAATATATTGTAAAAAAATATTTTTAATGATTCTTTTGCACATGCAGACATACATACGTACATATGCTTTATACTTACTGTAGTTGCTTCGCCTTGCTTTTGAATTGTTTTCCTACTTTTTTTTTACTACTACTGCTTTTTTTACAAACAAAGTGTAGTGCTTTTTAACTTTTCATCACATTATTATTACGAATTTTATATATTTTCTTCATTTTGTACAATGGATTGCAACAATTATTTGCAACAAACAGACCGTTGTTTAATTTATAAGTAGGCATGCGTAGCAGCTTCTGTCGGATTTTCAAAGTTTGTTCATTGTAAATTTATAAAGTTTTCATTGCGTTTTGCCGCCGTTTTTTTCTTTTTCTTCTACACTCACTCACAACATTTACTCACTGTGAATCAATTAAAATTGAATATCATTTAAAAGATTAAGTTCGTTTTTAAACAATGAATAAGTTTGATTGAATATGCGCAAGACAATAAAGAATAACATCAATCACGGCCGTGAGATTTTCGTTCCGTTTCTTGAGTTTTGTTAATGCTATCAATACTTATTTCTTATTGTTATTGAAGGGCAACAAAGTTTTCTTCATACGTAACAAATTTCAACAACAAACTTAATCAAAGTCTTCGAATTTATAAAGCAACTGCAGCTTTTATTAACACATTACCAATTGAATTCCATGTCAAATGAATTTCTTTTGTCTTTTATTGATGCTATCGCTTTTCATTATTTTGTACTTCATTTCAAGGTTAACTTCAAGGGCGTAGATTCAAACGTAAGCAATGAAAGAAAATTAGACGAAAGAATGTTTTTTTATTAATAAGCTCTGTCACACACCGCGGGCGTCATGAGGTCGGTTTTCTTTTTGCCTGAATTGCAACTGATTAAGAAACATTAACTTGAAAAGTTTAACTGACCTCTTGGAGCCGTGTGTTTGTATGTCAGTATTAACTGTAAAATTGTGTGATACTGACACCAAAAATCTGTGGTATGGTTTTTAAATAAACTACACTTATATGCATTGAAAAGAGTCATACAAATCAGTATGGCTATCAATTGTGCGTGATTGTGAATCATTCACAATGATTGAGTTTCGTTTAGATAATGAACAAAGCTTATTGACGAAGTAGCTTGGTGTATCGAAGACCAACACTCCGTACACAATTTGAAATTTTAAAAAGTAAAAGTGTTGCAAATGTCAAAAACGTTCTATTAATTCCGGTGTTCCGTTTCGTAGGATTCCGGAGGATTTGGGAAAAATAAAAGAAATTAAATATTTTTTAAAAAAATGGAAATTGTACAAAGTAAAATTGTATAAATTAGAAACATTGTATTATAAATACATATATACTCAAATATAATTGGGTTTTTGGTGCTTTTAATTTAAACATTTATAATTAATTTAAATGCTTGCGTTACACAATTTTTTCATTACTATATTCGATTAAATGATTTAATATTAGGTCGAACATTTTACAGCAGCACGTTCCTGGAAACGCCGTCCACGGCGTACACAACACTGAATTTCTACAACAGTCCATATCCACATCGATTTAGTTACTTCTGAGCGGGAACCAATCATAGTCAGTGTACCTGTGTTAGTTGCATTAATTAGTATTTAATTATTTGATAAGCTTTAAAGTCTTCAATTTCAATTCGGTGAAGTTGGAAATTTTCTTTAGCATAAAACCAAAAAAAAATAAACATTTATGTAAATATCGTGTAATATATGTTACTGAATATGCAAATAAATCAGAAATAAAAGTTTTATAACAGTTATGACGACGATTGTATTCAAAAAGAAATGAATATTTAAACAGATTATAATAATCTTTAGTAAAAATCGTACAACACAGAAAACTTTTTCTATTAAAATTTATTTTTTTTTTATTATATTTGAATGATGAGAACGTTGCCTACTAAAAGAATTAATTTCTTAACATATATCACGATTTATGATAATATTTTATTATGTTTCTTAGCTCAATAGTTGCAACTTTTAATTCAGTGCACTTCCAAGTTTTAGTTACTGAACAAAGAAAAAAGTGAAGAAATCAAAATTAAGTAAATCTTGGTTAAGATTTTCTCACGTAAATGAAATCTTTTCCATAAATTGTGAAAATATAACAGTAGCATCAACAGAAAAATACATTAACATAAACCTTTTAATTAACAATATTTTAGCAACGGAAAACTACATTCGAACAATAAACAAGTAAATATTTATGGACTTGAATATATATTTTGGCATCATAGAAATAAATAAGCTATTTGAATGTCAATCTAAAGTGCCAAAAACTTCTTGCATCGCGGTTGTTGGATCACAAGAATTTCAAACCACTTATTAAAGGCCCGAAGTCAAACAAACGCAACTTTTTATGCCTCAAACTATGGCTTATTTTGTCGTTGTTTTTTTTTTGCTTCATTTCGAATTTAGTTTTTCTCCTTCTTCTCTTCCTTGTGATTTCCAAATAAGGGCATCATAAAAACTGACTTTTCATCGATCGTTGCAACGACATCCAAGCAACGATTTCAATTGCAACATTTGACCAATGGCAACAATTTCAACATGGAACAGAAGCAAAATTTGTATTCGTTGCGGTGAATCTACAGATGAGCATTGATCGTCGCTAAACTAATCTAGAAAATATGGAAATGATGTAATTTCTTCCGAAATTTATACGAATAACGCGACATTATCCAAAATTATTGCAATGAATTATTAAATAGTATTCCAAAGTCATGCAATCATCTATCACAAAATCGTAACAATGAGATTTTCGTAAAGTTAGAGCTACGACATTCATATTTTTATATATGTACATATGTATGTCATTTCTATATAAATTGTTGATAAGCTATTGCAAAACAATACAAAGTTGGCTCTGCAACAAGAATTTCATTGCCAATGAAACAGGTGCTCGGTTTGTGTTTCTGCAAACGTGTGTAGAAGAGAACCGCGCCCAGCAAAATTCAAATTTTACTCACTAATTATGGCACACGATCAACGAACAGCTAAAACTCGTTCAGCAGTAATTTTAAAGTGGTTCTGTAGCAGTTACAAGAAGAAAAGTGTGCACATATGAATTTATAATGCAGCATTAATGCAATTCTCATTGAACCCATCTCCATTTTTTTTAATTTTTTGTCCTCTTAAAAACAATTAGAAATGTTTTGAAAAGCGTGAAAAACATGCATTCACCCGCTTCCCATTTTTAACTAGGACAACGTCTACATTTTGACAAAATAACCGATTAATGTTAAGGATTAAATCAAATCTCGTAGTTAAATAATAATAATAACAAAGAATAATAACGAAATTCAACAGCAACAACAACGGAATGTGATTGAAAACGACGAATCACATAAGCAGCCATAATAATTGTTACTCGTTGAGGACAGCAACAACAATGACAGCCACGTCAAGGTGGTCACGTAGTCCACGTTGTGGTCACTCTGCACGATATCTCAGCGACAAGCAATTTGAAAGAAGTAACAATTAAATATGTGCTATTGTTAAGTATCAAGCGTCCAGCAACAAATAACGAAACATTTTTCAAGATCTTACGTGCGGTTAAATCATCATTTATTAAATTTCATCGCAATGGACAAAATAATAAAATATAAAAAAGCTTTAACAACTTTTCTTTTATTGACAAAATTAGTCTTGATTCGATGTGACCACAAAAATATTCTTTTATAATTTTGTTTCAATGATACGTTGTGACCTCAACAACAAATAAAATTAGATAACAAAGGTTAAAAAATATGAGAAGTCGTTTCTGTAAAGTGTATATTTAGCAGTAATTTATGGAGATTTGATAGTTCTACGAGACTGGTTTTCGTCTCATACATAATAGTGTATAATAATATATAATAGTATTTTATAATCTTTGCTGTTACATAGCCAGTCAACCTGTTGGCCATTTTTCACAAATAAATTTAGTTATTGAAGTTTCGTTGTAATTTGCATACAAACAAAACATACAAAATTGCGCCGAAGAACAAATAAATTCTAGAAACATACATATTATTGTCAAAATTATATCCTATACAGTGAAATGTAACCAATAAGCATATTAAATTTTTTCATAAATAATGTCAAAATCTACAGAAATTAATAAGGAAATGAATCACGATTCCGTGTTTATTTGGAGAATTCTTCGAGTTCGGAGACGAATTTCATATTGTTTCGTTTCGGATGTTCCGGTGTAAAATGTTCTGATGTAGACTTTAATGATTACTAAACTAAATTATCTTTTGTGCATTTTTTTCAACCGGAGCGATGGAATTATATACTATGCATGTCCCAAAATCCTGTAAACATTTTTTCAGTTGGCTTGTGCGGCATTAAACTTAATTTTATTACTTACTGCACTTCACTGCAAATAACCTACGTATAATCTGAAATAATGAGTTTGTTTTGGAGAGATTTTATATACAAATGCTATCGTGTGTACATAAATATACATATATTCCATGTAATTTATAAAAAAAATTTATATAAATTTAATATCAAAGCCGTTAAGCATATACAATACAAAATTTTTCCGAATGTATTATTATCGACGTATTTGAAAGTACTTTTGTTTGTCTGTTTGAAATACTTCGCGGGATTTACTTTTTGCTATGATTTGGCATTCATCACTCAGGTCAAATGCTACTTCTAGCATGTTTATATTTGCTATACAATGCATTCAATTGTTCTAAGATAATAAATGTCAGTACTGTATGAGGACCAAGTCGACAGTAATACGCTGTGAAACCTTTCCATAGTGCAAAAACACCTTCACTTCGAGCTACTTTTTTGAGCACATCAATTGAACCTTTGTACTCGGGCACTCCGTCCTTAGTTTTCATATTCTGAATTCGTGTTTTGGCCATATCGACTGGCATCGATGCCATTGTGGTAATTAATCCCGAAACCATGCTTGCCATGAAATGCAACTTGATGCCATCCTTTAACTGAAATGTCTGTACAAAATAACTCTTCGCTTGTGAATATGATGCCAATTGAGCCATGTTGACAATCATGGCACGTCCTACCGTTGGGATGCAACCTCGCCAAAGGGCAGGGACGCCTTCTTCGCGCGTCATTCTTGTCAATGCATTGGCTACGTTTGTGTAATTGCGTCGTTCATTTAAGGGCAGTTTCCCGTCGGCAGTCATGCGAATTAAAGCGACTTCGGCCGGCGTCCCAACAAATGCTCCACATGCACCAGAAAATACTCCCATGGCCATACGAATTATTAACGTTGGATCTTTTCCAGATCGACCTGTGTATTCATCGTTGAGGAAAGTGTAGACACCTAAACGTGTTGTCGTGTATGTAGCTTGTCGTAACAGCGCCGCGCCAATTCCTTTATACAATCCCAAAGGTCCTTCATTCACGATAACTGCTCGCAGACAATGAAGCGTACTGTGGTATTCCTTCTTTCCGTGGTCAAGGCCAGAAACCTGCATGCGCGTTTTTACCAAATCTAGTGGCTGTACGACACAGATGGCTCCCATCCCGGAAACACCACCCATAACAAATTTCATAGCACCGTCCATTAAAATTTTAAAATTTATGAAGATAGATGGAAAATAAATCCTCGATGGACCAAAAGAGCCAAAAGAGTAAACAAATAGATGACTCTTGATTTGTAATATTTGAACAATTTTTTGAAAGTAACATACATAAGTCACTTTGTCGATATATTTTAACTACTTTCAAATTTCAAAATTTCAAAAATGTTATTCCAGAATAATTATGTTGTACAAAGTGATTTGCTTAAATCTTCTTTAATCTAGGGTTTCTTCCCATACTAAACATATTTATCTAAGATTATTTACATTAATTTATAAGCTTCAAACCTAACATTTAATTATTTAATATGCTTACAACCTTTAAGTTCTTTAAACTCGCTCAAAAGATTTCTACTATTAAAATTATAAGTATTACCAAGAAAATTTAGGCTACATGAGGCTAGGATTCAAGACATATCCGATATAAAAAATTTTCCTAAAAATAACATTGGATTTACAGTTTAAAAACTACTATTTTATACATGGAGGGAGAATCGTCCCGATTTGGCAATTTCCTTGCTCCAATGTCCATTGGAATATATTTAAAGATATAAATAATGCTTTCGTAATCCAATAATCGAAAGTAGAATAAGGGTATCATTTCCACGTTTGAACGTAATTGTACGCCATGCAGACGTTGGCGAAACGAACGTCGATTATTTTCTCTTTGCTCTACACGACACCTTTTAGTTTACGTCAGAAATCGCGCCTTTTCTGTACACCAAATCAGCTGTTAATGTTGGAAAACACGGAATTACCAACAAATTTGTTGAACGTTCGTACGTCAAGCATTCTGCTGACGCAGTTTCTTCAGAATTTCTCGAACGTGAGGGGATATGATAGGCTAATTATACGGAAACTCGCATAAACCGTCTAAATGTAACGGTTAAAATCGTATTGTTTAATCTAAACGTGGTTAACCATTAAAACTCGCTTTTCTTATTACGTCGACTCTGCACAACTTGGCAGCACTTTTTAAAATTTATAGTTGCACGGAATATGTGAAATTAATAATTCTAATTTACTAATCACTCTTAATAAAGGTCAATAAATATGCAACATTGTTACAATCGAGGTTGTGGTCAATCATACGATCCTGAAACGAATAATGACAGTGCGCCTTGAAGTATATAGCGTATCCTTCAGCGAAAGCTAACCTAATTCTCATTTACAGGTGCGTGTCGTCATCATCCTGGTGCTCCGTATTTCCATGATGCCTACAAGGGTTGGTCGTGTTGTAAGAAAAAGTCCGTAGACTTCACCGAGTTTCTAAGTATCAAAGGTTGCACACTTTCAAAGCATTCTAATGTTAAACCAGCTGAACCGGAAAAACCGTCAAAGCAGGATGGCATTGAAGAAGAAACGGAAATCCATGAGGAACTGACAGTTATACGTAAGCCTATTGATAAACCCATGGATCGTCCGCCTATCAACTCGCAAATGGTGCGTTTAGAGCCCACCGTCGCAGCATCTTTGAAGACTGCAGTTGATGCATTGTTATTAAAAGCTCCAACAGCAGAAGCGACAAGTACGCAGAACACGACAGGGTAACACTTATGAAATAATAAGTCGTCATTAATTGAAGGTTTCTTGTTATAGTGAATTGTCAGTAGGTACTGCATGCAAGAATTCTGGTTGTACGTACTCATATACGGGCACTGAAACTGATACTGGCACATGCTCGTACCACCCGGGCGTGCCCATATTTCATGAAGGACTAAAATACTGGTCTTGTTGTAAGCGCAAAACGACTGACTTTGCAGTGTTTATGGCACAACGGGGATGCGTTAATGGTTCACATCAGTGGTTTAAGCAGGTGATTATAATGAATGCTTTTTGTAATAATTTTCTAAACTAACATATTTGATGTTTACCTATAAGGATGAAGGTAAGAAAGCCGTACAATGTCGCTACGATTGGCATCAAACCGCCAGCGATGTGATTGTTTCCATTTACGCAAAAATGTACCATTACGCTTCGAGTAGAATCTCGGTTAATCCAATTCGCTTACAAGTGTCGCTAATGTTTCCAGCACAAAGCAACGCCAAATTTGAATTAGATTTGGAGTTGCGAGGCGTAAGTAAAATAATATTCCTTAAGCAAAAAGACTTACTTCAGTGGCTCCAATACGCAGATTATAGACGTCAGTAAGTCTAGCGCTCAGATGTATGGTTCCAAAGTAGAAATCACATTGCCCAAAGCCGAACCAGGTCATTGGCCAAAGTTAGATCTTCCTACTGCTAAACTGGACGTAATGAAGGAGGATTTTGAAGCAGATGAAAAGCAATCCGAAAATTCAGACTTCGAGGATGCTTTGGATTTGGATGATATTGAAACAGTAAATGTAGGCCTGCATTTATCAGAGATGGCGCAAAATACCAAAAAGGATTTTAATTAATATTCAGCTGGTCATAAAACCATTACTTAAGGCCTTACCACGACTAATCAGATAGGAAAGAACAAATTAAAAACGTCAGCGTCGTTTTTATTCCGTCGTAGCCTTTTTGAAAAATAAAATTAGGCGTCACGCCTAAGAAAACCACATGAGATTACGACTGAAAATTTATAGTAACGCTCCTGATTTGTAAATTGTAGTTAATAATTGAAAAACATTGAATACTGAATCAATAAAATAGTTATGCTAATGAACTTGAATTTTAACAACGATTGATGCAATAGAGGATACATTTTTTATAGGCTAAAAAAAATATATATCGTATATTTCTCTGAGCCATTCATTACCGCATAATAAATTTAAGGACAATTTAAATGCTGAATTACTAATCTTCATCGCCAGGCTGCCAGTCCTCGTCGTCGTCATCATCCTCTGAACACAAATCCAAATCGCCTATATTTTGGAACAAAGCCTCGTCTATTTTAACATTCTCTATATTTTCGCCTGCTTCCATTAGATATTTAATATCAGATTCGTTTAGTGTGTTATCGCGGAGGAAGAGTTCCTTGCCAGTTAACTTTTTGCAATCAGTTATTTTGTCGCGTTTTGCTGCTATACCTGTGCTTTCCTCAAACTCCATCTTCCACTTCATGAATGTTTCCACTGAAACGCGTGTTCCCTCGAATTTCTTCCGTTCTGCCTCCTCCACTTCTAGCAATTTGCGTGCCTTTTCGCTTTCTGCTTCCTGCTTTAATTCATCCCAACGCACGTTTAGCCACTCTTGTGCGCTGCTGACCAAAGAGAAAATCATTTCCATTCCAAGATTTTCTTCGACTGTTTTGTGCAGGTGCTCAAGTAGTGCTGATTCGTAGCATTCCTTAAAGTTAACAACATCTTCGATTTCAACGATAGGTGCTTCGTCTGGATACCTTGCTGTGTAGCTAAAGAGTAGCTGACACGATATACCATTATCTTCTTCATCCGCGTTGTATTCTTCAGTAGCAATTGGAATCTTGAACTTGTGAAAGGGTTCAGTGGCAAGTACTGGTATTGAGGAAAACCAAAGCTATTTAAAATTTTATTTCCAATTAGTTCCCTTACTCACTTTCCATTTCGCCACAATAAATGGAATCCAGAGCCTCCACCTCACTAACTTGATCTTCCCTATAGTTTCTGCTCATTTTAGTAGGAAAATAATATAATTAAAATAAAAAATTCTTCACACCGAAATAAATATTAGTTAAAGGAATCTGTTATAAAGTCTGCTAAAGTGCGCACAAGCTGCAGTGAAATCTTCCAAAAACAATAACCTAAGTTAATTATTTCGCATTAGCTGGTTTCTTTATTTTGTTTCTATTATTTAACATATCAGTTAAGTTAAAGCCTTAAAAATTTCATTTTGTCAGCTTCTTAAACTTAAATGAATTCAAAACTACTCTTCTATGGAAAAAATATCTTGCATATGAAGAGGTTTGAGTAATCGCAATAAAAAAATTTATCAACTTGGCTTCATTTTTACATCTATTACAATATCTTCTATTTGATATGGTGGGATTCTCCATATTGCATAAAAATGGCGTCTACAAACGAAGATGGAAATACGTCGGGTAAGTTAATATAAAATAAAATATTAAGCATGCACTTTGATTAGATTGTTGTAATTTAATACTGTAACGCCGAATATGTAGATTTAAACCAGATTAATGGCATGTTAACTACAAATATCAGGCAAAAGTTTTTATGAAAAACCTAAAGTCAAGCTAGTGTTGTATTTTTATTTTAGGAAGACGTACACGTTCTGGCAAGAAAATCTCAATCCCACAGCCATTGACGCCATCCACAAGGACGACGAGACGGTCACAGAAGAAGCCTAAAGATGAAGTAATTGTGAGAACATATACCATGCATTTTAAAAAGAATATCAGAGCACCGAAACGTATCTAACCTCAAAAACACATCGCAATGATTTTCTCACGTATATAGATAAAATTTGACCACTCTAGAAACGTTTATTGTCGCTCTTAAGGTGCTGATTTGTGATGAAAAAATTGCATTTAATAATTACTGCAATTGAGGCGTTGTTCCAATTGCACATGATTTCTACGGGAACATGATTTTTTGCAAGGGCCAACTGAAAAGCAGTATCTTAAGAGTTTTTAATGACTGATTTTTTTCTATACATATTTTTAAAATAATATATGTATGTACGAACACAATATGTCATTAAATGATATTGAATATATACACATTCAACCTTTATATATTTTACTTGATTTATTGTGTACACATAAGTTTTAATTGTTGGTTTTCCACTTTTGTTTTAACAGGTGATTGAGGCAGAACCCGAATGTGAAGTTATTAGCAATGAAATAGAAAATGAAGTTCAAACTGCGGCGCCCCATCAGTCGGATGTTATCAAGGAGATGCTGGCCGAAGCAGCACAAGGAGTTATAATTGATGATGGCGGCGATGCTGGCGATGCTGGCGCTGACTCGGACGTTATAGAAATTCCAGACACAGAAATTGCCGATGGAGAAGAATTAGTAGAAGAAGTTATTAAAGAAGACTACGACGACTGTATAATATATGAAGAGGAACAAATTGAGGAAACAGATGATATAGAAATGTACACAATACAGGAAGAGCAAACAGAAGCAGTCAATGAAACACCTGCTCATTCCTCTACAACTGCAATCGATGAAAAAAGCTCTTCATTTCCTTTTGGGACTGTTATACAATCTGAAACTTCCGAGGAAGTGCAAAATGAAGAAGAAGTCGAGGAAGAAAATAATGATGGCGTCGGTTCTGGTGGAATCGCAGAAAGTTCTTTGTTAGCGTCGTTGGCTGGCGACAATGCTAACAGTTTGCCTTCAGTTGGCGGTGGCGAAGAAGCGGAAAATAAGAAGGACGAATTTAGTATGCGCAATGAAGAACCAAAGGAAACAGAACTTGAAAAGATGGAATCTGATGATTCACTTTCTGATCCTGCTATTGCAGAAGATATTGAAGGAGATCCTGTTGATGCAAGCAATGCTACAATAGTTAACACTGAAATGGTATCGGAGGATGAACTCCCAATGCCAACAAAGCCAGAGATAAATGATGCCGAAGAAGTTTCCGATGAAGAGTTGCCCGCTCCTCAACGTGCTGAGCTACCAGCAGATGCAGAAGTTATATCTGAAGATGAACTGCCAGCAGCAGCCTCTGTAGAGAAGAAATCACCTACTGCATCTCCAAAAACACCTCATTCAGGCGCGAAACGAAAAGCTGATTCAGATGGTGAAAATGATCCAACTGATAACAGTAGTCCAAATGAAAAAACACAAAGTAGAGCTGACGATGGCGTGAAAGACACTAAAAGTGAACAGTATAATCCAATGAGTCCCACAAGCGAAAGTAATGATGGATTGCAGCCGCTTGAGAAAAAACCTAAAATTGAGGAAGACGGTAAGAATACTAGAGCATTATAAATATAGATGCTCGTTACAGTTTAGTTTGGTTGTCAAAAATAAAAAGCATTTTTATTATATATTAATTACATTGCAGAAAGTTGCACTGACGACATAGAAAAAAAGAAAGAGTCTAAAGAAAAAGAAAAAGAGAAGAAAAAATTACCAGACTTGGATAAATATTGGCGATCGGTCAAGGAAGATCCAACTGATTTCACTGGATGGACTTATCTTTTGCAGTATGTGGATAACGAGGTAAGATCATCCATCAACTATTATTACAGAAACGCAAATCTAAGTATAAATTACAGTCTGATGCGGAAGCAGCTCGAGAAGCCTATGATGCTTTCCTATCTCACTACCCATATTGTTATGGTTACTGGCGCAAATACGCTGACTATGAAAAACGCAAGGGCGTCAAAGCTAATTGCAACACGGTGAGTACGCATACATTTCAATCGAATACATTTGCAATATTTTGTATTTTATTAATTTATTATAAAACATATAAATTAAATAAAAATACATTAAAAAAAAAGAATAAAGCTGAAGACGTATTTGAAAAAAGAAATTACGTTGCAGTATATGTAGCTCTACACAGAAAAATTTAACTCAAATCACCTTAAACATCAAGAAATTTATTAAATCACTTAACTGAACAAGGTTGAGTAAGCAAGGATGGAGCGGCATATGACTTGTGGTTGTTCTTTGTTGTCCCAGTTTCATTGCTGTTATTAAAATACCATTCGTTTGCATCTCTGAGCGGGGGGAAAATGGGTGAAAATGGATTTATAAATTGTAAGACCGTAATTTCAGCATTAATTTGCTTTTATATGCAGAAGTAAACCGATAATTCTTATAGAGCCTTCACGATTAATCCGTTTGTTGCAGAAATTTCTCGACTTTTAGTTCGTGTTTCCTTTTAGCTCTTTTTTAGGAGTCGAAATTGTAGCATCTGAATGTGAAAGAAATACCCTTAATAGTTAAATTTTACGGTTGATACTTCTTTTTTATATTTTTTAGTTAGCTTCAACAAAATTGTGACTACGATCACACTTTTTGTGACTATTGGAAATCACTTTTTATCACTTTCAAAACATAAAATTTTCTAAAAAAAATACACTGTTCATATGAAAATCTTCAAACAGAAAACATTTGTAAAAAGTAATAAAACTCATCACTCAAGGAGTAAGTACAAATGGTATTTAAATGAAATTTAATGAATTTACTAAGTATTTTTATAGTATTTTCATAAATAGATATTAAGCTAAGTTTTCTTATAAAATATATTGAAATATTTATATTTAATCATTAGCTTCTCCCCACAACAGGTTCTGCCCATGCAACGTGTTTGGTATGCTTCCTTAAAGAAGCATTTCTAGTTATGTTTAGTTTAAAATATTTTGATTAAGAAAAACCCATGAGCTGCTAGCGGAGCTACGCGGATTTAGAAAACTCAACGCTTGTTTAATGAGTTATTCAATATGCTGGAACTCTGACAAAAAAGCAATTGAATTCGAAGAATGATTATAATTCACTTGAAATCTATTCTCTGGCATAGATTTCAGAATAAGTTTCCACGTATACATTTTCCCCAGAAAAATAGAATAGAATAGAAAAATAGAATAGAATTATTCTATTTCCCCAGAAAACAGAATAATAAGTAACTTTTTCGCTCAGAAATAATAAGAAATTGATTCAAAGATCAGTTATAAACGGAAATATTTTCTATTGTAAATTAGACTTACCCAAGCGCTCCATTATCTATGATTATCACTATTAAAATAAATTCATTGCAATATGAAAAGTGACACAAAGCCGAAGCAGTTGCTTGGATATCTTCTCCAATACATTCAGTCTGTCCGCAATGTTCAATTGAAGTGGGATCTGATCGGGTGTCTGCATGATTTGCCAACAAACGTATTCTAATGCAAATTCAAAATAAATCGCGTTCCTTTTTTAAAACAATTTCCTATCAAGTCTCCAACCAAGCACCGTCTCTCGTAACAAAACATTTTTAGGATTTAGTTTTCATATAAAATATATATGCCAAAAAAATAAGGTACAAACCAAACGAAAAACAGTTAAGTATGTGTTTAAAATACATTTTAGTCAACTAAACTTTTCGCACAAATATCTTTTTTTTTTCTTGTTCTCTCCAACCAACACGACAATAAAAAAACTACAATCAATTCTAAAAAAATGTGGGTTACTACTAACTAGGTTTTTGAACGTGGCCTGCAAGCAATTCCACTGTCAGTAGATTTGTGGATTCACTATTTGTCGCACGTTAAAAGCAACAGCAATAATACTGCTGAAGAAGAGTTCATACGCGCCCAGTTCGAACGAGCCATCAACGCGTGTGGTTTGGAATTTCGTTCTGACAAACTTTGGGATGCATACATCAAGTGGGAGCACGATAATAAACGCTTTCACCGCATTGTAGAAATCTACGATCGCCTGCTAGCTATTCCAACTCAAGGTTACAGCGGACACTTTGATAAGTATGATTTTTCATTCTTGCGCTATTTTGTTGCAATGTTTTCAAACTGAAGGGAAGCTAATTAAATTTAACAAACAACTTTTGCTATATTTTTTTTTGTAGCTTTCAGGATTTAATAACTCAACATTCTATAACGGCCACAATCACCGCTGACGAACTGATTAAAATTCGCACGGAACTGCGTGAGTCGTGTGCTTCTCGGTACGCAAAATCCAAGGAACGACGCGCCACCTCAAAAGAAAAAGACCACAAAGAATCATCAAAAGTTAGTGATAAAGAAAAAGAACATAAAGAATCCAAAAGTAGTAGCGATAAGGAAAAAGACAAAGACGCAAAAGAGTCTAAAGAAGAATCAACAGGCGACACAAAAGGATCCTTAAAGCACGATGCTAATGATACGACCAAAGAAATGGATCTAGATGCAGCAGCAGCAGCAGATTCTCCGGCTAAAGATGAAAAAGTTTCCATTAAAGAAATCAATGCAAATGATTTAAGCACAATTAGTGAAAGCGAGTTGTCATCGATCAAAGACAAAGTCATATCGATTCGGCGAAAATTGCACAAAAATACTATAGCGGCGGTGACCGCTCGCTGGACCTTCGAAGAAGGTATAAAGCGTCCTTATTTCCATGTCAAACCATTGGAACGCTGCCAGCTGAAGAACTGGAAGGATTATCTTGAATTTGAAATCGAAAAGGGTGACCGAAAACGCATCCTAGTGCTTTTCGAACGCTGCCTGATTGCATGTGCGCTATATGAGGAATTCTGGCTGAAAATGATACGATACCTTGAGGCAATAATGGAAGAGCCCAACATTCCAGAAATCGCAAGTGATGTCTATCGACGCGCCTGTGAAATTCACCATCGTGACAAGCCAGGCTTACATCTACTGTGGGCAGCCTTTGAAGAAATTCACAATAATCCCGATAAAGCGGCCTCGATATTGGCTGAGATCGATAAGAAGTGTCCGAACCTGTTGCAAGTGGCTTACAGACGCATCAATTTGGAAAGGCGCCGTGGCAATTACAGCAAATGCAAGGAACTGTACGAACATTACATTGCCACAGCCAAAAATAAGTCAATTGCAGGCAGTGTAGCTATTAAATATGCACGCTTTTTACATAAAATTTGCCATGACATCGATGCTGCCGTGATTATGCTGCGACAGACACTAGAAAAGGATGCGGGCAACGCTCGTGTGGCGTTGCAATTGATTGATCTGACTATACAGCGTCCCAAGGTCGATGAAGAGGAAGTAGTTTCAATAATAGACAAATTTATGGCGCGCGAAAATATTGATCCCGAGCAAAAAGCAATGTTTGCGCAGCGTAAAGTAGAATTTCTGGAGGATTTCTCCAACTCCGCCAAAAGACTACAAAATGCACAGCGGGATATGCAATATGCGATGGCCAAGGCAAATGAGGCGAAGAAAAAAAGGTAATACATTACATTAGCGAAAAAAAAAGTAAGGTCAATTTTGTGCTAAAACATTTTCCACTTTTCTATTTCACAGAGAATCTAGTCCTAGCCGGAAATCATCTTCGGCCATGAATAAGGACGGTGTTCTCGGTTCCACTTCGATGGCGCAATCAACGGCGTACAATAATGGCGCCAATACAACCGGCGCCTACAACTACAACTCGGCATATTATAGCCAACAAAATAGCGGCTCTTATCAACAATCCTACGATAGCTACTACAACCAGTGGCAGTATGGCAGCGGCTCAGGCTACGGCGGTTACGGACAATGGAGTGGCTACGGCAGTTATTACTAAGATTATGTACTATTTACACCATCACCTATAATAAAATAATTTTTAACCATGATTTCATTTATAAGCACATTTTTAATAGCCAGGAAATATAATAAACATACAATTTATATGTTTTCATTTGGGGAAATTTAATAAATATTACAAATATAAAAACATTTAAATCCGAAGTCGTACTTCTGGAGTACTAAATTACATTATTTTCAAAATTAGAATAAGAAGTACAATTATTGGTAAAGCTTAAAGTTTTTAACTGTCTTAAGTTTATAATAAAATTATGTTTAAATAAACCAAAGTTTGTTATTTCTTAATAGTATGATACATCTAATGAAACAAAAATAATCGTAATATGCTTTGCGCATATATGTGACTGAAAATAATTTGAAGATGTATCATACGTGGAAACTTGTATACGTAGTACGAGAGAGCTATGTTAATGGCATTGGAATTGGCATGCATGGTTACGCCTTAATCCATTTTCTTCCTGGGGGTTTCCCACGAAATAGATGGTGGATGTAGAGGAGTAGCCTTCCCAGCAGTCATAGATTCGAAGCTGGTAGCCCAAAGTGGCGAATCAACGACCAGTAGGATATGGCATTAAAACTGGTACCACGACCGCTCACTTTATCGCGGCCTTTGAGCAATTGAGGTTTGGATTCGTGGTGGCTATGGTGTAACGTCTAATGCAGTAAGAAAAACTGTTCTTCAAATCAGTGATGATGAATGTACTATCAAAGTTTATAGAATACAATGATGTGAAGAATAGAATAGAATATTATTATTGGTAAAGCTCGAAAAGTTTCTTAATAGTATTTTGAAGGCTAAACATCAGGACTAAACAGTTGAGAAGAGCAGGAAAACTGTAAAATATAAATTATACTTCCAAGTTGCTTTTCCTTTTTAAATGCTACTTTTTCATATGAAGATGTTTCAAATGACCATGTAGATGAAAACACGTCTTTTGCGATAATTTTTATGAATGTTTTGTTTCGAAGGTTTTATTTTCCATTTACCTAAACATAAATTACTTACAGAAGAAATATATACAAAATCAAGTTTTATTAAAGCCTTTTACGAGTAAATATAATAAGCAGCTGCTTTGGAAATTTTATGTTTTTGAATTCATCATTTTATATTTTAGTGTTATGTATGCATGTATGTATGCGAAGTAAGGATACAGTCATACATAAATTTTACGATTGGGTCGTAAAATGTTAAATGAAAATAAAAACGGAGAGAAAGCACTTGAAGAATTGCAATAGCACTTATGTTAATAATTTTGAAGTTAACCACAGCAGCGAAAATTATTAATCTACAAGTTGGGATGATGCCAAGCAACTGTTCCACTTCGACAACCAGTTACCAATAAAGGTTCGCGAGGACTGAACTTCGAACATAGCACAACATCCGACTGTGATTGAATGTGTTTCAATTGTATTAAATTCTTGGGGTTCCTTTTAATATTCTCACTGCAATGACGTGGATACTCTGAATAGTCATCTGCGAATCCCAACAAGCGTACACCTTTGTCAAAAGGCGAACAAACTACTCGTCCATCAGTTGAGAAAGACGGCTCTTTGATTAAACCTTTGCCAGCAGTCGATTCTTTAATGTAGTACATAAGCTTTTTGGCATTTTGAAATATTAGTTTTTCTCTGCTATATTTCAGAGGCGATATTAACGAGTGCACACGGAACCGATCGTATGCTAACAGAGGTGATGAATCGCGACTGGAAGTGCTGGCACCATCCGTAGTGCTGCTTAATGTAGGCGAACTGGAGCGCTCGTCGTTGGCGGTACTTGTCGATGTACTACGACTAGAGGCATTTGCGGAACGAGCAATGGCATTTGGCACTACACCACTGCTAATTGCATAAACGAAATTGTACCCGGTAACTGAATTGTAATTACGTCCACGGTTCTGACGAATGGCCCTTTCTTGAAGAGTAACTTCGGCAGCCCAAATGTCGGGTACGAAAGTTTCTGGACGGATGAATGATGGCTGTGAAGTTGTGTTGTTGGCAGGCGATGTCGAAGTGCTGCCGCTCCCACTACTGCCGCCGCTGAGTGTTGGTAAATTAGACCGCAGCTGGGGTGCTGGAATACGGGGAAGTAGTCTGCGATGCCTACGTTGCCGTCTAGTCACGCCATAGAGTATTCTTGAATCAACTACATCAGCAGCATTTGCCGAGTCCCGAGAGCGACGATTGCCCAACGTCGATTCATCATCGCTGTCATCTAATAGTTTTCGTTTGCGACCAACGCTACTGTCATCCTTAAACTGTTCTGTTATATCGCCGGGTTCCTCGTTTATATCGTGGATGCACGACCATTCAGATAATTCATCATAGCTTATGTTGCGGCTAAGAAATGAGTGTCCATGAGGATGTATCTGAAGGAATGCATATATTTTAGCAAATAAGGCTAATTGTTTTATTATTTCTTGTTTTGTTTTCACCTGTAAAGCGATTATCACTTCTGCATCATTTTCCTCTGGGAAATCTGTGACTAGTTCCACGCGATTCTTTTTCTGTTTCTTCGAAAATACGTGATCGAATTTAGCTGCCTGTGGAATATGTTGATGGCCCATTTGCATAAGTCGATATATGCTAGGCTGTAGAATAGAAACATCGATAAATTTTAATATATAAATGAGATCAGAAAAATCTGCCTCTTAGAGATAATTATGGGCTATTACAAACTAAAAATTTAAATTAGCAGGTAGCTTTTTTTCATCTTGTAGCTTTTCTCATATCTTTTAAAATTTAATAAGAAAAACTTACACGAAAGCCACACAAGTCCTTGTGTAAAGTGGTCAAGTCCAGATCGTGGATTATCATCAGGTAGCCACCTGTTGTGCATATCACCAGTTTAGTGCCATCAGGGGTAATACGACAGCGCATAAGGCCACTTGTATTAAAGACCTTCTGATATATCAAGCCTTGTTCGGTGTGAGAATTGATGTCCCACGTGAAAATACTGCCATCAAAGCCTGAAGTTACTAATAGGCTATCTTTGTGCGAATATTCAATATTTTTAACCCAGTTGGAATGACCATGCAAGCTTCGCACCTTTTGTTTAAGGTAGCGTAAGTCCCACAAGGCAACTGTGGTGTCATCAGAACATGTAGCAAACATACGACCATTTAAGAACCTAAAATGGAAGAAAGTCGCCGTTGAGTTTCTCCATTTCAAACAAATTAATCATATAAAAAACTTGCTTTATGCAATTCACATTATCCGTGTGCGCATTCGTCACTTTATGATTTTGCTTAGTTGTAATAGCATCAAAAAATAGTATGGATTTCTTTTCGCAGGCGGCTACAAGTACATTGCTGCAATGTTTTGAAAACATAAATAAAATTAGGAGTTTAAAATATTTTGGTTGTGTACCCTTCTGGTGAAAACTCTAAATTGAACACAGCCCCGAATTCTGGTTCATGATCAGGGACATCGTTTGAATTAATCCAGTGGTGATAGGGTTCAATAGAATTGTATACACGCTTCATTATTAGATCTCTGTCGCCGATCTTTGACGGCATTCCATACTCCCGCCTTTGCATCCATCGGTGAAAACTCATCGTCCTGGATTGTGTATGGTAGTCTACTACCTTCGACAGGTCATAAGTATGTAACTAGACTTGAACGTGTTGGCAGCCAGCTACTTTTTAGTAGAAAGCCTCAATTTGCTTTCAATGGAATCTTTTTTACCTACTTTTCTGGTAGCAGCCACAGTTCTAATTTTTACATAAAACGTGTGTTGTTATGTGATTGATTTTATAGCTATACAAACGAAAACTTTTGCGATTATTTCTCTGAAATACTTTCGAAAAGTTTTAGAAAAACTAGAAATAACCCTCCCACTTTTGAGACGTCTTCACATCAGCTGAAATTTGGAATAAAGCTCAACACAAAGTTATCTCGTAAACTGGCAAGCTGCGTCAACGTAAGTCAGACTCACATGACATCGTTTTAAACGTTACACAAACACTCGAATGATGTTGCGATTGCGTATTGCGTGATTTTTTAATATTTTTCATTACGATATTCTAGATTAAATGGAACACCGAACGTAGTTTGTTCGGTAAGTGTATATAACTTATCGCTAAAGTTGCTCATAAAAATTTTGCAGTATAGATATTTATATCAAATAATAGCGCGACAAAGTGACCAGAAAAATTTTTATATGTCCTAAACGAACGACCGCAGTGATAGAGCAGCGACTAGAGGCTCAGAGCTGAAGAACCACCATATCCAACAATATCTCTCCCGTTCCCAAGTAATAACAATTTAAAAGTTTTTAAGCAATATCTCCTTAACTGCGGGAGATTTTCTTTTAATAACCGTCCTTATATATTTTTAAATTATGTAAAATAAATTTTTAATAATAAAACCCTTTTGCAGACAAATTATTTTAATGCCCTCGTAGAAGTAAACATCAAACGTCATCAGTTTTCCCAGCTTCCGACCTGTGGACCAAACAAACAATAGTGTAAAAAGAATACCATTGTGTCGTATTGACTTCTAACTGAATACTTTTAATACGTTCGTCTAGTTTTTACTTTCATTATACCTTACACCCCTTCAAGGGTTGTATATCGTCTTAGTCCTAAATGTGTAATGCATAGACTATAGAAGATAAACACAGAAAAGTTAAGTGACGAGTATACAGCGTCATCTACACGTGCAAAATGGAATAGCAATGTGAATAAACGTTGGATTGGATCGATATACATTGGATTGGTTTATACTGCAGCAACACTGCAACACTGTAAACCAATCCAAGCTTATAGACAGAAACCTAACAGAGGGGAAACTTACAGCCAGTAAGCCTACAGATAAAAAGCTTACAGAGAGACCTTACAAAGAGATAACTTAGAGACAGAAAGCTTACAAAATTCACACAATTCACACAGTCCACATAATCCACATAATTCAAACAGTCCACTCTGTCGACAAAGTTCGCACGATCCACACAATCCATGCTGTCCACAAATTCCACATGATAAACACAATCCACACATTATACATGCCCCACACAGTCCACATAATCCACACAATGCACACAGTCCACATGATGCACACAATCCACGCACTCCAAATGGTCTACCCAAAGTCCACATGATCGACACAATTCACAAAGTTTACAGAAACCCCACAATCCACACGCTCCACATGATATACACAGTCCACACAATGCACTCTGTTGGCAAAGTCCGCACGATCCACACCATTCACAAAGTCCACATGATCCACACGGTCCACACAGTTCACATGATCCACACAATTATGTTTAAAATGATTCACAATGTTGATTGTATGAATCATGTGGACCGTGTGGACTGCGTGAATTATGTGGACAGTGTCACATTCGTGGATCGTGTCGATTATGTGGACTTTGTGAGTTGTGGGACTGTGTGGATTGTGTGACAAATCAAATTTCTTTTCTCTTACGAATTTGGCAACACAATGAGTTGACATAACGAAAGATTTTGTGGTAAATAATATAACAGCACAACAAAGAAAAGAATAGTCACAGCGGTAGTATTGCGTCTTTTTAGCAAGGTAAACTAGCATCTACGAAATAAAAGAGCAGAGAATCTGAGTAAAATGATACCAAAACAAACCAATTCCATTAAAGACAAACTACTTAAATTAATAGCTGATAAGGATAAATTGGAAACAAAAATCAAAGAGTATGGAGCAGTACTTGAGGCGGTAAGTAGAGGAATTGCTACATGCCCTTCAAGTTGATATTAATGCCCACTGCAACACAGAATGGGGATGTCGGTATGGATGGTCCATTAGTTGATGCCGAAGAATTTCCACGTAATGATATCGATGTTTACCAGGTGCGTCAGGCTCGTCAACAAATTTTATGTCTGCAAAACGATCACAAGGAACTGATGAAATTAATTGAACAGTTAATGCACAAGTTGCATGCGGAAGCTGCTACCGATGAAGAACAAAACGATCTAGAATCGAGAGCGGCTGGAATGCAATTGAATTCAACGCCTTCTGCTGACAATGCGAACAGCAATATCATTGCACCTACACACAAAGCAATTGTTAAGGTGAACCTAGTGAGTCCTGGTTCGCCGGCTGAAGAAGCTGTAAGATGACTAATGTAACTGTGTAGTATTTTATATTGTTATAAGCGATCTTTTTGTTTTCTTTATCATTAAGGGACTGTGCTTGGGCGATAAAATATTCGAATTTGGCACAATCAATTCAAACAATTTTGTCAATCTAAATCAAATTGGAACAGTTGTCCAGCGCATGCAAAATAAAAGAATCTCTCTTAAAATTGAACGTGGAGGTCAGTTCTTGGATCTGGTGCTGATTCCGAAAGTCTGGAGCGGTCGAGGTTTATTAGGTTGCAACGTAGTACTTCCCGATACACCAGAATATTAACAAAGTAATTTTTCTACTTATGCAGGAATATATTATTTATTAGTTGTTGGTTTTTGTTGAAAGGACGTATATGTAATAAAATAAACGATTTACTATGAAAGAATAAAGCGATAAGGCTACTGAATTCTGATTACATTTATGTAGTAATGTGTAAAGGCGATGTGGAATCGATATATTCTGTAGCGTTAAGAAAGCAGGATGAACAGTTGGTTAATTCTGACAAGTATGAAATCCAGCAATACTCCTTTAGAAACTTCAACTATTAAAATAAGGGATGAAAATGTGAATTGCGCTCCCATAAGTTCTCTGCCTCGCGCTTTCACACATAAGCATTCTTTCTCTCTTGCGCCACTGCGCGGAATGAGCATCTTGTTTCTCACAGGATATTAGATTTTCCTTTAACAGAAAGCAGTAGTTCAGCGGCAGCACGGAATTAAAAGTGAAGGCGAAAGCGTTGTGAACTTATTGTACGAAGAGAAACGCTGTATAAAAAGTGAAAATTATTTTTATACATTAAAATGAATCTTTTAACAATAGTTATTGCTAAAAATGTGTCTAACTTAATATCTTTCCTGAAAAAATGCCCCGCAATAAGTGTAAAATGAAGTGATTTCATGAAAAAAGTCAAGAGAAAAACACATTTGGTAAAATGGAAAAAATCGCAAAAATCTCTTGTGTATATAATGTAAATTTTCAAATTTTGTTGATATCGTTGTCGCAGTGGTACATTAACAGTAATTTCTACTTTTGATTCGTTATTCCAAATAAAAAAATAAAAATATTATTGAGTGAGTTACTATAACATTGAGCACATGTTATATGGTCAGTTGTTATAATTCAGATTCCTCGTTAACGCACAACTGAAATCCTGTGCATATCTATTATGATATACATAAGTATGTATATACAAATTTATGTACATATATATATTTTGTTTGAGTATACGCATAATTCAGGAATATTAAAGGACAACAAAACCTTTCTGCGGCGTCCTGTAAATATGTTTAACACAAAAATGGACTTCTTTATACTCAATTATTTGTTATTAGCAAATCATAATAATAATATAAATTATAGCATTATTCGAGGCGCACATTTTTATTAAATAAGACATTGAATGCTGTGTTGAAATTATTTTCAAGATTGCATACATTTACATACATATGTAACATTCATTGTTTCAAATTTGAAAAATAATTAGAGTTTAACAGTTGCTCTTATTAAAGGAAAAAAACTACAGTTATATCGAGCTAATACGAATTTTTATTACTTGATTAAAAGCAACTTTATTTAATTTTTATCGTAAAAAATATTTACATTTACATATGTTAGTCATGTAACAGCGTACATAAGTGAAGCTGAGCTGCCATTTCAAGTTTCTCAACAATACCAACTTATAATTACATTTGTAAATATTTTAAAAATACCATCCACTAATTTCATTAGCATTATAAATGGCGTTGCTCTACATCTGTTGCTTGCATCGCATTCACGATTATAAAAACTTCTTCAAATACTTCTCATTTAAAGAATAAATTTATTAATACAATTTTAACCTTTGAACTATTAAAAGCAGTTTTTAATAAGTTTTTTTGCCCTATTCAACCGATATAAATGTTAGGTACTTGGCCTTGACCACTTGTAGAAGCATCGAAATCTGTTTGGGTATTTCTTGACCTTTTCATAACGCAGTCAATTACCTGTTACGCAATTCATGGTCCTTCGGTTAATAATAACCGACTAAAAATAGAATCCCCATGTCAAATGTCACCTGAAAACGTAGCTACATACTTACGTGATATAAAAGTCAAGTAAGTTGCTGCATAGAATAAATAGTATACTACGATAGTACAATTACTACTAAAGTACTACAGTATAATTACTACACCTACTTTACGCAATTTATCTTATGCGCGCAATGAATAAATAAGCGCGAATATACACATAAATGAATACACCGTGATATTCGGCGTAACTTAAAATAATTTCCCTTTGGGTACAATTTTGAAAAATGCTTTGATTGCTTTAGGAAAAGTCGAAGGACGAACGAATTCATTCTTAAAATAATTACATATTTGCAAAATGTGCCAATGTTTCTACAAATGGAAAAGAAAACTGTATAAAAACTTATAAACTAAATTATTATATATAATAAATAGTGAAAGTGAATCTAAGAAATCAAGTTTTGCCAAATATTTGAAGCGCACGTCGCAAATAATGAATGACGAAAGTAAATTCGGACAATCAAATTAAATTGCGGTGTTGAGTTAGCTATTGTCGTCGCTGATAAGCAGCAGAGTGAAGTGAATCTGAAAAAACTTATGGAAAATCCAAGTCGAAAAAGCCCACAATTCGGACATTTATTGAGAAAAAATATCGGCCTAAATGAAGAATGAAGAAACAAAATGTTCGCACGATATCATTAATCGTGTGCACATTTACGTATCTGCTGGTGGGAGCTGCAGTTTTCGATGCACTGGAATCAGAAACCGAGAAGAAGCGTTGGGAAGCACTGCAAGGTAGTTTACATAGTGAAAAAAAAAACTAATTAAATAGACGAAATGTTAACACTCCTTGATTTTATATCACGCTTCACTTCATTTCCTTCCCATGATTATTTCTTTTAGAGACTAATCTTGAAGCTTAACTTTATTATCTTTAGTAAAAATATTACTTATGCATTTAAATTTAATTCCATTATGTACAATAAATGAAACGTGTGTAGATAAACTAAAACTTATTACAGCTGTCGAAGATATGATTATACGTAAATATAACATATCCCAAGAAGACTTCAAAGTCATGGAAACTGTCGTCCTGAAATCGGAGCCACACAAAGCCGGCCAACAATGGAAATTCACAGGAGCCTTCTACTACGCAACGACTGTTCTGACCACAATCGGTTACGGCCATTCGACACCAAGCACAATCGGCGGCAAGCTTTTCACCATGTGCTACGCTATGGTCGGCATTCCTTTGGGTCTCGTTATGTTCCAAAGCATTGGAGAAAGAGTGAATAGACTGAGCAGGTACACACGTACATCCGCCAATAATTAACTGCGTATAATAACAACTACGCACATATTACAAATTGAAATATAATCTACTACATTTATTCTAATTATTCGTTCCAAATTATTCGTTTGTGTTCCTATCATTAATTAGCTTCGTTATACAAACAGTGAGATTATCGCTGCGCTGTAAACGGACTGCAGCATCTGAAGTAGATTTAATTTGCGTCGTTACAACTTTAAGCTCGCTAACAATCGCCGGCGGTGCTGCAGCTTTCTCGAAATTCGAAGGCTGGAGCTACTTCGATTCAGTATATTACTGTTTTATTACTTTAACAACAATAGGTGAGTTGTTGAATACGGATTTGCATAAACAACCTTGTGCAGTGTTTGTGTTTGATAGGTTTTGGTGATATGGTAGCTTTGCAGAAGGACAACGCGCTCAACAAGAAGCCGGAATACGTTATGTTTGCCTTGATATTCATACTATTCGGCTTGGCGATTGTTGCTGCCTCGCTCAATTTGCTAGTTCTGAGATTCGTCACCATGAATACGGAGGACGAACGACGAGATGAAGCCCAAGCAATGCAGGTTCGTTTCTAGTCGTTTTCTTAATTGATTTTTTAATTAATAATTCGTAATTAACATTTCTCATCCAAAATTTCATGTATAGTCGTTATTCTTTCCCCGAACTACTAACTGATCATAAAAAACGATTTCAGTAAATTTTTAAATGCTTCTGATAGAAAATTATTTTTTCATAATGTAGAAAATAATACAGTAGATTTTAAAATTAGCATATACCCGATATTACTTATTTATGCAGATGTATTTAAGAAAATATCGTTTTATAAAATTTATTTTCATTTTCTTATACTTTTATTCATTTCTATATTCGTATAAATAAAAATTTATATAGATATATTTATATATTATTCATTTATCGTGATTTATATAATTTTACTTATTAATTTTAGTTTAGTTAGTTAATTTAATCTCAAGTAACTTCAACTTATTATTTTGTTCATTATAGGCTAAATACAGTTGGAGCGGCCGGGTACAACTACATTTTTCAGCTTGTCAAGAAAACACACAAAATGAGAAAAAAGTAATTTTTCCCATTCCGCATACGTTCCACCACAAGCATTTGGGTAATTTCTAATCTGATGACTTTTGATGTCGTCAGGGGTGTCTTCTTCTTCTTCTTTTGTGCAGCAAATTCCTTGTATGCAATGGCAGTCAGATTAAGCAGCAATAACTGCGTCTCATCGCCAGAAGTTGCCAATAAACATAGTTGTATTCGGCCGCTTCAAATGTGTTTAGACTATTGATGTTGCGTCTGTGAAAAATTGACGCATCAGATGGCTTTTTTTTCTTCTGGTTCGTTTCGAAACTCACCTATAGTTCCATTTCACGTTGTCTCCAACCACTAATGCAAGACCAATTCCGCAAACTGTAACTGTAGCAGTTAAACTAATTTATAGTTAAACTAATTTAATTAAATTGATGTATTCGAAACGCAATCTTCGGAAATCGTATTGAACGATTTGTTTTATGTCTCCAACCAATTTATCTATTTAGTTGCATGCTACAGTTGTTCATAATATATACATATTTCTATTCACAACAATAAATACTAGATATTTAGATATAAATTTAGTATTTTAATTGGCCCATCTGAAGCACATTTCCTTTATTTAGCTAAACTATTAACGTGTAAATTCCTCTGTTAGTCCATTTATATCTTATATATGTACATAAGATGTGTTTCTTCTCTAAAATTATTTTTAATTTAATTGCACATGCTACATTTTTTAATACCTTACATCCATACATGTGTAGATCAGTCTTTAATAATATATAAAGGATTTTGTATTCTAAACATGTTTTAATCATTTTTGAATTTTTCATTACAAATGGTTTTGCGCAACGACTGTGTGTAGTTAATGAGCAAGTCCAATTTTTGGGCAAACGAGGTGATTGTTGATCATAAATTTGTCCTTAGTAATAAATACATACATTCCAAAATTATTCGAATTCTCCAAACATTATCTTTCAACGTTAACCAAGATCATAACTTAACATAAACATAACAAACTATGAAATTTGTAAGGTTTCTGTATATTATTACATTATTTGCTATATTATAATAAATATTTAGTATTATATGTAATACGAATATGTAAACAAGAATTAATTATCTTAATTAAGATAAGTTATAAGAGAGAAAATATAAAAGTTTGCGATATTTCTAAATTAAAGTGAATACTTAATACTTATTTAATTTTGTTTTTTGCGTAAACACATTAGACCAAAGAATATATATATATTTCTGTTATATTCTTTACTACAAAACGTAAACGTAACATTTAATTTAGACAAGTAAATATTTAACAGAAATGTATTTAGCATTTTTTCAACAAAACCTCCATACAAAAAACACCCACTCATATTAAAATGCATTTACACTTCTGATTTGCTATTTCCGTTTCCGCTTTTGGTTCTGTTGACCGACATAACACAAAAATTTCTTTTATCTTTCAAATAATGTTGATTTTGTCCGCAACAATAACTAATCGCCTGCTTTGTTGGTTGCTTTCACAATAATTCCGCAGGCTCTACAGGTGGCAGTGAAACTCGAGGGTGATGTCATCACGTCGAATGGCTCCATATTGAGTGGTTACGCGGGACATGACGCACAGTCATTAAACGGAACCAATACATCCATGTGTTCGTGCCGTTGTGCATGTTTTAGTGCAAATCGGCATAAAAAGTAAGTCGACGAAACTAAAAAACTTACGAAAATAAACTAGAATACATTTTAATACCAATATTTTGCTCTCTTCCTCTTGTTATGTTTCTGCTTAAATTGTCGATCATGGTACAGAGCATCAATGAACGATTCACCTGTGTAAGTATATCACTTGTTTTTTTTTAATAGTAATATTAATGGACCTCATTAAAGATGTTTATATTATCTTTTAATAGGCATCAGTGCAAAGTGAGTCGATCTCCATCGCATATGCGACATTTATTGCCAGAAGTGGTGCCAATGCAGGATCTCAGCTATTCATATGACACACAAAGTGTGAACGGCGGCAACGATCTTGTCGATCATCATTCTATTTCCTCGCCTTCAATGCCTCATTCGCATCTACTCAAACGAAATGTTTCCCTTTTGTCTTTTCGGATTTAACTTAGCCATAATTATTTATTTATGATATGTAAAGGTAGATCATAGTTAATGTCACTTTTTACAAACTGATTTATCATTAAGAAAATATTTTCATAAACCAACTTGCAATTTACTAACTGCAACTTCAGTTTAAACTCAGTTAATTCACATTAATAAATACGTTTCTCTGCTCGACATAGTTAGGAACAATATGAAACTGCAGAACAAGGGGAGAGTGAGAAAGGAATACACTTTACTATTGCTGTGACGAAATTATTCAAAGCAAAAATGTCTACGTAGATTTAAATAAATTCAAATGCTCCTGTTTGAAGTTGTTAATAAATCTCGTGTGGAGAAAATTTAATTGAAATTTAGCTTAAATAAAATATCCAGCAATATGCTGAAACTGGTTACTCCAAAATGGTTACTTAACGTGGAATAATTCCGTTGATCAGTTCGTTTTTACAACATTCCAGTGTAATTAGTACTTCCTTTAATCCCTTCAACTTCCTCCCGTGTCTGAATTTGAAAGAATTCAGAATTCCATTTAAAATATAAAGTTTTTACCATATCACTGCCATACAAAAATTAAACAAAAGATTTCCAAATCGATATCAACACTGAATATATACGAATCTATGTATGTATATAAAATAAGTGGAACCAAAATAAACAATTAATTCAAATAATTTATGCTGATTACAATACATTTGATTTGAATTCACATCATTGAACCGTTCAAATTGTGTCTATTTTTTTGTATAGAAAATTAAATAAAACTACTTCGATCGCCTCAATCGTTTTTTACATCACCAATTAATATTCAGACAAGTCTTGTGATCAGTATTCACCAATATTGTATTTATTATATTAACTAAATGCATAATTTGCCTATTTTAATTAATCTCTAAAAGCTACAAACGGTTAATCTGTTGAAGCAACATTTACTCGTACTTAGAAATGATAGAAAAACTTATTGTAAATATGTTTTTTCTAAATCATAGCATATATTCCAATTTAAATAAGTAAAATTATCTTTTTAATAAGACCTTTAATTTTAAGTGTTACTTCCATTACGCAACAAAAACTGTATTTACAAAAGAATTAATTTTAAATTGTTTTTATTAAGTAGTTATTTAAAATTTCTAAGAAAAATAAATTAAATACATTGTAAAAATTGAAAAGAAATAAAATTTTTATTACTACAATTTGTCTTGTTCGAATCTCTTTTAATAAGGTCTTCATAAATCATAATTTCTTTATAAATGAAGGATGGGCCTCGAATATACTTTTTAAAAGCATATTCTACAAGTAAACAGATTAATTTCCAACGATGAAATGATTACGTCATGCGAATTTATTTAAATTTAATAGTTTATATTTAACTGAACAATAATATTTCACTTCCTTGTTTTAATTTGAAATATTTACATCGAATGTTAATTCTTTCTATTAAACTTAAGTATTACCATTTAAAATACTGTTTATCCAAAATTTTTTGTTGTTTATTGTATTTTTAATTGATTTGAGTGACAAGTTATTAAATACATACTCAGTAGTTATATTACTATACATTCTTCTCATAAGATTGACAAGATTTCTTCTTATAAAAGAAAACTCCTACTAACTCCAATAATTCTAATTAAATCAACAATTTATACATATAGTGTTGGCGGTTATAATAGCCATTTCTTTAGTTATTATATTTTTTAGTTTTTAGTATACTCCATAACAAGCAAATAAATATACAAGCGAATATGTTGTCATTCAACTAATCTCGTGTACGCAATCCCCAAATAGACGTCCTGCGTGAGCCTACTGTTGGTCTTGCAACCGAGCTGTGAATGAATTTGTTGATGCCCAACGATGGGAATTTCTTTTGCAACATTTGCAATGCTGTGTCCGATAAAATGCCAAATACGTCAAGGTAAGTCAAAGTGCGTAAACCAACGAGATCCCTGATTACAAAAAAAGGTGCAAAACATTGATTTCGAAATATTATTTTACGTCAATCGAGTGTGATTTTCGCTTTACTCACGTATAAGATGAAGCTGGGATCTGATAGCACCTGGAAAGTGATAAATATTCGAGCATATTGAATTTGCAGATAATTCCAATCGCATTAGCCGTTAAGCCGGTGCAGTCAGATAGATCCAATTCCAGCAATTGTGTACAGCGAGCTACCAAGCTAACCAAATCTGAAATACAGATCGACAGAGTGTTAGCAGTAAATATTTCAGATTTTCAATTTATAACGTACGCGAATCAAACATTGTTTTTCGGCACCCTGCTATATTAAGGCGCATTATGTTTGGTGTTACGTTTGTGACCAGCGAAGTCACTGCATCAATCGATAAGTTAGTCCAAGAAATATTTAAGCTGTTTAAGTTATTTAAAGAAGTCATCATAGTGCGCACACTCCAAGCCTCCAAACCACTACACATCGCCAAATTAAGTGCCTCTAAGTTTGTATTTTTAGCAATTTCTTTGCAAATCTCGTCATTTACTGGCACATGTTCTAAACTGAGCTTCTTCAGTTGTCGACAATGTGAAAGTAATAATTTTAATGAAGGCTTAGTAATAGTAGCCATACTAAAATCTAAATATTGGAGTTTCGTTTCATATTTAGGTTCATTTTGTAGAAAATCCGGAGTGAAAACAGGATGATTTAGCTGCAAAAGAATATTGTTTTGTATTGTTTTAATTTGATTATTTCGTTGTTGTGTTACCTCTGCTTGCGCTAAACGTAGTATAACTACACCACGTGTCAGTATACTTTCCAATGCACCAGCTCTTAACGGTCGTCCGCCGAGGTCCAAACGCGACCATAAAGATTCGTCGTTGGCGCACCGATTAAAACGGCGACAGACGTAGCTGCAACGAAGGAGGGTTTTCTTGGGCAACCATTTAAAAATTTGCAGTATGATTTCATCCGATAATGACGTTGTAAAGTAATCCTTTCCATCGGAGCCGAAAGGTCGACGAGTTTGATTACGAAAAAGAAAGAAGTTTTCATCAGGCACAAAGCGAGGCGGTGGCTTTAACTCTTCTGCTTGCAGTTGTTGCTTTTCAATTTGCATTTGTTGGAGATGTTGTTGCTGTTGTTGTTGTTTGAAAAGTGCTGCCTGCCTACTTGTTGAAGGCATCGATGGCGAAAAGAACTGCATTGCATTCTGAGATGTAGTCCCACCGACGACTGCATGCGGTTTCACTTGATTATTGACGTCGTTTGGAGTCTATAAGAGAACAGAAGTTAGAATTTCTTTCACTAAACACTTGTATTTTATTTGCGATACACACCTGCATTTGTTGTTGCGCTGGATTCTGGAAATTGTCGTTTGTGGTGACTGTAGCTAAAGGACTTCGTGCAGCGCTCTTATATCGCAACGAATTGCTGCTTCCACTGCTGCCCACTTCTGTACTTGCTGTGTTAGTCAATATTAGAGATGAACTTGTGGAATTTGTTGCTGCATTTCTAATGCCGGCACCTGCACCCAATATTGCCACTTTCTTATGCTGTGGTACGAACATTCTTTCTGCGTTTTTAAGTGTCTGTAGCTGAATTACTTCTCGAACTATTCCAGTGTGGCTTTTGTGGCTTTGGCGCTTTTGGTTGCCATTCGACACTGATTTAATATCTTTAGCACTTATAAAACTCTCGCCATCGTCTGTAGACGACTCCAAAGTTACATTCATTCCACGGTATTTATTTTGCTGTTGGCAGAACTTCGGCGCATCCAAATTAGGTGTTGCTTCGTTGGTGGTTTCAGTAGGAAGTCCAACGGCTGATACTACCGACGAGCAGCTCTCCTCCGAGTCTAGCACACCTAAACCCATTTCCTCGAAGGTCTCTGTTGTAGGTGGTGGGGAGCTGATGAAGTTGGTTGCGTCTTGAAACTTGGCTCTCTTTGGAGAGCGTGAATTCGTGTCTAGATTACGTACTGTTGTGGGTGATTTCAAACGTTTCCTTTGAACCGAAAAAAACAAAGCAAAATGTTTCATCATATCTGTATTGGGTATTGTCAGTAACCCGCCCTTAGCATGCACATAAGAATACGCATATGTAAGTTTCGGGTCAAAAACCTCTAAATAAGTTAAATATAAGAAATAATAGAAACCAAAACTAAAATGTTTTTATAGAATGTGTACCATGTAATGACATCGCTAACGCTATATTGGTTTTCTTATAAAAACCCTACATAATAATTGTTTAATTCATGTTTTTCCAGTTTACATATTGTAGCACTGCTGCTCTGCTGAAGAAGCGATATTGTGTATTATGTATTCCTTTTTAATTAGAATAAATGTTCATTTATTTAACAATTTTATTAATTTCATTAGTTAGTTTCACTTTAATTAAATTTTAATGCTAAATAGAAACTTTAATCTTTAATTTCGTAAATATCTATACCGACAAAGGCATGACAAGGAAATGCCAAACAAGAAAGCAATTTCACCACGATAGATGGAAGAAGAAGAAAAAAAGTAAGCAAAATCATTTGAAAATGCTGATTTTGGTGACTTTTCTTATTGTGAATATATATAACAGTTACTTGCACTTATTCCCAGGAATGTGTTATATACGATAAAAATGTATCGTAAATCCTATCTGTACTATATGCAAAGCGCCAGTATGTTAGTTTGGAGCAACACACTACAATAATTACCTGGGAAGCGGGCGAAAGTTCTCGTTGTTCGCAGTTGCTGATTTGATTTGTTTTGTGTTCATTGTTTACTTTTTAATTATGGATAGATTTTTTGACAAATTTTCGTTTTTTATTGAAATTGAAAAATTATTTCACTACTACCGGCACAAAGTATATTAAAATGATTTTGGCACTATTATGATAATACACACACTCGGAGAACGGTGGAAATGGAACGCTTATGGGTGATTAGAAGAAACTTCAGTGTTGCCAGCCTTTGAAACGGTCACGGGAAGTTATTTTCTTGCAAAATTTCTCGGGTATACTTTGAGCCACTAAATTACAGCATTTAAAATTCTTAACATGATGTACAAATACCATATTTATACCGTTTGCTTGACCCAAAGACAGCACAGGTGACAGGAAAAGTTTATTATGCCTTTGATCGGTAGAAAAAGAGTTTTCTTGCGCTTTCTAAACATTGGCATTAATAATTATCACTGTGTGTTGGCATTCTTGGGATTCGTTAATTGCTGCTGGATACGAGATTTTGTGCAGATTTATTATATAAATGAATAATGGTTTTCCTAGCTACATTTTTACTGACCCACCAAATAATTATGAATACTTTCATTTTTTATAAAGGTATTTTAATTATTACATTACACTATTTGAAATATAAATACTATATTTATTTTATGCTTAATCAGCAACGTAATATTATATATTACATACATTGTAACAGCTAATTTTAATCTATGGATGGGTGTTTTAATGGTATAAGTATGTAGATCTTCGCCATACATTTGATAGGTCACTGATCTTATCCAGATTTCTATCCCGATTTTGCAAAATTTTTAAACTTCAACATTTCTGTGTGTTTTTTGTTTATAACATGATGTTTGTTGATATAATACAATTACATGGTATAATTCACTATATTTAATTATTTGCAACCAAAGATTTGTTGACATTTAATTTAGGTAAATTTTAAAGCCCAAGCTCTATGAAAAATTCCCGTTTTTGGGAATTTAAGGCCAAATCTGGCCACTCTGTACAATATAAGCGTCAATTTCTGTCCCTTTCTGACTGCTGAGAAAGTATCTTGAAAAGCTTGAAAAGGGAACATTTCTGGCATTTCTATTTTTTTCGAAGCTAATACGCATTAACTAGGAAATGTAAAATTACAAAATCAGTTTTGTGTTTTAAATTATAATAAAGTGTGTTTAGTTTTACAAAGTATATCAAATCAAAGCAGTACAAAAATCTTGATCTATGTTAGAAGTAAAAGAAAATGGCGAAACTAAGGAAAACGAAATCGTTAATTGCAACGTCACAGACGAAAATAACACAGAGAGAACAAATAAATAATAAAAACAACCTAAAAATTAATACAAGGCTTAGAACAAATATAACAGAATCTAAACCTATCACAGTTTCCAAAAGTGTTGTATTTAAAGAAACACCCGCTTCTCTACAAGCACTTTACACGAACCATAAGGCAGCCAATTCTGTCTCGACACGATCATCTTCATTGGCAATGCAGGCGTTGTCGCCCATCTCAAAAGTTAAAAAATTCTGTATTAAATTACGACGTCTCCGGGGTATCCAAGTACACGACCGCCCAACTGTTCTGTCAAATCAGACCAATAATGCTCATATTAATGAAGGAGTGGTCCAATCCTCAATTGGAAGTAGTACAAAGCTGAGGAAATGTTTCGTCCGACTAAAACGCTACAACTCGAAAAATAAGGTAGAATCATGCAAAAATATCGCCTTCAGTCGAGAGATCAATGATTCCAAAAAGAACTCGCAAATAAGGACCACGAAAAATCCAATCCAGAGCAGCAATATGGAGAATAGTATGTTTTGAGACAAAAAGTTTATTTAAAAGAAGTATTTAAGGTTACAATTAAAAATAGAAATTGTAATGTTGATTTTTGCAGGTGAAAACATAGCAACCACAACAAAACAGATCAATAGGAACAATTTACGAAGAGCGGAAAAGCAAACCTGTAAAACTAATTTGCAAATATCGACTCCATCAAGCGGTTCCTCTTTCATTCTTCGAAAGCCTTTCAAGGAACTAAACTTGCAGTTGGAATTACCTAATGCCGAGCAAAAAGGAAGGCGATCAATTTTGGCAAGGGAAAAACGTGGAAACACTCTCTTGACCCTTACGAAAGCTACGAATCGAGGAGCAGTGAAATCAAAAAATAATTTCCATAAAGACAACCCAAGAAATGATGATACCAATGAATGTGAAAGCAACAGTAAAAAGTCTCAAGCTGATAACAGGCAAAGTAAGTCTTCGTTGGTTTTATGTGTTAAACATTTTTGTGTAGAATTTTGTAATATTCCATATAAAACACAAAAATGTACTTTTTAATTTCGTATTGTATAATAGATTAAATATATCACTATATATAGTAATCTCTTATTTTGTAGTAAATTGTTCGAAGAACTTGGCGAACAATTTGGATTTAATCGAAGAACTTTTGTTATCAGATCATGCGGATGTTGCTAAAAATGTGTCTACTATCGAACCCAATTCGGAATCACCGCCAATTTTGGCGAATAATGCGAAAAAGTTTTTTCACAGAAACGTTGAAAAAGATATAAAAAATAGTGTAATGAAAACATCTAGCCCAGTGAAGCAAATTTTAAACAAATCTAATAAACAAAGTACTTTAAAAAGAAGAAAAGAGTCACGCGGAAACATCTATGATTTTCTATCCCAGTCCCAAACAAATGGATCGGATGACGCTGGTAAATGCGATCCAGCGGCTGATATCATAAAGAAACTCATACAAAATGGTAAAGTTTCAGTGGCAACACATAAGAAAGGTACTGGAAAATTAACACTTAAACGCAAAAATGTTCCCAAGAAACGTGCAATTAAGCGACAAATAGGAAAAAAGCCTACAATAAAAATGTCTGCAATGAAAGCAAATGTTGCGGAAGATTTAGAACTAAATGGACTTAATAATAACGAACCACCAGCAGAGGCTATTAAATCACTAGAGCCGAAAACAAAATCAACATGCGACAGCTCTATTACTTTCGGGACATTTAGCAACCTTGCACGTAGCGTCCTAGTCTCGCAAGCAGAAAAACAAACACCACGGCGTAGGGTAAAAGAAATTAAAGTATTTGTGTTGTTCTTTTTTTGTAAAAACAAATCTCTTATTATAGGTAACAGATCAGCGGATACTCTTAGAAGCAGCTCGAAAATTTGTCAGCACTCCAGTGCATAAAAAATTGCCGGCATTAGAAAAAACGGCGAATATGTCACCAATTTTACCACAGCATCATATAGACGAACTTCCCATATGCCCATCACCATGGCGTGCCGACGGAGATGGCAATCTTCCGAATGCGTTTTACTTCAGTCGAAATTCTGCAAATCTTCCATCATTTTCTAGTGATTTTATACCCTCATCTCCTACAAAAAAATTGGCTAACACTTCACAGCGATATGTGTGTACAGATGTGCTTGAACAACAGGATGTGTGCTTTGCGGCATCAGATGATTCCTTTAGAAATAATGAAGCGGACTCATTGGTTCCGTGTCCTGCAACTGTAACTAACAAACAATTGTCTTCACTTTCATCATTCTCGTCAAATGATTCGAACACAGAAAATATACCACCAGCAGCATGTGATAAACAAGATCATGCGACAGCGACGAATGACGAAGCAATTAATAAACGTCAACAACTGAATCCACTACGATCATTTAACAATCGCAATCCGCTAAAAGCTATTAATATTTTAGAAGTTATTAGTCTGCCGTCTTTGGATTTAGTTAAAAAAGCTAATGATAATTATAAAAATAGTAAAGAAAATAATAGTCGCACTTCATTGTCAAATCAACAACAAACTAAAACAATCAGTGATGTTTCAAATGCTTTTGGCTTTGTTGAATATATCGACGACGAAGAGGACTCGCAGCAGGTCGGGATTGAAGAAATAGCAGAAGACCAAAGCTCTGATTTACAACATAAGTTGCAACAGCTCAGAAGTCTACGTCCAAAGAATTTCACGACAAAAACAATTTCCAACACAAAACCCATACGAGCTGTTTTCGATGACGATGGAGGTGGTGGCAACGGCAAGCAGTTAAATATTAAGGAAATGTTATGTTCGACAATGATCAATCCAGTCAATGGTAATCCAGATCGATTTGATGCAGAGAACAGAATGGAAAATGACTTATTTGAAGAACATGAGCCTTCGACAACATTCAATGCAAAGGTACGTACAAGAATGACTTCGCTGCGAATTTTTCACTGTATTAAGCATTCTCTACTTATAATTAGTATGATTATTTGCGATTTCATTTGTAAACGAAAGCAAAAGTATTTACAATCGGTTACAAACAATTACAAAATCGCTACATAACATATTATTGCAAGATAAGGTCTTGTGATATGTTGAGTCAACAGGGCCTCAAAGATTGCAGTTTGTGTCTTTGTTTGGTAGTATAAAACTCGTACAAAAATTTTCCCGTTATAAAACGTATATTGCAGTTTTCAAAATATAACAATAGAATAATTTTTACAATATTTTTTCATTTATTTTCTCCATCTACTCATAGGAAACACGACGCACTTACGTTCGGCCTTATAAAAGAAAGCGAAAATTACGGCATAACTTTGTTATGTTCATGGACAGCGACGAATCTGGCGAGGAAGAAAACCATGCAGAGGAAAATAAAATTAGCCGTCCGAGAAAAAAGTGCACGAAAAACGACAAACCGAATCCTGAATTGGATTCTTTTGTAAAAAATTTTAATGAGCTTTGCAAAGAAGTCGATGAATATGAACTAGTTGTCGAATAGTTAGCATTACCTATTGTAATTGTATGTTGTTGTATTTATATATTTGTATTTTAGATTGTGTAATATGTTTTTTTTACCTTTAAAAGGATCCTGCAGTTTTTATGTAAATATATTTTATATATTATTATTTTATTGTTTTATTCATAAATGCTAGCGAGTATGAAAAGGACTTCATAACATGCATCTGCCAGGAAGCTTCTTCACGAAGCGAAAAGGTAAAAACATTTGGTATTAATTTAACATTTCCTGAAATATTAAATACAGAGACAAAGTTCTTATGGTTGCTGCCAATTTTGATGCGCTCTATCAGTTGTTCTAGTACTATTGTATGTACGAGCCAATAAGTTAGCACCATAATTCTCGAGGTGGCACCATTTTTAAGGTGGGATGTTATTTTGACAGTCGCTTGAACTCCATGAAGTTTACGTAGGGTTTTGGTCCTGGTTGTTGAGGAAACAGATAAGGCGTTTTAAAATAATATTTAACACACTTGGTAAAATCTTTTGAAACATGGAATCTCCTTACGCACCTCTAAGTGAATCCTGTGCCAAAGCTCTGGGTGACAAAGTCTACGAAAAGCGAAAGCTGGCTTCACAGGAAATTGAAAAGTAGGTTTAACTAACTTTTATCAAATTATAAGTAAAAATTTTTAATTTTTATACAGAATGGTAACGGATTTCAATGTGAAAAATAACTCTGCCCAAATACGCAAGCTTATTGAGGTGCTATCGAATGATTTTGCTACGTCACGTGATCCGAATAGACGGAAGGGTGGGCTTATAGGATTAGCAGGTACTAGTTTGGGTTTAGGGAAGGTACGAAAGTTTGTTGAATGTACTTAGTGTCTATTTATTTTCAAATTATATATTATAGGATTCAGATAAATATGTTAATGAGCTGGTTGCACCTATACTAAATTGTCTCAGTGATCCTGATTTACGTGTACGCTACTTTGCGTGCGAGTCCCTTTACAATGTAGTAAAAGTAGCTCGAGCTTCGATTATACCATTATTTCCGGATATTTTCGCCGCTCTGTCACGACTTGTTGCAGATGCAGATCAATCGGTTAAAGATGGTAGTGAACTACTAGATCGTTTGCTAAAAGTATTAAAAATTCATACTCAAAGACTCACTCCAATATTCATAAAATTAACTTATGCTGATATTTCAGGATATTGTTACAGAGTCTTCACAAATATTTAATCTGGAGGCTTTTATACCGTTACTTAAGGAACGTCTATATGTCAAGAACTCTTTTGCGCGCCAGCACGTCATATCTTGGATATCTATATTAAATGCTGTTCCAGAAATCAATATGGTCAACTACTTGACAGATATCTTGGATGGGTTGTTTACCATGCTAGATGATCACACATTGGAAATTCAGCGAATGTATGTGCACACATAGAATTATTAGGTCCAACTAAGAATTTTACTCTGCAGGTGTGAAACTACAATAGGACAATTTCTTAAATCAATACGCGCAGATTCTTCAGCTGTTAAAATGGATGATACAATAAATATTTTAATATCTCATGCACAATCACCTGTTGAATTGATTAAAGTAAGTTTCCTTATATTATTTATTTGTTTAAGAGATGTGGAAAAACCTTCTTGTTTTTCTCTTTTTTAGTCCATTGCAATAACTTGGATTCGAGAATTCGTACAGATATTCGGTCCGAATGTCCTACCTTTTGCTAGTGGTATATTCACTGCCATCCTGCCTTGCTTAGAATACAACGTCGAATCAATGAAGAGTTAATAGCTAAATAGATTAATATATACATATTACTATAATTAAGTATGCTGTCTTTCATAGGTATTAAAGAATGCGCTGTTGCGGTTAACAACTCAATGATTAAGCTGATATCATCCGAAGAACACAAACTCAATAATATTCATAAAATCGATCTAAGCTCTGTTATGGAAGTTTTGCGTCAATATTTGACACATAATTCGGTTAACACAAAGGTAGCTGTTCTGCAGTGGATTCATCATTTATTTACAAACATTCCTGATGAGGTAAGTTATGAACGAATCTTCTGGGCATCATTTTAAAATAATGAATGAATTAATATTCCTTTTCTATAATTG
The DNA here is from genome assembly GCA_937620795.1 of Thecophora atra. NCBI lineage: Eukaryota > Metazoa > Arthropoda > Insecta > Diptera > Conopidae > Thecophora > Thecophora atra. Next base: position 37,996,128 of record OW569401.1, read on the forward strand.
AATTATTACTTGCGACGTATACAAGATGATATCACATGAAAACAGTTTGTTTCCCATACTGTTAAGCATTTTGTCTGACACCTCTGATGAAGTGGTTTTAACATGTTTGGCCGTATTAGCACAAATTGTGAATTCAGCACATTCCAACGGTTGTAATATTATTGTATACCTTTGGATTTTTCTTAAATAAATATTATCCTTATTTCAGTTGGAGGTGACTTCAATAGAATACATTATCGCAAATTTTTGCTTAGTTTACAAAATTTTTTTTGTGAAGAAAAGCAATTTCTTGAAAACAGAGCGAGTTTGATAATAAGGTAAACGAAATTTGTTTAATATCTTAATTTATGTTGACCTCAACTGATCACGTTTCAGACAGCTTTGTGTACTTTTAAATGCCGAGTACGTCTTTCGCACCTTTGCTGAAATAATAGACGAAGAAATCGTAAATTTAAAATTCGCCTCAACGATGGTGCGCCTGCTTAACATGATTTTATTTACGTCGTCGGAGTTGTTTGAGTTGCGCAATACACTACGTAGTATTACCTCGGAGAAGTCTGCCGATCTCTTCCAATGTCTTTACAAGAGTTGGGTACACTGTCCAGTGTCGACATTGTCGCTTAGTTTACTATCACAATGCTATCAACATGTTTCAGAATTGGTTGTCGAATTGTAAGTCTTTTAGTAAGTTGCTATCGAAATTATTAGAATTATTAAAATTTCTGTAATTGTATATTTTATTAATACTATTTTATATTTCATTCTCAGTGGCGAAGTTGAAATAACACTAGAATTATTGGCTGAATTGGATAAACTTGTCCAGCTAATTGAATCACCTATATTTGCATGTAAGTTTTGATTAATACAATTGGATTTTGTTAGTATTTGGATTTAAATAATTAAATATTGAAGCATTGCGGCTAACACTGGTTTCCAAATCAAATAATTGTGCTGACGCACAGCATTTGTCGCATGCACTGTTTGGTATTCTGATGTTGCTACCTCAAACAGAAGCATTCAACATGCTAAAAAATCGATTGCAGTGTGTTCCCAATTACTGGGGTCAATTACCAATGTAAGTTGAAGCAGGCTGGACATTATAATACATTCAAATCGTAAAATTATATATATTTTAGCGATGACAAGCAATCCCTACAGAACAGAAGCAATATTGACTTCAACAAATTGTTGACTGCCTTTAAAGCCAAACAAAAAGCACACAGAGATTACCGCATGACGCAACGGAAACGCAGTATTTTGTTATCGCCGGAAAATGTCTAGCTATCAATATCTATAGTTATCTAGTAGAGAAAAAAATGCTGTTAATAAATTGTAAGATATAATTATTTTTATTAGAAATATTTATAGCATTTAATACGCTTTTATTCTGTTATTGCTAATTCGTATGGGAACGAGTTTTTCGTACGATGCTTATATGTATGTACATAATATTGTAAAACATATGTAAATTGTTATTGTAGTGCTCTATTTGATCACTAAATGTTTTTGAGATTACGATTTACTGTTAGTGATAATCTCTTAAACTACCATTTTATTATTTTATAAATATTTATACCAAAATATATATGTATTTTAATTTTTTAAATTCTTTATCATATGTAATGTTGCATAATAACTACTAAATTACTCAAATTTGTAATTTATATTTAATATGTTCCTAGTTTTCAAATATCACATATTTTAAATAAATCAATGAATAAAATAATTGTTTTATTTTATTAAGCGATTTAAACATGTGTTAACAATAGTAGTATCTAGTTTCGTCGATGCATTGTGCTGTTGTTTCTATCATAAAAGAGAAATTCAAAACTAGTAACGGTGACGCCATGAATGAACATTTTGTGTTGTTTGGTGGCAATGGTGGCAACGCCAATTCTACGTACTGATGTCAGATTATTAACGCTGCTGAAGAATTTCCAATTTTCCCAATATTTGATTGAAAATTTAGCTTTTCCATTGCAGTTTCACAAATTCATTGAAAATGTATTTTATTACGAACTTATTCGAGTCATTAGTGCACATTGTAATGGGAAAAGTTTTAGTGGATTATCATTAGAAATGAATAACTGTGCCAGTAGTAAACAGTTGATTGCAACACGAAAAAAGTACATACAAGAGGAACAACAAACAGTACAGTTTTGTAAAATCAGCAACAACAGTGGAAGCTGGCACTAGAAGCCTAGTTTGTGCAATAAAATCGAGGAATTGATTAATAATAATAATAAAAGGAGCCACACTTATATTTCATGTAAGTACAAAATATGATTTTTAAAAACTTTTCTTCACATTCAGTTCCATTTCAAACTTCCAACACTAAAGTTCTTGTATGATTTTGAGCAATTAAAAATTCTAAATTTAGGAATACGTGTCCATATAGTATACCACCAAGTACCCTTTGTTTGTAAATAAAGCAATAACAAGAATACAAACTGTGTCGTTAGCTGCTAATAAAAAAAGAATATCTAACTCCGTAAGCTTTTTAATCGTGATAAACACAACTGTTGAAAAGAAAACTACTTTTAATATATATTGTTAAAAGCGGAAATATGCAAATTCTATCTAGTCCAAAAGATTTTCAATAAAAAATTTCTAGCGCGGGAAAGTAAAACAATTCTTCAGATAAAAATTACTTTTATTAAATCGTTGCATAAATAATCTCAAATTTTCACAAGTATATAATTAATGTTAATATTTCATTTATACGAAAAAATTGGAACTATTTCGTAATGTTGAAAAAGTTTTAACTCGCAATTTTGTGTATCCCATACATTTATATATATGTATTTAGATTGTCCGTACGTGTGTGTGAAAAAAAAATTTTGTTTACAAAAGAATTCAGTCCTCTCGAGCCATTTTGCCATCCACCCACTTTTTTTCTTATAAGAAAATATAGTTCATATGCACTCACAAACAAACATCGCAATTGTTTACGATGCTGCTAATCGTTTTTTGAAAATTTTAGTTTTTTGTTGAGTGATATTTACTTTTAATGACTACAAAAACAATCCTGTAAATTTATTTCTTTTTGCCTATATTTTTATTTTTTATGGCGAAAACTAAAAAAATTGCAAGCATTTCTCAACGTCGCAAATTCGCCGTTTTTTTTTTTAAATATTGAACGTGTTAAATGTGTTTGATTAAATCGTAGATTGTTTTACTCTTAAAAAATGGACTCCTTTTTGAGCCTCTTCGATCCAAATCAACCTGACGACGGTTTCGACGAGGACCCCGATCTGAGGAACAGCACCGGTGAGAATTCAAGCGGTGGCCAAAACACAAATTCAGCAAGTGGCAGTAGCAGCGAAAGCGAACTCGATGCACCAAATAATAAAATTGTTATTGACTTTGATCAGGGTGTGCTGCCGCCGGAGCCACAACTGGGCAACATTGAATATAAATTGAAGTTAATAAGTCCCTCGAAGCAACGATTCGAACACTTAGTCACACAGATGAAATGGCGTCTACGTGAAGGACATGGCGAGGCTATTTATGAGATCGGCGTATCCGATTCAGGACATTTACACGGACTTAATGAAAAAGACTTGAATGCATCCTTGGCAACCCTAAAGCAGATGGCGCATAAACTAGGCGCTAGCACATCGGTATTAAGACGAAAGTTTGTTGCGGGACGACGTTCGGTAGCCGAGGTGCTGGTTCGTAAAATACCGGATGATCAGCATAACATTGAGGTGAGGGTAGCAGTACTTGGCGGTGCTGATGCTGGAAAATCCACACTGCTTGGTGTACTGACGCAAGGAGAATTCGATAATGGACGGGGGCGAGCTCGCCTTAATATGTTTCGACATATGCACGAGATACAATCGGGCCGGACATCTTGTATTTCACATGAAACCTTGGGCTTTGATGCACAGGTACGTGAAATTATACAAATTGGTTAATTTTATTAAAATATATGTATGTATGTATATTTGATTTACTTACCTGCCTTCAGGGAACTATAATAAACTACAAATATAATGAAATGATGACCGCCGAAGAGATCAGCGACCGCTCCACTAAACTAGTAACATTTATGGACTTAGCGGGGCATCGTCGCTATATGCGTACAACAGTGCAGGCTCTTTCTGGCTATTCGCCTCATTACGCAATGTTGGTGGTATCAGCAGGTGGCGGTTGCGGTGGCACCAGCAAAGAGCATCTTTCAATTGTGCGGGCTTTGGACATGCCATTTTTTATTGTTGTTACAAAAACCGATATAACATCTCCGGAGCAAACTGTGCAAGAATTAAAAAATTTGTTAACATCCATTGGTTGTCGTAAAGTACCATTTGTGGTAACCAATTCGGACGAAGTTATATCGGCGGGCTCAAATCAAGTTTCGTCCAATATTGTGCCCATATTTTGCGTCTCAAATGTAACCGGCGCTGGTCTGAATCTAGTCACAAATTTCCTGTATGTTCTGTCGCCCGGAATAAGTAACTTGGAGAAGGAACGCTTGGAGCAGGAACCATGTGAATTTCATATTGACGAAATATTTCGTGTGTCTGAGGTGGGGCCTGTAGTGGGCGGACTATTAGTTAAGGGCGTGCTTACTGAAAACATGTCAATGAAAATTGGCCCTGTACAGGATGGCCGTTTTCATGCAGTTACAGTACAAACGATACATCGTAATAAAGCACCATGTCGAGCGGTGCGCGCGGGACAAAGTGCATCTCTCTCCTTTATTCATAATCAAATTTTGCCGACACTCAGGGGAGGTATGGTCCTTCTGGCTGATGTTGGCACAGCGGATGCTGAGCCATGCGGAACGTATTTTTTTCAGGTATTATTTACAAAGTCTAAACTAATGAAGTCTTCTGCAAAAAAAAAAAAAATAATAATAATTTTCTAGGCTAAAGTATCTGTGCTCTTCCATGCTACAGCCATCTACGTTGGCTTTCAGACGACAGTGCATATTGGCAGCATCCGGCAGACGGCCATTATTCGCGGCATAATGGGTGGTGAAAAAATCGGAACCAACGACAATGCATCAGTTATGTTCCAATTCGTCGGCCATCCGGAATATGTGCGCCCAGGTATGCGGATTCTATTTAGAGAGGGCACCAGCAAAGGAATCGGCGTAGTAACGCAAGTTTTCCCCCTGAATAAAGCACGTAATGCGACATATTGAATACGTGTTGACTGTTCCAAGAAGTCAAATATATACAGTAAAATTAAATACATTAACAAAATACTTTTACATACTTAAAACTAAGTACAAAGAAAATATATTTGTGTGAATATTGTTTAAATATTTTGATTATATTAAGAATGATATAATTTATTTAAAGGAAAAGAAATGTATATCAGAAGCTTTGCGAAATTTTTACGGGTATTGAAACTGTGATTTATTTAATATATTTTTTTTCAACTGACGTCCATTTTTGGTTTATTACTTCTAAATTACAAGTTTTTTGAGCTGCAAAGTGGTATTGCAATTTACTTAATTTTTTAAACGCCATAAGGGGCGAAATAATGAATTCATTGTTTTTTCACGAACCTTCTGAGCGAGAAATCTATTTAAAAATGTTCAAAATAGAAACTGTCTATCCTTTATACATAACTTTATTAAATATAGTTGCATACAAATTATACAATAAGGCGATTACAGGATTTCAGTTCTCTTTTACCATACACTTGTTAGCTTAAAAGATTATTAAAACTTTGCAGACTTTTTTCTGTTGAATTGTATTTAATTTAATTTTAACTGGATCTGTAAGTTCTTAAAAAAATCACAAACGCATGTATATATATAGTTTTTATATATCATAAGTATAAAACTAAAGTTTTCTTGTCAATAACAATTTCAAATTCTTCTTAGCTTGCGTTAAGAAAGACAAAATAAAACTTGCTAAAAAGAAAATTGTACATCTTTCTTATTTAATTTTACATATTTTATTTGATAACTCTAACTTTAAGTTTTCTCCATTACGTTGGCGTTGCCTGAGCTAGACGGAGCTTCAATTTGAATCTGCTCTTTTATTAACGACTTAAGTCGGAAAACAATTGGTATTCTGCCCAAAGCAGGATTATTATTGGCTTCCAATAAACGTATCCATGAAAGAAGCGAATCTTTGGTTGAAGTACCCGTAGCACATATCGAAAAAATAGTACCATCGTCTTGTTGATGCACTGAACGAATCGGCTGTTGCGTAGTCATACTCTTATTTTTTCTTGCCGGCTTTCCAAAGAAGGGCACGCTTATTTGCGATACATCTAAGAAATGGAATTATACTCGTTTGTCTGAAAACCACTTAATTCATCACAAGACAGAATATACGTTTATTCATAAAGAACTCATATCAAAAGACCACTCACCATCGTCAGCATCAGCATCAGGCTTTTTAAATTTCTTTAATAGTTCTGGATCTGGGTCGGCTCGTAACGTGAAATAATTGAGAGAACGATTTCGTAACCATATCAGATATGGACCTTCGACATACAGTGGCGTATCTTTGGGATGCTCTCGTAGTAGTTGCGACTGATCTACACTCATGCCACTAACAATCCACGTATGATCGATTGCATCCTTCAAACATTTCGTTTCATAGACCGTAACCTGAGAACGCAAATCTACAGAACACATTCTTTCCACAGCTAATTTAGCCATTTCAAGTGCATCGTCAGGAATAGGATTTGGCAGTGGCCAGGGAGACAAATTTTTAAATTTTGGCATCCAATACATCATTCGCCAGTACTTCCGAAGGGGATAACCACGCTTTCCGAAAATGTTCAATAAAATCGTTTCCATTTCGGTATCAGGTAAAACGCCGAAGTTCTCCATTTGTTCTAGCAAATCTATGATGCATTGCTGCTGCTTCGGATAATGCATAAATTCAGCTTGAAATAGAGTAGTGGGTATAAATTTTCCCTTCGGCATAACATTTATCAGCGCTTTGTATACCTCCAGATCATTCTCAACTCCAAATTCAGCCATGCTTTTAAGGGCAGCGTATATAAATTCAACGTGGTTCCGACGCCGGATATCTCGCTTCTCAAAGATCTTCACCATTTCAGTAAAGGTTCCCTTCGATTTCTGTTTGACACCATCGAAAGGATTCTTTACAGCAGGTAATGAGGTTTTATGTTTATTACCGCTTTGCTTAGTACTCTGCTCCTGAGAATTTTCTTTTGATTGTTGCTCATTTTGGTCATCCGAATGCACAGAGTATGACTTTTTACTATTAGGACAAGTAGCTGGAGCGTAGCATCGCAAATTTTGTAAGACACCGATGTAACTACCGCGAAGCCGATTCAGATTTTTCAACATAATGTAGTAAAAATATAAATTGTTTAATTTCGTGAACTGAAATATTTGGGAAGCTGAATATTAACTTAAGTTCCAAAAAAATCCACGGAACTAAATCAGCTGATAGCTGATATCATCTATAACTTGGAGAACAAAATTAAAGCTGCATTGCGCACATCTTCATTCCCACACATAATCCTACCGGTAACTTTACAAAGAACCCAGTGCCTTTTCAACGTTGATGACGTCACATTAGCAGCCATTAGTTTTAAATTTTATGTCATAAGTTTTTGTGCGTGGTGCTGTTTTTACGAATTATTTTATAAGATATGTATGTCCAACATATTGTTCTGCTTAATAAATAAAGAAGCTGACTATAAACTATAGTCGATGATACTGCGAATCGAATCTGCGCCGAAAGTGACTATGTGATTTTTTCAGCCATGCGAAAAGGAACTTGTAAGGACTTCGTTGAAAGATAATAACATACAGTTGCTATTTATAAGCAAAAATAAATGCAAGTAAGTATATAATGCAGTAATAATAATAAGATATTTATTTTAAAAACACATTAAATAAATACTATAAGTTAATAATATAAATAAATAACTATAATTACAATACAAATGTTTCACGAAAATCTGCGCTTTCAAACGTGAAAGCAGCGAATATTTTTGATCATTGGTCCAGTGTCTTTAGAAGTCGCTATTTTACGTTGCGGCTTGAAAGATGAGTGATGAGTGGACAAGTGAACGATGGGTGATGGAGAAGTCGGCTCAATTTAAGGTTTTGTCGCTGCTGTAGCATCTTCAGTAGTGACATTATCAAGACTGTCTGCACTTGTGACGAGTCGACAAGTGGACGATGGGTGATGGAGAAGAGTGCATACGAAGTGGGCTCAATTTAAAGTTTTGTCGCTGTTGTAGCATCTTCAGTAGTGACATTATCAAGACTGTCTGCACGCTTTTTAATTCTCGCCTAGACATACATAAATAATTAAAACATGTAGTGAATGGTAAGTGCAACAGAAGCCTGTTAACTTACACCTTCCAATTCATCATCCGGTACGAAAATTCGGAGAGGAGTGTTGTTCAGTTGAGGTTGCTCGAACGCATTGGAATTTGACGGCTGCTGCACTTGCCCATGTATCAGTTCTTGCAGTTGAAGCTGTTGCGTGTATAAATGTTGTTGCTGTTGTTGTTGCTCTGCCTCGAGTTGCTGATGGTGCCGCGCATCATGATCATATGCGTCCTGTGCATTTCCGAAGAACTTAGACAAGAGAAACCCAGTCGCGGGTGTAGCTAGATTAGCAGCGACTGCAGCATTGGGCAGGTGGAGAGATGTAGCCTTAAGTTGGTGGTGATCTTCTCCCAGCGACGGAGCAGCAATCAAAGCGGCAAATTGTGGCGCCGCGTCAAGTACGGGGTGGATGTTGTTGTGTGGGTCCTTTGCGGCTTGAAGAATCTGGCCGTCGCTGGCCACTTCTTGTGTGAGATCGGCATTCACGTAGCCGGTGTCGGCTGAAGCGACTGCGGGCTTAAAGAGCTGCTGCTGCTGGTGCTGCGTGTAGAGGTTGTTTGAGTGAGTAACCAAGTAGGCCGGAAGAGGTGCTGCTATATGGGCCCCGCTGAATGATTGCAGCTGCGGCTGTGCAGCGTATTGTATAGGATAGATCTCGGGTACTGGCGGCTTAGGTGACTGCGTGTGAGCGCCAACAATCTGTACCAAAGGCTGTGCCACCGGCGGCAGATAGTTGGTCTGAACATCAGCTGGAAGTGGCTTGCCGTTGCTTGGTTGGTTGTACGATTCGTGGGACACTCGCAATTTGGCTGCTGGCAGCGCGGGATCGGGGTCGGGAGCGTAAAGCTTCTGAACGCCAGAATGAGGATCGACTATGGTTTGGTCGTTGGTAATGTCCTCTGTAACCTGGTACTGATTGTTCTGCACTGGCTGGTGCTGCACTTCGACCACGTGGTCTTCGTGATGGATGTGATTGTCGTGAAGTGGAGCGAGGTTTGGGGCGGGAATCGTGTGAATTGGTGCAAAGTGATCGGAAATGAAGTGTGCGTGTGTCTCCAACTGAAATAAAGAATTTGGATAATGCTGAGTTTGGAATGGAGTTGTTTTCGTGGCCTTGTTGGTGTTTAGGAGCTGTTCAAGTGCCAGGCTTTGGTATGTAGGCGTTATTGGCGCGAGGAGGAAGAAACTTACGGGCAGTTGTTGTTTCACGTCGGTCAATTGCGGCAATGGAGCGGTAAAAAGCGTTGCTGGTGTCGTTGTAGGAAATTCGAATTGAAAAGGTTTGCCATACGTGAGCGAGGGTTTGGCAGCTTTCAGCTTCAAGTTGGCCAGTTTTACATTCAGAGGTTTTCTGAACTGCAGAGGCTTCGATAGCATGGACGCCGCTTTCAAGTGATAAGATGGAGCTGATAACTTAAGAGGACGCATTTGAATGGGTCTGGCGTAATGGTGAAGACTAGCACTTGAATGGTGCAGGTGGCCGAGATGTCCATTGGCGTGAGTTGCAGGACGACCCTTCAGGACAAGCGGAACTGGTTGGTCACTTCGTATCTGGACAACGAGTGTGCGTTGCTTCCCGCTCGGATTACGTGCAAGGGACGCTTGTTTGCTACTCTTCAGCGGCCAGTTGTGCAGCAGCAGAGACCGCTTTGACAGAGGAACCTCACCGGCGACAGATACAAGGACTACAATCAGAGCAAAGATGGAACGTAGCATCTGTAAAACAAATATGTGAGAGATAACAAAAGAAAAAGTTGATAAAAATAAAATAAATAATAAATAAGGAGAACTTTAATTCTTATACAAAATACTGTTAAAGGAATGTTTTCAAATAATAAAAAAAGTGAAAAAAAAAGAAAAAAACAACTAATAATTAACTAAGTCATACACATAAAAAAGTTTATTGCTAAGTTTTAATATCTATTTTTATTTTTTATTACTTACTTCAAGCCTTTTCCAATTGTAAACTGCAAACTAAACTTATTTTATTGCTTGTATTATTGACATTAAACTTTCTAAAATAATGATGGTCTTCAATATAGCATTAATCTTCCAACGATTTGATTTATTTCTTAATAATTAATTGTTATTTATTAATTAATATTACAACAATTTACTATCATAACACTAACAACAATAAAGCTATTTACAAGAAAAAGTTTAGCTCGTTTTCTTCAGATTGAAAGTGAAATGTTTTCCATTTCGATGAGTAAAACGAATCAACTAATCAATCAATCGCTGAATTCATTGGAATTCAATAAAATATGTTGGCATTGTTATAATGTCTTTTTAGCAGCATTGGCCTATTTAATATCGCGTTAATTTTTGTTGGTTTTGTCACTATTGCTGTTGGCGTCGCTGTCGTCCGTTCGTTATTTCCAAGTTAACAAGCAAATTTCACTTGCTGACCAAAATAAGCAGCATTCAACGGCGGCTACATACAACGAACTCCGCTTTATATTTTATTAATTTCAAATAATTTTCTTGTTATTAACTTCACGAGGTGTTGAATAGTTTGCATTTCTTAATGAATATAGTATAAAAAAAATAACTACGTACTCGAATAAAAACTGAAAGCCAAATGATAGAAGCTACGTGCTGCAAATTTATTAAATTCAATTAAATTGTTGGTTTATCTGTTGTGCTTTTTCTTCATTGCGATAAGGTCGTTCACGTATTTTGATCTTCAATTGATTATTTTGTTTTTTAAACGTTTGTATCTTGTTAATTTCTTTTCGGGGAATTTTAATTGTTTTTACAGCAACGGAGAAAATGTACAGATATTTGTGTTGTTTTAATTTGCTTTTTTGATAATATTTTCTGAAGTTGTTCTGTATTAGAAAATAACATGAATTTTACAATGAAAAGATTAACTCATAAACAGTTGTTTTACGTACTTTAAGTTTATTATTATGTTTTGCTATGTTGTTTTGTTTTAGTAATATTTATTTCTATATTTTTTAAATGCATAGATATTATTGCTATATTTTCTTTAGTAAAAGTTTTTTTGGCTTGGTACGTGCAATAACTTGTGTTTGTTTTTTTTTGTTGTATTAACTATAAACTAAAAAAGCAAAAGCAGTAATTGTAATAGCACCGACGAACTTAAGCGTGTTTAAAAATGAAATCATTGTAAAATCGACGAAGGAAACTTTGATGAGCGCTTAAAGAATTCGTAGGAAAAACTGAAATTGCATGGCCGTTGCGGATACGTAGTTATATACTTCACTACATATTTTATATCTATATCATGATAACTAAATCAAAGAAAAGTGTTTATATCAAAAAAGAAAGCGGTGTTGGAAACAAAATTAGTTGGAAAAAATTATAGTTTTAATGATTCATGCGTTATTGCACAGTAAAGAGCAATTAATTAGTATTAATTAATTTAATAGAAAATTAAAAATTTAATTAATAATACATATATAAAATATTCGCAATAATATACAACTAATAATATTTACGCATATTAAAAAATTCTTAGTAATATTTATAATACTAAATAAAATAAAATAATAATCATAGTGATAATAATAATAGTGGTTGTGATAAATATAAATTATAGTAATATATAAACATCGAATATTTTAATAATTTATAGTTTTCTAGCTCATTTATATTATTTAATCGTATATTTATATATCAAAAAATATTAAAACAAATATTATTTATAGTTTTTTGCACTTGTTTCAGCTGATATATTTCGCCTGAACGAATCTTACCTTCATTTTTAAAGGTTGTTTCAATCTCCTTCTCTCAGTTAATTTTTCGTATCCAAAATTTGTATTTTAGTAAAAAAAATTAAATATATTTAAATCTACTAATATATTTCGTCGCCTACAAAATTAATCTTTACAGCTACGGGCATTTAATCCAACAACACGTAGAGAAAGATTAAAATTGCAATCAAATAGATTATCACGTCGATCAACTTCATATCAGTTCACGTATTTGAAAAATTTAATAAATAAAGAAATTCAAATATTTAAATTACGCTTTTAACTGAATTAAAAGAGGTCCGAAATTGTATTTAAATGAAAGACGTTGCGACGAAGCGAAGCTACTTTCTCAATGCGAATTTCAAAATCAACTGATATGAATTTTAACATTAAAAGCTAATGAAGCTATCCATTTACCGTTGCACCGTTTCTTGAAGTTTCATGTTGACAACGTGACTTTCCAGCCATTATGCTGCTGCACTATTTTCTTTTCTTTCTTCACACTTCCAGTTTCAAAGCATTGGAAAAAATGAAAATAGAAGCACATTTTTATCAAAGAAAGTGGATAGTCGCCGTTGCCTTTGCGCCAGTGATTACAGGTAATTGCAAGTTGTCGTTTTCCGTTTCAAGGCACGCGCTCACCCATTTAACGGAAGCTATAGCAACAAATGCTAGGAAGTGTTGTTGTTGTTCAACAAACCAAGTCGCTAAAAGTAGATACGAAACTAACTTTTAGTTTTTTCAACAGTATTTTTCTGGTTTCTCGAAGCGAAGACTTACGGAGTAAACTTGAAAAAAGAAAACAAGTTCGCTTCTTAAGTCTTCAACGATTTCAGCTTAAAAAACTTGAAAAATAGAAATCGCGTTCTTTTCTTAAGTCTTTCATATAGGCACGTTTAACTATTATATATGTAATTTCTTCCGTTACTTCGCATATGTTTTATCAAAAACGACTTCATTAAGTTTTAGACAAATTTACATACGCATTTACGGATGGGGAACCTACACTAAATTTTAAATAAACTTTACGTCTATAGGAAGAAAATCAAAGTAAAACTATGAAGTACATGAACTAGAAAGAAAATCATATTACACAACATAATTAGATTCTCAACATGTCTCTTCATTTTGTTGACGTGCTTTGTTCAAATTTCGTGCTGACATTTTTTCCTTCCTCTTATTAAACGTTTTTTATTTGTTGTGTTTATCAAGAGAATTAACATTATTTGCACGCTAAGCATGTCGTCGTAGTCTTATTTAAGGGTTTGAAAATGTTTTCTTGAATATTATGAATACTTTTAATATTGTTTGAATTTTTTCTTCTATTTATTTACTTTAATTTCAGCTACTCTCGCTGCGTAATGGGTTTTGCTTGAAAATTGTCGATGTTAAATAATATTTTACCTAGCACATAATTGCTTTTGCAATGACCAATATTGTTTCGTGTTTTTTTACGCAAGCGTTTAGGAATATTTTAATATCGGTCGTAACGCTGTTACCCAATCATGACAGAGGCTCCCTTTTATCTTCTTTAATTTCTTCACAGCATTGGGCCCATGATCCTCAGAAGATTAATTCTAAAACTCTATAATTAATACTGATAACTACAAAAAAGATTTAAGGCCCAAATTAATTTTTGAAAAATTTATTGTGTTTTAAATTATTTTAAATCGATAGTCATTTAGTAACTGATTTTAAAGGACACTCACGGCTGCACAGAAATATGGTTTAAGAAAATCTGTATTAAAAAACGGACCTCTCGTCGATGCTACGAAGATGTTCATTTAATTCTGCTGTAATATTGTCGGCTGAAGGCAGGAGGAGGAAGAAAGAGGCAGAGCAGTTGTGATCCTGCGATAACAGAAAACCGATCTATACAAGCCAGATGCTGGACTCTTATTTCAAGCTGAGATAAATTTTTTCGGCACACTGATGGATGAATCAACACAATGCAAATTTTTTTTAAGCTAATTTGTGTTAGAAAGGAATATAATCGAGTCCATATTACAAATATTTCAGAAGAAGGTAGCATAGTTCGCATCTAAATTTGTAACATTTAAAATTCAATTTCTTCCCCCTTGAGTTGATTCATCCTTAAATTACGCACTACTCACGTGCATGAGTGCGGCCGGGCTCACTTTTGCTGCTTAACAAATAATAATCTTAAAATTACTTGTACATAAGGTCGTTAAATCCAAATTGGAAGCAATATAAAACGCAGCTACAGTTTCGGACCCTCAATAAAGTCGTCGACATCCAATGAATGCTTGCAAGCTGATTGCTTTCTATAATTTCTACTACGACTTCACTGCTCTACAAATACATTGCGCGATAAAAAAGAAAGAAACTTACCATTTTCCGCAAATTCACAAAAGAAATAAAAAACAAGAAATTCTGGACAAAACATAGTAGTAGCCTTTATTTCCATATAATAAGGCACAAAACGAGGAAGTAATATCATTCTTACAATTAAAACTTCGAATCAAAATCAAACATAGTTCATGTGTGTTGACGGCGTAAACCAATAAAAACTGTAAAATTTGCAAACAATTCGCAATTACATTTTATATTTAGAATTACAACTGACTCATTATATTCACAATTATACAAATTACAATATCCTTTGAGTAGTAACAAAAGTACCTTCGGCCTGACAATAGCTAATATAACCTACATCCGGCAAGCCCTTTTTTCTGACCGATTTATTAATTTATCCCATTTTCTTAATTATCCAATCTATCTGACATCTATCTGAGTTAAAAGAATAATGCCTAATTTTCGTAATATTATCGTCCCATTTTTTTGATATTATTATAGCAATAAAGAGTTTAAATTTACTATAAGAAGAAAATATAAGCTATTAGCGTGATAATGACTTTGCCCATTTTCTATCCAATCATTGCATGATGACAAAGAACATAGTATGTATATATGTGCTAAATTACATGGCGATGCTTTGATTCGTTCTCCTGTAATCATGATTTTGACAGACAGACATGACTACATTGACTCAGGAAGGCACGCCGATGAAGAATACATATACTTTGCCATAACTAGCGCGACTCCTTTAATGCGTTATAAACGGAAGCACAAAGTGAATACATATAACCTCCTTCGCTCGGATGTAGGATATAAAAAGTAATATAATCTGAGTGTAAAAAAAAATAATATTGAGGTAAGGTTCCAACGTAGAAATAGATTCCGCTGCTGACCATTATGATCCTATTTCATCAATCCCTCCAAAAATGCTTGTTGTTCCTCTAACATTCATGATAAAATAACTGCAGTAGGCAAGTAATTTTCCCTAAGAATCAACTGAAATGAACAAGATGATTAGTAAATTGCAGTATCAACAAATTAAATCGTAAAGAGCAGAGCGTATTACTATATCTTGCTAGTAGTATTGTTAGCCTACCTTCTATTCCTTGTGGTTCTAGCATTAAATCATCAATTATTGACGCCGACAGGCAATAGAAAGGCACCTTCGGTTGGCTTCGGAATCTTAAACCTCGATTAATCTGGCAATGCGATTTTCCAAGGTCCAGAATATGAGTCAATTCGTATACTGGTAGCAGACCATAGACGATGAAATCCATCGAAAAATTTAGTCCATTCCATTCGTCATGCTTGTTACTCGTTTTTTAGTTGTAAATGAAATTTATATCTCTTTATTTATATATTTGGGTGGTGGGGTTTTTAGGGGCCTATTTCCTAAATCTACGGAGCTGCATGGAAAAAACCCCACCAGGAAGTTAGCCTGAATTTTGCATTAATGCATTGGTCAGCTCAATATGAGAATGAAATACTTAAGATGCTGGTAAAAACCAACAAAAATCAGAGGGGAGGGATAAGTAAACTTCTGAGATTATTGCTACGGAGCATTACACTGCAAACAAACTAAATTTTTTAAAATTTTCGCTCTACAAATAATTTGTAAAATAGTGTTTTCTAAGTGTTCTTTCTCTATTACTCCAAGCTCGTTTGAATTCTTTGTAGTCCAATGGGCTGTACTTTCTAGTCTATACTAACGTTCTCTATTCTCTAGGCTTAGGTCCAAATTCAACTATTAAATCTATTAATAATTATAGGTTTCATCAAGAATTTTGAGTACAAGAGCAGCTAGGAGTACAGTAACTCTCTATGATTTGAGTAATTTCAACATGAACTCTTATAAAGTCACTTTATCCAGACGGGGCCTAGTTTTATTAAAATTTCCTACTAATAATAACGTACTTTTTCACCACATTTCCAAAATTGTAGCTATAAAAAATTTTACATAACCTATAGCAGGATTTTTAGGACTCTTTACGCCCTAAATTAGTACACTTTCTATAAATCAGAAATTTCATTTCTCTTCCTTACTTCCCTTCTGCTATACTCATACTTTTGTGATTTAGGTTTGAATGTTACAAAACATAGAATTTGGTTCTTAGCAATTTGGCTCTAATGAGGATATTAATAAAAGTTTCAAGGCATACTTTTCTTATACTCTGCTTACTTTTATAAACCCAATTGCTGACTTTTTTATAAGTTTTTGTATTAGTACCAAGTTCAGTTTCCTTAGTGGTTTTTTAAATATTACTGACGAATATTACAGCATACTTCCGCCGTATTATTATTACTATTAGTTGTATGGAGTAGTGCACTGCGACCTATGATCTATTGTGCCGCCGTATCTATGATTTAATTTTACGACCGCATTAGAAGATTTCGTAAATAAGGGATTCTCTTCGCTCTCATTCTCTCTCTCTCTCTCTCTCTCTCTCTCTCTCTCTCTCTCTCTCTCTCTCTCTCTCTCTCTCTCTCTCTCTCTCTTAGTCGTTTTGTGTTTTTAAATTGATTCTACTCAGGATTTACTCAGGATATTAGTAAGTATCTTAACTCTTTCTTTTTACACTCTACTTTTATAACCTCAATTGCTGACTTTTGTATACGCATTTCTATTGTTATCAAGCTCATTTCGTTACTCGTTTCTTCAAATATTACTCAAGTTAATTTCCTTACTCGTTCTTGCAAATATTACTCAGGAACTCCCTCGTGTTCTATGGTTTACTCTTATGACCGCATTATAAGATTTCGTAAATAAAGGATTTTATACGCTCTCATTAAAGGTTTGACTTTTACTGGTTTTGTGTTTTCAATTTGACTCTACTCAGGATATTAGTATCTTAACTCGTTCTTTTTACACTCTACTTTTATAACCTCAATTGCTGACTTTTGTATATGCATTTCTATTGTTATCAAGTTAGTTTCGTTACTCGTTTCTTCAAATATTGCTCAAGTAGTTTCTTCACTCGTTTTTCAAATATTACTCAGGAACTCCGTCGTATTCTATGGTTTACTCTTATGACCGCATTAGAAGATTTAGTAAATAAAGGATTTTATACGCTCTCTTTAAAAGCTTGACTTTTACTGGTTTTGTGTTTTCAATTTGACTCTACTCAGGATATTAGTATCTTAACTCGTTCTTTTTACACTTTACTTTTGTAACCTCAATTGCTGACTTTTGTATACGCATTTTTATTGTTATCAAGTTAGTTTCGTTGCTCGTTTCTGCAAATATTACTCAAGTTAATTTCCTTACTTGTTCTTGCAAATATTACTTAGGAACTCCGTCGTATTCTATGGTTTACTCTTATGACCGCATTATAAGATTTAGTAAATAAAGGATTTTATACGCTCTCATTAAAGGTTTGACTTTTACTAGTTTTGTGTTTTCAATTTGACTCTACTCAGGATTTACTCAGGATATTAGTATCTTAACTCGTTCTTTTTACACTCTACTTTTATAACCTCAATTGCTGACTTTTGTATACGCATTTCTATTGTTATCAAGCTCATTTCGTTACTCGTTTCTTCAAATATTACTCAAGTTAATTTCCTTACTCGTTCTTGCAAATATTACTCAGGAACTCCGTCGCATTCTATGGTTTACTCTTATGACCGCATTATAAGATTTCGTAAATAAAGGATTTTATACGCTCTCATTAAAGGTTTGACTTTTACTGGTTTTGTGTTTTCAATTTGACTCTACTCAGGATATTAGTATCTTAACTCGTTCTTTTTACACTCTACTTTTATAACCTCAATTGCTGACTTTTGTATACGCATTTCTATTGTTATCAAGTTAGTTTCGTTACTCGTTTCTTCAAATATTACTCAAGTTAATTTCCTTACTCGTTCTTGCAAATATTACTCAGGAACTCCGTCGTATTCTATGGTTTACTCTTATGACCGCATTATAAGATTTCGTAAATAAAGGATTTTATACGCTCTCATTAAAGGTTTGACTTTTACTGGTTTTGTGTTTTCAATTTGACTCTACTCAGGATTTACTCAGGATATTAGTATCTTAACTCGTTCTTTTTACACTCTACTTTTATAACCTCAATTGCTGACTTTTGTATACGCATTTCTATTGTTATCAAGTTAGTTTCGTTACTCGTTTCTTCAAATATTACTCAAGTTAATTTCCTTACTTGTTCTTGCAAATATTACTCAGGAACTCCCTCGTGTTCTATGGTTTACTCTTATGACCGCATTAGAAGATTTAGTAAATAAAGGATTTTATACGCTCTCTTTAAAAGCTTGACTTTTACTGGTTTTGTGTTTTCAATTTGACTCTACTCAGGATATTAGTATCTTAACTCGTTCTTTTTACACTCTACTTTTATAACCTCAATTGCTGACTTTTGTATACGCATTTCTATTGTTATCAAGTTAGTTTCGTTACTCGTTTCTTCAAATATTACTCAAGTTAATTTCCTTACTCGTTCTTGCAAATATTACTCAGGAACTCCGTCGTATTCTATGGTTTACTCTTATGACCGCATTATAAGATTTCGTAAATAAAGGATTTTATACGCTCTCATTAAAGGTTTGACTTTTACTGGTTTTGTGTTTTCAATTTGACTCTACTCAGGATTTACTCAGGATATTAGTATCTTAACTCGTTCTTTTTACACTCTACTTTTATAACCTCAATTGCTGACTTTTGTATACGCATTTCTATTGTTATCAAGTTAGTTTCGTTACTCGTTTCTTCAAATATTACTCAAGTTAATTTCCTTACTTGTTCTTGCAAATATTACTCAGGAACTCCCTCGTGTTCTATGGTTTACTCTTATGACCGCATTAGAAGATTTAGTAAATAAAGGATTTTATACGCTCTCTTTAAAAGCTTGACTTTTACTGGTTTTGTGTTTTCAATTTGACTCTACTCAGGATATTAGTATCTTAACTCGTTCTTTTTACACTCTACTTTTATAACCTCAATTGCTGACTTTTGTATACGAATTTCTATTGTTATCAAGTTGGTTTCGATACTCGTTTCTTCAAATATTGCTCAAGTAGTTTCTTCACTCGTTTTTCAAATATTACTCAGGAACTCCGTCGTATTCTATGGTTTACTCTTATGACCGCATTAGAAGATTTAGTAAATAAAGGATTTTATACGCTCTCTTTAAAAGCTTGACTTTTACTGGTTTTGTGTTTTCAATTTGACTCTACTCAGGATATTAGTATCTTAACTCGTTCTTTTTACACTCTACTTTTATAACCTCAATTGCTGACTTTTGTATACGCATTTCTATTGTTATCAAGTTAGTTTCGTTACTCGTTTCTTCAAATATTACTCTAGTTAATTTCCTTACTCGTTTTTGCAAATATTACTCAGGAACTCCGTCTTATTCTATGGTTTACTCTTATGACCGCATTATAAGATTTCGTAAATAAAAGATTTTATACGCTCTCATTAAAGGTTTGACTTTTACTGGTTTTGTGTTTTCAATTTGACTCTACTCAGGATTTACTCAGGATATTAGTATCTTAACTCGTTCTTTTTACAGTCTACTTTTATAACCTCAATTGCTGACTTTTGTATACGCATTTCTATTGTTATCAAGTTAGTTTCGTTGCTCGTTTCTTCAAATATTACTCAAGTTAATTTCCTTACTCGTTCTTGCAAATATTACTTAGGAACTCCGTCGTATTCTATGGTTTACTCTTATGACCGCATTAGAAGATTTAGTAAATAAAGGATTTTATACGCTCTCTTTAAAAGCTTGACTTTTACTGGTTTTGTGTTTTTAATTTGACTCTTCTCATGATTTACTCAGGATATTGCAAGTATCTTAACTCGTTCTTTTTACACTCTAATTTTATAACTTCAATTGCTGACTTTTGTATACGAATTTCTATTGTTATCAAGTTGGTTTCGTTACTCGTTTCTTCAAATATTGCTCAAGTTAGTTTCTTTACTCGTTTTTCAAATATTACTCACGAACTCCGTCGTATTCTATGGTTTACTCTTATGACCGCATTAGAAGATTTAGTAAATAAAGGATTTTATACGCTCTCTTTAAAAGCTTGACTTTTACTGGTTTTGTGTTTTCAATTTGACTCTACTCAGGATTTACTCAGGATATTAGTATCTTAACTCGTTCTTTTTACACTCTACTTTTATAACCTCAATTGCTGACTTTTGTATACGCATTTCTATTGTTATCAAGTTAGTTTCGTTACTCGTTTCTTCAAATATTACTCAAGTTAATTTCCTTACTCGTTCTTGCAAATATTACTCAGGAACTCCGTCGTATTCTATGGTTTACTCTTATGACCGCATTATAAGATTTCGTAAATAAAGGATTTTATACGCTCTCATTAAAGGTTTGACTTTTACTGGTTTTGTGTTTTCAATTTGACTCTACTCAGGATTTACTCAGGATATTAGTATCTTAACTCGTTCTTTTTACACTCTACTTTTATAACCTCAATTGCTGACTTTTGTATACGCATTTCTATTGTTATCAAGTTAGTTTCGTTGCTCGTTTCTTCAAATATTACTCAAGTTAATTTCCTTACTCGTTCTTGCAAATATTACTTAGGAACTCCGTCGTATTCTATGGTTTACTCTTATGACCGCATTATAAGATTTCGTAAATAAAGGATTTTATACGCTCTCATTAAAGGTTTGACTTTTACTGGTTTTGTGTTTTCAATTTGACTCTACTCAGGATTTACTCAGGATATTAGTATCTTAACTCGTTCTTTTTACAGTCTACTTTTATAACCTCAATTGCTGACTTTTGTATACGCATTTCTATTGTTATCAAGTTAGTTTCGTTGCTCGTTTCTTCAAATATTACTCAAGTTAATTTCCTTACTCGTTCTTGCAAATATTACTTAGGAACTCCGTCGTATTCTATGGTTTACTCTTATGACCGCATTATAAGATTTCGTAAATAAAGGATTTTATACGCTCTCATTAAAGGTTTGGCTTTTACTAGTTTTGTGTTTTTAATTTGACTCTTCTCATGATTTACTCAGGATATTGCAAGTATCTTAACTCGTTCTTTTTACACTCTAATTTTATAACTTCAATTGCTGACTTTTGTATACGAATTTCTATTGTTATCAAGTTGGTTTCGTTACTCGTTTCTTCAAATATTGCTCAAGTTAGTTTCTTTACTCGTTTTTCAAATATTACTCACGAACTCCGTCGTATTCTATGGTTTACTCTTATGACCGCATTAGAAGATTTAGTAAATAAAGGATTTTATACGCTCTCTTTAAAAGCTTGACTTTTACTGGTGTTGTGTTTTCAATTTGACTCTACTCAGGATTTACTCAGGATATTAGTATCTTAACTCGTTCTTTTTACACTCTACTTTTATAACCTCAATTGCTGACTTTTGTATACGCATTTCTATTGTTATCAAGTTAGTTTCGTTACTCGTTTCTTCAAATATTACTCAAGTTAATTTCCTTACTCGTTCTTGCAAATATTACTCAGGAACTCCGTCGTATTCTATGGTTTACTCTTATGACCGCATTATAAGATTTCGTAAATAAAGGATTTTATACGCTCTCATTAAAGGTTTGACTTTTACTGGTTTTGTGTTTTCAATTTGACTCTACTCAGGATTTACTCAGGATATTAGTATCTTAACTCGTTCTTTTTACACTCTACTTTTATAACCTCAATTGCTGACTTTTGTATACGCATTTCTATTGTTATCAAGTTAGTTTCGTTGCTCGTTTCTTCAAATATTACTCAAGTTAATTTCCTTACTCGTTGTTGCAAATATTACTTAGGAACTCCGTCGTATTCTATGGTTTACTCTTATGACCGCATTGTAAGATTTCGTAAATAAAGGATTTTATACGCTCTCATTAAAGGTTTGACTTTTACTGGTTTTGTGTTTTCAATTTGACTCTACTCAGGATTTACTCAGGATATTAGTATCTTAACTCGTTCTTTTTACAGTCTACTTTTATAACCTCAATTGCTGACTTTTGTATACGCATTTCTATTGTTATCAAGTTAGTTTCGTTGCTCGTTTCTTCAAATATTACTCAAGTTAATTTCCTTACTCGTTCTTGCAAATATTACTTAGGAACTCCGTCGTATTCTATGGTTTACTCTTATGACCGCATTATAAGATTTCGTAAATGAAGGATTTTATACGCTCTCATTAAAGGTTTGACTTTTACTGGTTTTGTGTTTTCAATTTGACTCTACTCAGGATTTACTCAGGATATTAGTATCTTAACTCGTTCTTTTTACACTCTACTTTTATAACCTCAATTGCTGACTTTTGTATACGCATTTCTATTGTTATCAAGTTAGTTTCGTTGCTCGTTTCTTCAAATATTACTAAAGTTAATTTCCTTACTCGTTCTTGCAAATATTACTTAGGAACTCCGTCGTATTCTATGGTTTACTCTTATGACCGCATTATAAGATTTCGTAAATAAAGGATTTTATACGCTCTCATTAAAGGTTTGACTTTTACTGGTTTTGTGTTTTCAATTTGACTCTACTCAGGATTTACTCAGGATATTAGTATCTTAACTCGTTCTTTTTACAGTCTACTTTTATAACCTCAATTGCTGACTTTTGTATACGCATTTCTATTGTTATCAAGTTAGTTTCGTTGCTCGTTTCTTCAAATATTACTCAAGTTAATTTCCTTACTCGTTCTTGCAAATATTACTTAGGAACTCCGTCGTATTCTATGGTTTACTCTTATGACCGCATTATAAGATTTAGTAAATAAAGGATTTTATACGCTCTCATTAAAGGTTTGACTTTTACTGGTTTTGTGTTTTCAATTTGACTCTACTCAGGATTTACTCAGGATATTAGTATCTTAACTCGTTCTTTTTACACTCTACTTTTATAACCTCAATTGCTGACTTTTGTATACGCATTTCTATTGTTATCAAGTTAGTTTCGTTGCTCGTTTCTTCAAATATTACTAAAGTTAATTTCCTTACTCGTTCTTGCAAATATTACTTAGGAACTCCGTCGTATTCTATGGTTTACTCTTATGACCGCATTATAAGATTTCGTAAATAAAGGATTTTATACGCTCTCATTAAAGGTTTGACTTTTACTGGTTTTGTGTTTTCAATTTGACTCTACTCAGGATTTACTCAGGATATTAGTATCTTAACTCGTTCCTTTTACAGTCTACTTTTATAACCTCAATTGCTGGCTTTTGTATACGCATTTCTATTGTTATCAAGTTAGTTTCGTTGCTCGTTTCTTCAAATATTACTCAAGTTAATTTCCTTACTCGTTCTTGCAAATATTACTTAGGAACTCCGTCGTATTCTATGGTTTACTCTTATGACCGCATTATAAGATTTCGTAAATAAAGGATTTTATACGCTCTCATTAAAGGTTTGACTTTTACTGGTTTTGTGTTTTCAATTTGACTCTACTCAGGATTTACTCAGGATATTAGTATCTTAACTCGTTCCTTTTACAGTCTACTTTTATAACCTCAATTGCTGGCTTTTGTATACGCATTTCTATTGTTATCAAGTTAGTTTCGTTGCTCGTTTTTTCAAATATTACTCAAGTTAATTTCCTTACTCGTTCTTGCAAATATTACTTAGGAACTCCGTCGTATTCTATGGTTTACTCTTATGACCGCATTATAAGATTTCGTAAATAAAGGATTTTATACGCTCTCATTAAAGGTTTGACTTTTACTGGTTTTGTGTTTTCAATTTGACTCTACTCAGGATTTACTCAGGATATTAGTATCTTAACTCGTTCTTTTTACACTCTACTTTTATAACTTCAATTGCTGACTTTTGTATACGAATTTCTATTGTTATCAAGTTAGTTTCGTTACTCGTTTCTTCAAATATTGCTCAAGTTAGTTTCTTTACTCGTTTTTCAAATATTACTCAGGAACTCCGTCGTATTCTATGGTTTACTCTTATGACCGGATTATAAGATTTAGTAAATAAAGGATTTTATACGCTCTCATTAAAGGTTTGGCTTTTACTAGTTTTGTGTTTTTAATTTGACTCTTCTCATGATTTACTCAGGATATTGCAAGTATCTTAACTCGTTCTTTTTACACTCTAATTTTATAACTTCAATTGCTGACTTTTGTATACGAATTTCTATTGTTATCAAGTTGGTTTCGTTACTCGTTTCTTCAAATATTGCTCAAGTTAGTTTCTTTACTCGTTTTTCAAATATTACTCACGAACTCCGTCGTATTCTATGGTTTACTCTTATGACCGCATTAGAAGATTTAGTAAATAAAGGATTTTATACGCTCTCTTTAAAAGCTTGACTTTTACTGGTTTTGTGTTTTCAATTTGACTCTACTCAGGATTTACTCAGGATATTAGTATCTTAACTCGTTCTTTTTACACTCTACTTTTATAACCTCAATTGCTGACTTTTGTATACGCATTTCTATTGTTATCAAGTTAGTTTCGTTACTCGTTTCTTCAAATATTACTCAAGTTAATTTCCTTACTCGTTCTTGCAAATATTACTCAGGAACTCCGTCGTATTCTATGGTTTACTCTTATGACCGCATTATAAGATTTCGTAAATAAAGGATTTTATACGCTCTCATTAAAGGTTTGACTTTTACTGGTTTTGTGTTTTCAATTTGACTCTACTCAGGATTTACTCAGGATATTAGTATCTTAACTCGTTCTTTTTACACTCTACTTTTATAACCTCAATTGCTGACTTTTGTATACGCATTTCTATTGTTATCAAGTTAGTTTCGTTGCTCGTTTCTTCAAATATTACTCAAGTTAATTTCCTTACTCGTTCTTGCAAATATTACTTAGGAACTCCGTCGTATTCTATGGTTTACTCTTATGACCGCATTATAAGATTTCGTAAATAAAGGATTTTATACGCTCTCATTAAAGGTTTGACTTTTACTGGTTTTGTGTTTTCAATTTGACTCTACTCAGGATTTACTCAGGATATTAGTATCTTAACTCGTTCTTTTTACAGTCTACTTTTATAACCTCAATTGCTGACTTTTGTATACGCATTTCTATTGTTATCAAGTTAGTTTCGTTGCTCGTTTCTTCAAATATTACTCAAGTTAATTTCCTTACTCGTTCTTGCAAATATTACTTAGGAACTCCGTCGTATTCTATGGTTTACTCTTATGACCGCATTATAAGATTTCGTAAATGAAGGATTTTATACGCTCTCATTAAAGGTTTGACTTTTACTGGTTTTGTGTTTTCAATTTGACTCTACTCAGGATTTACTCAGGATATTAGTATCTTAACTCGTTCTTTTTACACTCTACTTTTATAACCTCAATTGCTGACTTTTGTATACGCATTTCTATTGTTATCAAGTTAGTTTCGTTGCTCGTTTCTTCAAATATTACTCAAGTTAATTTCCTTACTCGTTCTTGCAAATATTACTTAGGAACTCCGTCGTATTCTATGGTTTACTCTTATGACCGCATTATAAGATTTAGTAAATAAAGGATTTTATACGCTCTCATTAAAGGTTTGACTTTTACTGGTTTTGTGTTTTCAATTTGACTCTACTCAGGATTTACTCAGGATATTAGTATCTTAACTCGTTCTTTTTACACTCTACTTTTATAACCTCAATTGCTGACTTTTGTATACGCATTTCTATTGTTATCAAGTTAGTTTCGTTGCTCGTTTCTTCAAATATTACTAAAGTTAATTTCCTTACTCGTTCTTGCAAATATTACTTAGGAACTCCGTCGTATTCTATGGTTTACTCTTATGACCGCATTATAAGATTTCGTAAATAAAGGATTTTATACGCTCTCATTAAAGGTTTGACTTTTACTGGTTTTGTGTTTTCAATTTGACTCTACTCAGGATTTACTCAGGATATTAGTATCTTAACTCGTTCCTTTTACAGTCTACTTTTATAACCTCAATTGCTGGCTTTTGTATACGCATTTCTATTGTTATCAAGTTAGTTTCGTTGCTCGTTTCTTCAAATATTACTCAAGTTAATTTCCTTACTCGTTCTTGCAAATATTACTTAGGAACTCCGTCGTATTCTATGGTTTACTCTTATGACCGCATTATAAGATTTCGTAAATAAAGGATTTTATACGCTCTCATTAAAGGTTTGACTTTTACTGGTTTTGTGTTTTCAATTTGACTCTACTCAGGATTTACTCAGGATATTAGTATCTTAACTCGTTCCTTTTACAGTCTACTTTTATAACCTCAATTGCTGGCTTTTGTATACGCATTTCTATTGTTATCAAGTTAGTTTCGTTGCTCGTTTCTTCAAATATTACTCAAGTTAATTTCCTTACTCGTTCTTGCAAATATTACTTAGGAACTCCGTCGTATTCTATGGTTTACTCTTATGACCGCATTATAAGATTTCGTAAATAAAGGATTTTATACGCTCTCATTAAAGGTTTGACTTTTACTGGTTTTGTGTTTTCAATTTGACTCTACTCAGGATTTACTCAGGATATTAGTATCTTAACTCGTTCTTTTTACACTCTACTTTTATAACTTCAATTGCTGACTTTTGTATACGAATTTCTATTGTTATCAAGTTGGTTTCGATACTCGTTTCTTCAAGTATTGCTCAAGTAGTTTCTTCACTCGTTTTTCAAATATTACTCAGGAACTCCGTCGTATTCTATGGTTTACTCTTATGACCGCATTATAAGATTTAGTAAATAAAGGATTTTATACGCTCTCATTAAAGGTTTGGCTTTTACTAGTTTTGTGTTTTTAATTTGACTCTTCTCATGATTTACTCAGGATATTGCAAGTATCTTAACTCGTTCTTTTTACACTCTAATTTTATAACTTCAATTGCTGACTTTTGTATACGAATTTCTATTGTTATCAAGTTGGTTTCGTTACTCGTTTCTTCAAATATTGCTCAAGTTAGTTTCTTTACTCGTTTTTCAAATATTACTCACGAACTCCGTCGTATTCTATGGTTTACTCTTATGACCGCATTAGAAGATTTAGTAAATAAAGGATTTTATACGCTCTCTTTAAAAGCTTGACTTTTACTGGTTTTGTGTTTTCAATTTGACTCTACTCAGGATTTACTCAGGATATTAGTATCTTAACTCGTTCTTTTTACACTCTACTTTTATAACCTCAATTGCTGACTTTTGTATACGCATTTCTATTGTTATCAAGTTAGTTTCGTTGCTCGTTTCTTCAAATATTACTCAAGTTAATTTCCTTACTCGTTCTTGCAAATATTACTTAGGAACTCCGTCGTATTCTATGGTTTACTCTTATGACCGCATTATAAGATTTCGTAAATAAAGGATTTTATACGCTCTCATTAAAGGTTTGACTTTTACTGGTTTTGTGTTTTCAATTTGACTCTACTCAGGATTTACTCAGGATATTAGTATCTTAACTCGTTCTTTTTACAGTCTACTTTTATAACCTCAATTGCTGACTTTTGTATACGCATTTCTATTGTTATCAAGTTAGTTTCGTTGCTCGTTTCTTCAAATATTACTCAAGTTAATTTCCTTACTCGTTCTTGCAAATATTACTTAGGAACTCCGTCGTATTCTATGGTTTACTCTTATGACCGCATTATAAGATTTCGTAAATGAAGGATTTTATACGCTCTCATTAAAGGTTTGACTTTTACTGGTTTTGTGTTTTCAATTTGACTCTACTCAGGATTTACTCAGGATATTAGTATCTTAACTCGTTCTTTTTACACTCTACTTTTATAACTTCAATTGCTGACTTTTGTATACGAATTTCTATTGTTATCAAGTTAGTTTCGTTACTCGTTTCTTCAAATATTGCTCAAGTTAGTTTCTTTACTCGTTTTTCAAATATTACTCAGGAACTCCGTCGTATTCTATGGTTTACTCTTATGACCGCATTATAAGATTTCGTAAATAAAGGATTTTATACGCTCTCATTAAAGGTTTGACTTTTACTGGTTTTGTGTTTTCAATTTGACTCTACTCAGGATTTACTCAGGATATTAGTATCTTAACTCGTTCTTTTTACAGTCTACTTTTATAACCTCAATTGCTGACTTTTGTATACGCATTTCTATTGTTATCAAGTTAGTTTCGTTGCTCGTTTCTTCAAATATTACTCAAGTTAATTTCCTTACTCGTTCTTGCAAATATTACTTAGGAACTCCGTCGTATTCTATGGTTTACTCTTATGACCGCATTATAAGATTTCGTAAATAAAGGATTTTATACGCTCTCATTAAAGGTTTGACTTTTACTGGTTTTGTGTTTTCAATTTGACTCTACTCAGGATTTACTCAGGATATTAGTATCTTAACTCGTTCTTTTTACACTCTACTTTTATAACTTCAATTGCTGACTTTTGTATACGAATTTCTATTGTTATCAAGTTAGTTTCGTTACTCGTTTCTTCAAATATTGCTCAAGTTAGTTTCTTTACTCGTTTTTCAAATATTACTCAGGAACTCCGTCGTATTCTATGGTTTACTCTTATGACCGCATTATAAGATTTCGTAAATAAAGGATTTTATACGCTCTCATTAAAGGTTTGACTTTTACTGGTTTTGTGTTTTCAATTTGACTCTACTCAGGATTTACTCAGGATATTAGTATCTTAACTCGTTCTTTTTACACTCTACTTTTATAACCTCAATTGCTGACTTTTGTATACGCATTTCTATTGTTATCAAGTTAGTTTCGTTACTCGTTTCTTCAAATATTACTCAAGTTAATTTCCTTACTCGTTCTTGCAAATATTACTTAGGAACTCCGTCGTATTCTATGGTTTACTCTTATGACCGCATTATAAGATTTCGTAAATAAAGGATTTTATACGCTCTCATTAAAGGTTTGACTTTTACTGGTTTTGTGTTTTCAATTTGACTCTACTCAGGATTTACTTAGGATATTAGTATCTTAACTCGTTCTTTTTACACTCTACTTTTATAAGCTCAATTGCTGACTT
The DNA here is from genome assembly GCA_937620795.1 of Thecophora atra. Classification (NCBI taxonomy): domain Eukaryota; kingdom Metazoa; phylum Arthropoda; class Insecta; order Diptera; family Conopidae; genus Thecophora; species Thecophora atra. The sequence continues at coordinate 38,025,378 of OW569401.1, forward strand.
TTGTATACGCATTTCTATTGTTATCAAGTTAGTTTCGTTACTCGTTTCTTCAAATATTACTCAAGTTAATTTCCTTACTCGTTCTTGCAAATATTACTTAGGAACTCCGTCGTATTCTATGGTTTACTCTTATGACCGCATTATAAGATTTCGTAAATAAGGGATTTTATACGCTCTCATTAAAGGTTTGACTTTTACTGGTTTTGTGTTTTCAATTTGACTCTACTCAGGATTTACTCAGGATATTAGTATCTTAACTCGTTCTTTTTACACTCTACTTTTATAACCTCAATTGCTGACTTTTGTATACGCATTTCTATTGTTATCAAGTTAGTTTCGTTGCTCGTTTCTTCAAATATTACTCAAGTTAATTTCCTTACTCGTTCTTGCAAATATTACTTAGGAACTCCGTCGTATTCTATGGTTTACTCTTATGACCGCATTATAAGATTTCGTAAATAAAGGATTTTATACGCTCTCATTAAAGGTATGACTTTTACTGGTTTTGTGTTTTCAATTTGACTCTACTCAGGATTTACTTAGGATATTAGTATCTTAACTCGTTCTTTTTACACTCTACTTTTATAAGCTCAATTGCTGACTTTTGTATACGCATTTCTATTGTTATCAAGTTAGTTTCGTTGCTCGTTTCTTCAAATATTACTCTAGTTAATTTCCTTACTCGTTTTTGCAAATATTACTCAGGAACTCCGTCGTATTCTATGGTTTACTCTTATGACCGCATTATAAGATTCAGTAAATAAAGGATTTTATACGCTCTCATTAAAAGCTTGACTTTTACTGGTTTTGTGTTTTCAATTTGACTCTTCTCAGGATTTACTCAGGATATTGCAAGTATCTTAACTCGTTCTTTTTACACTCTACTTTTATAACCTCAATTGCTGACTTTTGTATACGCATTTCTATTGTTATCAAGTTAGTTTCGTTGCTCGTTTCTTCAAATATTACTCAAGTTAATTTCCTTACTCGTTCTTGCAAATATTACTTAGGAACTCCGTCGTATTCTATGGTTTACTCTTACGACCGCATTATAAGATTCAGTAAATAAAGGATTTTATACGCTCTCATTAAAAGCTTGACTTTTACTGGTTTTGTGTTTTCAATTTGACTCTTCTCAGGATTTACTCAGGATATTGCAAGTATCTTAACTCGTTCTTTTTACACTCTACTTTTATAACCTCAATTGCTGACTTTTGTATACGCATTTCTATTGTTATCAAGCTCGTTTCGTTACTCGTTTCTTCAAATATTACTCTAGTTAATTTCCTTACTCGTTTTTGCAAATATTACTCAGGAACTCCGTCGTATTCTATGGTTTACTCTTATGACCGCATTATAAGATTTCGTAAATAAAGGATTTTATACGCTCTCATTAAAGGTTTGACTTTTACTGGTTTTGTGTTTTCAATTTGACTCTACTCAGGATTTACTTAGGATATTAGTATCTTAACTCGTTCTTTTTACACTCTACTTTTATAACTTCAATTGCTGACTTTTGTATACGAATTTCTATTGTTATCAAGTTAGTTTCGTTACTCGTTTCTTCAAATATTACTCAAGTTAATTTCCTTACTCGTTCTTGCAAATATTACTCAGGAACTCCGTCGTATTCTATGGTTTACTCTTATGACCGCATTATAAGATTTCGTAAAGGATTTTATACGCTCTCATTAAAGGTTTGACTTTTACTGGTTTTGTGTTTTCAATTTGACTCTACTCAGGATTTACTCAGGATATTAGTATCTTTACTCGTTCTTTTTACACTCTACTTTTATAACCTCAATTGCTGACTTTTGTATACGCATTTCTATTGTTATCAAGTTAGTTTCGTTGCTCGTTTCTTCAAATATTACTCAAGTTAATTTCCTTACTCGTTCTTGCAAATATTACTTAGGTTTACTCTTACGACCGCATTATAAGATTCAGTAAATAAAGGATTTTATACGCTCTCATTAAAAGCTTGACTTTTACTGGTTTTGTGTTTTCAATTTGACTCTTCTCAGGATTTACTCAGGATATTGCAAGTATCTTAACTCGTTCTTTTTACACTCTACTTTTATAACCTCAATTGCTGACTTTTGTATACGCATTTCTATTGTTATCAAGCTCGTTTCGTTACTCGTTTCTTCAAATATTACTCTAGTTAATTTCCTTACTCGTTTTTGCAAATATTACTCAGGAACTCCGTCGTATTCTATGGTTTACTCTTATGACCGCATTATAAGATTTCGTAAAGGATTTTATACGCTCTCATTAAAGGTTTGACTTTTACTGGTTTTGTGTTTTCAATTTGACTCTACTCAGGATTTACTCAGGATATTAGTATCTTTACTCGTTCTTTTTACACTCTACTTTTATAACCTCAATTGCTGACTTTTGTATACGCATTTCTATTGTTATCAAGTTAGTTTCGTTGCTCGTTTCTTCAAATATTACTCAAGTTAATTTCCTTACTCGTTCTTGCAAATATTACTTAGGAACTCCGTCGTATTCTATGGTTTACTCTTACGACCGCATTATAAGATTCAGTAAATAAAGGATTTTATACGCTCTCATTAAAAGCTTGACTTTTACTGGTTTTGTGTTTTCAATTTGACTCTTCTCAGGATTTACTCAGGATATAGCAAGTATCTTAACTCGTTCTTTTTACACTCTACTTTTATAACCTCAATTGCTGACTTTTGTATACGCATTTCTATTGTTATCAAGCTCGTTTCGTTACTCGTTTCTTCAAATATTACTCTAGTTGATTTCCTTACTCGTTTTTGCAAATATTACTCAGGAACTACGTCGTATTCTATGGTTTACTCTTATGACCGCATTATAAGATTTCGTAAATAAAGGATTTTATACGCTCTCATTAAAGGTTTGACTTTTACTGGTTTTGTGTTTTCAATTTGACTCTACTCAGGATTTACTCAGGATATTAGTATCTTAACTCGTTCTTTTTACACTCTACTTTTATAACCTCAATTGCTGACTTTTGTATACGCATTTCTATTGTTATCAAGTTAGTTTCGTTGCTCGTTTCTTCAAATATTACTCAAATTAATTTCCTTACTCGTTCTTGCAAATATTACTTAGGAACTCCGTCGTATTCTATGGTTTACTCTTACGACCGCATTATAAGATTCAGTAAATAAAGTATTTTATACGCTCTCATTAAAAGCTTGACTTTTACTGGTTTTGTGTTTTCAATTTGACTCTTCTCAGGATTTACTCAGGATATTGCAAGTATCTTAACTCGTTCTTTTTACACTCTACTTTTATAACCTCAATTGCTGACTTTTGTATACGCATTTCTATTGTTATCAAGTTAGTTTCGTTACTCGTTTCTTCAAATATTGCTCAAGTTAGTTTCTTTACTCGTTCTTGCAAATATTACTTAGGAACTCCGTCGTATTCTATGGTTTACTCTTATGACCGCATTATAAGATTTCGTAAATAAAGGATTTTATACGCTCTCATTAAAGGTTTGACTTTTACTGGTTTTGTGTTTTCAATTTGACTCTACTCAGGATTTACTTAGGATATTAGTATCTTAACTCGTTCTTTTTACACTCTACTTTTATAAGCTCAATTGCTGACTTTTGTATACGCATTTCTATTGTTATCAAGTTAGTTTCGTTACTCGTTTCTTCAAATATTACTCAAGTTAATTTCCTTACTCGTTCTTGCAAATATTACTTAGGAACTCCGTCGTATTCTATGGTTTACTCTTATGACCGCATTATAAGATTTCGTAAATAAAGGATTTTATACGCTCTCATTAAAGGTTTGACTTTTACTGGTTTTGTGTTTTCAATTTGACTCTACTCAGGATTTACTCAGGATATTAGTATCTTAACTCGTTCTTTTTACACTCTACTTTTATAACCTCAATTGCTGACTTTTGTATACGCATTTCTATTGTTATCAAGTTAGTTTCGTTGCTCGTTTCTTCAAATATTACTCAAGTTAATTTCCTTACTCGTTCTTGCAAATATTACTTAGGAACTCCGTCGTATTCTATGGTTTACTCTTATGACCGCATTATAAGATTTCGTAAATAAAGGATTTTATACGCTCTCATTAAAGGTATGACTTTTACTGGTTTTGTGTTTTCAATTTGACTCTACTCAGGATTTACTTAGGATATTAGTATCTTAACTCGTTCTTTTTACACTCTACTTTTATAAGCTCAATTGCTGACTTTTGTATACGCATTTCTATTGTTATCAAGTTAGTTTCGTTGCTCGTTTCTTCAAATATTACTCTAGTTAATTTCCTTACTCGTTTTTGCAAATATTACTCAGGAACTCCGTCGTATTCTATGGTTTACTCTTATGACCGCATTATAAGATTCAGTAAATAAAGGATTTTATACGCTCTCATTAAAAGCTTGACTTTTACTGGTTTTGTGTTTTCAATTTGACTCTTCTCAGGATTTACTCAGGATATTGCAAGTATCTTAACTCGTTCTTTTTACACTCTACTTTTATAACCTCAATTGCTGACTTTTGTATACGCATTTCTATTGTTATCAAGTTAGTTTCGTTGCTCGTTTCTTCAAATATTACTCAAGTTAATTTCCTTACTCGTTCTTGCAAATATTACTTAGGAACTCCGTCGTATTCTATGGTTTACTCTTACGACCGCATTATAAGATTCAGTAAATAAAGGATTTTATACGCTCTCATTAAAAGCTTGACTTTTACTGGTTTTGTGTTTTCAATTTGACTCTTCTCAGGATTTACTCAGGATATTGCAAGTATCTTAACTCGTTCTTTTTACACTCTACTTTTATAACCTCAATTGCTGACTTTTGTATACGCATTTCTATTGTTATCAAGCTCGTTTCGTTACTCGTTTCTTCAAATATTACTCTAGTTAATTTCCTTACTCGTTTTTGCAAATATTACTCAGGAACTCCGTCGTATTCTATGGTTTACTCTTATGACCGCATTATAAGATTTCGTAAATAAAGGATTTTATACGCTCTCATTAAAGGTTTGACTTTTACTGGTTTTGTGTTTTCAATTTGACTCTACTCAGGATTTACTTAGGATATTAGTATCTTAACTCGTTCTTTTTACACTCTACTTTTATAACTTCAATTGCTGACTTTTGTATACGAATTTCTATTGTTATCAAGTTAGTTTCGTTACTCGTTTCTTCAAATATTACTCAAGTTTATTTCCTTACTCGTTCTTGCAAATATTACTCAGGAACTCCGTCGTATTCTATGGTTTACTCTTATGACCGCATTATAAGATTTCGTAAAGGATTTTATACGCTCTCATTAAAGGTTTGACTTTTACTGGTTTTGTGTTTTCAATTTGACTCTACTCAGGATTTACTCAGGATATTAGTATCTTTACTCGTTCTTTTTACACTCTACTTTTATAACCTCAATTGCTGACTTTTGTATACGCATTTCTATTGTTATCAAGTTAGTTTCGTTGCTCGTTTCTTCAAATATTACTCAAGTTAATTTCCTTACTCGTTCTTGCAAATATTACTTAGGAACTCCGTCGTATTCTATGGTTTACTCTTACGACCGCATTATAAGATTCAGTAAATAAAGGATTTTATACGCTCTCATTAAAAGCTTGACTTTTACTGGTTTTGTGTTTTCAATTTGACTCTTCTCAGGATTTACTCAGGATATTGCAAGTATCTTAACTCGTTCTTTTTACACTCTACTTTTATAACCTCAATTGCTGACTTTTGTATACGCATTTCTATTGTTATCAAGCTCGTTTCGTTACTCGTTTCTTCAAATATTACTCTAGTTGATTTCCTTACTCGTTTTTGCAAATATTACTCAGGAACTACGTCGTATTCTATGGTTTACTCTTATGACCGCATTATAAGATTTCGTAAATAAAGGATTTTATACGCTCTCATTAAAGGTTTGACTTTTACTGGTTTTGTGTTTTCAATTTGACTCTACTCAGGATTTACTCAGGATATTAGTATCTTAACTCGTTCTTTTTACACTCTACTTTTATAACCTCAATTGCTGACTTTTGTATACGCATTTCTATTGTTATCAAGTTAGTTTCGTTGCTCGTTTCTTCAAATATTACTCAAATTAATTTCCTTACTCGTTCTTGCAAATATTACTTAGGAACTCCGTCGTATTCTATGGTTTACTCTTACGACCGCATTATAAGATTCAGTAAATAAAGTATTTTATACGCTCTCATTAAAAGCTTGACTTTTACTGGTTTTGTGTTTTCAATTTGACTCTTCTCAGGATTTACTCAGGATATTGCAAGTATCTTAACTCGTTCTTTTTACACTCTACTTTTATAACCTCAATTGCTGACTTTTGTATACGCATTTCTATTGTTATCAAGTTAGTTTCGTTACTCGTTTCTTCAAATATTGCTCAAGTTAGTTTCTTTACTCGTTTTTCAAATATTACTCAGGAACTCCGTCGTATTCTATGGTTTACTCTTATGACCGCATTATAAGATTTCGTAAATAAAGGATTTTATACGCTCTCATTAAAGGTTTGACTTTTACTGGTTTTGTGTTTTCAATTTGACTCTACTCAGGATTTACTCAGGATATTAGTATCTTAACTCGTTCTTTTTACACTCTACTTTTATAACCTCAATTGCTGACTTTTGTATACGCATTTCTATTGTTATCAAGTTAGTTTCGTTGCTCGTTTCTTCAAATATTACTCAAGTTAATTTCCTTACTCGTTCTTGCAAATATTACTTAGGAACTCCGTCGTATTCTATGGTTTACTCTTATGACCGCATTATAAGATTTCGTAAATAAAGGATTTTATACGCTCTCATTAAAGGTTTGACTTTTACTGGTTTTGTGTTTTCAATTTGACTCTACTCAGGATTTACTTAGGATATTAGTATCTTAACTCGTTCTTTTTACACTCTACTTTTATAAGCTCAATTGCTGACTTTTGTATACGCATTTCTATTGTTATCAAGTTAGTTTCGTTACTCGTTTCTTCAAATATTACTCAAGTTAATTTCCTTACTCGTTCTTGCAAATATTACTTAGGAACTCCGTCGTATTCTATGGTTTACTCTTACGACCGCATTATAAGATTCAGTAAATAAAGGATTTTATACGCTCTCATTAAAAGCTTGACTTTTACTGGTTTTGTGTTTTCAATTTGACTCTTCTCAGGATTTACTCAGGATATTGCAAGTATCTTAACTCGTTCTTTTTACACTCTACTTTTATAACCTCAATTGCTGACTTTTGTATACGCATTTCTATTGTTATCAAGCTCGTTTCGTTACTCGTTTCTTCAAATATTACTCTAGTTAATTTCCTTACTCGTTTTTGCAAATATTACTCAGGAACTCCGTCGTATTCTATGGTTTACTCTTATGACCGCATTATAAGATTTCGTAAATAAAGGATTTTATACGCTCTCATTAAAGGTTTGACTTTTACTGGTTTTGTGTTTTCAATTTGACTCTTCTCAGGATTTACTCAGGATATTGCAAGTATCTTAACTCGTTCTTTTTACACTCTACTTTTATAACCTCAATTGCTGACTTTTGTATACGCATTTCTATTGTTATCAAGCTCGTTTCGTTACTCGTTTCTTCAAATATTACTCTAGTTGATTTCCTTACTCGTTTTTGCAAATATTACTCAGGAACTACGTCGTATTCTATGGTTTACTCTTATGACCGCATTATAAGATTTCGTAAATAAAGGATTTTATACGCTCTCATTAAAGGTTTGACTTTTACTGGTTTTGTGTTTTCAATTTGACTCTACTCAGGATTTACTTAGGATATTAGTATCTTAACTCGTTCTTTTTACACTCTACTTTTATAACTTCAATTGCTGACTTTTGTATACGAATTTCTATTGTTATCAAGTTAGTTTCGTTACTCGTTTCTTCAAATATTACTCAAGTTAATTTCCTTACTCGTTCTTGCAAATATTACTTAGGAACTCCGTCGTATTCTATGGTTTACTCTTACGACCGCATTATAAGATTCAGTAAATAAAGGATTTTATACGCTCTCATTAAAAGCTTGACTTTTACTGGTTTTGTGTTTTCAATTTGACTCTTCTCAGGATTTACTCAGGATATTGCAAGTATCTTAACTCGTTCTTTTTACACTCTACTTTTATAACCTCAATTGCTGACTTTTGTATACGCATTTCTATTGTTATCAAGCTCGTTTCGTTACTCGTTTCTTCAAATATTACTCTAGTTAATTTCCTTACTCGTTTTTGCAAATATTACTCAGGAACTCCGTCGTATTCTATGGTTTACTCTTTTGACCGCATTAGAAGACATTGTAAATAAAAAGTTTTATACGCTCTCATTATGTGTTTGGCTCTTAGTCGTTTTGTGTTTGAATTTGACTTTTCTCAGGATCTACTCAGGATATCAGTAATTATCCTAACGCCTACATTTTTACACTCAGTTTAATTTTGTAACCTCAATTGCTGACTTTTGTATACGCATTTCTATTGTTATCAAGCTCGTTTCGTTACTCGTTTCTTCAAATATTACTCTAGTTAATTTCCTTACTCGTTTTTGCAAATATTACTCAGGAACTCCGTCGTATTCTATGGTTTACTCTTATGACCGCATTATAAGATTTCGTAAAGGATTTTATACGCTCTCATTAAAGGTTTGACTTTTACTGGTTTTGTGTTTTCAATTTGACTCTACTCAGGATTTACTCAGGATATTAGTATCTTAACTCGTTCTTTTTACACTCTACTTTTATAACCTCAATTGCTGACTTTTGTATACGCATTTCTATTGTTATCAAGCTCGTTTCGTTACTCGTTTCTTCAAATATTACTCTAGTTAATTTCCTTACTCGTTTTTGCAAATATTACTCAGGAACTCCGTCGTATTCTATGGTTTACTCTTATGACCGCATTATAAGATTTCGTAAATAAAGGATTTTATACGCTCTCATTAAAGGTTTGACTTTTACTGGTTTTGTGTTTTCAATTTGACTCTACTCAGGATTTACTCAGGATATTAGTATCTTAACTCGTTCCTTTTACACTCTACTTTTATAACCTCAATTGCTGACTTTTGTATACGCATTTCTATTGTTATCAAGTTAGTTTCGTTGCTCGTTTCTTCAAATATTACTCAAGTTAATTTCCTTACTCGTTCTTGCAAATATTACTTAGGAACTCCGTCGTATTCTATGGTTTACTCTTATGACCCCATTATAAGATTTCGTAAAGGATTTTATACGCTCTCATTAAAGGTTTGACTTTTACTGGTTTTGTGTTTTCAATTTGACTCTTCTCAGGATTTACTCAGGATATTGCAAGTATCTTAACTCGTTCTTTTTACACTCTACTTTTATAACCTCAATTGCTGACTTTTGTATACGCATTTCTGTTGTTATCAAGCTCGTTTCGTTACTCGTTTCTTCAAATATTACTCTAGTTGATTTCCTTACTCGTTTTTGCAAATATTACTCAGGAACTACGTCGTATTCTATGGTTTACTCTTATGACCGCATTATAAGATTTCGTAAATAAAGGATTTTATACGCTCTCATTAAAGGTTTGACTTTTACTGGTTTTGTGTTTTCAATTTCACTCTACTCAGGATTTACTCAGGATATTAGTATCTTAACTCGTTCTTTTTACACTCTACTTTTATAACCTCAATTGGTGGCTTTTGTATACGCATTTCTATTGTTATCAAGTTAGTTTCGTTGCTCGTTTCTTCAAATATTACTCAAGTTAATTTCCTTACTCGTTCTTGCAAATATTACTTAGGAACTCCGTCGTATTCTATGGTTTACTCTTATGACCGCATTATAAGATTTCGTAAATAAAGGATTTTATACGCTCTCATTAAAGGTTTGACTTTTACTGGTTTTGTGTTTTCAATTTGACTCTACTCAGGATTTACTCAGGATATTAGTATCTTAACTCGTTCTTTTTACACTCTACTTTTATAACTTCAATTGCTGACTTTTGTATACGAATTTCTATTGTTATCAAGCTCGTTTCGTTACTCGTTTCTTCAAATATTACTCAAGTTAATTTCCTTACTCGATCTTGCAAATATTACTCAGGAACTCCGTCGTATTCTATGGTTTACTCTTATGACCGCATTATAAGATTTCGTAAAGGATTTTATACGCTCTCATTAAAGGTTTGACTTTTACTGGTTTTGTGTTTTCAATTTGACTCTACTCAGGATTTACTCAGGATATTAGTATCTTTACTCGTTCTTTTTACACTCTACTTTTATAACCTCAATTGCTGACTTTTGTATACGCATTTCTATTGTTATCAAGTTAGTTTCGTTGCTCGTTTCTTCAAAAATTACTCAAGTTAATTTCCTTACTCGTTCTTGCAAATATTACTTAGGAACTCCGTCGTATTCTATGGTTTACTCTTATGACCGCATTATAAGATTTCGTAAAGGATTTTATACGCTCTCATTAAAGGTTTGACTTTTACTGGTTTTGTGTTTTCAATTTGACTCTACTCAGGATTTACTCAGGATATTAGTATCTTAACTCGTTCTTTTTACACTCTACTTTTATAACCTCAATTGCTGACTTTTGTATACGCATTTCTATTGTTATCAAGTTAGTTTCGTTGCTCGTTTCTTCAAATATTACTCAAGTTAATTTCCTTACTCGTTCTTGCAAATATTACTTAGGAACTCCGTCGTATTCTATGGTTTACTCTTATGACCGCATTATAAGATTTCGTAAAGGATTTTATACGCTCTCATTAAAGGTTTGACTTTTACTGGTTTTGTGTTTTCAATTTGACTCTTCTCAGGATTTACTCAGGATATTGCAAGTATCTTAACTCGTTCTTTTTACACTCTACTTTTATAACCTCAATTGCTGACTTTTGTATACGCATTTCTGTTGTTATCAAGCTCGTTTCGTTACTCGTTTCTTCAAATATTACTCTAGTTGATTTCCTTACTCGTTTTTGCAAATATTACTTAGGAACTCCGTCGTATTCTATGGTTTACTCTTATGACCGCATTATAAGATTTCGTAAATAAAGGATTTTATACGCTCTCATTAAAGGTTTGACTTTTACTGGTTTTGTGTTTTCAATTTGACTCTACTCAGGATTTACTCAGGATATTAGTATCTTAACTCGTTCTTTTTACACTCTACTTTTATAACTTCAATTGCTGACTTTTGTATACGAATTTCTATTGTTATCAAGTTAGTTTCGTTACTCGTTTCTTCAAATATTACTCAAGTTAATTTCCTTACTCGATCTTGCAAATATTACTCAGGAACTCCGTCGTATTCTATGGTTTACTCTTATGACCGCATTATAAGATTTCGTAAATAAAGGATTTTATACGCTCTCATTAAAGGTTTGACTTTTACTGGTTTTGTGTTTTCAATTTGACTCTTCTCAGGATTTACTCAGGATATTGCAAATATCTTAACTCGTTCTTTTTACACTCTACTTTTATAACCTCAATTGCTGACTTTTGTATACGCATTTCTATTGTTATCAAGCTCGTTTCGTTACTCGTTTCTTCAAATATTACTCTAGTTAATTTCCTTACTCGTTTTTGCAAATATTACTCAGGAACTCCGTCGTATTCTATGGTTTACTCTTATGACCGCATTATAAGATTTCGTAAATAAAGGATTTTATACGCTCTCATTAAAGGTTTGACTTTTACTGGTTTTGTGTTTTCAATTTGACTCTACTCAGGATTTACTCAGGATATTAGTATCTTAACTCGTTCTTTTTACACTCTAATTTTATAACCTCAATTGCTGACTTTTGTATACGCATTTCTATTGTTATCAAGCTCGTTTCGTTACTCGTTTCTTCAAATATTACTCTAGTTAATTTCCTTACTCGTTTTTGCAAATATTACTCAGGAACTCCGTCGTATTCTATGGTTTACTCTTATGACCGCATTATAAGATTTCGTAAAGGATTTTATACGCTCTCATTAAAGGTTTGACTTTTACTGGTTTTGTGTTTTCAATTTGACTCTACTCAGGATATTAGTATCTTTACTCGTTCTTTTTACACTCTACTTTTATAACCTCAATTGCTGACTTTTGTATACGCATTTCTATTGTTATCAAGTTAGTTTCGTTGCTCGTTTCTTCAAATATTACTCAAGTTAATTTCCTTACTCGTTTTTGCAAATATTACTCAGGAACTCCGTCGTATTCTATGGTTTACTCTTATGACCGCATTATAAGATTTCGTAAAGGATTTTATACGCTCTCATTAAAGGTTTGACTTTTACTGGTTTTGTGTTTTCAATTTGACTCTTCTCAGGATTTACTCAGGATATTGCAAGTATCTTAACTCGTTCTTTTTACACTCTACTTTTATAACCTCAATTGCTGACTTTTGTATACGCATTTCTATTGTTATCAAGCTCGTTTCGTTACTCGTTTCTTCAAATATTACTCTAGTTGATTTCCTTACTCGTTTTTGCAAATATTACTCAGGAACTACGTCGTATTCTATGGTTTACTCTTATGACCGCATTATAAGATTCAGTAAATAAAGGATTTTATACGCTCTCATTAAAGGTTTGACTTTTACTGGTTTTGTGTTTGCAATTTGACTCTTCTCAGGATTTACTCAGGATATTGCAAGTATCTTAACTCGTTCTTTTTACACTCTACTTTTATAACCTCAATTGCTGACTTTTGTATACGCATTCCTATTGTTATCAAGGTCGTTTCGTTACTCGTTTCTTCAAATATTACTCTAGTTGATTTCCTTACTCGTTTTTGCAAATATTACTCAGGAACTACGTCGTATTCTATGGTTTACTCTTATGACCGCATTATAAGATTTCGTAAAGGATTTTATACGCTCTCATTAAAGGTTTGACTTTTACTGGTTTTGTGTTTTCAATTTGACTCTACTCAGGATTTACTCAGGATATTAGTATCTTAACTCGTTCCTTTTACACTCTACTTTTATAACCTCAATTGCTGACTTTTGTATACGCATTTCTATTGTTATCAAGTTAGTTTCGTTGCTCGTTTCTTCAAATATTACTCAAGTTAATTTCCTTACTCGTTCTTGCAAATATTACTTAGGAACTCCGTCGTATTCTATGGTTTACTCTTATGACCCCATTATAAGATTTCGTAAAGGATTTTATACGCTCTCATTAAAGGTTTGACTTTTACTGGTTTTGTTTTTTCAATTTGACTCTACTCAGGATTTACTCAGGATATTAGTATCTTAACTCGTTCTTTTTACACTCTACTTTTATAACCTCAATTGCTGACTTTTGTATACGCATTTCTATTGTTATCAAGCTCGTTTCGTTACTCGTTTCTTCAAATATTACTCTAGTTGATTTCCTTACTCGTTTTTGCAAATATTACTCAGGAACTACGTCGTATTCTATGGTTTACTCTTATGACCGCATTATAAGATTCAGTAAATAAAGGATTTTATACGCTCTCATTAAAGGTTTGACTTTTACTGGTTTTGTGTTTGCAATTTGACTCTTCTCAGGATTTACTCAGGATATTAGTATCTTTACTCGTTCTTTTTACACTCTACTTTTATAACCTCAATTGCTGACTTTTGTATACGCATTTCTATTGTTATCAAGTTAGTTTCGTTGCTCGTTTCTTCAAATATTACTCAAGTTAATTTCCTTACTCGTTCTTGCAAATATTACTTAGGAACTCCGTCGTATTCTATGGTTTACTCTTATGACCGCATTATAAGATTTCGTAAATAAAAGATTTTATACGCTCTCATTAAAGGTTTGACTTTTACTGGTTTTGTGTTTTCAATTTGACTCTACTCAGGATTTACTCAGGATATTAGTATCTTAACTCGTTCCTTTTACACTCTACTTTTATAACCTCAATTGCTGACTTTTGTATACGCATTTCTATTGTTATCAAGCTCGTTTCGTTACTCGTTTCTTCAAATATTACTCTAGTTGATTTCCTTACTCGTTTTTGCAAATATTACTCAGGAACTACGTCGTATTCTATGGTTTACTCTTATGACCGCATTATAAGATTCAGTAAATAAAGGATTTTATACGCTCTCATTAAAGGTTTGACTTTTACTGGTTTTGTGTTTGCAATTTGACTCTTCTCAGGATTTACTCAGGATATTGCAAGTATCTTAACTCGTTCTTTTTACACTCTACTTTTATAACCTCAATTGCTGACTTTTGTATACGCATTCCTATTGTTATCAAGGTCGTTTCGTTACTCGTTTCTTCAAATATTACTCTAGTTAATTTCCTTACTCGTTTTTGCAAATATTACTCAGGAACTCCGTCGTATTCTATGGTTTACTCTTTTGACCGCATTAGAAGACATTGTAAATAAAAAGTTTTATACGCTCTCATTATGTGTTTGGCTCTTAGTCGTTTTGTGTTTGAATTTGACTTTTCTCAGGATCTACTCAGGATATCAGTAATTATCCTAACGCCTACATTTTTACACTCAGTTTAATTTTGTAACCTCAATTGCTGACTTTTGTATACGCATTTCTATTGTTATCAAGCTCGTTTCGTTACTCGTTTCTTCAAATATTACTCTAGTTAATTTCCTTACTCGTTTTTGCAAATATTACTCAGGAACTCCGTCGTATTCTATGGTTTACTCTTATGACCGCATTATAAGATTTCGTAAAGGATTTTATACGCTCTCATTAAAGGTTTGACTTTTACTGGTTTTGTGTTTTCAATTTGACTCTACTCAGGATTTACTCAGGATATTAGTATCTTAACTCGTTCTTTTTACACTCTACTTTTATAACCTCAATTGCTGACTTTTGTATACGCATTTCTATTGTTATCAAGCTCGTTTCGTTACTCGTTTCTTCAAATATTACTCTAGTTAATTTCCTTACTCGTTTTTGCAAATATTACTCAGGAACTCCGTCGTATTCTATGGTTTACTCTTATGACCGCATTATAAGATTTCGTAAATAAAGGATTTTATACGCTCTCATTAAAGGTTTGACTTTTACTGGTTTTGTGTTTTCAATTTGACTCTACTCAGGATTTACTCAGGATATTAGTATCTTAACTCGTTCCTTTTACACTCTACTTTTATAACCTCAATTGCTGACTTTTGTATACGCATTTCTATTGTTATCAAGTTAGTTTCGTTGCTCGTTTCTTCAAATATTACTCAAGTTAATTTCCTTACTCGTTCTTGCAAATATTACTTAGGAACTCCGTCGTATTCTATGGTTTACTCTTATGACCCCATTATAAGATTTCGTAAAGGATTTTATACGCTCTCATTAAAGGTTTGACTTTTACTGGTTTTGTGTTTTCAATTTGACTCTTCTCAGGATTTACTCAGGATATTGCAAGTATCTTAACTCGTTCTTTTTACACTCTACTTTTATAACCTCAATTGCTGACTTTTGTATACGCATTTCTGTTGTTATCAAGCTCGTTTCGTTACTCGTTTCTTCAAATATTACTCTAGTTGATTTCCTTACTCGTTTTTGCAAATATTACTCAGGAACTACGTCGTATTCTATGGTTTACTCTTATGACCGCATTATAAGATTTCGTAAATAAAGGATTTTATACGCTCTCATTAAAGGTTTGACTTTTACTGGTTTTGTGTTTTCAATTTCACTCTACTCAGGATTTACTCAGGATATTAGTATCTTAACTCGTTCTTTTTACACTCTACTTTTATAACCTCAATTGGTGGCTTTTGTATACGCATTTCTATTGTTATCAAGTTAGTTTCGTTGCTCGTTTCTTCAAATATTACTCAAGTTAATTTCCTTACTCGTTCTTGCAAATATTACTTAGGAACTCCGTCGTATTCTATGGTTTACTCTTATGACCGCATTATAAGATTTCGTAAATAAAGGATTTTATACGCTCTCATTAAAGGTTTGACTTTTACTGGTTTTGTGTTTTCAATTTGACTCTACTCAGGATTTACTCAGGATATTAGTATCTTAACTCGTTCTTTTTACACTCTACTTTTATAACTTCAATTGCTGACTTTTGTATACGAATTTCTATTGTTATCAAGCTCGTTTCGTTACTCGTTTCTTCAAATATTACTCAAGTTAATTTCCTTACTCGATCTTGCAAATATTACTCAGGAACTCCGTCGTATTCTATGGTTTACTCTTATGACCGCATTATAAGATTTCGTAAAGGATTTTATACGCTCTCATTAAAGGTTTGACTTTTACTGGTTTTGTGTTTTCAATTTGACTCTACTCAGGATTTACTCAGGATATTAGTATCTTAACTCGTTCTTTTTACACTCTACTTTTATAACCTCAATTGCTGACTTTTGTATACGCATTTCTATTGTTATCAAGTTAGTTTCGTTGCTCGTTTCTTCAAATATTACTCAAGTTAATTTCCTTACTCGTTCTTGCAAATATTACTTAGGAACTCCGTCGTATTCTATGGTTTACTCTTATGACCGCATTATAAGATTTCGTAAAGGATTTTATACGCTCTCATTAAAGGTTTGACTTTTACTGGTTTTGTGTTTTCAATTTGACTCTTCTCAGGATTTACTCAGGATATTGCAAGTATCTTAACTCGTTCTTTTTACACTCTACTTTTATAACCTCAATTGCTGACTTTTGTATACGCATTTCTGTTGTTATCAAGCTCGTTTCGTTACTCGTTTCTTCAAATATTACTCTAGTTGATTTCCTTACTCGTTTTTGCAAATATTACTTAGGAACTCCGTCGTATTCTATGGTTTACTCTTATGACCGCATTATAAGATTTCGTAAATAAAGGATTTTATACGCTCTCATTAAAGGTTTGACTTTTACTGGTTTTGTGTTTTCAATTTGACTCTACTCAGGATTTACTCAGGATATTAGTATCTTAACTCGTTCTTTTTACACTCTACTTTTATAACTTCAATTGCTGACTTTTGTATACGAATTTCTATTGTTATCAAGTTAGTTTCGTTACTCGTTTCTTCAAATATTACTCAAGTTAATTTCCTTACTCGATCTTGCAAATATTACTCAGGAACTCCGTCGTATTCTATGGTTTACTCTTATGACCGCATTATAAGATTTCGTAAATAAAGGATTTTATACGCTCTCATTAAAGGTTTGACTTTTACTGGTTTTGTGTTTTCAATTTGACTCTTCTCAGGATTTACTCAGGATATTGCAAATATCTTAACTCGTTCTTTTTACACTCTACTTTTATAACCTCAATTGCTGACTTTTGTATACGCATTTCTATTGTTATCAAGCTCGTTTCGTTACTCGTTTCTTCAAATATTACTCTAGTTAATTTCCTTACTCGTTTTTGCAAATATTACTCAGGAACTCCGTCGTATTCTATGGTTTACTCTTATGACCGCATTATAAGATTTCGTAAATAAAGGATTTTATACGCTCTCATTAAAGGTTTGACTTTTACTGGTTTTGTGTTTTCAATTTGACTCTACTCAGGATTTACTCAGGATATTAGTATCTTAACTCGTTCTTTTTACACTCTAATTTTATAACCTCAATTGCTGACTTTTGTATACGCATTTCTATTGTTATCAAGCTCGTTTCGTTACTCGTTTCTTCAAATATTACTCTAGTTAATTTCCTTACTCGTTTTTGCAAATATTACTCAGGAACTCCGTCGTATTCTATGGTTTACTCTTATGACCGCATTATAAGATTTCGTAAAGGATTTTATACGCTCTCATTAAAGGTTTGACTTTTACTGGTTTTGTGTTTTCAATTTGACTCTACTCAGGATATTAGTATCTTTACTCGTTCTTTTTACACTCTACTTTTATAACCTCAATTGCTGACTTTTGTATACGCATTTCTATTGTTATCAAGTTAGTTTCGTTGCTCGTTTCTTCAAATATTACTCAAGTTAATTTCCTTACTCGTTTTTGCAAATATTACTCAGGAACTCCGTCGTATTCTATGGTTTACTCTTATGACCGCATTATAAGATTTCGTAAAGGATTTTATACGCTCTCATTAAAGGTTTGACTTTTACTGGTTTTGTGTTTTCAATTTGACTCTTCTCAGGATTTACTCAGGATATTGCAAGTATCTTAACTCGTTCTTTTTACACTCTACTTTTATAACCTCAATTGCTGACTTTTGTATACGCATTTCTATTGTTATCAAGCTCGTTTCGTTACTCGTTTCTTCAAATATTACTCTAGTTGATTTCCTTACTCGTTTTTGCAAATATTACTCAGGAACTACGTCGTATTCTATGGTTTACTCTTATGACCGCATTATAAGATTCAGTAAATAAAGGATTTTATACGCTCTCATTAAAGGTTTGACTTTTACTGGTTTTGTGTTTGCAATTTGACTCTTCTCAGGATTTACTCAGGATATTGCAAGTATCTTAACTCGTTCTTTTTACACTCTACTTTTATAACCTCAATTGCTGACTTTTGTATACGCATTCCTATTGTTATCAAGGTCGTTTCGTTACTCGTTTCTTCAAATATTACTCTAGTTAATTTCCTTACTCGTTTTTGCAAATATTACTTAGGAACTCCGTCGTATTCTATGGTTGGATTTACTCTTATGACCGCATTATAAGATTTCGTAAAGGATTTTATACGCTCTCATTAAAGGTTTGACTTTTACTGGTTTTGTGTTTTCAATTTGACTCTACTCAGGATTTACTCAGGATATTAGTATCTTTACTCGTTCTTTTTACACTCTACTTTTATAACCTCAATTGCTGACTTTTGTATACGCATTTCTATTGTTATCAAGTTAGTTTCGTTGCTCGTTTCTTCAAATATTACTCAAGTTAATTTCCTTACTCGTTCTTGCAAATATTACTTAGGAACTCCGTCGTATTCTATGGTTTACTCTTATGACCGCATTATAAGATTTCGTAAATAAAAGATTTTATACGCTCTCATTAAAGGTTTGACTTTTACTGGTTTTGTGTTTTCAATTTGACTCTACTCAGGATTTACTCAGGATATTAGTATCTTTACTCGTTCTTTTTACACTCTACTTTTATAACCTCAATTGCTGGCTTTTGTATACGCATTTCTATTGTTATCAAGCTCGTTTCGTTACTCGTTTCTTCAAATATTACTCAAGTTAATTTCCTTACTCGTTCTTGCAAATATTACTTAGGAACTCCGTCGTATTCTATGGTTTACTCTTATGACCGCATTATAAGATTTCGTAAATAAAAGATTTTATACGCTCTCATTAAAGGTTTGACTTTTACTGGTTTTGTGTTTTCAATTTGACTCTTCTCAGGATTTACTCAGGATATTGCAAGTATCTTAACTCGTTCTTTTTACACTCTACTTTTATAACCTCAATTGCTGACTTTTGTATAAGCATTTCTATTGTTATCAAGCTCGTTTCGTTACTCGTTTCTTCAAATATTACTCTAGTTGATTTCCTTACTCGTTTTTGCAAATATTACTCAGGAACTACGTCGTATTCTATGGTTTACTCTTATGACCGCATTATAAGATTTCGTAAATAAAGGATTTTATACGCTCTCATTAAAGGTTTGACTTTTACTGGTTTTGTGTTTTCAATTTGACTCTACTCAGGATTTACTCAGGATATTAGTATCTTAACTCGTTCTTTTTACACTCTAATTTTATAACTTCAATTGCTGACTTTTGTATACGAATTTCTATTGTTATCAAGTTAGTTTCGTTGCTCGTTTCTTCAAATATTACTCAAGTTAATTTCCTTACTCGTTCTTGCAAATATTACTCAGGAACTCCGTCGTATTCTATGGTTTACTCTTATGACCGCATTATAAGATTCAGTAAAGAAAGGATTTTATACGGTCTCATTAAAGGTTTGACTTTTACTGGTTTTATGTTTTCAATTTGACTCTTCTCAGGATTTACTCAGGATATTAGTATCTTTACTCGTTCTTTTTACACTCTACTTTTATAACCTCAATTGCTGGCTTTTGTATACGCATTTCTATTGTTATCAAGCTCGTTTCGTTACTCGTTTCTTCAAATATTACTCTAGTTAATTTCCTTACTCGTTTTTGCAAATATTACTCAGGAACTCCGTCTTATTCTATGGTTTACTCTTATGACCGCATTATAAGATTTCGTAAATAAAGGATTTTATACGCTCTCATTAAAGGTTTGACTTTTACTGGTTTTGTGTTTTCAATTTGACTCTACTCAGGATTTACTCAGGATATTAGTATCTTAACTCGTTCTTTTTACACTTTACTTTTATAACCTCAATTGCTGACTTTTGTATACGCATTTCTATTGTTATCAAGTTAGTTTCGTTACTCGTTTCTTCAAATATTACTCTAGTTAATTTCCTTACTCGTTTTTGCAAATATTACTCAGGAACTCCGTCTTATTCTATGGTTTACTCTTATGACCGCATTATAAGATTTCGTAAATAAAAGATTTTATACGCTCTCATTAAAGGTTTGACTTTTACTGGTTTTGTGTTTTCAATTTGACTCTACTCAGGATTTACTCAGGATATTAGTATCTTAACTCGTTCTTTTTACACTCTACTTTTATAACCTCAATTGCTGACTTTTGTATACGCATTTCTATTGTTATCAAGCTCGTTTCGTTACTCGTTTCTTCAAATATTACTCTAGTTAATTTCCTTACTCGTTTTTGCAAATATTACTCAGGAACTCCGTCTTATTCTATGGTTTACTCTTATGACCGCATTATAAGATTTCGTAAATAAAGGATTTTATACGCTCTCATTAAAGGTTTGACTTTTACTGGTTTTGTGTTTTCAATTTGACTCTACTCAGGATTTACTCAGGATATTAGTATCTTAACTCGTTCTTTTTAGACTCTACTTTTATAACCTCAATTGCTGACTTTTGTATACGCATTTCTATTGTTATCAAGCTCGTTTCGTTACTCGTTTCTTCAAATATTACTCTAGTTAATTTCCTTACTCGTTCTTGCAAATATTACTCAGGAACTCCGTCGTATTCTATGGTTTACTCTTATGACCGCATTATAAGATTCAGTAAATAAAGGATTTTATACGGTCTCATTAAAGGTTTGACTTTTACTGGTTTTGTGTTTTCAATTTGACTCTTCTCAGGATTTACTCAGGATATTAGTATCTTTACTCGTTCTTTTTACACTCTACTTTTATAACCTCAATTGCTGGCTTTTGTATACGCATTTCTATTGTTATCAAGCTCGTTTCGTTACTCGTTTCTTCAAATATTACTCTAGTTAATTTCCTTACTCGTTTTTGCAAATATTACTCAGGAACTCCGTCTTATTCTATGGTTTACTCTTATGACCGCATTATAAGATTTCGTAAATAAAGGATTTTATACGCTCTCATTAAAGGTTTGACTTTTACTGGTTTTGTGTTTTCAATTTGACTCTACTCAGGATTTACTCAGGATATTAGTATCTTAACTCGTTCTTTTTACACTCTAATTTTATAACTTCAATTGCTGACTTTTGTATACGAATTTCTATTGTTATCAAGTTAGTTTCGTTGCTCGTTTCTTCAAATATTACTCAAGTTAATTTCCTTACTCGTTCTTGCAAATATTACTCAGGAACTCCGTCGTATTCTATGGTTTACTCTTATGACCGCATTATAAGATTCAGTAAATAAAGGATTTTATACGGTCTCATTAAAGGTTTGACTTTTACTGGTTTTGTGTTTTCAATTTGACTCTTCTCAGGATTTACTCAGGATATTAGTATCTTAACTCGTTCTTTTTACACTCTACTTTTATAATCTCAATTGCTGGCTTTTGTATACGCATTTCTATTGTTATCAAGCTCGTTTCGTTACTCGTTTCTTCAAATATTACTCTAGTTAATTTCCTTACTCGTTTTTGCAAATATTACTCAGGAACTCCGTCTTATTCTATGGTTTACTCTTATGACCGCATTATAAGATTTCGTAAATAAAGGATTTTATACGCTCTCATTAAAGGTTTGACTTTTACTGGTTTTGTGTTTTCAATTTGACTCTACTCAGGATTTACTTAGGATATTAGTATCTTAACTCGTTCTTTTTACACTCTACTTTTATAAGCTCAATTGCTGACTTTTGTATACGCATTTCTATTGTTATCAAGTTAGTTTCGTTACTCGTTTCTTCAAATATTACTCAAGTTAATTTCCTTACTCGTTCTTGCAAATATTACTTAGGAACTCCGTCGTATTCTATGGTTTACTCTTATGACCGCATTGTAAGATTTCGTAAATAAAAGATTTTATACGCTCTCATTAAAGGTTTGACTTTTACTGGTTTTGTGTTTTCAATTTGACTCTTCTCAGGATTTACTCAGGATATTAGTATCTTAACTCGTTCTTTTTACACTCTACTTTTATAACCTCAATTGCTGACTTTTGTATACGCATTTCTATTGTTATCAAGTTAGTTTCGTTGCTCGTTTCTTCAAATATTACTCAAGTTAATTTCCTTACTCGTTCTTGCAAATATTACTCAGGAACTCCGTCGTATTCTATGGTTTACTCTTATGACCGCATTATAAGATTCAGTAAATAAAGGATTTTATACGGTCTCATTAAAGGTTTGACTTTTACTGGTTTTGTGTTTTCAATTTGACTCTTCTCAGGATTTACTCAGGATATTAGTATCTTTACTCGTTCTTTTTACACTCTACTTTTATAACCTCAATTGCTGGCTTTTGTATACGCATTTCTATTGTTATCAAGCTCGTTTCGTTACTCGTTTCTTCAAATATTACTCTAGTTAATTTCCTTACTCGTTTTTGCAAATATTACTCAGGAACTCCGTCTTATTCTATGGTTTACTCTTATGACCGCATTATAAGATTTCGTAAATAAAGGATTTTATACGCTCTCATTAAAGGTTTGACTTTTACTAGTTTTGTGTTTTCAATTTGACTCTACTCAGGATTTACTCAGGATATTAGTATCTTAACTCGTTCTTTTTACACTTTACTTTTATAACCTCAATTGCTGACTTTTGTATACGCATTTCTATTGTTATCAAGTTAGTTTCGTTACTCGTTTCTTCAAATATTACTCAAGTTAATTTCCTTACTCGATCTTGCAAATATTACTTAGGAACTCCGTCGTATTCTATGGTTTACTCTTATGACCGCATTATAAGATTTCGTAAATAAAGGATTTTATACGCTCTCATTAAAGGTTTGACTTTTACTAGTTTTGTGTTTTCAATTTGACTCTACTCAGGATTTACTCAGGATATTAGTATCTTAACTCGTTCTTTTTACACTTTACTTTTATAACCTCAATTGCTGACTTTTGTATACGCATTTCTATTGTTATCAAGTTAGTTTCGTTACTCGTTTCTTCAAATATTACTCTAGTTAATTTCCTTACTCGTTTTTGCAAATATTACTCAGGAACTCCGTCTTATTCTATGGTTTACTCTTATGACCGCATTATAAGATTTCGTAAATAAAGGATTTTATACGCTCTCATTAAAGGTTTGACTTTTACTGGTTTTGTGTTTTCAATTTGACTCTACTCAGGATTTACTCAGGATATTAGTATCTTAACTCGTTCTTTTTACACTCTACTTTTATAACCTCAATTGCTGACTTTTGTATACGCATTTCTATTGTTATCAAGCTCGTTTCGTTACTCGTTTCTTCAAATATTACTCTAGTTAATTTCCTTACTCGTTCTTGCAAATATTACTCAGGAACTCCGTCGTATTCTATGGTTTACTCTTATGAGCGCATTATAAGATTCAGTAAATAAAGGATTGTATACGGTCTCATTAAAGGTTTGACTTTTACTGGTTTTGTGTTTTCAATTTGACTCTTCTCAGGATTTACTCAGGATATTAGTATCTTTACTCGTTATTTTTACACTCTACTTTTATAACCTCAATTGCTGGCTTTTGTATACGCATTTCTATTGTTATCAAGCTCGTTTCGTTACTCGTTTCTTCAAATATTACTCTAGTTAATTTCCTTACTCGTTTTTGCAAATATTACTCAGGAACTCCGTCTTATTCTATGGTTTACTCTTATGACCGCATTATAAGATTTCGTAAATAAAGGATTTTATACGCTCTCATTAAAGGTTTGACTTTTACTGGTTTTGTGTTTTCAATTTGACTCTACTCAGGATTTACTCAGGATATTAGTATCTTAACTCGTTCTTTTTACACTCTAATTTTATAACTTCAATTGCTGACTTTTGTATACGAATTTCTATTGTTATCAAGTTAGTTTCGTTGCTCGTTTCTTCAAATATTACTCAAGTTAATTTCCTTACTCGTTCTTGCAAATATTACTCAGGAACTCCGTCGTATTCTATGGTTTACTCTTATGACCGCATTATAAGATTCAGTAATTAAAGGATTTTATACGGTCTCATTAAAGGTTTGACTTTTACTGGTTTTGTGTTTTCAATTTGACTCTTCTCAGGATTTACTCAGGATATTAGTATCTTAACTCGTTCTTTTTACACTCTACTTTTATAACCTCAATTGCTGGCTTTTGTATACGCATTTCTATTGTTATCAAGCTCGTTTCGTTACTCGTTTCTTCAAATATTACTCTAGTTAATTTCCTTACTCGTTTTTGCAAATATTACTCAGGAACTCCGTCTTATTCTATGGTTTACTCTTATGACCGCATTATAAGATTTCGTAAATAAAGGATTTTATACGCTCTCATTAAAGGTTTGACTTTTACTAGTTTTGTGTTTTCAATTTGACTCTACTCAGGATTTACTCAGGATATTAGTATCTTAACTCGTTCTTTTTACACTCTACTTTTATAACCTCAATTGCTGACTTTTGTATACGCATTTCTATTGTTATCAAGCTCGTTTCGTTACTCGTTTCTTCAAATATTACTCTAGTTAATTTCCTTACTCGTTTTTGCAAATATTACTCAGGAACTCCGTCTTATTCTATGGTTTACTCTTATGACCGCATTATAAGATTTCGTAAATAAAGGATTTTATACGCTCTCATTAAAGGTTTGACTTTTACTGCTTTTGTGTTTTCAATTTGACTCTAATCAGGATTTACTCAGGATATTAGTATCTTAACTCGTTCTTTTTACACTCTACTTTTATAACCTCAATTGCTGACTTTTGTATACGCATTTCTATTGTTATCAAGCTCGTTTCGTTACTCGTTTCTTCAAATATTACTCTAGTTAATTTCCTTACTCGTTTTTGCAAATATTACTCAGGAACTCCGTCGTATTCTATGGTTTACTCTTATGACCGCATTATAAGATTTCGTAAATAAAGGATTTTATACGCTCTCATTAAAGGTTTGACTTTTACTAGTTTTGTGTTTTCAATTTGACTCTACTCAGGATTTACTCAGGATATTAGTATCTTAACTCGTTCTTTTTACACTCTACTTTTATAACCTCAATTGCTGACTTTTGTATACGCATTTCTATTGTTATCAAGCTCGTTTCGTTACTCGTTTCTTCAAATATTACTCAAGTTAATTTCCTTACTCGATCTTGCAAATATTACTCAGGAACTCCGTCGTATTCTATGGTTTACTCTTACGACCGCATTATAAGATTTCGTAAATAAAGGATTTTATACGCTCTCATTAAAGGTTTGACTTTTACTGGTTTTGTGTTTTCAATTTGACTCTACTCAGGATTTACTCAGGATATTAGTATCTTAACTCGTTCTTTTTACACTCTACTTTTATAACCTCAATTGCTGACTTTTGTATACGCATTTCTATTGTTATCAAGCTCGTTTCGTTACTCGTTTCTTCAAATATTACTCAAGTTAATTTCCTTACTCGTTCTTGCAAATATTACTTAGGAACTCCGTCGTATTCTATGGTTTACTCTTATGACCGCATTATAAGATTTCGTAAATAAAAGATTTTATACGCTCTCATTAAAGGTTTGACTTTTACTGGTTTTGTGTTTTCAATTTGACTCTACTCAGGATTTACTCAGGATATTAGTATCTTAACTCGTTCTTTTTACACTCTACTTTTATAACCTCAATTGCTGACTTTTGTATACGAATTTCTATTGTTACCAAGTTAGTTTCGTTACTCGTTTCTTCAAATATTACTCAAGTTAGTTTCTTTACTCGTTTTTCCAAATATTACTCAGGAACTCCGACGTATTCTATAGTTTACTCTTATGACCGCATTAGAAGGTTTAGTAAATAAAGGATTTTATACGCTCTCATTATGAGTTTGGATTTTAGTCGTTTTGTGTTTTATATTTGACTCTACTCAGGAGTTACTCAGGATATCAGTCAGGGTCTTAACGCCTACATTTTTACACTCAGTTTAATTTTTTAATCTCAATTGCTGACTTTTGTATACG
Organism: Thecophora atra; assembly: GCA_937620795.1. Taxonomy (NCBI): domain Eukaryota; kingdom Metazoa; phylum Arthropoda; class Insecta; order Diptera; family Conopidae; genus Thecophora; species Thecophora atra. The sequence goes on from OW569401.1 coordinate 38,051,644, forward strand.
AATTTCTATTGTTATCAAGTTAGTTTCGTTACTCGTTTTTCCAAATATTACTCAGGAACTTTAAATTATACTTTCGTAGTATTCTATGCTGTGCCTTTATGACTGCATTATTAGATTTCGCAAATAAAAGATTGCGAGATGACATGCTGCCATTATCAGTTTGGCTGTTAGTCGTTTTAGTTTTTGAATTTTACTCTATTCGTGATATTAATAAAGCTTTTACCGCCTAGTTTAGTTTAGTTTCTTCGTTTAGTTTTTTTTTCAAATATTATTCAGGTATTTTAAGACATTTTCCCAGCGTGTTCTTTTTTGTTTGCATAATAATAGTATATAGTAGATCCTTTCGCCTAGTTTCAATAATTAAAAAATATCGTATTTGAGGTAGTGTGTTCGTAATGTTACCATCAAAAATTGTTTAATTTAGTTTGGTTTATATACACATTTAACATTTTACATACCTGAGCAATATTGACATCGTTGTTAAATTTAAGTAGGACGCGTATTCTTACAATTGAAAAAGAAAATGAAAAAGTTCCTCGAACTTTTATGATTCGTTATATACATACGTATATTTGTATCTTCTGTATGTAGTTAAATAATTTTACTTTCCAAGGCATTTATCAGTGTGATGAATAGTTGGTTTAACTAGTTCTCCAGATTTTCAGATTTGATATTTTCCTTGTGAGAGAAATTGAATTAACGCAGTTTTATCAAGTTGGTGAAGTTTATTTTTATTTCCGGCGGAATGGTAAAGTATCAAAAGGTTAATGGACAAATTTGAAGCTTAAGTATAGTAGTTATATATTTGCAAGGATTACCTGTAAAATGCATTGTGCATTCTTATTATTCTTCTTATTGTTTTTCTATTTACGATTTCCTTTGTGTCTTAGCATTTATGTTCATTATGCGTAATATGTTCTAAAGTTTTCCCAATCATTTTAACTACTGATCGGTCTGCTTAATACTGCACAAAGTAAATTAACAAGGGACTGTCTTAAATACATGGTGCGTGTTAATTAAATTTAGTTGGGAGAGATAAAAACGTCAATTTTACTCCTGTAATTTAAATTTTAGGAGTTTTCTCCTTTTACTCATTCGAACTTTTTCAACGCTCTGCGTATAGATCTGCGTATAAATTTAGGATACGCATAATTATATATCAATTGACTGATCAATTTTTCAAAATCAATCAGAAAACTGGTATTTCTATCAACACTGACGCTACGTTGAGTCATTCTTGTATTATTAGTTTCATGCTTGTATTCGACTATTTTTGTGACGCTTATACATAAATTAAATATATTTTAATGCAACATCGATAGTTATAATTTTAAAGAACTTATTTACCAATACAAATATTACTAATTTAAAGATGTAATAGACAGATTCGAACCCAAATTATAAGAGTACGAAATATCAGAAAAATAGAAAAAGTTATAATATAAAAAATATTATTCTTACCCAACTTTTAAACACTGTAACAGATTTACGTTAAGATAAATTTTAACGAAAGAAATTGAAAAAAGTTAAATAATGTTAGAAAGCATTTTGGAGTCGTATAAAATTCTATGAAACCTTGAAAGTTAAGCAAAAGTCAAAAATAGCTGACTGCGAAAGACATTTGAAAGTTAATGTATATAGAAATATGTACATTGCAATTCAATACCTTTAACTAAATATATCACTAAATTAAGTAATGAGTGTATCCGAGGCGATTATAAAATCAAGCACAAACCGAAGGATAAACGCGAAAGATTGGTACAAATATAAATATTTGTAAACCAGAATAAATAAATACATAAATTGCTACGATGAGAATATTTTAATATTTTAAAGGTGGCACCTTATGACGTGTATTTTATCCTCGATGATTTTGAGATTTTTTGTTAGTTTTTTTAAAAGAAAAATTCGTTGAGTGGCAAATGTTCTTGCTGTCTATAATTAGAAGATTACATTCCATTTCAGAGTTTGCATCTTTGTTATTTCTAATGCATAGCTTCGTTTTTAAAGCCTTAATTTAAATGTTTTCAATAGTTTTTACCCATTGCCTTGGAGGAGGAGCGGGGAATTTCAAAGCAATAAAGGCTTTAATTTATAAAAGCAGAGTGTTCGCCCAGATTATTACGTGCATTTTTACTTATTTATATACTTTTGAACTATACACCTCGGTCTTTTTTACAGCTCCACATCTCTCTGTATTTACCTAATTATTATTATTTCTTCGATTTTTTTATTTATTGGGAACGCATGAACTTTTACTGAATTCTCGTCTTTCTCTATGGAATTCAGACTTGACACACTTATTTTTATTCATTGTGGATTCAGTATTAATGAGAATTCGAGGTGTCCGTATTATTTATGAAGTAAATTTAAGCATGTCTCATGATTTAGCGCAATAACGATTGTTCAGTGGACTTGATGAGAAAGGGTTGAACCCTATTCCAAATGCAAATTTTTTGTACCTTAATATAATATGGAATGTAATTGCGTCATTTGAGCAGAGAGAGCATTTAAATTTTTGATGTTTTGGACAATTTTTATTCCAGAAAGAATTGTTAAATGTTATGATTTAAAGAAGACAAACGTTGAGAATAATGTATAAAATTTCGATTTATTATATTATGTGAATTATTATCTTATTCACATTTCGCATATATTTTTCTCTCCAGTTTTTAAGCATGTTTTTGATTTGTTTGGCTTCGCTTTTTCTTCTTTTTGTAATGCTAATTAAACATAGTTGTGGAAAATGGTGAAAAATAGGTTTAGTTTGACATTGTAAAATTTAGCCTTTTAATTATTGTTTACACACATTTTCAGTATTGTGTTATTTGTGTTAACAGCTATTTAAGTTGATGTTAATAATAAATACGTTTAATTTTGTCTACAATTTATATACGCTTGTCAGTAATGGTTTTAAGCTTTCCACAAATTTATTATATGGGACTTTAAATTAGATTCAACCTCGTACAATACTGGTTCCATTTACATAGTTTTGTCAATTTTAAAATCAGGATTCACACAAGCTTTTTTTAATTTATTGAACGAATATTTCGAAAGTTTCTATGTAGTTATATATAATTTCAGTTGTTTTTTAATGTGATAATTTGGTCTTGCGTTTTACATTAATTGGTATCATAAAATTTGTGCACATTTAAAAATATTTCAAAGTTCGGGAACATATTATCGCATGTTGAAATTATTGAATGAACAATCACCTGGCCCCGCTGACAGATAAAATGTAGGACCACAAATTACTTCTCCAACGTACCCAATTTTTCCGTTGCACTCTTTAAATTTAGTTTAACGCTCCAGGCAGAAATTGGAAGGAACTTGTGTGCGAAATAGTAAAAACAAATTTTCCTTTTACAAATCCTTAAAACCTAATCAATAAGCAAATAAGTTACCAGTAATAAGATAGATAATAAGATAAATAAAAGACGCCTTCGCTCCGTTGCTCTGGTGGAGATTTCTACACTCTCAACGTTGCAGTCAACAACGCCGAAAACGACCACACCTTCCAATTACACTGAATATATTCTTGTATTCTCTAAACTGATTTTTCACATATTCAGTCGCTGCTCTTTTTGGCCAAACACTCCTTCTTAGATCTTCTTTTAGCGACTACATCAATTCCATGTTACAATTCTTTAGTTGTCTGCCTTTGTAATTACAGCGCATGGCACGTAGTTTTGTTTAAAGTCGAAACAAGCTCGCCTACCAACGAAACTTCTGTATAATCGAACAATGATGAAGCACGATTTTGTAGCGAACGAACTAAAGGATTATTACTATTATCTCTTTAGGACCTCGATAGATTTTTTTCTATGTGTATGGCCTACTTTAAGGATACGCAGAACAGCAACGAGTAAAACGCCAACTATAAATTTTAGAGAAAAAATTGTTTGTTTGTTAAGAATATTAAAATTTTATGATAGATATGGTATGTGTGTCACATTAAAATGTTTCTATAAGGATGTGTATGTATATAGGATGTTACGGAAAGGACGGTGCAGATGTTATTTTATTTGTGTGTTTGTGTACACAGGGGAGAAATAAACAGAATAAAATTCCTTTTTATAAATATAATGAATACCGTGCGATCTTTTTAGTAGCAGCTAAAGTTTTGTATGTATGTTTAAAATTTGGAATAACAACCACTTCAATAAAAGCAAATAAATATACTGTAAACACCAACAACTTAGAAGTGGCGAAATACGAGAGCTTTTTGTGAAAATCAATAACTTAAAAGCTTTTTATGAAAACTTTTCGTGTACAGAAAAAAGCTTGAACTAAATTACCGTATGTCGCTTCGCGCATGATAAAAGCACAAAAAAAACAGCTGACTGTTGCAAACTGCGCATCAAGCACAGTCAATATGTACATATGCATATAGAAACGGATGTATGTACATATATGAAGGAAAGGGACCAGAGTATGAAGGAAAAATCGATTTCAATTGTTATATATACGTATGTATGTATGTACATATATATATACTCCTTTTGTAATTACATTAATTACCTTCCCAATGTTCTTGAAAATGAGTTGACCACCAACTACAAAATTGTTTACCGAATACGCAGAATTACGACGCAATTTCTAGCTTATTGCAGGTAATACTTTGTACGTCTGTAAGTTTCCATCGAATTTGCCAATCAGCTTCTGTCATCAGAAATGTTGTTTTCACCAGACAAGCAAAACTTTCCTCGATCCGTTGTCGAATTATTTATTACGTCTTCATTTCCAGCAGTAATTCAGATTTATATCAGTTGTATCCTTTCACTTTGGCTTGCTTTTAGACGAATATGAAGTAGAGCATTGGTCGAAATTCCAGAATTTTTGACGGAACACCATCGTATACATAAAAACTTAATAAATTCACCAACTAGAGTAAGAACTTAAACACTTTTAAATCAAGACTCCAAAACTATCAGCTAGTGAAACTCGTTTCCACTCTGTCAAATAACGAATGGCTCCAACGACTGCACTGTACGTCTATTTATACTCGCCACGAAAGTCAGTTCTAGAAAAATCTACACTGCTTTCCTCATTTTCATGCTATCTCCCAACCGCTACGTGTATATACAAGTACATATGTATATGCACACATTCATGCAAACGTAGGTATGTACGTATCTATTTATGTATGATTGAGTCCTACTGAACTACGTCAGTATTACACAATTTGCAGCAGAAAACACGTTCCCGAAGATTCTATAATAGAATTCCTATTCCATTTGGCCTTTCTTAGTGGGGTTGTTTTGCCAATTTCATAAGCATGCTGTCTTCTTCTACGAAATAATCAAGCAAGCTGCTGGCCTGTTCTTCTCTACTAAATACATATGTATGTATGCCTTAAATACTGCTTCGTTTTTGCTGCAGTCGTCATTCTCAAGCTATCTTATTTACTCATACTGAATCTAAAGGGCCATTTTTTATATCTTTTTATAAACAGATTTGTGTATCCATATATACATACACACATATGTAGATTTGTTTTAGCACGTTCCAGAAAATTCTTTTCTATTTATTTGGTGTTTTTGTCGATGCTAATATACTACATAAAGTTAAAGGTGGAAAAATGCTGTAATATACTACATACTATCTGTAGCTTGGAGGTACATACATAAAAAAAATTGTGTTTTACTAAAAACATTTTTGAAGAAACCAAAATTCCAGACAATGAACAAAATGAGACATGAAACAAAATGTCAAACATGAAATTGTCTTTTAGGCTAAATGTTAGGATTTTCTAGTCCGTTGGTAACTCTTATTCAATCATGATGATGTGGGAAAACTTACAGATGAGTTCTAATTGCCAATTATTTTCAACAAAATCCATAAAGTGAGTAGTTATTGGTGAAGCATGCGTACTGATTAACCAATTATTAGAAATGTGTATTTAAACTTAAGGTTCGCTTAACCAAAGTAAATTGTCTTTCATTATGAAAAACATCCTTGTATGTATGTATTTTTATTTTCTTTTAAATACAAATGTATATAGACGTGATCTGTTCTTATAAATCCTTTATATAAATCTTACTTCGTAAATAATTTAAATGTTATCTTATTTATGTGAAATTTTCTACGAAATTCACAGTTGATATCTCAGCGGTTTATCACATTTACTCTTGACCAAAGTTAATTTTACCAAATAAGAAATATCTTCACTCAAGCCTACATATGTTTGTATGCTTGTATATTCATACAAATCTCTCATTATATTCTACTGTCCATAAGAGCTCACAAGTTTTCCAGAAATTTCGAGAGCGTAGTATATGGAAATTTCTATTCGTCATGCATGTTGTCTCTTTTTATTTTAACAACACAAATTGCAACCTTTCGAGAAATTTCTATACCCAAAAGAAATATATACACACATTCATTTATTCATACGTGTCAATACGCGCTCTCAACTTCTCAAGAGATTTCGAGAGAGTAACATTTGCAACATTTATATTCGAATTTCAAAATGGGCAACTGTTTAAAATCCTCATGCATGTTCTCTCTTTAAAAACATTCATAATTTTCTCAACATTTCGAGAAAAATCTGAAAGAGATTCTAGAAATTTCTATTCGAACCTTGCAGAGTATATAAACCCGTCGAATTTTCTCTTCGAGTCAATTGAAATCTGAAAGTCAAAGCGTATAGAAGTTTATAAGAGACAACTGTCAAAGTTATTCAATTTTCAAAAGCATACAAATATTGTGAAATCGTGTTAAAGAAAATTATTTATAAATTATTTTGTGCAAAAAGTAAAAAAAATTAAAAATGCCAGCAATTGGAATCGATTTGGGAACAACCTACTCCTGTGTTGGTGTCTTCCAACACGGAAAGGTGGAGATCATTGCCAACGACCAGGGCAACCGAACTACACCCAGTTATGTGGCCTTCACGGACTCTGAGCGTCTGATCGGCGATGCCGCTAAGAATCAGGTCGCCATGAATCCTCAAAACACAATCTTCGACGCCAAACGTTTAATTGGCCGCAAATTTGACGACTCTAAAATACAAGCTGACATCAAGCATTGGCCATTCAAAGTGGTTAGCGACTCGGGTAAGCCAAAACTAAAGGTTGAATTCAAGGGCGAAAGCAAGATATTCGCTCCTGAAGAAATCAGCTCCATGGTGCTGACCAAAATGAAGGAGACAGCAGAGGCATACCTTGGAACTACGGTGCGGGATGCTGTGGTTACAGTGCCGGCTTACTTCAACGACTCACAACGACAAGCGACGAAAGATGCTGGAGCTATTGCGGGCCTTAATGTGCTGAGAATCATCAATGAACCTACAGCAGCTGCTTTGGCCTACGGTCTGGACAAAAATCTGAAAGGTGAGCGGAACGTGTTAATCTTTGATCTGGGTGGAGGCACCTTTGATGTTTCCATCCTCACCATCGATGAGGGCTCCCTGTTTGAAGTGCGCGCTACCGCTGGAGACACTCATTTGGGAGGTGAGGACTTTGACAACAGAATGGTCACTCACTTCGCAGATGAATTCAAGCGCAAGTACAAGAAGGACTTGCGTTCCAATCCGCGTGCACTGCGGCGCCTGAGGACAGCTGCTGAACGGGCCAAACGCACCTTGTCGTCGAGCACAGAAGCCACCATCGAGATTGACGCGCTTTATGAAGGTATCGACTTCTACACCAAAATTAGTCGCGCACGCTTCGAGGAGCTCTGCGCCGATCTATTCCGTCAAACGCTGCAGCCAGTGGAAAAAGCCTTGAACGACGCCAAGATGGATAAGAATCAAATCCACGACATTGTTTTGGTAGGTGGCTCCACAAGGATTCCGAAGGTGCAGAGTCTACTGCAGTCGTTCTTCTGTGGCAAGAGTTTGAACCTCTCCATCAACCCTGATGAAGCCGTGGCTTATGGCGCCGCTATTCAAGCCGCTATCCTCAGTGGCGACAAGAGCAGTCAGATCCAGGATGTGCTTTTGGTGGACGTCGCTCCACTTTCATTAGGAATAGAAACGGCGGGAGGCGTGATGACCAAAATAATCGAACGCAACTGCAGAATTCCATGTAAGCAGACGCAAACCTTCTCCACCTACTCGGACAATCAAACGGGAGTCTCAATACAAGTGTTCGAAGGCGAGCGTGTCATGACGAAAGACAACAATCTCTTGGGTAACTTCGACCTGTCGGGCATTCCGCCTGCACCGCGCGGAGTGCCGCAAATTGAGGTCACGTTCGACATGGATGCGAATGGCATATTGAAGGTATCGGCGAAGGAAATGAGCTCCGGCAATGTTAAAAATATCACTATCAGTAATGACAAAGGCCGGTTGTCGCAGGCTGAGATCGATCGCATGGTGAACGAAGCGGAAAAGTACGCCGAAGAGGATGAAAAGCAAAAGCAGCGAATTGGTGCTCGCAACAGCCTTGAGAGCTACGTATTCGGTGTGAAGCAGGCGGTGGAACAAGGCGTTGACAAAATTACACCGCAGGAGAAGACTGAAGCGCTGAAAGCCTGTGAAGACGCGATCAAGTGGTTGGACGCAAATACTTTGGCCGAGAAAGAAGAGTTCGAATCCAAGATGAATTCCTTGACGAAGATATGCACACCAATAATGACGAAGTTGCATAGTGCTGGCGCAAGCCAAAGCTCGTGCGGACAACAGGCAGGTGGATTCACCGGAGGTCGATCTGGACCGACAGTAGAAGAAGTCGACTGAATTCAAAATCGTACTGATTATTTTTAAGTTTTATTTAGAAGGTTTTATATTAAAACTGTGAGCTTCATGAATGACATGTAAGAGAAAGTAATATGTATTATTTTAGTAGATTTAAATATTAAAAATTGTATATTATTTTATATATAATTTATTATTTAGTTGTTAATAAAATAGCAATGAAATTATACAAAAGAAATTTTCTGTGTTTTTATTATTATTAAATCGGTGTGGTCAATCGATGCCAAGAAGTTGATTCGATATTTGGTCATTGATTTCAGTTTCATTCGTATATAAGATTACGGAGTAGTCCGCCTGCCTTGACTTGCAACTGACTTATTTAATTCATACGTCATTCATTATTTTTAAGGTTTAGTCTTGGAATAGTACGAAATAGAGGTGATTAGAATGTTTTCAGGCAGGTTGAATTGCTGGCAATGAACTTAATGCTAACAACTTTCTTATTAATAGCGATTACAAATCTTTTTAGAAATCAACTGTGTTTATTAGAATATAAGTTATCATCCATCTAAAAATCATGTGAGATTCTACAAAATCGCAAAAATTTAAATGATGTTGACATTCTTGCTTAGCAATTAAGCCTTTAGAATTGGAAATCAGGACTTGAACCTTGATAGTTTTATTGACAGAATAATAAGAAAGTGAAATCTCAATGACAGTAAGAAACATATTCCTCATATATATAAAACAATTATATAAACAAGTATATTATTTACAGTACAAAATCTAATTTCTAACACTCCCACTAGATGGTTGTACTGTTAATCGCAGTAAGCTACAGCAATGCGTGTGCTTTGAAAGTGGTAGTCCTTTGGTTAGTATATCAGCGGCCATCTCTTCAGTACCTAGATATCGAATTTCCAATTTCTTTTCGTTGATTATATCTCGTACAAAATGGTCGCGCTTTGTACCTCTCGATATCTCCATTAGAATTGCGTTTTGTCTTGAAAGTCCATTTGCAATCAATGGCTTTCTTTCCTTTTGGAAGTTCTGTGAGATCCCAAGTCTTGTTTTCGAGCAGCGCATTGAATTCCTCATCCATTGCGTACCGCTATTGCTTGCCTTTTGGACTGTTCATTGCGTCCTTCACTGTCTTTGGATCACTGATCGCTTCACATGCACTGTAGGATATATAGTCGTCTCTAATTATTGGCTTCTTGAATCTTGATGATCTTCTTGGCAGTTTTTCAGTTTCGATAACATCATCATCCGAATTGATTGAATAGAAGACTTCTTCATCCGTAACTTCTCCCTCTGCCAAGTTTTCTCCCACTGTCAAGTTTTCTTCAACTTCTCTTATCTGACTTATCGGTTTCGGTTCAACTTCTCCCTCTGCCAAGTTTTCTTCAACTTCTCCCACTGAATCGGTACTGGGAAACACTTGATAGTATGAAGCATCGTCGGTAGTAGTTTTGAAAGTTGCTGCTTCAAGAAACACTGCGTCTCTGGCAATCACTACCTTTTTCTTCAAGTTATTGTAGAATCTATAAGCGTTCTGGACTTCGCAATATCCGATGAAGTTGACTTCCTTCCCTTTGGCGTCCAATTTCTGTCTTTTTTCTTTCGGGATGTCAATAACTGCTTTGCATCCGAAAACCTTTAGGTGCTTCAAGTTTGGCTTCCTTGCTGACCAAGCTTCTTCTGTTGTTACATACTCCAGACCCTTGCATGGTGTTCGGTTTATTAAATAAATCGCTGTATTTACAGCTTCAGCCCAGAATTCTTTTCCAAGGCCGGATTCAATTAGTAAACAACGTGACTTTTCGATGATTGTCCTATTCATTCGCTCAGACATACCGTTTTGTTGAGGTGTATACGGAACCGTGGTTTGATGTTGGATTTCGTTGCGCATAAGAATTCGTTGCATTTTGTTGTTGCAATATTCTTTACCATTGTCACTTCTGAGTATTTTGATGCGTTTTCCTTTTTGGTTTTTCACGAAACTTTTAAATTCTGTGAATTTATCGACTACTTCTTCTTTGCGCTGTATGAAATACACGAATACTTTTCGCGAGAAATCGTCCATGAAGATAAGCATGTAGCGTGAACCACCAATTGAAGTTTGTTCCATTGGACCGCATACATCTGTATGAATTAATTCCAGAATTCCTTTGGCTCTCGTTCCTGTCTGCTTGAAAGGTAGTCTTGATATTTTTCCTTTTAGGCAAGTGATGCAACTCTCCTTTAAAGTTCCTTGGTTAACTCCATTTACTGCTCCGGTGATCATTCTTTTGATGACTTCATTGCTGGCATGTCCTAGACGCTTATGCCACGCTTCATCTTCCGTGTCCCTTGTCTTTGAGATATAAGCCTTTTCTTTTTCAATTTTATTTAACCGAAACATATCATTCACCAGATCTCCTGTCGCAATTATATCGCCGTCGGTGTCAATGACTTTGCAGCCTTTACCTTTAACTACACTTCATGGCCTTTCTTTACTATCTTAGAAATGGAGAGTAAATTGATGCACAGTTCAGGAACGTGTATTACTTCCGAGAAGGATACGTTTTGCATCATTGAATTCGTTGTCCGTACTTTCATTTCCACTTTTCCAATTCCCTTAACACGTATTTTGGAGCTGTTGGCAGCAGTAACTTCGGCATCTTGTGGGTTAATATGATAGATAAAGTTTTCACTATTTTCGCACATGTGTGCCGACGCTCCCGAGTCAAGGAACCAGTCGTTGGTGTTCATCAATCTGGTAGAGAAAGAACTGATCATTGCTCCTTTTTGTTGTGGATGTTTTGACTTCTTCTTTGTACAATTTATTGCGATGTGTCCAAACTCGTTGCAGTTGTAACACTTTGGTCCTTTAAATGCTTTGTTCTTTTTGAATTTGCCTTTTTGTCCGGAGAATGCCATTACCTCGGTGTTGTTTTCTGTCTTCACATCTTGGATCAGCTTCAGTTTCACTGAATCGCCGGTGATCTTGATACCTGAGCTTTGTATCCCCATGATCATCGGTTTGTATTCTTCAGGAAGTCCTGCCAGCATCATGGACCCGATCCATTCTTCGTCGACATTTAGTCCGGCTCCTCTCAATTTGTGTGCAGTGTTCAATACGTCGTTGACGTAGTCCTCTGTTGAGCGAAAGTCCTTTAGTTTCGTGGAACAGAATTTTTGGATTAGTCCAACTCTTCGCACTAGTCCAGAATCTTCAAATACATTTGTTAATACCTCCCAAATTTCCTTGGCGTCGTTGCAGTTGCGAATATGAGGATATATGGATTTTTCCATTAGAAGGATTAGCTCTGCCTTTGCTTGAATTATCTTTTCGGCGTTGGTTTCTGAACCTTCTATTGCTTTCCACAGGTTTTTCATTTGGAAGTATGCTGTGACTGCAAATTTCCAATCCTCAAAGTTTTCGCTCCCTCGTAACTTCTCGATCTGCATGTTTGTAGACATCGTTGAATTACAGTATGTTTTCCTTAATACTGTTTATACGATTTCAGTCTGCAAAAATTTCCACACTATTCAATGTCCACGAATCTCCACAATGTTGAATATGCACAATTTTTCCTTTTTTTTTTGAATTCAAAATTATTTTATTTTTCTGGGCCCATAACCTGATAGTTTTATTGATAGAACAATAAGAAAGTGAAATCTCAATGACAGTAATAAGAAACATATTTCTCATATATATAAAACAATTATATGAACAAGTATATTATTTACAGTACAAAATCTAATTTCTAACAAACCTAAACAATTGAATATGACACCAGAATAAAAAGCAAACGATTTGTAATTGCGCATTATTTTTCTTTTCTGAGCTTTTTCACCTGACATTTCCAGGCACTCACCATCAAAGATTTCAATTTCAAATACAACAACCGTCGAAGATTTAACAGCATCCGAGACAGCAAACTTTAAACGTGATCAGCAAATGTGAAAGATTGGAATAAAGTCGATTATTATGAGTTTTATTTTTTAATATTGCCAAAAGTAAACAGAATTCATAAAGAGATCATAGCTTAAAAGGAATAATTGTAACTAATGAAGTAATACTATTAAGTTTAACGATGTTCATAATTATCAATATAAGTTCCACAAATCTGCTTTCTTTGTTCAGCACAAATATTATTTAGGATGTAAAATAAAACTATACGAACTTTTCCGTTGATTTTGTGATAGTTTTTCTATTTCCTGTTTTTAACCTTTTAGGTTTACATTACATTAGCTCAATAAGTTTTTGTTTAAGAGTTGTTTACTTCAGATTTATATTAACTATGGTTTTCCACTTGTTTTGTTTCTATGTAACGATTTTTGCTTTCAATTAATTAACCTTAAATTCACAGTTCACAAAGATCCCACAAAAGTCGGCGACAGCAAAACTACGCCAGTTGCACGCACGGCAACAAGAAAACCAACAGCATCGAAGTGTTGCCTGAATCTGGAATCCTTCCTCCAAATCATCCTATCGATGACAAGTGCTTCTTAGATATTGAATAGCACAAGTTAAAATAATCTTATGGATTGCTTGATAAGACTGTTTGGATATTCAATATCACAAGAAATAATACATTGGAGTGCCTTCTACACATGTTATTCTTAATTATCAAACAGACATGTGCTTGAATTTGCTTATTACTAAACATTAACATTTTTATTCAACATAAAACATAAGCCACGCGATAAAGTAAATTTATCTTTATTTGTCTTATTTTAAATCTTAAGCTAAAGTGGAAATAGTCAAACACACATTTGAAAACTAGAAACCAATGATTAATGATTATGAAAAGATAAGTTTTGTAGATCAACGATTTGTCACCAAGTACTAACCAACATTGCTGCTAGATTTATACATTTCATTGGAATAACTATTATCATTAAAAACCTGCATGATACAATAAAACTGCAAAATGTTTTTATAATTATATTTTATATAATTAAGCCTATCGAGTTTGAAATGCGAAAATAAAATCCGAGAAAAAGGAAATTTTAAAAGCGTTTAAACAATGTCTTGATTTATGAAAAAGCAACATAAGAATTATGACAGGTTGTGTCTCAGTGGACGCTGTAGACATTAGGGTCATCGCAAAACTATGGTGGTTGTGACAACAAACGAATATCGCTTCTGCACACGACGGAGCATTTGCTTAATGAATGCGAGGCTGTTACTCGGAGAAGAATGCAACAAATAGACTCACATTCGCCTGTGAAGCATACAACTTACATACTGCGTTTCCTCAGGGATCACAACAGATGGTGTAATGGTCGCAGTGCGCTACCCGCAATCTAATAAGATAAAATCAGCATTTAAAAATTTTCCTTAAATTCATTAAATATAAAATAAGGTAAATAGGAATGACACCAGCTCAAAGGAACTTTGGGTGAAGAAAGCAGCTTCCCATTAAAGATTTCAATTAAAACACTTTGTTTTAGATGTTATTAGGCTGGCCGGCCTTTATTTACAATAACAAAATTAACAATGATAATTAAAGGTTTACGTAATACTTAGGAACTTCATAATTTAACAGTCTTGCAATTTGTTCTGAATATATTTACAGGATGAATTTCTTAAACAAGATATTTTATAATTCTACATGATTAGCTTTAGTCAATACTGTTATGATTCAGTAGTTTCGGAATGCTTTAACAGCTGAGTATAAATTTGTTCTCTTCTAACTTAATCCACTTCCTCTACAGTTGGGCCGGAATGGCCACCTCTTCCAAATCCTGCTTGTTGTCCGCAGCTACCTGGGCCGGAGGCACCACCACCAGCCGCCTGTTGGTGTATTTTTGTCATGATTGGGCTGCACACCTTCGTCACTTCTTCCATTTTGTACTCGTACTCTTCTTTTTCGGCAGTCGTGTTGTTGTCCAGCCACTTTACCGCCTCATCGCACTTGCTCAGCACCTTGTCTTTGTCGGACTGGTCGAGTTTGTCGCCGGATTGCTCAACAGCCTGCTTCACGGTGAACACATAGCTTTCGAGTTGATTTCGAGCAGCGATGCGTTGCCGGTGCTTCTCATCTTCAGCAGCGTATGTCTCTGCCTCGTTGACCATGCGATCGATGTCTGCTTGCGACAAGCGCCCTTTGTCGTTTTTGATGGTGATGTTCTTAGCATTTCCTGTGCTGTTCTCCTTAGCAGTTACGTTCAAAATGCCGTTCGCATCCATATCGAAGGTAACATCGATTTGTGGCACTCCGCGTGGAGCTGGAGGAATGCCCGTCAGATTGAAAGTGCCCAGCAGATTATTGTCCTTAGTTAGGGCGCGTTCTCCTTCAAACACTTGTATTGTGACCGCCGGCTGGTTGTCCGAATATGTGGTGAATGTTTTGCTCTGCTTGCAAGGAATCCTGTTGTTACGCTCTATCAATTTTGTCATGACGCCTCCCGCCGTCTCTATTCCTAATGAAAGTGGAGCGACGTCCACCAAAAGTACATCCTGGATCTGACTGCTCTTGTCGCCACTGAGGATAGCGGCTTGAATAGCGGCGCCATAAGCCACGGCTTCATCAGGGTTGATGGAGAGGTTCAAACTCTTGCCACAGAAGAACGACTGCAGTAGACTCTGCACCTTCGGAATCCTTGTGGAGCCACCTACCAAAACAATGTCGTGGATTTGATTCTTATCCATCTTGGCGTCGTTCAAGGCTTTTTCCACTGGCTGCAGCGTTTGACGGAATAGATCGGCGCAGAGCTCCTCGAAGCGTGCGCGACTAATTTTGGTGTAGAAGTCGATACCTTCATAAAGCGCGTCAATCTCGATGGTGGCTTCTGTGCTCGACGACAAGGTGCGTTTGGCCCGTTCAGCAGCTGTCCTCAGGCGCCGCAGTGCACGCGGATTGGAACGCAAGTCCTTCTTGTACTTGCGCTTGAATTCATCTGCGAAGTGAGTGACCATTCTGTTGTCAAAGTCCTCACCTCCCAAATGAGTGTCTCCAGCGGTAGCGCGCACTTCAAACAGGGAGCCCTCATCGATGGTGAGGATGGAAACATCAAAGGTGCCTCCACCCAGATCAAAGATTAACACGTTCCGCTCACCTTTCAGATTTTTGTCCAGACCGTAGGCCAAAGCAGCTGCTGTAGGTTCATTGATGATTCTCAGCACATTAAGGCCCGCAATAGCTCCAGCATCTTTCGTCGCTTGTCGTTGTGAGTCGTTGAAGTAAGCCGGCACTGTAACCACAGCATCCCGCACCGTAGTTCCAAGGTATGCCTCTGCTGTCTCCTTCATTTTGGTCAGCACCATGGAGCTGATTTCTTCAGGAGCGAATATCTTGCTTTCGCCCTTGAATTCAACCTTTAGTTTTGGCTTACCCGAGTCGCTAACCACTTTGAATGGCCAATGCTTGATGTCAGCTTGTATTTTAGAGTCGTCAAATTTGCGGCCAATTAAACGTTTGGCGTCGAAGATTGTGTTTTGAGGATTCATGGCGACCTGATTCTTAGCGGCATCGCCGATCAGACGCTCAGAGTCCGTGAAGGCCACATAACTGGGTGTAGTTCGGTTGCCCTGGTCGTTGGCAATGATCTCCACCTTTCCGTGTTGGAAGACACCAACACAGGAGTAGGTTGTTCCCAAATCGATTCCAATTGCTGGCATTTTTAATTGTTTTTACTTTTTGCACAAAATAATTTATAAATAATTAACTTTAACACGATTTCACAATATTTGTATGCTTCTGAATATTGAATAACTTAAACAGCTCTTTTCTTATAAACTTCTATACGCTTTGACTTTCAAATTTCAATTGATTCGAAGAGAAAATTCGACGCCCTTATATACTCTTTACATTTCGAAAAGAAATTTCTAGAAGCTCTTTCAGATATTTCTAGAAAGGTCTAGAATATTATGAGTGGCCATAAAGAGAGAACATGTATGACGATTGTAAATAGTTTATGCTCATTTCGAAATTCGAATATAAAATTGGCAAACGGTACTCTCTCGAAATTTCTTGAAAAGTTGAGAGCGCGTATTGACAAAGCAACGAGAGGATTCGTATGGATGTAGAAGGGTGTGTATATAATTTATTTATTTTGCCTATAGAAATTTCTGGAAACGTTGAGAGCCGTATTTGCAGTTATGTCAAAGAGAGAGTATGCATGACGTTTGTATATATTTTTAAGAGAAATAGTGACCCTCATTTCCCAATTCGAATATAAATTTTGCAGATGTTATTCTCTACAAATCTCTTGAAAAATGGAGAGCATTTTTTGACTCTGCAAAACAGAGTAGTGTCTGCTTCAAAGCAACGAGAGTATTCGTATGAATAAATGAATGCGTGCATATCTAGAAATATCTGAAAACGTTGAGAATATTATATGGATGTGGTTAAGGAAAAATACAACATGTTGATTTTAACTAGTTTGAAGAGAAACAGTCACTCTCATTTCCCATTTCAAATACAAATTTTGCAGGTTTTATTCAATTTCCTTTCTTCTGGAAAGGTTGAGAATAGTATATGTAGTTAAGATAAAAAGAGAACTTGCTAGATGTTTGTAAATAGCTTTAAGAGAAATATAGACCTTTATGAAGAATAATAGAATACTATTAGTATTCTAATAATGATATTACAGTAGACGCGCGTTATTATGAACACTCGCAAATGTAAACTACTCGCTAACGTGAACTCCAAGTTTTTGTTTGACGACTCTGTAGTGTGAACAATATACACTTTCTATAGTGCGAACAAATATTTTGTACGTAAAGACTCATTCAGACTTCTTCTGAGAGAAACGGACTAAACAACGTAAAACGCACTCTGTGTAAACGAGCATTAAGACACAAGCACTCCGATCGTCTTAAACGCGCTCAATTTTTGTATTGAATGGAATGTTTTTCTCTGTATGATGTGTTTTGATAAGCAAAAACGAAGTAAACAACGAAAAACGGAGTCAGATTGTTTGAAATTTTATCGCTATATGCAGACCATTGGAGGACCCTTATTTGAATAAACAAAGTTGGTAGAAGTGCCGTTCATCTTCGTTCACTTGAGCAACATGATCAGGTTTTGGTAGTCAGTGGACAGAAGATGTTAAAAAGCCAAAACTGAAGAAGTTCTTGTCTTTGTATGAAAAATCAAAACTGGAGTGTAACTTTTGCTAGAGGATATGGTGTTGCTAAGTCTACGATTTGCTCAAAAAAGAATAAGCAAGCACAAATTTTAGCAAAGGTTAACCAAAGTTTAAGACCACAAAAAATTACCAAACGCACTTTAAGAAATGGTGAATATCCAACTATGGAGTATTCCTTGAATAAGTGGTTTATGAAGCAACGTGAAAAAGGTTTGCCAATTACAGGTGAAATGCTGAAAAAAGCATTAGAATTGCATACCAAACTTAATTGTGCTGGGACATTTAGTGCAAGCGATGGATGGGTACAAAAATTGAAATACCGTTTTGGACTAAGGCTTTTAAATATTTGCGGAGAAAAATTGTCCTCACGTGCAGAATTTGTCGATTTCTTGACGTGTCGAGAATTTGTCAATTTTTGCGTCAAAAAGTTGACGCTTCATAAAACCTTCGTTGGTGTGAACAAAGCAAAAATATCTCAGTAACGTGAACAGGGTACAATTTTTGTGTTCACAGTTTCGAGCGTCTACTGTATTAGTATTCTCTCATTCTTGGACCTTTATTTCGAAATTCGAATATTGATTCTGCAGATGTTACTCTCTTGATTTATATTAAAAAGTTAAGAGCGCTTATTGACACTGCAAAGTAGAGTCGATGAGACCCCGGACTCTTCTAGAACCAACGAGTATACATATGTATATTAATTAATATTAACGTGCGGCTAATCGAATTTATATAAAAATGATAGTTTTCTAAATAATATTAATAATATTCTCAACCTTTCGAGAAGTAACATCTGCAAATTTATATTTGAAATGGGAAATGAGAGTGACTGTTTCTCTTCAATTTATTTAAAATCATCATGTTGTCTTTTTCCCTTAACCACATCCATATCTATTTCTAGATATGCATGCATTCATTTATTCATACGAATACTCTCGTTGCTTTGAAGCAGACACGACTCTGTTTTGCAGAGTCAAAAAATGCTCTCCATTTTTCAAGAGATTTGTAGAGAATAACATCTGCAAAATTTATATTCGAATTGCGAAATGAGGGTCAAAATTTCTCTTAATAATATATACAAACGTCATGCATACTCTTTCTTTGAAAGAAATTTCTATACACAAAATAAATAAATTATATACACACCCTTCTACATCTATACGAATCCTCTCGTTGCTTTGCAACGTCAATACGCGCTCTCAACTTTTCAAGAAATTTCGAGAGAGTACCGTTTGCCAATTTTATATTCGAATTTCGAAATGAGCATAAACTATTAACAATCGTCATGCATGTTCTCTCTTTATGGCCACTCATAATATTCTAGACCTTTCCAGAAATATCTGAAAGAGTTTCTAGAAATTTCTTTTCAAAATGCAAAGAGTATATAAGGGCGTCGAATTTTCTCTTCAAATCAATTGAAATTTGAAAGTCAAAGCGTATAGAAGTTTATAAGAAAAGAGCTGTCTAAGTTATTCAATATTCAGAAGCGTACAAATATTGTGAAATCCTGTTAAAGTTAGTTATTTATAAATTATTTTGTGCAAAACGTAAAAACAATTAAAAATGCCAGCAATTGGAATCGATTTGGGAACAACCTACTCCTGTGTTGGTGTCTTCCAACACGGAAAGGTGGAGATCATTGCCAACGACCAGGGCAACCGAACTACACCCAGTTATGTGGCCTTCACGGACTCTGAGCGTCTGATCGGCGATGCCGCTAAGAATCAGGTCGCCATGAATCCTCAAAACACAATCTTCGACGCCAAACGTTTAATTGGCCGCAAATTTGACGACTCTAAAATACAAGCTGACATCAAGCATTGGCCATTCAAAGTGGTTAGCGACTCGGGTAAGCCAAAGCTAAAGGTTGAATTCAAGGGCGAAAGCAAGATATTCGCTCCTGAAGAAATCAGCTCCATGGTGCTGACCAAAATGAAGGAGACAGCAGAGGCATACCTTGGAACTACGGTGCGGGATGCTGTGGTTACAGTGCCGGCTTACTTCAACGACTCACAACGACAAGCGACGAAAGATGCTGGAGCTATTGCGGGCCTTAATGTGCTGAGAATCATCAATGAACCTACAGCAGCTGCTTTGGCCTACGGTCTGGACAAAAATCTGAAAGGTGAGCGGAACGTGTTAATCTTTGATCTGGGTGGAGGCACCTTTGATGTTTCCATCCTCACCATCGATGAGGGCTCCCTCTTTGAAGTGCGCGCTACCGCTGGAGACACTCATTTGGGAGGTGAGGACTTTGACAACAGAATGGTCACTCACTTCGCAGATGAATTCAAGCGCAAGTACAAGAAGGATTTGCGTTCCAATCCGCGTGCACTGCGGCGCCTGAGGACAGCTGCTGAACGGGCCAAACGCACCTTGTCGTCGAGCACAGAAGCCACCATCGAGATTGACGCGCTTTATGAAGGTATCGACTTCTACACCAAAATTAGTCGCGCACGCTTCGAGGAGCTCTGCGCCGATCTATTCCGTCAAACGCTGCAGCCAGTGGAAAAAGCCTTGAACGACGCCAAGATGGATAAGAATCAAATCCACGACATTGTTTTGGTAGGTGGCTCCACAAGGATTCCGAAGGTGCAGAGTCTACTGCAGTCGTTCTTCTGTGGCAAGAGTTTGAACCTCTCTATCAACCCTGATGAAGCCGTGGCTTATGGCGCCGCTATTCAAGCCGCTATCCTCAGTGGCGACAAGAGCAGTCAGATCCAGGATGTACTTTTGGTGGACGTCGCTCCACTTTCATTAGGAATAGAGACGGCGGGAGGCGTCATGACAAAATTAATAGAGCGTAACAACAGGATTCCTTGCAAGCAGAGCAAAACATTCACCACATATTCGGACAACCAGCCGGCGGTCACAATACAAGTGTTTGAAGGAGAACGCGCACTGACTAAGGACAATAATCTGCTGGGCACTTTCAATCTGACGGGCATTCCTCCAGCTCCACGCGGAGTGCCACAAATCGATGTTACCTTCGATATGGATGCGAACGGCATTTTGAACGTAACTGCTAAGGAGAATAGCACAGGAAATGCTAAGAACATCACCATCAAAAACGACAAAGGGCGCTTGTCGCAAGCAGACATCGATCGCATGGTCAACGAGGCAGAGACATACGCTGCTGAAGATGAGAAGCACCGGCAACGCATCGCTGCTCGAAATCAACTCGAAAGCTATGTGTTCACCGTGAAGCAGGCTGTTGAGCAATCCGGCGACAAACTCGACCAGTCCGACAAAGACAAGGTGCTGAGCAAGTGCGATGAGGCGGTAAAGTGGCTGGACAACAACACGACTGCCGAAAAAGAAGAGTACGAGTACAAAATGGAAGAAGTGACGAAGGTGTGCAGCCCAATCATGACAAAAATACACCAACAGGCGGCTGGTGGTGGTGCCTCCGGCCCAGGTAGCTGCGGACAACAAGCAGGATTTGGAAGAGGTGGGCATTCCGGCCCAACTGTAGAGGAAGTGGATTAAGTTAGATGGAAGAGAACAAATTTATACTCAGCTGTTAAAGCATTCCGAAACTACAGTCATAACAGTATTGACTAAAGCTAATCATGTAGAATTATAAAGTATCTTGTTTAAGAAATTCATCCTGTAAATATATTCAGAACAAATTGCAAGACTGTTAAATTATGAAGTTCCTAAGTATTACGTAAACCTTTAATTATCATTGTTAATTTTGTTATTGTAAATAAAGGCCGGCCAGCCTAATAACATCCTAAACAAAGTGTTTTAATTCAAATCTTTAATGGGAAGCTGCTTTCTTCACCCAAAGTTCCTTTGAGCTGGTGTCATTCCTATTTACCTTATTTTATATTTAATGAATTTAAGGAAAATTTTTAAATGCTGATTTTATCTTATTAGATTGCGGGTAGCGCACTGCGACCATTACACCATCTGTTGTGATCCCTGAGGAAACGCAGTATGTAAGTTGTATGCTTCACAGGCGAATGTGAATCCATTTGTTGCATTCTTCTCCGAGTAACAGCCTCGCATTCATTAAGCAAATGCTCCGTCGTGTGCAGAAGCGATATTCGTTTGTTGTCACAACCACCATAGTTTTGCGATGACCCTAATGTCTACAGCGTCCACTGAGACACAACCTGTCATAATTCTTATGTTGCTTTTTCATAAATCAAGACATTGTTTAAACGCTTTTAAAATTTCCTTTTTCTCGGATTTTATTTTCGCATTTCAAACTCGATAGGCTTAATTATATAAAATATAATTATAAAAACATTTTGCAGTTTTATTGTATCATGCAGGTTTTTAATGATAATAGTTATTCCAATGAAATGTATAAATCTAGCAGCAATGTTGGTTAGTACTTGGTGACAAATCGTTGATCTACAAAACTTATCTTTTCATAATCATTAATCATTGGTTTCTAGTTTTCAAATGTGTGTTTGACTATTTCCACTTTAGCTTAAGATTTAAAATAAGACAAATAAAGATAAATTTACTTTATCGCGTGGCTTATGTTTTATGTTGAATAAAAATGTTAATGTTTAGTAATAAGCAAATTCAAGCACATGTCTGTTTGATAATTAAGAATAACATGTGTAGAAGGCACTCCAATGTATTATTTCTTGTGATATTGAATATCGAAACAGTCTTATCAAGCAATCCATAAGATTATTTTAACTTGTGGTATTCAATATCTAAGAAGCACTTGTCATCGATAGGATGATTTGGAGGAAGGATTCCAGATTCAGGCAACACTTCGATGCTGTTGGTTTTCTTGTTGCCGTGCGTGCAACTGGCGTAGTTTTGCTGTCGCCGACTTTTGTGGGATCTTTGTGAACTGTGAATTTAATGTTAATTAATTGAAAGCAAAAATCGTTACATAGAAACAAAACAAGTGCAAAACCATAGTTAATATAAATCTGAAGTAAACAACTCTTAAACAAAAACTTATTGAGCTAATGTAATGTAAACCTAAAAGATTAAAAACAGGAAATAGAAAAAATATCACAAAAGCAACGGAAAAGTTCGTATATTTTTATTTTACATCCTAAATAATATTTGTGCTGAACAAAGAAAGCAGATTTGTGGAACTTATTTTGATAATTATGAACATCGTTAAACTTAATAGTATTACTTCATTAGTTACAATTATTCCTTTTAAGCTATGATCTCTTTATGAATTCTGTTTACTTTTGGCAATATTAAAAAATAAAACTCATAATAATCGACTTTATTCCAATCTTTCACATTTGCTGATCACGTTTAAAGGTTGATGTCTCGGATGCTGTTAAATCTTCGACGGTTGTTGTATTTGAAATTGAAATCTTTGATGGTGAGTGCCTGGAAATGTCAGGTGAAACAAACTCAGAAAAGCAAAATAATGTGCAAATAAAAAGCGATAACATGTTTTAAATAACATTTAGCAAAATATAAAAACAATACTACAAAATAGACGCTATGCATTTTTATAAAAAATACAAACTAAATGCAGTAGAAGTGCGTGCAATAAAAATAAAATAAGCAGGAAATAAAAAGTAATAAAACCGAAGCACGTAATTTCAATAATTGGCCACACAAGACATGTTTGTGTTGTAACGTCGAAAAGAAAGCCAACTTTACAAAACATACCTATAAAATACATAATGCTGCAGCATGAAGAAAATATCGAAAAGCACCGAGAAAAGACCAAGCCCGAATTTAGTCGGATCTCCGAAAATCGATACCCAGTCATCTGTTGGGAAATTGAATAACGCAGAAATGATATGAATTAGAAATCTTTCTGAATCTTTCATAAATTCAGAGGATACCATAGTTATAAGCGTTGAGAATCATTTGCAACATGCTGAGGACGCCGCCTGTGAAGTCCAGCAAAATGTTCCCGATACTCCAACCTATGGTGCTTTTCCGGCGATAGTTCATGAGAGCCTAAGATTAAAAATAAAAGTAAAATAACAGATTTGAAAAATGTTTTTGACTTTTACCTGTGGCACATATTTGATAATGGTAATCGTAAGCTTAACATAACTGCAGCAGTAGAGGAAATCTAACCAGTGTATAACGTTTCCCGCCGCCAAACCAACAGTAATCAAAATGAACATTCCGAACAAGCCCAACAGGCCAAAAGCAATCACTGAAATGCGTTGATCACCGCGCTGTCGAAAGATAATAATACTAAAACATTTCAATTACGTTTCTGCATTTACTTACTTCATACAGTAAACATTGCGTTACGGTTACTAGCATGGCAAACGTGGCATGTAACGAGAAGAAGATATCATTCAGCATGATTGGATTCAAGCCACGCGGATAACGATTCGCATATTCGGCTTGTAATTCGGGTATCCAATAAAGACCACTGTTGAATGCACTGTATAGCGCAAAGCCCACGATGTTCAATATGACGAAATCAAAATTTAAACCCACCACAGATTTGCGCTTGAAATTTATATAGATTTGTGGATAAAACGATATCGACCAGGCTACAAAATAAATCCAACCAAATATCAATGATGTATAAATGATGTGCCCTGAATTGGCGACTGTAATGCGAACAAAAATATCCTTAGTGCTGAGAAGAAAAAGTATAGCAAAGGAAAAGAAAATATAATCGTTTATTATAATCCAGAACTGTCTTTGTTATTGGCAAAAATGGAATTTATTCCCACTTTTTTATGAAAAATTACTTACATTAGCGTATTATTTGGAATAGCAAAGGCTGTCACCTCCAAATGACCCGGATGCAGACCATGTACACTGATCGTTTGGTTATACGCTTTCGTCGCGTTCAATCGAAATGTATATGGGTCCAGCTCGACTAGATTTTCATGTTGTTTAATTAGACTTACGTTGACGTTTGTATCGGGTTGACCTCTGCATGGAACAGGACGGAGAATATCAAAAGAATACATTAATTGTTACTAAAATATGTTTCCCCATATATTTAAATCGCTGTAAATTTCTTGAGTCGTCGGTTAGATTAAGGATAACGTTGCACTGGCTTTTTTTGCTTTCTTAATAAATTTAATTATTATTATTATTATTTTCTCTTTACAATCAAAGAAATGTCGGTGCTGTGAGGCTACTATAATTCCAACTGACTCCCAAATTATTTATACTACTTTAACATAATACCTTAACAAAACGTCAAATGATGTAGTTTTATTAACCAAGACTGTGAGATCATGTGTGGAGACGCTCAGTCCAAAAGATCCTCGATCTTCTTTCGGCGGTGCTTGGGCAAGTGTTTGGAATGATGCTAAAAATATATATAAATTTGTATAGTGCTTTTTTCTACCATATAAATCATAAATATGAATATATATATATATATATATATACCTGTTTTATAAAATATTTGTATCATCATAACACTCATCATCGAAGGAATGAAAGTCTTCAATGGAGAAGTACTAAAAATGGATCTTTTTGAATAGCTTCGATGCGTTTTGTTGTTATTTGTAGCCATTGCGTTTTTTCTTTGCTTTATTATTTGTGATTTTTTTATATATAACTAACTTAAATAACTTTTTGGTTTTAATAACTTTTTTTGGTTTCTTTTGGATAGGATGTTTTTATTTCAAATCATTCCATTTGTACCTTAAAAATATTCATTGTTTTTAAAATGAAATCATTTATGTTTTATGGAGATTAGAGTGGAATCAAGCGACTATTGATTTATATAATAGTTTTTTCATACAACTTTTTGTTACTTAATGCTACAGACAGCATTTTTTATAGGTCGACAACTTTTTAAAATGCACTGTAAAATTGCATTTTTATTTTACTTTTTATTTATTTTTATTTTCAATTATTAAATTATTATTGTTGAGGTGGCGACAAGTAACTGAATAGCTTAAAGACTGCGTTAAGTTCAAACGTATCAATAAATGATAAATTTAGATATTGAAAATGCAATAAAAAGAAAAAAGAAGAGGCCGAGAAAGGGACAACTTAAATCAAGTGATCGTTAATCTTGATTTCAGTGACTTTATTGTAACGTGCGAACTTAAATGTTGTACTAACAAAATCGATATAATTTTGAAATGAACTTCAAAAATTGTTTACAGACCTCCGTGTGTATTCATAACCAACTGTTTAAATAAGGTAATAAATGTATTGATTTGCGTTAATGCATATTCGTAAAACAAAGATCAGTATATTTAAATAAATGAATTTTAATATTGACAAAATATTTTATCCCGTTCAAGCAAGCAACTAAAACAGTGAATGATTTATAAATTAATTAAATGATGATTGTTTATATGAGTAACATTAACAAGCAACTAAATTTCAATTTAAAAAGTTATTACAAATTCATTCATTAAGCGAAACGTAGGAAATAACAAATAACAAATATTATTATTATATAACAAAAAAGTGTCAACAACTTCAAAATTAAATTGATAATTAAAAGCTGAGTGCTGCTTATAATTAAATTGGGGTTTTTATGCACTTTAATAGCTTTAAAGATGATTAACCCACCACCAACATCCGAGGTTTGGTTTTACGATATAAAACATCAGCCAAATTTTGTTCTTTTAACAGATTTATAATAAAAATTAGGTTCAAAAGCATGTAAAACCAAAAAAATATTTTTACATCATTTTCATTGTTCATTTCGGTTTAAAAAAGTTGAAATTAAATTGCGCTAATTTTGGAAATCATTAATTGCTTTTTAAACATCATCGACTCAACAAAATTTAGTTCATTAAAATTTTACAGAATATTTATTATGCCAATTCAAAGTTGGCCGCTTTTGGAATTTTGACATGGAAATTTTGTTAATTTCGCCTTTTGTAGATCGATTGGCTAAATATTTTTAGCGAAATAGAGTAGTAAAAAAAACGTTATTTGCAATGTTATTGACATTTTACAGTTTAGTTTAAATATACATTATATTATTATTGTTTTTTAATTTTATTCAGTTTCATATTTTTTATAAAATATCTAAAATTAAGGCATAAAAATGAAAATATTACTATTATTTCTACAAAATATTTGAAAAAAGAGTTCTATTAGTTCTCACACACACACATAACTGAAAAATTAAACGTTTTTCGTACATTGACTTTGATTTTGTTGTAGGTTTCGCATTTGTTAGCTATGAAATTAATCATTATGATAAAAATAGTGTAAGATTAGAAAACCAATGAAAACTAATTGAGAATTTAGTTCTTAGTTTATCAATTAAAAATAACCCAATCAACTAACCAACAGCAGTCAACTTCTAGACAACAAAAACGTTTCTTCAGCCGATAAGAAACAAAAACAACAATTTGATTAATGTCGGAATTTTTAAAACGGAAAGACGTTTCCAAAAAATATGTCAAATAAATATCTGTGCGAAGATATATTTTAATAATTGTACATATTTGTGACACATGGCATCGAAAAGCAGTCAAGTAATGAAATACTTTAATGCTATGATTAGTCATCGGACTTGCTCTACAAGTCGATGGCGTTGGTGACAAATTAGTTGCTGTTTCTAATTGCAAAATTGTGTTTTATTATTATTGTCACAAATGGGATCAATGCAAGAAAAGAAAAGAAACATTTGCGGTATAAAAGGTTCTGTTTAGAAATCGAGGCTGGTCTTTCAGATACAAAACAGAGAAAATATTTAAACGCTCTTTGAACCATACTTATTTCAATTCACGATTCACTTAAACTTAATAGCGCATGTAATTAAAAACGATGTGTTTAGTTTACTAAATAAGCCTCTCGTTTTGCTTCTTGCCTGCAGTTAAGTCTTGGTTATCGTCGCAGTTATGAAACAATTTATGATCGTAATAAAAGTGGTCTCAGAAACTGAAACGAATTCAAAGCGAAGTCGTCATTAATATGAAATTTCTATAAGAGAAATTTACAACAACAAAAGAAACATTTCTGACGTAACAAAATGTAATCAGTAAATGAATTGAATATGAAAATGTGTATTGAAATGAAATTACTAAAACGAAATTATAGTAAAAGTTATAAAATAATAAAAGTCTTAACAGCAGAATCTTTTATATAGTACACTCTGGCGTATGATCAACAATTTATTAAATGTTTATTTTATATTTGAATTTATAATCAACGATTCTCATTTAATTCTTTTTTAATATTTTTCTCTAGTTTTTACAACTATCTCGAATCTGATAGAAGCCATTAAAAAAAACAGCGCAGCAAAGAGTGATAACTAACAGCAATTACAAAAGTAAAAAAAATTGAAAAAAAAATGAGTTTTATTTTCTAGACTTCTCTGATATTTTCAAGAACAAGCTTTGAACTATTTCAAAATTTTGTTTCTCCAGCAATTTTGTTGTTGTTTTCGGAACAAGTTTCAAGGGGAGGTAAAACAACAACTCCGATGATAGATGTGTTGTTTTTTGTAGTGTTCGTTTGTATACATTATGCAAAACCAAAAGTGCGTAAAATGAATACTTGCTAATAACACGAAAAACGAATTAATATTAATAACAAACTACTAATATTCGGCGAGGATGAAGCTGACATTTAATATTTTTAACAACTAAAAGTCTTTACAAAAAAATTAATTAATTACAAAAATAAATTATAAAATTTTATTGTAGTAGTTTTTGTTAAAAATGGGAGGAATATAATTTAATCAGAAACTGTTAAATTTTGACAATTTTCAACACAAACCTAAGCGCCATAACAAGGATATTTCTGATAATTTGCATCCCGATACCTTTACAATTTCATGTGTGATCGAGATTTTAACAGACAGAAGATGACTGAAGAATATATATATTTTTCAACATTTATCAGAACTAATTTTATTCGTAACATCTTTGATAAAGAAACAAAATGTTAAAAGTCGTTCAAGTTCCGCAGCTATTTACAAAAAAAAAAAAAGGAATTTGTAAATAATTATGCAAAAGAAGCTACAACTGAATATAGAAATAAAACAAAATAATAATCAAAACCGAACATAAACTGATTTCATTCAATACAAGAAAACTTAATTTGATAATTTACGAATTTTTTTAGCAAAAATGTTTGTCACTATTTTACATTCACGTTATATTGCAATTTGTTTATCTGTTTGCTTTATACCGTATAATGAAAACTTAAAAAGCAGATGTAATGACGAAACTTTACAGTTAAAAAGTACTCCACAATTTGTAAAAAAGCCTAAGATTATTTAATTTATTAACCGAAATCAATTAACAAAAAGAGTTAAGAGTTTGCTTTATATTTAAAATAAATTTCCGTAATTGCTTGCGCTTCTTTTAACAATATTTTTGTCTAAGCAAATTTAACCGGCGCCAATCACATAAAACGACGATCCGCCGACGTAACAAACACTTTGGAGTACGAGCAACAACTGAGTGCGATGTGTTGCTGCTTGCTATCAAGAGCGGAAAACAACTACTCCGTTTTTTGTTTCGTTTAGAAGGAACAGATGCAAAAAACAAAACTTGACAATAATTCAACACACCAACAACAATAATAATATGAAGAGCAAATAAACTAACCAAAACACTGTTGTACAACAGCAATAACATTCAAATATTAAATGTCTGCAAGGCGAGTAAAAAGTTTTAAATTAAACACAAAAAAAAGAGTGGCGACGGAGGAGGTGAAAGACGGTTGAGGGAGGCGCTGGAGTTGGAGATTTCTGCTTTGATTTAATAACCTGGGAACGTGGCAGAACTCTAGAAGGGTGTGTTTTATTTTCTATGCTGGATTTGAAGTTTAAATTTTATAAAGCTCGATAGCAACTGCTAAATCTCGAAAATTCTTCTAAAGTGCTGTAAAAATATTCGTTTCGATCAGACATTTTCAAAAGAGTGAGAATTTTGAAGCCAATGAGCCGACAGCAGAAATGCTTAATTAGAGCAATCAATGAACTTTCGCAATCAATGATTGTTCACCCATCGTCTTGATTGTTTGCCAACACCATAAAATTTATGCTGAATCAGATCTGCTTCAATTTGTTCGAAAGTATTTCGGTTTCATCCCCGCTAGAAATATGTAAAATAAAGCACGGCAACATTTCGTCGTTAAAACCGATTGAAGGCCGAGTTCGAGCACTCTTTTGTTTCTTCACTCTTCCCTCTGTTTCAACGTGAAAAGGAGATTAAACAAAATAAATCACATTGAAATCCTCGTATAGAAAATTCTTTAAATAAGAAAAAAAAAATATATATACGAATTTTAAAATAAAACTTTGTAAAGCTTTAAGCTCTTTTATTGTCGACAGTGAGAAAAACAAACGAAAACACACATTTTAAATTAATCTTAAATTTAAAACGAAAACTGTAAAATACGTTTAAGTAAAAAAAACATTCATAAATCTAATGATTAAATATTTTACTTCAGTTAATCTCACTGAATTGAAAACTAAAACATGAACAGCGACACTGTTTTCAATTAAGCTGCGCAATTAAATATATATAAACTAAAAATAGATAGGATTCCATTAGATATGTATGCAAGTGTACGCAATTAATTAATCAATTATTGCCGATTCGCATTGGCATGCAGCTCCTTTAAATATCGCTCCTGTTCGGCGCGACGATTTTTCTCCAGAATAAGTGCACGACTGCAAAGACCATTTAAAGCAAATTAAACCCGGTTAGTCCCTGGGAACACACCTAAAGGCTTGCGGCTGTAAAAGACTTACCGATAGCGCTCATAGAAGCCGACGATAGTGCCGAGCTCCTGCTTGAACAGTCGCACCAGCATCCCATCGAAACACTCCAGTTCCTGCAGGCCGAACATGTTGAACTGCAACATGTGGTCCTTGGAGGAGTCCGCCTCCGAGTATACGATCAGCCACTTCGGTATCTCCTCGAGGAGATACGGATTCGCAGGCACGAGAGCGTTGTGCGTCGGCGCGTTGTACTGCGTCGACTGCGGCTCCGGCATGATGGCTTTCGGCGGCTCTGCTGAAGTCGTGTACACATAGTAAGAGGTCAGACAGGGATGTTGCCTTTGGCACTGTCCGGTGTATTGGTTTTCATAGTAGGTGCCGTGAATCTTTGAGACTACGCGGCGCCAGCCGACCGGCAGCCCTTCACGTTCCAGCGGATGCGACCAGTGCGTAGTATGTGCGTTGTGATCGATGTAGTATTTGCGACCATGCAGAGTGTACTGCGTAGCCCAACCAGGAGGCAGAGGCAACTCCTCTTCGATCGATTGCTGAGAAGGAACTTTTTGCAAAACTTGGCGCTGCTGCTGCTGCTGCTGTGGTTGCTGCTGTTGGTGGTGATGTTGCTGTTGCTGCTGTGTTTGACCAGCATTTTGATGTGGAGACGACCTGCTGCCATAAACACTGTTCGCGGCTAGGCTCGTGGCATTGTTTGCACTAGAACCAACGTTAGAGTAGCCGATAGCAACGCCGTCGGGTCCACCGCCACGTACAGATGATGCTGCATGCATTGTTGAAAGTGTGGCAGCGCGATCGCTCTGATAAATCGACTGCAGAGAGTTTTGTGAGGCCAAAGCTGCAGGTTGACGTGATGTGCTCGCAGCAACATCGAAAGCAGTCAACATATTGGAGTTAGTGTTGCTGTAAATCGGAGATTCAGAGCGTGTTAGTATGCTGTTTCCAGATCCAGCGACACCCACAGAAAGCGAGGAACGGCTTAGCAACGCAGAGTCAAAGCCTCTGCCTGTCGTTGCAACAGCAGCCGTCGAACCACGGAAATGATTTTCGTAAATAGGGTATGAGTCGGAAGAGTAGCTGTTACTATTTGTTTGTTGCAGTGGTGGCTGCGTCATGGGCAGCTGTTGGTTGTGATGGCGACGTTGTTGGTATTGTGGTGACTGCGGAGATCGTGGACGTGGGCTGCCACTGTGGGGCGGCAAACGCAACATATTCGAGTAGGAGTTGAAAGGATGCAACCCGCCACTTCTGTGTTCGCCATGCGCAGCCATCCGTCCATCGAACGTATGAGCATGTTTCTGGTTTAAAGAATAATTACGTTGAAACTGATCAAACGCAGGTGGCTGTGGCGATGTCTCTTGTCGCATGCGGTCTATTTGCTCGATGTTCACATAATTATTGCTGTTGTCCAAATGATTGCTGGAGTAAAAGTGAGGATGATTTGCGTAGAGAGTAGATGTCGAGCTCTGCTGGTGCTGCTGAGCATTTTGCTGTTGCTGCGGCGCAATCTGTTGTTGATGGAGCTGTTGATGTGGAGGACGCAATGTTGATGGCGGAAGCTGTGACTGGGCACGTCGAGCATGATAGTAATCGGGCTGTAATGTAAAGTGGTTTTCGTTTGAGGAGTATGCACTCCTGATTGAAGACGAAAACTCGCAACTGGGTGAAGAGCTGGCACAGCGCTGTGCTAACTTATGCGTGGATGAAGAAATGCTGCCGGACTTGCTCCGGCCGCTGCCTTTGTTTCGCTGCTCGCGCTTGTCATCGAAGGACCACACGTTAATGACGGGTATCTCAGACGGAGTGTCCTTCTTCACATACTTACCCACCACGCCTTCCTTGTATGATTTGTCCTTGCCTTTGCGCGAGAGCATCGCGGATTTGTTGCAGAGCAAAATCGTTAAGTAGTTCATACAACATTCGTCAGCAGTCTATTTTTCGGAACAATAAGGCGCGTTTTACTTAAATACTATTTTTTGGTGGCTGGGTTTTCAGATTTTAAGGAACTTTCTCAAAATATTCATTGAACTAAACACCAATGAAGAATTTACTTTGTTTATTTATAAGTTGAATTAGGCCATTATAACCAGTCCAGATTCTAAAGTATATATTGATAGAAGTAACAAAAAACTGTAATGAAAATTAGCACAAAACAAAAACAAACAAAATTTATCTGCTATAAGTTTTGCAAATTAATAATTTTTAATTAAAATAATTTTTGCAAAAAATTTAAGCGAACGTGGTCGAATTAGAACGCCAATGGAATCTGACAGTTTTTCAACCATTTATGAATAAAAACGCATCTATAGCTGCGTTTTTTTTAATTTGTAATTAGTTCTTGTACGTGATATAATTTCAATTAAGAAAGTTGTATTTAGTTATGCCCAAGAGGTCACCAAATCACCTAATAGAAGTGGCCCTTCACTTCCGACAGCATCGAAAATTGGATGATTGTATTTGTATCTTATAACAAAATTTCTAGTCTCAGGAATTTGACTTTGAGTTATGCATGTAAATTGATTAAAATCCTTCAAGAGAAGTGCGCGATCGACTATAACCAAACAAGGAGTTACAAAGTTGACCGTAATATTATATACAAAATATGAACTGTCTGCAACTGTCATTTTTCGAGTTATAGGATATCATCACGAAACTAGACAAAATGTTTATAGCTATTTAAACCGCAATATCAAAATTTTATTTCAATCACGTTGTTATTGCAATACCTTCATGTTTTATGTAAGTGTAGAAGAAATTATTTATGAATAAGGAGCCTCATGGCATATATAATATAAGGCGCATGTGATCATATCTCGTTATTCAAACGACCGTTAGTGTTTTGGTAATGAAATTTATTTTAAACACAATGATTTCACTTGGTACACTTTAATTCAATCTAGTTGTTTTATAAACTCGTTGCAGCATTTCTACATAATTGTAGTCCGCAATAAATCACTGCCTAGTGCCCTGCAGCAGTTGCTGGATCCTTGGGCTTGTATCCCACTTGTTCTTCTGGTGTGTGTGGCCAGAAAGTTGGATTATTAATAGAATCGAGTGCACGTTCGGGGAATGCATCTCGGAAGTCTTCCATAGTCATTTGATCATATGGCAAGAGCGATTTTAAGTGCTCAATATCCTTCTTACATTTACTGATGCGCTCCTCAGAAGCAGACTTAAATTGGGCGATTTCAGCTTGCGTCTCTTTAGCTTGTGCCTCGATTTGAGGAGTAACATTGTCAGTTGGATAGGGCACCTTCAAGGATTCGTACTGTTTCTTAAACGAATCGACGAGTCCTTTGATGGGAATCAAGCTTTGATACTGACCCCAATCAATTTTTGGGGGTGTTTCAGGATTGGCTAAAACGGCACGCATGTAATTATCCGCTTTAGACTTGAATGCGGCAAAGTTCGGCATCTGGTTTGGAGGCACACGCTCAGCCAATGCGGACCAATTAATAGAGCTCTGAGCAATACGGCGGGCTGCCATTGCACTTGTCTTGGATTATAACTCTGAAATTAAGTGTAAGGATATAAAAAATTAGACTATAGCAAGTTATATCGAAACTTAATATGACTAATTATAGTTTTACAACGCGATAAATTAAATTCAGAATGAAGGGATATGTTGGATTACGCAGTATCTTATATCGGCAAACTTTTGAAGTTATGTAATTGTTCCTAATGAAGCTTTAATAAATTCACTCCTTAAAACGATTTTTTACAATATTTTATATCTCAGCATACACTGCAAATGCCTTTCCCTTTTTTTATTAATTTTATAACTAATTTATTTTTTAAACATAGTATTTACTTGTAAAATTCAGCTGAAAATATTTTACTTTTTAAACACGTTACCACACCAAGTGCGAGAATTTAGCAACGAAAAGTAGCAATGATTATGGGGTGGTTTACAGATATTGTCCTTCAAACACGAATGTGTAATTTCAAAAAGAACTTATTAAGGCCAAACCAGAGTGCCAGCGTTGAGAGTCCACGTCGCGTCAGCGTCGTTCGGAAAAAAACCATCCAATGGAAAATGACATCGGATCAGTGATATGCTGATCTGCTAATGGCAGACATTGCAGGGAAACCAGCAAAATGGAACTCGAAATGGGCAATTTATATATAATATCAATTTGCCAAAGATATATCGTTCCTGATTCACTGGATGTATTTCCATACTTTCTCTTCTTTCTTCTTTCATAGTTTCTCTTCTGAATGTAATAAGGGGTTTCCATAAAAAATAACAAACTTGCCACTCTAGATGAACTTATTATATTTTATTATAAACTAAACAAGATATGCTGTCTTGAAAGGATTCAGTTTTATCTACCTCCACACCGACGGTAGAGGTTTGTGGAAAAGTGTTTTCTTTCAGATGGCACAAGTCACAAAAACTGCACTACTGCTGTTATGAAAATGTCTGCCCAAACAGAAGAGTCGTGTTAGGTCCCCATAATCATCAGCTCCTGGGCAGTTAAAATTTATTTATTATCGTGAATAATTATTTATTTATTTTTATAAAAATATGCATTAGTATAAAAAAGGTCTAATATGCCTTATGTTTCGTACAACTGAACAATTCAATTACATGAAAAAAGCTTAAATGAAAGAGAAATCCATATATACATGGTAAAAATAAGACTAAAACTACAAAACTATAAATTAGCTTACTATATTTAACATATTTAAATTTAAATTAATACTTTTTAACGGATAATTATGATTATTGCATTATCAAAATTCTAAATCTTCTTTTAGTCATGGCTATCTTTTTTTTAAATAAATAAATAAAATTAATTTTAAGTACGTTCTTTCGTCAAGGTTTGACGTAATCCCATCGTCAAAACTGATTCTGATAACGGAAACAAATTTTTAAGTATTGGTGAATTTTTTAATTGTTCTTTTTCGATATTAATTGCAGCGTGCAACTTCGGAAATAATTAACTGGAAAATCACTTACACATCCAAATTCTTTCCATTTTAAAATTAGAACTTTTATTATAGAAAAATTTTCAAGCTGTCCAAGGGATCACCAGGGATCATAAACTCGAAATTCGGTGTTTTTCCAAATTCTAATTTCAGTTATTTCACAGAAAAACTCCATCGTGGATTGCTTCTATTGTAGTTGTAATAAACAATTCACGAATAGCACACTTTAGGGTATAAACCACCCTATAAAGGCAAAATATACCCAGCTGATTGAGAAAATATTAGCTGAGAGATAAATCGAAACACATTACACATTGGGATAATTTAATATAATTATAGCTCATACACAAAGCAAAATGTTACTGCAGCATCTGCAACAGATTAGTCGGCAACATATGCGAACGTTGTCATCGTCAACAGCATCGATAACTCGGTTACATCGTCCTATCTATTGTCGCATGTACCCAACTGTTTTAGTCCAGCCTGATGGTTCCACTATCACTATACGTTATCATGAACCCCGAAAAATAATCAAGGTGCGTAGTGAAACAAAATTTCCATATAGGTGTCTCAAAAATATTGCTTATATATATATTTCAGCTTCCTTTGGATTTGAGCACTCTAACGGAGGTGGAACGTAAAGCGCGCCTTGAAGCTCGTAAGCCCAAGAAGAAAATAGTAATCGCAGAGGAAGTGGAAGATAACTTTAATGCAAAGAAGTACATGAACTTTATAAGAAAAAAGTAGTATAATTTAAAATGAGCCACCAGTGAGAAATAGCAGCAATAAGTAAAAAAATTTCCTAAAATAATCGGACAAATTGGAATAATAACGAAATCATATACTAAGATAGAGAGAGTTTTATTAAATCATATTCGTTAAGTTTGATTAATATTTCTTATAAGGCACTCGTTAGCCATGTATTGTAATATATGATACAGTTATGGTAACCAATCTTCCATTACTTTGTTGTACTGCTGGGAATATAGAAAATATTGCAGTTCTTTTCCTATATATCAACCTCAAGGAATGTATGAGACGGCTGTTATATCATCAAACGCACAAAAATCGCTATAATATTGTCGTCATTTGAAATTAGCAAATTAGCAGACGCTAGAGAGGAATAGTTTAATATGTTTATGATATTAATATGTTTATATTAAATGACAAAGCAAGATATTCTTTCCACAAAGGTGCTTCTTACAGGACTTTTCTCTCCATGAAGAATGTAATCACTAAATATTGCCCTCGGTGTGACCTCGGTTTGATAGGTTGAGAAATTTAAAATTTTAAAGAGCGATAGCTCCTAAACTGACACTTTTACTGAAGCAAAAGTTATACCGTTCGAAAGGTATTCCTGAAAATTATGTATTCCGCTCTATAGTTTTTGAATTAATTTACAGAATTTAAATCACTTGTTAATATTTAAATACTATATCAATTTTTAAATATGTTTATCTGTATTACCAAAACATCATAATAAACTTAAAAGTGCTGCCAAGTTGTTCAGAGTACACGAAAATTGGCAAAAACAGAGGAATTTTCTAGGTTGCTTGGAAAATTTGATTGGACATTGTAGTATTCTTCAGTTCGATTGGAATCTTCAAGAAGTACGGTTGTGTTTTGGGAGCTGGTGTTGCAATAAAAGTTACCTCTAAATTTGAATGTTCTTTTTGAGACAAGGAATAAAAGCTCGTACTTAAGAGGAAAAGGTACAATTTCCGTATTGCGGATAATAGCAAGAAACCAAGTGTACAAAATGTGTGCGAAAAAAGAGAAGATGAAACAAGAATAGAAACTTAACTGCAGTTATACAGATGTAGTGAAAGATATTCAAAATACCATCAAGCGTGCAAAGAAGAACGTAAAGTTAAAAATTTTATGGAACAGTTATAATACCGTAATTAATTAATTATATGCAGACATATTTTCTGACTTGCAAGTTTCATGGAATATTGAGGAATTTACAGAAAATCAACGATATTTTAACAAATTTCTGACATTCCATTCCAGGTATGCTTGTTTTCCAATAGAAATCCCAGCTTTTCCTCCCGAGCCACAAATGCCCAAAAATTTTGGAATCAAGTTTTAGGTCCGGATGTTGCAACCAAATTAACCGGTTCATAAAAAAACAAAGCAATAGTTTACTATCAATTTAAAAGACAATAAATAATACCCAATATTATAGTGGCTTGAATAAAGTAAAGAAGCGAATAACGTCGCATCGATGCTTTATTAGGATTCGATTCTAAAAATAAAAATTTTAATTGCAGTTGCTCTTTGTGACAAAAGATAAATACAAAAAACTGTTACAAGTAATTGCAATGTACTTAATTCTATCCGAATAATAGTCAGTATTTTTCAAATTGTCTCAAAACCGGAAAGAAGAAAGTTCAAAATTCAAACACATCAAGAAGAAATACTGAATTGTGAAAGAAACAATGATAGATTAATATTTTACAGTAGGTGGTAATAATGAGTATGGAAAGGTTTTTACGCATTAGTTTATTGTTTTATTTATTTTACCATCTTTAATATATGAAGTAATAATTTCGATTTACATTCGTTTGATAGGATCTAGGCAAAAACTTTTTCGTTTGGCCTAAGTATTATTATATTATTAAGCAAATATTTTTTTAATTATAGTCATTAATATTCACATAATTGACCACAATAATTGTAATCAAAATTTTGTAAACATAATTTACTCTTTTCCTTACTTACTGTCTGTAAAGATCAGCGAAAAAGTTTTCGGTTTAATTAAAAATGCATTTATCATCATTGAAAAATTCAGAGTAAACAAATGCATCGAGCAGAATAAATCTTGATCAGTTTTTATTTATACATATTTTATAACTGTAATATCCAATATTGTTTTTATTGTCAAGTTTGGTCTGTAATATCATTGCATTGATTTAAATTTTTCTTGCATGATTGGAATTTGTTCTTTGATGTCATTATTTATACAATTACATTACATAAAACTTATTAGTTTTTAGTTCTTGCTGGGTTCCAATTAGAAATTAGCTATGAAGCCTTTATATTGCTGCGTCTTTTAAAATACTACTACAACCTTTTAAAGTACTAAATGTAAATTTATCTAGTAAAACCTTAAAAACAGCTTCGCTATTAAGTTGTAAAAAAGTTTACAACCATTCAAGGTCTGTTTTTATTTCCTTTCCTTCAGTAAATGTCTTATTCAGTTTTATATTTTTTTTCCTGTTCGTTGATTTTTCTTGTCCACTAATTTTTTCAATCACTTTCCTTAGCTGGCTGATTTTCCCCCTATTATTTTTAAATTTTCTTTTTTTATTTTTTTCTGCTTTAAATGTTTGCAATTTTTTCTATCGAATTCCATTCAAATTCGAATTTTAAGTGCAGTTTGAGAGGTAGGTAATTTTAAAATCATTGTCTATAAAGCTATATGTGTGTTCTACCAAATGCCTCTATCGATTTATACCAAAAATGCATTTAAAATTTGCGATTTTTTGTTGTTTTTAAATTACTTTTGGCAACACAAGACACATTCAACTGTAATTATAGTCGAATAGGAAGAATCGAAGGAAAGTAAAGGAAAAACATGTGCTTTAAAAGAATTGTTATTGTTTTTTGTCTAACAAATGAATACCAAAAACATTTATTCGCAATCTATTTCGTTGGCTTCTTGCTTCGATTAAAATTAAACCTGACAGCGAAATAATCTGAAAAAAAGATTTTAAGTTCATTTCCACATTTTTTTTGAGAAAACACAAAATCACTGATGAAGGTTGATGTCTAAACTAAAAATAATTAAATGAATAATCATGGCTTTGTTAGTGGATATTTTGGATTATTTCGAGGATGTCGTGGTTTAGGACGAGCAAATAAAATGTCTCATGCTCACATTTGTCATTTGCTGCAGCAACATTTATAACAGCAACAGCTATAATTTTAACATTTTCAAGGTTCCATTTGGAACAAGTCTAACAAAAGTGACCCGCATTAAAATTGTACAGTTTCGCAAAATTCAGTTTTGCAAAAGGTGACAATAAAAAACTCAAAAGAATTGCACAATAGAAATGAACACAAGAAAGATGGAAAACACGGAAGGAATGAAATCGGAGCATGCATTAAAATTAGTATAAAAAAACAAAAAAATTATCAGATTTGATTAGCATACATGATTTTTAACTAATTTTCAATTTTAACCTGTTGAAAAGAGCAACAAAAGATATCAGAGAAACAAACAAAAATAGCATAAAGAGTTTTTAGAAGCAAAGCAAGCACGAAGTCTGATTTTTTTCTGTGTTTCAAACTAATTTATGCAGTTGGCCTCAAATTAAAAGCATAGAATTAAAACAAACCACAAAAATGAAGCAGACAAAATTTTGTATAAAGAAACACCTAAAACGTTGGCAAATTTAAAGTTAGAAGGAAAACAATTTCTTTATTTTCGTCGCTTACTTATGAATAATCGTTTGCATAAGTTTCCTATAAAACTATTGACTTTTCCTTAATTGAGTTTTTGTAGAATTATTAGAGATTCATATTTGTAAATTTACTCATAACATTACTTTACACTTCCCTCATTAATCATAATTTTTTTGATATATCAGTGCTCTTTGTTTTCTAAGCTGCAGTATCTTAAACTCATCACGTAGCAAAACATAACTGATACAAGATGAGTCTGCAAAGCAATTTACAAACGTTGGACCTTGCTTCTGTTTCATTAGATAAAAACCAGAAATTAATCTGTTGCTGGACGAAGTTGTTTCTATGTCTTGTTCCCCTTTGTCTTCGTTCTTACAACATTATTAATTCTTCTGGTTCATAACATGGATCCATCTGATCTGTAGGGTTTCTTCTATCGCTTTTAACTTCTTTTATTTTTACTCTGTCTGCATTTCTACGAAACGTGGATCAACTTTAATTCCATTCTTTAATTAATGCTCGTTATTATTAGGAAGTAGTGATGCAACAAATAATTTCTTGGTATTAATAATTATATTTTATTGCTAAACATAAGAAAGTAGAAAAAAACAGTAATTGAAGAAATAAGTAAATAAAATAAAATTACACAAAGAAAAATTCATGGGAGAAATGTTATGAAAACAAACAATTTGTCCGTTTTCGCTAACGAATTATTAAAATTTTAATAAAATATATTTCAATATATTTAAAAATATTTTTGCTGACGCAGAAAACTACTTATTAATGCGACAAATGCGATACAACTGCTTTTGTTAATCTATTTCATCATTTGCAGTAACATTTTTATTCAATTTAATTTCAAAAACATCGTCTAATAAATCGTGAAGTTGAATGTTATTGAATGTTGCTTATCTGATTGATTGAAAAGAGCTGAAAAAAAAGGAAAACAAAATTCATTTAATTTCCCTTTCAGTTATAAATTCGTAATAATCAAGTGAAGTTTACACCACAATAAAATAGTAATTTTAATACATTAACATTTAATAGGTTAATTTCGGAATACGTCTTCTTTTGTCCAATATTAATTCAAAGTCCACGTTTCTCGATTCAATTCTTTTGGCTTAGTTTTGCTGTCATTTATGTAATCTTTGCCTTAATCAGCTTGAAATAAAATACATTTGTTAAAGTCGCAATTAAACGATAACTCGAACATCTGAAATAGTTGAAAAATTCTTCGTAGTTATCTAAACAACAATCTATTTAGATAAGCGCCAAAGTAAAAAATGATAACAAAAAATAGCAAATAAAAAAGGCAAACAAAGAAAAACAATGCATCTATTATTACTCTAGTCGACGTGGTACTACGTTGACAATTTGTTGAATAGCAATGACAATGAAAACACGCGCTGAGCTGTTTTGCCGCGTCGCGTCGTTGATTGGTAAGAAAAAAGTCAAGTGAAGTTTGACCCTGATTATTCTCGAAAATGTGAAAAAACATCAGTTTGTTCGTCTTTCAATGAATATTCCTGAACGTTACGATGTTTTCTTTCTTTCCATCTCACTCCCTCGCTATTACTTCATAATCAACTTCTTTCCTTTAGTAATTCATTGTGAATATTGTTATATATGTAATTTCTGTGATCAATAAAATTTGTCTGAGTTTCGATTAAATAAACATTAATAAATAAATTAATCGAGAGCTGATAATAAAAGCTCAACTCAGCTGATTAAACGAGGACAAGGTGGCCATTTGAATGCAATTAATTATTTAAATAACGAAGCAAGCAGAAAAATCTTTTCTTTTTACATTTGCACTAAAGTCTGTTTTTGTTAATAAGTAGATAATGAATTAAGTAAACTTAAACTGATTACAAGATACGAGAATAAACTGTGAAATTGACGTACAATTTTCTCTCTTTTCAGATCAACAGCAATTTAATGAAAATAATAATAAAAACAACTACATCAGCATTTCACATAAACGCTTTCAATAAATCCTTTTTTTTAAACTTCATATAATTGTCACTTTTTAGAAATGGAACTGAGATTGAGAGAAGAACAGAAATATAGGATTCGCTAAATCATTGAATTATGTGCCAAAAAAAAAAAACAACAAAATAAAAATCAAAACATTCAAATGTTGTTTCTCTGAATTGTGCAATCTTTTAAAGTGGTTACGAAGAGCACAAAATCACTCCTCCTCCGCAGTATAAAAAACTTCTGAAAGAAAATAGTGCGCTAAGCAAAAAGTTTACTTATATAAATTATTTTCATAGAATAATTTTAAGAGACCTCCAAATTAAAAGTATTAATGTATCTTTATCCGTTTACGGCTAAAACGTTTAAATAATTAATTGTTATTAAATAAGAAATCTTCGTCCGCTGTCGTGAGTTCGCGCGTTTTGTGAAATCGTCGTATCGCCGGAGTTCAGCTGTATCCAACTCTTCCTATTGTTTTCTCGGTTGCTCGCCTTAACTGGATCTCTTCGCTTCCGACAAGTGATGTGCATTAGTTACACGTTTGCGTTACGCGTCTCCCAGAGCTGATAATAATGAATCTGAATCAACACAGTGGCCCGGGTCCACCGGAAACATGTTCGCCCGTTGCCGTTGTCGGCAACAACAACAACAACAACAACAGCAGCAGCAAAAACAGCAACAAAAATAAAAATAGAAATAACAGCACCATCGGTTACGATCAAATCGATTCTTCATCTGTAACATCAAAAACAATGAATGGTTCAATAGCAGCAACTGTCGTTGGAGTTCCAGGCGCTGCCTCCGCTGCTTCCTGCTCCTCACATTCGACTTCATACAGTGCTAATGGTTCTAATGGTTCCACCACCACCACCAATGGATCGCCACACTTGTCAGTAATGACGACGTCCAGTTCTCTGCCTCCTCTTGTTTCACGTACAATCTCCTCGGACCGTTTAGTCACCGGTCCATCGTGTAAGGCGTTGAAAACAGCCGTGTCTGCTCTGTATTCCGTGGATGACTTCGTCAAGGAGAAAATCGGATCTGGATTTTTCTCTGAGGTTTACAAGGTGAGTGTTTTTAAATAAACAAAAGCTTCTTGTATTGTTTTGTTCAGTGATTATAAACGAAAGTCAAATAGTGTGACAGATCAGTTGCTTATCTAAAAATTCCGCTGTTAAATCAATTGGACAAGTGTTTTTAGTAGTGAGAAGTTATGACTAATGATTTGCTCACTGATAAACGCAAATTTTTGCTTTGTGATTCCTTCACGTAAGAATTTACGAAGTGAGATCATCCGATATGATTTTGTCTGGAACAGGAGATGTGGTTCGGTTATTGATTGGTGAAAGATCACTTGACATTGAAAAACTTTTGGCTTCACAAATTGGTTTTCACGAATAATATATGTATGGACATAAGAAGAAGAAGCAGATACGTGAAAAAACCAGCTCGTATGTGAAAGTAACTAAAAAGAAAGTTAAATCATAACAAAATCAGAAAAGCGAGGATGAAAAACTTTTGGGAGAGACAAAAACCACGAAGAGGTTGAAATGTCAAACGATTGGCGATTTGATAAAATTTATTGAGCCGCATTGAGCAGCATGTAGGCCCGAGTTCGCAAGTCTGTCAATCTGTCAGTTGTCCAGTAAATTCAATGGTTGATTGCTGGCGCTGAGCCATGCAGTGTTCAAGTTTGAAGTTCCATATCGCTAACCATGAAGTTCACAAAATCAATTGATTCTTCCCGAACATAACAACAACGAAATAAACGTCTTTTCGGAATAATAATTATTACATATCGTAAGTATCATTAAAAACCGAGATGAGTTGAAGCAGAAAATTTTATGTTTTCTCCTCATCGAAACTTTTTAATTATGAACCTCATTGATGCAATTTACTCCCAAAAAACACTATTTTTTACAAAGATCAAAGATCTTTATAACTTGTTTGTATGTTTATATGTCGCTTTACGAACGAACGGATCTAAATTGATTTTGGGGCATCGTGAAGACTCTTGTTTCCATTGAATTATAATGAGTGATAATTCAAAATGTAAAAACCCAAATGGTGAACGCACGATAGATACGGAGTAGCGAAGGATGGCAGAATAATTGTCGCATTTAGTCAACTGTTAACACTGATTTATTTCGATTTTTGATAGATATAAATTATAAATAAATTATAAATTTCTTCCATCTACAAAGCTATAATTCAAGCAATAGTGGAATCAAAAGTGGATGGACATTTTAGTTGACAGCTCAAAATATTATTGTAATAAGTAATTAGAAGAAATCAGATTTTAATCATTGCTGACAAATTTAAGTCATCATTTGATCGTCTGAATAACAAAACAAAAAAAAAAAATAAATTGCAAATTTTCCTATCACTGATGATTAAATGACTAAAGCGTGAAACAAAGAAATTTTACATTTCATTCACATTTATGGCAAATTTATCCTGTGGTAAATTTGTTAAAAATCACATAAATATGAGCCACTGTTCTTTTGAAACATGAAAGAAAGAAAAGAATTTAAAAGAGAAAAAATTATTAACACTTTTGAATTGGATTCGATTTCATTTCCGTGTTTAGATGAAAAAACGAACTAGAAGAAGGAAAAAATGCTGCAAACCGAATATCAATAAATTGAAAATGATGAGGTTCTATGAACTCGGCGAACTTTTCTAATGATACTTCGGAAAAAATAATTTCCGATTATATTGAAAGAAATAAATTTCAATTAAAAAAAGATTTAGTTCGTTATAAATGCACCAGCGCAGCACCAGCAGCCTTCCCTCTGCTTTCTTTTTGAAGTTCGTTCCCCATCGTGATCACTTTCTCAGTTAAGATCTCAAGTGCATGATCTAAAAATTGTAGGCATGAAAGAAATAATTTAGCGTTCCACGGTCAAAACATCGTTCAAATAAAAATATTAAAAACCAATTTTTCTCGGAGCTGACGACAATTTAATTCATGATGCGTTGCCAATAACTTGAATAACGATTAATTTTTATTTAAACCTTAATTAAATAAAGTAACTTATGTCTTAAACATTGAAATAGAATTTTTTTTCTTATTATTGTTCTCAGTAGCAGTCACTTACATTTCCTGCTCCATTAAAAGTCGTTAATTTTCATTTTCTTTATTGTTGTTCCTTCTATTGGTTCATTTTTTATTAAGAAATATGGTTTTACTTGGATGTGGTATCGATCGGTTGCAGTCTACCTTCC
This sequence comes from Thecophora atra, assembly GCA_937620795.1. Classification (NCBI taxonomy): domain Eukaryota; kingdom Metazoa; phylum Arthropoda; class Insecta; order Diptera; family Conopidae; genus Thecophora; species Thecophora atra. The sequence goes on from OW569401.1 coordinate 38,096,526, forward strand.
CTAAATGCAGATAAGATGAAATATGTTGTGATTTATTTAATGTTGTGGCCATATTAATATGTATTTTGCCATATCAGCGGGAGTGTGATTAAATACACGAAATAGTGGCTAAAACTTATCTCATTGAGGGTTTAATCCAGACACGTCTGGCGTCTTAAACCAATAAAAATTGTTGCATGGAGGGCAGCGTCTCGATTCGCTTTCAATTAGAGCGATGCGTACCTTGATGGTTTGTTCTACGTTTACCATTCGATGGATGTGTACTCTTTGCTGCAAAAAATTAATCAACATTAAGTCTAAGGAGCTGCACACATACATAGATTACACAGAAATATTGCAGTCAGCAAACAGGTGGAGTTAAGGATAGCCAATGCAACTCATGCTACGAGTTATTAAGAGTTTTGGTATTAATAACCCATATATCATAGGCAATTAAATTATAGTCAATAAAAACGTCATGAAAAAAAGGTTCTAGAAGGTGGGAGAAGGAAGACCGCGAAAGGATCGTTCACTATCCTTTCCATTTTATACATTTAACGGGCTTCTCAGATGTATTTCAAAGCTTTCAAAAAAAAAAGCAATTTGTTGTAAAAAATACAATTTAAACTGGAAATGGTTTTCCTCCTCAGCTCCTTAAGAAATGTTCTTATATGCAATATCAATTAATTTTTATCCATATAATTTTTAATGATTGTCACTAATTTTAAAAATTTTGAAGATATATCATACATACTTAAGTCTATAATTTCCAGAACCTCATAGATCTTTTGAGATGCTACAAATTTATATTATTTTATGATCATTTATCATTAGGGGTTATTTTAATTCCATCTAAAAAATAGATTTTTGAACACCAACTTTTATTTATATCAACTTTTTGCTTCTCTAAAAGAATGCACTATCATAAAATCTTTCCTATGAGTTACAGCAAAACTTTTGGAGCAAAACCGACGAAAGAAAACATATAAAAGAAAATCACGTTAAAAACAACAGAGCCTTAAAATGAAGGTAAGGAAGTATGTGCTGCATTTTGCAATTATATATATACATTTCTATATACTTCTATGTAGTATATTGTACAATAACCATACGTACATACGTAGTTTATACTAGAAATCAAACAATGCGCTTTGGAAAACTCTTTTTCTTAGTTAACCTAATTTCTACTCTACGAATGTCTTTTCTTTTTGCGTCCCTCGGAGCAACAAACAGATAAACGATTGCTGGACGTCAGGTCCAATAGAGGAGACTCTAAGTTTCAACAAAGTAGTTTTCGTTGTTTTTTTTCTTGGTTTTGCATAAATTTAGCACACAATGTTATGTTCGCTTCGGAGTGCAGAACTGTGCCTTGGTGTTGGTTTTGATGTTGTGGCTGAGTACCTCTTTGGTTCTGCTTGTGAACTCTTGGTAACACTCTTGACGTCGTCATCTATTATTATTTGTTTTTTCTGCAAAATTTCTCGGACAGATCTCCATTTCGCTAGTGACTACAATATATTCAAAACATATCATTTTACGTAATAAATACTCCGTTAAGAGCAACGAATTTATGTATTTTCTATTGTAGCACCTCCAGCGATTAGCTATGAAAGTCAAAAGAGTAGAAAAAAAAGAAAAAAATTGTTGTTCGTTTGCAAACGCAACTTTTTTCGTTGACTGATTGCGGCACCTCGAGAGCCGCCGTGGACTTCGATTAACCAAGGAAATGCTACGTTACTGTGAAAAACACTGTTTTTATTTCAGTTATAGTAAAATTGATGCAGCTTTTGCTGTTGTTATTTTATTGTTGGCATCTTGATGTTTGCTAGAACTGAAGTTGCAGGCGTTTACCGTTCTTTTGACCCACTGAACAATGGAATGATTGATATTGTGTTTAAAAAATCTGATATCTTCTTAGGCGGCTCAGAAGAACTTCACCGTAGCATGAACGGGAAGAATTAGTACTAGTAAAGCACGCTTAATATAATAGGGAAGTCTAAAACAACATTAAACGGATATTCAAATTACTTGATTTGCTCTATTAAAAAATTATTTAATGTGCTGTGTGTTGTCAATCATTTTATCATTACTTTCGCCCCTAGTTTTTCGAAAAACAAACTCGCAGACGTTTTTATTCATTTTTATTTCCTTTAATGACTTCAATTAAACTCGTTCTGATGTTACTGACGTGGTGTCGAAGTCTGCATCATTCAGTCACAGTTAATCGTCACTTGTCATAAAAATTCTTTAACTATAGACTAAAAGCCTTTTGCGTATGGGGTGCGAATTGATTCATGTAATGTTTGCATCCAAATCCTTTACCGTCTGCAATTATTCAATGTTGCACTACAATCAATTTAAGCAGCAGTTCCGATCTACACTTTGTTGGTTACTTTTTTTCTCTTAGTTCCCTCGTTTGTCCCACTCGCTGTTCCCATTCTCCAATAGCATTCCATCCTTTTCTTCTTTTTCCTTTCATTAATTTCAACTTGTGTCTTTTCATTCTGTATTTATTTTTCAGGGTCTTTATTAATTCGTAACATTTCACACTGTGTTGGGTTTCCGTTTTTCCTTTCATTTGTCATTAATAATTCGACCTTTTGAAGGCCTTCTTATGATCTTCCTGCTAATCTGAAATCTGTGCCTTCGATCTGTGTAGCCTTTTTCTTCCGATGAAAACCTTCTTCGAAATGTATATTTATTTATAGCCAATGTGTATATTTCAAGCTGCAATTTCCTTCTCCTAAATTTAAAGAATATTTAATCATTGATGATCAAGATCCTTTGATCTGTTTGATCAAAAAAATGTTGTAGTAATTGAAAACTCTGGCTGATTTAAACTCCATTTTTTCAGATATTTCTCTGATTGCTCATCGATTGAAATTTTTTGTAAAGTTTTATACTTATTTTTCAGTTAAACATTCACAAAACTGAAACTAGATTCGGTTTGATGTTCACTTTTTCATTACTCTGTGAAGTATAAGTTAGTTAGTTTTTTCCTATTAAGTACCTAAGGAAAATTGTATCTATTAAAAGATAAATACTACGGTTAAATTCTTGTTCTAGTGAAAACTAATAATGTAGCAATTCCGCTGAATAGTTAACTGATTGGTTGTCTTGATAGTTGTTTGTCTTATTTTGCAGCTACGCAACAACTTTGTAATTTTCATTACCATGTACGCATTCTTGGAATGTCTTGGGTCCAGTCAAACTCGCTTATGGTGTTCGTGTTGTTCGTTGTTGTGTAAAATACGTTTATCTTCTGCCAAAGAGAGAAAACAAAGTAGTATATGCATAGCGATGAACACGTTTTTTATGTCTCACTTATTAATGGCATTTTTAACAGATAACATTTTTCCTATACGTGTACATATATACTTATAAAATCTAGAAAGTTGACTGACCAGCAAAAGAAGACTGTTAAATGCAGGAAGAAGCGTATGTTACACCTGATCGCTTCCAGATACATTGTAGATATTTGCACCTTGTTCAGTTATATTTCTGCAAAGATTATGACAAATAAGTAAAATGCCGTATAAGATTCACTTAATCTCTTTGGATTCTTGGGCTGCATGGTTGTGCGATGGGGAGATTGATTCCGGGATTTATTGTGCTGTACAAACGTCTGATACAAACCGCTGATTGTGAATTGGTGCAGATCCACAGTCGACGCAGAAGCTGGAGATGAAAATGTGCAAAATCCTATGAAGAAATATAAATTTTAATTTCTATCGCATTGGTGCAGCAGTAGGCATCTTTCTCCCCACCTCACATCTACTTTTTTAATTAATTTACTTTTTCGTTGTAAAAGCAGCGAAATCGTTGAAATCTTCTGTTATATTTACGACTTTTTTTATTTTCAAGTTATTATTTTTATTATTGGTTTTGTTGCACAATTTCTTGCGGAGTTTATAAACCTGTTAATTGACTATTAAATTATTTTCTTCTTCTATAATTTCTTAATTTTCCTCTGATTGTGCTTTAATGAGTTTCAATTATTAAATTTCTTTGCTCTTATACATACTGCATATACATTTTATTTTAATCTTTGTGTTATTGCGAAATTTTATATTTTTAAAGATTTCGACCATTCTTTTTGCTGTTATTTGTGTTATTGCTTTACAACATTATTTGGCTTTTTTGTTTCTCTTTTGTTTATTCTGCTGTTATCTTGTTTTCCTGAAACCATTTTGAAAAAAACCAAATTATTTTTATATCCCATAAATTCATTAAATTATTTTATAAAAATAATGGAAAATTTTTAAAAGTCTTCGTTTAATCGATCCATCTTTTTTTCAACGAAACCACAAAGTTAATTTATACAATTTCGTATTCATTTAAATAAATTCTCCCGATTTATTTCCCCCAAAGCTTTTCCAATCGATGTTCAACTCGAACAGAAACTCACAAAAGAAATTAATGATTGAATTTTAAAGAGGTTTTTTAACGAGACAGTTGTTAACAAGACTATGAATGAATGCAGAAGAGTGAGAAAGCGATGTAGAAATTCTTTCACCGATATCTTTACTATTGAATAATCATTAAAATTCGTCGTTGGAAATATATCCAGTGACCGAATTATCATTTATTTATTTATTTTTAAAGGATCTTCTAAATTCTTGGTCTATGCTACATCACTAAATCTATTAATAAACCACAATTGTAACTCCTACTCAAATATTAACTCTTAAATCAACTACATTGAGGCCCGGTAAAATGCTTGGAAATTTGCATAAATATTTTAAATATTTCTTAACTGAAATATTGTTGAGAAATATCGTCCACATTTTTTGTTATTTTTGTGTTGCTTTAAAAATGTAAAACAAATCGAGCGTAAAACATGATTTCTTGTTATTTTGGTTTCTTATGCAATTATGAAAGCTTTTAATTTTTATTGATTTTGTTGACTACAAATCAAATGAACAAATAACGTTCGGCAGCCTGCTTCCGGTTCTGATGTATGGAGGTTTGTTGGGTAAGATTTTTTCATCATAACCTGTTTTTCCGATGCTAAGTTCAACGCCCCGAAGAATATAAAAAAGTTTGTGATTTAATTTTATTATTAATGTTATTAATTTCAGTTTTTGTTATTGTATTTATATATCTAGTGATTGTTGTTTCTTATCAAAAGTTTTGTGCTAAATTGGCTTTACTTATTTTTGTTTGTTATTCTTTATTATTAAGTAATATTATAAGGCTTAATCAAATTAGGAGAAGATTTTCTTTGTCGAGTATTTGATTTAACAAAAAAAGAAAACAATTCTTGATCAGTATAAGAAACCATATTTTAAATTAGATGCTATTTAATTCCGACCTGTGACTGTAATTTTACGATATTGTAGTCATAGATATGGTATGCTTAGTTATTTATATTCAATACTTTTACAAGTAAAGTTTCCATTGCTTAAAATCGCTATTACTACTTCTATTATTGCGTACTATTTTTACGTAATTTTATTAAATGAAATTGAACTAATTAGCGTCAATTTTGCAGTTGTTAATTAAGTGTGTAAATATTTTGAAATATGTGTTGTCCAAATATTATGAAACGTATTATTACTTTTGAATATGTATAATTGTACATATACAGATATCAAAGACTGTATTGGGACAAGAAGATAATAGATTAATCGAAAATAATTTTTTGTCGGAGTTCTGTATCCAACTAAGGCCACGAATACGTACGGATATTTCTACGCTCTTACACGCATGGATTTGTATAGGATTGTAATACTATATTTCAGACTGATTAAATATTAAACCAGATGGTTTCGGATGATGTCAGTGGACATGGTACGGTGATGATTTCAGAAATTTCGCTGTATCTTTCTTCAGAACATGCCATTAAAATAAGTTTTCGCAGATGGAGGCAGATAAAGAATATGGCTTCGACGCCAGAGCATTAGAAATTATATTATGTATTACATATTTAATTGGAACGCGCCTTAAGTCCGTAAATACATATGGACTCTATTTTTTATTTCTTATATTATAATAAAAATGGAAAAGTATAGAAAGAGTGTATGTATAATGAAACTTTTTAAAAAATACTAGAATATTTAATATTTTCATTTCTTTCGTCTTAGAGAAGTTTAATTAAATAGGGTATAAAAACAAAAACAAATTTCTGGCTTTTGTTCAAAACTAACAGTGGTATTTTTTTTGTTGTGAAAAAATTTTAATATACTTACTTACAAATTTTATATTTATCTTTCGATACACATGATTTCACAAATACTTGGTTGTATTTTTGGGATTACTCAATTCAACTCAACTTAATTTTACGAAACTCGTTAAATTTCATTAAGAAAATCACAGACATATTTTATTATAGAAATATGACCTAAAATTTCTAAACTAATATGTATTTTTTATTTTTTTTTAATTTCGTTTTTTTTTACAAATTTAATTTCTCTAAGAAAGTAAGTTAAAGGAGTAGTAGTAGTTACTTATATACAGCTATGTATCGATTAGATTTTGTACATATCAAACTTAACCTTAGAAATGAATCAGTTACAAATTTCAAGGGCAGCAATGTGTCAGCACATCTGCGAGTGTCGACGTTGTCGCAAGTTTTTCTACGTCGTCATTGTGGGCAAAGTTTCCACCTACCAATTTCTCCCAATTTAATGCAGTTCTTTAGATTACACACCGAGGAACCGAGCGGCCAACAAACAGCGCGACAAACGTATCACTCGTTGTTGTGTCTGTCTCGGTCGCATAGTTTTTATGGCACCTGCAAGTGATATCGACGCCCACTTAACTCGTCCTCTTCTTCATTCTTTTCACCCCTTCATCAGCCACAGTCTTCCTTTTTCCCCCTCTATATACTAACATACTTTAATTTTATATTTCCTTGTATTTTTATCGCTTTTTTCTTTACAATTTATGTTCGGTGTGTCGCGTGCTTTCCTCTTCTGCAAGAAGATGAAGAAGCATCTTTTGGACTGCTGCCAATTCGTGTGGCATGAAAGCTAAATTAACAAAGTATGTATTGGTATATAATCGGCTGCATTCCTGCGACTGCAAAGATAACTAGGCAAAAATTGTAGAAAGATTATTGCTAACCCTTTGGCAAGCTGACTGGCTGACTCTTTGGCTAGCTAGCTAAAATTATTAAATATATGATTCTTGGTTCCACTGGATACTTGGCTGTGTGTATTGGCGTCTCTTTGGCGCTATGGTTGTCATACTTTCGACGTTTTCTGTGCCATGCTTTCCACTCAATTTATTCTCTAATTTTTGTTTTCTGTTCACTTTTTTCTTCTTCCAAAACTTGTTACATGTTTTAAAAATCAATAAGTATATTTTATATATATATTCTTCATATTTTGTAAATTTGAAGGTTTTTAGTATATTCTTGGAAACGTGTATTATATTATTTCTTCTGATCTTTATTTACTTCTTATGATGCTGTTTTATTTTTTTGCCTATTAAAAGTTTTCCTTTTTTTCCTTTCTCACGCGGACTTCTTGTGTCTTACCATTTAAGACAATATTTCTATCATGGTTTTTTAATCTTCTTATTCTGTGTGTCGTCTTGACAGAAATCCTTCAACATTTCAAATGCTGTTGAAGCATTTCGGTGGTGATGGTGACTTTCTTATGGGAGTCTTGTTCCCCTACAAATATTGTTAAAAACTGAGTTTTTGTAGGGCTGTCTAGTCTCTTGCCTGAAGGGTTTCTTTCGTTCACAACGCTATTTCCGGCTGCCCCGGAATTCAGCAAATGCGAAGCCTTAAAAATTCGTGTATTCTGTACGTCTGCTTTTCCGTAACAAACCAATTCATGAAATGGCTTTTATTATCTATTTTATATTTATGGTCATAAGCACTATCAACTTTCCAGTAGCTTTAACACTTTTTTAATACAAAATCTCATATTTCTCGAATGTAAGAACTTTTTGAAATTATTTTAATCAATGCAGAATTTAGTTTAGGTGATAATTAATTTCAATTGCTGTATTATAACGTTTATTCCTTATTACAGGGAATAAGCAGCTTTCCAGTTCCAATCTAGTTTTCAACATTTCGAAGAATAATTAACAAATTTTATAATATTGATAAAATTTCAATTAGTTGTCTTGAATCAAATTTATTGTGCTTGGACTTTATGATTTCATGTCACAAGTTCATGTCAGTGTAGTTTAATTAAATTGACTGAAGCGCAGGAATGTCTCTGACAGATTTCAAAGCATTTTCAATCTAACATGTTTGGTTATAGACTGGTTCATTGAAGCTGACAGTAATAACATCTGAAATGTCCACAAAGTTGTGCTCAAGAAGGATGCTTTTAAGCGGCCACCAACGATGATGCCATTGAAGCTAAATTCTTTTCCTTTTGCAGTCCAGTTCACATGTCAATAATTTTGTACGAAATTTTATTGTCGCATTCTACACATCGGTTGAGTTCAGTTTTCTTGGGCAGTGTCTCTGGGAAGCAAAGAAGTTTTGCAAAGATTCAAGGATTTCTTGAGCAGAATTCTTATTTTGACAACGTTTATCAATTTATTTAAAATAAAATTCCATTGTCGTTTGAGTTTCTTTTGTGCTAAACTAAAAACTTAATCTTGAGAAACTTTTTAAGTATTCACTCTTTAGTAAGTTTTTTTTTAAATGTTTCACTATATATAAATCTATAGTTACTTTTTTTCTCGCGTCATTTTAAAGTTCTACGATTTCCTTTTGGAAATAACGTAAACTTTCTCTACTTTACCATCCTGATCATCCCATCATTCTTAAATGCTTTCAATTTCGCAGTTGAACAGTTTCGTTTTCAGTCTGTCATTGCTTTCAAACCACCCACTAAGTTCCAAAGTCGCTCTTACAGCCGCACACCGACAAGTTTCAGGCATTCTCCACGCCTCGCCAACGAAGGCAACTTCCACTGAAATCCCTCGTTTTCATTCTTTTACTTTTTAATCCCAGGCACGCCGTGTGTTTTCCTAGCAACTGCAGGATACTCGGGGTTTATCGGTGTTTCAGACTCAGCTTCATGGAGGTGGCTTTGAAGCATTGTCAACTGCAAGTGCTTCGGGTGTGCTTTAGCTTAGTTTGTAGCCAAGTTTATTATTTCATATGAACTTTAAAAAAAGTCTTTAACAATATTTGTGTTTCTAATTGAAATCACGATTTTTTTCATATTTCCTGTCTTTCATTTGATTAAAAGTCCGTCTGAAAACTTTATTGATGTGACGTAAACATTGCAGTCAAAATATAATTGAGGCCCTTTGGCGTTGAGCCTGTCAGCTCGAATGTGCTGTGTATAGCGAATTCGATCTAATTTTAATTTATTACGTGATGAAGACGACATTGATAATTTTTGGAACGATGCGATTTTTCCAGTTCAGCTAAAGATTATTTGAATTTTCCTATATTATTAATTTTTTGTATTTTATACTTGTATAGAAAATATCTAAATGTCAAAAATGATTTTCCGTTTTACATTTTTTAAATTTTGCCAAATTTCTTCTCACATTTTCCTGGTATTCACTAATATTAAACTTCTTAAGTAACAGCAAGTTTTAACCTCTGACTTGCCAACTCTCGCCGCTTGAGTTGTCATTCTAAGAAGCCTTCGTTCTTCGAATTGAAAAGGGGAAATGCTGAAATAAGGAAGGTTGCAAAACATGCTGTACTCTGGTTACGCACTGCAAATAATATATTTTCGCTTTTATTTCGTTTATATACAGCACACAAAACGAACCACAATTGTGACACCCTTTCCCTTGCCAAAACTTTTCAGCATAAAGAATAAACGGTTAAGGCTGTTGGTGAGGTGCGGTGAAGGGTGTCTATAGTCCTGGTTCACCCTCTTCTCTAACTACTAAAAAGTGCTTCAAGCTGTGCAGCACCGAGGCTTTTAATTGCCTTGAGAGACGACGCTGTACGGTGGCCAGTTGGTTGGCAAGTAATTAACAAAAAAAAAAAAACAATCATGAACCAAAACAACAATAAATACAAATACATTGCAAAAATATATAGAATAAAAAATGGTGAACAAAACAAGGTATGAATGCGCAAAATAAATACATTCGTGAAAACGCGAGTGAAACGTGAAACACTTTTTCGCTACGAACTATTTTTTTTGTACATTTTTGTGGGATTGGCAAAGCGACCAGAGCTGAACGTGAAGCAGATGGACGCGTCTTCTAAGTCATGAAACAGTTCACAGCAGTTGGGCAGTGAATGCAGGGACCGACGGTTCCAAACGAACGTCGGAGCGACTGCCAAAACAACCAACTGACAATTTTACGGACAGTAAAAAAAGGTAAAGTCAGCGCGAGAGTGGCAAGACGGGCAAATACATAAATACTTAGCTGCATTTTTAGGATAGGTTAGGCTAGGCTCACTGAACGTAGCTCGGCTCGGCCGAAACGTTCATTTTCACCAGAACGCGACGAGTGAGACGAAGTAAGCTTCGTTCGTGGAAAAGGGAGCAGGAATTTTTAAAAATAGCCACATTTTAAAGTCAAAAATAAAAAAAAAAACCTCAATGGATGCAAGCGACGAGTTATAAAGAAATCTGTTTTTTTTGTGGATTATAGTTATTCAATTTGATATACATACATATCTGTGCTCTTGGCATTGAAATTTTTTATCTGTGAATTTTGCTGCAGCTGTCTTTTAGTCTGTGTTTTAGTGGCAAACCAATTCTCAAAAAGTTTGACTTTGGCCTGACTTCGTCTTGCTTTACGTGCCTTAAAGTGCACTAAAGTGCAGCCAGATCTCCATTAAAATCGTGATGACAACAAGAAAATTGCACAGACTTAATAACTTAACTTAAGAATGTTTTTTGTAAGGTTTTTATTGGATTCGTTGATAGTGGCTTGATTGCTGACAATTTATCAGGTTTAAATAGTTGTACTAATAATTTTAAAAATTTTTTCTACTTGTGGCTTACAATATTTAGTTGCTTACTTCTTTAATTCCTTCTGTATTTATCTTCAGTCTCATGTCCCTAGAAAATCCATCAACTGATAATTCGCGAGTTAATATTGATTTTTAAGGTTGTTTAGTTTTTAAAGTAACAAAATAAACTGAACTATCTTTGCTTGAATTTTGCATATGTAGGAATAATATACAGATAATTGATTTCGGCATTTATTGACAAGGCAATATTTAATTTTGTATTAATGTTTACATCTTTCATCTTGCAAGTTGCTGATGTTTGTGTTTTTTGGGGCTGAAATTTTAGGCTCAGATGTACATATGTATGTTTACGCATTCCATGACTTGAACGAAGATATTTTTCCATCTTTTATATTCTTGAAGAACTGTTCGTTATACTCAATACTCTATATATTCATCTTTATCTCCGAAATATAGTAAACAAATCTTTGAAGCAATATTTGTTTTTGTCTGTGTTTATGTTGCCTCAAACTTTTTGGGAGGAACTTTTAAAGCATTTTTAAAACGATCTCACGAGTAATTGTTTACTAATAAATGGACCTATTGTTCAGTTAATTAATAGTAGTATAGCGTTGCTAACAGAAACTAAAACTTTATTGGAGTTTTCATCTCTGCACTAAAACAAACTGGGTATCAAACAAACTTACATTACTTTCAAATATAAGCTGTTCATATAAAACTTTGCTTTCTAGCTGCTAATTAAGAGTTTAATAAATGCATTAAATTAATAAGCATCTAACTCTAATAATATCGTCTAAAAGCACAGATTAGTAAATACCTTCTTCTGGAAAGATCAACAGCTATGAAAACATTAAACGAAAGATTTAATTAAAGTGTTTATGAAACTTAATGGATTGAATCGCGATTGAATTAGAAAGAACTACGATACCTATAAAAGTGAAATGATTTAAGGGTCGGTACCTTACTCAGTAACGCCTGCAGTCTCCAAGTCAGAATAAGAAAAGAGAAAGGGAGAGAGAAAGAGATAGAGCATGAGAATTAAGGCAAAACCCAAGCATGACGCAGACTATATTACCGCTGATGATAAAAGCAGGGTGTGTACACGACTAGCACAAAAAATTTAATTTCCGTTCAGTTATTTGAAATTTATGACTCCGTTGTCCTGCGAATCTACAAAGTATTGAAGGAAGACATGCCTACCAACCTCAAGTACATTCCTAGGTGTGTTGTGACTTTAGGGAACGGAAGTCGATTAATCGTCGGAAAGGGCAAGGCCAGTAAAAGAAGCCGAGCCATTCCTATTTCGTTTGATAAGAAATTGATGCGGTAGGTAAGTGTAGTAAATCGAAAGGAAAGTGAAAAAAATATGAAGATTTTACTAATGATAACTAAACAAGTTATAGGTTGGGATGTTTTTATGGGACAAGTCGTGGGGCAAGGTCGAGCCGATCTACTCAAAACTCGTCAACAACGAATATCTAACAAATTTTGGTATTTTAAAAAGTTAATCCAAAAATTAATCTTATTCTTTCTTGGCTTTTATTGTTTAATTCTTCTAGTGATATTTTCTCCATCTTATCTCCTCTTTAACCCGTCGTTTTACTGTTTATTATTCTTGACTTAAGTGCTGTTCGCTCGCCACTTGGCTACTCATGTCATATTTTACTTTGTAATTTAATCCTTTTTGCTCATTCAATGATTTTGTAAAAATATTTTCCACATTGTTCAAGGTTTCCAATCATGTTTCGCGATTCTCGTTGTTATCAACGGAAACAACAACCGACAATGCCATCAAACAATATAATTTTATGACAGTCAGTTCGTTTGACGTTTATGACATGTGATCCGCTTGAGTTCGGCGGCTTTGGGGCACAGGTTTTGCAATTACTCTGTATCAACTCTGCTAAACTCTAACTTCATACTGCAGTGCCCTCAAAGCTTCTTAACTTCCATAGTACGATGATCAACGTCATTTCAACATCGGAAACGTTTTCGCGGCTTAAATCTTTTGTTTTTTTGTTCGTTCATTTGTTTGAGGATTTCGTTTTATTCTATCCAGAGGTCGGTCATTGTATTTGTTTTACGATTTCACATTTTAAGCTGACTTGGTTTTATTCCTAGTTTGTTTTGAGCTTCTTTAGTTTTTGTATTTAATTTTCCTGTATCGCGTCGTTTTTTTATTTTCTACTTTTTGCCGTTCTGTTGCTGCTGTTGTTTGTTGTTGCTTTCGTTTTGCCAAGTTGTTTGCTGGCTCAATATCTGTCGAAAGTTTATCTTGCTCTCATTTTTTGTACATTTCTTCCTCACTATTTCTGCATCGGAAGCCATAGAAGAACGACACTTCCTTAGCTGCTAATTAGGACTGAGTTTTCATTACGACATGCACCCGACTGAGACATGTATATATTGTTGATCGTATATATTCTTCATATGTCGCTAGCTTATTCTTTCCGAGCTTTTTATGTACTTACATTTTTCCATATCAATTCTTTGACCACTTTGTTTGCCCAAGAAAGTGCATTACGCTGGCAAAGAAACACCAACGAAGAGCTGTTTGCCTGGTTGTTAATCGGGATTGTTGGCTAATTATAATATCATGGCATGTTGGTAAGTTTTCATCAATTCGCTTAATGATACGTTACTGTAACCATAACATATCGCAGCCATTTTAGTCATTCAGAGACTGATAATAATTTATAAAGAATTTTAAGTAGGAAAATGACAATTTGTCTGCATAATGTATATTATTAAAGCTTCCGATTTATCGAAATTAAGAATTAGTTGTCGGAAATAATGAAAAAAAAACAATCACAAGAGATTCACTTTCGCAACTGTGACTTAAAACTATTTTCCTAGCCCAACATGTTTTTCCACTTAAAGCCAAGTGTAAACCTTGGCACAGGAATAATGCAAAGGTAAAAATACAAGATCGAAACCACGAAATTGCATCATGCGATTCACGCCCCTGACTATGAAATCCCAGTCGATTGCGATCCAGTGAAATCCAAACCACAACTGCATAAAAATAGTTTCATACTCTTGGTGCATCGAACTTCGTTTTCCCACTTAATCTTTAAAGTGCTCGCACCTACGGCAGATGCGCCTAAAAAGGAGTTTCCTATGGTTTTCTCTTTTTTTATTTTCGTACAAATGTAAGAAACTTGAGTTTTACTGTACCAGGGTTTGCGTGCATTCCAAAGCTTTTCATCCCACCCTCGCCAAAAACGACTTGGCAATTTCTTCGTCTTTCGACGAAGCATCGGTTAAAATTGATTTCATATCCAGCCAAGTTTTGACTTGGTTGGTCGGTATCTTCATCTTTCAACAGAGCATCGTTTACTTGGACGCATCTTGCAGAGTCGCCTTTCGTTTGTTTGTGTCTTTCTAATGAATTCATTGATGTTAGTCACGTTTTAGCTATCACAGTTTTCCATTTGATTACAAGTTCGATGAAAAATTTTACTTACCTCCATCGATTAATAGGATACGATCGAGGCTTTTACCGCTGGTAGTTTTTCATTATTATATAGTTTGAGGGGATTGCCTATGAAATGTCTTCTAAAAGATAAATCCAATTCATAACGATTCTTCGTTTAAACCTATCTGTAGTTCTACTAATTTTTTTTTGTTAAATAATTTTACAAAGTCTTAAAATGTTTGTCCATTTTATTTTTTGATGCGCCTACTGCAATATTGCGAAGTAGATGATGCATTGATAGCTTTTTGACCGCAGCTTTCTATACCATTAACCACAGTCTGCCAGCATAGATTTTTCGCATCATTTAGATCTGACGTTTAGCAGATGATGATCCGCTTTGATTTCTGTTTCCCCGCATTTCTCTTCCTTCATATTTAAGTAAGTTTCTTGTACTGAATTCCGTCAAATTCCGCAAATGCAAAATATTTTTTCCTTTATTTAATTTGTTTTGTTTTCGTCATCATGGCTGGTAACCAGCAGCTAATGCAGCCTCCTGTAGTCACGACGTCCACATCAACGAGCAAAAAGCACTGCCACCCAGACACCGTCGGCGACACATCATCAATCTATGGATGTGTGTGTGTGTTGCAGATGATGTCCGTGACAAAAGCCAACCGCCCTTTCATTAGTTTACTTGTCTGCCCAGGCAGTACCACACGCTGGCCCATTCCCTCAATCGATTACAAGCAACTCTGCTCAACAGGCAGAAAGAATGACATGCTAGCCAAGTCAGCAACCATCATCTGCACGAGGGGCACCAATCCGCAGCATTATTGTTGCTGTGCTGTGCTGAGCGGTGCTGTTGTTGTTGATATTGATGGTGGTTTTCCTTCTGTTACTTTTGTCGCGACCTGTAACTTCATGGCTACATGTTGAGGTCTGTTTGTCGCGTTGATGTTCCCCTGCTTTTTACCTTCTCGTTGTGGAGGAACAATGAAATATTTTGCAATTATTTATGATGTTTCGATTTTACTTTTCACTTGTGCGGAGTTGTTTACTATTTCCATTTCAACTGTGGGAACTTTAATAGGTAAAAAGTGTTTCTTTGTCATTAAAAATGGTGAAAACAGCTGAGCAAGACTTTTTTACGTTCAATAGTAAATATAAATCGAAAGGTTTTAATCACTTTGGACCACTTAAAACCATATGCGAGTCTTTGCCTGGTTCTGACATTACGTTTAATGAAATGTGTTTTAACTGCACATTTGGAAAGCACATTCCTGAAAAAAACACGCTTTCCATTCTGCACAGACGTAATAATTACAGATGCTTTCTATGAAGTGTTTGTTCTGTCAAAGAACGATATTGAAAACAGATTGAAATTGCTGAGATGAGACATACAGCTGAATCAACCTTTTATCTGGAAATCCAATGAATATGCTTTCTGCTTTGGTTTTATTCGAACAAATATTATTACAAGTGATCAATCATAGAAATCAATTGGATATGCAGTTCAATTGATGGTTCATTATTGTTACGACATGTAAGAATTATTTCCATATCTTTGGTGTTTTTCTAATCTATGTTTTCAATTAGTTACAGCAACTATTCATCAATTCTTATGTTGCGAATGAATGGATCATGAAATAGTCAAATGTTTGACATGCTTCGTTTTATCAAACAAATTAGACTTGGGTTTTTTTTTGTGAAGTTTCATGCCGCTCAAACTATTTCAATCTGAAACAATTTCAGGTTTCAATTGTCAGAAATGTGTAAATAACTTTTCTTTTATTTAATACTATCATTAAATACTATAATAAATCAAAAATCAATAGAAAAAATAACAGCACAAACCAGTGTAGCTTTTACCCAAGTTTAGTTAGCATGCATTTAAATGAAGAAGAAAGTTTTTAATAGACATACAGACAGACGCATAAAACTTAACTAATGGCGAGGGAGAAAATGTGCGTCAGTTTGAATTCATATCTATTAAGTTCAGACTATATACGAACAAGTATAAACAGAAACATCAACATCGATGTGTAAAAAGCAAACCACGACGAATAAGTAAACATTCATTAGCTTTGAACAAGAAAGTCAAATGTATATATATGAGGGAGGAATATACAAAACAATGCAATACATTTATTCGAATACCTCAACATTTCTCAATAATTACTCGTTCCCACGCATATCAACCACAAATGCTGGTAAAAATATTTACAATGTGCAAAATATACACACATGCAGCGTTGTGTTCAGTCAGACTTAATTATTGGAAAAATATGTGAAAATGTTGCGGGAAAAAGAGTTCAGTTGAGGCCGAATGGACTGGTTTCATGGGTTCAAAATATAACCAGTTGAAAAAAAAATAACAACAGAAAATGAAAGCAAAAAACCAAAAAAAAAGTAAAAAAAGAAAAGTAAAAGCTAAAAATATTGAAAAAATAGTAGACTAAAATTAACGTAAAAGTTTAGACGCAGGTAAGCGCTACAAATTCAAAATCTATCGCGCTTTAAGCGTAGAACTTAATTAATGTAATACATGAAACGGGTAGTTAATTAGTTCATTAACGGGATTGGCCTTCGGACGTTGCGTGATACGCATGCAAAAAAAGTTTTTGTTTTGAGGGCACTAATTTCACGAAGAACTAATCTAGTTAGGTTTATATATGGATACTCTTCACCCACATACCACAAATTCTATTGTATTGATTACATTAGAATGATTTTTTCATGAACTCTAATTTTAAATTTAAATTATCCGCGTAGATGGTAGGATTTTGGCTCAATAATTTTTCCATTGAATTGTCAAATATATCTAGTCAGTTAATCCGAATTATGGATTATTATAGGAAGAAGAAGAGAGGACGACGCAGTACGTACCTCTTTGTAAGGTGAATAATCTTTAATGGAATTAAAATTAGCCTTACTGTGCGTGAGTGCATGTAACCGCTCAATAAATCTTGTTTACAATAGATCAAAAAAGTGCTGTTATATTACTATAAAAATGTTTAATTGCAAACAACAGAGAAACAGCGTTTACTCTTAAAGTGCGCTTAAAAACCTCCTAAAGAGTATATGTCTATGGCCATAAAACAAAAGAAATTTCAGTATCCGTAGCGTGAGTTGGTTTAATTTGCTGTCAATGTTTCAATTTAAAATTAAATAAATCAAATAATATATATGTACATATTATTTCTTATAATTAATTGTATTATATATTCATCAGAATACTGCATTGATACATCAGATTGATGTACATCCATATACAGAGTTTTTGTTGAGGCCTTTTTCAGATAATTCACCGCACAGCAGTTACTATATGACGCACCTTGAACATTTTGTAGGGTTCGTTAATTGTATGTCTCTACAGTGTTTGTGTTAAAATCGGACATTTGTTGAGCTGTTTCCCGCACAGCATCGAGGGGAACACTAAAAAGAAACATGGATGCGTTAAACTGGGACAGCTGCAGCGGCGTCTCTTACTTAAAGCAGGCCGTGTTTGTGCGAGATCACGTTCGTTGAAACAATAGAAATGCATATAAAATTCATGCCTTATTCATTGCAAACGACAGCCATGCAGACACACTCCCAGATGAATGCGCTACATAAGCGAGTACCTACCGCATTTGATATCGGTGACCGAAAAAATGGGTGCAGCGAAAGCACGCGATGTTGACAGCTGTATTTGAATGAAACATTCAGCTACTCGGAAATCTGAGTCCAAATACATCTGAGATCTGAGAGAGTCTACTTTTAACTGTTGGAAGCGTTGGCATCCACAGGTTATCTACATCGGCAATCATCGGAGTTGTAACATATATCCTCATATACAAAATTGTATTTATTGATGTATATAGTAGAAATCTGTCTTTATTGTTTTCTTAATTTCATTCAGAATAGTTTTAAGTTATTTCTTTGCGTCATATAAAAATATGTTTCACTGACGCATCGAATAATTTCAAGTAGTTTTATGAGTAAAATTTTTGGTTTTATGATGGAAAAAAAGGGGGAAAAAACAACAAAGCAATTTTAATAGCTACTGTTTTACGCATTATTGTACTTGTTGGAAGAATGTTCTCCCTTTTTACGATATTTATTCAATTCAATGAATGGCTTTAAAGTGTTACACAAATGGAATGTTTATTTGAAATCATTGAATGAACGAATGAAGGATGAATGAACGAGTGAAATGCGTTCTATATACAAATTGTTGTTGTTGTTTTTGGTGTCGGTTTCGCTTTCGCCGTAGTTTCTGACTAATCTTAAGCAGGAAATGGCATAGTTTCATTGAGAATATGTTGTTGTTGTGTTTTCCTTGTTGTTGTGCCATTCATCAGTTAGCGAATTAAACAATTGATGAATTTATACACGTTTCCATTTATTCACACATTATATTAATTTTTTCCCCCTTTTGTTATAGAGTTAAATTTAATTACATAAAAATATTTAAAGAAAATATTGACACATTAACATTTATAGCTGTAGGAGTTCTCTTGCCCACTTTTTTGTCAATTTAATTCTGAGTTGAAAGACCTTCGCGTGGACTTCATTCATTCATTAATTTCTCTCGTATTTTATTTACAAACAAATATTTTTTATTCATCCAATTCTTGTACGAACATCAACAACATTTTACGAAGCGGAAAAAGGGGTGGCAACGCCATCATACATCTGTGTCACAATCAGTGTGACATGAGCTCGCATTCACGCGCTGCAACTGCATCTAAGAGCCAGATAAAGCCGAAGAAGAAGAGTTCATTCAACCGAATGCACCAGCATCAACAGGAACCGTTAATGAAGCAGCAGCAGCTGCCTTTGATGATGCTGCAGGCATCAAGACACCCGTTCTCCACCCTCGTCATAGGCTTCCCTGTCGATTCGTCTGTTTGCTCAGAAGTAACAGTCACTCCGTCAGTAAGTCAGATGGGATTCTGCATGATTTAGCCTTGAAATTACACAAATGCATATAGATGCATATAGGAAGACGTGCAAAAATCAACGCAGAGTTGCCTTTGCCATTCATAGAAATGCCTTGGAGATACTTCAATATGTTGCATGAATGTGAAAGCGATAAAAAGTGTGGTAATTGGCTTTGTCGTTGTTGCGCATTTGCTTTCTTACCTGCTGCTGAAATGCATAACTAGAAAAACAAACATTGACGTTGTGTTGTTGACTTATGGCTTTGTCACAACAACAATCTACAATTTATCTACAATTTTATATTGAATTCATTATCATCACCGTGAAAAATTTTGCATCATTCTTGTGATGTATTTATGATATTTTTAAACATGTGATTATTGTTCTCCTCGTTATGATTCTAATGTCATCTCATATCCACAAACATTGTAAGCATCAGCAACGTATTGCTAAATTTCCTGTTAATCGTTTCTGTTAAACTCACTGCTTTTTAAATCCTCATCAGCGCTTTTTTGTCTTGTTCAGTTGTTGCTTATCCATTGATTTCTGCGATGCTCACAAATGCAACGCCGATGCAAATGCATTTCAATTGCATTCATCGTTTGTTTGGATGCTGTTGAAAACTTGAAACTATTTTTGTTTTAAGTTTTTCTCTTTGTTGCCTTGTGGCTTTATGTTTTTCAGTGTGTAGCTTTGCAAGTAAAGAGTACTACGAATGTCATTGTCATTGTTGTAAATGTCGTCGTTGCTGTTGTTTCCGCTGTGTTATTTGCTATCGTCATCTTTGCTGTTCGATTCATTCATTCCCTCGTCCACATGTTTGAATCGTAGAAAATCGAAAACAGAGATGATAACACTTGTTGTTGTACTATTGTTGTTGCTGTCAGCACAACCGATTCGACTCCTTGTCTATCTTTGCATATATTTTGTGAGTCTGTTGGCGTCTATCTTCTTTGTTGTATAGGATTTTTATGTGAAAGTAAAATAGTGTGTAGTTTACTTTCTGCTTTATTTTTGACGAAAGTTTATATTTAAAATAAATACAAAATGACTTCATACTAAAGTTGATAAGGCATTACAACTTTAAACAAAATTTATTTATTTAAAATCGATAACTGATTTTCATTGAAGACGCTGAAAACGAACGTTTACAAACGTTTTCCCAAATCATTAGACAGGAATTTTAATCTCTTGATCACATTGGGGAAAGTTTTTTATTTTAAAACTCGTTTCAGCATTTACAAACTATTAATACAAAATGATTAATAAAATTATAATCATTAATTACTTACTGCAAATATAAATATATATGAAAATCAAGTCGATGATCTTTTACAGTATTTTCTAAAGCGAATCTATGAAAATGAAATTATTTTTATAATTTGATCTATCAAAGTATTTTTATACGCGTGATTTTCCTTAATTTTTTCAATCAGCTGATTAATTTTTCATCTTTTAAATTATTCTTTATCGTCTTTCGTCTTTGAAACTTTGAATAATTTCTGTCATTTCCACAATAATATGTGTCTATCTCGTCTATTACTAGAGTTTTAATCTTTGCATTCTATTCTATTTAATGCTTGTTTATGTTTATCATTCCTCATTTCTTCTTTGCATATTTATTATTCTTGGCGCCTTTCATTTACTGACACACATAATAAAAATCTATTTCCATATCAAAAGATTACCTAAACGAACATAGACAGAAAAAACCTCCAACTATTTATTAAAGTTTGAAAAAAATGGCATAAAATATAGTTTAAATTGCTATAGAATTTTTATTGATTAGGATCTTTTTACAGAGGTGAGCATTTAAAAATAATGCTACGACTATGAGAGCATAAAACTCACTAGTCGTAGTTTTTCTTAAATGATTTGAAAGTATTAAAATAACCATAAATCTCCCCAACAAAGACTTTCTTTTCGTTCAACATGGAATTTATTAAGAAATATTTGAAATTTAAAACAATGCACAAACTGACAGCAACAACAACATTTTTCTGCGGCTGAGGCTTTTTGTTTTCAAAAAAAATTATCTGTATAAAGTATGTAGCAAAGTTAATTTATACAGAAAAAAGATGCTCCTAGAGAAGCTGATTAACTACAAGCATATTTTAAGTGCATTGCGATGTGTTGTGGTGAAGTATGAATTTCAAAAGATGTATGAATGAATTCAAGCGGGTCACTTTGATTACTCGTTACCCGATTTGGTAAAAAAGCTGATATTATTGTAGGATAACTTTTTAAAGAAGTTTATATATTTTCGGCCTTATAAATACCAAATAATATTAAAATGAAAACTATGAAAACTACTAAAATATCTTGAAATATTCTTCAATAACAAAATATTTCCAGGTATTCAGTTTAATGTGGTTAAAATCTACATCAATATTTCCAGCGAAGTTGGTAATAAATTGTTACTAATTCACAAGATCATCGAATTAAAAAAAAAGTATCTGCTTTATCCATAGTTTCACTTTGTTATATTTTTTAACTTAATTTCTTGTTGTTGGCGTTGGTGTTGTTGATGTTATTACAGTTTCTTTTCCTTCTTTTTCTTCGGTTTTTAGTGCAATTATTATACACACTTACCTAGGAAAATTATTTTAATGAGTATTGCAAACAAAAACAATAGAAAAAGATCGAAAACCCAAGAAGAAAAAAATGGTAACAAATATATTGTATTCGTTATTTGCTTAAGTTTCGTTGATGCTTCTGCGCAAATTTGATGCGCTGATGCATTCCAACACTTATTTAGTTTCAGTCTTTGTTGTTTTCTAATTAAAACTTTTATTGCTTGTTTTGTATTGAAATATTATGCACCTGTGCATCATCAAACACTTTATGAAGTGTTTTCTCCTGCGGGTTTTACAATGTTTTAAGTTATTTACAAGTCTGGTTATGCATTTTTTTGCATTAAGCCTTTAGCGGCAACACCAACAAAAAGCACCGATATTAAAATTCATCGTGTTGTGAGTTAAACTCGCGTTAAATATTTTCATATTTTACAGTTTTCAGTTTCCGGTATTTACAGCATAATTTTTTTTTTTTCAACCTTCCGAATCTTCACCACTCAACAAACATGCGATTTTCTTTTCGCATTTTAATTTAAATGGCGATCATCATTAAGTTTTGAGTGATTACTTCTTCCCTGCAATTACCAACAACGTCAGCTTAAAAATGTTTCATCTTTGACGCCACGTTCGAGTCTGTGTTCGAGGTTATCGAAGAGATATTAGAAAACAGATGTGTACAAAGTGCAGCTCGTAAATAAGCAATGAAGAATAAAAGACGATGTCAAAGACAGAACCTTGTTTGAGAACTGTTTTCTACAAGGTCATTTAAGCTTTCAATTGTTTTTTTTTAATTTTTAAAAATTAAAATATAAATTTTTAATCATTTTTTAATAATTTTAAATTCCTAGTTTGAGTTTTATTTCGTTTTTAGTACATTATTGTTTACTATTTCAAATTATATTTTATTTAAATTAATTTCTTGTGATTTTTTTTGACAGTGATGGAGGAGGCGTTTGCAAAATTCATTAAAATGTATTTTCTATTAAATCAAAAATTGCAGAGAAAATGTTTCTTTTCTGCTGTCTTTGTCATAAAATATATTTTTATTGCTCATCACGATTTTCATTAGCAATTCGTTTGTGTTTTATTAACGATAGTTTCACGCACTGCTAAAACTCACCGAGCGACGGATGACGTTGGCAATTTTTGGTCAACATTATTACAATACAGGCAAAAGCAGGCCAAAAAGCATGAACATCAATGAAAGCAACAATATGCAGTCAGAAGATCCTGAAAGTTATCAGTGGCTGCTGTTGCTGCAGCTGAATTATTGCCCAACTTGAATTGCTACCAACTCAATGTCGAAAAATATCTTCAACTTCTTCTACTTTCTTCTTTTTCTTCTCCTTCATCATGTCATGGTTGCATTTGATGCCATGCCGTGTTACCAACAACAACAACAGATTATCAAGATATTTTACTCAGCAGCGGCTTGAACGAAGAAGATTCCGTTTTTCTCATCGCTTAAAAATCATTTCGAAATTAAAGAAAAATTAATGACGTTTTCGCGTGCAACAAGCAACAATATTTGAAGTCATTCAACATTTTAGTGTCGCATTTCGCATCCTTTTTTTGCTGGCGGCTTCTTTTATTATTACTATTGCTATTATTGTAGCCATTTTACGTGATGTTGAGGTTATTAATGTTGTTGTGGTTACTGTTGCGGTTGTATTGTTCTCTACTCTCTCTCTCTCTTTTCTTAGCTTTCCCATGACTTTTCTTTTTGTTAATTTTTTGCATTCAGCAATCCAGATAAGGTCCGACTTAGACCGCTTTACAGACGTTTGCCATTCTCCATACATAATACATAATAATTTTCCTCCGTTTTTCTTCTCACTCTTCGACTGCAAAAGTAATTCTTTCTAATCTTTGAAGTTAATTAAATAATCTTGTAATGTAATTCTCCTTTTAATTGCTATTAATTGCATTACTTTTTTATTTGGATCTTTTATATTTTTAAATAATATTTTAGCAATATAATTTTCTAATTTAATTCGAATTTTAATTTAAATTTTCTCCTTTCAGTGCTTATAAAATAAATATTTTTTTAATTGCTATTTATTAGAATTTCTTCTTGCTCATTATAAATCAGTAAAGCTACTTAATAAAAGTAATCACGTCGCAAGTGGCTGAAAAAAATGGACACAATGAAATCCTGTTAGAAATGAAGCCGGCCGGAGATTTCCTCCTTTTACTTTAAGCGTTGAAAAAACCAGCTGCTGTTGCAGTTGCTGTTGTTGTCTATGGCGAAATGAAGCTATTTTAAGAAGTGGTGCTTCTGTTGCATGCAGCTTATTAACGCCGCTTCTTGACGTTCTTCACGTCTCGTAAACACATTAGATCCGCAATTTACCGCTGTCCACTCTTCAAGCACAGCCTGTTGTTTAAGCTTAACTAATATATTTCAAGAAACTATCACAGAAGTTGATTGAATATCACATTGATCGTTGCGATAACAATGAATTATCCAAAGGAAAGTTCAGGGAAAAGTTGGTGCTTTGGATTTTCTCTGATTTGTAGCGCATCAATTACGATTCTTATATTTGTCGTTTTGTTTTTAAATTTAATTGCATTTGTTTCATATTTTATGGATTAATTTTGTTGGCTTGTTGCGTTTGTCATTCAAGGCGGCCGAATCAGTCCATCTAATAACAACATAAACCGCAATGTATGTTGTTTCTTTGCTACTCGTTTAAAATTGTTGACCTATTTGTGTAGCTTAAAAAGGAAAATATTCCATCGATAGATTGTTCGATAGTTCGCTTGTCCGATCGTGTTCTATCAATCGTCAGCGATGAGCACCGGCTCAAAAAGTATTGCTCTAAAAACAGCAATAAATCAATAAAAACACCAAGCAACTTTTGCTCTTGTCGTCAATGTCAATTTTCTCTCTATAAAATTTTGTTATAGTTTTTGTTATTGCTTTTTAAGGAGTAATGATCGTGTTCGCTTCAGAAAACATTATTAGTAAAAACCGATGTGGCGTCTAGCAGGCAATTAAACATGCCGACAGCTAAGAAAACTTGTTTGGAAAAATACTAAATTCCAAAATGAAGTGAAGTGAAGTGAACCTACAATCGCTGTTGTCGTTGCACTTCAAAGCTTCATTGTCCAGTTCTTCATGATGCGAACGCGATTGTTGAACACTTGATTTGTTATAATTGACACACGCAGACCGACGTGGCACAGAAAATATCTGGCTCCGAGTCTTTGTCGTGATATGCTGATGATGTTGATGTTCTGTCGGTGATTTGCGGCGACAACTATTAATATACATTCGCTCGTGTTTGTTAATTATTCTTAATGAATTTCGAGGGCACATTTATTCTTCTCATGCGTTTCTCATTTCCTTTCGGCTGATACAGAATTTAAATGCATTGCTTTTTTGATTTAAAACACAAGCCTAACTTTTATTTCTCCCCTGTAAAATAAAAGCTTAAGCGGACAGACAAGTTGATCGGAAATGGGTACGTGGCGTCGCTTCGAGTGACGAGTTGATATCTATTTCCATTGCAGTTGATGGCAATCGTAAATGTCGTTTTGTTTAGTGTTGATGTAGTGCATACGTCACTTCACGATCATTAAACTGAAATCATTGCGTCTATTAAATTCCAGCGTTATTTAAAAGGTACCCTCAAGACTGGAAACTTCTTTTTTAACCGAACCTTTGTTAACGCTTGTTTTCATAGCTTCGAACATGAAAATCGTGTTCGCTTTGGTTGTCTCTTTTCGGCTTTTGTAATCTCAGCGGGAGAACGGTGCTTCGCCGTCCTCCTCAAGTCAATTAAAATTTGAGAATCGTTGCTTGTTGAATAGTTCAGCGTTAAAAGGCGCGGGGGGCTTTTATTACCTTTTTCCTTGCTTTCCTTCCTGTTGCTTCTTTTACTGTTCTTAGAAACAAATCTCTTGTGTGTTTGAAATGAAAATTCGCGCCTTTCGGCGCTGATCGTGTTGTCCGATAAACGAGACGAGTGAAAATCTGTTCAGTCGTTATTCATTCTTGTCATTCATGAGCATTTCCGTTGTAAGTAAAAAAGCGTTTATATAATAGCCACAGAAAAGATCTGGAAAAGCCTCGCCTTCGCCTCGTCGTGTGCCGATGAACTCTACGTGCGGATTTATTTTAAAGATTTTAACTCGTTTGCAAAGGGTTATAGCTGCATAGACTCACGGCAACAGCAGCAACAGTAATTCTGTTGGATCTTTCTAAAGAAAAGGGCTCTTAATTTGTTGCTCTTTTTCGGCTCGAAGTGAAATAAACGTGTAAAGCAGCAACGTTTTGCAGTCAGTGGTCTTGAGTCGTGACAAAGTCCAAAAAGCCATTTAAAATCCAATTTATTCGCTGTTCCCGTAGCAGCTGTTCAGGCCACGTTGCTGTCGGCTTTAAGGTGTTGTTACTGAAAATAGTAAATTGGAAAGAGATTTTTGTATGCCCGTTAAAAGTAGTGTAAAAATATGAAGAAAAATTTCAATAATATTATAATATAGAATGCAATGACGATGGACAAGACGTCATCGTAATTATCGATAATAATTATTGTGTTTGTTTATAATATTTAGGTTATCAACGATAATGTAGCTACTATTATCTAGGTGTGCAGAACAAAGGAATTTAGAAAGATTGTGGTAATTTTCTCTTCTACTATTTTTATAAAAAATGTACAACATATTTTGGGGTACTTTTTTTAAAAATCCTTTTTAAAGTTTTCTATAAGCATCATTCAAGTTTGGCATACAAAACAAAAGGAATAATAAGTTTCGGATATATTGTTTAAATTGCAACAGTTTCGGCGCCTGAGTTCAAATCACGATTTTGCAATAACATAAAAATTTGGTAACAGCTGCGTTGAAAGTAATTTTAACTCACTATAATAGGTAAAAGACAGATATATTGAATGGCGCCTGTTTATCAAATCGACCAATTTTATCATCGGGCAACTAATCAAACACACGTTGGTTGGTTTTTTCTAATAATCGATGATTCGATTCACCAAAAAACTTTTGGCTTATCACTAAGTTTTATATATCATATCAGATTTCAATTTTTATTTATAGTATACATTTAGATTCCATAAATGTTTTCATTAAAAATATTTTATCTAATATTTTTTATTAATCCTTCCGCGATTAATGATGGAGCGTTATTTCTACGATGTAGTCTTGGATCTATCTTCCTTTCTTTCCTCTAGTTCTTTCAAAATACGTCTATCTCTGATGTTTATTTTTGCTTCTCTGAATAACCATTTGTAACTTTGTTCTGGATCGGTTTTTCAATGGCAGCGATTTTCTTAATTTCTATTCACATTTTCGAAAATTTTTTTTTGGCCCAATTTCAGGAAATGTTTCAAAGACTGAATGTTTTTAAAAAACAATGTATTTTTATTTTTTCTTATACTTTTGTATTGCTAAAGAAATTTATTAGGAGTTTTTGGGTCAAGCGTACGATACTAAAATTTTGGCCATTCAGTCCATTAGTCATGCATGCAGACAATCTGATGACTGTTTGTGAGCGTGTGTATAATTGCTATTATTTTTGTCGGGTTTTTTAAAAAATATGTCACACTTTTGGCACATGATCAATCCATCATCTGTAATTTTGATATGGATTCCCTTTGTTCTTGGTTTTCGTGACTTTGTACGTTTTTTAGCGTTTCCTTTACAAATGAAAATAGAAATAGAAATCTCCTTTATATCGCATATTAGACAATATTTCGCTTCATTATAACAGTTTTTAAAATATGTTTTGTTGTTTTTTATTGTGTTTTGTTTATTGCAAAAAATTGCAATATAATTTTTTTAGTTCGTTCTATTTTTAGTGAAAATGGTTTTAGTTGATTTCAATAAAATTAAACATGAGATTGTTAACAGTGATGTGATTAAAATCAAGTGCTTTAACAAAAAAGGAGTTAAAAGCATTGTATATAAAGGCATTCGGTTGCATGCAGCACGTTCTGCAAGCCAAACGGCGTTTTTCTCATTTACATTAAATTTAAAGAAAATAAACATAAATTTTATTCTTTTCACTTAGTTTTTCTTTTAATTGAAAACAAGAAAAATATTCAACTATGCAGCTCTATGCAAGGTGATCCTCTTCAAGCAAGTTAACGCAATCCTGACGGTGTTTCCGTTAAACGCACTACTTTTTTGTTGTTACTACGACTTTTTCGACTTCTTGTTATTGTTTCTTGCTACATTCCCAAGTCTAGTTATTTGCATTTCACATCGTTAACCAGTTTTTGTGTTTTTTAATGTGTTATTTATTGATGTAAAAAGCAACTCCACTTCAAGTCCAAGTTTAAGTTCCGTTCATGCAACTTCAACTTGAAACTTCAGCGAAAAGTTGTTTGATTTGATTTCCTGTCTCTCTTTTACCTCTTTCTCGCAAAAGCAGCAATAATAGAGCTGTTACATGAACTAGAAAATAATAAACAACGACAAAAACTGCAACGAAAACGTAGTTAAGACTTGTGGCCTTTGATTTTAATGTGTTTGCAATTTTGATTTTGGTTTTGTTATAATTTTTGTTCTTATTTTCATTACAAAAAGAAAAACAATACAAAGCAAGAAACTTTTAAGTGTCGATTGTTTAAAATTAATCCTCCTTTCATCCTGTGTAAAGTTCAGGGTAACACCGCTTCCAATGGCTTCTTACTTTTTATGGATCTATTTTTTAATTTTGGTTTTTTAACGTCTTATTAAATTCATTGGTTTATTTAGTATAAATTTTTATTATTCATTGTAGCGAATTATTGTTTTTTTATTACCCAACAATTTTTGCCAATTAATAAAAAATTATTGGATATTTCGATTGTGAATTTCACCGCGAAGAAAAACCAGATTTCATAAAATTTTGTAACTGTTTCTTAACAGTATTAAAAGTGGAAATTTCTCTGAAAGAAATTAAAAAATTTTTGCGCTTTGCAAATTTTTCTTTTCTATTGCTATTGGTAAAAAGAAGAAAAATGTGTGGAAAAGGGGTTAAGTTCAGGTCACAATACAATGGAATAACATTAAAGAAAAATAGAGAGACAAGTCGACCGTTTATATAGAAACAATTTTAAGATATTACTCCTCATATTATTCCTAAATTTGTTTTTGTATATCCCATACATGCATGACAAAAAACTCACAATTTTTTTAAATTATTTTTTTTATGAAATGTTTGGTTACTCTAGAATGTAATCATACTCTAGCAGTAATTTTATTAACTACACAGATCTTCTTAGACTGATTTTATGGAAAAACCTTTTCAACTTTCTTTTGTTTTTTGCCTTTTCTAGATTGTCATTTGTTTTTGCATACTTTTTGGCTATTTTTGCATAAATAAAATAGCCAAAACAAATACTTTTTTTAGCTCCTAAAATTCTGCTCATTTTCGATGCTAATTCAATAATAGTAAAGTTTCGTTCAGGCGATAAGATAAAACTCAATCACACTTCTATAGTGGTTAAGCTTCAAAAATAATTGAATTGTGTTTGTACTTTATACTGTAATATAATCAAAACTTTATCGGTTAATTGTATGAATATTGAAAGTCTGTGGGTTGCATTCAGCTGCTTCAGATCGTCAATAAACTGTGATGTGATCATTAAATGTACGCCTATTTTGAAATTAATTATAATAATGATTCTTTTCGCATATGTACAATTTTGCTCACAATTTTGATCTTGAAATAAAGAGGTAGAGGTTCTCAAATATCTCTCACTCCTCAAGTATAGACTAAATTCCACCGGACTATATTTTCGATCGGCTACTTTGCTTTCACATGACATTCGTCCCTTTACTTTCTTTCTTCGGTCCCGAAAGCTTCAGCAAAGCTTCAGTTATTGGCATATAAAGAAATTTATGGCGTTTTTATGTTCTCCCTTGAACTATGCAGCTCTTTAAAGTTTTGTATTCCGAAAAGAACTTTTCCCTCTCTTAAATACTTGAGCTCTTTCTTTCTCTCTTTCGTTTTCGTCGGCAAATTTCTCTTTTCTACCCGGACTTTGTGCTCCGCTTGAATATCAATACATTGGCCTGAACTTTGTACGGTATTATTATATATCTTGTAGTGTACTAAGTCAATCAACGAAGCTCACTAGTACACATGCAGCGATTCCTCGACATGCTGCTTATCACATTCGCTTCAGCATAATGGAGCCAGCCGTAAGCAATCATATATTGAAATTGTGGTGCGCGTTCGGTTTGTCGCGGCGTCGTCCAGAACTTGGGTATAAAAACGAAGCCGGTTGCGGTTAGCATTTATTTAGTGAGTTGCGTTCTTTCCGTCGACAGTTCTTTCAGCTCGCTCGAATTCTCGCTATTCTCTCTTGTTGCAAAAAACAATACAATAACAATGGCTGTCTGGGAAGGAAAGAAATACAAATTGGAGAAGAGTGAGAACTTCGACGAATACATGAAGGAGTTGGGTGTTGGTTTGGTCCTTCGTAAAATGGGCAACAGCGCTACACCCACCATCGAGTTGACCAAAAACGGTGACGTTTACACCTTGACCACCAGCTCCACCTTCAAAACGTCGACGCTGACCTTCAAATTGGGAGAGGAATTCGATGAAGAAACCCTCGATGGACGTAATGTGAAGAGTATCGTTACCCTGGACGGCAACAAGTTCATTCACCAGCAGAAAGGCGAAAAACCAACAACAATTATCCGTGAATATACTGAAAATGAAGTGATTGCAACCTGCACCGTTGGCGATATCAAATGCGTTCGTGTATACAAGGCAGTTTAAAAAATGCTGACGAATATTTATAAACACCGACAAATATAGAAAAGAATGTGCTGACTAAAGTAAATAATAAAATATATAAAAAGTTTTAACGAAAACAAACAAAGGTTTTTCTCTTTTACTAAATAAGACATTGAACTCTCTTCACGTTTCCCTAATCTCTCACACACAGTATTCTTCATTGAGGATGAGCACAATGGGCGCTCAAATTTAATTAAGCCGTTTTAAATTCAATTAATTTTAATTTAATTCAATGCTGTTTAAGCGAAGAATTGCTGCATTTTGCTTAAAGATGTGGGAACACAAGATAAAAGAAACCGTTACGAAAAGAGAATAGATGAAAAATAAAGAGGAGAGAGAGAGTGAAGTAAGGGTAATGAAAAAGGATTATTATTATTTATTTTTGACTAACATTCTTTTGATTCTTAACAATTTCAATTATATAATGAATAAAGAAGATTTATCAAATATTTAAAGAGGTGTTTTCTAGCGAGAGAGCGAAAAATAGGCATAAAGAGAGCTTTTGTCTTTGCATCGAACACTCTTGAAAATTACTCTTTCTGCGAAATTGGAGTGGAATTTAATTCAGTAAATAAATCTTTATTGAAGTAACATATTCTTAATAAGCTTTAAGTTCGAGGTACTATATCTATCTATATCTATATCTATCTTCTATCTATATATATAAAAATGAATTGTTCGTTTGTACGTTCATAACATGCGAACGTGAAGTCCGATTTGCTTGATTTTTTGGTATGTTTTCATTATTTGCCTGTAGAAGGTTTGTGTGAAATAATAATTTAAAAAAATTTCATTTAAAAAAAATTATTATTTTTGCATAACGGAAAACAGAGGAATCAAAGTAAATTGAAAAATAAATTTGACGTTTTAATTTTGAATTTCAATTTGACAATGGAAGTAAGTAAATTGTAAATGTCTTCCATTATTGCTTTGTTTTGACAAATTATTTTGACACACATAGAATTTTATTTTAAATTTTGAAAAACAATTAAAAATTATAAAAGGCTTAATGCCGATTAATTACTCTGTTTCGGGTGTGTCAAGTCCAAAACAGTGTTACGTATGACAGAAAATATGGAAGCGTTTAAAAGTGATGAGCAGCAAACCGAAGCGAATCAAGAAAAAGACGAAATGTGTTTTATTATAAACACTATAAACACTTATAAACATTATTTGTTTTTTTTTTAGTTATAATTATGCCGCGACCGAGACGTGGCGCCAATATTGGTCGTCGTACTCATAATACAAGACGAGTTGCATCTGTTAGAGCAGGTGAATCTGAAGCGGAACGTGAAGTGAGACTTGAACAGCAAAGAGAGCGTCAATCGAGATCGCGTTCTGCTCAAACGAGAGCGAGAATGAGTCGCAATCGCGCTGTTAGAAGTCGTGCCAATGACAATATTAATCAGCGAGTAATGCGTGCTGCTTTCAATTATGATAGTGAAGTTGACTATTGTTCTCTTCCATGCCTTTCAATCGGAACTATGACTAATGTCTGCGAACAGTGCAATGCATTGAAATTTCCATCGGAAACTCCTGGAATGTGTTGTGCAAATGGACAAGTAAAATTGCCTGTTTTGAATCCTCCTCCTGAGCCTTTGAGGTCATTAGTTTCTGGTTTGACTCCAGAATCGAATCATTTTTTGTCTAAAATACAGCAGTACAATTCATGTTTCCAAATGACGTCTTTCGGCGCCACAAATATAATCAGAGATGGATTCATGACTTTTAAGGTAATTACTGAACACGACACTAACAATGAGTTCTATCGTGAGATTGAATCAAATGTTTCATGTATGCAGATTCAAGGTCAAATCTATCATCGAATTGGATCGTTATTACCATGTTTGGATTCCAATCATTCCTTTTTGCAAATTTATTTCATGGGAAATTCAGATGTTAAAATTGAACGGCGTTGTGTGGTGGCACAAAATCCAAATGATAGTAATGCAGTGAGAAGAGGAATAATTGAAAGATTGCAGCAGTTTTTTCACGATGAAAATTGTTTGATCAAATTATTTCAAACTGCCCTTGATCAAATGCCTTCGGATTCTCATAGAATTGTTATTCGGGCCGATAAAGCACCTGGTGGAATTCATGCTGGAAGGTTAAACGCACCAACAATTGATGAAGTTGCCGTATTAATTGTGGATGAAGGAGCGAGCAGTCGAGATATTGTACTTCATCGTCGAGATCAAAGTGTTGTGCATGTTTCGGAAACTCATCGTTGTTATGATGCGTTGCAGTACCCAATTTTGTTTTGGCAAGGCGAGGATGGTTACCATTTCAATATTAAGATGAAACATCGTTTAACTGGTTAGTTACAATAAAATGCATCACACATTTTGTGAATTATTGATACTTAATATTCGCATTTATTTCAGGCTTGGAAACAGCAAAAAAAGTTAGTGCGATGAACTATTATTCGTACAGATTAATGGTTCGGCTGAACGAAATTAATCATATATTGAATTGTAGAAGGCTTTGCAACCAATTTATAGTTGATGTTTACGCTAAAATTGAGTCTGAACGATTGAATTTTATTCGATTTAATCAGAAAAAGTTAAAATCCGAACAATATATTCATTTGCGCGATGCAATTCAGAATGATGGGAATATCAACGATATTGGCCAAATGACAATATTACCAGCAACATATACTGGAAGTCCACGACACATGCACGAGTACGCGCAAGACGCAATGACGTACGTTCGGCATTATCATCGACCCGATTTATTTATTACTTTCACCTGTAATCCTCAATGGAATGAAATAAAGCAATATATGTTTCATGGTCAAAGTGCTTCTGATCGCCACGATATTGTTGCGCGTGTGTTCAAGCAAAAATTGAAAACGCTTATGGATTTTATTGTCAAACAACAAGTGTTTGGAAAAGTTCAATGTTGGATGTATTCTGTGGAATGGCAGAAAAGAGGACTTCCGCATGCACATATTTTGGTTTGGTTAGTTGATAAAATTACGCCAAATGAAATTGATAGCGTAATATCAGCCGAAATTCCTAATCCAATCATTGATCCAGGACTGTTTGAATCAGTTACGAAGCACATGATTCATGGACCATGTGGGGCATTAAATGTCAACTCACCGTGCATGGCTGAAGGAAAATGCACAAAACGGTACCCAAGAGCATTAATAGCGGAAACAATTTCTGGTAATGATGGTTATCCGTTATATCGTAGACGTTCACCTGAAGATGATGGCGAAACAGTTATGGTGAAATGCAAAAATCAAGACATTAAAATTGACAATCGTTGGATCGTTCCATATTCGCCGCTATTATCCAAAACTTTTGGTGCTCATATAAATGTTGAGTATTGTAACTCAGTAAAATCCATCAAGTACATATGCAAATATGTTAACAAAGGAAGTGATTTGGCCTATTTTGGAATTGCTGGGGATAAAAGTGATGAAATCACTTCATATCAATTAGGCCGTTATATTAGTACAAATGAAGCAATATGGCGAATTTTTTCATTTGCAATACACGAAAGGTATCCAAATGTACTGCACTTGGCAGTTCATCTTCAGAATGGTCAACGTGTGTACTTCACACCTGAGAATGCGGCGCAACGAGCAGAACAGCCACCGAAAACAACGTTGACTTCATTTTTTGATATGTGCAGAAATGACGAATTTGCTAAAATGTTATTGTATTCTGAAGTGCCACGATATTTCACATGGAATGAATCTGCGAAAGTTTTTCAAAGACGGAAACAAGGGCAACCAGTACGAGGCCATCCAAATGTATTTTCTACAGAAGCATTGGGTCGTGTGTATACCGTTCATCCAAATCATTATGAATGTTTTTATTTGCGTTTATTATTGATTAACGTTCGTGGTCCTACGTCATTTGAAGATTTAAGAACAGTCGATGGTGAATTGTGTGCGACTTATCGGCAAGCATGCCAGCGTTTGAATCTACTTGAAGATGATATGCATTGGGAAGCTACACTTGCTGATTCCGTAATTTCATCATCTCCACATCAAATACGAACATTATTTGCAATTATAATATCTACATGCAGTCCATCAAATCCATTTGAAATATGGCATAAATTTCGTGATGACATGACGGAAGACATTTTACTTAGAGTGCGACGTTCAGTTTCAAATCCTGAATTAGAAATCACACCGGAAATGCATAACGAAGCTTTGATTTTGATTGAAGACATGTGTATAATGATTGCAAACAAAATATTAGTGCAGTTAGGAATGATAGCGCCTAATCGTGCAGTTCATGATGTTATTAATCAAGAAATGCATCGTGAACAACAATATGATCGTAATCAATTGAGAACATTTGTGCAGTTAAAAGTTCCACAATTGAATAGTCAACAGAAATATGCTTATGACAAAATCATGGAAGGTGTGAACAATGAAGGAGGTGGATTTTACTTTATTGATGCACCAGGAGGCACTGGAAAAACATTTTTGCTGTCATTGATTCTGGCAACCATACGATCGGATAATAAAATTGCTCTTGCAGTTGCTTCATCTGGAATTGCTGCTACCTTATTAGACGGTGGTCGAACTGCGCATTCTGCACTTAAATTGCCTTTGAATATAACAACGATTGAATCTCCTACGTGCAACATTTCCAAAACGTCGGCAATGGCAAAAGTTTTGCAGCAGTGTAAAATAATCGTATGGGACGAATGTACAATGGCTCACAAAAGATCATTAGAAGCATTAAATCGAACCATGCAAGATCTTCGAGGAAATGAAAGACTTTTTGGTGGCGCCTTTATATTGTTATCAGGTGATTTTAGGCAAACTTTACCTGTCATTCCACGATCTACTGCTGCTGATGAGCTAAACGCATGTTTGAAGTCTTCAGTTTTGTGGAAATATGTTAAAACATTGCGTCTTAATCAAAATGTACGTGTACAATTGCAAAATGATCCTTCTGCAGCTGAATTTTCAAAACAACTTTTGGAAATTGGGAATGGTAAAGTTGCAGTCGATAAATCAACCGGATTAATAACATTACCAAGCAATTTTTGTAATATCACTCAATCGAAAAAGGAACTGGTTCAACGTGTGTTTCCAAATATATTGCAGAAGTACAGGAATCATGATTGGTTGAGCGAACGCGCAATATTGGCAGGAAAAAATAAAGACGTGAACGATTTAAATGCAAGTATTTTGCAAGAAATAGATGGCCAATTTTTTGCATACAAATCAGTGGATACGATA
This sequence comes from Thecophora atra, assembly GCA_937620795.1. Lineage (NCBI taxonomy): Eukaryota > Metazoa > Arthropoda > Insecta > Diptera > Conopidae > Thecophora > Thecophora atra. Next base: position 38,132,265 of record OW569401.1, read on the forward strand.
ATAAATGAAGATGAGGTAGTGAACTATCCTACTGAATTTTTGAATTCACTTGATTTGCCAGGCTTGCCACCACATTATTTGGCATTGAAAGAGGGAGCACCGATAATAATGCTCCGAAATATAAATCAACCACGGCTTTGTAATGGCACCAGACTTTCCGTGAAAAAACTGATGGCCAATTTAATTGAAGCAACTATTCTGAGTGGTAAATATAGAGGCGAAAACGTTCTAATCCCCCGAATTCCAATGATTCCATCAGATATGCCATTTGAATTTAAACGGCTTCAATTTCCTGTCCGTCTTGCCTTCGCTATAACCATTAATAAAGCTCAAGGTCAGACTTTGAATATTTGTGGCTTAGATTTGGAGCAACCTGTTTTCTCGCATGGACAATTGTATGTTGGTTGTTCACGTTGTGGTAAACCCTCTGCATTATTTATAAACACAAAAGATGGAAAAACTAAAAACGTTGTTTATCAAAGAGCATTAAGTTAATTTTTAAAGTATTTTCATTTTCGACCTTTTTATTTGAAAATAAATTATTGTAAGAAATTGATTGTGGATGAGTTTTACTGAAAATTGAAAAGAAATTTCGCAAGTTTCTTTTGTGTATTCGCCCTGTGAAGCGGGCGAAGGTTTCGCTATCTTTTATTATAATTATAAATTTTCATAAATATCTTCTTATTATGTACAGAAAATATCTTATATATAAGAATTAATGTGGATTAATTAATCTATATATACGTTTAGGCGCCAGACAGACAAACAAGAAACATTGTTTATCCACGTGCATTAGAATAATTTTAGCACTATTATCTAGACAATCTTTTATATTTTCTTTTTCTAAACAAGTTAGAAAACAACAAACTTTATCTTTTTTTAACATTTTTAGTGGGGCAGCAAAGCGCACCGGGGCAAAGCTAGTATGTATATAAATTTTAATTATAACTAGTAAGGGTACCTTCGGTCAGACCGAAGCTTATATACCCTACATCCCGCCGATTTTCACCATTTTCAATACAGAGTTATCTATGATGGCAGAGAATATTCGTACCGAATTTCAAGTCAATTCTTCCAACCGTTATTCTGGAATTGCGGTTTATATCAATGTCATATGTTCGTGGGCGGACACGCCCATTTTTTTTATTAAAAATTTAATCTACCTGTACCGATGTATTCGGAAACAAAATTGAAGCTCAAAACTAAGTCTACAAGTTGAAATATTGTTAAAAGAATTAGTATTTGTTAAAAAAGTAGGCGTGGCGCTGCACCGATTTATCCCATTTTCAATCCCACAGAGTTTCGGATGACAAAGAATATACGTGCAAAATTTCATCGCGATAGCTTCATTCGTTCTCCTGTAATCGTGATTTCCACAGACAGACAGACAGACAGACAGACAGACAGACAGACAGACAGACAGACAGACAGACAGACAGACAGACAGACAGACTACGGACATGGCTAAATCGACTCAGGAGGTGACACTGATCAAGAATATATATACTTTTCCATACCTGCCACGCCTCCTTTAATGCGTTACACACGGAAGCACAAAGTGAATATACCCTCATTCCTTCGGATGTAGGGTATAAAAATTACGATCAGATTGAGGTAAGAAGTGAAAACAAAATGTCATTAAAGTTTCACTAGATTACCTTTAAATACAAAAGATAAGCAATAATTTAACAAAACTGAACTTTGAATCCACTGTTTCAATGGAAAAATTTTTAGCGTTTATTTATTTAACCATTTTTAGCATGTTGATGAACCTTATCATACGTTGATATTTTTAATGTTTTTTAAAATGTCTCCTTTGGTTTTTTATCGCAATTAATTTTTATATTCATATAAAAAGCTTAAAATAAACACATGATTTTATGTGACACACACCTTTTTATATGCACTTATTTATATAAATTTAACTCTGAATTTTTTGTTACTGCATTTGCATAGAAATCGTTCTTTGGTTGTTAAATCATGGGACTTTTTTTGTAAATTTGAATCGGAACTTTGATTAATATGACTTTGAGTCTTCTTTTTATGAAGAGCAACAGAGCAAAAGTCAAATGATAGGAGTTAAATGAATTACAATAAGATCTTTTTCCTCCTCTCGTTGTGCCGCTATGTCGCTTTTTCTCTCTTTCCTTCTCACTCAATCTTACTATCACTTTCTCTCCCGGCTGAGTGTATATTGCTCTATTCGATATTTCCTCTACTCGTCTCAGTATTCCAAAAATTCCTGCATTTTTTTTTAGTTTTGTTTAAAAAACTTTGTGGAAAATCCATCTGCCGTCTGCGCGGTTCTTTCTCAAAAGATGCACCATTCAACTGAAGTAGGGAATTGTAAGCAAAACTTGCATAAGGAAAAAATTCCGTTTTCGATTCTCTTTTGCTTTGCAGACACGACGCTGTTCTTTCATAACTCAATTATAAAATTTATTTACTCATACAATAATAATGTAGATGTATTTATAACATTGTATTTTACCGCACGATTCGCGAACCGTAAACATATCACTGTAATTGCGATCGTAATATCAGCGTCGTCAATTGAATTCATTATGAAATAGTCTTTTGTATAACGAGACACCGTGTGTTGTTCGCCTCTGTTGGCTGATGCAGATTTGGAGGCCCGCTTTTGAATTCTCTTTCTTGTATACAGCAATCAAAAGCAAGCACACATGTGCGATACATGAATACTTCAGACATGAACACATGAATTGCAGATTTCCTTTTAAGTTCATATCTGAAATCATGGATCACGTGATCAGTTTTTATATAAGTATTCTCAGATACAGATCGGATGATCTTAGTCCGTTATCATAGCTCTTAAGAATACCTGATGCTGAGAACATGGAATGATGCTGCATTGTTTAGGGTGGGAGATCGCTTTACTCAAATAATTTCAATTCTATATTGATTGATGGGAAGATAATGAATATTTGATTTTGTATACATATATCACTAAACATTTAAAATCATGAAAGCAATTAATGGCCAATCCTTCCGACCACTACGCCACTACGCAAACATAGAAAAAATTAAAAATAAATTATTAATCGTTTCCATGAGTGAGAAAATCGCACGGAGAGGTGAATGCATTAAAAATTATTCAAATAAACCCTATAACTTGGAAGAATAATGCAAATAAATGATGAAATAAACCAATAAAGAAATATTAAGAAATTTATATATATGCTAAAATAAGATCAAAGCCCTAGTATTAATTCAGAATGAAGACTTTCAGGATATATCATGAGTTATAATAATTCAAAAAGTATTTGGTTTGCAATATTAAACTAAAAACTATTGATGATAGTGCTGATTTTAAAATATCCACACTTTTCACCCGAAGAATCCGCAGACTTTGTTTAGACAAATAAAGTTTACTGAACTACAACTGTGAATGAACTCAAGCGGCGGCGTGTTTACTCCAAAGCCACAATTGCAATGCAGTTAAAGGGGGTTATTTTTGTCTGCCGGTTTCCATTGTTTTCCCGGGAATTTCATGTTTTTGTTGTTTGAATGTCATCACACGAAAGAAAAACAAATTTCGCAATAATTTTATTTTCACTTTCAATTATTGCCTTATTTTGTTGGTTGATTGGTTGCCTGGTTGCTTGTTTGCATGGTTGCGCTGTTGGTCGCGGGTAATCGGCTGCTCCTGGATCCATGGTCAAGCCGCCGCATCATTAACACTCGACTGGACAAACAACATTTCATCACATCAGACAGGTTTTTCTGTGTGTGCAATGAGTTTTTACTATTTTTAATAAATAGACTCTAAGCAGTTTTCTAGAATCTTTCTGTTGGTTGGTAGATCGGTCGTTGGGTTGACTACTGAATGGATGATCACATCTTTGAGTGGTTGAAGTTTTGCTTGCGTGCCTGATTGACTGACTTCACGTTGATTGACTCAACGACGTCTACTAGAACATGTCAATTAGTCCTAATTCCTTAATTGGTCCCTTTTACATTGAATTCCTTTTATCTATTGTGCCTCTTCGCTACTTCCCTTGATGGCCTTCCGTTATCAATATCTTTTTTAAGTAAAAAATCTTCGATATAAGGAATTGATTTTATACTTGAACTCCATAAAGGGTCCAGAAAATATTGTTGTGTATGAATAAATAAAAATTATAGGAAGGATAAGAAGAGTATACATTGAATGGAAAAATTACAAGGAGAAATAAAGCTAGATTGAAATAGTAAAATAAAGTATATGGAATATATTCTTTGTGAATTCAATATTTCAGTTGTGAATAAAAAGAGTAATAACAACACTTATCACATAATATAACGAGACTATATTTTATAGTTGATAATTTAACTGTGTTCTTTACTGTAACTGTCTTTGGTTTCTTTTGTTATAGTTTAATTCGTATCTTTAATTCAGTTATTCTCGTTACTCTTAGTATTATGCTTAACTTCCTTAATATTTTCTTCTAGTTTCTTCTTTATTCGTTTATATTTTCGCTCTTTTTGTTACATTTCAAAGCTTTAATATTATTAATTAATTTTAATTAATTATTAGCTTTTGTTCCTAGAAAAATATTCCAAAACATCCAATATTGAATATCTCGAATAACACCATTCTTATTATCATTTCGTTATTTTTTTGTAATGCAGTTTTTAAGTAATTTTAGCAACGGTTAAATATTTGCTGCTAAATTTTAGATTTTATTTCTTCTTTATAAAGACGTGTAAAGACTTTTTTGGCAACCTGCGGCGAAATGTTATCTACCTTGCAGCTTTTTTCACACTGGTTCCATTTAGCGCCGGAAAAACGTTTACCTCAATTCGCCCACATTTGATTTCGCATCGCTCAGTAATGCAACTGCATTTGACAACAATTTATATATAATTAATTGTCAGTTCGTTGTCAATTTTTGCCTACGCACATCAAGTGTTCACTTCATTCATGTAAATTTATGATGTAAGTTGAGCTAGTTTTCTAGTTTTCTAACAAAATGCTTGACTGTTTGTTGGTTGCTTGCCACATTCTTCGGTATTACCACTAATTGTGACTAATAGTGTTGTAGTAATCATAAATTACAGTTTAGTTATTTAAATTCGTGTCTGAGAAATTCATTAGCGGGTTTAGCGCAAGGAATTTAGCAGAAAAACTAAGGTAGAAAAAAGCGATGAGATCATCATATAATTGTAAAAAGAAAAGCATTTAAAAAAACAGTTTAACGAGTTTAAAAAATATGCATATAATATGCATAAGTATTTCCATATTTATTTACATATAAAAAAAAATATTGCATGCGATTTGATTATGTAGCGCCATATTTTTCTCTCGTTGTATATTTTTCAAAAGAAAATTGTGAAGAAACAAGATTCGTATTTTATGAGGTTGTTGTGATGGAAATGTATGTAAACATAATAATATATAGTATCCAGAAACATTTATATTTGAATAATATCGCATGATATTTTTCGAGAAACATCTTTCGATTGTTGAAACATTTTTATGCCCATTTTCCCCTTAAAACTATTTTTTTTTTTTTGTTTTTCTTTATTTTCTGTGCAATTTTAATATTTTTAAATAAAGGTTATTCCTTTAGGCCGTTGACTCAGACTTTGAACATTGATTTTGCTACTGTGTTTTTAGTGTGCCTCTTCAAGCCTCCCTAGCTCTCCTCCCTCGTGTACATTCCATGCCATCTCCCTTGACATGAATATGTAAAAGGTTTTTATTTGGTTTCTTTGTTGTTTTTTGTTTTTTTTCTCGTTCAAGTGTTTTTAGTATAGCTTTTTTGTCGCAACCTACCTACGTACGTCGTATGTAGGTGGAAAAGCGAAGAGTAGCGATAAACTGGCGCCAATATTATGCATGCGGCAGCAACAGCACCATGTTAAGCGTCAACAGTCAACAAACCCTACCTTACAACCTCTTAGATGTCCTCTCTCTCCCCTCTACATCATGCTTACCATTCTTCATTTCCTCTTCCAGCAGCAGCTGCCATTTCACAGCATCGAGTAAAAGAATTGTAATGTTGGTGTTTTTAAAGTAGATGCTGCAATTGTTGCCAGCTTTTTTATCATAAAACTTTCAAACTTTGTTCTTCTCTAAGTTTTTATTTTGAAAAATCTTATTTAATGTTTCCTTTGTTGCATTTTTCTTAGGTTTTTACTATTTTTTTATCTAAGGTTGGAAACTGAACTTTGCTGTTGTAGAGGCGTAACTGAAAGTGTTACTGTTTGCATTGTTTTGGTTCTTTCCTCTGTTCGAAATACTTTTATTCATTCTCTTTTTGTTGCTTTTAGTTTTCCTTTGATCTAGATTTTCATCCTTTTTTTTGCTATTCATTTTTTTTTTCGTTTTCCTGATAGCATTTCTTCGAGACTCGTTTGGCAGCAGCAAATTTATGCTGCTGTCATTGAGATACAGCTGCTTTTGTTGCAGATTCTAGTTTACTACTGACAGCACCAACATCAATAACACAATAAATAAATAAAGCTTTTATTATTAGTGTTGTCAATCTCATTGTGGAAATTTTTTTTTGTAGTTTTACCGTAAAAGTTGTTAATAAATTATTTCGCTGTCAAATTATCTGTTTACTAATTTAAGGGGCGAGATTTTCAATGTAATATTTATTAATTTTGACTGCACGTATCTTGTTTCCGTATCCTTAAAAAATTATCCTACACGAATATTGTCATTAAATTTGTTTGTTTCCTACGGTCTTTGATAAAAAAAAATCTTGCTGTCCGTTGAACAACAGAAATGAAATTCAATAAATATTTCCCCCATTCCTGTTCCGCCCGCTCTGTTCTCCTCAACTAACAAGAGTTGTTTATGGTTCTATATCCTTGTATATCTTTTAATACATTGAATTTCCTCTTAGTAGATTTTATTGTTATTCTTGAGTGTTGTTGTTGTTGTAGTTCTCGCCAAACACCGCTGCTGCTGTAGCCTTTGCTTCATTGTATTGCCATTTCTATGCGGTTATTGCTCCAAATACAACATCAGCAATAATAAAAGTAATTTTTTTTGTTTTAGTAATAAGACAACAACAAAAAGACTTTAGAACGCCGGTCACACGTTGTTTTTATTTTAATTATCATCGTACACACGTGACTAAGAAACGACTGCAGTCGTTTGGACTTTGTACTCATTGTGTATCTTAAGACGCGTTACTAGTTTGTTGCTCGACTGTTACTGCTGCTATTGTAGTAATTGTTAGCAGAAACAGACGTAAGATTGGTAGATAAGAAGCATTGTTTGCTGCTCATGGCTTTGAATGCAAAAGAGACTGGCACCGAAAGGTGCAATTCGGCAGAAGTGGGCAGAGAAGACGTTAGAAGAAAGCGGGAATATTTGGTGCTAATTTAAGCGGAATAAATAAAGCGGATAAATAAAAAACTTATAGCGTGAGATATTGAATAATAACAAAGAGTTATAGTTATAAATATACTTAAATTTAATAAAATAAAAAATTCTATTTCTCTTAAATTTTTCTATTGAATTGAGTGTGAAAACCATATAAAAATTAATTGCTTTATTTATAATCAGCAAAAAGGAAGATTTATTGGAATTCTCATTTTTACTCCCCTTCAATCGAAGTCTAATTTCCCCTTTCTGTTCTCTTCACACAGTTTCTACCGACTTTCAGCCTTATTATGACCCTTTTAATACCGTGCACGCGGCAGGCAACCTTTTATCCGAAATACTTCCATTGCATTTGCTGCTTTAGTACAGATTTTGTTGACAATGTAAATAAAATGCGCAGCCAATCGACCACCAATCAATTTATTTCATTCGACATGCTTTCATATGTATGCCCATGAAATGATTCTTCAGTACATTTAGCATTTTCACCGAAAAAAAAAACTAGAATTGAATAAAATAATTTATTTTATTTTTCAATTTATTTTTGTTTAAATTTTTAATAATGTTTTTGATCCTGTGAAAATTAATCAACCGCAAACATGTTTAAACTCTTCCGTTTGTCGGGTTGCGGTTACAAATGCAGTCGTCGTCGTAGTGACCATTGCGTTGCTTATAGCAGCGCGATTGGATTTATCTACGGCTGCGATGCTGTCTGCAGAGTTTGTGTCATTGATTTTCGAAATTTCAATTTCAATTGGGTAGATAAAAAAAAAAACATTCAATTTCCATTTATCTACTCTTCCTTAAATTCACGTTTTCCTTCCGCTGGATTCTGTCCGCTGATTGAAATCGCTTTGCAGAACGGAAAATCCTCGCATCCATTGATTTTAATTGGCCAAAAGTCGATACCTCATCGGCAAGGTGTGGTTTTAAACGCAGACATAATAAACTACGTAAGAAGAGAGTGTAATGGCATAGAGTCAAATGTAGTAAAACGTAGAGGAAACTGAATCAGAAATGAAAGACAGAAAATAGAAAGCAAAATTGCAAACAGAGTCATTCTTAGAGCCCGATACAAAAGGCCTTTACCATTGAAGCTCAATTTTAAAGTAATATTCAAATATTTTCCAAATTAAAATACTTCACAGTAAGAAATTATTAAATTAAATACGTTTCTTTGTTCCACTTCATTACTAAGAATTTGCGTAAAATTAAGTTTCAAGATTGCAACACAAGCAATGAGCAATAAGTTACTCAAATCAGAGGTCACATACTTCACTTTGAAATGTTGTTGCTGAGAAAAATTTTAACAAAGTATGAATTACATGAAAAACTGTTGAAAATAGATTTTATATATACACTTGAGCAATGTCACGGAGAATCGTGGTTAAAATGAAAATTATTTTGCTTGATACCATGAAATATTGCAAATATTTTAATTTTTCTAATTCGCAACGAATTCATTAATTATTTTCCTGTTGTTTTATTATTTTAAAGATTTTATATTTGTTTTTTTGTATAAAGAATATTATTGTTTTGTGTCACTTTTGCTATTGACATGATTCATTATTGCAATAGTTAATAACACATGTTTGAAAACTAATTTTTCATCCTTCATTATGAGTATTAATTCATTTTTCTTTCTCCTTCATTCTGATTTATTTCCAGGTTACACATCGAACAACGGGACAAGTTATGGTGCTGAAAATGAATCAGTTGCGTGCAAATCGACCAAATATGTTGCGAGAAGTTCAACTTCTTAATAAGTTATCACATCCGAATATTTTAAGGTGAGTGATTAAAAAAAAAAAAAAGTGAAACTTTTGTATTAAATGAGCCAAGTGTGAGGAGATCATAATGAATATTTATTTATTTTCGATACGTTTCCAAATCTGCTTTTCGCTTAAGCCTCTTACGGATAAATAATTAATTATACAAGTCTTAAAACAATTGCTAATTCTTTGAATTTCTAGTCTGAAAAATTAATTCTAAAAACCATGATTTTAAAATCATCAATTATAACAATGCGATCGAGAAAATTAAATAGAAAATAATGGAGAAGAGAAAATCACACAGCCTTGGGACATGACATGACTAAGTTGCAATGAAAGTTGAGCGACACGTTTTTAACAAGGTTTTCAACATGGAAAACATGAAAGCACAAAAACCATGTTGATAAAATTAACATTGAAAAATATTAGTAGGAAATTAAAGCAACAGAAAAAACAACAATTACTATAATAATATAATAATAATAACAATTTTAAGCAAGTTGTTCTAAGCATTATTCTATGTATTATTTTATTCATAAATTCAATGTTCATATTTAATTATTGTAGATATAATTTTCGTTGATTCTTCACTTAAAGTTCACACAATATCAATTGTTTTATTTAATTCAATGATAACCTTTGCTTTTTTAACTGTTATCCTTTGCTTTTTACAGCATGTAACGGGGATAAAGTCCTTCATTATCCTTCTGCTCTCTTATTTCTTCAGTTGTAGTTTCTGTATGTAAAATACAAAACACACAAAATTAAACTCTCGTTAACCTTTAATTATACGGCAAACTTTTCGCTCATTGTTTACCAACTCCGACAATTACAATGTCTGGAGTCTAGAATTGAAGTTCGAACTTCTGTTGTTGTTGTTTCGGTCTGAAGGTTGTGTTAGTCGTCATTTTTAGTTATTGTTATACAATGAAAAGTTCAAGTTCATTGTCATCATTGTTTTGCTAACATATACTCACTTTTTCTATTTTTCCTCTTCTCCCCCTTTGTATACCTCGTGACATTTTAACTGTTACCTGTTGGCTGTCGGCTGACCAATTAAAAGTGTTTCCGTTTCCCAACTTTATGAAGCACACGTCACACGCTTGAAATTCATGAGTTATTTCAAGGAATTAATGATGTGACTGATTGACAATGAATTTGAAATGAACACGCATCGTTTTAATATGCAAAAACTATTCTACAAATTATTCAAAATAAAGCGTCAGCTTTGCTTAAAGCATGTTGCGTAACTTGTGTGATTATGCATATTAATTGCAGCGTATTAATGAATAACAAGTTTTTCTCATGAACGAAAAATTCATTTAAACTATTAAAAAGAAAAAAAATGTTATGGCTATATTAAAAAACTATAATAGCTGAAATCAAACTTTATATTCTATTGTTATTTTTATACCCTACACCTTAAGGTTGAGGGTATATTCACTTTCTACCGGAGTGTGTAACGCATAGAACTAGACAAGATAGGTATGGAAAAGTATATATATTCTTGATCAGCATCACCACCGAAATTGAAATAACGATGTCTGTCTGTCTGTCTGTCCGTTGAAATCACGATCGCAGGAGAACGGATTAAGATTTCAAAATGAAATTTGGCAAAAATATTCGTTGCTATGTGGGGGTGTTTCGTATTGAAAATGGGCAAAATCGCCCAAGGACCACGCCTACTTTTTATATCGAGAGTGCAGGTACCTCTGTTTTGCCTATTAAAAAAGGCCATATCTGCATCACTTTTTGAGAGAAGACAAGAAAATTTTATATGTAGGTTTAGACTAACGCTTCCAGTTAATATGCCAAATATGGGCGTGATCCGCCCACTTTAAAAAAAATTTTTTTGTTTTTATTATTATTATTATATATATATTATATATATTTATTATTAGATATATAATATATATATTGTATATATATACGAGTATATACGCAGCTTTAAGGTGTAGGGTATTTCGGCTACAGCCCGGCTGTAGACAACACCTTTACTAGTTGTAAATATTTTGCGCTTTGCTTTATTACTTTTAATTCAAAAGTTATAAAATAATTAATCGAATGAATTAACACATTATTAAGTAAAGTTCTCGTTAATTAAATAACTTTATTTAGTCATCACATATTTTATTTTATTTTTTTTATTAGTATTAGAGATGTTTTTAATTAATAAATTTCCTATTATTATTATTATTGTATTGGAGTGGTGCACTGCGACCTATAGGTCTATTGTGCCTCCTGCTCGAGCTCACAGTTCCTGTAGTAGCCCTATCCGTTCTAGAAAACTGATAATTTTCCTCAGTTTTACGGATCTAATGTCCTGCTCACTCATGTAGACTGTTTCAAATATGGCCAGTCTTGAAGACATAAGCGCAGCACACGAAGTTAGTATATGTATTGGGGTTTCTTTGTCTCCCATACAGAATCTACACGGCTGGTCATCAATCATCCCTATAGTATGTAGGTGTTTCCTCAGCCTACAGTGACCCGTAAGAAACCCAGTAACTATTCGTAACTGGTTTCTTGGTAATTTCATGCATTGTCTAAATCGCACTAGGTTATATGCTCCTAACGCTTTTTTGGAATGCTCCAGACCTGTCTGATTGTTCCAGTATTCCCTTCTGAGTTCGTGGTCTTCGATTCTCAGCTTTTGATGCACTATGTTGGGCGCAATTCCACAACATGGTTCAGGACCTACTAGTGAGGTATTGGCTCCCTCTCTAGCCAGGCGATCTGCTTCTTCGTTGCCTTTAATCCCTACATGCCCTGGTAGCCATAGTAGGTGTAATTTGTTTTTTGCTCCGAGCAGATTCAGTTTTTCAAGGCATTCCCATACAACCTTGGAGTTTATATGGTATGAACTTAATGCCTTGATTGCAGCTTGACTATCGGTTAAGATGGAAATTTCCTAAGTGAATACTAAATAATATTAATTTAAGTTAAATTTAATTATAAATTTAAATGTTATGTATTTTTTTTTAAAAATTATATAAGGCTAGGAAAAAATAGGCTAAAAAGAAAAACCTAAACGCCCGCCAAGCACAACAACGATGACGACAACATTTAAAACGAACTCAACGTGAACAACTCCTTCATTTAATGATTTAAGAACGTAAAAATAGAAGAAAAACAAAAACAGTCTTTACATAGTTCTCTACATAGAAACATGAATATGTTTGTGTGTATAAAATAGAAACTGAAATTAGGTCAGCAGAACACGAACATAAACTTCTTGGTTTTTATTATTTTTTCAGTTGTGTAGAGTGCAAACGCCGCACAGCAAAAGCATGCATTTACTATATATACACGCACAGAATATTAGAGTAAACAAAGTACTAACAGCCAGATAGACAGACAACTCGGCGCAGAGTCAGACAAATAGAAAGACATCCATCGACAGTAGTTTGCTTGGATGCATTTCCCAGTCAGTCTCCGCCGTCGTCAACCTCATCGCTAGCATGTTATATCTGAAAATCCAGCATCAACAACAGAAACACCGACAACAACAATATTAGCAAAAACTTTAAATAAAATAAGTTTTTACCATTAACGAATAAATGTTGGAAAAGTTTTGTTTTCTCTTTGCTCCTGTAATCTTTTTACTAATGCTTCCCTAATTCCTCCTGCTTCCTTTCCCTTTTCACCTTTCATTCCACCCTTCGCAGGCATTTCATTTTCTCACTTTCGTGGAGAATTGAATTTTAATTAATTTTAATTTTAATTGAATAATTCTTTAAATAATTCTAACAAAAGAGGTATGAAAATTTAGAAAATACATCTCATTATTGATAATTAACACACTTCAGCGAGAGTTGGTGAGATAATAGGAAAGATGATTAACAGTCTGACAGATAAGCAACAGCATCAGATAAAACGCAGCATTCCACATGTTGAATTCCTTAACGAAGCTGTCTGTCATCGCTTGTACCAACAACAAGCAACGAACAGCGCCGAAAGCGTCATCACGAGAGTAAAAGGAACGACGCTGGAGAACGATGAATGGCGATGGTTAGCGCCATGATGCTTTAGTAGGAATGCAAAAAAGATAAAGAGAAGAGAAACCATTCAACCAATGAACCAAGCTACCTGAAGCGAAGACAGGACTTCAATTACTCGAGTTCAAATTGAGTTCAATTGAGGAAACGCTCATTGTTTAAACATGGCAATGAATGGGCGCTAAAGTCCTGCTGTTTTTTCTTGTTATTTTTTTTTTTTTTTTTCTTCCAATCCTTTTCTCGAATTTCTCGTAAACATATATCATTCGCAATTAAAGCGAAATAAAGGAGAAACCTCCTAACAGACAAGAAGATGACGCATAATAATATAAATCAGTTAATAACCAGAATCATTAAAACAATTGACAAATATTTGATTTAATGGATGAGTGAAGGAAAAACTGTTGAATTTTCAAAAAGCCGTAAAACTTTAAACTGAATTTCAGAAACAGGAGTGGTTCCGAGGTTAATTAAGGTGATAAATGTCATTAAGTGATTGTAAAATTTGAGATCCACGCATCTTAAATAACTGACAAGTCTTAAAAAGAATTTGTTAAGCACGCAAAATTAATTAAAAATAGATTTTGTTTATTTGCTTTTTTCCATTTCTTCAAAAAAGTTTTTGCAAACTAAAAATGCAAACTGATTCATACATTATTTAATGTTAGCCCTAAAAAACCACTTCATAATAGTCAATAAGAACACGTCGTTCAACAGTTAATGTTACACTTTTTTAAGTTTTGTTTTTAACGGTTTTTACGTGTTCAGTTTGTTCAAAGTTTACGTTTCCTTTACAAAAATAATTATTTCATTTATAGCAACTTTAAATTTTCCGTGCCAAAATATTTTCTATAATTTTACATACATAAATAAAAAAACAAATTATCGAATAACCTCAAAGCGTCACAAACACTGAAGAATGACTGAGTGAGTGATTCATCGAATGCATTCATTGAATCTAAATCGTTTGAAAATATCATCGTCCAAAATAAAAAAAAAATGTTGAGAAATGACAAAAAAAAAGGCCAGGAGAAAAAATTCCGAAAAAGATTTACAGTCGGTCTTTTGAAGCATGTTGAACAACTTCCCGAAAGCGCAAATGTTATCGGGGAACTATCCCATTTAATGCTTTCTCTCGATCTTATAAGTTTCGGTATCGGATTGTAGCGTACCTAATGCAATTATGGACTTAAAAAAGGTGTAAATAAGAATAAAAATCAACCACACTTGAAGTAATGTGTAATAATAAAAAAATGCACTTTGTTAAATGAAATATTTTGATCTCATGTCACGTTGAAGAGATTCGTGTTGCTGTTGTGGCAAAAATCGAAATTTTGTCTTTGTCAGTTGCAGCTCACATGCAGCATATGCAAATCTTCTGTGCGTGCTGTGGGTGGATTGAGCATTAAGATCCGCCTTCAATTTTTATACAGTCACACATGAACTATATCGACGATGATATCTGCGATGTTTGCAGGTGATTATTAATTGCAGCAACGAAACATGGCGCCGTCAGTCATGTACGCGAAAAAATTTAATGTGCGAAAACACAGAAAATATTTCGATTTTATTGAAATAATAAAAGGAACTTTTTTAGAGGGCACATGTATATATCTTTTTCCTGAAATAATGAAGCTTTTATATCCTCTTACATTCAATTATTTTGACTGGATTATTATTTTATTATTCTTATTATCTTAAATTCTCACTGACCATATTCAAATAATTCTACGTCGCTGTTAAACGCAACCTTCAATTAAAAAAGAAATAAAACGAAATGTTGGGGAGGTAACAAATTTTATTAAATTCTTTAAATTAAATACCAAGGCTGACGCATTTACCCGACCTTCAACTCGGAATGTGCTTCGGTTGTATGCAAAACAACAGCAACACTAAAATGCATCCTATGCACGTCATATTTCGTCGCGTCGATGGGGTGAGGAGCTTTTTTCGTGATAGCGCAATTCTGCGGCGAGAGGGAAGGTGTTTAGATGGATCGGCAAATAGTTTGCCTCCATGTGCATGAAAGAAATCACTCGCTTGAAAAGAAAAACCGAAAAATGACGGAGGCCACCCATCTACTGACCGTCGTACAGCTATACAATGCAGTAAAATTCATATTGTAAAGTGATAAATTGGCTAACGGGCGACACTTTGATAGATCGATCAGTTGTTGGAAGGACAAACAACGATGGACACTTCGGCGATGTGTGATGAATCGTCGAGGGTTCGAATGGAGTAATAAAAGCATTGAATGTGGTTCGATTTTGCATAAAATGTGATTTGATTAACAACGCAGCGGGAAGATTTAATGCCAAAAGTTAAAGAACAAGAGAAGCAAAAGAAGAGGAAAACAGTTTATAGTAAAAAGAAGTAAAATAAATAAGCAAAATCACAACTGTAAAAACTGTAATATCCAAACATTATTTACACATGAAAAAGACTGTCAATTAAAAAATAATTATCAACTTTTTCTGTCAGTGAATTCATTTTGTGCCAAGTCATATTCCGCAAAAAAGATCTCATCTGAAGAAGAAGATTTCCTGGGCACCCTCTTCATTCCTCTCCACCGGTCGTCGCTTTCATTCATATAACTCATCTCTGCGATTGTGTGATGCAGAAATCTACTACACGGCGCATAGTAAATTCCTGAAATTAGGTCACTTCTTCAATTGCATTCAGCAACGAAGGCGGCAAGCGTATCAGAAGCAGCAAAACTATCAGCAGCATCGTCGACGGCCTCTTGAAAGAGTGTTAAAACCATCATCGCCATCGTTCTGCCACGCAGTCATTGCTCAACGCTTATGAATCGCGCGGAATTACTATTTTTGTTGTAAAATTTTCTTCCCATATTTTGCAGTCATTTTTTATGGATTATTTTTTAAAAAAATCGTTTTTAAAATCATCAAAAGAAAAGAGTTGAGCGAAATATAATTTTGGATGTGTTTTTGGATGTTCCTTTATCATCTTCGTTTTCAGCTTTTTCGCTATTGTGATTAGCTTTTGGAAAATAAATTGTTGCAATAAATTTGCTGTTGCTTTCATATAGCAACAACGTGATTGCATTTGCCTACTTTTGAACATGCGATTTTGCCGTTTTAGTGATAAGAATTTATGATATGCAATATATGAATGTATATGTATCTGCATGTTTGCGTGTGTAGTGGGAGTGGTTGTGGCCGATTTTAACAGTCCAAAAGGTTATCTTTGATTAAGTGTGCGGTTGGTGGTCTGTTTTTCGCCGATTTAAGTCGAAAACAACACTTGTTGCCAATTACTATTATCTGAAAAGCTCGTGGCCTAAATTTTAAGGCTAAATTTCAGCCAGATCAGATAGTGTTTTTAGTTCAAAGTCTACTAGTAGTAATCATGGATCGTTATCTTTTAGTATTAAATAAGATAAGTCAACGACAACTTTTTTGCAGCCCGTAAATGAAATTTGCAACTGGATAACGCTGAGTGATCCACGCAGTTTGCTCATAAATTGACCAAAGACATTTGAATTATTGCAAATTCTACTGACATCTTAAAACAATTTTCAAAAACTTTCGACCTTTACATTTCCTTAGATTTTTTCATTCGTTTTGTTATGTTCTTTATATTCATTCTGATTGAATGGTGAATGAAAAAAGAGCAACGGGTTATTTTAGTTTATTCGTTTATCCTCTCAAAAATTTCACAATCGTAATGAATGTATTTTGTCGGTGGCTACGGAAGACCAAAGAAAAATATGCCAAAATTCTATTCAGTCTTCATTCAAGAAGCATGTGAATAAATTAATGAAATAAAGCAGTTTTCGCCAAATTTGATAAATTATTAAAAGAAATTCTTTTCTTAGTTTCTTTATTCTTTACCTTGTTGTTTCCTTAATTTTTTACAATTTTTCCCCCTTTATTAATTTATTATTTTTTAGATGTTTGGGTGAATTAAGCAATGTTAGAGATTATATTGTTCTGTCATGGGTTGGCAAACGTCAGTGACAAGTTGACACCGCGATGATTCTAAAGACGATGTCGTAATCAGCAGTTTAGCAGTTTTCTAAAGACAAACAAAAACAAAAACAATTGAAAATAAATAAGAAAACTTTTCGATGATTAAGCAAACGAAGCAAACGATGATTAAGCAAAAATGATCACATATGTCAAAAAACTAATAGAGGGAAAACAGCCACAGTATTAAAAAATTAAAATCAATTTAATAAAAGATAATAAAAGATGCCGAGCAGCGCCGTGACTGACAGCGACAAGCAATGAAAATTAGCAGCTACAAATTGCACGTCGTAAGTTTTTTCCCCGGTTCTTTCCTTTTTCATAATCTTAGCAGGAATTTTGCGTTTAGCAGCGATCATGTTACTCATTCATTGATCATTAGAAACAAAGAGTTGCTGTTATTACGGCTTTTGTGTTTGCCCTCTCAGCAACGATGAAGTTACTGATTATAAGGAGCCATCAGTTTTGGTCTGTCTGACCTTTTTAGCTACACTTTGTCTAAAGAAAAAATCACAAGCAACATCAGCATGTTAGCGATAGCTGAGCTTTAAAGAAACATCAAATCAAGGCAGCTGCTGTTGCTCCTTTCCCGATCGATGTTATGTTGCTGAGCTATCGATAAGAATGAAATTTTAGTAAGCGTGGGAAATTTTAATTGAACAAATTCCATTGAATTCCTAACATAACAGCAAAATTATGAATGAATTAATTTTAAATAGAAAAAGCAATCCTTCAGCTGTGCCGAATATCGTCTGTTTCATTTACTGATCATTATTGCGGCCTTCGTATTAAACACGCACCCTGACGGCGACATTCCAGGAATTTTGTATAGATTCAGGTTATTCAACTCAACGTATTCCCGCCGGTTAGGAAGCAGCTTTTGCCCACCAGTTATTGATGATTTGAATTCATCTTTTTTATCCTAATGACCAGCTTTTCCAAATGTTAGTTATTTGCAACAAGTCTTGATTTACATTTGAAAAACCTGTCGGCATGACTAAAGGAAAATTACATACATCTGAATAAATAATTAACCGAGTTGATGGCTATTAATTGAACGGACAGAGCACATAAACATTTGCGCGGACGAAAGATTTGACATGGCGCACGCTAAAAATTACACTACTACAAAAATAATCATTAGAATAATAAATTATTTGTACAGCTTTTGATGTAAATGTGTCTGGTGAGGCGTTGAGTTGGCGTGTCGTGTTGAGGGAAGAAAACTTAATAATTTATTGTTTTTTTTATTTATTAATTGGATGTACATGTGTTACGAGTCTTTGTTGTTGCTAATACATATTTTGTTATGAATGCTTGTCTATAATGTGAGTAATATTTGTAGCGATTACGTATAGAATCTAGTTTAACGATCGATCGTTTCTATGATGATTCTCGTAATTTTTGTCTACAATCTGACCAAAGTCATAATAATATATATCTAAAAATATATTATATGTCTAAAAATATAAATTTTTAACTATGCAGTCATCAACTAATTATGGTTAAATGTCATTAGCTGTCACTAATTACTGTGGCATTGTTATTTGAAATGAGGAAACTTTTGAAGGCGTAAAGAAATCCTCAGAAATACGGAAGTATTTCAAAATGTTCTCTTTAACCGCAAAAGTCTTACAAATTCGTAATTGTAATGCACACATCATTAAATACAGCGCAAAGATATAAAGACTTGCAAAAAAAAAAAAAATACTTAGTAATTATTTCGAATCATAAACGATGCAATAACAAGACAATAAAAATTTTGAAAGAAATTCTTGTGCAAAGGAGAAATTTTTCGGACTCAAGACGTCGCCTATGAGGTATTCTGTATACATTGAGGTATTTATCGTTCAGTAAAAATTATTCCTAACAGGAAATTTCAACAGCTACCTACTGGCTGCCAGGTAAAAATATTTTTGGCACCCTTTAGTTTTTCAAAATTGTATTTTTAGTGAAGTCATTAATCAAATACTCGTATATTATCTGTAAATATATTAATGTAAATTCTTTAGAATAAGTTATTATAGAATCATATAGAAACTATATATTTGTACGATAAATTATAAGTACCACAGATATCATCTGAATATTTCTGTAGCAAATTTGCCTTTTCATAGAACACTCATATTCATTTTCAATATTGTCGATTCTTTGTTGTGATTACGGCTTTCAAGCCAAGAAAACGAAAGTCTTCTGTATTTTTATTTCAAATCCTTAATTCTGGGTTTTGTTTTTGACCATTTTCCCTCCATTGTCGTTTCTTTATAGTTAAAAGTCTTTTTCATTTCATTACATTTCTTTTTCTGCTATTATATAAAAGGTTTTGGCGTTGGTCTTGTTTTAAATGGAACTCATAAATTGGCACGTTTGCACGTTTCTAAGAAACTGTAGCGTGTGCTTCTTTCGTTTGTTGTTGTTGTTAGTTTGGATGCTGAAGCCTTGTCTTGTCGCTCTCCGGTTTTCTTATTGTTACTATTATTGTTATGGCTCTTGCTGTTACTTTGTTGCTGATGCAGTTGTCGAAGTCAGTGGTTAGTCCAAGGGAGATGCTTTTAGCTTCACTGTTGAATCCGAATTCACTCGACGTGTATGCAAATAAGAAATGATTGCAAACCTCGCAATCATCATGTTCTCTGTTCTTCACCACGCTAATGAATACAGGGTTTTCTGCAGCACTGTTTTAGGGTCCTCGTGCCCTTTTATGGCTTTGTCATGTTTGCTCTATTTCAGAAGTAATTTCAATGCACAAATATCATTTCCTCAATAAAGGTTACATTGACCGGAGTTTGCAATTGTAAAGCCCACGACTTTTTCGATGTGGCTTTGGAAAAAGAGAATTTCGAGGAACATTTTTCTATATAGTGCAAAGTTGATGAGCAAAAATTGAACTGTATTATCTAATATTAATACATTTCTGCATCTCAATATTTTGATATTATCTTGTATATCAAAAAATATACCTTATAGAATTAGAATTATTTTCCCCAACCTCAACAACGTTCTTTCTCCAAAAGTCGTTGTCTGTTTTATTTAAGTATAAAAAAAAAAATAAAAAATGTGTCCGAAAAGTAAAGCAACACCTGAAATCCTTAAGGATTTTTACCGATTAAAAATTCCCTTTACGGATTAAAACCGTGTTGTAAGCTGAGGGAATTAAAGTTCTACAAACGATTGTGAACGATGGCCTTTCAGGGAATCAGAGCTGGGAGTGATAAAGCAAGAACGAATAAAAAAGATGAACAGCTGCCGAAGTGATAAAAGAAGGAAGGAAAAACACAACCTTTTAATTAAGCTGAATTGAATTGTAATCGTTTAATGGACTCGATATGCCTTTAAATGAGGTTGCGTGTGCGGATGGATTAACATGGAGCTGAGATGAGTTGAGTGGCTCGCACATTCATGTGACATGAATGAATAACAGCAGAAACAATGGGAATCATACAAGAGCATTTAAAAAAGTAATCTGAAGGGTCGTGAGTTGTGAGGCGAAGACGACGGCGATGTTTAATTGTTGTCAAAAGCGATTAAATGCAACACATTATCGTTGCTATATTTTGTGTAGAATTTGTATGCATTCGAATGCTCATGAGTACTTCCCGTTTTTTTTTTCTAATTATTATATAAAGCACACACCGTTTTTCATAACACGTATTTTTAATCCTTCCTATTCTTTAATATTATTTTCCTCCTTCCTAGTTTTTTCCTTCTCAGTCTCTTGCATTACTGTGCTTTTGTTCGAATATCTGGGACGAATGACGACAGTTTGTTTCTGATGTTTTTCTTTAATCCTTTTTTTTCGTTAGTCTTTGGGGTGAATATGAGGTGTTTCTGTCAACACTTTTCGTGATTTATTATGTTTGGCGCCCTTTTCTTCATCATGGCGACGACTCATGATAATGATGACGTTTAAGGTGCTGACGACGATGATGACGTTTCTAAATACATGAAGCGTTGGTAGACTGAAGCGCTGAAAGTTGTCAAAGTGATAAAGAGGCTAGTGGAAGTATAGGATATACTATCCGAAAAAAACTAGTTCGGTGCATATATGTAGTACACAAAAAAAAACAAAAAATTTTCGATAATATTAAAAATCTACTTCTTAAAACTTCAACAATATATTCCTAAAATAAATCCAAGAATTGACTTGGGAAAAGCTAATCTAAGATTTCGCAAGTAGTTTTCGCAGAATATTTCAAGCTTTTACATTGTTTTTTTGACATCTTGGTCCCTGCACTCACCATGCAACCAACGCTAAGCCAGCTTAACTCTGGTCAGACTTCATAGCGATTTATGTGAGGGTGTCAAAAGTAAATCGAGTGTACATTAACTCAGCTTGCTTGCCTGCAAATCTTTCTGTCCCTCTCTTGTCGCGTCATCTGCGAACGAATGCAAAAATATTGCATAGGTGCAAAAAAGTGATATTTTTAAGGGGAGCCCGCATAACTAACGGCATAATAAGTGTCTGTCCTGTCGTGTGAGACGACTCAGTGTGAGATCATATCAGAAAAATTCCTGGCTGTCTGTCTGCTTTATGTCTGCTTTATGTCTGCCTCTGTGTCGAGGTGAGGTGTCTATCACCGAGTGAGTAAAGTAAAGAAACATATTAATTTTCAATATTTTATGTGGTGTCGGTCGAAGGGTGCTAACTTGATACTCAAGGCAGCCTTTTTATCAGCAAATAAAAAAGTAGAAAAGGTGTGAGTAGGCGGAACTCTATGTTTGTGTGTCTAAATGTATGCTTGGTTTAAAGCTATGTTGGCTGAATTAAAGTTGTAAGAGTGGCAAAATTTTTCCAGATGTTTCGCCAGAAATAAGTACTACATAATTCCTGGTTGCTCGGGAGGAATGATATTCAATTTTTACAGGAGTGCCGATGGACGAAGTTGTCTAAATATCATAAACAGTAACTCGGACGATTTCTCTTTCTTCTTATAACTATTTTCGTTATCGTATTATCCTAAATTAGAGTCAATTATATACTTGAAGTGATTCGATCACATCTATAATTTAATTGAATTAAATGTTCAGGCGCCTCGCGACCCACTAAATTAACACACCTCAAGCCACCCCAAGAAAAACTAGTTGCATTTCTATTCAACCCCTTTTCTAAACCATTATTCACCGGATTTCTAATTACTTTTTATATGCATTCATCAATCATTTGTGATAGTTACCCGTTTTTATAGTCTTGTTTGCATTCGCGGCAAAAGTTCGACGTGTTTAAGTTTGAGTCTATGTCTGGTAGTGTTTAGTTTTAACACGCGATCTTATTAAAAGGGGTGGTCGTGGTGAAGCACCCCACTTACCACCAGAAGCACCCCATTGTACCTAAACGCGGTCGACTTAATTCATTTATCAACCATTTCGTTAAAGAACTTTGATTCTAACCACTTGTTGGCCGCCGTGAACACTTCGATGGATATCAGAGGAGTTTTCAGCCTGTCCGAGGAAGCCGCGTCGCGTGCCAGAAACTAATTTGTGATTAATCAAGTTAAAATATTATTGACAAAAGTTCAAATGATTAATCAAAACGAACATCTTTGAATCGGTTCAGGATTCGAAATAAAATCATCATCGAAAAGTAATGAAATTTAAATTAAATAAAATTAAGTTCCTAAAAATGCTAATTTTATCCACGTATGTTTAAAGTTACATAAGCTGAAACTGGAGCTTTCATCGTCCTGCAACAGCAACTCATTCAGGTTGCTTTTTCATCAGAAATGAAAAGAGTGAAATCAAACAAACAGAGAAATGGCACAAAAAACAAAAACCTATTTGCTGCATTAGTGTTGCATGCTTTCCGGCGCTCCCGAAGAGTTCAATGCGCTCTGTGTCGCTCTGTCGCGCTCTCTGCGAAACCGAGGCTGAGAGACGAGTCTGAGCGACAACGAGTCTGAGCGACAACGAGTCTGAGCTCCAAGGAAGTACACATGTTTCGAATTTTCGAAAAACACCGAAAACAAAAAAGTGAAAGCATCACAGGTAGTTTTGGTGTAGAGAAAGGAGAAAAGGAGTGGACTAATCGGTCGATGATGGAAGAATGAAAGAAGATTCGTAAACTATGTTCAATTTTGCAATATGAAATCCTGACAGGTTTTTTGTGTATTATGGTTACACTTGTAGTGCTTTTAAAGAGTTCAATATTTAATTATTTAATCTTGAGCAGTGATCCTTAAACGGCTGCAAATTTCTTCAGTCATTGCCCAAATTCCTCCCCTGTGCTGTAAATAAATTTTAAATAGATTCTTACCTGAATTTCTCTGCCAGACTCGTGTTTTGCCTCCCTCAGGTGTTGCTGTGAAACTCTTTAAAGTTTCATTTTTGCCACCTGCTGGCGAACTCCATCGTTTTAAGTGGCTGTGTATGATGCAGAAGTTGTTGGAAGTGGTTGTCAGCCCTCGTGGTTGATCCTGTTGTTGTCGTCTTTACAAACCCTTCAAAAACCTCAACTTGAACGCACAGGAATATGCATAGATTCCTAAGTAAATCCCTAAACATGGCATTGAAAACGAATACCGGGAAGCGGAAATATTACTTCGTAGACAACAGTTTTAAGTATGCAGTTCGAATGAACTTAGTTTCTCTCTTTTCTTCCGCTTGTTTTGGTATAAAATGAAACTTGCAACCTCCTTGTGAACCATGCTCACGTCTTTAATGAGACCTCCGTGTAAATATAAGCAAGTCGGCGATGCTTGAAGATGTCAGCTTGTTATTATGGTTGCTTTTAATAATTTTGTTATTGTTTATAACTCAGACGACGCTGTTTCTACAAATAAGAAATATAAATTGTCTGTTTACACTTTAGAAAATCAGTAACAGAAGCTACAAATGCAAGAAATGACGCCAGTGAACTTCATAATACGGAATTTTAAATGCTTATTTGCTGTTGTTATTGTTTTTGTTGTTGCCTTTATTTGTTATTGTAAAAAATATTATTATTTATTATTGTAAATATGTGCACTAAAATTGTTTTTTCTAAAGCGAAACTTGATGTAAAGATCAACACCTAAAATAAAAATTATCGTTAATAATTCTGCAATTGAATGTAATTAAATGAAATGTTCCTAAAAACCGTTACTCCTCTTCTTATTTGGACAGCTTTATGGGTGTTTGTGTGCAAGAGGGGCAGCTGCATGCGCTCACCGAATACATAAACGGCGGGTCCCTGGAGCAGCTCTTGGCGAATGGAGAGGTGGTTCTGAGTCCGGCATTGAAAATAAGACTGGCGCTTGGGATCGCTCGGGGCATGTCATACGTGCATGATGCGGGGATTTTTCACCGAGATCTAACAAGCAAGGTAAGTGAAGCAATCGGCAAGATCAGGAACCAATGTTGAAATGAGTGACACTCAAAATGGCTGCACTTTTTCCCCCTCAGAATGTTTTGATTCGAAATCTTCCTGGCGACTTGTTTGATGCTGTGATCGGTGACTTTGGATTAGCGGCTAAAATACCTGACAAGCAGTAAGTATCGAAATGCGTTCGTTTCCACTCGTGATCGCTTTATTCCGTTTCTCGTCCTTGGCAGTGGCAAAACCCGCCTGGATACCGTCGGCTCACCGTACTGGGTGAGTCCAGAGTGTCTCAAAGGGCAATGGTACGACCAAACCAGCGATGTGTTTTCCTTCGGCATCATTCTGTGCGAGATCATAGCTCGCATCGAAGCCGATCCGGACGTAATGCCGCGTACTGACTCCTTTGGCTTGGACTACTTGGCTTTCGTTGAACTCTGTCCGTTGGACACACCGCCAGTGCTTTTGCGAATGGCTTTTTATTGTTGTATAGTAAGTGGATGGTTTTTCTTTAAGTGAGTGAATTATCGATTGTTTTAATGTGGTCCTTAGTATGAGGCGAAAAACCGGCCGACTTTTAACGATGCTGTAAAGAAGTTGACGCAGCTTACGGAAAAATACGAAAATGACGCAGGTGTTGGCATAGTAATCTCCAGCCCAAGTCCACTGAGTTCACTTGAGACAGGCTGCTCTCCGCTTGGAAGCGATTCGGAAAATCAGCAATTGACCGGCTTGAGCCACCGGCACAAAGGTCTGGTTGCTGCCCACCAGACGAGCTGTCAACGCAACTGTTATCAGAACAGCACCCTGGCCAACTGCTGCGGCTCTATCAAGCGGTACTCCGTGGATGGCAACCACTCCGCTGGCACCAGCAACTCGCTCAAAGTCACACCTCTGAGCATTTTAACGACTCGTCACGTGCGTGAAGCGAGCGAAGGTCGGCACCCGTGTTCAGAAAACACGACTCCGAGCCACGCTGGCATCGGCTACAACGAGTTCGAGGAAAGAGTGCTGCAAACACGCGTGCGACGGGCGACGAAGAAACTCGAAGCGGAGATCCTGCAGCATCGTCGCTCGCTGAGCGAAAATATCATTCACTTCCCGGTGCACACGACGCCTAGCGACAAAGCTCGTTGCCACCAAATGCAGCGGCAGCGCTCGACGAGCCACACGCCGACGCCGGAGTCGCCGCACTCGGCAAGTCTGAAACTGCGCAAGGTCGCCGAGACCATGTGCCTGAAAGATCCGCAGTACAAGCCGATCCGCACTGATCACAACGGGGTCAAGTCGAACCCATTCACTGCGCTCGCACAGCTGCGCGGCGTCAAGAAGATCCTTGGCGCGAACCCGAAGACGTACGCGGCCGGAGTGGGCGACTTGTTCAGCTCGTGTTTCGAGATGACGGCGCCGTTCTTTAAGGAACTGCTGGCGTTGCAGCAGAAGAGCACAAAAGTCGTGAATGCAGGAAGCGCAACAGGGACGCCGAATGAGCCTAAGAGTTTGCCGACCTCGCCGCAGTTGGCACGCAAGTTTAGCGCCATCGAGCTGAAGTTGAATACGCCCACACTTCCTGTCCAAACGTGCAAAACGACCGACGAAGATGATTGCGACGATTCCGATGTGGAGCAGGAGGACGGCGGCGGCAACTGCGCCGATGGCGAATCCAGCAGCGACGAGTCGACAGCAGATCGACTGCCTCATGCGCCGACACGCAAAATACGCGCCAATTCGTTGTTTACGCATCCGCTATTTCGCGGTGGCGTAAAAAACGAGGAGTCTTCTTCTGGTAGCGGTGTGACTAAAGCTGGCGTCGGTGCTGCTGATTCCAATTCCTCTGAAGACGGCTGCGACCTCCAAACCGTCGACAAGACGAAGCTCAAGGACAAGATCAAACAGGAGCTACCAAGCAATCAGACTGCGTCACCTCCTACGCCGCTTCCAGCTCTTGCAGCCTCCAAGGAGGCGCTTCTCCCAGCAACGTCTTCGGATTTCGACTTCAAAGCATCGGACTTGCTGCCGGCGAAAGCGCTGACGCGTCGGGATTCCATCGAGAGCGGCTTTTACTCGTGTTTCAACGAGGAATCGGATGCGATCACGTACAAAAATATCAATGGGCCACTTGGCAGCGCCGGCTGCAGCAACTGCTGCTTCGATCAACTCAAGTCGCAGCTGATTTTCGATGGCACGAGTGATTTGAAGTGAGTATCGTCATGTTAGCAACTCTATCCGCAATTTAACCACATTTTTCGCGTATCTTTCGTCACAGCTATAAACTCGCCAGTCTCTGTCGCTGTTGTTACTACGCCTCCCCCACGGGAAACGCTCAGCACCAACATCTGCTGAACGATTCGTCTTCCACTTCGTCGTCAGTTTTGCTGAACGACGAGCTTGTCAGCAGCAACATCAACACGCCGACCGGAGTGCAATCGGCCACATCTACGGGTGCCCTGCGTTCACTGGACGACTTGGAGTTGGAGTCCGACACAAGACGGCAGCAACATCGGCGCTACGCTTGCCACCATCACCTCTTGAACAACATGGAGTCGACTACCTCTGTCGACATGGGCCTCATCAATCGATTGGCGCTGGATTCGGAGATCAACTCACTGATGCAGCGCGGCCCTTTCGCCAATCAGCTGCTGTACTGCAAGAACCGCACCTCCTCCATCTACACCGACAGCTCGGATGACATCAGCAGCTTGGCGGGCTCTGACTCTTTGCTGTGGGACGACCGCTCCTTCGCCGCCATCCCCAACACGCGTTCGGCGCAAATCGCCAAAATTGTTGAGTATTTCGAGCGCAAGCGCCAAGTACCTGACTACACAACGTACCAGCGAGGATCTGGCGGCGGTGGCGCACCATCATCGACGTGTTCCTCCTCGACGTCAGGTGTGGCATCTACGGCAGCCACTTCGACATCTTCCTCGATGGCTGCAGCGGTTGCTGCCTCAGCTTTGGGGTCAAATTACCTCTCCTACGAAACGCGGCGTTATTCGGACTTCAAGCGCCATCCAATCAGTTCAGACTACGAAGCGTTCTGCTTTGATTTGGAGAAGAAGCCGACGCAGCATCGTCTGATGGTGTGCGAGGGAGCTGTCAAGTCCAAGCTGCAAATTTTCGATAAATTAAAGCAGCAGCACCAGCAGAAGCAGCAAAGTAATCACCAACAACAACCAACTGCGGGCTGTGCGGCTGCTGTTGCTACGTCAACGCGTACAACGCGTCACAGCGACTCAAAGACTTGAAGGAATGAGCGTCAAAGCGCGTAAAAAACTCTAATAATTTTAATTTTAATTATAACAAGTAACTTAAACATAGATTGATAAAAAGCGTAAATGGATTAATGGATAGTTAATTTGGTTTTTCTTTTGTTTTTATTTTTTCTGCAAACATTTTAAATGAAACTAAAATGTTCACGTGTATCATTTTTATTGAGGTAGAAAGAAGAAAACAAAATATGAAATTCAACAATATTAAATACATAAATGAAATATATAAACATCCATAGTCATTAAGAAATAATTTTTCTATTTTTTCGCTCGCATCGGAAAATTTCGAAAATCGAAACGAGTGAAACGATCGAAAAACCTAAATAAAAATTGAAAAAAATGAAACAAACAAAATAAAACTTGTACAAGTAAAGACAGAATTTTGTAATTAAATTTTTATCTCATGAATTTTATTCAACTCAAGATTTTGTTATGTCATGTTTTACAGTTTACCATACAAATAAAGATCACAACAGCTTAAACCGAACTGAAATTTGTAATTCTGTTGAAACTCTATATTAAAATATAAGTGTTGAGTCCATATTTTATGAATTTGTATTGTTTGAATTTTTATATTAATCGTCATCGAATTAATTGAATTTAGTTCTTTACTGAATAAACGAAATCAGCATTTCTCTTCTTATTTGTTTTCAGTTACTTCCGGTCGAATTAAGACTTTAATTTATTAAGAGTTGAATTATAATTATTTCCAGTTCATCAAGCAATATAAAATTAAACGATAAAATATAAATTTCCGCAACTATTTATTATTACTTGAATTCAAATACAATTAAAATTGCATTCAAAGCCATATGCATACCTAATTATGTGGAAAATTAAATGCAGATTAATAATAAATTTTGTTAGAGACGCGCTGTCAATAAAAACATTTCAATTTAAATAATTACACTAGATATGTTTAACAATTTCTGAAATTTCTGTTAAGAAATTGAGA
This sequence comes from Thecophora atra, assembly GCA_937620795.1. NCBI lineage: Eukaryota > Metazoa > Arthropoda > Insecta > Diptera > Conopidae > Thecophora > Thecophora atra. The sequence goes on from OW569401.1 coordinate 38,160,881, forward strand.
AAACAAAACAAAAAGGTGAGCAGAAAACAGTATTAAATAATTTAAACAAAAAGAGTTCGCAGTAATGCAACAAAATCTGCTGCAGTAAATAGTTGAATAAGTTTTAAACTTAAATTCTTATATTTAAAGGCTTTACTTAATTATTGAGTTATTATGATATCAAAATGGGGTTTTTTCTTGGTTTATTCAACTGTAAAAAGTAGGTTGTTAGTATGTAAAAGAGAAAATTATTTTATATCATTATTATAAAGACTTATAAATTATAAATTGATATTTAACATGAAATATATAAAGAAAATTGCTTACTTTAAAATCAAATATAAACAGTGCAAATAAGCCAAAAATATTTCTATTAGTAAGTGTAATTTTATATTTTATTTATTTGCAAATATTTTGTAAAATATATATATTTATAATAAAAAAACAATATTGTGTGGAAATGTCAAACTGTTCATGCTAAGGAAAAATACAAAATGTAAACAATAACAACAGCAAAACGTTATGAGTTAAAAGTTCTTGAGAAGAAATCTTCACTTAAGGCTTTGGTTAATATATATTTAATAGAGTTAAAAACATTTCGATGCCGTTCGTAGTAGAAATTGATAAAAGAACAATTGAAATACTTTTTTCATCCCTAAATTTATTTGTATATTTTCATGAAAATCATTTAAGATGAATTAGGTTTAAACTTTAAAGGTTTTTACTTAGCTGGGTTTCTCGGAAATGTTTTTGAAGTTATTTGTTTATTATTAAATTTCACTTGATGAAAGTTGCTTTTTCCTTTGAACTAAAATCTTTTTTTACCAGTTTTGAAGAAGTTGCTATAGCTTCTTTTTTAAGGTCGAAATTATCTGTTGGTCATTGATAAGTTTTCTATTTGTAAAGATATTCTCTTATTTATATAATACTTACTTTTATTTTAAACATTTAAGGTGTTTTCCTAGTCCCACTTCTGTCTTCAAAATTAAATTATAAACTATACTTTAATAATGAATTAAATTCTATTGATTCCAAATAAAATATCTGGAATTTTGAATATTTGGCAATTTAAAAATGGCATAGCCATTTATTTGATTCTACGCATGGCAGATTTGTACAGTATTTTATGTGTTTGATTTTCTATTGTATTTGAAAATAAAAAACCCTAGTACAAACGTATAAAACAAGAGCCACAACATGATTTGAACGTATTTTCCGTAACTTCTCTTGTTCAATTGCTAATTTCTATATGTATATTTATTGTTTATTATGAATACTTATGATTTATTATATCAATATTTACGTGTCAGATAAAGAATTGATTAAATTAACAAATTTAATAAAACATAAGGTATTTAAATCACAAAAACAATCAAAGAACTGTAACTATCTCTCATAAACAAATTACTTCGATACGAAATTCAATACAATAACTATGCAAATATTTATTATTATAAGTTTTAAATTATATATCCGAAAAAAATATAAATGAATGAGTTAAAAAGAAAGGAATAATTAAGCTAAATATGAGGTTGTAAGACTAAATTAGTGCTAAAGAAATAATAAGAGATAACAGAGAAATGGTTAGTTTTAAGTGTAAACATAAGTCAACCAAACTTTTAAGATTAAATTGTATATTAACATCCATTTAAAAAGTTTAAACAGCAAAACGAAACAAAATATTAAAAAGAATTACAATTAAAGTATTAAATAATTTATTTAAAGTTAATATTGTACAAAGATCCATATTAAGATGTACGATTGTAAAAAGAAAACCATTAGGAAATTATAATTTAAAGTGCATTAATTTCGTTATTAATTGAAGTTTGTCTGAGATAATTATGTTATTTATTTCATCTACAATAATTTAATCTCCAATTTTAAATTTTTCTTTTCTCCTTTACTTAAGAATTAATTTTAATTAATTTTGTCTTAAGATAATCTTAGTTTGATTTGTATACGTGTTCGTGTGTTATTATATTTTCCACACATCATCAGTACACGTTCACAACAGTAAACAATTATTTTATAAAATATGTGAAAATGTATAAAAATCTATTAATGATTTTCCTTTGTTTTATTTCTGATCGATTTGAAGTTTTGGTTTTCCAGGAAAAGAGAGACAATAATTTATTCCTTAGTTATGAAATTTTGATCTCAGATTTTGAATGTTCTTTAATTGTTTTGTGAATTTAAAGAGTTCCTTTATTACACTTTATGCTTAGTTCCTTTATTACACTTTAAACTTATGTTGCATTCATTATGTGGGATTTTCTTCTCGTTTTTTAATTGTTATTCATTGTGTCAGGATTTGATTTTGTTTTCGCATTGTGCTCAAGCGCTGATTTAATTGAGTGGAATTTTTTTGTTTAAAATAAAAATTTTTTGAAATTGTCGAATCATTGTCGATTCCGAAACGAAGTTCCTCGCCTCAATAGCAATTCGATTTCAATTAACTCAAACGGGAAAAATATTAAAGTAAGATAAGTTTGGTGTGAAAGTTATTCTGGTTTTTAATATAAAACCTTCGCATGGCGTCAATTTATGTGGTACTTTTTGCTCTCGTTAATTCTATTATCTTTATTGTCCTGTTTTTCATATCATGAAATTGCTATTTAATATAAAAATAGTTTAAGCCTGCATATCATACCGTTTGTTTTTCTTCTTCTTTGGTTTTTAATCGCGTAGAAGAACGAATTTTAAAGAGCGAAAAACAAATAAAATAAAGAGACTGAATTTCGAGTTTAGAAATGGAAGTTAATAGTCTTCGCTTGCCTCCATTTATTTCTTGTCAATCTCTAATTAACCAATACATTAAAAAAGAGGTACAAAGTACCCTCGGAAGTACTTATTTAATTATTACGAAAAATAGTTTTGGAAAATAATAAATACTTTATCCGAAATATTGTACAATAATGAAGTGTTCAGTCCCTAAAAGTTTTCATGGTTTTCATTCGAAGTTGAAAGCTCGTATTAAGAATTTATTGGCAATACATTTGGCCACATTAGGGTTTATAGATATACCTACATAAATATTTAAAGTAGTCAACGTAGATTAGAGTGTATACAATCTTATTAAATTTTTTTTGTAATATGAAAAAATGTATTTATGTAGTACCTGTAGCAACACCAGAAAATACAGAAGAAACTAAAAACCTATAGTTTATAGAAAAAATAAATAACACAAAATTCAATTATAACTATAATAATAGTTATGCATAAAATAATCATGAAACATAATAAAAATGAGCATTGTATGCGCTGTATTTAAAGTCGTCCATTAAAAGTTGCACTAATACGATTATTAAACGTAGCATGCAACGCAACAAAGAAACCTATCGTACATCTCTTAGGATCTTTCCATCTCTTAGGATTCCATCGTGTCGTATTATATATATTTATAACTAATATTTTGACCAACAGCAGTTTTCTATTTTGTATTCGTATTAATTGAGAAAAGAGAGAAACATAGACGAATTATGCCACATTTAAACAAACATCGTGTAACCTCATATTAATTAAATCGAAATTAAACACTATATTTACGAATTGATAATTGATTTTACGTGAATATTGAAGATACTCATACATATATCCTATCTTTCTATATCCATATTGTCACTACTAGTATTTAAAAAATGTTAATCAATTAACAATCACCATTAGCGTTTCCATACAACTCATGGTTGCCAAAAAAAAAACAAAAACATTAAAAAAATTTTTAATTTTAAAGCCATAACATTGAAATTATTTTGTTTTTATTATTCTTATCCAATTAAAGGAATAAATTGCATTTAGTTGTCATTTCTACTCATCATTTCCCTTTTCCGTTTTCGATTTTCCTTTATCATTCACTCAATTTCTTCCATCTCATATCTTATTCTTCCAAGAGTTAAGCCGATATTTACTTTAATTAATCTTAAAATTTACTGTCGTATGCCGATGTAAGTTGTAAGTGTAAATTGTAATAAGAAAAGTTTTTACTGCATTTCATGCATGAAATATAAATACATTAAATACCATAATTATAATAAATGCATTATTATTCCTTCCGAACCTCTGTTGAAGAATCGTTAGACACATCTTAGACAAACGAAACATCATCTAATGAAAGTTCATAATTTTTTAGGTGAAATAATCATAATCGTGATATTAAGGAACATGTTACTTAGTTCAGTTCGCTTTTTATTTTTTTCCATTAAAGGTAATCTTAATTTCCCACAGTAATTTTGAACTTCTGTCAACACTTACCACAATTTCAAGTGTCAAGTGAATATCTTCAGTCTAGTTCCAGAGAAAATAAAAATTTTTTGGTGTTTTATTTCGCTTTATTAAATTAGATTAATTTCTTAATAAAATTATAAAATACCGGACTTAAATGTTAAAGAATGAACTAGAAACTACAAATTTTATAGCAGATTAAGTCGATGTGTTGCGTAAAGGAAGTCTCGTTTTATAGTATAAAGAATTTATAAACTTAATTTGAGCATCTTAACTATTGTATTTCATAAAAATTGTGCGGAATAAATTATTAATGCCGTCTTTAAATGCAAAAAAAAAATAATTAAAACGGCGAATCGGGAGTCCAATAAGAAAATGTCGCTTCAGTCGATCAACTCTTTAGAGTTGCAGGCGATTTTCAAATTAGACTCGCAAAAGCCGAATATTGGCTGTTTGTTCCGGTCGTTGTTCTTGTTAGTGATTTCATGTTCTAGAATGAGATGACATCTGAAACACAAAAACTTTCTTCTAAAAAAGTTGCTTTATAAATTTTGACTATAAATAAATTTCTAAATCCTAGAGAAACTAATTAAATGAAGCTACTAAATAAATCTCCTCGCTGGCTTAACTCAATTTCAAATTTCGTGGACCACTGCGTGGTACAGTTGAGTTGTGCGGTTTGCTGACGCTTTGTCCTTGTTGTGTTATGCTTGCGTTGTCCTTCCGTGCCTCACCGTCACCCGTCTGCTCCACAAAGTCCTCCTCTTCGCCGAAAAGCAAAGCCGCAAGACTTGTTTCAAACGTAGATTTTTTCTTAAGGGTGGGTTTAGCTGTCGCTGGTGTCGCCGTTGGTTTCGATGCTGGTGTCGGCATCTGTTGAGTAGTTGTGGAGCTGTTGGACGTGAATTTTAGGGAGTCGAATTCGTTTTTGGATGCTGCAGCCGTAGGCGTGGAGCCGCCAAGTTTGGGTTTTGGTGTCGTAGTCGTAATTGTAGTCTTTGTTGCTGATGTTGCTGTAGTAGGCGGCTCCCCGTGACTTGGCAATGCTACTGGACTATTTTCGCCTTCATGCAGATGCACCTCGTCGTTTTCCTCTCCGTTTTTGTAGCCCGGTGGATAGATTGGTTGAAATCCACCTTGCAGTTCTGGCTGGAAACTGTCGAGTTCAAAAGATTTGGTTGTTGTTTCTAATTCGTCGGATTCGTATTTAGCTTCACCGACATCAGCACGGTTGATAAGGTTTTTCAGATAAAGCGCACTGCCCTCCGTAGTGGAAGGTAGAATATTCCAGCCACCGTTTGAGGGTTTATTGGTTGCAGAACCCAAACTAACACTGGGATAAAATGGGGCCATGAAGTCATTCTCGTAGTTCTGACCGCGAAAATCAAAGTCGTTTTTAAAGCCTTCTTCAGTTTGCGTATCCGACGGTCGAATTTCTCCGATTACCGAGGAAGCGAGGTTAACATTGGAGTATTTTTTGGTTTGGATATTTTGTGGTTGGGACTCTCGTTGGTAGGTGGAATGATGTCTATAAGTGTTCGGTACAGTAGGCGTATAAGCTATAGCAATGGGTGCTGCGGTACCGGTGACATAGGCGCCATTTATGATCCGTGGCGCTATAATTACACCTGGGATACGATTATTTAACTTGCTATCCTCAGAGTAGCTCGGATAGGGTTTCTCAATGGGATACGGAAACTTATCCTTCGTCGCTTGTTTTTGGGCCTGCTTTGTTTGTTGCTGCAGTGATTGCGGCTTCTTGTTCTTCACCATCAAGATTGGTTCCTGGGGCTGATCACGTAGCACGGAGAATGGTGTGTTTTGATACTCACCGCTACCTGTGGTCGTGGTCGGAGCGTTTTCAATGTGTGCGCTGTCTTGCAGTACGTCTTTTAGGTCACCTGCTTCATTGGGACCTAATTTAGCTGCTTCGTCTCGTACAGGATAGACCACGTAGAGTCCATTTTGCGATGAGGTGTCCTTTGAAAAGGAATTCACACCAAAAGGGCCATTTTTGCTCTTTACCTGCACTTCGCCTGATCCACTGTCACCATTGGGGGCTAAGGATGCAGACACTTGGCTCTTTTTCTGTGACTGTAGCATTTGTAGTGTAACCACGGGTTCCAAAGTGTCTTCCTCTAATATTTTGTAGTCTTTGCTGGGTGTTACCGGTTGCGGTGGATCATTGATTACCAAGTCTTCTTCCTCGAAGGCGGCTAATTTCTCCAACGACATCTCCGGAACCATCGAAGATAGAGTTCTATACGGTTCATTTTTCAGAGAAGAGAGAGCATGACGTTCGCTGGTGAAGGTATCCACCGAGGGTGGAACGATGCCGGCCGATGTGGGACGTCGAGGATATATGCGGTCTGAAAACTGAGGATATTGTCCATGCGATGGAGGCAAACGGTAAACGCGTCGGTTAGCGTCGGAAGCCGGATACTCAGAAATGCGTTTCATAGGGTAGCGTTGTTGGTGTTGAAGTTGTTGGCGTTGCAATTGTTGTTGAGCTAGCGACATGGATTGATGACGATGTGCAAATTGCGGTGAGTTAATTGGACGCTGCGGTGGTTGATTGGTGGGTATGCGAATGTTTCCAGGTTCATGATTGTAGGATGTTGGATGACCGCTGGACAGCTTGGCATTTGGACGGAACTGTGGCAAAATATTTGGCAGCTGGAGTTCGGGGTTCGGTATCGCGATACCTGCAATAGGTTTTCGCGTTAAGTCGCTGTACTTGTAGGCTGGTGTATGGGGTGAACTAGGGTTCGGACGATTCGGCTGAGGATGCTTGTGAGGATCTTGAAGCTCACTGCTTGCTGGTCCACTCAGAAGGGCAGGCGGGAAGCGTGGTGGTGGTCTCATATGCTGAGACGGAATTTGTTGGGAGACTTGGGCAGTAGATGGCTCGTCTACGTTTTGAGGGAAATTCTGAAAGAGCGAATTGAGAAGAAGGTTACAATTTTAATAAAAGATTTTCATGTCATGCCTACCAATTTTTGTTTGTGTTGGTTCATGGTCAGCACCTCGTGTTGTTGAATTTGTATGTCACTTTGGTAGGGAAATTCATTTTGCTGCGAGTTCTGGCCGTTTGTTGTTGCTGTTGGCGGCTTAAAAAGCAGACCATTTTCGTTGACTTTTGGGAACACTACAGGATTGGATTGCTGTATTTGCTGTAGGCTCAATGGCTGTGCGTGACCGTTGATTTGAGGTCCCACAGGTGGACCTGAGATTACTGGACCAGAAGAAACTTCGACGGATGTTTCATCGGTTTCTGGAAATCGGATGTTGGTAGAGACGAGCAACTCCTGGGTCGCCTGCTCGCCGGAAATATTGATAGAGGTGGGCTTCTGTTGCTGATGCGTTACTGAACTGCTAAGAGGTCGAGCGTATTTCGAGGAGTGTAAATTTTGTTGGTGAAGACTTTGTTCACTTTGTGTAGTTTGTTGTTCTGGTTTGTTGTACGGTGGGAATGTTTGAGTCGGATTTGTCGGTTGTTGCTGTTGTGTTGTTGATTTAATAATAGGACGTTTGTTTGAGTTTACCAGAGGCAACTGTTGGTACGGAGATGGTGCAACCGGTGCAATTTCATTGAAACCTGTACCTGATGCAGTGTGTTGTGGATTGCTTCCAGTCTGATGGGTGTTTGTATTCATTTGTGAAGATGAAATATGCTGCATAGTGTTTGGAATTTGTGGCGCACTTGTACCTGGCAGCCTTTGGACAGAGCTTATGTCCTCACTGATGACTGTACCGTACTGAACTGGTGGCTCCTTCGAGAAAAGTGGCTCCTTCTCCACCGATCCAAAGTTATTGGTGACACCTACTTGTTGCTGACTCCCTAGAACAAATGTTGCCGAGTTCTGCCCCGGCGAAATGACAACATTATTAATTGTTCCCGGCATGGGGCGATACTGCATCACATTCGGTTGTTGCACCTGGTACGAAACGTACTCATTGCTGTAGTTTTCTTGACTTCCAGAGATGACCTTCTGCTCATTCTGTGCTTGTTGCTTTTGTTGACTTTCACTTTGTGAAGTTACTGCAGTAGCTCCGCCCGTGGGCACTGGGCTCTGCGGCCTGCCTTGTTGAGCAATGAATGGTGCTGGCTTCAACAGGGAAATCGGTTTGATCAGGTTGCCTTGGGTATCGAAGCCCTGACTTCCCTGGTTGTGAGACAAAACTGCAGATTCTTCATCTGCCAAGCTGTTGAAAATATCAGCCAGAGACATAGAAGGTTTCTTTTCGAATTCCTGTTGGGTTTTCTTTTGACCCAAAGTTTGATAAATATCAGCGGGTTCCATATCCGGCATCCGAGGAGTAGTTTTCGGTAATGTGCTTAGTAAAGGCTCGTGAGATGGGCTTTCCGTAAAGCTGATTGGATTGGATGTGCTGGACTGACTGAATTGGGGACTTGATTGTGATTGAGCTTTAACTGGATGCTGACGGGTTGTACTTGGCGTTGATGGTGTACTTGGATTTGAGGTTGTTTGAGTAGGAAAACGCAATGAAGTGGATTTACTTTCTGTAGTTATTTTGATCGATGCTGGCGTAGAAATAGTTTTCTTTGTGGGAACGAACTTCTTTCGTGTTGTACTGGTTCGTGGAGCTACTGTTGTCGTTGTAGCTGTCGAAGGTTTCCTTGAGGTTGTGGTGTATTTTGACGATATGCTAGCCGGTGACGTAGCCGCAGTGGTTGTGGTTGTCGTTGTTGTTTTGTTGGTTTTGGCTTTTGAATTGACGTTGGCAGTCGTGGTGGAAGAATCTTCTACTGTTGGTAGCACTGCCATCAATTTGGTCGTGGGAACCGTGAAGTAATTGGAGCCAGCATTGCTTTGTGAGTGATAGTTGGGCGGCGGCGTATTCGAAGCTGCAACGGAGGTCGGTTTCTTGTTGTTTATATAGTTTTTGTTGCTGCCCTGGTACTTGAGATTGGCATACGAACTCGACACCAGCGGATAAACGAACTTCGAGGAGGAGTACTTGACAGGTAGATTCAGATAATCGTGTATGTTGGGCGACGAATTGCTTAGGACGATTTTTTCATTCGGGTCTAAGACTTCGTTGGCAGCTGTTTCGATGCCAGCCGGTTTCTTGGCAGTGAAGTCCAGTTGTCCCGAAACAGGATCTTTGCTGGCGTAATAAGGTTTGCCATCGTTGAAAATCTGGTTGGGCAGAACGTAGCCGGTGGTTATGAGCTCCTCCTCCTGGGAGCTACCATCAGCAGCACGTGCTTCAAGTGGGAGTTGTGATGAGGATAATGTATCTGAGGACTCCGCTGTAGTGATAGACTGTTGTAATGCAGAGCAGAGGACGATGACAACAACCGCCAAGGACTTCAATTTAATTTCAATCATTCTTATTGCTTATGAATGGAGGTTGAAAAAGCGGACTAAAAAGAAAAGAAAAAACAGTAAGTTTCAAATGTTTAAAAAGTAAGAAGCTCAGAGTGACGTAGATGAAAAATGCTTTTCCACAACACATTTTGGTTTTGTGTTGGTTTATTGTTATTAAAATATAGTGTTATATTTTTCTTATTATTGATATATATTTCATTTGTTTCGCTTTGCTCATCATATCAGTTTCAATTAAGCAGCTTTTAATGACATTTTTATTAACTGCTATAAAATGCGGTTTGCTTCTTAGCATCATGTAGGTCTTGGACAACGACAGCAACTACTACAACAATTACTGAAATGTTAACAACAAGACTGAAAATACTAGCGAATGCAATGAGTGCTATAATGCACGCTACTCTTCATTTGGTTGTCCGTTCGACTTGACGATGAAGCATTTAATTTGATGCCATTTCGCTGCCATTTTTGGGCATGTAAGTGGTACGTGGTAAGTGGCTGCGGCGAACCCTGTCCCATCAAATGGAGTGCGTGTAATTTTTAAACACTTCGGTTGCAGTTTCCTAAACCGTCGTAGGCGCATACTTGACAAACTAATTCCATCCATCGTTTGTCAAACCGGCGTTCGGCCGGCGAAAGTGATTTCCACTGCAGCGCCTTTCAAGCAATCATAACAAAACTCTTAAACTATTCACGAGGAAAATCTTAAAAAATTTTATGTATATTAAAAATTTTGGTAAAAAAAATAAAACATAAATAATATTAGAAATTTTAATAATAATAATTGACATTTTAAACAACATTTTTTGTGATTTTATAATAACAAGAAATTAATAAGAAATTAACAATAATATTAAGAAATAATTAATAAAACGTCCAATGGTTTTTTTTTTGTTGGAAATATTAAATAAATTATATTTTATTGTTAATATATTTTGTGCGACTGACGGCAATCAGTTTAGGTAAAGATGAACGTCAGTTCAACGGTGTGAAAAATTAACGTAAACAACAGCCGACCGCGGAGCAAAAGTAATGTCTAAAGAATTTTGAACCGAACGAACTACAGCAGCAATCACAAAAATAATAAAAACAATTAATAACCACATCAATAATAATTTAATTTTAATTTCACTTGAAAAGTTTTGATTAATTGTCATTTACAACAAATGAAAGAAAAAGACGATTGGGAAGAAGAGTAGCGCCGAGTTGACAGGTTAAAAACAATAAAAATAAAGCAGCAGCAACAACAAACTTAAAAAGTCTTGCAAACTTTTGCTTTTTGCACAGTCACAGAAAGAGTTAAACGCAGACAGACAGCGGACTGCCGGACGGACAGAGCGATAGATAGGCACAGAGATAGACAGATAAACAGACAAGGCAAACAGAGAAGCTGACAGCGATTCAGACACACGCTTAAACAAACTGACAGCAGCTGACGCTGAAGAGTTGATCAGTCGTTTTCATTCTCATTCATGTCGGCCGCGCATGCGTTTGATGTCAATTTAAAGGCGATTCTGCGCTTGTTTTGTGTGTGTGTTTGTGACTGTGTGCACGAGTGTGCTTGCGCCTGTGATTTTCTCAAATCTCTTTAAACACTTTTAATCGCGCTTCTTCGATAAAAACTGAATTTTCATCTTCTTTCATTTCCACTCACAAACAATTATTTTAAATATTTTCCTATTATTATTTATTTAGTTATTATGTATTCATTATGTATTTATAGGTAATTATTTGTTTATTATTTAATTGTATTGTTTTCTTGCTATTTCTATTTCTCTTTAAAATAATGAAAGTTTTTCCGATTTTATTTGCTTTTAAAAGCATGTCGCTTGTCGCTTGTCACTTGTTTAAATATGTTGAACTTGTAAATAATTAATGAATTTAAGAATTTCATTAATTTAACCAATGTTTTGCGATGAAGCGCAATAAATTTAATTGCTGTTAAAAGTCGTAGCAATTGAAAGTTTTTCCCATGCTAATTTTTTGCATGCAGTTTCTTTATAAATTTACTTTTCGATTTAAAAGTGTTCAAGAGAAAACTCGAAATTGCGTTTTAAAATAATTTCAAAATTACATCTTTAAAATTAAATTAAACTTTCCAATTATTTTTTCTTCCTTTGGAATGACAGCTTATTATTTATTTAAATATTTTAAATATGCTCAATTGAAATTGTAGTTTTTCCTTAGAAAAGTTAACTTCTGTTATTCACGTTTTAAGAATTCTGTGAGTTCTTCTGAAATCGATTTAATCGACATTAACATAAACATTATCATTGTCAGCATCTTGTCGAGGACCACCCGTCTTCGAATCGCCAGCTAAACGATTCACTTAAAGCCATTTCTGTCAACGCAGAATTATGCAGACTTCTTGCGTAAGTGGAGAAGAAGAAATGGACTCAGAAGGAGACGAAGAAACTTACGCAAGAGACTGCAGACAGAAACAATTCCAAGCATTTCATGGCGCAACTGCTGTGAAGAAGAATAAATGACATCTTCGCTTCTTCGTGCGGACCTCCCATCGACCCCGCAGCGTTGCCATATCGGGGCCACGACAATTGCAATTATTGCCTTATTGCGTATTTTATTCCCCTACTCTACGACCGTCTTCTCTCCTCCCCCGACCAACATGTTTAGTCTTTGCTTGATATACGTCGTTTCTGTTGGAGTGTATTTCAGGCATTTATTGATGCTGTTGTCTCCTAAGAATTTCAAACGAAAGTGCGTCGAAGCTTGTAAACATTTTTTTTCTATCCTTCGATTTTTTTCTTCGGTTTTCTTTCAAATTTGTTTTTGTTACTATTTGTTGCAGAAGATGCAGTGAACAGATTTGTAGTGAGGTGGTCGCTGTTGATGCTCTTGGTTTCTTGTTGGTTTGGTGACATGCTGTTGCTTTGAAAGACAAATGTACGAATGAAGGTAAACAGAAAACCAACTGACAGCAACAGAGACCGTCACAACGAAAACTCAGCAGCAACACACTGTCAAATGACAACAACTAATTTCAGTTCGGAATCTAGGAGTGCAACTTTCATTTTAAATGGATAAATTATCATTAGAAGCGTCTCCGTTAATTCATTTGTCATCATTATCATCCCAATCATCATGACAATTAATAGAATAAATGCAAAGGTGCGACTTTTCATCCTTAAATTTATCAATATCGATGATACACAATCTTAATAATTAATTTTTATCATTTATTATGACGATTGTGTGTCAATTTTCATACATTTTGCAATTATTATTTTGACTACGTTATTATTTTAAAAAAACACTTTAACTAAATTAAATAATAAATAAATTAATAATTAAATTAACTAATTAAAATAACAACAATAAAAAGTAGTGGAATTCCGAACTGCCGACACAGAAATTGTATTGATGACTTCGACTGCGTTATATGCCAAACGAAAGCTTTCGTAAACAAATACACAGGCAAATATAACCACCTCCACACACACCATCGCATCAATTACCATATTCCCATGTAGGAAGGTGTTTCGTCTTGGTTGCTTCTGTTGTTAATGGCGCTTTCTGGCTCTCAACGGCGATTCGACTTCGGCAATGAAAACGAAAGACTTAAGAAGCAAACTAGGGAAATGGGTCATTGGTTTAGGAAACAAGTCATTTCTCTCTCTGTCTCGCTGTCTCTCTCTCTCTCTCTCTCTCTCTCTCTTTTTCTTTTTCTCTCTGCACGTTTCTGTTCTGCCTTCAATGCATTTCTGCATGATAATCGATACGTTAAAAGGAGAGTTTCGGTATTTTGGCGTGTTGTATTCGTTTGCTTGGAATTCTGGGAGAACATGTGCGTAAAAAACAATATCAGTTAAGCCACTTGCTCAAAAGACAGTAAGCAGAACAAAGCATATATCGCCAACGACATCTACAACTAAAATGACCACAACGATAACATTTTTCCATGAATTTTCTACTCGACAAGTTTGAATTTAAATGAAAAACAAAAATAAAGAAGAAGTTCAAAATTTTAAGAAATTACAAAAACGGGAAAGCAAAACAAGAAAAACGTAAGAAATGAAGAGTTGAAGAGTTAAGAAGCGATGTCACTTTAAAAACCGGAACAGCGACGGAGAAATATGTGACGAAACAAGTACAAAAACACGCGAAATTGTGGAAATATGCGGAACAAATTTCAACAAGCAGAGCAACAAAACCGACTTTTGTAAAATTGTTTTAAGATTTTGACTGAGATGCTTGCAATTCGGCGAGGATTTGCTTTACTTGTTGACTACTAGAAATAAATTGAAGTGGCCTCAATGGAATGCATTCTGGAGTTACATTTATGATTTCCCTCTTCTCCTTCTTCGTTTGCTTGCTTTTGGAGAAGATGCTTGAGTCTTATTGTTGAGCTGAGCAAGAACAAATATCAGTTTCTAACTACTTCGAAAATGTGAGGTAAATGAGTTGAATTTAGAGTTGAATAAAAAATGGAATGCATTTTTTGTTACACATTCTTATGACTTTTCAAAAAATCCCTTCCGTTTTCAATGTTAGCTTATAATTAACATTATATTTCTTTCTGTAGAAGAAGGCACCCTTCTTTATCTTTTTCTTCTTAGATTCATTATTCCACTTTTCAAGGAATTCAAGCTTCGTCAACTTTAAACGAAAGTGGAGATGACGTTTGCATTTATTATCTGTTTAACTGAGATTACATCAGATTATCATTATCATCAGATTTCATTAAATAGAAACCGAAATTTTTCGAATATGACTCACACTTTTTTGTGAATTAAGTAAATATTCACATCATCTTCCTTCTTATCTTTTGATCGATGATGAATAAAGTTGAACGCTGAATGAGTCTATGGATTTTTGTGTTGTTGCCTGAAAGGAAAGAAATCGAAATAGCAATTTCACATTTGTAGGTAGACAAGAAAGAACTTAAAACGGAGAAAGTACTATTTCCTTCGTAGTATTGAGCTCTTAACAAACACAAATGCACTCGCACACATTTCATTAGCAACCTACAAACGAATATTTTGTGTGTCCCTCTCTCTTTCTTTGTCTCTATCTGGCTGCTGGGGTTTCACTTGCTTCCGTGCTTCAGTTAAATATATCAACCTTTGTCTGCGGCAACATCCACAGAATTCACGATTGTAAAAAAGAAACCAACAACAAAACTCATTTGAAATGCATCATCATAAAGATCTTTATGAATTTCTAAAAAGGTATTCATATCCAATACTTTCATTTTTTTTACTTTCAAAAAAGTCGCAAAGGAAACGAACAGAAAAAACCGAAAATCATGAGAAATTTTATGAACTTTTGTTGTTGATGTTGACGATGATGCTGCTCATTAGCATAAATTTTCTATCGCCACACGATTCAAATCAAACACTAAGAATGAATTTGACTTTTTCTTATAAAAATATAACAAAAGAAATTGTATTTTTTTGTGTTTTTGAAATTAAAACCGAAAGTTACTGAAATAGTGAGAGAAACGAAATAGAAAACTATAAAATTAATAATTGAGAGAGAGAGGAAAGACTATCATTGCAATGATTGATGAGAATTCATTGATTGATGCGTTGTTATTGTATAAAAAGGCAAACACGTGACACGGTCAAATCTGAGAAAGAAAAGTATATTTTTAATTAAGAAAAATTGAATTATCGAAATCATAAAATGGCTAAATACATGAGATGCTGGATGAATAAATAATTCACTTAAATAAACCCAAAAAGCTTCAAAATTGGCCAAATAATCTACAAAGAACATATAATCAAATTAAAGGTTAACGAATGCTGAAAACTTAAATATTCACTGAAAATATGCAATTGTAATTAATTAATAACAAATTTGTAGTTAATCCAAAATTTGTGCATACATCAAAAAGTTAAACGATTGACCCAAGAAAAAACTTCAAATATCATCGTTTAAAAACACCTGATTACCTACCGTGCCTCATTTTGTATTCGTGTGACTCATATGAATTCACTAAAAAAAATTTTTCGGTGTAAAAGCTTAAAAAGTGAAATTCTGAACATTTTTTGTATTTTTTATTTAACAAAAGACACGGAAATAATAAAAATACCAATATTTTGTGGTACCTCTTTGGTGGCTTTCATATTTGTAAAAATTACTTGTAATTTTGAACGGCAAAATTCACGGCGATCCTTAAACTAAATAAAGTTGTCATTTGCTTTTCTTTGTGGCTAAAATATATAAAAAAAATTAAGGAATAAAGTTTTTAACTATGAAAACTTTGAATAAATAAAGAAGCAGTTTTTTTCTTCTTATTCCTCTTTCAAAATTAGTTACTTTGTTGGACTTTTCAGTCTGTGTATTTAAAAAAAAAACCGATAATTCTTTCAGGAGCAACAACAACAACGTAAACAATAAAATCAGTGAAGAAAATAACAAAAAGAAACCGCAACCAACCACAGAAACTTAAAGAGAAGCGGTGAAAAAATTTTGTGACCGACAAAAGTGAAAGCTTGCATCTGTAAAGTTTATATGTAATAATATTTAACACACAGAAATATACACTAAAAATCGGGCTCATACAAATATAGTACATACATACCTCAGACTTGAACTAACAAATCTGCTCTTGAGTATAAGAATTATCAAATTCACTTAATGGAATGAGTGTAGATAGTTTCGTGATGTGTCTACACAAGTATAAAAGACATGTAAAATAAGTTCATAGTAAATATGCAATTCATATTGAACGAAACGAAATGAAAGTGGAGAAGTTCTAAAAACAGTAAAAGATACCACTTAAACTAAAGATATTTTAGACATTCATGTAAAAATCTGAAAATCAGTTGTAAAATTCGTGATGGCGTTTCATCTTAATTTGAATTGCCGTAGAGAGTAGAAGAACAGCGAGTTGTTAACAAGACTTAACATGCCTTAAAACATATTATGTATGCATGTTTATAATGTCCAACGATTAAGAAACTGCGATTAAAAATTATTACTTAAAAAAAACTTGTCAGTCGTCAAAATCGGAAATCATTCCTATCTCTTCTAGCAGCAATCACGTGATGAATAGTTTTTGAGTTCGATGGATCGGATTCATGGTTCGTAACAGCAGTTAAACTGAACAAATTTTGGTTTGGGATCGGTTACAGTCCCACGAGTTCGGTTATCACCACGAACAATTATTTTAATAGAAAACAAAAATAGTTTTAATGACTATTAGTAAATAATTTTAAACAATTCTTATAATGATGATGGAAAACATATGCAATAACAAAAGGGGAAATAAAACTAAAAAAAAAAAACAAAATAAGAGAAAGCTTGAAATTCTAAATTTAAATAAAATTTTACTCCAGAAATGAAAATATCAAATTTAATTAGTAAAAAGTATCAGGTTTTAAATTAACAATTGCACATTGCTATGAATTAAAGTGCACATTTCCTTTTAAATGTTTCTCCAATTTTAAACTAAATAATATCAAATAAACAACTGAAAAAATGTAAATAAAAAAGCTATAATATTTTGCCACGCTTTGTGCTCAAATTAACTAATTCCGACCACACATAATTTTATTTAATGGTTCGCTCTAGTTTAAACGTTTGTTTTGTTACTTAGTTTTCGTTTGTTTGTTTGTTTTAGTTTTCAGTAATAAAACACACAACATAATTTAATATTAGAAAACATAACTACAAAATAAATGGGGAAATTTTTTAATTTATTTTAAGAGGTTGTTATTATTCCATTAATACGTGTTTTTATATCTTCGCAACTTCTTTATTAGTCGTTGGGTATTTTGATAAATTTTTGCATTAATTGCGTTGCTTCCTGCTTTTGTCGTTTCCGTGCCTTAATATAATTTTATTACAATCTTTACATACTCCATTTTACTTCGCCGTAAAAAACATTTCCATTCAATTCAGTATTAGTAAAAATTAATAATAAAATGTAATTGCTTTAAGTGAATGCTCAACAATTACTGAAGTGCTAAAGTGAATTATTAAAAATGCTGAATATGAATATTTACTAAAGTATTATTGTTTATTATTGGTTTAAAATTCGTATTTGTATTGAATTTCAATTTTTTTTAATTGAATATAAATAAGAAAGTAATTTGAAAAATGCACCTACAAAACGAAAGCCAAATTCTTTCATTAAAGTAGTTAAATAAAGGATTTGGTTGCTAACGATTTGATAAAATTCTTTAGTTGACCTTTTTAAATTCCACATATTTTATTAATTTATTAAAAGCGAATATAGTTATATGTATATATATGTTAAAAGTTTTCTTAACTTTTCTTTAGTAATTGAAATATTAATGATTTTTAATTCAACTAAATTTTCTATTGAATTTTACTTCTTGAAGTTAAGTCTTTTCGATTGCATGTTGCTTAGATTAGTTTTCTAGAATTTTGTTGTTTTCTGTACCAATTGCAAAATCTTAATTAAGTTGCATTCACCGAAATCTTGGAGTTGCTCTTTTCAGCTCTTTTCTTCTGTCCAGCTTTATAGTCGCTTTTATTTAATTCTACAAAAATGGCTTCCGTAAAATATTCTAAATTCTGCCATAAAAAAGTGTGTCACTTGGCGAATTTGGTGTGGCAGCAAATTGAACTGCATCGGATGAGGAAAGAAGTCACGCAATTTAAAAAAATACAAGACAATAACCAACCTAACTTTTTTCCGTCAAAAAGTGTGACTTCCTTTAATATGTGTTTTTGTTGTAACTGTTTAAAAGTGTTTCATGCTTGTCCAAGACCAGAAAAAGTTGTCGATTGTTCGGTTCGTGGAGCAGCGGACAAAATATGATTCTACATTTATTACTTCTCAAAATAGCTGCAAGTGATCCACAGTTGGTAGTTTTACAGTTAAGATTTTCTTTTTTTTCATTCTTTTTTCGGGGGAATTCAATTGTGTTGCTTTTGTATCTGTTATTTTTACGTTTCTATTTTCTTTTCTTGCCCAATTGTGTTTGTAATTCGTTAACTTGTTCGTAATTTGGAAATCTTAGAAAATATATTTTTTCCTTATAAATGCAAGAATTGAAGCACGTCTGCATGAGCTATTTTATTATTCCAAAAGCAGCAACAGAATTATTAATCAGAATAGACTTCTTTACGGTCGTTTGACTTTTGAGCACATGTTTCTTGGTAGAAAGATTGATTTTAATTCTGGACTTGGCTTTATAAAAACATATGTGTCCATATGTTTAGTTGAGTGTGTTCAGTTGTTGTACTGAATTAGTGAGAGAACCGTTTATTTGCGCCAAAACAAATCGAGCTGCATCGACGTCTAGCAATTTCACTGCACAGCGTAACCCATTTCTTTGATTGACAGTCCAAGTTGAAGTCTTTGGTTCTTTTCTGTTTTGGTTTTTCTTTCAGGGTTAGTTAAATTAAAATTCAGTTTTAGTGCTGATAACTTTATTTATATTATGATTTTGCTTATGAACTTTCTTACTTTTTATTAATTGCATTATTCACATTTAATTTTTTCGATTTTTGTTTTAATTTCACATTTTTAGTTACTCCGTTGTATAGCACTTATATAAATACACTTTTATAGATAAGAATTTTGCTTTATAAAGTTTTAATTTAAATTATTCTCGTCGGCTTGTGTCTCTAAAGTGTCTTTAAAATCCAAATAAAAGTAATGAAATTATGTATTTAACTCTCTCAACTCTCCTCTCGCTTCTATATTCAACTGCATTTGAAACTAATTTAGAGTAGCTCTCAAACGAAAAAGAAGAAGGAAATGCAAAAATACTAAAGATCTGTTTAAACTTTAAATTAAATAAACCAGCTCCAACTTGTCATCACTTATAAATGTACATAATACGTATTATGTATGATTGCATGTATTTTGAGTGTATGTTTACTGGTGTGTGTGTATTGCTGAGACAAGTTTGTTTATCTCCGATACAGAAACCTGGAGAAAATTGGACGTATTTCTTATTATGCGGAATTTTTAGTTTAAGCTTTATTTTGTTATTGTATGTCTTTTAAATAATAGCAGCAACAACTAAAACAGCCAACTGACGATCTTTTAGCACTTTCCTTTTTTATTTTATTGCAGATTTTGTTGTCATTTGTCTATTATTAAGCTAGTTTTCGTTGCAGCTGATGCAGCTGTTCCACAATTTGTACCAGTTTAATTTTATTTTCCTTTTATTATTTTCTTGGGGTTGCCATAGTTTTTGTTGCTGTTGCTGTTGTAGTCGCTATTGGTTTTGTCTCTGTCATTCATGTTGCCGTTATTACAGACTTCTTGTTGAGTGCGTTTAAGTCAAAACAAGAACCGGAAGAATCAGAAATGGAAGAAATACAAAACTTTGGCTTTTATTTAAATTTCAGTTCAAAAATTTCACTTCGTTCGCCCATCAAATACTGCCGACACACATTCGACAGGAAGCCATTTCGTTGCCTAGCGCTTCGTCTGTCTGTTCCTACGTCTATTTCCCTGGCCTTGGAGTGTAGCGGTAATTAAAACGATTGGTATTCTTTGCCAATTGCGTGCTTTGAATGAAATTATTATAAAAGTGTTTGGATTGTTATTGGTTTTAGTCGTTATGTTAAAATGTGAGTTGTAGGATAGACTCGAAGCGGATTTGAATTGGGATTTAAATTTGGTTCTGGAATGCATTGGATCTCATTTAATAAGGAACCCACGAATACAGTACGCTTTCAATCAACTTTCTTCGATGTGATAATGAAAGAATTGGGTAATGAGAATTGTGTCAGTGGGTTTTAAATTCCACAATAACCAAATTGGAATAAGAGTCAGACTTGATGTCAGGTGTGTGTAATTCTGAAGCTGATATTGACAGGGTGAAATGACAATTAAACAATTAGTAAGGAGAGAGACCATTTCTTTGGACGATTAAACTAAACAATTATAAATTGGAGTATTTTTATGAAGACTTTATTGAGAGAGAAGTTTTAATTTTGAAGAAACCTACAATTAACTCTGGACACATATGTTCTACTTCTTGTGTATTCCTTACAAATTTAGTTTTTATTTAGAAGTTAGATCGTGTTTTATTCTACATTAAAAATAACTTTTATATAGTATATAAATGATTTTATTTATATAAACATTAAAAGCGTATATATTTCGTTTATGCTTACAATTTAATGTCACGATATAACACAAAATTGAGCATTTCCATAACCATCCAATCTTCATCACTCACAAGTTATCCAATAAAAGCTGTAATATATTGAATAACATTCAATTTTCGTGTTTGAATTATTTTTTGAACGAAACTTAATTTTATGCAATCAAAAGCGATTGAAAAATTGTTCAGCGTGTTACTTATCTGATGCAAAAAGAAAGGAAGACAGAGATACACGGAGAATGCATTTCTTCGCATACTTTCAGTATCTAATGCAAATTACTCAGCTCCTCTTTTCACTTCCATCCACCTGCTCATACGACCAGCCAAGTATTCATCAACCTGGTCATTGACTATGACGGTGCTGCAAATAGACTCGATGGCTATTCAAGAGACGAATAAATCGCCAGACTTCAGGCCACAGACAGCACAGAAGCTTCCACGTTGTGTTCGTTGTTGCTCTAGATATGAACACCAAGAGTTCAGTCTTCAGCGAGACGGCAAAAATTAGGGCAGCATGTTAAAATGTGGCCACTTATTATTATTAACACATTAATTTGATATTTTACTTTAGCAAGTTGCGGAGAAAATGAAGCCAAAGACAAAAAAGTTCAAATATTTTAAATGGACCACTTTTGGGTTGATTTTACGGAAAGATTTCATTTAAAATTTGAGTTTGTTTTGCTTAAAATGTTTTTATGAACGATTCGAAAGAAATATAAATATTAATTAATCAAAAATAGGTTCCAAAATTATTATACAGCTCGAAAAGAAAAATTAAAAGAGATTGAACAATGATGTTGGTCAAGTTAGCGAAACAAAAAGCGAAATTACGTTTTACTGCCCTTTTGAAAATTTAATGATTTAAAGCAGAGCTTCAAAAGACTTAAGAACGAAACCTGCACGTTGTTATCATTTTAAGTGAAGTTGTTTAATGGGCCGAATGTTATTAAACTATTACAAAAACTGCTCGTGGGAATAATACGGATAGTAGGAAGAAATAAACAGCAACTTCTTTAAGAAATTAATAATAATAATCTTTTTTTATATATAAGCATCGAAAAAGCTACTGACTATAGAACAAAAAGTGAGGGGAAGAGAAGGAAGTCTGAAATGCATCCAATAGATTGGAAACTATTGACCTTAATTACTGGCCACACCAACAACGAAACATCAAACAAAACGCCTAATGTAATGTTATTTACCGTGCTTTTCAAGTTTTCCCCAAAAATTGCTTCGCATTCGTCCGAAAATCCAAGTCAGGAAATTGTGAATACTTTTTAATATTTCAACTATATTTTTTTTCTTTTTATCGTTTTAATTTTATATCCTTCGTTATTCCGTTTTTTAATGAACTTTCTCGAATTTGCTTTAGCAATGCCAAAAAATTTTGTAATTCTTCTTTTATGTATTAATAATTTTCTCACTTTATTGCACTTATTTTTTCCTTTCAATATTTCAATTTTATTTGTTTGGTTATAAACACACTCGTATCTCGTGAGGAAAGAAAAGAACGCGTTTCAAACCGTTTCAAATTTTTTAAACTACCGTCCGAAGAACCGTTTCGTTAGTGATGCTAATTTAATTTGCTGCAGATATCTTTGCTTCTGATGCTTTCTTGTTGTTCTTGTAACAGCAATACAACTATTCGTCGATTTTCCTTTAAGTGACCACTGACATCCGAATCGACCAAATCGTTGAAAGGCTGCTCACTGAATGAAACTTCACAAGTGGCAAAAGAAATTTTTATTAAAAAGAAAGCCCCATTTTACTTTACCACGCTTTGCTATGTGTTGGCCGGCGTGGAGCTGCGCCGCGCTGATCTGTATCTGTACACTGAATAACCACTACAGCTAAAGAAAGGCAGGTGCTGTTGCGTTTATGGTTACTCCGCATATAAAACTCAGCTTAACAGCTGTAAACACAAAAATAGCCACGGCATATGTAACATTTCTGTTGCAAACAAGTTTATGTACGTATTTACAATGTTTGTGGCCTGGGTAATGAACAGCTTTAACAGTAACATAAATAAAGCTGTTATTTTTTATCAGTAGAAGTAAACCGAAATTTAAAACTTAATGCTTATACATTATATATCAATGACAAATCAAAAGACGTAAATGAACATCGAGACATGACAACTGAACAGAAAACAACAGCAGCGAACACTAACATTATTTTAAGGTGGGTAGGTACTTGCGAACACCTTTAGACCATTAAGGTCCATTTTGATGCCATGTGGATCTCTCCCTACCTCCCAACTACCTTCGCAAGAAGGTGCTATTTATGTAGCGACTAAGAGCCCCCACTTTAAACGGATTCATATCGCAGATTTTTATAGGCTCCCATGTGTGAATGTCTCGTTCGGGCTAGGGCTGGGCAGCTCCTCATCTTTGCAGCTTCTACAAAATTTCTTGTTGCTATCTAACGTATATTTGCGATCCAACTTTATCCATCGCCAGTATATCCGACAGATATTTCCAAATTCGATTTATTACTATTAATTACCTTTTTCAACAAATTTGTAATACATATATTTAAAATACGCTATAATCAAATACTGATGTTCCTTATTCTTAGAATAAAGATTTGTCTGATATCTATGAAAAGTATTTGTTTGTAAAGATTATACTTAATGAAGTCTTTATATATGAATTAAAAGGATAAAATAACTAAAAACTACATTTAAGAAAAAAGAATTACGTGGTTTCTATCACTTTGTTACTCGTTTTTAAAAATTACAAATATTGTAAAACAGAGAATTTTTTTTTGTAATACAAAGTATCACGAGTACAGTCATTTAAAACTTGCAGCTATAAAAATAGACATTTAGCGAGATTGATTGAATGGATTTTCTGGAGACTTATTCCACTCCTTCATAAGCAATTGCTTCCACTGTGACAAGCGCAAGGAAGGATTCTCAGCTTTTATGCGTGGCAGGTTGGTAGTTTCAAACGCTTTGTATGCCGCACGCATTCGTTTCTCCGGATGCTTGTCTTCATCCTCGTCTTTGAGACTATAAAAATCATTTACAATTAGCAAGTGTAGCAAAGCGGAACAGATAATGTATGCTTGTTTTACCTGAGTACTGACAGAGCTTGATCAACATTGGTCGCTATTATAGTATCACCTATTGCTCGGTTGAGATTTTCTTCCAGCACAGGTTCGGGTACAACAACCTTTGAAGGGATGTGTTTTTTAGAGTTTATCGCCTCCATGGCGCGTTGTTTCTTTTCCATCTCCTCCAACACCTGCTTATGACTGATTTTCGACAGTGGTTGCTTACCTTGGGTTTTAATACTACCCATTTCCCTATCCAACAACTCCTTTGCTTCTGCTCTACGTCTAGCTGCTTCGGCACGTTTACGTTCTTCTTCCTCTTTCCGTTGTTGCTTCTTAGCCAACATTTTGTCATTATCCTTCCAGAGCTCATCTTCTGCTTCTTTTGCTGCACGCTCCTGGGTGGCCTTCTTCGTTGCCTGCTTACGTTCTCGCGCTTCCACAGCCTTACTGTTAATTCCGTTTTTTTTTGGCATGTTTCCCTTGGTACTAGATAAGAAACTTTTCGCAAATTTAAGAGTCCAAATAGAACGCAGAAAATGAAATCAACGGCCGTAGAACAGTCTTTTCTTTTGTACTTATATCCTCTGCTGTGTCGCTAAGTTTACCTATAATTATTTCATATTATACGCAAAGTGTGCGTCTGATTAAACATTATAGTTCTATGTTTAACTTATAATTATATTACCTTTGCAGAAATTTAATTAAGCTCTCATATTTTCCTATCAATAAATCTATGTTCTATAAAACAGAAACGAAACATATGACTTTGACATTCTGACTTTTGGAGATGAGTAGCTGCGTTTTTTAATAATCTTGTTATCTTGATCATTAAAAAAACACTAGGGAAATTTATTTTATCATATAGCCGTGTTTTTTTAATGACCTATATTGTTCTTTCTAACCGGTTCATTAAAAAAACGATGAGGGAAATGCAACTTATGTCAAACCATTAAGCGAAGTTATGAATGAAAACGACTGTGCATTGCTAAATTTCTGTTTTCAAATAATCAAATATAGTAAATTATATAAATAAATTGCATAAATTACATCGATAATTATTGCGAGGTTATGCAAGTGTCAAGTCAAATGAGTGTGATTGGCTGCATAGTACAAAGAAGTGGGAAATTGCGAATTTCCCTATAACCTCGATAGAAACCTGTATAAAACCTGGGTAAGTGTCACTTGCATGGAGAAGAACTATATAGTTCATTAAAAAAACGGCTTATTTAATGTCAGACCATTTAGTGAAATTATGAATAAAAAAAACTGAGATTGCTAAATTTCTGTTTGCAAGTAATCAAATATAGTAACTTAATAAATTATTATTATAGTTAGTATTATTATATAAATCACCTGTAACAAAGATCTTAAAACAAAATGGAGAAGTTTGAAAAATTTCCGAAGATCGGGATAAATCGGAAGAAATCTCGATAAGATTGGTGGTCTGTCAGTTGTATGGCGTATATCGAGATACATTATTAAAAAACGCAGCTAATAAAGGTACTTTTCATAGGTTATAAGGCCATGCAACCCTGAGAATTCTTGCAACTCTAGCTCTAATAAACGTCAGAAGATTTTTTGGAATTGGAACATGACTAAAGTAACAAGATATGACATTGTTTTTACAATTCAATCATTTCAATGTACAACGGTGTTAGTGTTTGCACATAATTTTAGTTTTGTTTACTGTTATTACAAACGATTATTATGGATATATTAAAAGCAGAAATAGCTAGGAAAAGAAAGTTACTGGAAGAAAAACAACTTGTAGTAAGTGAAAAAGTGTTTAAGTATGTTTTGATGCTAACTATCATATTACATTTTATTGCTGCAGGATTCGAAAAAGAAGTACTTTAAGCGAGGTGAATTAAATGCAAAAAATACGCAAGAGATCCTGGAGAGAGTTGGGTACAAAGTACTTGAGAAAAAAGAAGCTAATGATGAGACTCAGGAAGGCGGATGTAAGTACATAGATATTAAAAACAGCGCCGATATAATACCAGCTGTGCTCCATTAGATAACTATGTAGGAGATGGTCAAAATGTGCTTCCTAGGGTTGAGGCCATACGTCGTCTACGCGAGCGTGGCGAACCTGTTTTACTTTTTGGAGAAACAGAAGAGGATGCTTTTCATAGACTGCGCGAGTGCGAAATCACACAACCAGAAACGAATCGAGGTTTCCGTAATGACTTCCAAGAAGCACTAGAGCAAGTGGATCAAGCGTACCTCCAAGAAATGTTCGCAAACACTCCCACCGCTAAGGAAGACAATAAATCTGATTTGGCCGAATTAGACGAGACAGTGTCGTGGGATGGTATAAAAGTGATGGCGCAGAAAATGGGTCGTGGAAACAAAGACTACGACATGGACGTCATTATAACGCTACTAATTTTTCTTCTAAAGCTGTGGAATGATCAAATTGCATCATATTCCAAGCAGGAGAAAATGTCAACTAAAATTAAGATGGCGCGTGTTATCTACACACAGACCAATGAGTATGTCAAGCCGTTGTTTCGAAAGCTGAAACATCACACATTGCCGGAAGATATTTTAGACAGTTTGCGAGACATCTGCAAACATCTGCTTAATCGCAATTACATCACGGCGAGTGACGCATATCTAGAGATGGCTATTGGCAATGCTCCTTGGCCCATAGGTGTTACCATGGTTGGTATCCATGCCCGTACAGGTCGGGAAAAAATCTTTTCCAAAAACGTTGCCCACGTTATGAACGACGAAACGCAGCGAAAATATATACAGGGTCTAAAACGTCTGATGACTAAGTGCCAGGAGTACTTTCCAACGGATCCCTCAAAATGTGTCGAGTATGTGGCAAAAAAGGAACGCGATTAAAAACAAAGTAAAAAGTAATTTTTTAGAGTTGAAGTAGTTTTTCTGTATTAATTTTATTGAAGTCTTCATATCAGTAGATGTATATGTCGGTAATTATTTATGTTCTTTGGTTGTAGTAATAATTAGCATTTATTTTTTCCCCAACTCCATTGAACGTTCGCACGCTTTTCCCACTGCATTGATTAAGGTAGCTCTAAACAATTAAAACGCCAATGATAAAATCAGTATAGAGTAAAGCAAAAAATTTCTATTAAATGTATGACCTCAAATTGCCCTTCTCAAGTTCATGAACTCCAACTATTGTTGCACCTCCAGGAGAGCATACCTGGAAAAAATATTAATTTCAAATAGTGAATGTTTATTTGAAGTAAAGCTCTCACTTCATCCCTTAAAACTGCTGGATGTGTGCCTGTCAAAAGCACCGTCTTTGCAGCGCCCAACACCGTCTGCGCAGCAAACTTCAAAGCCATCTTCCTAGGCACCCCTTGTTTGACAGCACCATCTGCAAGAGCTTCTATAACTGTATAAATGTAAGCTGGGCCACAGCCGGAAAGTCCGGTGACTGCGTCAATCATATTTTCTGGCACCTGTTGGGCGATGCCCACCGAGTTGAGCATCAAGTGTACCTTTTCTAAATCCTGCTGCTTCACGTACGAGCCGGCTGTGTAGACGGTGCAACCTTCGCCCACTTCCATGGATGTGTTGGGCATGGTACGAATCATTTTCAAATTGTTTATGAATGAAAAGCTCTGTAAAAGTAATAAATGACTTGATGATAACGAAACCATACATTCTTGCGTCACTCGCCTGTTCCAAAGATTTCAAATTGACTCCAGCCAATACAGAAACAAAAAGCTTCTCTTTATCCTTTGCAGTCGGCACGTGCTGGCTCCTCAAAAGCTCGACACAGGGCAGTAGGATTTGGGGTTTTACGCATATGAATATGATGTCATTTGTATCGAGCACCTCGTAGTTATCCTCGGTCACAGCTACTCCCATTTCACGCCAGCGATTCAAATTGTCAATGCGGGGACCAGAAGCCATCACCTGACCGGCTTTGACAATTCCACCCTTAATTAGCCCCGATCCAATGGCGAAGGCCATGTTGCCGGCTCCAATGAATCCGATCTTTTCATCCAACTTGGCCATTTTCTAGGAATTATTTCGGTTGTAGGCTCCTTCGCTGGAGTAGGTAAACAAAAATCAAGAGCTAATCTAAACAACCAAAAACAGCAAGCTTTATTATATTTTTAAAAGAGTAGTAGTATTTATTATTTTTTTTAGAGGGCGGCTTCCGTCTTACTTGCAGTCAGGTTATCAATGAACTTGACCTTATTTAACTGGTGAGTGTTGGCTTTATTTGCTTAGTGAATGAGTTACGGTCCAAATGAGATTAATGAGGTAAAGTTGGCCTTTTTAGCATGCAATTAGTTTCCTAGGTCGTGTTCTCGTTATAATCAAGGAAAGTATGCCATCAGGTTAATTAACCAATTCATCATCAAATTCACCTAGTTTCTTAAATTCCTGATCTAGTGTAATTCTTGGTTGATGGCAAGTCTTGTTATTTTTTTCACACGTCACAAGTTTGATGCGTTTTAATTTAGAAGCTCCAGGTTGGGAATTTATATAGAGATTTTATTTTAAAATTGTTAAATATACAAAACATCGTCGTTTTCCATATTGTTTTGAAAAATGCGCACAAGCTAAACCACATTCCATTAGACTTGGCATCACTATCGTGACGGACTTAAAAATGTTAAAACAGCATTTATGCGAATACGAAATGTCATACGATGAGAGAAATTCCCATGGAAAATGATTCTCTGCCGGAGCGGGAAGGACTGGAAACACTATTCCAAAAAAAAAACAAAAAACCAAAAGCTTGGAAATATTGGAAGTTTTTAAAAGTTTGTATTGGAAGTACATTATGCTGCTGGTAGCTCCTGTTACCCCAGTAACATTGCGAGTTACTGCCCTCGCTGAGCATTGAGAGTTCTCGATAATATTTTTAGAGTCCAAGGAATTTTTTCAGCTGCCGCCGGTATTCAGAAACACAGCATTTTCCAATCATGGACAGAAATCACACAAACTTTGTTGTACGAGTTCCCTAGGTACGCATGATTTGCGTGATTTTTCGATGTGCGGAATTCCACTGGAATGAATGGAATGTGTGTAAATTAAAAAAGCCAGCCAGAAAATTAAACAAACAAAATTTTAAATTTCACATCAGAAAAATTATATTATAGGAAGTAATAAAATGACAAATGAAGTTTTCTTTTATTTATTTTATATTAAAATATATTATTTACATTTACAATTTTTTTAATTTTTTACTTTCCTAATTTAAGAAATAATTTCTATTTTATGTTCTAAATACATTAAATTAAAGAATTTACCTTTAAGCTAATTTTTAATAACTTATTAAAATGCTATATTGAAAATTATTTTGTCTATTAAACAGCGACAAGTTTGTTGGATTTAAAATCTAATGGATATTGTTATATGCTTACGTAATAGCACTAAATTTGCAAAAAATAAAGCATCTCGACTCGTAGGTTCCTTGAAATCACATGTAAATTTAATTAAATTTGATTATAACATTAAGCGAAATATTAATTTGTTCAGCCTACACTAAATACAATTAAAGTAACATAATATTTGAATAACTTTGCTTTTATTTACATAAATATATCCTATAAATTATTGTATAACTCTAGTGACTGAGTAGATTATTAAATTATTAATTATTGTTTATTAAATTAATACTAAATTAAATTAAAATTTATATTAATTATACTACACATGATGTTATATTTTGCTTCTAGAAGAATAGCATCTAGGAAGATTTATTTACAGGTGCAATTTACTAAGCTCCGTTGGCCAGTTCTTTTAATTTAATTACGCGATAGAGAACATTAGTTTAATGGCAACATTTACAATTACATAGAAGGAGAAATATTTGAGTACAATGTATTTACAGAAAAATCTTGTCATTCTCTAGGTTTGGCATGTTTTGATTTTAAGTTTTTCATTTACATTTATGCTGGTTTTAGTTGGTTTCTTTTACAATTCGGTGGTCGTCTCAACCTCAGAACGGTCCAAATCGTTCAGGTAAGAAAAGCCCATTTGGCCATAGTCGCGCTTGCCGAAGGTCACGTTTTCATTCGTTGCACTGACGTGGCTCAGGTCGCCATTGGACCTAAAAGCAATATCTGGTTAATAGGTTCGTTTGTCATTGGATTTTTTAAGTCCTTCAACCAACCTTTGAAACAGAGGATTCGTTATGGGCACCTCGCTGAATGAGCGATGATTGTTGCGTCCCAATGTATTCGTCGTCGGTTCACCTTCTGCATTCAAGCTTGCTTGGTCTCCGTTGCTACTACCACTCTGACCCAATCCATTCCCAACGCTTCCGTTAAGGCCGTGCAGCCCGGTCTGTCCTCCAAAAGTGTTCCCCCGCCGACCCATGGTGCCGTACGCGTTGTTCTGCTGCAGGTTGGCCAGGTTATTGCGGCTGACGGTGTCCAGCTTGTACCCTCCGTTCTGATAGTGATTCTGCGGTCCATTCTGGTGTTTAATGCGTCCCAACGTCAGCGTGCCTGGCAGAGTCCCCGTCGCCAGCGGATTCGCGTTGTTGCGCGTGTTCACGTCGCGGTTGAACGTGTTGTGGTTGCGATTGTTCATTGCGGGTTGGTTGCCGTTGTTGTTGTTGTTGTTATTCTGAGCTGATAGGTTATTCAAATTGTTGTTGTTTGTGTTGTTGTTGTTACGGCGCAGCGTGGCGATCGTTGCTGTCGTCGCATCCGAATGCGAGGGACTTGCCTGGCCGCATCCACCAGCGCTGCCGTTTTGCTCCTTATGCGTGATGTAGCTGACGTTGTCCAGGCTGAAGGCGTGGTTCTTGGCACTGAAGTCTAGCTGCAGATCATCGTCGCCATCCGGTGGCACGGCCATAGCCAGCACCTGCGTTTCATATTCCTTGAGATTTGCGACCGCGTCAGCTGCATTCGAAGCCTGCGAGTTGATGATGACGGGATCGTAGCGTGACGGACTGGGCGCGGAGTATTGTCGCATGCGTTGCTTGAAATTCTTGTATCTGTGAACGAATGTGAAACGAAGTATTATAGCTGGAGGGAATACGAATCAAGGCAATGTGAACTTACTTTGACCATGAAATGCATATGTAGATGATTCCTATGGTTCCTAATATCAGAATAATGATCGAAATGGCGATCAGGGCGTACGGAAATACCTCATCATTTATAGCTATGGCAGCCTTTACCTAATCAAAATTTATTAAATGTAAATTAGAAGCGTGCAATAAATTCCAGTTGCTTACCTTGTGCACCTGTTGCTTCATCTCGATCGGCGCATAGATGCCGTCTGCTGTCGCTCGCGCCACCCCAGAAGCGGCGAAGTTTATCTCCGATTTCGCCGTTGGCTCGAGCAACAGCTGCATCACGTTGGAGTCGTTACGTCGCAGTATCAGCTCAGTTTTAGGGTCGATCAAGTAGAACCAAACGTCAGTGGCCGAAGGCAACTCCACGATACTCCCGTTTGAGGTGACCACTTTGCGGTTGCTAAATCGCTCGATGCCACTCAACAGTCCGTTCGTCTTTTCGTCCAACAACTCCTCCAGAGCGGCGTAGTGACTCCTAATCTCGTTCGGTCCGGAATCAGAAAAGGCCAGCGACATGCGATTGACATCCGTGATCTGGTTAACTACGATGCGAGCGCGCGTGCGATGTGAGCCTGTCTCCTGGCCGTCGTTGTCTCTGGCCTCCACGTAAAATATCATCGGGAAAACGCTATTGACTGTGAAGAGTTTAGCAGTCCGCAGGATGCCGGACTCCTCGTCCATCACGAAGAAAGTTGTTGGCTGAAGAGGTGTTAAAAAAAATTAAAGCGGTTACAAATAAATTTACCTACATTTTCTTAAGCTTACCAAATTATCCTCGTTTATATTGTTATTATCCTCGTCATAGATGTTGTAACGAACCATTCCATATTTTCCAGAGTCTCTGTCGTTGGCTCGCACCTGCAGGACGGGCGTATCGATATTGACATCAGGTGCCACAACAACATAAAATGTATCCTTGCTTCCCCTCAATCGATTAAAGACAAACTCCGGCGCGTTATCGTTCTCGTCCTGCACAATCACCTTTACTTTTGCTGTGCTTTTCTGTGGATTGATGAAGTACTTGTGCGACACCAACTGAAGTTCCAAGGAGTACGCGGTTTTGTTTTCATAGTCGAGGTGCTTCAGCAACTGTACGCTGCATCCGTGGTCTTCAATTGTTACCTCAAATATACCTAGGTCATTACCGCCAATGACTTCGCACTTAAATCCCGGATTGTTGCGGGCAGCTGCTCGCTTTGAGTTTATGATTTGAATCAATTTGATTGTGGTGTTAGCAGGAGTGGTTTCCGGTACACCTGTCGTGTAGCTGTCGTCACTGAACGCCAAACCCAGACTTTCTGTGTTTAAAATAGCTCCGTTGTCCATTTTCCCATGCATGGAGTTTTCCTCATTTGGGTCGGTCAATAGATGTCTGACGTATACTGGTAACGTGGCAACTGAGCTCAGCTGTGGTTCGCCCATGTCGTAGGCTCGTATGTCAACCTGGTATTCTGTGTCCTGTTCCTTGCGGAGTTCGTCGCGGATGCGAACAGCGCCAGTGTCCGGATCAACTTGGAAGTACTTGAGGGCCTTGCCGCGACCTACTAGCTCGTAGCGCACCACGTTACCCGGTGCTGTCCCGTCGCTGTCGATGGCCGGCATGCTTGCGATCAGAGCTCCTATTGGCTGATCGTCGTTGACAGTGACTGGTTCCGGCACCGACACAAACACGGGACGTACATCGTTACGATCGTCGACCTCGATCATAAACCGTACGGTGTCTCCTGGTCCATTGCCATCATTTTCTAGTGTGCCCACGACGAGTTCGTGTTGCTTTTGCTTTTCGTAGTCAAGACCCTTAACGGTACGTATTTGGCCTGTACGGGCATCTAGTTTGAATAGTTCAGTAGAGCCCTTGCGGAGAACATACGTGATTTCGGGCTCCGTGTCTGGGTCGACCGCCTGAATCGTGGCTACTAACAGATCAGGCATGTTTTCAGGGACGCGCACGTCGATGCGTGACTCAAGGAACTTCGGTACCTCGTCTTGGAGGTCATTCACCATAACAGTTATGCTGGCTGTGCCCAGACGCGCATCCGGTGCTCCGTCCTTCGCTGTGACTACAAAGCGATACTCATTTTGGACTTCAAAGTCCAGTTTCGCGCTAGTGCGTACTTCGCCCGTCTTCCCGTTGATGGCAAACGGTATGTCAGCGGGAAGGGAATATGTTATCTGTGCATTAATGCCCTCGTCCGCGTCAGTGGCGTGTACAAGGCCAACAAAGGCGTCCCTAGCTCCCTCATCTACTTTGAAAACATACGGCATCTTCGCCTCGTCGAATTCGGGGTTCTTGTCATTGATGTCGGTAACTTTGACGTTCACAGTGGCACTGCTCGAGAGACCGCCGTTGTCCTCTGCCTTCATAGTCAGTTGATACCGTGTCAGACTCTCTCGGTCTAGCTTTCGGATGACCACAATGACGCCACTCTCCTGTCCAACAGAAAACTGACGCAAGTCGTTGCCCGAAACTATTGAGTAGATGACCGGATCGTTTTCGGGGTCCTCTGCATGGACCACAGTAACAGTTGAGTTTATCTCTGCACCTTCACTTACTTGCACCTCGTAGATGGGCTTCACGAATCTTGGCGGCTTCGTGTTGGGGCCCGGAGTCACGGACACCTCCACAATAGCCTGGGACGAGAGACCGCCTACGTCACTCGCCTGTACTGTGATGCTGTACTGTTCACCTGCTAGCAGACGGCCACGCGTCTCCAGCTCGCCACTGTGCTCGTCGATGGCGAACTTCTGTATTCCGTTATTGGAGACGTGGTAAATGGAATAGCTGACGACGGCGTTCGGACCTTCATCGTTGTCGGTAGCAGCGACCTTAGTAACGAGACGCTTACCATCACCGGCAGTAATGGAAATCGGCGGCACCATGTTCAACTTGGGTGCGTTGTCATTCATATCCCGCAGTACAACGGCCAGGCTGAGCGGTGCGCTGGCGGCATTGGTTCGTGGTTCGCGGGCGACCACTTGAAACTTGAATCGTCCCGGTGCCGGAGGATCACGATCGAGGCCTTCCTCATTGACCACGAGTATGCCGTCCTTGGTGACAGCGAACGAAGGTGTTGTTAGCTCATAGATGTATTCTGGCTTAGTATCATCCTCACTCAAATCGGCGTCGGTGGTCTTGAAGGACACGGGGCGACCGTTAAGATCGAGGATCTTCGTGCCCAAGGGCGAGTTCTCATCTACGTGACCTTCTATGCTGCTTGCAGAGATGACGGGTGGATTGGCATCGACGGGCTTGACTGTTATAGTCAGCTTCGCGGTGGTGAAGCGCTTCGCTTGCGAAACCTCTTCCGCTTTCACAATGATGTCGTACTTCTTGGCGGTAGAAGTGTCCACAGCTTTGATCTGTTTTAAGACGCCCGTCTGCTCGTCGATCTCGAAGTAGTCAGCGTAATTGCCGGGCATCCCTCTGTCGAAGGAGTAACGAATGGGCGCGCTGATTGTGTCCAGATCGACGGCTTGAATGCGTTCAGGCGTTACGGAGAGGACGCCTTGCAAGGAGCCGGCGGGCACGGAGGCGGAATACTCCGGATTAATGCAGGCGCCGTCAAGGAGGACGCAACCACGATAAATAAAAGAGGGATCAAGGTCGTCGGAATCAGCGATGTTAACGGTGAGGGTGGTTGTCGAAGAGAGACGTTCAGTAGTGTTGCGAGCACGATCCTGTAAAACAAAAACATAGCGTGAGTCAGAGAGACGAAGAAGGAAAAACTGAATACGTTATCAATTGTGCAAGCTTTGAAATGAAGTCGTATGAAATTAAGGTGGGTAAAATAATGTTGCCACAAATATTGACTTTTTTCTACCATAAACCGTAAACCAAATTTCTTGTTGCAAAATTTCAACGTAAAACTCGCAAACTGGTTGCTTTGACGTTCATGATAGCTGCATTGCTTGCAATATTTAATTGTAATTAAATGCGTCCCGCAGTTTAAAATGACAGCTGCAGCCCGGCAGAGCAACAAGCAATAATAAACACATTCGATTGCTTATGGTTGAACAGATTATTTCATTAAAAAGATATGACGAAGACTGGCATAGTTTCCTCTCAGTACAAAAACTCACATTTTTCATAGTTTTCGTAACAACTAAAAACTTCCAACAAACAAAATCAATTCAATGGATTTGAAAATCAATTAATTTTATTTAACAAGGCTTTTGTTAAAATTTTCCCTGTTGCTGTTTGATTTTTTGTTTAAGTTTTGGTATATTTTCTGTAATTAAATGTCGCTCTTAGCGCTATCGATGACCCGTCGAATTTTAGTCCTAGAATTTAGTTTCTTTTGTATTTAGTTTCTTTTAGATGTAAAATGAAAACGCTGAGCT
Organism: Thecophora atra; assembly: GCA_937620795.1. NCBI lineage: Eukaryota > Metazoa > Arthropoda > Insecta > Diptera > Conopidae > Thecophora > Thecophora atra. The sequence continues at coordinate 38,195,932 of OW569401.1, forward strand.
GCGTCTTAGTTCGCAATGTGTTTTATGGTGAAACAACTTCGTGCAGTATTTCATTGAAAAACTGCAATAAAGAGAAATAGAATAATTTCGACAATAAGTCCAAAAACAACAGTATGCTTAAGATCAACAACCAAACGACATAATCGCAATGGATTGATTGAGTTGCAATTGTGCAATAGTTTTGGTTTTAGGATGAAGGAATTTCTGAATCATTTTGACACTACCGTGGCCAAAATCCGGCGCTCGTTATATGGAATCCCTCCGTCCAAATTCGGTGACTTGTGCCACTTCGGATGGAGACTTTTAATTGTATTCTTTTGGATTCTGATGTAGAAACACAAAACAAACGATACAATTTAATTAAAGCGCTTTGCTGACAAAAGTTCTGAATTGCCAAGGCTCAAAAATCTTTGTATTTGAGTGTTGCTCTTTCGAAAAATTGCTGAAACGTGAGCATAGAATTAACTGCGATCACGTTGTTGTTGTCTTTCTGAATGAGGCGATTGCGAGTGTCAGGTTACACAATAAATTGCAGCACGTTTAGTGAACTTATATCACTACTTCAACTTGAGAAACATCGAATGAATATCGAAATACTGGAGCTCAGACGTGACCATAAGGTTGACCAGTTTAAATGACAACTAATGATTATTTCCAGAACCTTACTAAAAAGAAGAAAAGCGAAAGAGTAGAGTTTCAGGAAATTGAAATTAAAAAACCGGACAACAACAGCAACATTTTCAACGGTTTCACTGAAGAGAAGAACCTGAGAAGAAAGCAATGAAAAGCGTAACTGCAATTAAATTAACCTCTGAGTTGTTAACAGCTATTAACTGTAGTTATTGGCGCGTCGAATGACTGAGTAACGACCGCTGTACAACAATCACAATATTTTTAATTAACACGAAAGACGAGGCGTGGCATGTTACCAATGCACACGCAAGGGGCGTTCGCAACGCATCGCAACGTCTCACAACGACTTCGTTCGTTTATCCGATCGATGGATCGTTGCATTCGTTCGTAAATTCGTCCCGCTGTACATCGTGAACATGCGAAGGAAGATTCTAAGAACCTTAGATTAAAAGTGAATGCGTTTTATTCTATGATTCAAACGAGTTCGTTCATTTAATTTTCTTAATTTTGGCCACTTCGTAGCTACATTAATAAAACAGAGGAAAAATCAAAACGAAAGAGAAAGCAATAAAAAAACATTTCTTGATTGCAATAAATTCGTCGATTTATAACGCAACCCACACAGAAAAGTTTCATGTCGTAAAAAAAAAAATAATAATGAAAAAAAGGAAAGGAAAGTTAAGAAAAGAGAAAACAAAAAAACAATTTGCAAAATATAACCAACACGTAACGAAAAATACTGAAAACTTTTATACAAAGAATTGAAAACCTGTAACAAGAGTAAAAAATTACAAACTCAATTTTTGAATTAAAATAGAGTCAAAAATTAATATAAAATAAAAAAGCACACATTAAGAGTGAAGTAATAAAGTCGCCAATTAAAGAAAATAAAACAAAGGAAAACTAAATCAAACATCTCGATTCCATAAAGGATTCGCTGTAAGGAAAATAGAAACGGTAACAACCGCCTCCACTAAAAAACCTCAACCAAAACAAACACAGAAATTACACGAAACTCCCAAGTAAAAAAGTAAAAGAAAATTGGAAAGAGAAAAGAAGTCCATAAAATTGTTAAATAAATTTTTGTTGTGGAAATAGTTTTTGTTTTTCATTCCGCAAATGGATTGATTTTTCAATCATTTCAATCATTGCACTTCGGTTCAATTATTTTTCTCTTTTTTTTTTTGGTTTATTTATTTAATTTGTATTTTAGTTTTGTGCATAGTCACGAGTTTTGTTTTTTGCTCCTTTTACATAATTTTGTAATTACAAAATCTGGCAACACGAACACAAAACTTTGAACAACAAATCGCTTAACAACCGCTTAAGCAAAAGTAAATCAGTCAAAACACTTTCAATTTCCGCGTGAATTATTTAAGCAAAAAACACGTTGCTGTTGCTGTTACTCCTGACGTTGTTGTTGTTGCTGCTTGTTCGACATGACACGTGATCCTTTGTGACTGTTTCTTTGCTAATTTTTTACAATTTCTCAGCGCAAACTTGGAATCTTTTAACAACTGAGAGTCTGTAACAACTGTGATTGGCCTTTTTTAGTGTTTGTTTGCAGTTAGCATCGTTAATTGCTGTTCAATTACAACAATAATATCACAACATTTAGAAAACGGAGAAAAACCAAAATAAAAGTTATCGAAAAACCAAAAAAATTCTTCTCTTTGCGACGCACGATTTGCATTTTGATGACTTTCGTTGTTGTTATTGTTGTTATGCCGCTTGCTAATTGTTGTTGTGAGTTTATGCAGCAACAACAACGACTGCATCCAAAACGTCTGTTAAAGTTAATGAAGGAGTCGACGATGGTTGTGAAATAATGCACATAAAAAGGGGGACGCAGCGTTGCTAGTAGAAAACGTGGCGAGGGTAGTGGAAGCCATTCATTAAATTAGTGTACGATTTGCTTTTGTTGATGTTGCTATTGCTGTTGGTGAAGTGTTTTCGTGTTTCACGTAATTTTGTGCAACACGTGACTTTCGTTGTTGTTGTTGTTGGTGCTACTTTTCGTGTTTGATAAAACTCGTGGAATTAAATTCAGCACCCACGCAATTTTAAAAGAGTTTCTTTACTGTTGCAACGATTCATTCCTTCAGATATTTTGTTAAAAAATAATTGCATCCAAAGATTTCTTCAGTTCAGGAATTATTTTCAGATTTTTTATATTCTTATATTTAAACTTTTGGTTTCGAAATAATTTAATGAAATTCAATATATTAAATATGATTTGTTTTCTAGAATTATATGAACCTTACTGAACTCTTCAGAGACTCTCTTTTGTAAGCTTTTGTAAAAATAAGAAATAAATCAGAAATAGTTTTGACATCAAGCGGTCGTCTATCTGTCATTCAATTGCTCAAGGTTCAAGTGCTTCGGCAATACTTAACTAATTGTCTTATCTTCAGCAAGTGTCCTCGGCTTCAGCAGGTGCAGACAAATTCATCACAGATTTGTCCAAGGCCTAAACAAGACAATTAATTGCCAATGCTTTATGTGCCTGAGCCAATTGCTTTCCTTCGCTCTCAACAACAGTCTTCAATATTCTTACCACTTGGTTGTGTATAAATTTTGCTTCGTTTTATTATTTCCCTGTAATTATTAGGTAGCAATAATTATTTTGATACTTGTCGTTCAGTTCAATATAAAAACCCAAAAGAAAAGAAGAGAAAAAAAGAAACTGCAGACAAGCAACCAACCACAGCAAAAATAATTTTTATAAATCATTCTTATAAATTTATGGTTATTTTGGGTGCATTAGCATCCATAAAATATAAAGCAACATGTTTTTATGCCCAAACTAGAGATAATAAAGAAGCCCATAAAAGTTTATGCTCTACAATGTCAAGTTGTATGAGGAGAAGAAAACAGATGAAGAACGAGATGAACCCAGAAAAGAAATGGAGTTACTGAAATTGTTGAGAAGTGGAAGGGTGAATGCTGCTCAGAAAAAGCATGGAGAAGGTCTCGGGGAAGCCGCAAGTGAAAAAGGAAGCAAAATATTGCATTTATAAATCGCCTCAGCGCAGGAAAAGGAGCACCATAAAGGAAAAAAAGTAGGAAAAGCCACTAACAGAAACCAAAAAAAGGCAATAGCAGCAGCAACCTGAACGAATCAAAAGAAAACTCGATAACAAAAGTGAATGCTTGAATTACACTTGATTGCAATATTGAAGTTGTTGATGACGATGACGATGAGAAGCTAAGGAAAAACTGAATAATAATAATAAGAGAACAGCAACGTTTTCGAATTGCTTTGCTCTACTTGAGATTTTTTATGTTTCTTCATGGTTTTGTTTTTATTTTCCGCCGTTAGCCGCAATTTGCAGCTACAGCAACCGATAAATAATCGCTTTCGAAGTGACGGAAAAGCGTCAAAATTATGATATCAATCAGAAAAAAAGAGAATCATAAAAATATATGAAATATAAATTGACGCAATAAAAACTAATAAAAAAACAACAATAGATAAATCGAAAAAAATAAATAAATCATAAAACAAGAAAACACAATAATTAGTCTTAGAAAACTAAAAAAGTGAAAGAAAAATTGACGAGAAAACATCCAAAAAATGTCTTTTTGAAAATAAAAAACCTCGGCTTCTAGCGGTCGTAAAAGAAACGATTTTTATATTGCGTTCCCCATTGTTTATATATTAACTTGTTTTTTGATTTCGTTTCCTTCTTTTTCCCCTCTTTTTTTTGGATTCTGTTTACTTTTTCACTTTTTTATACCCTACACCTTAAGGTTGAGGGTATATTCACTTTCTACCGGAGTGTGTAACGCATAGAACTAGACAAGATAGGTATGGAAAAGTATATATATTCTTGATCAGCATCACCACCGAAATTGAAATAACGATGTCTGTCCGTCTGTCTGTCTGTCTGTCTGTCTGTCCGTTGAAATCACGATCACAGGAGAACGGATTAAGATTTCAAAATGAAATTTGGCAAAAATATTCGTTGCTATGTTGGGGTGTTTCGTATTGAAAATGGGCAAAATCGCCCAAGGAGCTCGCCTACTTTTTATATCGAGAGTGCAGGTACCTCTGTTTTGCCTATTAAAAAAGGCCATATCAGCATTACTTTTTGAGAGAAGACAAGAAAATTTTATATGTAGGTTCAGACTAATGCTTCCAGTTAATATGCCAAATATGGGCGTGATCCGCCCACTTTTAAAAATAATTTTTGTTTTTATTATTATTATTATATATATATTGTATATTTATTATTAGATATATAATATATATATTGTATATATATATACGAGTATACTATATCGCACCACTTCTAAATATATATACGAGTATATATGCACCTTTAAGGTGTAGGGTATTTCGGCTACAGCCCGGCTGTAGACAACACCTTTACTAGTTATTTGTTTGTGTTTGTTTTTTATGATGCAATGTTGATTTCAAATCTTGACGCAAAGTGCAATTCGCTCCAGATTTTGTGCTTTGTCGGCAAAAGATTAGCTTCAGAGATATCAGCCATTATATATAAAGAGTTTTTGTAATGATTGCTTTTTGTGCTTTTGCAGCTGACGGGAGAAAATTTTAAGCGAATTTCATTCAAGTGCACACAAACAAAAAAAAACAAAAACGTGACACAAGCCAAAGAAGAGCGGAATACAATGAAATAAGTGCAAAACTTTAAAAGTTTAACAAGGATTTTTAGGCTTCAGCCCCAGTTTCCTAGTGCAAAAAGTCTTTCAGGTTCCTGTTCTGTTTATGGTTTTAGGCGAATTTGAATCCACTGCAAACACTTCTTCAGTCCTACACATTTTTCAAATATCTTTTAAACACATTATGCAATAAAACATAATATTTGTTTAATCTTCACGCAATTATATGACTGGCGCTTTTTGTTTTAATGCAGTTTTCAGCATCTCATGAAATCAGCGTGTGGTTCAGCGAAAACGACAAACAACTTTCATGGCCTATGTAAAGAGGATTACTTGAGCTTCTCCCTTCCTCTTCTGTACGCTTTTCTTGTCCTGCGGCAGGGACTCCTTCTCATTGACTTTCTTTATTTAACAACAAACAAGGGCTGCTCTGCGTTGTTCATGTTATTCGCGTGTGTGGGCGATCGATCGATTTTTCCAAAAGCAACGACAACTCTTTGATGCAGCTGCTACTACAATCAACAAGAATAAACAGTAGCAGCAGCAACGATGCGTTATTCGCAACTCTTTTCTGCTGGTGAGTTTGTATCTGTTGTTGCTTAATTACAGTCTTTTTATTGTTTTTGCAGAAAACATCAGCAGCATTAGAAAACTTAATACTAAATTGATAAATGTTTTGTAAAATGTATTCACAGTTTTGCTGTCATCTTGCTCGAGTGCTGAGGCAGGGAGTTGCCGCCATCCGCGTTGCAGTCGCCTGTAAAATAAATAACAGAACAACGAGCGTGGCAACAGCTTCTTTTAAGTCACACGGAAGTAGCACGAATCTTTGTCATATTCCGTAGTCGTTCGAAATTCGTTCTACAACGGCTTAAATAATTTCCTGATCATGTTTTGCAAATAGAAAAAGGGAAGAAAAACTTGAGAAAGATATGAAAAACCTAATTTAATCTCCATGACGACCACACAAAATGCCCACCTCTTGGATGTTGGATTAACGTTGGATGCTAGCCTCAACCGACAGAAAAATACCAACAGACACACACACACAGACAAATCCTACTCTATTCTGCTCCTATTTGATAATATTTTCATATTTAAATTCCACGAAAAATCGAAATCCTGTCTCTGCTTCTTCTTCAAGTCTTGGCAACAGGAAAGAGTAAAGAAAATAGATTGGTAACGCAGGCCCCACAAACGCGAGACGATGGCGCATTCTTTGAAAGACTTTCGTTGTTGTTATTGTGTTTTTTACTTCGCTGTTTGTTTTGTGGCAATGGCAACATGCAGGAAATTCAGCATTTGACATGCGGCACGATTCGGTGTTGCCAACTACGTGCGATAAAATAATGCTAACAATAGTAATAACAACTGCAGCAGCAACAACTCTCGACGAAGGATGAAGCTGAGAGAAGGAAGCAGCTACGCCTTCATTTCTTATATGAGCAAACAAAGACTTATTCCATTGGTAAAAATGCTTTCGATATGTTCTAATCTTTTGCTTTTCTCGTGTAGAATATAGTTTTTATTCGTCTTATTTTGCTTTTATGTCGAGACGAGTTTTTACCTTGAACTCTTTCGTTTATTTCTCTTGCTTAATTTCCATTTAATTCCATGTCTTTTTACTTCCACTTAAAATTCAACTCTATACAGTTTCTTATCGTCTTACAATAAATTATCTCTCTATTTCTTATTTTTATTTTTTATAAATTTTTTTGGAATATTTTCGTTGTTATTACAAAATATTTTATTATTTTTGTCACATGAATGTGTGATATGTTCATATATCTGATATCTTTTAAACAAAATTAAATATTTCCTTGCCTTCAAATGATTCTTCCATGAACGTTGGTTTATAATTTCGTTCCTTCGCTTACTTAAATGTGAGCTATAAATTATAATTCGATCCTTAATAAATCTAAACTAAAAGAGCTCTTCATTTCTTTTTAGTTCCTTTATTTATGTATTTTCCGAAGACTTTTTTGTCGGACTTTTTTAGATTTATGAATGCTGTGAACCCTTAATAGATTGCGGATATGAATCAAACACCATCACCAACCAAGCAATTCAGAAAATGGTTAAAAGGTGTTGCCAATGCGATGCTTCACTCGTTAATGCCGCTTTAGTAGACAACAACAACACTTTCAGTCTACTTAACAAAAACAAAAATCCAAATCCAAAATGAAAAATTTAATTGAAATCGCGATTGTACGTAAAAGAAAAACTCTATTTTATAGTAGCTAAAAGCGCGAGCAGAAAGATTTTTCTTTTCCTAACTTTAACATTAAGCTGAATACATAATGGTCATGTTATAAAAATAGAGCTGATTTTATTGCAGAAAAAACCCCGCCCCAACTCAGCCCCGCAGCTTCGAACCATCCGTATACACTTGTATAACTTAATTGCCTGGCAGAGTTCCATCCTTCCAGTCAACTTTCGACGCTATGCCCGTTCGAGATTTTTCAACTGGAAGCAAGGATGGGATGCTGTAATCAAGGTTTTCAAAGGAGGATGAGAGTCCTTACAAAATGATGTGATGGCCAACCTTTGTGTTGGTCCAGCTATATAGCATTCAACCTTACCACTGAACACATAGCTAGCAAGGCTGCTGTTGGTGATGACCTCAGAGCCCGTCCTATGCAAGCTTTGGACTTTTCCCAAAAATCTGCAGTTTGTAACATTACTAGGCGTTCGCCACCAAATGAACCTTATAGCAGTATAGGTTTAACTACTGCCACATACAGCCAATGTATTATCGATCGACTAAGGCCTCAAATCAAGGCACTAACTTCATATCGTATCAACTTGAGGTTTGTATAGGAATGTCTGAAGAAACTAAACATGCTTGGAGCAAGTTACAAGTAAAATCTATTGTGGCTGGCACGACACGTAGTGATGAATGGCAACGAAGAAGCTGATCGGGTCGCAAGTGGAGTTGTACCCAACAAAATATGCCACACGATGAGAACAGAAGTATATGAGTATTAGAACGGGATACTGGAACCATCAACTGCCTGGAGTACTCTATGAAGCCGGTATGGCCATACAACCAAGCACGACTTATACAAGGCATGCACCTACCAAGAAATAGTCTAGAAATAATAACCGGTCTACTAAGCGGTCATTGCAGACTGAGGAAACACCTACATATGTATATACCGTAGGAATAATCGATGATCAATCTTGAAGGTTCTGCATGGGGGACAAAGAAACGCCGATTCACAAACCGACTAACATAGGTTAAGCGCCTGCAAAGCTGTAATAATTAATAATAATAATTAATTATTGTTAATAAACGCTAAATCTCCTTACTATTAACAATAATAATGGTAATAATGATAAAGCTTTTAATTAGTTTAAAACATATCGAAAAATTTCACTTAGAAAGTAAAAATGTAAAATCAATACTAAAATTTAATCCCCGTTACACTTAGGATCCAGCGCATGTAGCTTGATATGTGCGAAAAAATTTGTGGGCTGCAGACATCCCACTGAACGGCGGAAAATACACCGATCAGCTCACCGTTCAGGATTAGTGGACCAAACGAGTCATCCATGCAGAATGTTTCGTTTGGTGCATTTGTTTTGGTGCAGAGATGAGTATCTACAACATCGTCATACACCTTTTTGCATTCCTCATTGGAGATGATTTCCGCTACAGTCCAGCGCAAACGCTTGGGCGAATCTCCGTTGTCCCAGCCCAGGTTTAATGCTAGGCGGCCCGTGAGATTATTTGCGTTTGGATGCGGCAACTGCGCAAATTTAATTTTTTCGCACTCATTGGTCCTCGGGATCTGAATTAACGCGATATCGTTCTGTATATTATCCATGATGAATTCTGGATGAAAGATGAAGTAACTTCTTGTGACTACGTGGTAGATCTCGGCGTTGTCGTTATCTAAAAGTCCCAAGTAGATGGTGGTCTCGTCTTTTCTACACGAAGCTAACTGTCATCTTCAGGACTTCAAAAAGGTAAATAAAACTTACTCATATATACAATGAGCTGCTGTCAGTACCCAATTCGCTGCAATGATTGAACCGCTGCAAAAACTCGCTTTCGGTACGTAGAGGCTTCTTGAAACCAGAGCAGCCAAAAATTTAAACTGATCGAGCTTAGCTTCATGGCCGTCGAGAATCAGGGAAAGACTTTCGTCATCGTTAGCAGCAATACAGCAGACAACGGCGGCGAACGCTAAGGTGAAAAAAACGCACTTCATTTTTTTCTGTGTCGACTAAACGATTGAACAGTAACTAAGTGAATAATTCGGAGCGTCCGTCTACAGACATTAAATAGTGGGCAATTGATGGCCGATTCTTTGAAATCGACTCCCAGTAAAAAACAAAAAAGTGATAAGATGTTGATCAACATTTTTCTTTCAAACAACATTGTAATACGCAGTGGAATGGAAGATTATAATTTGAAAATTTTTCCACAACCGCAGATCATAAAGATAAAGTTGGGAATAATAGATTAAGCAGGTCCAATTGAACGTCGATTAGGTATTGACCAAAGTCTTTCCTTAAAAACAACATTATTTTGTAATACGCAGTTGAGTGGAGATAACAATTTTAAAATTCTTCGCAGCACAGATCATAAAGATAAAGTGCGGAATAATGATTTCGTACCCTGTTCTTGTGGTCTACTATATTTATTAAGAGATCTGTTGTTTTCTATTTTCAAGAGGTTTATCTTAAAGTATTGAGATAAGTACCAGCCATAAAAATGCTCGAAAAAGAATATCATAAAATATTTCTTTGCGCAAATTGTCGCCATGTTGGGTCGGTGATAAGCAGCTGACGGTTCCACTTAATTTCAATAGGCGTCTAAAAGCGCTGCCTAATAGTCACAACTCTAGAACCACATCCACAGTATCTCTAATTTTATAGGTTTATTGGCCAAATACAATAGCTTTTATACAAAATTCGCAGTAACTAGATCAATTGGCGTAGCGAGGGTTTTACTTTTGGGGGCCAGCCTGACATGATATTTGCTTAGTTCATATCTTTTGAAATGTACTCAATTTACCTTAATAAAAATTAACTATTTACTTCTTTTTGCATTTACTTTTTAATATATATCGTATATGTATGTAGTTAATAATATATGTATGTATTTGATTATCTTTAAATATAGTTTTTTGTAATTTTTAATTTAACTTATACTATAAAATCAATTTAAAGTTATACAATTCTATAAGATAAAGCTTATTTTACCAATTATGAAATGCATATATCTTTATATACTGGTGATTGTTATATATGTAAACTCTTCTTTAAAAATCAGCTATTATCAGGGTTCGTAAATGCGAACCCATTGAGCTGTGAGCCGATAAGAGCTACTTTAACCGGCTCTGATGTGGTGTAGTCGCTCTGCGGTAATATTGCAAGAGCTGGTCATTAATATCTTTATAATTATGTTTGATTATAACGAATGAAATATTGAAAAACAGTGCGATTACATACTTTGAATAGTAAGCACAGCTTGAAAATAACTTTTATGCTAATGACCAAGAAAGTCAATTTTTAATCTTTATTTTAAAAGTTTGTAGGTTGCGAGAAATAAAAGCTTCTTTACTATCTTTGCTTTTCTTTCTTTACTTATGACAAAATATGAATATGGCTGTAAAATTTAGTTTTTGTTAGCCGATTTAGTAATGAAGGAAAAATTAATTGTTTTATTGGTCTCAACATACGCTGTGTGTGTATCTATGTACATATATGTCAACCGTAACCCTTATCGGCGGATTCTGCTTAACATTGATCCGACATGGCAATCGTTTCCACAAAACAAAGTTTTATGATATTGTTTTTCGAGACTTTTATGGCTACTTTAAGCAAAAACTCTTGACAACCGATAATCAACAGAACTATTAATATATATAGTAGACAACAAGGTCAGAGAAAGGAATTATTATTCCAGACTGTATCTTTATGATCTGTACTCATGGAAAAATTTTAGAATTGTTATCTTCAACATCTTATTTCTTTTTTTTTGTTTTTTATTTAAATTGGTTTTAAAAAGTCGGCCATCAAGTGTTCACTATTTAATGGCCACTGTACACTCCGAACTCTTCACTTAGTTCTTGTTTAATCGTTCATTCGATACCGGAAAAAAGGAAAATGAAGTGCGTTTCCTTCGTCTTGGCGATCGCCGGTGTTTTCTGCAGTATTTCTGCTAACAAGGGTGACAGACTTTCCCTGATCCTCGACGGCCATGAAGCTAAGCTCGATCTGTTTAAATTTATGGCTGCTCTGGTTTCAAAGTCAAGCCTGGACCTACCCTACTGGAATGCAGTTTTTGCAGCGGTTCAATCATTGCAGCGAATTGTGTACTGACAGCTGCTCATTGTCTATACCAGTAAGTTATATTTATGATTTAAAAGTCCTAGAGACGATAGTTACTTTCGTTTAGAAAAGAGGAGATCACCATCTATTTGGGACTTTTAGATAACGACAACGCCGAGATATACCACGAAGTCTTGAAAAGTTACTTCATCTTTTATCCGGAATTCAGTTGCCGCATTCAAACGTTTAAACTTGGGCTGCAAGCGTTTGCGTTGGACTGTAACGGAAATCATATCCAATGAGACATGCCAAAGGGTGATATACGGTATTGTAGATACTGATTTCTGTGCCAATACAAACAGACCAAATGGCGCACCCTGCATGGATGACACTCTGGTCGGTGTATTTTCGTCGGTTTACGCGGATGTCTCTATTAGTCTTGAAAAATCTTTCTGAAGCTTATGTATGTGTGCATTGTACATGCTATTATATTAATAGTTATTAAATATTAATAATTAATATTAATCTTGTGTCTCTTGTACGAGCACTATCCTGTCTAAGAAAGTGATAATTTTACTCATTTACAAGGATCTTATGTCCAGCTCACTCATGTAAAGTGTTTGAAATATTACCAGCCTTGTAGGCGCTTGGTCCATGAGAGGCGCTTGGCCGAGGAGAGAACAGCAGTAATTGCTTCGTGATCGCTTCATAGCCAACAAAGGAAAAAGTAGCGATTTATTTAACTTTAAATATCCGTCATAAAAACATAACAAAGTAGTTTGATTAGGTTCAATCGGGCCGGTTTAAAACTCCACACGAATCTGCTGCTCCGATAAAAACTCCACTCACCCATTCGCTCTGGTGCTGGATCATGGTCAAACTTCTCTCTAAATTGGTTAATTTTATCAAATTAATTCGTCAGTGTTGAAAAACAATAACAAGTTATTTTGTTAAAAGAATAACAAGTTTATATAATTCGTTGCGCTCTCTCATAAATTACAATGATGGCTAATAAATTGTCTCTAATTATTCCAATAATTTTCGTTAGCCATAACGAAAAACAAAGCTGAATCGCTCTTAAGTTCCATTAAGTTGAGCAGTTTTTTTAACTTTTAACCGTTGGATTCGAAGCAGATGAATTCTTTATGAATTTATAATTAATCTACGGTTTAATAAGTTAAGTTGTCTGTCAGCTACGGAAAAAGGATACATCAACTTTGTGTGTAAAGAATTTCCCATGCAAATATAAATCTAGTTCGAGTTTCCCTTCGTCTTTTAGTACGAGTATCTGAATTTGTGTGGTTGACATGACTTGACAATTTAATTCTTAAGGCGACGAAACATCATATCGCATATGAAACATCATATGAAAAACGCTGAGAAAATCATTTTATGCGTGGTTCAACGACGCGATGAGTCGGATGTCATTACCACAGAAGAAGATAAAATGAAATAAAACCACCATCATCATCATTATAATCAGCATTAAGAACAAACATCAGAACAATCTAACCACCAATAAAAACGGAAAAAATACAAAAAAACCATCCCAAACGTAGACATCATTAATGACTTTCGTCCGTCGTAAAAGTGTTGAATTAATATTACGTTTGATGAATAAAGGGAGTTACTTGTGAAGAGAAAAGCAAAGAAAGAGACAAGACGAAAAACTCTTCTGAAATATTAAGTGAGGGAAAGGGGAATCCCAGGCTTCCAAGGAAAGAAAAGCAAATATTCACGTAGTTCTTCAGGCATTCATCAGGCATTTATGGTCATTTTCTTCTTCCTGACTTTCTGACAGATTCAACTGTTGCTTGTTGCTGCTGGGCGAATATCAAAAACAAATACGTTCATTGGGATCCATAACGACGACGATGACGTCGATGTTGATTAGAGATCAAATTGAGTGGCTACTGCGCTTAAGTTTTGCAATATTCAGTTTTTTAAGTTTTAGTTCGTTAGAAACTTCAAATTCAGCGTTTATTCGTGTCAGTGGTGGCTGATATTATCGTTCTGCTTCGTCACTTCAGGCGTCGAATTTTACAATATCATTTTCTTTATTGTTGTTGTGTTGCGTCGATGTTTAACATCAATAATGGGAAATTAATGACAGCATTTAGTAAACTATAATCGACGGAATAAAAAGACAACATTCACTACACGTTGGTGATTGTTTACAGCCTCAGACCAGGAGAAACCTTTGAGTGTTTGGCATATGAGAATTTGACATCTACGACACCAGCAAGGGGCCAAGACAAAGAAAGCGAGGTCAATGATAGACGCTGTCGACTTGGTGGAAAGTGGCAGCCAAAAGCTGAAAGATGTTGCTTCACATAGAGAATAGCTTAAAGCTAGAGTTACAGAATTTCCAAGACTTGAAAAGTGATGAACAAGAGTAGAGAAAAAGTAAATATATGCAGCAGCTGCACAGGATTTATTGCGTTCCTGTAAAAGAAGAATTTTTTATCAACAAAGCAGCGACAAACAGACAGATGGTAAAACACGAACGAAAGAGATGGAGGCAGACAAACAATTTGTGGATGCAAACTAATTCAGGAAATGTTTTGGCAGCACTCGCCGCATGCAGAGCAAAGCGTCGATCCTTGTCAATTGTTTGTCCATATTTAGAATGGATATAAAATGGCGCTACAGGGAAGCCCATTGAATAACTTGATCACGAAATCAATCGAAGGCGCAAACGCATTGGAAAGAGGAAAAAAGAGAAGAACCGAGGCAAGCATAGGCTTACACACGTCTGAATACACTTCCAAATATTGCTTTATATAAGATTTACATGAACAGGGATCAACAATGCAAACACAAAACAGAAACAAACAACCAAGGACACAGACAATGAAAAGAGAGGGCAAGAACTAAAGAAAGAGATGGAATGAATGCAAGTCTCCGAGAGAAGACTTGGCTGGATATGCATCGACGTTTGTATCGAGGCGTTTTGAATAAATAATTCCTTGAAAGTCATCAGAAATGCGACGTTCTTTTCCTACAAACGACAACAGAACAGAATAGAGCAGCGCTTATAGTGGACGTTGATGTCCTCAACTTGAACTAAGCATCACGGTAAATTACATCCAGGAAGTGCCAAGCTTTGTCTAGTATACGACGGGCATTTTGCTGTCGTCGCCGTTGTTGTCGGTGATCTGTTGGTCTTTCTGTATTTTCTAATGTGGCGGAGCCAAGAAACATACCATTTCGCAGTTATTTCTTCTTTATATAGTTTTGAGTTTGCAATCTTCTTTTTCTTATGCTTAAAGTTTATTGTATTCATCTGTCAGTGGAATGTCGAACACCAACTGTCAACTTACCGAAGCCACAATCGTCAAATAAAATCGTTGAATCTTCTCGTAATCCAAAGTCTTGGCGACCGTCACCTGCAAAAACAGAAACAAGATTAAAAACATTGCGATTGAGTTCCTGGATTTTATTTCTTTATTATACAATAAAAATCATATATGGATAAAAATTAATGCAAAATTGAATATACGGTCAGTAGGCGCAATAAAAGCCGTTGATTCCAAAATTTATGATAGAGAGTCGTTTGTTTTACTCTCGTTTTTTTCTAAATAAATTATCTCCTTCTTGATTTATTATTGCAGTGCATTTTTCTATTTTCGTTCATTGAATAAAGTTAAACTTAGTACGTCTATTAGCTATTGTCTTTGGCGACATTCTTTCATCAATAAGCAGAGTTCATTATAAAATAGTAAAAATAAATCAGAAAGCAGCTGCTGTTACTCAAAAGAAAGATGTAACTCATTTTAAAGACCTCTCATTGTCTCTAGTGTCACTGAATCGTCTGATTATCTCCATCATCCACTGCTAAATGAATAACATTTTACAATCTTCGCTGATTTCACATGAATAATTATCCACCAGCGTAAAATTGGCAAACTTCGACGACATTACTTAACAATTTAAATGGATTATTCATATTTATGACACGACCTAATCGCACTCCTCCCGTTCAACCTCTTTAACCTCGTACGCACTCAGTGTTCGCTTCTCATTGGAAATCTTTTTCAAATTAATTGTTCAATTTTCTATTCGAAGCCGTTGCAAATCAATCATTTACTAGAAATCGTGGTGTGCATTGAAAACAAAGATGAATGCTGATATTTTGTTGCTTTGATTGATTGATGGAGCAGCTACATTTCGAAACAGAAGGAGTGGAGGAGCGTACGAATAAACAGAAAGTCAACTTGCAATGCCAAGCAGCAAAAAAATGTCATCAAGCAGCAGCTTCGACCGACTCCAACGCAATCCGCAGGGCGTCCGCTCGAATGGAGTCTGCGAGCGGCAGCGCGTGCTTTCTGAGCTTTTCGTATAAATTATGGACAACATTTAATCCAAATGAGATCGATGCTGAATGATTTCGTTGGCAAAGCGCAGCCACGAACCACGTCGACATCGCGACGGGAGCGACAAGTGAAATCAATCTCTTCGATGGCGGCTGTAGCAATTCAAAAGGAATTTCTGAATAAATCTGTGAAATGCGTTTTTAAAGGAGAGACGAGTGAAAGGGGAACATGCAGCACCAATATTGAACTGTTACTGTCAATTCTTACACGACAAGGTAGTAAACTTTGTAATGCCACTTCAATATATTTATTTCTGCATATTCGTAATTTACGTGATTTACGAAGCAACCACAAATCTCACATAGAAGCGGATTGTGCAGAAGTAACTTCGTGGTTTTAGCAGTATTTCTTCAGACACAATACTACTAATACTAATACTACTGTGTCCTGTATTATACTTTGTGAATGATTTTCGCAGAGAATGAAAAATGATTTTTATTGCGTTTTAATTTTGATCCTGATACCTGTCCCTGATGTGGAAAGGAGATCGCGAACGTGCTGTAACCGTCGGCGACGGTCATCGTCTCGTCCTCCGTCGCATTGGCGCTGCCCTCGAAGATAAAGTACTCCACCAGCCCATTGACGCCGGCGTCCTTGTCCAGAGCCTGGATGTTGCGGAATATCGTCGTGCCGACCGGAGTGCTCTATAAGAGGCAGATAAAAAAGAGAGAGGATGAAAGATCAGTAATTTGTGTGACTTGTCGAGGATAGTAAATCAAGCATTAATCAATGGTGACGACAACTTTCAGAGTTACGTAAATCGGCAATCGCCGACCGACTGAGTGTTACAAGTTTGACGCTTTCGAATTTCACAAGAAACGAGGACGCAAGCAGAAGCCACGTCCGAGGTTGTAATAATGACAGTCGAGGAGCAATCAGGCGTTGCTCGAGTGTTTTCCGTAAATTAAAACCAAAATAAAAGCGACAGCCTTAAGGATTGGAATGTGATTCACATGGAAGCGGTACGGAGGCAACGAAGCGCACATTAGAAGCAGCAGAAGCTTCAGCTGCCGATTGCAGCATCAGCTTCAGTCGCATCGATGCAGTGAGTTTGAAAGACGCGTTCTCGGCTCAAACGTCATTATAAATATTAATCAGTTGGTGGACGCTTTGAAAGTATCCGTATAAATATCGTGTTGCGTTCAATGGCGAGCAGAGTGCGTTGAAGAATGGAAGGTGTTGGGTTGCAAGGAACGAAACTGACTGACCAAAGGCATAAATCTTGGTGAAGAGTTATGATGCGACTGTCTTGTGGACACACTCACACTACACTGAGCGAAGATCGTATGTGAAAATTAGTGACTCTCATGTAATAAACGAGAATCGACAGAAAATTGAGAGGTCGGATTATTTTTCAACCGATGGAAGACTCAGCTTAAGAAGTTTTCTTTGACATTGGCATCTTTGAATGACATTTGAAAGAATATCTTGTGTTATGAAGAATAAAATAAAGAAGAAAGTGTCTACTCTTTCTGAAAGATGTTTTACATTTATCATTTTCAATCAATCATCATTTTTATAATTTTTCTTCTGCCGAATGCCTAGGAAAAAATTTCTTTCCTTCAGAGAAAGTCTTTGTTTATCAATTATTTAGTGAAAGAATCGTTTTAAAAAAGATAGTAGTCCAAAGGAACTGAAACTTCGTTTTGGTAATCAGTCTGCGATTTGAAATCTAAGCAAAAATAACTCGAATTTCGTCACTTATTTCACATCCAGTTAAACTTTCAATCATTCGCTTTAATTCATCTTTGATTTATAATGGAAACCCTCTGTGAAATTGTAACTACCAAACCCTAATTTCCGACTGATTTCATTTTTTGTAATGAAAACATTTTCCGAAATACTTTGGACTTCGAATCCGTTCGCATTTTATTGCACTTGTTAAAAAATCATTAAGTCTTAAAAAACATGTCTGTTATATGAGTTAAATGCGAGTTAATTTTCTGCTGTAGCGATTCAGTGTTCATGACCAAATTCGGCTTAATTATGTGTTAATTTAAAGATCGATTCCTGACCAAAAACAGTCATGAATTATTTGTAATTGCAGCTAACACATGAACAAAAACAATTGACTGACATTGGAACATGTGTTTTTTGCTGTTTTCCTGTTGCCAATATCATAAATACACATGAGGCTTAACATGGCGTGGTTTGAAAGAATTAACGATTCCGCTTTTTAAGTACAGCATGAAAAAAGCACAAACTTCCTTCATTGGTTTGCGGCTGTCATGATGCAACAGGCCAACTATGAATCTCTTCTTCAACCTCTACGCAATGCGAAAGGAGATTCCTGGAAGCACCAATTCCGGAGCCAATTAAAATACTACATCCAGCAAAAAATGCAGCTCGCATCCATAGCAAATCGCATAGCAGCAACAATAATAATTACTGCGGCTCAACGAGCAACATTGAATGGAGATCGATACATTTTCAGAGTTCTCAAGGATTATGGTTTCCATTCTCATTTTTCCCACCTTTTCTGGTGGAAAGCCAACGAATTTGAAAAAAGAAAACGCAACCCATCGATACGAATTGGGCTCGTCATTAACAGCGTGGTTCCACATTAGTTTCAAATCCACTGCACTTATTTTTCTCCCAAGCTCATATTCCCTTATCTGTATTATTTCTTCCTCCATTCATTCTATGATACCCGTTGATAACTTTTTGAAGGTAGTGCAGGTTATTACTCGATCTTCAATGGAGCCATCAACGAAGATCGAAGGGGAAACTATTCAGGAAATAAGCGCCAAAGTCTTCCGGTTGAAAGCAAAGAATGTAAGGATTTCTTAAGTGATTTTCTTTGAGTGCATTTTTTAAGTGCGTGAAGTTAAGTGAAATTTGCAACTCTGTAAAAGATCGAGACGTCGCTAACTTTAACCATAGAGAAAGAATAATAATATTCTTTCTCTATGCTTTAACAAAGCTCTTTTAATTCCCTTTTTTAGTAAGGGGCCAAATTTAGTAAGTCATCGTAACTATCCAAAGAGAGTAAAATTAATAATAGCATATCTACGCTGCAAAACTATATGAATATTGCATCTTAAAAAACAAAAAAAAACACTGAATATCTGCGTTTTGAAAATTAAGAAATTTTTGAAAATTGCACAGTTTGCGGTCAAGTGCCGTACAACAGTCGTGAGGATGAAGTGGTTGAAGACGCGTTGTGTTTCATCAGTTATAGAACTTTTATTTGGAATACAGAAAAATATTATAATATATTTTGTAATTCCTATATATTAACTATATTAACTAGAAGATTAGATTAGAAAATTAATTATAGTAGCATCCGGATTTTCCGAAAATCTGTTTTTATCGATGATTTGAAACACTTTTTTGCGGTGCGGGAATTCGTGTGGTATGCAGTTTCGGATAGAAAGATGCATACATACATCGTTCTAGATGATTTAGAAAAACCAGATGGTGGAGTGGATATTGGTTAAATAAGTCACAGTTAAGTATCATCGAAGCCGAATAGATATGCTGTTTTCAATAAATTAAGAATTGAATTAAGAATTAAGAATTCAGAATTTAAGAATCGTCTTAAAATTATCTGCCTGGATGGAAAATGTGGAATATTACGTGGAATTTTGGCTATTACGTGGAACAGCTGGTGATACAATTACAATGTTATGTAGCAACCCCAAAGGAAACATCTTTTAACCAAAGCCCTGCTTTTTCCGATTGCTACATCCTTACTTTGCTCCAATGAATGGAGTCAATATTGTTTTTAATAATCCCGAAGGCTTTATAGGGACCATGAGGATAGGTCATTCGCAGTTTCTGAAAGGTAGCGTCAACGTAAACGAAACATAATTCAACGTCTCGTGTTATTCTCTTTCCTTTGTAACCTAATATATTAATTTTTATATTTATTTTTTTATTTATAATTAATTATATTTAACTATTATTTTTATTATACTGATTTTTTGTTAAATGCCACCATGACTTAATAAGATTTTTCTAACTATGTAATCAGTTGAGAAGTCGGATGTGATTTATATTAAATGGGAGGTCTACTGATGTCGAGATATTTTCGGCCCTCCTCCAAGCGCATTGGTTACCACGTTCATTAAACTAATTTTGACTAGTGGTAATATCATAATTACAAAGCACTAGAGAAAGAAATAACTATGCTCACATCTGCATTTAGTCTATTTAATTAGGACCGAATTCTTAATTAAAAATATCGGTAATAACCTCGGCGTAGGCGATTATGGTGATTGTAATTGCATACATTAATATGAAATACACCCTCAAAACAATAATGGATACATTTTAATTGCCCTAACGGGACTTAGTCAAACATTTCTTCTCGCAAAGTCACAGATTAAGCCAAGAGCATAGGAGATTCTTCTTCTCAATTGTTATTGCCAATGACTACGGCTAATTTCTTGTTTTTTCGTTCAAGTATTCCCTTTATTTCTATATTTAACTGAATACGAAATCTCCGCAGCATGTATGCAAATAGTAAATAAATTCGTGTTACTTGATAAAATCTCTCAGAAGTTTTCGTTTTCCATTTTCATTATTTTGCTTTCTTTTTTATAGATGAATGTGGAGTTTTTGGTTGATTTATCCTACTGCATTCTTCGTTGGCGTTCGGAAATGAGTCTCTACTTCCATTCGTCTTCTCAGCCTCCTTAACT
This sequence comes from Thecophora atra, assembly GCA_937620795.1. NCBI lineage: Eukaryota > Metazoa > Arthropoda > Insecta > Diptera > Conopidae > Thecophora > Thecophora atra. The sequence continues at coordinate 38,216,501 of OW569401.1, forward strand.
TATTACTCCTTAACGACTTTGGTCGTATATTATCACTTTAGGCAACAAAACCAGGAAAAACAGATAAACAATTACGAGTACAAACAATAAACACAAACAAATGAATGAAAGGGTCAACAAGAAAAAAATTAACCATGAACAAAATGATATTATCACTATTAAAAGTCAGGACGGAAAAATAAACCCAAACAGTAACGTGTTTCTATACCCAATTGATAAAGTTCTTCAAAGTTGATGGTCTGGCGAGGCTTTTCTCCCACACTTGGCGAAAAGCCAAGCTCAAGAGTTTAACGAGTTCCATTTAGAAAGAAAGGATCGTCCAAAAGAGAAATGAAATGCAGCGTTGATTGAACTCTGACTTTCTTTCGCCGGTAACTGAATGCAGCCAAGTTTATGCAAAGGTACAAGTGCCGTTGCAGTTGTTGTTGTTCTTGTTTATATAAGCGCATAACTAACACCTTACACAGGCCGACCCACAACTGACCCAGACAGATAATAAAAAGGAATGAAAAAGCACCAGAGCAACGGGGTTTCTGTTGATACAATCGCGAAGAACTTCATCCCAATCCGCTTAAATTCAAGCACTCCTGGTACCTACCTCAAATTGAAAAATGAAGAAACTTTTACGGTTGAAATATAAATATAAAAGAAATATTTGGAAAGGAGGCACTGTTAAGAAGACTTTAACCATTCACATTATATTATAATCGTATATTATAATTCCTATGGATCAAGTGTTTAAAATCCAAAGTTTTAAAGAACAAATATGAACAAAGACAAACAGAGAATCCACTGATTGCCCACAAATAGACTGAATATGAAGTCATTAGCCGCTATGAGGTTCGACTGAAAGCCTCACTATAACTAAGTGCAGAATCAAATAGGTCAACTGAATAAACAGAAGTTGAGGTGCTTTCAGGATGACAATGGACAATAGACAATGGACTTCTTGTGTCCATTAAAAATTATCACAACCACAGCACAACATTTAGCTTTAATCTAAATTGTAGCTAGAAGAACCTCAGCTGTAGAAGAACCAAAACATAACTGCATTTTGTTGTCTAACCGGGAGAAATGGATCTGTATTTGCTACATGTATGATCTGTTCCCAGTGTATACAGGCACCTCGGTTCTTCTCTGTAACTGCACTAAAAGTTGGGCAGCGAACAAATGGCTCCAAATGTTGATTTTAAGGCCACAGAGTCAAAGATAATAGAGAATGATAAAGAAATTCTTCCTCTGGATGTCCGTTAGTTCCTTTGGTGGTCGGTGCAATGAACGCTTACTTTCTTTCAGTAAACATCTGTTGTCTGTGTCTTATTGTGTTATTTGTGGGCCTGCTGTTGTCTTTGATCTCGTTTTTGAGCTTGCTTGGAGGATTTTGCAGAAAAGAAATTGGATTGCTGGAAATTGGATCATTAGTGAAGATATTCTTTTCTTCCGAAGAAATCACTGTAAATAAATCCATTTTTAGCGACTCATTTGGTTTCTTGTTTATTTAAAAAGATGCAACACACAAAAGATGTAATATCTTATTAATAGGTGTGCCTTAACAAATCAAAGAATATAATATTAAAGATATTTTCCATCTCAAAGAGAGAAAAGAAAAAGGGAAAAGAAAGAAAAGAGGTTTCGGATAAAAAGAATGATCCGTTGCTGTCAATTTAGTTTTATTCGTTAAAATATTGTCCTCAAGCCATGAGGTGAAGAATTTCACATACGAGTAACACTCACAACCAACTGACGTTTGGATGCTAAAATAGAAAACCGTGCTGGACTAATGTGAGACTTCTATGCAAGTCCAGATCCGAAAATATTTCAGATCCATATAGAAGTATGAGAAAAAAAACGTTTTTTCACTAGAGTCAGCTTTATTGCTGATAGAACGAACCTAAGATTGAGGACGCCATAAGCTTCGGAGTCCCCCACAGACTCTACCTAGGGCGACATTGATATGAGTCGCCCATGTTAACGTCCATTTTCGAATTCATAAAGTAGCGACGATCTCCATTGAATTTATTCTGTTCTATTGTCGTTCTATGGAAAATTTCTTGGTTCCAGAAGCGACTTTTTGTTTTCAGCGATTCCGGATTCCGACAGACGTTAATCCTTATTTAATTCCCGGACTTGTTTTAGTCTTGAATATTTTGACAGCTTCTCGAATTCTATATGTGGATGATGCTGTCGACGTACCTCGATTCCTTTGAGTGCGTAGCTCGATTTGTGTTTCCTTGGAATTTCTACGTCGATTATTCGAATTTGTCAAAATGTTCAAATTGTCCGCAGGCGGATTTTCCACTTTTTACAGGCATCTCTTCCTGTGTTTTCTCCGTCTACTCCATCCTCCGAGCAGTGTGTCATGACGTCATCAACAGCTATTGAATTGCTGAAGCAGGAGCTGAACCGCAGCCACTGAAAGTGCTGGTAGCTGTTGCTAATAAATCTTCAGTGAAAAGCTTATTGTAGATATGGAGACTGGCGATTAAAGCAGTGTTCCAGGCTACATTGAGCCATAACGGCTGCATAGACGCGTTTTAGTCGCGTTTGGGTCATCGTCTTCAATTTTGCGGTAGCTTCTCTGTTGTTGGGAGACAAACAGAGAGACAAACAGACGTACGGACACACAGGCAATAATACAAATAACTGCAACACTGCGTTATGCCTAAACAAAGCTTAACGCTGCTGAAGTCGGAGTTTTATTTATTTTTAATTGATATTCATATGTGGCGTTGCCGGTGTTATTGTTATTGTTCTTCATCTTCCTCTATTTCGTTTTCTTGTGACCGTTGTTGTTGTAGTTTTAGTCCCTGTCGTCTCGTTTCTTGCTTTACGGTCTTCGGTGTCGATATTCATCTCTGCAAAGTTAAAAGACAGACTTTACCAGTTTAGCCAAACGGCAAAAAAGGCCCACAAGAGCATCACCAACGACAACAACAAATATGCTGCAAAATGAGCTGCTGGAATCCGATGAATGCTGAAGAAAAAAGAGGCTGCAATAGGTTTTTTCATTGCAGCAGTGACGAGCGAGATGCTTTACGAAAAAAATGTATATTAAAAAAACGAAAATAATCGCTTATAATTTATGAATTATTTATGGACTGAATCCTCTTCGGCTGAAGTTTGCAACGCTGAGAAGAAAAGAGATGAGCAACGCAGCGCAGCGAACGCATTGCAGCGGATCGACTCAAGTTGAGTCGCGTCGCTTCGGTCGAGTCGGATTGCATTGCATTCAAATTATTTGTGCATTTTATTGTTGCTGGTGTCGTTCTGTCACATGGATTTTAAACGCGTTTGTGTCAAATGTTAGCAAAAAATACATTGAAAAAGGATCAAAAAAGCGCAGCTTCTGCTTTATCTATTTCTGTTTCTTTCTTACCCCTCAACTTCACCTTCACTGTCGCTAAGCATTACGTCGCTGTTGCAAATTTCGGTCTTCACAACTTGCACAAATTATTCAAAAGTCGTTTGTCTGTCGCTTCGCAACGTCACTCTTCTTCGAGTATGGATTGTCGACTTGAGACAGCAGCGTCTGCGGATGTCTGCAGCGCTGTGTTCAACGGAGGTCCTTCACGCTTCATGGGGCAGGACATGTTTTTTTGCCTCTCGATCGATTCTTTCCAGAGTTTGATGGGAAGAATGATGAGTAGCAGCACAGCTCAAGCCAGCTCTTGAGAGTATGTATGAGAAACTAAGCGCCTGTGTGATATGCAAGCAAAATTTTTCTGAATAAGCCTTTTCTTTACTGCCGTTTCTTTGCTTTTTACTTATACGACTTTTTTGGATAAGAGAAACCGTAAGTTTTTAGGCGGATCATGGAGACGAGATTTTTCTATAGTCATAGATTAGCATTTAATAAAAAACCCATCATTTGCCTAAGGAATAAAACCGGAAAGAAGTGTCGTCTCCAATGCTTATTTATGTCTAAATGCTGAAGGAATGTCGCACCTGTTGCTTGTTTGATCGACAACTATTCCTTCTTAGTTTATTTCTTAGTTCGTCATTTATTATGCGTCACTTATTTTTCGTAAAGAACTGCAAAGTATTACGTTTTGATATTCAGCCAAGACATTCGAAAATAAAATAAAATAAATTGGTTACGATCAATCAATGTTTATTCCTTTTTCCTAAGGTGAAAAATTCATTCAGCTTCATTTGATTTCAGAGAAAGTATCCGCTTCAATACCAACAATTTCCAATAGCTCATTGAGTAAATAATGATTTTGAGAGAAAAAATATTGCATAAAATTGCATTTAAATGGATTCGAGGTGATTTCAGTCACTTTCACTTGTTGCTAGTGACAGACGCCGAAAAGTTGAAAAACCTTTATAGTCATCTGCTATTCGTATACAGGGTGTTTGCGGAAAATAATTGCCACACAAATTGTAGCTTTCGTTTTCTGTGCTTTACATTGTTTCTGCTACAAATGTTAATGATTTGTGGCTCTCAAAATTGTGTAAATTATTATTATTAAGATTCTTGTAATAATAAAATTACTATAGCAATTTAATATTAAAAGTAAACAACGTAATTTATTGTAAATATGTATGTGTATTATTTCTTTGAATGAATCGCCAATTTATAAATCGTTCTCTTTTCCTGCTTTGCTTTCCGTTGCTGTTAGGCACAATGCTGCCAGGGATGTTGTGAAAACTACCAACAGCGGTAGTTTGAGTACAAACTATGTACCTTCACAGGCGACTCAATAACACAATCGCAGCATCAGCATTTCTACGATTTTCCTGATGTGTGTGCAATAAACGAAAGAATAACAACGACAATAACAACAAAATTTGGTTGCATATTTGAAATAACTTGGAAGGCGCTGATGCATAGTTTTTCTTGTTGTTGGCGGTTTTCTTGTGGTTGTTTTGCAAAGCTTTACGCCTCACACTCAACACAGCTAACAATGAATGCTTTTGTTGTGTTCCTCTTTGCCAACTTTGGTCAAATTAAAATAACAAATCCAACAATTGTCTTGTCACCAGCAAATCGAGTGAATTTTTAATGACAGTTGAAAAGAGAAGAGGTAAAAGATACAGAAACTGGAAAATCGGAAAACCCAACGGAAAATACCAATCGATATCCATAAAAATTGTTCGACTTTTTAAAAACATACGATAATTTCTTGGAGTTTCTTTTGTTTTTTGGTTTAATGTTAGATATTGTTACCGTGTTTGGCTGTTGCTGGATGTAGTTTATTTTCTCACACTGACCAATCATGGAAATGAGCTGCATTCAGTCACTCCTTCATGCATTCATTCATTCATTCATGTACTCATTCGGCCTGAGGCTGTTGTTGGACTTTGAATTGTTGTTGGTCGTAATTGCCTGATTTGCTTCGAGATGTTGTTGCTGTTGATGTTGGGCTTTATTTTCTCTATTATAATGGTTACTTTTATAGCAACCGATTGATGTTGCGGTGTTTCACTTCAGCGGAATTTTTAAATACCGCAGATCAATATCCACCAAAGTAGCGAAATGATTGTGTGCTTGCGTGTATGATTTTTTGTCTATTCCTTGATTATAGCGGTAAAATTAATTGAGGATTTTGCAGCAGGTGGTGTGCAAAGTAACTTACGTAAGTGCTGACGTGATTTGAGTGCTTGATATCGAGTGTTACTTCATATTATGTTTAGAAATAACTGTAACTAAATTTACAGGTATTGAGAAAGATATGGTCAACAAAAAATTGACTTGCAGTGTAGAGAAAATATTAAGACACGAGTTATTTTTGGCGAAACGTTACCATAAATTCTGTAAATCGCTTATAACGTTACTATTAAAATATTTAAATTTAATAATATTCAATTTCTTGGTTTGTAAATACTAAAAATCTGTAAAATGTTGAATGAAGATTTGATGGGAGCGACGAGTGATAATTCCTAAGTGCATCAACAAAAGTGTCACGAACCTTTCACCGCCGTAAATCACTGCATTCCACTCGAGAAATTCTAAGATAACAACAGCAGAATGCATCACACAAACGCAGCAATTAAAGTCAACAGTAACCGTTGTCAGAGCGACAATCGATCATGATGACTGCTAAAACAGGAACAGTAACAGGAAAGAACAAACAGTTACCATCGTAGCAGCTGTAAACTACTCATACCAGCAGCCGACGATTTTATCACCTGCAATGGTATTTCTTAATTGATTGTCGCTCATTTTGATGACTGTTGACAAGATTGTGAACGATCATCGCCACCAGCAGCAGCAACAAAAAGACTCATGAGCCTCACACAAAAAAAAAGCCTCACACAATTGCATAAGAACCGCTGAGAGGAGGCAGCACAAACAGCAACATACATCGCACCAAAAACATCGTCAGGGTCGACAGCGATGATTGTTGCCGTTGCTTAAATAAGAATAATTAAGTTGTGCTTTGATGCCGATGCTAGTCTTAAATTTAGAGCTATTTAACAGCAACGAGGCAGGGTTTAAAGACACTCTAATTAATGTAGCTGGACTTGAGACGGACTTGCGAAGTGAAGTGAACAGTTGTCACTCATACAGCGAAAAACAGAAACAAACACGTTGAATGCTGAATCAAATTAAACCTGAATCAAGTCGGATCGAAGAGTTGCACCAGTAGTTGATTGTGTCTTGTCTAATGGAAACTAATTAATGAAAACAATAATAAATAAAGAAGTAGGAACTACAACTCATTGAAGGAAAATAGTTGAAAAACCAAAACCATTTCCTTCTGCAGACCTGACATGCTGGAAAATCATTTCGATTGCTTTAAATCACTGTGGCATTTTAGCTCATTCAACGACCATTCAAACGTTGCTGACATAATATTTCATTAGTAAAACCATAGAGAGCAGGCAAAGAAAATATAAATCGCAAAAAATCGGTAATAAATTAAGAATAATAGTGACAATAATAATAACAATAATATTAAAATCAAAAATAACAATTGCAGTAAACGGTTGTTTAGCGAGTGTTTTTGTCCGCTTTTATTCACAGTTTGCATAGAAAAAGCGTTGCGTTCATTTTTAGTGACTGAATGAGTGATGCGAGTGCAACATGTTGCTAACGAACAAGAAGGAAAAAAGTAATATTGACAGCGCATTTGATGCGGTGACAGACCACGTAATTGTGTTATTTTAATGTTGGTCAATAAAGTTAAACGGTTCGAGTGAGGAAATGTCGCAGTTGTTGACGTTTTCGTGTCTGGAAGCCTATCTATTTAAGCAGGTGCCCAAGTGTTGCAAATATGATAAAAAATGAAAGTAAAGAATGTCTTAAATGCAACATTATTTTATTATCAAACCAACAAAGATTACAGGAACTTGATTTGTAAATTAAAATTAAAATTATTAATAATTAGTTAAATAGATTAGATTGATTAGATTAATTGATTAGATTGATTGATTAGATTGATTGCCAAGGTTTTAGTTGTTGCTCTGTTTACTTCATCACCGTCACCATTTGCAATCTTTAAACTTCTTCTGTGTCGTTTTATTTGACGAATTTAATGAATTTGAAGGTGAACGAGTGACTTCTGCTGTCATGGGAATTTTTTAAATGCTGCTGTTGCTGTCACGACCGACTTCGTGCTTTCTGGCGTTGTTCAGGTGTCGTTCAGCTGCTGTTTGTGCAATAAAACTGTGCTTCTTAGATGCTTACGCTGCCCATCATCAATTTAACAACCAAAAAAAAAAAAAACGAGCTTCCACTGTGACCGCGAGCAGCGTTGTTTTATTAAAATAAATTAATGAACATGTTTTGCTACCTCCTCTCCTTCGTCATCTTCCTTCAGTATTTCTCTAACATTTTATTACTTCTTCTAAGCATCATTAATGCGCCATTTGTCAAAGGACGTTGAATGCCAGCCAACAGAGAGGTGGTTTTTCCAAAGTGGCACAAACACTGATTGATGTCGATGGAGAAACCGTTGAAGAAACTGCAAATACCTGTTGAAGTACTCGCAGGAGTGATGCAAGAACGTATTTCTAGTGTCGAGCAGCAGGAGTCGAAGGAGAAGCGGCAGTTAAAAATGCGAAAACTGATTAACGGGGACGGATATCTTTGAATCAGTTGCTTAATTGCCGATCAATCTGACGTCGCCTTCGTCGTTGGCAGTGAAAATAAGCGCCTTTTAACAAACCTTATAAACGCAATTACAAGAAGCATTAGGAAAATATAAATTAAGTGGTCAACGATGGTGGAAATGGTGCAAATGAAGTCACGTAGACAAGCTAACTGTATGTCTACAAATCATGGCGACAGACGTCAGTTAGGTGCTGGGCTCAGTAAATCAGTCAGTTATTAATTGCTGCTAAATTACTTTAAATGTCTGCTTGAATGAAAACTAAAGCAGAAACATGATATTTTAATTACGTCATAATTAATTAATTAATTTGAAAATTTTGAAATTACCAAAAATTTGATGGTTCTATTTGAAGAATAAAATTAAGTCGACGTTCTTATTAATTAAATTATTTAAAAAGTTGAAGCTAATCTCATTTAACAGCAGCATTAATTTTAACACCAATCAAGCCAAAGATTCCGAAATTTCACATAACTTTAGTGGAATTAAATTAATGGTTGCAGGAAAATCGTAGCAGCGTATTGCTTAAAAGATCCGTAATTCCAGCCGCAACAAAAGGCACATTAACTGCAACCAGCAGAGGTAAATTAAAGGCACAACTATGCTAAATGTCGGTGGGACGTCCGACTTAAGACTTGAATGATGGAGTCCGTTGTGGCTGTTGCTAGTATCATAAAATCAACCACTTAATCAAAGTCAAAAATTGTTTTCAACTTTAGCCACACATGGGCTTCGTCGGAGATTTGTGTCGAGATCGAGTGGGTTAATTTTTTATAGGATTTTCGATTTTATTTTATTCACTACGATGACTTTGACTTGAAAAGTATTTAAATCGCATTTCGCGGTTCTGTTTTACTCTTGATCTTGCTTTGTCTTTGTCACTTGTTGTTTTTCTGTTCCTCGCCGTCGCTCCTCCCTGCCTCCCTTTCGCTTTCATTTCTTATTTTAATGGATTTACAGTCGCGGTAGCAGCAGCAAGCAATGAAAAAATCGCATTGTACTTGTTGGCTTAACGAGTCTCTTGATTCGAAGGTATTTCTCAAGGTTTCGTTTGACGCAGCTCGACTTCAAGCTTCCTTTCGTGCAATAGGTTTGCACTTATCGTTTACATTGCAATTAGTTAATTGCAATTAGGTTAAAGTTTTAAAAACATGACACTGATGACTAATTGGAACAACAATTAATCACTTGTAATGGCTTTTTATATCTTCCTCACATCTCAGTCATTAGAGCATCCTAAAAACTAAACTAAAGTAAACTAGAACTAAATTAAGTTCGCTAACCTATAAATTTATTAACTAAATTGTAATTATAATTTATTTTAGTAATTTTCTCATTAAATAATAATAAAAGACTCAAGACACAAACTTGACAAAGCACATTTCATTATTTAATGAAATTTAAGAGCATGCAATATATAACTAAGTGAACAAAACACACAAAAAAAAAAAAAACTAAAACTAAGACAACAGCATCTTTTGTAATCGTTAATATTTGAGTTTTTTCTTGTAAGAAATCTATGTTGCAGCCTCTTGATTAACGGAAACATCAACCGATGTTTAACGTAACTGCTCTTCCCCACATCCGCTCAAGTAAATTCGGATGAGCTTCGCTATTTTGTTAGTAAATATTAACGTCAAAATGAATGATTTTACTTGCTGCGAAGAAGTTTTGAAGGACAAGCAGCTAAAATTTACGCAATTGAAGTGATGTTTATTATCATCCCGTAGAAAAGAAATAATTAAATTTTATTATTTATTTGAAGTATTAAATTTTAACCGAAACGTGGAGGAATAAATCAAAATGTTCGCTCATCAGCGGTGAAAATAAAAATAACAACCGATTCATTATATTCTGACAATCAGTCAAAATTATCAATTAGAATTAATAAAAACTTACAAATGCTGAAGTATGTTTCGAGCACAATAAATGATTTGAAATAATAGCAAGTTTCCATTTTTGCAGTTGATTGATGCTGAAGTGAATGATCTCAATTAATTAGTTGAGCAACTTTTGAACATACGCAATTTTATCCTTTCCATATGTTTCCAATTGCTGAGTTCCAAATTGTTTCATAAGAATTCAACGTCATTGTTGAAGCTTTTTCGTAACCTTGAATCATATTCGAATACAACGCGTGTTTGAACAGTTTTTTTACGTTACTATTTCAAGCCAAATTTAAAACTCAAAGTTTAGATTGAACAATTGATCAAGTTTAGATTGAACAATTGATCAAGCGATCGATAAATTGATGAGACAAGAGCTTAATTGTGATTTTAATCATGTGTCTTATATGTGACGAGTAAAAACAGAAATAAGAGAAGACACTGTTTTTCAAGTGTCATGGGCAAATAGTTTATCTGAAGACCACGAATCCGGTGATAATCTAAATAAAACGCCACCGAAAATATAAACGTTGACGTTTTCGGCTCTCGATTTATTATGATATTTAATGGGGCATCATTCAGCTTAATGTAAAACTAACGACAGGTTAAATGCAGGTTATGATTTGCAGGAGTTGCAATGAGCACAGCGTTAACAGAGACAAAACGATCACACACAGCAATAGCAGCCACACAAATCATGCAGCCGCGGACAACGAAAGACGTGGGCGATTTCGCGGTAGTATTTAAAGTAATAACGAAAATTAGATTAAAAGAATGCAATAATGATAGCAACAGAAAAAGCCACCCACGTTTACATTTTGTTGCATTTTGCGGAGCTTAAACAATAAATAAGATAAATTTTTAATTGCTATTTTGTTTATAGCAAGCTCAAGAGTAGAATTAAGGCAAATCATTGATATTTATAAGCATTTCATACACCACCCACTCACGATACATTCCCTCGGGCGATAAGAATTTTAAGCTAACACAGACTTCTATGACTTTATGTTGGGATCCTTTATTAATTATTGCGAACGTACCTCTGGGACGGTGACCTCGTAGGGTGTGTTCATGAAGCGTGGCGCGTTGTCGTTGACATCAGAGACTCGTACAATAATCGGAATGTTGCGCTTTTTGCCCGGCGGTCGAGTGCTGCACGACACCTAAAAACACAGCAAAGAATTCGTGTTACAAAACACAACCATATACAAATTAAGATAAATAAAGTAAAAAACAACTTTTGTCGAGAGGTGTGTACTGTCCGTCGCTGCTTCTTAAGTTGCTTTAATTAGACTAGAAAAGTTGGTTATTTTCATGCATTCCTTTTATCATCAATAAAAAGATATGCACACAAAAACTAATAGCTGCACCATCTAGTGGCCTCTGCATGTTCCTATTCCTCTTGCACGTTTTTAATGGCTCCTCTTTTATTAGAATTTATGGACGCCCCATTAAAGCAGGAAATTGTAAAATTTCTTTATTAACAAAAGACAAACGAAGGCCGCCAACAGCGACAACACGCGGAATCTCTCTTTTTTCTTACACCAACATCAACGCCGAGACATCAACACCAACTCTTACCTGAAATACAATATGGCTTAAATTCTCCTCATCGCGATCGAGCGGCTGCAGTAGCTTCAGCTTCTTGCCGTCCAGCGCAAAGATCGCGTTACCCTTGGGGAAGACGAGATCGAGTGCAATTTCCGTGTACGGATCGCCGGATATCGGCAGCTCCGGCGGCAGAGTCTGCTGGCCAATGTCTGCAAAATTATTAAAATAGAAAAGGCAATAATAAAATAGTAAAAAAGTACTTAATTCAGTTTTGATTATGAAGACAATTTTTGCAAAATTTGATATGTCATAATTTACGTAATGTAAAATATTAATTAACATAATTCCTCTATATGATTAAATTATTTCATTATCTTCTATTATTGTGTGCTTTACCTGAATTTTAATATTTCTTTAATTCAAAGAATACTATTATTTATAACTTTTTCTCCCATCGAGTTTGCTTCTTTAGTCTTTCAATTATTTGCATGTAATGTGGGATGAATAAAATGTTTAGGTTTACTTTTTCGTTTACATTAAGTATAAATAATATAATATATTTTAATTGCATAGATAATTTAAAGCTATCTCAGACAAGTGAACAGTCTTCTTTGTATTAGGATCAGTGGTTATCGACCAAACAGACACACAATTAAGACAAAGTGAAAACCAGGAAGAACACATGCAAAGATAGATAACGAGGGTGGAAAGGGACCAACATACATTGACTGCACGATTATAAGCAGAAGCTTCTGCAAGTCCGCTCCATATATAATGACAGCAATCATGCCAATTGGAACATCCAATTTTATGGCCTCAAAATAAAAAAGGAGTAAAGCAAATAATAAAAATCGCAAAAGACTTCTGAAAAAATTCCCCAGAATCAGAAAAAGTCCGACAAACAAGAAGGCAGCAGCGTGCTTAGCTTTTGAATCGGTAGCAAAAGTCGGCCGCTGAATGCATAACTCGTGGATTTATCAGAGTGTAGCTGATATGTCCGCGGCTCCATGCACGGATTTGAATCATATAAGTGAAAAATAATTATAAAGTTGCGAGCAGGAAAGTCGACTGGATCGATTGGTTGCTCGTTTGTTTGGTTAGTTCGGATGTCAAATTAAGCATCTGCAGCAGAATCTTCTAGTCGTGTATTTATTCACTGGAAAACTGGCTTTGTAGGAGTGTCTACTGCTTTTTTATCTAAAAGATTTAAAGAAGATGAAGGTTTTTTTTAGAAATTGCTGTTGCAGGAAGTGTAAATCTTCACTTCACCTCTCCATTATTTGAATTTTTATCTTCAAATGCAAGACAAAAATTTTGCTGCTAAAGTATTTTAAGCTCACGGTTTTCTTCGCGTGTAAAAAACATTTGAAAATTTAAACAAGTCAGGAAATGATGCTCCTAATTGAGTTGAAATTAATAAGCGGCAACATCAGATAACAAACAATGAAACCACATTGAAAAGTTTCCACAGCAAAAACAACATCAGCAACAAAATAATTCATGGATGCTGAATAAAAATGGAATGTTAATTAAATTACAAGATGGTGTGGAGCACGAATACGTTCAGTACTTGTTCGTTAACTTGCTTTCACCGCTGTAATTTGAGCTTTTTCTTGGCTGTTAATGCTGCTGCTGCCTTTGATCTTGAAACGGGTGTTTCAATAAAAACTTGGAAAACACCATAGAAAATCTAAGAAAGAAGTGATGTAAACTTGTGCATTAAGGCTTTTTTTTTTTGGAAAGTAATCCTCTGATGAAGCGTTGTTTGTTTTCTCTTTTTTGTAAGTTCAAGATTAATAGCAAACGCAGCTTCCAAACACACAGCAAGCAAGAAATGTTTGCATGTTGTTGATGCATTTAGATTAGTTATACGAATAATGATCCTTTCCTGTTGTCATATTTGCAAGAGTTACCTATTATTATAATTAGGTTTTGCTTTTAATTTCTATTTCGTTCAATATTATTTTTTAATATTGTTTTATATTTATTATTTTATTGCAGCCAATTGAGTGCTCTGACGAAGCGATCGCTCCTGATGCAAATAAACACCTTCACGTTTTACAGCAATAAATCAATGTAGCAGAGCTCATCAACAGGACGACAGGACTCAGACGAAGAAGCAATTCGAATTCTTAGTGGCAGTCGCACTCGGACTCGCTGAAAATTCATATGAAGGGTTTCTTGTCGGAGATGCATAAATTACGACGACGCGCGGAGCAACTGATTAATGAAGTGCGAAGTAGCAACAGCAACAACGACACCGCAAAACACGAAAAACATCATCAGCAGCGACAGTAAAACGCTTTTAATTGCTAGATTATAATGCAATTTAAGTTACTGATTCTGTAAACCGTGATTTTATCCTTTTGTAAGCCGCAACTCGTTAAAGTTGAAGAAAGAGGAAATTCTAGGAAAAACTAAAGGTCCTTAAACAACCATCAAAAGGGAGACCAAGGAATCTGAAAGACTTTAAAAACTTTTCAATGTTTTCTGTGTTTCATTTTTCGTTTTAAGTTTGAATCAAACACCAACCAAACGAATTTTTTATTTGTTATACTTCAGCTGCTGAGTTATAAAGTGAGTAGTGCATAAATCCTAATGAAGTCGGGCAGCCGAGCAAACGCATTTCAACTGCGTCGATCTGCAAACAAAACAAAGTATGCAGTTTGAGCTACTCGACGATATACGAGTCTGATGCGGTCGTAAAGCCAGCGTAGAGGACCGAAGAACAGCTACGTTATGAGCTAAGCGCAGCAAATAAAATTGTAAAACTGTCTGCGAAGAGATGCTACATAGAGAAATCAACGCCGGAGTATTTAATGAGAATTAACGAGCGGCAGGGAGCCGCACCACACGGCATCGAGCAGCAGCGAAGAGATGGATGCAAAACTGTACAAAACTAAAGCGGCTACGAAAGCTTCGTACACGTCGGATGAGGAAAAACCAATAAAGCAGATAGGAGAAGGAGACAGAGATAACCGCACAATGACTCAGACCTCGAAGTCGGTTGTCGAAGCCGTGAAGGAGGAAAAGCGACCCAACAGGACGAGCTGCTTGCGTGCGCCGAGCAGCCGTCACTTTGTATTGGTCCGAGAGATTAGCAATTAATGGTCATTATTTTAAATTAGCATTGCGCTCTGCCACGTTTGTATTCTACAGGACGACAGCAGGCAGAATGAAAGCAGCAACAGCGGCAGCAGATGATGACGTCTGCTTCTTCTGCGTGATACTTTGTTGCTTATGATTTTCTAGTCGATTTCCGGCTTTACGAAGCAAAAAATTCCAATGTGATTACGTTCTTGTGCGGTCCATAAACTGGACTAAAGTCACTACACGTGCTGATCCGCTGTTGAGGTCGAGATGATGTGTGTCCATCGAGCGATCGACGGCGGCGCACAAGGCGAATTTAATATTGTGCCAGTCAACGAATTCATAGAAAGTTTTACTACTTCTGTTTGTAGTTCATTTGCTTCTCCTCTGCCAAGCAATTGTTGCTCGTGGCAGCCATATTTTCATGTGCTTCACTAATTTGGAGATATCCAGCGTTCCAGCCGATTTGCGGCTATAAATTGCTAATTGCTAGAGCTTAATAAGAAACTTGAATTCTTCGCGGTAATGACGATGTCGATGAAGTGCTGTAAATTATATAATTTTTATAGTGTAATTGTTTTTGCAAGAATTTCTTTGAATGACATCAAAATTATACTTTCCTTTTTGAATTTACATTTTTCTTTTCTCTTTTTAAAGTTCTCTTCTTTTCCATTTCCAATATATTCCCAATATATATTAAAATTAGGCATTTATTTTATTTAATGGCTTTTGAAGCCATTATCAAAATCAACTCAAAACAATGGAGTACAATGCATAAAAACCGAAAGGAATAAACAAGAATAACACAACGGCAGCATAAATATCAACAGCAACATGCAACTGTTTGCTGCAAACAATTTTTACAAGTCAAAATATTACTGTAACATGTTGCAACTAGCATAAAATATTTAATAATAGACAAGCTTCAGCAACAACAGCAACAGTAATAAAGCAGTGTTTTATTGTTGCTGCTACCCGCAAATCTTCTGCAATTGAAAATCAGAAATTGGAAAAATAGAACTGAACTCGAACTGGAAGTGAAGTCAAAGTCAGGAAACTGAAAATACTACCAAGGGGCAACTTAATTTGATGCATTTGTTGTCTCATTTCACTTTGCAATTGGATTTCGTTGTTGTTGTGGTATTTCAGTTCTTCTGCTACAATTCAAATGAGAGCTAATCTTAACAACAACCACAAGAAGCAAAGCACGCTCTGTCCAGCATCCAGTTGAATGACTTTAATGGCTCATGCACAACGATACAGAGAACCAAAGAGAGAGGAGAGAGTTGAGTTGGAAAGTTGTTTGGAGCAGCGGCTCAGTCCATCAGACCGTCACTCAACAGCGCTTAAAATCAAGAATCTCCGTCAAGTTTTGAGGTTGAGGCTGCAGCTGAGTCGCTGTTGTTGCAGCTTCGATGGTTCTTTCGAGTCCTTTTCTTGCTGCTTCTTGCTGCTGTTGTTGTGAACCTTTCACAAATGAATTGTGAAATTGAAATGGTAATTGCTGTCGGCATTAAATTATGTTGCTCGAGTCGAGCGGACGCGCTGCTGCTGGTTGTTGTGCGAAGTACCGAATGCGGCATTCGTTAGGGTTTGGTTCAAGCTTTGATTTGATTTGATGGGCTTAGATTTTATTGATGTGACTGGAATGTTGCATCAGCTGGCACACAGCGCTGCTTGTTGTCGATGGGTGCAGCGAACGCATCGCTATCAAATCGCATCAGTTGTGTACATAAGAAATTATGATTCATTCTGAGAGGCAGTAAACTACATTTTATCAAAAAATCGCACAAACAAAAATAGAGAGAAAATATTTCCTTATTGTTTTGGATTGTATGTGCAAAAAATCGATTATAGCCGATTAAGAAAGCGACACGCTGAATGAATGATAGTGATAGAGCGGGAAAAATAAAAAGCCACACAAAGCAAAAGCCAATCTTATAATAAATCAAAAAGTTAATTTAATAAACTTTATTAGTGATTAAGTTATGTAAATTTTGCAAAGTGATTTCCTTGTTACGCTTTTTTAATCGTAACGGCGGAATTTAGTGTAACCGTGCAACTATTTGCATCAACCGCCTGGTGAACGGTTGCGTGTGACTCGCCTCCGAAGGTGCAGGCTTCCTCTTGCTTGCTGTCTGCCTTCCTGTGGCTCCCGTCACCCGACATTCGGTCCGGTTGCTTTTCTTGGCCGGTGGCGCAAATGCAATTGTAATTTCCTCGAACACTTTGATTATACTGTAAAGATTCATCAGGCAGACAGCGGACTCATAAAGAGAAGGAGCAGCGGAAAAGCAAATCGCATAAGAAGACAACTTGAATAACAGCAGAAAAGAAAATCGCCCAAGAGCAAAGATCGCTCACGTGCGCACGTAAGGAAGCAACGCTCCTTTTTCGTGTAGTTGGAAACATGAACACTCACGAGTAAACGACACTTGAGCACAAGCAGAGACACATCCGCATCGAGATACAAGCACATAAAACTGAACATAGAACTGAACAAATATTTACTTTACTTTTATTCAACATGAATTCTTCCTTTATGCGTTTCATGTGCGCTCGCGGCCGCACACGCGAAGTAAGTACGCGAACAAAAAAAAAAAAACAAAAAGAGACGAATGCGAAATTCTGAATTAGTTCTAAGCAGTTTTTCTCTTGGTTCTTCACGTTCGTTGGATCACAAACCCATGATTATTTCTATTCTTTATTGGATTTGTGTCAACTTTCTATTAAACGCCATTCACTTCGTGTTTATTCGCGGAGCATTTTAATGATTAATGAAAATACTTTGTTCCATTGAATTTAATGCTTTTTTCTGTTTGCTGACTACTTTTTTGCCTTCTCTAAAATTCTAGACGCCTTTAAATGGTGTCACGTTTTGACTGGGCTCCCAGCGATACCGAGATTCGTGAGCAGGCAGCTTTTTAACGCCTCACTTCGCTGTTAATAGATCTCGGTGCAAGAATTCGACAAAAGGGTTTTCGAAACTTCTCACAGCACAGGAAGTATTAAAGCAAGTGTTTTATTTATTACTTGGGACAAAATAGAATTAAACAAAGAAATAAAAATTATAACCGCTTTTACCTAAGGACGAAAAACTTCAACATTTGCTCACGTAATTTCCCTTCATATTTCAATCTTTTTTAGCGTTTTGTTTTTATTCGTTTTTAGCGCTGATTTTCATTATTGATAGCTCAATAACTGCTGCTTCATCCTCATCTTATTTTACCTTGTACTCATATCTGGGCTTTAAGTGCGTTTGTACTGATGAGCTCGATGATAACTCCGCTGCTGAGGCGTGATCATTTTGAATACCTTGTATAAATTCGCCTGGTAGCGTAACCATAATGCAGACGATGGTGAGTGCGTCTGCATTGTTGTTTGCTTTAAGTAATCGTAATCTAAATACATAGTTGAACTCTTCAGTCATTAAGTTCGCCAGCGACTAGATTTCGATCGATGATTAATGAATGTAGATAAGCGACGAATGCGTGATTCATTATAAAGAAATGATGTGTATATGTATAACGCCACAGCAATGGTAGAATTAGATGAGGAAGAAGAGAAAAGGATGAAGAACAATAGTGGAAGAAGCTTCTTTTTTAAGTGGCTTATTTTGGATACAAAAACAAAGCCACACATCAGGTTTTCTTTCTTCCTTTTTCTTCATCCTCATCATTCTTAAACAAATCAGGTTTTGCGGTAATAAATAATTGTGTAACTTAATCATTCAGAAATTCTGCTCTCTTCTGTTTTTCGCTATGATGAGTTTTTAATTGAAGACAGCAAAAATTTGTTTAAATGGCGAATAACTACGTAAGAGCAGAAAACTACAAGGTTAACTTTTTGAAATTTTAGATAACTTAATTGCATTCAGTTTTTTAGTCAAATAACTCAATAAATCGTCATTAAATTAATAAAACTTTGCGTACAATAATAACAAAAAGCTTTTGTTGTAAAAGTTATACTTACAGCTGCCGCGACTCTCCTCGATGTCTAGAATAATATTTGTTTGTCCTGTTTCCACCTCGCAGAGCTGGGATTTGGCCCCGGTTTTGACCACATTTTGAATGCAGAGTAGCCACAGCAACCACCACAACAGAATGTTTTGCATTGAAATCATAGTAAAATTAAAAGCTGAAAAATGAAAATGAAGTGTTAATATAAATAAATTGAGTGTGACAGAAAGTATTTTATTTCTATTACTTATAGACAAAAAGTATAAGCGTTTACTAAAGCTATTTTGTAGCATTACTTTTAGTTGTTGGCTGTAATATATTTTAATTCCGTCCCCATTATTAGAAAATTAATTGCTTTGACTCAAAAATGCATAAAGTCAGCAGCAACGAAGTAATTTTTTTTATAATCAATTCAATTTTTTCTGCAAACGACTGTTAAACGGTTGACTTGTAGTTTTTCCTAAGTGAAGGACAACATTTTATACATAGTTTTCTTGTCAAGCTTCCAGTAACTTGTCAGGGAAAATTATCACCTCTCAGAAGCAATATTTTAAGACAAGTTAAATGTCGGTTGCAGTGATAGGTTATGCTGCAATACAATAATTAACAGGTAATTTTTAATTCGCGCGAGTTAACACATGTCGAAGGAGACTGCGACTGCTGCCCCTGCAACTGCCTTTTGTGGTAGCCAGTTTCTTCTATCATCGCACAATCTGTTGCATGAGTCATCGCAACGACAGCCTCTGAGTTGAGCGCCTAAGAGTAGAATAAAAATCAAGTGGGTTTTCCAGTAAACTTCTCCTCGGATCTAAAGTTCTAAAGTATTCCGGTTACCAGCGTCCCGGCTGCGCTCTATTGTAAGAAGACAATCGCTTCCTTTCGCGACTTCATCCACAGAATAGCGACTCGATTTAGTCGCAAGTAACATGGTAACGTATTCAAATTCAGTCCATCGAGTATTGAAATTTTCATTCTTTTGCTGCGATTGTATCCAATTAAACACCATTTATGGGAAGAATATATAGAAAAGTGCTGCCAGGAAACAAATAACGGACGCACAAAAGCCCAAAAGCCTATAAACAGAAGCTTGCTACTTCTCTTTCATACAAATTTGGGCAAATGAATTTGCTACTTGTAAAACAGATGACTATTTCTCCTGTTTCTCAATTCTGTGTTTCTTCAAGCGACATATGCTTGAAATTATAAAAATAACAGAAAACTGTTTAGAATAAAACTCTAATAAAAACAGTATTCAAAGAGTTCGAATTTGGCCTTTGTGCCTGTCGCAAAGTGTTGAGTGTCACTCCGTCGTTGATTTGATAAACCATTCTTTGATAGGCGAAAGGTTTATTGGCGAAACCTAAAACAGTCCATGCGTGTGTGTAATAATTTTTGTTATGAACACGCCCAAAACTCAAAAGCAGTAGCAAATTTGTGCTTTGGTTATTACCAATCGTTTAATAAGAAAGATTTGACGTCATTTTTCGAAGGACTTAGGAAACGAACTCGATGCGTGGATGGAACAAGCTGCATCTTTGATGTCAAACGCTAATCCTATCTTCTTTTAAATGATAAATTGAAAAAAGGAGAAGATATGAAATGATATGAATTTATTTCCATTTTAACTTTATAACTTTATATTTTATTGTTTTTACTTAAATTTTTCCATTTTACTTGCAGATTCCTAACAAATTGAAAGAAGTAAGGAATTTTAGTGGAATCTGAAGCAATGCCTCTGCAGCGTGGAGCCACACCTTGAACAATTTTAGATATGAAATTTCTGCGAGTATCTTCTGCATGCAGTAATTTTTTTGGAAATGAAATAAACTTTTGTACAGAAACATCATAAATCTTATAACGAAGCTCTCTAGAAATAACATCTGACCATGTCTACAATATTTTAATATTCCCATTAAAATAGAGATCAAAAGATAAAAGTCTCATGTTTTAGCCTAGCTTCAAAAACTCCAGAGTTAAACAAATGTCCACACTGCCAGACATTAAAGAGTGAACCAGTCCAATGACAAAAAACGGCTTGCGTCTTTAATTTAGGAAGCGAAAGAGCAGAAAGAAAGAGGGTCTTCTGTTCGTGCATCTCAACAACCTGGAGTGTTTTTTTTTTCCTTGCTGCTGTCAGGTGCAGTTTTATTTGTTTGCCTTTTTTGTTATTATTTCTTCATAGCTATTTTTGTTGCCCTGCCCAGCAGTCAGGTTTCCTCATTTCAGTTACTGCTCGTACGTAAATAAAGCATCTTCAGCCACCTAGACAAAGACATAGAGCATCAGCAATTCGAACCAAGCAACCAAAGAAACTCAACAACAGTTAACTTTGCTAGAGGAACAGAAAAATTTTTCTTCAGGGACCAAAAAAAACAGGATTTTTTTATTTTTGTTCTTATTTTTTTTTTTACATTGCATTTCTTCAGTCAAAGGTTTAGCCAACTTCATTGCCAACTTTGGTGGTTGGAAAAATTGTTACGTTTTTCTAACAACAGCTCAGCTTTAATATGTTTGTTGCACGATATCCAACAGCCGTAAAAAAGCAGCAGCAACTGTTGTTGAGTTGCTGTTCGCGTTCAATGTGAAGCAGATAATCGAACGTGTAGCAGCGAAAGCAAGTGCAAGCGTATTTCAAGCGTTTTCCTTTCCGAGATTATTTTTTGTCGGTTTCTGAAGTTGTCGTGGTCATTGAATTAACGGATGCTGTTTCGTTGTTTACGGTTGGCATTGATTATAATCGATTGTGGTGAGTGTGTCGGCCGTCAGAAGCCGCTACTCGAGTGGAGGCCTCTTTTAAGGTAGAGACTTTTAAAGTCCTATAAGGTAAACTCCTTTAATCGCAATTTTTGTTTAAATTTTGTGAAACACTTGTCAATGTTTCGATTGGACTTTTAAATTTAAAAATTCCTCCACTTCTATGAAATAAATAAAATCTTTTCCGCATGCTTAGGTAATCATAACCGTGAAGTGCATCGAAGAATTTGGTCTCCATGTCGCATGACGATGTTGAAGTTGTTTCGAGGTGTTGAGGTGTTTATTTATTACAATAACAATGGACAATAACAATAACTGCAACAATGAACAAGGACCAGCAACAACGGTCGATCGTTGGCAGTTAACAAGCGCCTTGAAAAGCTTTGATAACATTAACAGAGGAAAGTTCAGTTGGCTTCCATTGCTTTTTAAGTAATCGTGGCGTTGGTTGTTATTTATTTCGTGTTTTTTTTATTATATTTACCTCGAAATCTTAGCAAGTCGCTGTTGTTCTTGATGCTGTCGTTGTTGCTGCTGCTTTTTCTGATGTTGTTTCTTGTTAAAAATGTGCAAGAATGAACACCTCGTCTTCTTCTCTTTCCCATTCTTCTACCCCATATTAATCTTATTCTTGTCGTAACTGTAACCATGAGCATCCGCAAGTGTTAAGCTACGGAGCCGTTTTAAGGTGACGCTGAGCTCGTTGCAGCGCAGATAAGATGTAATTCTACGTGGGTATTCGAAAGTCGAAAAATGGACGCAAAATATAGTTAAAATCTTAAGTTTAAAACAATTTTCAGTACAATGCAGAGGAACATGTAAACTTCTGTTAAATTTAAAGTGATTCACTTTGCAGAACATCGAAGGCGTTTCAGGTTCAGATTGGAATGAAAGTCAATGAAACAAATTAACATAAAACAAATATTACACGCTGATTAGAATCTTTCATGTATCACATCGCTTCGTCTCGGACAATGGACCATAAAATCGACACCCACCCGTTGCCGAATGCTTCAAATTTTCCGCTATTTTTCGGGCGACTGCAGACTGACCCGAAACACTTCAAATAAGAAAACGAGATCGGAGTTGATTGCTAATGGGTTTTTTTTTCACGCTCAACTTGGCATCAGCGTGCAGATACCATTAAAAAACTCATTACGTCGGTCACCTCTGCCGGGAAAATAGCAACCATTTATTTTGCCCACTTGAAGAGACGTTTGCAGCGCAGCCTCAAATCATTGTGCAGCGAGAACTTAAGCGAGAAGTCGAAGTCGAGTTAAACTGTGGCCACCGCTAATAATAAACGTTGCTCAGATGCGGAAGGAGAACCAGCAGCGGGCAAAGCGGCTTCGAGAACCGCGGCAACACGACCAGAAAAACAGCGAAGACGTTGATCCACCGCTTGATGATGACGTCCACGCTGAAGGTGACTTAATTCTGAGAAGAAATTAGATCAGCTGGAAATATCTGCGCTTCGTCGGATATTTTTTTAGTGCTTCACTTTGATTGCTAACGAGGAAGGAAATCAAGGCCCAAACGCGCTGCAGAAACGAAAGACGACGACGACGAGTGCCTCATTGAGTCGAGTGCCTTATGATGCTGATTGAGATCCGTTATGTTATGATTGCATTCTTGGCGTTAACTTCACTCTGCTTCACTGCTAACGATCTTTGGTGCTCTTGTTACTGTTGCTGTCGTGGTTGATTGTGCTTTGCGTTGCCTCGGATCACTTAACGTGCCTCACTGAAGCCATTTAACTTATTATTATTTAGTTATGTGCTGTTCTTTAAGTTAAACTTGAAACGGTGCAACTTTCTATCGTCACAGCGTCTCTGACTCCATCTCAGACACCTTGCATCCTTCCTCCACCCTTTTCCTTGCCATGAACCACTCCATGCTTGCATAACTACCTGGTTTTTTTACCTCGCCAGAGTTGGGCGTGCGCAACCGGCTCTTTTTTTGAGGTAATTCTTTGTTAACCTGATTATGTTGTTCAAGCTTTACCTTAAATGTACCGTTTCCTGGTTTTACATTGCAGACACTTTTTGCGGAGGAAATGCTCAGAAGAATTCTCTGTTTTGTGTTGCTTACAAAGGTTCCTAACGTCTGTTTCTCGGCTTCCATTGCAATTCCAAAGAAGTGACTGAAGCCTAACTCCGCGCCTTCGGCTAACCATAGCCTCGTTTTTACAAATGTTTTCTACATTTCTTTGCGTACTTAATAATAATAAAAGTTCAAAGAGAAAGGAAAGGAAAATTTCAAGCATTGATTTAAGGATTGAAAGTTTTCCTATGTTCCATAAATTTTTCCAATTATTTTCTTGGTGTGATTGTTATTGGCTCTTTCAATTCTTATTTGGAACTTTCACAAGCTGAAAAACACTCCAAGGTGATATCAAGGCATTTGTTGAAAAAAGGTTACTTGATAAAATCATGGATAATTTATTAAAGCACCTGAAACTATTCGAAAGTTGCGTTGCGCTGCAGTCAATCCTATTCGAAGTTTGAGTTTATTACCCAAGAAAGTACCGAAACTCACCGTTTATCTGTATAAGCTGCTTTGCCGACAATCATTTGGACAATTAGTTATCTTAACTCTAACATGCTTCAGGGGAAGAAGCGTTGGACGTTTGCATCAAACTCTAAGCCGCTGGCTGCTTAGCCGAAAGTTCATGCGGGCCTCTCATCACGAAACTTCTCCTCCTTCGCTTCCCACTGTTTAGAAACACATCAACTTAATTTGGCTTCGTGTGACGCCAGCAGATGATGCGCTTGTTATTTATATTTCCCCATTGAACTTAAGAAGATTTATTGTCTGCAGCTACCAAGCTAAGCAGCAATTGCATCTCGGCTGAAACTGTGATCGGCTTCGAGAAGTCGTGAATCCAAAAACGTTTCGGGTTTTTTTCTGCCGTAGTTTCCAAAGCATGCAACTGAGTAATTTTTCTCTCCTCAAAATATCTTTTAATCTCATAAAACCTCATTTCAAATTTTGAGAGAACAATAAAAACTTAAAACAAATAACAAAAAAGGCTTTTAGAGAAGAGCAGTATGAATTTCGGTTTTCTTACAATTCTTGCCTTCGGTTTAATCTGCAAAATTAAGACTAAAAAGTTAAACTAATTTGTAACAACAATTTTCTAGAGCTTTTTGTTGAGTTCTTTAAAGAAAGAAGAAGCAGCTGCTTTTAATTATAAATTCGTAATGCTAATCTTGTGTTTTCCTTAAAGCGTTTCTGTGTTAAGCTAAAAGCAGGTGCAGCACAATCAACGTCCGTCATTGCAACAACAACATCATCTCGGGCTGCAGCAACATTAAAGACTCCAGTCGTGAAAATGATCTAACGGTCTCGAGAAGGAGACTGGCAGACAGACGGACGGGCATCGAGTAGAACTTTTATGTTCGACGACATAATTTAAAACAAACAACGGCTTCTTATGTATTTATTCAGCTCCGAGCTGATTTTCAAACACGTCGCACGAATTATGCTGCAGTTGTTATTGAGTTTCGTTGTTGTTTTTTTGCAACATTTCTGAGTCTTTGTGCATTGAAATGAATTTGAAATTTACATAAATATTTGCTTGGATTTATAGGTTATCTGCAGAGATTGCACTGTTCAATGCTTTACAAATAAGACGAATGAGACGAAGTTTCAGTTTGGCGTTCCACTTGTTCTGAACGAATCGAGTTACCATAAAGCGTCTCTTTCCCACGTCAAGAGCTGACCGAGTAGCAAGTGATCATCGAAATGGAAAAAAACCAACAATAAAGTCATAAGTGAAGAAATGTTAAATATGTCACGATAATCCTTGTAGTACTGAGTTCAGTCGAGGCACTGAAACCTCCGTGAACTCCTTGTGTTCCTCAGTAACCCAGTCAATGACTGACAAAGTCAACATAAATGCATGAATGAATTAATAAGTGAATAACGACTGTTTAACATATATAAAATATTTCATTGGTAATAATCGTTTTGGTTGTGATTGGCACACGTCAATGAAGAGTTCCGCGTGGCATCCTTATGACCCAATGAAAAAGTTTCCTCGAGCTTTTTCTCAATCCAGATGTGGGTTGTTGTGAGGTAACTAATGATAACTACTGATTTACTGAAGTAAAAAAGTTTATCATAAGCAAGGATTTTACATTATAAATTCGCGCAAAGTAACTTAAAGATGGGAATACAAGAAATCAAAAACCATATAAATGAACAGCAACTAAAATGAATAAACAACAAGAAATGAATACAAAGTTAACTTTGCTTCTTGTAGTCCTCATTCAACTTGCCTTTACTCTTGTAGTTTCCTCCTCTTCTCCTTCTTTCGTCCTCACAAAACTGATTTATCTCTTACTTTTTTCTTTTCATCTGCATCCAGATATGTTTGCGTTAGTGTAAAAGTTGGGAGTGAGAGTTGGGAAAAATAAATAAATTCAGAACAAAACAAAAGCTGGGTGAGTTTAAATGAAAATTTATTAATATTTTGTAGATATTATTGATGATATATTGAACACCGAAGGAAACCACAAATAAAACTAAGGGCGATTTATGCTTGTAAAAAAAAAACACAGATAAAAAGGACCAGAATCCACTCGAATAATCAGTTGAAAGCTCGTAAATAATTTTTCTCTAGATTTTCGTAGGAATTAAAGTGTGAAATAAATACTATGAGAAATGCAGACAGATATTAATGTAGCTTGAAGGCATTTGTTAGGCAATATTAAGTGGAAACGAATAAATTCCAATATAAATTCCAATATTTTTTTAGTGGATTGAAAATCATCACCAAGTGGAAAACTGAAGATATAAATACTTTCTATATACGGAAAATTTATTGAAAAACTGAAAATTAAAATAAAAAAATAAAAATCATAAACTTGAAGAAAATTCTGAAGACTAAAGCAACAAACGCGATTTTCTGCTCAAAGTAAATACATTTTCAGATTTATGAAAAGAAAGTGTAATAAAAGATTTTTGTCTTGTAAAATTCTGCACATACTTCCACTGTTCACTAGCATAAGTTATTTTTAATATAATAACAGCAACAGTACGGGAAAAATGAAGAAACAAAAAATGAAAACAACTTTTGTACACTTGTAAGTATTGAAGTATCTAGCGCAGCCTGTGCTTCGGCATGAGCATAAAAAAGAACACAGAATCTCAAGAATTCCTTTCAATTTTGAAGCAAGTTCGGACCGAATCGACATCATATGCAGCAACAGCCGTTTATTAGATCGAAAACGACTTCTGCTGCTGCTGCTACTACTCAAGTTGTTCAGAACAAACTTTGTTAAGACAGCAGCCAACAACAGCAATCAAAGCAAAAAATAGTAAAAAAACAGAGGCGAGGATAGCGTCGATGTGACCCCCGCGCACCAGAAAAACCAATTTTTATTCCTTTATTTGATTTTATTTTACAATATACAAAATAAAAAGATTTTTTTTTTCAAATAAATAAAAAGAGAATTTTATGGCAGCAAAGCTGCTTTGGCTGCTGTTGTTGCTTTCGTTTCCTTTTGCAACTAAACTTTTCAGCTTGCTTTATTTGAGTTTACTTTAATGTCAATTCACACACACAAACACAAGCTGCTAAAAAAATAACAAAAAAAAAATTATAAAACAAAATATAATTTTTGATGCTATTTCAGTTGGCTTTGTTACGGTTGATTTTCTTCACCTTGTTTTATTATGATTTTTATTTCATTTATTTTTTAATATAATTGTAACCTTTCACTTCTTCTAATTCCTTTCTTTATCCCGCTTCTCTGAGTTGCTTTGACAATAAATCGATTGAAAATAAAAAAAACCGAGTTGAAAAATAAATACGTGATCGAGACATTATTTTGATACGTTGGTTTTTGTTTTCATTTTTCATTGGCGTAATTTTTATTGATGCCAATTGCAGTATTTGTTTCAACGCAAGTAAATATCTTGCTGTATGAGTAAATGACTGCTCCTAACTTAAAAAAGGAACACTTTTGAAGCGAAAAACTTCAATTTGTGATTTTCAAATTTGTAGCGAAGGTAAATTAGAAGCCAATGACGATGACGATGATGCTGAGTAAGAAGATTAATAAAATTGCAGGACATAATCTACTTCACAAATCTATTGTAAACTCTGCCTCATACTCCGAGCTTAGGTTCAAAATTTATTACGTAATAATTACATAAAGGTAGTAGTCATTAGCGCAGAAAGACATAAATTTTATTAATCAGTTATTTATAAAAACAATCAAATCATTGAGGAAACTGAAGGTGAACTGATTGTAAACAGGCACACAAGAACTCTTTCAATCAACTTTGGTGTATATTTGATTTATACATACTATTTCATGTGTCTCTGCGAAAAAACTGATAATAACAATTATACAATCACTCGGTTGGTGCCATGAGTTGTTCAATTCTATTCTCTTAAACAAGATATGATCAAAGATATTGAAATCACCCACTGAGCCGCATGATGAATGAGTACTAAAGAATTGAAGCGACGACAAAAAACGCTTGGAACTGGCTTAACCGCTTTAGAAACTTTGAAGAGCTCATGAAAGGGAAAAATGACGTAACAATATGACTCATAGAGATTTTTAAGAACTGAATTAGAAAAAGTAAACGATCAACAGGCAAGAAAAAGATGAAACCCCTGGCAATAAAATTTAAGTACTTAAACTTTCTAATTTTTTTTTTAGTTTTTTACATTACTGTTCGAAATTTTTCCTGTATTTTTTCCTAGTTTGTTTTTGCCACTCTTTAAATTATTTTCTTATACTTGCTTTTTTGTTCTTAACGTTCTTGTTCTTTGTTCTTACTTTTGTTTGTGTTTCTCTCTGTTTGATTATGCGCATGCCTGTTTGTGCTTTATTTATTTTATTGTTTGTCTGTTGATGTTGTTGTTTGATGGGTCCACATTTCTGCCCACTGATTAACGAAGACTAGTTTTTTAACCAACTCCCGATGATAATGATGACGATGAACCTACATGAGTGCTAGAAGGTAGAGTGTTTGTTTATTGCTTCTTTTGCTTTTCTCTCGTCGGCTTTTCTGCAACGTCAGTCGGTGTTTCAATTTGTTGTGCCTCTTTGCTAAAGCAATTTATTATGATGATCCATATAATTTTTGATTTATGAAATATCCATTGGCAAGTCAGGTCAAGGGGAAAGTCAGGAGTCCTCCTGGGAAAGTGATTTACAGAGCTCCTGATAAGGTTAAGTTCAGTTCTCTTTTTGTGTTTTGCGGTTGCTTCAACTTTCGAAAAGGTCTTGTAGAAAAACTGAAAGTACTCCATTGCATTTCACTGCATTTGCTTGTGCTTCTTTCCGTTTTGTATTTTACTGGCGTTTTCTGGGTCACTCGGTGAATGTGTTTAATTGTAAACGTTCACCAATAATGATTACTAAAAGTAGCCTGTTTTGTGGCAAAGTAAATGATGTTTTTCCAATACTATTCCGAAACTAGACAAAAATGCGCCATGTTTAACATGTTTGGATCATTTCAAGTTGTTTGGTGGAGTTTTTCTACTTCTTTCTATTAATGCTGTGGAATCGGTAAACGTCTGATCAATTGCAAATAGTTCACATAAAGCCGCGCTCAGGTTTCTGTCGGTTGATTTTGTGCCTCCATGCTGCTACTTATCAACGTCCACCGCCATCGTGGTATTTCTTGCACTTCATTCCTTTGCTTTGCATAAATTATAGCAAAATATTTTTGCAGACTCAAAACTGCGGTAGAATTTTTGTTATGTTTTCTATACGTAAACCGTCGAGTTTTGTTGTTGGAGTTAGTTTTGGTGCAGAGCAAGAAAAATGTTGAAAACCGTATGCATTCGGACAATTCGTTAGCCCACTGTTATTGTTGTTACAGCTCCAACGCGTGCCAAAAGTCTTTTGATTTTGGGCATGATTTGATTTACTACCAGCCTGCTTAAAGAGAAATTATTGTTGTACATGTTGTTCCAGTTGCTCTTGCCTTATTTTCCTACAATCCTTTTTTACATAGATACAGTTTTCCAGGGCAACGACCAACAACCGCATTTAATATGATAATCAACGATTCGCCGTCCTGTCGATATTCTCGATGTGGATATCAATTACGGCGCTTTGGCTATTGAAAAAGTGCAGCAACAGCCAAGTCGCGTCAGTCGCATTCGCCACAAAAAACTTTAAACCAGTTGCACACCACTTTTTGCAACCTCCAATCGATGTAAAAGGTTTTGTTTTGCTTGTGGTGTCTTTCTCTTTATATAAACGCTTTGAAGTTATCCTACTTTTCTCTTTCTGTCCTCTTCTTTATTCTTCTCTTTGCATTATTCTTTCTCCCTTCCGCCATCGCTTGCAAGCTCCGCCGTTGAAGTTGCATACGAATAATTGACTGTTTGATGGAGGCAGATTTTATCAAACTCGTTTGTTTGGCATTTTATAGCCATGAGTGACACATAAATGCGGTCAAGAGAAGCAGATCCAGAATATAAATGAGAAGAATCTTCAATCCACACAAAAAAATATTTTATAAATGTCTTGTTGTTGTTCGATTTAGTTTTTTTTCAAATATTCTATATAAAAATTCATTTTTCATATAAAAGAAATCGAGTGTCTTTGTAAATGATACGAGTTTGCATCTTAAGTCTTTTATTATTTTCTTTCGTTTTTCAAGTGTCTTTTTTACAACTGTTTATTTACAGCTTGCGGCAGTTTTCGGAAAATTATTCTTAATAATATTACATCAATTATATTCTTCTATTTTTAAATTTCGTGTTTTTTACTATTGTTTTTATTATAAAGAGGAATTTTGTAATAAAATAGCAATCATTCAACATTGAGCTCTATACCAAAAAATAAAGTACTGCAAGTTGCAAAAATCCGTCCAATCTAACATCAATTTTCCAATCCATGATTGTAGACCATTGTAATCAATTTAGCGTAGTTGAAGGGAGTTATAATGATAAAATTAATGAGAGTAGTCGACTACAATTTCTACTTTTTTGGCGGCTTTTAATTTTGCTTAAATTAATGAAAATGAGATTTTGCTAGTTTTCCATGTTCTCTCATAAGAGTGCTTCTTTTGCTTCTGCTTCTCTTTACGTTTTCTTCTTTACTGCTGCAAAAGCACTCCATTTTTGACATGGTGTTGGTTTTGTTTTTTTGTTCCTCAGTAAGTTTGTGGCGAGTTGGAGCCGTTGGCAATGGCGGCATCCTTGCCTCCATTTCCAGGCTGAATTTAAGCGTCATTTAATTGCAAGTTTGCAAGTTTTATGCTTACAGAAAAATGGTCTCTCATTACCTTTTTTCAATGCTAAATGCCTTTTAATTTAATGAACTTCAACAAAATTAAGCAACTTGCATTGTATTAAATTTGGTTTATGATTTCTCTAAATTAAATTTTAACATTTAAGTTAATGAAACTCGGTTTTAGTGTTCTTGACATAGTCATTCTAAATTAATTTTAGTATAAGTTTTGTCTGTTTGCTGTTAAATTTTGCATGACACTTTTAAATAAATATTTATTTTGTTTCTTTCTTGGTAAATAAACTCACTGGGAGTTCACTGAGTTCAGCGACTTCAGATAACTTTTTAAGCAAACACAAACACTCGTTGATTACGTGTTACTCTGCTCAACAAACATTAAATATTTGCCGAAGATGGTGCATAAGAAGGCGAGTAAAAAACTAAACACCGTAGATCATGAGATGCCTGGCGATGGCACTGAAACTCCGCAGAAAACCACAGACAGATCACGTAAAAGTCGAGGCGTCACTTCTGCTTCTTTCTTAATAATAATTAAGAAGGCAGTAATTTTTTCCTTCTTAATAAAATTTGCTTAGGTTAGAAGTAGAAACCTCTCAAAAGAATAGAGTCAAGAAAAGAATAGAATTAGGAATTTATCTAGAATCATAATTAAAAAGAAATTTGTTTAAAAAATGCCTTGAAGCTTTCTTAAATTTTGAATGAAAGAGATGAAAAATGCAATTACAATACAATAAGAAATACTTTCATAACTACAGATCTAAAATCTATGATCTCGCTTTTGTTACTTTAAACTCCGTTACGCATTGATTTGTGTTCAATGAAATTCTGCTAAATTTGCTCGCTGCCCCAGACTCTATCTAATTTCAATAATTAAACAGAACTTGTCGAAGTAACGATCGTCTGCAAATGCTGATTAATGATAACCATCGGCAACATTTTTGTAGGTCAAAATTTACGAGTTGTTGACTTTGTGTGGTTGTGCGGATGCGAGTGTGTTTCAGTTTTATGTGTGACTCAAGGGGTGTGTATATCCTCTGCTAATGAACATGTTTTTCAAGCAGATCGTCGGTTTTACTCAACGATTTCAATCTGAGTAGCGTTCAATTAACATTTTACTGACAACGCAACGGATCGCCATACTCCAGCAGCAGCAGCTGTTCGCTTTCTGCCGCATATCCTCGAGATGAAATGCAATGCAATAAAATCTGATGATAAAATTATCACTTACTCAGCATTAGATTGAAAAACAATCGCGAAAAAAGAAGGAGGAAGAGAACTGAAAGAAAAGCTATCGACAGCCGACGTGCAGCCGGGCAGAGCAACAGCAACAACAGCCCAGAGCTAGCAACGGTTGCTGCAGTCACTCTACCAACGTGCTTCGGCTTCAGTGTCCCACTCTGCCTGCCGCATCCGATGTGAAGCTATACGATGACAAGAGCTCGAAAGGCGTTGCAAGGAGGAGCAGTCAACGTGCCTTTATGTTTGCGTGTGGGTTTTGTTATGCGTTTGCATGTGAGTGAGCAGCAATTTAACTTTCATTGCGACGCTGAGCTGGAAACGAGCAACAGATGGCGCTGCTGCGCCCGGCTGCTAAGAAAGCTGCTGCCATTAGATTTGGTAAATTATTGCAGCCGGATTAAGGCGACGATAAGCCCCAAGTCCATTACGATGATGATTGTGATATCCACACATACCCGGTGGTCATAAAATTATTAATGTTCCTTGAGGCGGATGCAGCAGGGAAGATAGAAACTTAAATAGCCTACATAAACACAAAGTTCAAGTGAAGGAATATCTCTGTTTGTTCAAAAAGCACAAAAGGAGCAGAAGCAAATGTATTCAAAGTGATTACATATCAATTCTTATTTAATACTTTTTATATCCAATTTTATTTAATTCATTCATTTATTTTTTCTTTAGGATTTTGTCCAAACAATTCCTCCCTTTTGTTTTTTTTTCTCCTCCCTGTACTACAAAAATGTTAAAAGTATCAAATATCATTGAGGGTTTTCGGCGGCAGTTGAATGTGTGTGGGTGTACCACATCTTGGGTATCTCCTGGTTGCACTGATCGTTGATGGCTTGAATATTTGGCTGCATAGCGAATTTGCTGTTGTGTTGAAGTCTATGCTTCTGTCTGCAGCTCAAGTGCCGCTTAAAATCAAGTAATCGTCGGCCTGGCTTTTAAGGTCTTTGGTATGTTGTTGCTTTTCCCATTACTTACAATTCATGGCGCAGTAATGTATTTGCTTTTGCTTAATTGTCAGGTGGATATATAAATAGAATATATGCCATGAATATTGCGAATACATGGCGAAAAATCACAAAAAACCACATTGATTAACGCCGATTTTCGCAACAAATAAGATGCAATACAACAAATAAGATTTCCAAGGTGAAAATTATCATGAAAGTGAGTTTTTTCATTGTCATGTTGCGGTTATTGAAGTAATGAGCAATTAATGAATAAAATATAAAATCAATGCATTGTAATTATTTGAATGATAACAATGAAAATCAATTAACTAAATGATTAATGAAGCAAAACAATAAACAATGAATTTTCATGTTAAATGAAACCAATCAAAGCATAAAAGCAAAATAAGCGACAAAAATTCTTCAGTGAAGGTTTATCTAAAGTTTTCTAACATAAATCAACAATATAAAAACCTTGAAGTGACTTACTATTAATTGCATATAGTTTTGATTGGTGTTTTTAATGTCGTTGTAAATTAAAATTTGGTGAATTGATTATTTATGAAAAATAATAGAGACGCTTAAAATTTAACTATAATAAAGAGGAGAAGCATCTCCAATAAAGGTTTCAGCATGTTTGTAAAATGATAATGACACTGAAAGATAATCGAAAATGATTTGCTTGCCATCTTTTTTGGAATTGGCAACATTTTCAAAGGCGTGAGTTACGTAGGAATTTAATTTATGGCGGCTTGTTTCCAGCTTTCAAATCTTCTTTTAGACATATCGTTTTTAAATTAATTTGTACTTCCTCTGAGCTGAAATCAAATTAAGCAGCGACTTTGAATAAATATTAAAAGCTTTTTGGCATTTTGTTGGTGATAATTTTGTATTCATTAATTATTGAATATTTTGTTGAATATTGATCGTTAATTAACCTTGTTTACACCATAAAGCCACTGAAAAACCATTTTAACTACTAATTTTTTATTACGCAAATGTGTTTTCTTAATGAAATTCGACACATAATTTTTAAATTGGATCATTTTGAAAAGACCGTGAAGAATTGTTGCAGAATGTTAAAAATTTCAGTTCAATAGTTTTTAATTACGCAGCGTGTGATATGCGCATTTCTGCATTTATTAAATACTTCACTATGCATTTAGCTTTTGTTTTGTTCTGTAAATAAATTAATACAAACCGTGATTATCTTGACGCAAATACAGGAGTGTCTGATAATTGGCCGGCTTCTATTTATTGCTTACAGAAGCGATGTTGAAAATGTACAACAAAAGCAACAGCGATCAAGCTGATTAGTATATTAAAAATTTTTTGTTAATTTACCTTATATTTGTAAAGTAAAACGTAAAAAAAATAGAATTAACAATCAAGCCTAAGAAAACCGAATGCACGAAAACAGAAGCTAAACTAAGCCATCAACGCAGTAATTACTCATTTACACTTAAGTAATCACTTGAGTGCGATTGTGACATGTTGAAAGTAAAAATTCAGACATTGAATCTCTGCCAAATGATAAAAATTTTATAAGTTAAGCTAAGAACTTAGCGTATAGTGACTAGAATGGATCGAATCAATGAAAAGAATAGAATTTCCTTATTTCTGATGATGGGTGAGAAAAAGCTGTTTTTAATAAGCAAATCTACACCTACAAATATTAAAAGCCAAGTCTGATATTAAATCCATTTAAAGTCTTCTTGTAATAAAGCATAAAATATTATTTATTAACTACTTAAAAGTTAAACCTAAAATAATTTTATTTACAATAATTTTTAAATATAACTTGTAATATTTTCATTTCTTTTTAGTCACGTTTAGTAAGTACTGTGCTTATTTGTTCAGAGTTTTAATGTATTTTTGGAGAACCAAAGGCTAAAATTAAATGCTCAATAAATCATTTAAAAGATTTTTCTGTGTGGCCCCACAACCAACAATTTTCAAGCCGGGCAAAAGTGCACCGCATTCCGTTTATTAATATGCTGGGTACGTCCAAAGACAGCAACAGCAAAATAAATAACTGCAGTAACAATAACGGCAACATTAAAATCAGCTTCGAAAACGATTTCTGCAAACTTATGCAATGCGTGCTTCAGCGAAATGAAGGTGCTGCTGCGACTCTTAAAATTCTACTCAGTTGCTTGACCGACTGACCAAACGATTGTGAGTCTAAGCGAGAGACTAACTGACTGAATGACTTACAGTCAACTAATCAAGTTGCCTCCTTAGTGTTGTTAGCCTTAAGCTCTGCTGAGTTTTGCGATTGCTTGAACTGACTTCAGTTAAAATGGGTCAAATACAAAAGTAACAGAACAGGAAAAAGTCAAACAAGCAGAAAGAACTCATTATTATAAGGAGAGAGAACATTGAAGTGAATGGACGCGAAAGTAGTGCCATCAATGAATATGAGTGCTGCATTTTACTTTGCACAAAGCCGAGAATAGTGAAACTTTCTACTGCAAAATTCCACTTGTTCAACGACATTTTCTCGACAGTTTCAGCACTTCTCCGTAGATTTTTTTAGCGAAAATGATAAAAGCTGCAACTGTGTACTACGAAAATATAAAGATTTAATTTATTAAACTACTATTATTACTATTTTCAGTCACTCAGCTTATTCTCAGCTTGTTGCTAAGTTTAGTTCAATTGAAGCTGATTAGTTCAACCGAAGCTGATTATATTTTGCAAAGGCAACTTCAATCAACTTCAATCGACACGAATTGAAATCAAAGTAAAGCGATTCTAATGAAACTTTGCAGACTTTACTAAGGAACAGCAATCAAATAACAATGATGAAAACACTCACAGCAAAGTGGACTTTGTTGATTATTTATCAGTAAATGAATAGAACCTCGTACGGAGTTGGAGTTGGTGGATCGTGTTGTCCGTTAGAACCCAAATCAACAGCAATTGTAGTCGGTAGCTCGGTGGCCCACTAACATCATGTTTCCGGCACTGACAGCGAGTTTCACGCTGAATAAATTCAAATGCGGAAAAGCCGATGGAAACAAAAGCAAAAAACAAAGAAATAATCAACACTCAACCAACAGCCAACTCAACAGTGCAAGCCGCAGACAGAAATCAGTCGGCCAACAACAGGATCTACAGCAACGCGTCTGTAACTGCAAGATGAAATCGTTGCAGTCGGCAAGACTTTTCATTCCAAGTCGTGATAATTAGAATGCTGCTGAAAAGCAGTTCGAATTGCGAAATTGTGAATATGCGGTTCACTTTCGCGTGCGGTCACTTTTTCAATGCTATTGCATGACTGGCAATCAATTTGAATCCAATGGCGATTTCTCTGCATGTGTTTGTGTGAATTATGCTGGGCTGATCCAACGTCCAACATCCGGACCTTTTGTCTGCTTCTATTTACTTTTCCTCGGTATATTTTTTAAATTATTTGCACTTATTTCTGCACTCAGTAAAAATAAACTTTTCTTTTCTCCATTTTAACAAAATTCAGTGGAATTGGAGAAAGTTTATTGCAGAGATGAATATTTTTAGCACACGTTGGTTCAGTTGTAATCAAGATGGGGGCAACACAGAAAAATCAGACAAATTTGCAGACATGTTAATTAAAGTGGAGCGAAAGCAGGACCACTTTTTTGCTCCA
Organism: Thecophora atra; assembly: GCA_937620795.1. Lineage (NCBI taxonomy): Eukaryota > Metazoa > Arthropoda > Insecta > Diptera > Conopidae > Thecophora > Thecophora atra. The sequence goes on from OW569401.1 coordinate 38,252,857, forward strand.
TTTTTTCTGCACCATTTTAAGTGGATGCTGGCTACTTTTATAGTCCATTGCGGACTTGGACTATATGCAGGTTTTGTGCAGGTTTGTGCTGTTATTACCGCCATCACTTAGCCAATGTATTCAAGTTAATATAACTTGAATTTCTACAATTGAAACAGCAACAACGAAAAGCATCAACAGAGATTAAAGCAATAAAAAATGTAGCTTTTGCAGTCCAGCGAGATATTAGCGTTTTTTCTTGATCTTGCATATCCTATGCTTATGTACACCTTGGTGTACAGCTGCTGACCATTCGGCGAAATTTCGGTTAGATCCTTAGAAATTAAGTAAACAAAGAGCAGTATAAATCTTATTATAATTATAATGCGCATACGGTTGGGTTTGTGACCATGAAATAAAAGTTAAAAGTTTCTGACCACAAAACAACGTAGCACAAGAAATAAACAGACATATAAAAATCTTTGCGCTGTTAATAAATTTAATGAATAATCATATAAATAATTCAAATGACATAAAGTACACAATTAATTGAATTACAATTCCTGAAGCGCGGCTTCAATAAACTTTAAGAAACCCAACGAAAATCAATCAATTGAGGTACATTAAATTCAACATTAATAGAACTACGCAGCCGCCAGAGGAAGACGTCAGGGCAGACTTTCAGATAATTCAGCATTCAAAGCACATTTTTCTGTACAGTTTTTGCCACATTTTTAAGAAATTATAGAACCACCAGCACTACAGATTTCAACTTTAAAAAACCAAAAATAATCCGAAAATAGAAGAGGGAACAAAGGCTTTTTTAGTGGAAAACATTGTTGCTTTTGTTGCCCTTTACTTCCAACAGTCAATTCTTATTTCTAATTATATTCGAAAGAATTGTGGCTAAGTTTTTGCTCTTGTAATTGTCTTTTAATTTTTTGATTTATTGGATTTTTTATTTATTAATTGTTATAATTTCAAAGCCTTTTCTTCACAAACTTCCGTTGTATCCCAATTCACAAACAGCGACTCACAAATCCAAATCCAAGCATATGGATCTGAGTCAGCGGCATGACTTGAAAACTCCGATGTCACGTCTCGAAACGTGCTTGGATTTCTTTATTTCTTCTACTTGTACTTATCCATCTATCGAAACTACAAAAATATAATGACTTTAAAATTTTGGATTTCGGGTTTGATTCAGAAACACGTCCGTGTTTGATGTCGGTTCGTGTGAGTGTCGTCGATGATGTCGTTTGGAGTGTCAATCAATGAACAGCGCTTCAACTGTAATGAACACGATATTGGCGGCAAACGCCTCAGAAAAGACTATATAGTAAAACAATCAAATACAGGAAATGATAAAGATATAAATAATAAAAGAAGAGTTAAATTTAAAAGTGGTCTTAGACCCTTTAGTTTCAAATTTAATTGACTGAATGTGAGTCTGAACGATTTTAAACGGTTTTGGCTCAGCAGGTGAAGGCCTTGATTATTGCTTAATAAAAGAAACCCGTTTGAAGGCAGCTGCTTTAAAAGTTTCCTTCAAAGTTCACGTTAGTGAAAAATGGACGAACGAAAAAAGGCTTTGTTTGGAGGCAGCCAGCGAGATCCGCAAAAGGAAGACGCCAACGGCTACTAAATAAATTGCAACCAGATTAATAACCGTTGACCGGCCGGTCCAAATCCGAGAGGCGGCTTCAGTGGATAGCTGCTGGATTAGCTTCCGTTAACGAAGCCCCTGAGTTTTATTGAATGCTATTGAATTTGATTTGGCAATTTCCGAATACAGTCGCTATGCGAGGTAACAGTATAGAGTAGTTAGTATTGAGTCAAGTCAATTGACCTCCCTTCACCTCTACGAAAACTTAAAAGTTGGGAAAAGAAAGCGTTAAATCATACCAGCAAAATAGAGCGGGAAAACATACTAGGAAAGTGGAGACGTTGTTGTTGCCGGAAAAAGGAATGTTGACGCGTGGAATCGGGTACACGACTCAATGACTTCATTAATATTATTTGCAGAGAACCGACGTTGTTGTTGCTGCTGTTGTTGAGCATCGCCGAACACTTGTTGCGTACTCCATCGAATGGTAACATTTTTTCGATTCGTGCCAAATGTCCGTTAGTCTGCCGACGTTTGTGTCCATTCATTTGTGAAGAGTATCGAAAATATTATTGTTGCATTTATGGTTGATGTTTTCGTTGGTGTTGTTGTTGCTGATACTCCCTGCGGCACGCAACACCAACCACAGCAGCAACCTGCCAAGGAGCAGCCATTAAAATAAGTGCAAAGAGGAGAAAATAAAATAAAACCGCAGACGTTAAAAAATTATTTATAATCAACGAAAACAACAGAAAAACACAAACTAAACCTGGTTAATTTATTGGTGATTTTCATTTCTACACAATTAATTCAAAAGTTTAAAAGCCTGGAAGTTGAATTCACAGTAATTCGAGCTGTTAAGACATCGCCTCCATAAGCTGGCGTTAATGAGTCTCGCTATTACATTTGTTACTCTTTGGGCTTCAGAAACTTAAATTTTAAAAATATTAGCTTCAAAACACCAAAAACACAATAAAAACGGCAGCAACAGGCGAAAGTTTGGCGGATTATGAAAATTTGCAGATAATAAAAATTAAAGAAGTAATATAACAATAATTATATACAAAATAATAAAAAAGTAAAATTGTTGCTGATCAATAATTTCGAAAAATAATTTGTAAAAATTTAATTAATAAATTCATATAAATCCGAACAAATGAAAACCAAAAACATGAAATCAAAGCGCAAAATATTTAAAGTGAGCATTAAATTATTATAATGATTTTTAATAAAATACACATTTCAGTACTTAACAACCTGATTCATGATGATGTTGTTGGTGTTGCCTATATGCAACCGAACTTCATTTGTTTTGTCTGGTTTTTTTTTCGTTGTTGTTTGTTGTTAATGCACCTACGATCGTCGGTTATTCCGTCGTTGTCTGTGTTCATTCATATAAAGACATTAGAACAAAGTTTATCAACAATTTACTAACGATCGAGGGCGTTATCAGGTTTATACGCGATGGAAAGTAAAAGTCGGAAATTTATGGCCGAATTATGACGCCTTTGCACCGATTCAGTCGTATTTAAATTAAGTTCAAGTAGCTAACATTAATTAATAGCAATAATTTATGATGCTCTGGAGGAAGAAAGGCAGAACTAGCTAAGGCTCAACAGCGCAAATATACATGTCCAATCGGCATCCTGTTGAGTGTCTGTGTGTCAATTAACTCTATAATTATTCCATCGAACTTTGGTTTAATAAAATAATCTCCACGAAGACAACGTGGATGAAATTAATTGAGCTCGTCGTGAGCTCATTTAAGTTCTGTCTGATATTTTATAAACTTTATGAAACGATTAAAACATTTAAATTTAAATTAAGAGTATAAAAGTTTTACTCCATTGCGCTATGATGGATAACTGAAAGAAGAAGAACTAAGGAATAAGAACAAAAATAAGAATAAATAATAGAAGAGAAAAAAGTAAAAGAAAAGAGTACAAAAAAGGGGGAAAAAAGACAATAAAAAAATATAAAAATTGTAGGAAGAAATCTGTAACAAATGAGACATAGCACATTATTCATGACGTTAGTTCAGTGAGTCCGGCTCCATGGACTCCGATCCCACCTATATTTTTTTATTGCGCATTATAAGTGTGTGTGCGCCATCGTCACTTCTCTTCCGTGTCACTACATGCTACCTGTGCGTCGACATTGGTTCCGTTTTCTGTCCTAATTTGTTACTGAAGGCACTTCGCTCCTTTTGTATTCTACAGATGAAACACGGAATAGATGTAAAAAATGCTCAGGCCACCAACGAAAACAAGAACAGAAAGAAGAAGAAGAACAACATGTTTCATTTTTCGGAAATGAATTCAAAGAACCATGAATAAAGAGTAAATAATCCATTTACATTTTAAGGAAACCCAAACATCTTCACGTCATAAAATTCATTTTATTATTCAGAATTTACGAGCTGAAATAGCACCGAAGCATCTTAAATAGTTTCCGAATAGGCTTTATGGGTATTTGAAATGGTTAAAAGAGATTTAAGAAGAATAAATAGAAGAAGGTTGCTTACAATTCTGTTTATAAAGGTTTTACAAATATTTACATGAATTCTTTAAATTCTTTTATAGAGGTTCTGGATTGAAAGGAATCCTAATGATGTTCGTACATTTCTCATTAAACAATCTATGAAGAGATTTAGGTAGGAAGTTCTAAAATCAGATCTTTAATGTTAATGTAAAAGGGGATTGGGAATTTGAGTTACATTAAATCCAAAAAAATATAATGGATTTCAGCGCAAGAAAAACTTTTAAATTATTTAATAGACACTGATAAGTTTTTCAGTGGTATTTTAAAAGAGTCTCTAGTAAAGGGTTGAAGATTATTATTATTATTACTCAGATTTTATGATGTATCTGTTCCCTGATAAACTCCTTTTATCATAACAACTTTAGGAGCAGGTAGTTCTCATCTACAGTGCATTCAGATTTAGATTTAATACTGGTTTGTATTTAGAATCAATTTTCAACATGATTTCATTCGATTTTCTCAAGTTGAAGAATTTCTGGACCTGCGTGGTGCATTTCTCCTTCTTAAAACTTGCGTGTTTGGGTTGGCCATTTACTCGGTCATCCAGTCAGTCACTGTCAGTAATTCGAGATGTGGAGTGAGTCAGAAAAAAATCAGAAGCCTTGCGGAATACTTAAAAATAATTGTTCCCTGTTTTTTTGGCTTTGGATACCTTAAATAATATTTTCACATATCAAAGAGGACGTTGCGATCTCCTGATTATGGTTCACAGCGGAATCATACACCAAAAGCCAAATGCTTGGAAATGTCATGTTGGTAATATAAAATTTTTAACAACTTGTAAAGCATCGTCCTTCACTTACCGTTTATTGAAAATAATTTAATTCCATGCAATCAATACGAGGATCGCTGAAGTCAGACGACGTTCGAGTTTGCCGTGAGTGGTGAAGGGTTTGTAAACGACGTGTGTTTTTAAAGTCTCAAGGATAAAAATATAGAGAAAGATACGATGCGAAAGACCGTGAGTCAAATAAGAAGACCGACGAACAACATCGATAACAAAAGATGGAAAGACGCACGCTCGCACACAAAAACATTAACGAATACGTGATCCTCAACCCACAAATCTGCGGAACCTAACAATATTGGCGAAGTGAGAGGAGAGGAGGGTGTTTGACTGTTTGACTGTGGGCTAATGTTGGCTTGCTGCGTAGATTGCAACGATTCCAGAAACTGCAAAGCTGAAGTAGTGAGGATCCACAAAAGCAGGTTCACACGTTCACACAAGGAGTGCGTCCCGAGGCGAAAACCACGCACTATTAACGCCGAACATACGACGAAAATGCAACCACAGAAATGTTGATCTCGTCGCGGTTTGATTTACGTTGAAACGATTTACACTCAATTTACACGCACGATAGCTCGAAAAATAATCACACTGAACACTCGCGATCAGGAACAATCGAATCTTTACCAAGGATTTGTGGCAATAAAACACAAATCAAGGTGCAATCATTGGCAACATTTTTTGTCGACTGAATGACGGCGCAGTCGTCCACAATATAAAGTGTATGCGTATGATTACCGTTTTCACCTTTCAACACAACTAAGCATCGGAACCATCAATAACTTTTCGCTTTTGCATGTGGCTTTTATGGTTGTGGATGGCATTAAAGACGAAATCTAGCAACCAGTCTGGTGGTCACTGCGAATACCTTTCTTCGTTCCTTCTGTTGTTTTTGCTGCAATGAAATAAAATAGAGACACCCAAATTATTACAAGATAAAGGCTAAATCCGAATCAATTAGAGTCGAGTGTGCATACGAAACTATTCATAAGTATCTGTAAGATAAAGCATAGGTTTTTTATAATGTAGACCCTACATATTTCACTTAATCGGCAATTCAACCCACACAATCCATAGCAATCGATACATGTTTCCTGCTCTTCCTTTGGCTTCTTTGCATTTGTGTTTGATTGTGTTTTGTTTATTTCTTTTATTAGCTGCAGGCTGTTGTTATTGCGTTCGCTTAGGTTCCTATAGCGTCTGTTCACTATTCTTCTCTGTGGTCTCGTCTGTGGTCAAGTCTAATCTTTAGCTTCTATGAGTCGCAGTTCGGGGTATATGACCTCTATACACTTTACTTTATGGTTTGGTTCGAGCATGTTTGGTTCCTCTGTCAGTTGCTAGTCTCTTAGCATCTATATCCTATCATGGTCTTCTATTTTTTTTTTTTGTTGTGTCTTGTCATAATCTCTCATTCTTCCGAATTTTAGGGGAATTTCGAAAAATTATTCATAGATTATTGATATGTTGAGGTCGTGGTGTTTCAAATCTCACGTAATCACCTTATAAAGTTGACACCAATCTCAGGATTTGAACAGCGATCTTTTAACGAGTTTAATAACCGTTTGATTATGGGTTACTGTTTGTTTATTTGTTCCAATAACAGTCAACCGTTAGTTTTGGTTTATGTTCATGGGGCGAACTAATTGATTTTTCTTGTTATTATCATTGATTTTTGAGGTTGTTTTGTAGCTCGCATAAAGAATAGCCTTTTAAATGTGGTACAAATTAATAAGAATTCATTTTTTATGTACGAATCTAAATTTTGAAATCGTTTACTTGCACGTTTTTAAAAGAACTGCCCATGAAACAAAATAATAAATTAATTGCGCCACAAAGTACTCTGTCGTAATTGACGAATTTTAATAGCTACATGCTTTTATGAGGCCAAAGTACAACGTACCAGATACTTCGAAAATTTGAGTAAAATGGTCGAATTTGAATTAAAACGGTTTTTTTTCACATTGTATTAGTGTTTCTTTCGAATTATCATAAAATTTATAAAAATTATATAAGAAATATTGTGCAAGAATATTGATTAATTTTCAGCACCGAAATGAGTTGTCATATTTCATATGAAAAATTACAACAACTACTAAAAATTTGTACTGGCTGAGAAAATCGTTTTATTGTTAAACAATATTTCTCATTAATATGAGAGAGGAGAAGAACGTGTTTCTCTGGACTGGATAAAGTGTTATAATAAATTTTGCAAAATTGACAGGGAACATGCATTATTTGCACAGTAAAATGAGGACAATAAAAACAGAAAAATTCTTGACAAAGCAAAGAAAATAAAAAGTCTGTGGAATTTCAGAGAAGAAAATTAAAAAAAAGAAATCAAGATATGCAAATGCACCTGCGATACGAGCGAGAAATAGACAATCAAACAGACGGGCAGACAAAGTGACAGAGAGGCAGACATAGAGACAGAAAAATAAACAGAAACCAACAAGTGAACATCAGCTCTCTGCTGGCTGCATATGCAAATGGATTGGGGTCCAGCGGCAGCCGCTGCTTGGTGTTGTTTCGTCGGCTGGTGTGACAGGCAGCAGCAGCGACATCGACAGCAGGTGTCAGCTGCATACATATTTATGGAGATTGCTACTGGCGTTGTTTGTCGATCGACAGGGCGATTGAGAGGGGGGAAAATGGCGACTTATGAAACAAATTTTAGCAACGCTCAAGGATAAAACAATACAAAATCATAAAGAGAAAAATGCTCTACACTTTTTTAGCTTTTAAAAAATTAAATAGAATAAAATAATTTCCATTATTAAGATTTTAATTTATTTAGATTTCTTCATACGTTCCTCTTTTGACATAAGAAGATATAAAGCGAAAAAGAAGAAAAGCTCCAGACGGTTGCTTTTGTTGTTGTTGTTGCTGCTGTTCTTGTTCTCATACCAGACACAAGCAAACTTTTGCCCACAGCTTCTGTTCATGTTGCAGATATCAATGTTGCTGATGTTCTTTTTCTTCGTCGATAGGTTCATTTTTCATATTCTTCTTCTTGGAGAAGAACACACACACACACATCCAGTCATATCCGGCTGCATATGCTGGAGATTATGACATTTATGTTTCTGGTTTCCCTTGTTCGTTTGCTTTATTTTGCTGCTATTTATTAATATTTTTGTTTATTCGATATTTCTATACACTAAACGTGCGTGGAAGTTTAAATGTTGCTTACTTGTTTTACCGGTTTTTTTTTGTTTTGTTGTGGGTTTTCGTGTTCCATGTCAGAAGAATTGAAGTTTAACATTTTTCCTTAAGAAATATAAAATAAATGAAAATAGGAAAGATGGCAGCAAAAAGCAGAACAGCGATGAGAGGAATAAGCGCAGCGATGAGAGTAGTGTGTGGGTAAAAAGAAAGACGGAAGTGAAGCAAATCGGCTGGGAAAATTAATATAATATAGTAGATTTTAAAAAATAGTAAAATCAAGAAATGGAGTTTATGAAATCGTTGTTCCAAGCTTACAAAAAATAAAAGAATACGTAAAAACGTATTTTTCTAACACAGAGAAACGTGACATCGATTATTAATTATGTCGGTTTGAATTACAGTATTATTAAAGCCATGTGACATGCAGCAAAATAAGTTGCATTTAACAGGGGCGGGGACGCCTTAATTCGTGTGTACGTTAAAAAAAATCCATTAGTCGACTTCTATTCAATTTCATTTTTATTTCTATGGAATTTAATGCATAAAATTCGAAACGAATAGCAGGTTTTTTTCTTGGCAGATGTCGAAATATTCATTTAATGTTGCATTGAACTGTTATGATTTCAATAATGTGGGATATACAAGACGCACGACCAGAACGGGACGGAAATACTGACAGATTAGCAACACTGGACAAACGGACAATACTGATTTCGACTCTCGACAACGGGTGACAACGCAACAGACGACAAGAAGGAGTAGAGAGTTGAGTGTGAAACGAGACAGAGTGCGGACGCAAAAGAATACTTGGAGTTAGGCAAAAATTAAGTTCTAAAACTTGTGACACCCAAAATATGTGGCCAATTTTGGGGCACACATAATTTTTATAATAAATATATATATTTTCCTATTATAATATTTAAGTTCCTTTATTTAAAATTAATTTAATTACTTGCTAATTTAATTATTTGTATAAAAGAAGTATGTAAGTTAAATGTATGAGGGGAGAGAGGGACGACCATCACAAACATCCACCGTCGTGAGGGAAAGAAACAAGAAATACACCACGAAAACGAGTTTGTGTATGCAGAAATACAACACGAAAAACCAGTTTGGAACTACAACGCTACAAAGCAACAGAACAGTTTCGGAACACGAAAACATAGAAGCAAACGATGAATCGACGATCGCTTCAGTATTCACATTTCTCATTCACGGCTGAGACTTCGAACTGCACAGACGTGCGCTGCTGCTTGGACAATCGTGAACAGAAGTATTCACATTTCTCACTTACGGCTGAGACTTCGAACGACACAGACGTGCGCTGCTTGGAAAATCGTGAACACGGATTAATTCTCTTTACTCACTTACGGCTGAGACTTCGAACGACACAGACGTGCGCTGCTTGGAAAATCGTGAACACGGATTAATTCTCTTTACTCACTCTCGGCTGAGACTTCGAACGACACAGACGTGCGCTGCTGTGTAAACGATCACACTCGCGCGGTTTAGAAATCGAACAATAGAAACATAAGGGCACAAATTAACGCGAACGACTTTGGTAGAAAATACAAATAATTTATTTTTGTCATTGTGCGAGGGGAAGCGGGACGTGATTTCTGTATATAGTGTACGTTGGTTCTTTTCGAATCGGCACTAAAGGTATATAGTGTACGTTGGTTCTTTTCGAATCGGCACTAAAGGTATATAGTGTACGTTGGTTCTTTTCGAATCGGCACTAAAGGTATATAGTGTACGTTGGTTCTTTTCGAATCGGCACTCAAGTATATAGTGTACGTTGGTTCTTTTTCGAATCGGCACTACTAGTTCGTATATAGTGTACGTTGGTTCTTCCGAATCGGCACTACTTGGTTAGTAAAAATACCTCTCGCACCGTGACCTTTTCTTTCCCGCCGCGTACTCAATTGCTCGCATATTCGCTACTCGGTAAAACATTCGCGGCTCGTCAACGCATTCATCAGCCCGTCAACGCATTCGCGGCCCGTCAACGCACTCGCGGCTCGTCAACGCATTCATCTGCCCGTCAACGCACTCGCGGCTCGTCAACGCATTCATCTGCCCGTCAACGCATTCGTCTGCTCGCCAACGCTAGCCTGATCATTCAACGCACGAGGTGCCTGCTCGCTACACGCACGCACTCGCTGCTCGTCAACGCATTCGTCTGCACGTCAACGCATTCGTTTGCTCGCCAACGCTAGGCTGATCATTCAACGCACGAGGTGCCTGCTCGCTACACGCACGCACTCGCTGCTCGTCAACGCATTCGTCTGCACGTCAACGCATTCGTCTGCTCGCCAACGCTAGCCTGATCGTTCAACGCACGAGGTGCATGCTCGCTACACGCACGCACTCGCTGCTCGTCAACGCATTCGTCGGAACGTCAACGCACTCGGCTGCCGCCAACGCTAGCGGCTGATTATTCAACGCACGAGGTGCATGCTCGCTATACGCACGCACTCGCTGCGCGTCAACGCATTCTCCTACAAGAAATATAAGCCGGTTGTATCCTCTCTCCTGCAGGATAAATGTTGTAATTAGCAAGTAAATAATAATAAAGAATCCTATCGTAAACCTAAAAGTGCCTTGAATCAAATAAATTTTGTATCGAGCTCCCCTGGTACCCGCTGAGCATACCCTGGCTATAGACCGGAGAAACCGGAGCCGCGTTACATGGCGCCCGAACAGGGACACTTTTAAAATTTTACGATAACTGCGCCCGAAGAAAACAACATTAATTACTATCAGACATAGAAATATAAGTTATTGCACACCGCGTACGCAAACAATAAATATGGTGCGAACATCGTGGTTACGCTACGTCCGGAAAGAGGATCTACAGAATTACGCCATCGAATTTGGCTTGGGAACTGAAGGCACCGCTGACGAACTACGTCGACGATTGACCGCTTTCATAGCATCTGATAAATACGATGAAGACACTACGCAACGCTTGAACTCACTGGAAGAGAAACATCGACGGGACAACTCTCCCGCATCCGGAACAAACACTCCTACCCCACTACATAGCAGTGCAACGCAAACCTTTGAAGATAAGCCAGGCACTACGGCTCATATATTGAATGTACCTTTGACGCCGAATTATGAATTCCCGCAAATGCAATCAATACCGGTGCCGACTATAAGGGCATCGGCGAATGAATCTTTTACCGCCGAGGTAAATCGGCCTGCGAACGCATCGACCACAACTCAGCCAAACATGGGCCATTTAATGGATCGAGTCCGTAAATGGGGACTTAAATACGATGGTGAAGGCAACCCATTAACGTTCGTCGAAAGAGTAGAAGAGGGCCATCCAATGGTACCGCAGCAACAACCGCCGCTGGGATAGTTGGAGACTATTCAAAAGAGATTTCTTGAAGTTTTTCTTACCACACCGATTCTTCGAGGGTCTACAAGATGAGGTAAGACAGCATGTACAGCAAGCCAACGAGCCTTTCAGGGATTACGTTCTTGCGCTCCAGAACTTAATGCGACACACGGATCTTACTCCACGAGAACAGTTAGACCGGATATACACCAACAGTAGGAAGGAGGTCCAACTGTACGTTAAACGCCGAGAGTTCAACACACTAGCGGAGCTTATTGAGCTCGTCGGCGACTACGATTCGCTTTCTAGCCACGGGGTGGAAAGAAATCGCGAGCCATCTAGATCACGTCAGGTACGTCATCAACAAATAACCGAAAAAGGGGAGACCGATCGCATTGACGTGAGCCGCGCATGCAAACGCTGCGGCCAGATTGGTCACTTCCGATCTCGATGCAACAACCCGATTGTATTCTATTGCTGGGAATGTGGCCGTCGAGGTATTCGGACCTATGAATGCTGTAACACGAAACAGGGAAACGAGCGGAATCTTCGCATGCAACGGGGCGGTGCGGAGATGAGGAACCATCAGCCCCACAAGAAATGCTAAACAATTTGATTCTTATAGACCATCGCATCGTCGCAACAGTCGCCCTGAACGACTGTTTAATGCGTGCGACTATTGATACGGGAGCCAGCCGAAGCTTTATAAGCGAATATTTTGCAAAGAAATTGCAACATCCCTCCAGATTCCTGACAGTATCGTTAGATGTTAATATGGCAAACGAACAGACCGAACCAGTTACTAAAGCTATCGACACTGTCGTGACGTTCGGAAATAAACAGATTCGAATGAACATTTTGATTCTCCACCACGTGATGGACGACCTCATTCTTGGTCTAGACTTCCTGGCAGCCACCGAAAGCACGATTACATGCGCAGGAGTTCCGCTACAGCTGGTGCCCCAAACAGGAGGAGCCACCAATCTGCGGATCGGCCTATGTCGGGGAATGAAGACGAGAAGCGAAGAGGAAAGAATCCAGCACTTTCTACGACATGAACTCCAAAAGTCCGAGACCGTGCAGGGCAAGCAAAATGTAGTCGCAGACGCATTATCACGAGAACCCATAGAAGTCACGTGCGCTACAATGCTAACAAACGTGGAATCGCACAAATGCCGCTGGTACGATCGGATGAAAGAGGAGGTCCAGAGAAGCCCTACAGATTTCCCAGATTATTTCGTCGAAAACGAGCAACTGTATCGCCACGGGACCAGGGCAAAGTCCGACTATAGCGTTGGGAAATGGAAGATGTGCGTACCTAGTTATTCCCGCACACGAGTTTTAGAGGAGTGTCACGACGCACCCACCGCTGGACACTTGGGGGTACGCAAAACATTCGCCCGAGTGGCCGCCAGCTATTATTGGCCGGGACTATACCGCGACGTTAATAACCACGTGCGTGGCTGCCAGAGCTGCCAACGCCACAAAGTTTCCCAGAGGAAACCGGCCGGGAAAATGTTTCCTAGTAGGACAGGGGAGCCATGGGATACTGTTGCCGCTGATTTCGTAGGACCACTACCACGAACACGTCACGGCAACAACACGTTATTAGTATTCACCGATAGGTTCACAAAGTGGGTAGAATTAATCCCGTTGCGAGCGGCAACCACCGAGAACCTACTCCGAGGATTTCGCGAACGAATCCTGTCGCGGTTCGGAGTACCAAAGACACTCATATCTGACAATGGCGTCCAATTCGTCAGCCGGAGTTTCCAGAACTATCTTCAGAGTATCGGGGTTCACCAAAAGCTAACAGCACCATACACCCCGCAGGAGAACCCGACGGAACGCGTCAACCGTACAGTCAAAACTATGATTGCCCAGTACGTCACAGACCAACAAAACACTTGGGATGACCTATTACCAGAATTGAGTCTAGCGCTAAACACAAGCATATCCGAGTCGACCGGTTTCAGCCCAATCTACTTGGTACAAGGAAGGGAGGCTCGCTTACCAAATTCACTCTACGAGGAACGTCTACAGGGGAGTACGAAAGAGAAACAGCCATGGTCTACCGAAGAACTGGAGCGACGCCTCCAGAAAGCTTTTAGCCTTGCCCGCAAACATATGATGGACGCAACACGACGTCAATGTAAATATTATAATTTACGCAGGCGTGACTGGACACCCAGGATCGGGGAATTAGTCTGGCTCCGCCAGCACCCACTCTCAAAAGCCGCAGATAAGTTCGCAGCAAAACTCGCTCCGAAATTCGATGGTCCGTATGAGGTGAAATCTTTTATTTCCCCCGTCATAGTAAAATTAAAAAGATCCGGTGAAAACCGCCTACGAACAGCACATGTATCAGATTTAAAAGCATACTACGAAAATGTGCCACCCACCACAGAGAAATCCACGATACCACCCAAGACCGACGAAGCACATTTTTCTCATCCTAGCTTACGCCGCATTCGAAAAACACAATTAAGGCCGAGCTGCAATCGCGATGAACCAACAAGTGCACCGAGACCACAATGGGCAGAGTACTCCGCCAACGATATACATCCTGACGACGAGGGCGAACTCGAAACCGCAGGTAGACGCCTGCAGGAAGCCCGCAGACGTGGACGACGCCACAACCAGAGCGTGAGCATCAACGGCCGAAATTACCGTATCGCTCTCTCACGCCACGGTAAGCTCCGATATATGAGCATCCCCTAGAGCCTTACCGAAAGGAGGGGGGTAGTGTGACACCCAAAATATGTGGCCAATTTTGGGGCACACATAATTTTTATAATAAATATATATATTTTCCTATTATAATATTTAAGTTCCTTTATTTAAAATTAATTTAATTACTTGCTAATTTAATTATTTGTATAAAAGAAGTATGTAAGTTAAATGTATGAGGGGAGAGAGGGACGACCATCACAAACATCCACCGTCGTGAGGGAAAGAAACAAGAAATACACCACGAAAACGAGTTTGTGTATGCAGAAATACAACACGAAAAACCAGTTTGGAACTACAACGCTACAAAGCAACAGAACAGTTTCGGAACACGAAAACATAGAAGCAAACGATGAATCGACGATCGCTTCAGTATTCACATTTCTCATTCACGGCTGAGACTTCGAACTGCACAGACGTGCGCTGCTGCTTGGACAATCGTGAACAGAAGTATTCACATTTCTCACTTACGGCTGAGACTTCGAACGACACAGACGTGCGCTGCTTGGAAAATCGTGAACACGGATTAATTCTCTTTACTCACTTACGGCTGAGACTTCGAACGACACAGACGTGCGCTGCTTGGAAAATCGTGAACACGGATTAATTCTCTTTACTCACTCTCGGCTGAGACTTCGAACGACACAGACGTGCGCTGCTGTGTAAACGATCACACTCGCGCGGTTTAGAAATCGAACAATAGAAACATAAGGGCACAAATTAACGCGAACGACTTTGGTAGAAAATACAAATAATTTATTTTTGTCATTGTGCGAGGGGAAGCGGGACGTGATTTCTGTATATAGTGTACGTTGGTTCTTTTCGAATCGGCACTAAAGGTATATAGTGTACGTTGGTTCTTTTCGAATCGGCACTAAAGGTATATAGTGTACGTTGGTTCTTTTCGAATCGGCACTAAAGGTATATAGTGTACGTTGGTTCTTTTCGAATCGGCACTCAAGTATATAGTGTACGTTGGTTCTTTTTCGAATCGGCACTACTAGTTCGTATATAGTGTACGTTGGTTCTTCCGAATCGGCACTACTTGGTTAGTAA
Organism: Thecophora atra; assembly: GCA_937620795.1. Lineage (NCBI taxonomy): Eukaryota > Metazoa > Arthropoda > Insecta > Diptera > Conopidae > Thecophora > Thecophora atra. The sequence continues at coordinate 38,268,073 of OW569401.1, forward strand.
AAATACCTCTCGCACCGTGACCTTTTCTTTCCCGCCGCGTACTCAATTGCTCGCATATTCGCTACTCGGTAAAACATTCGCGGCTCGTCAACGCATTCATCAGCCCGTCAACGCATTCGCGGCCCGTCAACGCACTCGCGGCTCGTCAACGCATTCATCTGCCCGTCAACGCACTCGCGGCTCGTCAACGCATTCATCTGCCCGTCAACGCATTCGTCTGCTCGCCAACGCTAGCCTGATCATTCAACGCACGAGGTGCCTGCTCGCTACACGCACGCACTCGCTGCTCGTCAACGCATTCGTCTGCACGTCAACGCATTCGTTTGCTCGCCAACGCTAGGCTGATCATTCAACGCACGAGGTGCCTGCTCGCTACACGCACGCACTCGCTGCTCGTCAACGCATTCGTCTGCACGTCAACGCATTCGTCTGCTCGCCAACGCTAGCCTGATCGTTCAACGCACGAGGTGCATGCTCGCTACACGCACGCACTCGCTGCTCGTCAACGCATTCGTCGGAACGTCAACGCACTCGGCTGCCGCCAACGCTAGCGGCTGATTATTCAACGCACGAGGTGCATGCTCGCTATACGCACGCACTCGCTGCGCGTCAACGCATTCTCCTACAAGAAATATAAGCCGGTCGTATCCTCTCTCCTGCAGGATAAATGTTGTAATTAGCAAGTAAATAATAATAAAGAATCCTATCGTAAACCTAAAAGTGCCTTGAATCAAATAAATTTTGTATCGAGCTCCCCTGGTACCCGCTGAGCATACCCTGGCTATAGACCGGAGAAACCGGAGCCGCGTTACAAACTATAAGTAGTTTGTAATCAAGTTAAAGAAATACAGAATAAACATATTATAAAAGCCACACTATAGTGAAACATTGCACTTTATAGAACCTACAATAATGTTAATTAAAACTCACGTGGAGACTTATTTGAATGCTGGAATATTTAAGTGTTAATGTTACTAACTGACAAGCTTTATATATAAATAAAAATATTAAATGTATATTAATATAGAAAGACTTAAGCAACAAACTTCCAAGCTTTGTTAATTTTGAACCCGTTGCAAATCACTTCAAGTGCTTTTATGTTATTTATTTATTGTTTTTGTATTATTTATGTGTTGTGTATTATTTATTTTTCATTGTTTATGTGCCATTTTCAGAAGCTGTTTTGCACACAATTCACAATTTTTGTCAATAGAACAAATCAACTATGCAAAGTGTTACAGATTTAGCAGCAGCATCACCAACATCATCAAAAGCTGTATTAGGATCCCATTTTATATTCAGTTTACCCATTTCTATAAGCTCACAATCAGCAAAATCGGCGCATCGCGTACAATTCGACGTTCGGGTTCGCTTGAGGAGCTACTACAAAAAAGTACCACAACCGACACACTATTGATTTGTTCCCCACGATGGGCACCTTAAAATTCAGTCTTTGCTATGCTTGGGCAAAATATAAGGTATCATAGAACCATCAGCGAAGCAAACGTAGGCTTGGTTACGGGATGTAGTGCATTGTGTCGATTGGCGATGGCCAGCATCGCCTTATATGGCGAAACTGTAAATAGAAAGCGGCAGTTCTTAAACCAAACACAACAATAAAACAACACCAACAACAAATTAATAAAGATAAATGTATTTAGAACTTTATTTAAGTTAAGATTTTACGAAAAATCTCTAAGAATTAATAAAATGAATTGATCAAAGTCTATTTAATTATTATGGTGGAGTATATTGAAAATTATTATTTTATTTAATTGTGATTTTATTAAAAGCATTTTGCTTAAGGGATAAACCAAAAATTTATTTAGAATTTATTTATTTGATATAAATGAACTTCGAATGGAAACACGTCTGTAGAGATAACAATGACGATAATTGTATTGACTTTTCCAAGATGACATCAACTCTGTTCAATGAATTTGTTAGAATTTTGCTGCCTTCTTTTAAGTTCTGGCGTATAAAACCCCACTCAATTTGCTATTTAAATTTATTGAAAAAATATTGGAATTGAAATAAAAAGCAAAGTTATTAAGTTAAGTAAAGATTGTATTCTAAAGGCTTACAAATGAAGACTTCAAGAGTAAAACGAAACCGGTAACAAGTTTCAATAGTAATGACTAGATTTTCTTGTCATCGTTTTTATCTGCCAAACCATCACGAGTGTGGATATAGGTTGCAATTACGATTCGTTTTCTTTGGTGCAAAAACTTTTATGCATACGACTTTTCTCTTATCTTAACTTTGATTGCTAAGTTTGCTTTTAAGTAGTTTTATGTATCTGTCCATGAGACCGTTGGTCCGGCTGTCATAGAAAAAGAGCGCCTTGTGTTGCGCGTAGGCTTAGTTTGAATGTTTCCTTTGCAGGTCTCTGCGACACTAGTTCCCCTTCATCCGGTCGGAAGACTTCGAGACTTCATCCCATTTTGAATGTTTATTCGCATCTTTCTGTGCTGTCACTTAGCTGTTTATGCCTCGTTCGCGTTGTCATGTTGGTAATTTTATATGTGATTATTTTTGCGGTGGAAACCTGAAACCAGTTTCATCAAAAGACTTCGTCTATTCAAAAGAAATAACGAAAGCCTCTTCCACATTTTAAACTGATCTACTTTGGTTTTCATTTGTTTTTACCATTTTTTCTTTCTGTGTAATTTAAGAATTTCAAATGTGGTTCTGATGAGCAGGAATTTTTTCCACGAGCTTCGAAGGAAGCCGATCGTGTGTGTTCGTTGGTGACGCTTGAAATGTTGTTCAACGATCTGAATTTACTACGAAATTCTTCAATAAATCCTGTGCACATTCACAACAGATCCAGGCAACACGTTCGCTAGCCATGCGCCCGGTCATTTGGCGGTCATCCTACGCAACCACTTCCACCAGCCACAAATCGATGTCAGTCGTCGGCTGCTGTTGCTCAAAACTTGAAACGTGCAACAGAAATGTGTTGTATGGAAGTGATTTGTTTTGTTTTCCGCTTTGTTTTTGTTGTTGTTGGTGGTGCAGTTGGTGCTAGGATTGCCTCTTGTTAAAGTGTTAGTTAACGTTACATGAGTTGCACAAGCTTCGGAAGTGCGGCCATAAATTGTTTAGCGAAATGTCGAGCTGTCGTCGAAGTCACTTCACAATCTTTGAATGTTGTTTGGAAAGTGTAAAAAACGACCACTGTAAGATACAAACACTAAGAAATTTGAGGTGAAGAAGAGAAGTGAATAGAAAAGTCGATTATAAGATTGATTTTAATTCCCATGGAATGGTAACTGATTTTCGGAAAAATATGAATTATAATCTAAAATAAATAAATTTTCTTAATATAATTTCAATTTAATAGGAATTTAAGATTATTTTAAAATGAATTCGTAAAGGTTTTTCCCGTTTTTTGTCTAATTTAGACGTAGTTACAAGTTAATTTCTCGTACTTTCCCCTCACTCCTTCATTTTGACGTTAAATTTTTGGCCCTATTTTTAATTTATTCATCCGTGGTTGTAAAATCTTCCTTTGCTGGGCTCCTTCCTCTCAGTGTACTGCTTAAAGTAAAATTTATAGCTGAAAACCTAAAGATGCTGCCGACCTTTATTGCCGTATAGAAGCACAGCATTGATTGCGTCTCCTCATCAGCACTTTTATTCAGTTTCTTCACATATTTCAGTTCTTGTTTTGTTGTCCTGTTTTTTCGCGGACTTGCAGGGAATTCTTAATGGCTTCCCTTCGACACTGCGTTGTTGATGATCATGATTATCGGCGCAAAATGTTGTTGATGCTAATCAATGGTTGTTGCAGTTGCTTTTGTTTTAAAGTTGGTGTGCATAAAACCACCTCAGACACCACCGCAGTGATGGACACCATCCGGAGAAGATTCAACGATCGACCGAACCTCAGATTACCCACACAATAACAAGAGCAGAAACAACGTTGAAGCTTCACTCAATATCTCGCGGGCTGGTCCGATTTAAGGCGAGTATGTAACGTTTTTTGATTTATGCAAATTCAACTTGTGATTGATGCCTGGACGGCTCGACAAATGAGGGATTGGACGCTTGGATAAGAAGATGCTTAATGCGATGTTGATTGTTATTATTGTAAAGAAATCCTACGAGAAAATAATAATACGAGCGCACTTTTGCAAGTCGTAAAACTCAAAGCAAAAATGCAGCCAGCGTATTCTTCAGTTGGCTGCACTTTGCTGCTGTTGCTGCTACTTCGAGCGCTTGTTGTTCTGTTTTACGCTGCAGTTAACTCCATTCTCGGCTTCGACTTTAGCGTCAACGTCAGCCGCACGGAATACATTTTTATAATGAGCAATGTAATCATCCTTTAACCATCCGTCGCTCCGTCTGTCCATTCGTCTAACTCTTCCACTCGCTGTCGAATTTTCAATCCACTGCCTCGGGTCGGGTTGCATTTTATGCATATCGACTTTGATTGCATAAAAAGTGTGGCTAAAAATAAAGCCTGGAACGAGCGGCAAAAGTGTGAGAAGTCATGCAGCCCGCATCAGCAACACCATCAAAGGGATCAGCAGACGGAGCGACGAGTTGTTGGCAAGATTGTTGTGTTTTCTACACTTCGGTCATCGTTGACTGTAAAAGATTGCAGAACATCGTAAAATGTGGCTCAGCGAGACGAATCGATGCGACTCTTGCGCAGAAGATGAAGCCGCTCCAATTACAATTTAATGGCTCCATTCAACATTAATTAGGACGACATTTGATGGTCGCTGCGATTTAATTAAGTTTTTAATATTACTAAAACCAACACAGAAGTTCTGCTGTTAATATTTTGCTCATCGGCAGCTGTTTATGCTTAAAAATGTGAACTGAACTGAATAAAGTCAGCATAGCGATGAGTAACTCTAAAAACAACTTAAATTCGTCTTCCTTACGCTCGATTATTGTTTCGTACTTTGGATTTGCATTTTTAATCCACTTAAAATAAGATTTTAATTCATGCAAATTACCTTCAATAATAAATGCTTAAAGCAACTTATAAATTTGTGGCAACAGTTTAAATTATATTAAAAAAAAAGACAAAAAAAAAGACAGACAAGCAAAAAGAGAAGAAAACAGCACAATATTCATTAAATGCTTAATTTTATTCGCTACTCATAAATAATTGAGCGGTTCCTATTAACGAAATCTGCATTTTTATTGCTAATTTTGATAGGTTTGTTGACGTTTTTAAATTCAAAAATAAAAGCGCCCAAAATGAGGCAGACTCAAGGACAACGAGACATATTGAAATTTAAATGTCAACAGCAAATGAACAAAGAGGAATTATTTAAAATATTGTGATTATATTTGAATAAGCAGATTTGTGACTTTCTGAAGGTATTAGAAATGAATTATAATTTTCGTGTAGGGCGTATTTAAGTCTTGCGAGTGAGATCAGCGGCTTTTCTTGGGTGCATCGGAATGTAGATGTTGTGGGAATCGTGAGATTTGCTGTCAGAGGCACCAACACATCACATACCTCGATCCATGCATAATAGAAATCAGGAACTCGTGAAGTCAGTCACCTTCATTGATGTTGAAAATGAAAAGGAAATAAATACCAATAGAATCAAAAGGGTGTGTTAAATAAAGAGCCAAATGAAGGATACACAAAAATTGCTCGTAGTTAAATCATCAAAAATTTTGTATTTCAGGCGAGTCTTTCTACTCTTTTAGTGAACACAAATGAAATTCAATAAATAAAATAAAAATTAACGTCGTTATAATGTTTTTAGATTTTATTTCATGATTAAAGATTTATTCGAGGCTAAGTTCAAGCTGTTGTGTGGTTTTCCAAGAAAACCTAATTAATTTCGACTGGACTAAGGTTTGAGTGAGCCGCGTATCTTAAATAAATCACTCCGAGTCCCAAGGAAACCTGAAAAAGCAAAACCCTTTCTTTATTCTCGTTGAATGTGTTTGGAGAGAAGTGCTGCAAGTTAGTTGTGAAAACTGCGGCCAGCGCAAGCAATAAGCTGCATGCAGCATTAGAACTGCCTCAGGAGCTGCAGCCAACAGTTTATCAGTGCTGACGAGGTAAGATAAATAAATGACAGAAGTGCCTACAGAAAGGCAACAAAACAAGAAAAGTCACATAAAGATCGATCAAACAATGCAATGTTGAGTTCAAACACGTTCGTTAACTAATATTTGTCAGCGCGAGCAACAAGTTAAAAATTTTGTGTATGCATACAGGTACTTCACGATGACAAAATTATACTTATGTACGATATATTCACAGCAACAACAATTAAGGGAAATTACCAACACGACATTTAAAAATAATGTAAGAGAAAAAATGTCATAAAAAAATAAGTTATAATTACGTATTCATTAAAAGTCTTCTGTGAACCGTCTTCAGTGAATCTAAGTACAGCCGGAAAAAAAGGATATTTAAAAGTAAAAGTTTTGCAATCTTTTCTAAGATGGCAACGAATTTTTTCGACAGATCTTTCGACTTTCTCCGACATCTCCGAAGATCTTGTTAATCATTGTTTTATTGTCATTCTTATTGCTTTCACTTCACATGGTTCCATTAAAACACACTCAGCAGATCAAGGAAACCAAGAAGTAACAATAAATTGTGTTGCAATGGACTCCATGGTAAAGTCGAGCTCTGCATTCACTTCACAGGGAGACATTGAATCAGTTGACAGTTCTCGGAAACAGAAAAACAAGAAGCAGAAGTAACGCAAGAAAATGACGTTCAGCTGTCTATTTATATGCGATGAATCACCGATATAAATGAAAAAGAGGAGCAGATGTGGTGAAGAATGCCAATTTTATGTTCCTATGTGTATATATCATAAGTTAAGACCACGCTTTAACTAGACTAAACCTTTTCCAAGGTTTTAGTGAGGAGAGACGCACTTATAAGAGATGGATAAGCAGATACATTTCTTCAAATTTTCTAGAGAGAAAGTCTGAGATGCTCTTAATATTATCATTAAATACTTTCTTCCGGTTTTAAATATAACTGACGTAAGTTTCACGCAACATTGCGCTGTTTTTCGACAGATCAGTGATTTACAGAGTACACAGATTTTTCCATTGCTTACTTAATTTTCCTAGGTAATGTTTTTTTTTTTTTTGCCTAGGTAAATAAAATTTTTTACATTTTGTTGCCTCCCCATTCGACTTCAATCTTCTTTTCGAGGTCACTTTTTGATATTAATTTTCATCAGTTTTCACTTTCGTTGTAAAGCCCGACAAGTCTGTCTGAAGTCATTAAGATCAAAAGTCCACACAGGTTTGTCGCTTAAGTCTTCTGTAAGTATTTTGAAACTCCGTGATCAGTTGTTGGTTGAAGCCCATTTCATTGGTTATTTCTCATTTTGTTAACCTTTGCGGCTTCTGAGACGTTTAAAGCTTTCGCAACAACTTTTAGATAAATTTTTTTTACGGCGCTCTACTGTGGGTCTTCTTACAACAACTTCAAAAGAGTTGCAGGCTTCGATTGTGGTTTTGCGTATAATCCTTTCCTCTTCTCTCTAATATTGCCCACTTTTGCCAGTTCTTGCGTTTCCTCTATTTTTTCCACGCAATACCAATGCATTATCAATAAAATTAAAACTACGAATCCTATTAATTCGCCGTACTGCGACGACGCAAATGCATTTCCCAGGTATCACGCTGTGTGCTGTGATGGCATTCATTTATTAACCGTTTATCGATTGGCCAGATGGGTTGCCAAGTTAATTGGAAGTCACTGATTAGGTTTCTATGCGGTTGGTGCGCTCGGTGCGCTGGACCTGCCGCTGAAGTTGAGTTTGATTTCATCGACGAGGCTTGCATAAAATATTTATGCAGTTTCTGTCTGTTGCCGCACTAATGATGTCTGTCTCCGGCTGCAACTGACAACCTAACAAACTAACGAACTGACTGACTGACGGACTTCATAAAGTACGACTGCAGGTGGGCTATTTGCTTGGAATCCTTCGCGATGATGTTTTTATACATCATCTCTGCATCAATAGTGAAACGGTGAATGTTTACGTTGTTGTTGGCTTTCTTTGTGCATTCTGAATGCTGTTCCAGTTAGAAGACAGACTAACGTACATTTTATGACCACCAGGAAGTGGCTAGAAATCGGTAACGATGACTAAAGTTATCTCTGATGATTTATGTATTTTTTTGTTTCCTCTTTGGTATAGTATTAAAACTATGCAGTAGTTCAAAGAGAATTACTCTTTGAAAGAGGAAAGAGACGCAAAAAAAAACTTCTATTCGAAGTGAAGTTTTGTGTGATGAAAACTGAATCAGTAGAGTAAATAAATTAGATGCACATGAACCATCATTAGAAAACAACAAATAATCATTGCAAAGTTCACCTTTTCTGGATTTCAATACTTATCCCGATTTTCCCCTATATATAAGACAATCTAGAATATCTCTTCAACAAAGTTATTTATCGTACGGTTTCTTTCCGGAGAAATTCTTAAATGAAAAATATATCAATTAGAATCCCGTGGATTTTCCTCATAAATCGTAAGTTCCGTTGCTTTCCAACTGAACTGTAAATTGTGTTTTATTGGGGCCTCGCTCACTTTTCTCTTGATACGGATTAAATCAATTCGTTTCTCTACCTTTTCTTGCTTGTTCAGTTCCAATGTTCAGAGTTTAACAGCTTCAATAAAAATATTAAATGTTTTACAGCTGGAATGGGTCAAACTAGAAGAGTTTATTGGCATATATGGATGATGTTAGGATTATGCCAACCACAAACTTATTTTTACGACGTTCTCTTTACGACATCTCGTTTCAATTCACATCTGGAAGAATTTCTTTGGATGGTCAGATACACAAAAATCAGTTAAGGATAAACGGAAAATATTAAGAAAGGTGATAGAAAGAGAGGGAATGAGTGATAAAAAAAAGCGAAAATTTCGCAATCATACAAACTTTTGATAGGCAAAATGGTTTGCTTAAAATTTATGGTGAGAGGCTGTAAAAACGGTTCAATTTCAATTGGCATAATTTTTTCACTAAAACCGTCTTTTCCCCTTCCTTTTACTACAAATTTATGGATATGAGAATTATGTAAATAGGCCAGGAATGTGTTTCTTCGGGCTGGGTGCTCTTGTTCTTGCTCTTTTTTCGGAGAGAAATACTGCGCGCCGTAAAAACATGATTGATTTTTCCAGACTTCTTCGATACATTGAAATAAGAGACGATACGTGTTAATTGTATGGCGATTGCTACGACAAACACCTATTTAAAGGCATGCTGACACTCGGAACAACACACGAGTTCGCAGTCGATTACCTAATCCTCTTTAAAGAATGCAATTTATGGAGATTTCGCTACAAAAGTTTTGTTTTTGAGTGCATTTTGGTTTTGTTTTGGGTTCGAGTGGAGTTTTAAGTTTCCGTTTAAATGGTCAGTTTATTAACCAGCTGTCATTGGCTGTTAATGAATTTACACGTACCACAATCGAAAAAAAAGCCTGATTTCGATGATGAACTGCTGTGAAAACTGTTAAGGTTGGGTCCAAGTTACGAGGGCTTTAAACATCCGCGGCTGGTTATTTGAGGGTCACACGCAAGCAGACTTGGGAAAGGACGGATTTTATTTGAAAATAAAATCACGACAAAATCAAGTGCAAAACATACTAAAGCACACAAAAATTGTAGCCACATTAAAGCAAAGGCGAAATGGAAGTCCAAAGTTTTATGCTGGAGGATTGGTGTTTGAAAGGAGGAGCGGTTTGTTAAGTCGTAAAAAGTACATAAAGACAACTTTTATTATTCTTTTATTATTAAAAACTGTATGATTTGCACTTCGCCACACTTAAAAAACCTGACGAAGGCGAAAAAAATCTTTGTGAATTTTTGACCTACTTAAAATACTATATGTACGTCGTGTGACGTTATAACGCCCACGTAAAAATAAGCAAATAGTGTAGAAGGGTTTCACGTTTGTGGTGCAAATAAAAAGCACCGTAAACAATTTAAAGCTTAGCCTTAGGCAATGAAAATCCAACTCCAAAAAGTTTATTGTCTTAAAAGAGAGCAAAAACAACAAAGAGAAGACTTCACGTCATGGTGAGAGACAGGCTGTCGTGTTTTTAGACACGCTTGCAATTTGGGGAAAAGTAACGTAAACAAAAAAAAAAAAAAACAATCAAGTGTCAAAATTTCACATGCTGCAAAAGAGATCAAGTAGAAGCAGATTGAGGGCACATCGAGCTCAATAAATTAATAATGCTGCAGAAGAGAAAAAGCAACAGAATGAAAACAGAAAGAAGAGCAATAAAGAAGTAACGGTAACGACAACAATAACATTACAAAACATTACATACTATGAGCACAGCGAAATGAAATTGAATTTAAAAGTAATGCTTCTGAATTTTCTAAATTCTCAAATCCTCCTTTCAACTTCTTCTTTCCTCAATTTAAAAACAGTTTCTTTTTTTTCATGTTATTCGATTAATGCTTGACTTTCAAAGTCGAGATTTTTAAGAGACGTATTTTTTGGATATTATTTCGATGCTTTCATTCTTGAAGATTTTATTAAAGCGCGGAATTATCTTTGCCTCTAAAAACGCATCTTTATGATTGCAATTTAAAAGTTTTATAAGTGATGCTCAATCGGTTTATATTGTCTTCCTTTAGGTTTTCTGTCAAGTTCAATGAAATTGTTATTGTTGTTTCTTCTGTTCTCTCCGTTGTACCATGTATGGTGTTCGTGTCCGTATATCTATTATCAGCTTGTTCGTCGGTTGTTGTTGTTGTTGATTAGGCACTGAACTTGTGCACCAATCCAACCGAGCAACTCAACAAGCAACCATTTATTTATTTGCTTATTGATTGTGGCTTTTATAGTGACCGCCGTCACCGATGTTGTGCCACAGCAAAAGCTGCAAACATTCGTTGTTGTTCTTATTTTTATCTTTTGTGTCCTTAGTTGGTTGCGCTATTTTTGTTCAGATTACTTTTGTTGTTTTATTTACAGGTTTTCCCTTTCGGAGCAACCTAAAAACTTTAAAATTAATTTGCAGTTTTTAAGCTCTCTTTTGTGCTGGCTGTTGTTGCCGCATTAGCCTTGTGTAGTTTTTGAAAAGTTGCTTTTAAAATTTCAGTTTCTGTTCTTGCTGTTAGTGTTTAAGTTGACGTTGTCATCACCGTCACCGCACCGCCGAAACCGCTCGAACAGAGAAGTTTCTAAAGCTTTTTGCTTTTGATTTGTTTGTATTTTTTGTAGGCTTGGCTTTTTATGAATTTGCGTTGAACCTTTCTCGTATCGACGTTTTCATTTCCTTTTTCCTTTGCTTTATTTTATTTATGCTGCTCTGTTACTTTTTTCAATGTGGATCGTATTCGGCATTCTTTGCACGTCCGTATGTCTGGCTGCTAGTTGAATGCGTGAATGGCTGACAGCAGCTGTATTCTGGGCGCAGTTGTTATTAACGTCCTTAAGTTACTTAACTCCACTTTTTGTTTGTTCCGATATTTCAATCAGTCAACGTAAAATTGAATTCAGCAGAGGAAGGGTTAAAGAAAAAAAGAAGGAGAACAACTTAACTAATCTTGAAAAATTCTGTCTCATTCATATGCAATTACGACAAATTCAAATGCAGCTCAGCGCTGCTGTATGTTAATGAGTCTTGAATCTTCTTCGTGAAACAAAAGTCCAAGTTTTGATCTAACTAACATCATCCACAGAAAAAAAACTTTATTAATTGCATAAGAGTCTTATAAAATTGTAGATAATTAATCTGAAGGGCTTGAAAAGGAGTTTCAAAATGAAAAAAACACTTCTAGAAACCAACAGCAAGCATAAATATCTTTAAAGAACCAAAGTTTTAAACTGCAACAGGCCAATATTTAAAACTACAAAATGTGAACTATAACTTGTAATTAGCTCCAAGTAAAAATCAACGCAATTAAGAAAAAATTCGCAAATTAATGATTATTGTACTTAAAAAATCTTCTCTGTGAACCAAAATTTGTGTGGGTTGAAAAGCAAAGAAGAGAAAACTTTCTGATTGTCGCATGCTTCGAAGCGCGGTCTGCCGTGAAATAATCAACACTTTGATGAAGCTTCTTCAATGTGTCCGAGGTTGCTAATTCTGGACTCTGGAGGTTTGCTGTTTTCGCAAACGCTGAGAAAAACTGAAAATAATATTCAGTTTCTCATGCAATAATAAAGAATAACTCAAAATTAATAAAACAAACAAAAAAGAAAGCGATGATTCCTTGCGTGTTAGAAAGCGATAAACATTTCCTTAGTCAGATTTTTTGAAAACAGCACGTTTTTGTGGTAATTTGCTTTTCCTTTTTTTTAAAGACTATCATAAAAAAAACGAAATGAGATGAAAGAAAATGCGAGCTTCCCACACGAAAGCCCCAAAAAGAATTCCCAGAAAATAAGTTCATGTAATGTAAAAAACATGTTGAGAAATGTAAGTAAAATCACATCATTAGTCACTCGAACGAGAGCTCAAAAATGGTTTAAGAAAAACATATTTTTTTTAATTGCTACAAATCAGAAGTTATAATCAGTGAACTACGATTTAGTCATTCAAAATGCGAAGGCAACAAAAAAGAACGTAAATGAAACGAGAAAACATATTTTTTACTTTTAATTTGATTTATAATATAAATACAAGGTTGAAATGAGCATTAAACACATTTTGTGTTATACTTTGTTAATATATTTAAATTAAGACGCGTACATAAAACTTTTGGTATGAAAATAAAAATTTTAAACAATTATAATAATTTTGATTTCTTTATATAGAAATATGAAACTGGAAAAATCTTTTAATTTTCTGAGTTGCAGTATTTGATTCTTATTTTCTTTATGAATTCTCTTTCAGGATATACAATTTTTGCAATAAAAGTATGCAGAGTACTATTAAATTTAACAGCTGTGTTGATTTCGGCGGAAGAAAGCATTTAAAGACCATCGCCACAAGAAATAAACATAGAAAATATTATAAACAGAAAGATATAATTTTAACTAATAAAAGTATAAAAACCAAGACTAATTTTTGCGTTGTTTTTCTTCCTATAAAATTCCTTGATACTTTTTATTTGTATTATTTGGTAATTGATAATTTATAGCTTCAGTTTTTAGTTTTGATTTTATTATCGTGCAGTTGTTTTTTTGTTTTAGCAAATGATTTCGTGATTTAAAAACGACTAAGCACTAAACAGTTGTTGCTTTAAGTTCTGCCAGATCACAGCATGAGATGTTTCTTTATTTTGTTTTTCTGCTCTGTCCTTTTGTGATATTTGATTCGAACTTTTTTAAATTTTTAAGCTAACTACCAAACATTTTGCATTCACTTCTAATTGACCTCAAAATGCCAATTGATTGCAAGTCATTTGTTTGTTCAGTGTGGACTTTGTTTTTCGTCGCTGACAGGTGAACATTTTTTATGTGCATTTTTCAAGCACAAGTTCTCGGTGTGTGAATATGGAGGGAGTTCTTATTGATGATAGTGATGTAGGTGCTTTTTATTGTAATAAAATAAATTATGATATGTTATAAGTTATAACCCAAGAAAACATGAATAAGAAAAATGTACGTGGATTTGAAAAAAGTGGATTTGATCAACAAATTCATTCGGCACTTCGGCCAAAGGAATTCTTCGAAAGAAGCCACGCTGTGCGACATGAGAGCGGATGCATGCAGGTGTGAATGTAGTGTAGGTGAGTTTGTGTGTGCTTCATTTGGTATTTCTTATCCGCGAGAAATGGTTTTAATTACAAAAAGGGGATAAAGTTTCGTTGTGAATTTAAATGCGATTGTTTTCTATACTCCAACTTTTATCCCTGTAAAAATAAATTTAATATAAAAATATACATAATGTATTCGTTATTGTAAAAAATCCATTCAGTTTTTCATTGTTTATCAAAGAAATTCAATAAAGTCCTTCATTTGTTCTTACTATCATTCCTTCTAAAAGTTTTTTTCTTTTGTCTTTCGTTTAACTTCTATTGGGATATCAAAACATGAACAAACTAACAACAAATCAAGAAGGAAATATCAAAAATCAAAGGAAATAAATATATAAGACAAGTGTAATAGAAAAGACGATTAGTAAAGAAGAAGAAGAAGAAGTGAAATCTAAATTGAACAAATGGGATAAAAACGAGAAACATAAGGAACCCGAACTAAATAAACTCGTTTCGTTTTAATCTTGAACAATGTGGTTAAATTATATTATTTATTATTCATGTCATTTTATTATCCATGCATAGTCTTTTAAATTAAACGCATTTTTTGGGCAATTAAAAAATATTAAAATAGAGAAATAGAAATTTGAGGAGAGTAGAGAATGAAATAAAGAAGCACAGATAAATTAAAAATCAGAAATGTTAATATAATCAAACGTGTATCGATTCCGCGATAGACATGAATAAAAAAACTATCATAAAACAATTAAAAAGCTAAAGACGCAGACTACCAGGGAAGAACACGAAATACGCGGTGCTACAAAAGACGGACTTTGCTTGAATGAGAACACAAAAAGCAACAAAAATTAATCACTTCAAAAGCTTGTGGTGGAAATAAAAGCTCATTTATCATGGGCACAGCTACTTTTATTGCTGTTTTGGAATACAAAGCAAACGATTGTTGAGATAGACGGGTTTTTATTGTGTGAAGTATCTTTTATTGTGTTATATAGTGGTTAATTTAGCTTTCAAGCAGCCTTATAGAACAGTATTTCTTCTTAATGACGACCAATTAATAATCAAAGGAAATAAATCTTTAGACATAATTAAAAAATATGAAAAAACAACAATCAAAATGAGACAGCCACAAACGAAGCCAGTCGCATGCAAATAACGGTTTTTATGGCTGATATATTCTTTTTTCTAGGGATAAAATTGTCGATTTCCTTTACAGTAACATGTTTGCTTTATTAACACATTTGTTTCTTTAATGTTGAATTGCTTTCGATGTTGTGGCTGATGCAGATGTGGGTTATGCGACAACGCGATCTCCAAGAATTTAAGCTGACGTAAAAATTTCAAATGGGTATCAGTCAAAGCATCATAAAACGACTTACATCAGTTCATGGCGCTTGGAAATTATGTTGAAATCACTTTCAAGTATTCGTGGGCTAAGCAGCTAAATATAACGTAATGGGAAATACTTAAATTATTTAGAATATGTAACAAGTAAAAACTTTTTATTGCCCTTTTGTCTTCTGTGAGAACTGTTTATTTTTATTATGGTTTCTAGTGAACATTTTTCCCAATTCTACAGCAACAACAAAACGAAAGATTTCCTTTCAATTTTTCTTGAATTCTGCAGTTGCACAAAGAAAAATCCGTGCATTTGTTGCTTTTGTACGTGTTGAAATTTTATTATTTACAATCTACGATGTTAGTTCGTAGCTCTGCTTGAAACTTTTACCTTCCTCAAATTGGTTCGTGTACTTGTTTTCCTTTCGATCTTCTTTGTAGCCGATTCACTGTTCGTGTTTTCCTTTGTTTGGCTGAGTCGTTTGAAGTTGGTCCAAGTTTGTTAACGAAGACAAAGAGCGACGTGACAGCAGAGTTTCATTGGATGTTGCTAGTCGCAGTTGCACTCTCTGCTCGTACTGCAGATGTTAGAGGTCAAAATGTGTCTATATTGTCGCTGAAATGTTCGCAACTGTGAGCAGGTTTCTCCATTATGAAGCACTTGTTTGTTTTCAAGTTGCATTGGATTAAGTGCATTTGCGCTTACAGCAAAAAGGGAAATTTATTTATTCATATTAACAATACAAGTACAAAATAGTAAAACTTTTTGCAGAAGCAAAGCAGAATTGTATTTTAGCTGAAATCAAGTTTGTTGCTTAAGTCTTTTGTTATTCTTAAGATATTGAGTTATTCACTGAATTTTTCTAACGATCTATATAGATATCGCTATCCAGTTCTATGAAAAAAACAATGATAGAAATTGCAACTTATGCCACACCATTAAGCAAAATATTGCTAAATTTTCTTTGCTACTAGTCAAATATTGAAAAGTATATAAATCAATTTTAAAAAACATGATAAATGAACCAGAAACACAGAAAATTTAGGAACTTTGCAAAAATTGCCAAAAACCCTGTATAGAAATGTCTATAAAACTTGTGTTCAGGCGGTTGTATGGCGAAGATCTGTCGAGATCATTAAAATACGCAGCTATTAAAAGAGCTTCATTCGATTCGAGTTCACTCGATCGTACGCTCGTTTTTAACTCTATTGAAAAAACGAATCATCCATCGTTTTATCGACTTGTTTTGTTTCTTCACAAATAAATGTAAATCAAATTCTAAATCTTCACAAAGACTCTAGTTTCGGCTTTTCTTAGCTTAACTTTAAGTCGAAAGAACATCGTGAACTCCACTAAATAGACGCTATTAAACAATCGGCTCTTAACTAATGCATTCATAATCATTTTAGTTCCAAGAAAAGCCGTCAGCCATAACACTAACAAACGGGAAAAAGATGATGACTCAATTTGACTCTAACAAGTAAAGAGCTCGTTTCTGTTCCACCAAAAGAAGGAGCAACGAAGCAGTCATTCCTCTCTAAGCTATCAAATTTAAAGTAGGCGATTCCAAGGTTTAAATTTCGTAAACAAACTGCTCCCGTTTGATGCCTTAGACAGCACTTCGTGTCCATATTTCGAAGCGTTGTTAATCCGCTTTGATGATAATCGCGTTGTACATGTTTTTTGTTTGAGAAACCATAAATATCTTCTATTCAACAGCAACGAAAGACACACAAAGCAATACTGAGAATCAAACCTTTTTTGGATTATAAAATTATGTAATGAAAGAAAATTGAATTCAACACTTTTAATTTCTTGCAGCACTTAAAAGTGAAAAGTGAACTGAAGTAGGCGCCGTTGTTTTCTTCTGTTGAAGACGCCGATGCTCCTTTGAATGCCATAAAAATTTAATTGTGTATTCCTCCAATTTGATTGCCAGTTTTGACATACTTTTTACAGTTTGTTTGCCGGGCTTTAATGACGGTCAGAACAATTTTATTGACAGTTAAAGAAAACCATGCATTAAGTAACCGGCAACGGTGACGGTTACGTTTACGGTGAAGACGATGATGCTTGCCTGGCGATATGTGAAACCTTCAACATAATTCAAATTACCTTCAGAAAATGTAAATTGTTGATTACTTGATTGATATTCCAAACGGAGACCGGTTATTTTACAGTTTCGAAAGGTATTGAGACCGAAGAAGGTACAAAAATTGTCAATCACTTTTTCGGTCAGTCTCCTTTTGATTTTCAAAGTGTATTTGAACTGCGTTTAAGAGATGTTTAAAACAGTATTTCAACGGTTGTACGAATGGCCATCGAAATGTTACTTTAAATGACTGAATTGAGATTGAAAGAATACTTAATCTAAATTTAAATAATCATTGAACTGTTTTTTGTATATTTTTCATATGATTTTATGACTATGTTTAACGTTTTTATTAAGGATAAACTGGGGAATGAACTGAAGAAAATTATAATTCTCAGACACGCAAATGGAGCATTCCTTGGAAATGTATTCTCTACACTGCATGAGGTTTCGAACATATTTAAGACACGCAACAATAACAACGTCCTTTTGATTTCTTCCTTTTCATCTACATTGTTTATTTACCTCTTTTGAACACGCGAGTTTATCGAAGGCAAATGAAAGAAGTGCAACAATAACGTTGGTTAATAATATGTTTGTTTGTTGGGTATTTAAAAAGTCAAACGAAATTAGAGACGAGCAAAGACTTCACAAGAGCAGCAACTCATTCATCTGATGTGCAGCAGGTGCTTCTGAAGCAACAGGTTATCAGAAGTATTTTGCCATCTCTATTAGAAATTTCTTGCTGCTCGATTATCGACGATAAGCAAGAGTGAGTGAGGGAAGACGGACTGGTTTTTACACCGGTCTCTGTTGAATATATTCTACAAACTAGTTCTTTTGTGTTTCAAACGACTTGGAGCACATCAAAAGAACCCTTTAAGAATTTTGTAAAATGTTTCTACGAAACAAAAATGTGTTTTTCTAATATGAATTTTGTTATTAACCTTTGATATTCCAATTATTCGAAAGAATTGCCTTTTTTAAAAAATGTTTTAGTAATACTAAAAACGTGTAAAATCATTAACAAACAGCGAAATAAACTCATTCAAAAAGTGTTTTACTTACCTCTAAAGCAGTCTAGAACGGTTTATTAAATTTTAAATCATTGGTAAAGCATCTTTAGGGTTTAATATCAATCAAATTATTCAACACTTGTGACTAAAAAAATCTGTATTCCGAAGATTATCTTGCAACACTCACTTCAAATGCAATCAGTAAGATGGAGGATTTCCTTTCCTTTTTTAGTTTTATATATATTTCTTATTATTTCTTTGTTACATTTTTTTATACACTTCAAAGCACTTAGTTCAAATTATTTATCATTTCTGTATTTCCAAGTATTTCTCATTTAATTATTAATTTAAGTCATTTAATTTTTCGTTGCTCAGAAACTACAGAAAGGAAAAGCAAAATTATTGAGTATTAAAATTGTGATATTATTTTGCTCTTGCTATTGAATTTTTGTAAAACACAATCACAACTCTGCGAAAAATATACACGTTTATCACATGAGTGTTCAACAAATATATAAATACAAAGATTCGTCTGCGTCATTAATAAACTCTGTGAAAGTTTTATATTACACTTTTTCTCCCAACGTTCTTAAAACCTTTTCAATGTTATTTTATCTTATGTTTGTAAATAAAAGGATTTATTTTTCCTTCTTGTCTGTTTTAAAATTTTATGCTATTGGCAGTGTTTGTCCCCTCTTTTTTTAAACAATATAAAAAGCGAAAGGAAGCAAAAGAAGGACGACAAAAGAGTTAAGCTCAAATTTCACCCGCTTCTTTTTTTGTTTTTTTGCTTTATAAATTTTGGTTTTATTGTTTCACATCTCATTGGGATTTCCTTCATCGTTGGAGTCCATCAGACCGCGGCTGTGACGTCGAAATGAGTCAAACTGGAGATTAGTCAAAAGCAGACCTGATTATTGGCAAATTTTTAACTGCTTTATAACTAATTTGAGCATCGATATTTTATTATTGGTTTAAAACTGTTGACATCTCTAAACGACTTGATTAATAATGATCAATCCTAAGTTATCTTCCAAATTCCATCTTTTGTTGCGCTTGGAATCCCTGTATTGCCAACAAAGTATTAACAATTTCATGTGTGACCTCATTCAACGCGCATTTGTCTGATGCGACATCATCGCGGGTGTTTCGCGAAATCTGCAGCCGAAATGAAACGCGTCTGCCGCAGCGACAGCATCACGACGGTCCACGAAACTGCAATTGAACGAAGTCAACAACAGCAACCGTCAGTGTCTGCTGTGAACCGGCTGCACGACTCAGAATTGAGGTCAACTAACAGGCGCAACAACAACAACAACCGTAACAATACAAATCAGTGAGGCAAAAAGTAACGTGCAACCAAATGCAACAACAAAAACCCGCAGATTCTGTTTCTTGACTTTTCTGCTTTTATACCTTTTTTCATGAACTGTTTGGCATTTTTGTCTCTAGCGCTGCTGTTGCTACAACGTGTTGCAAATATTGGAAAGTAATCGTAAGTACATAGATACTTAAGTAAGCACGAGTTTATTGTTTTATTTGTTGTCATTTCCCCTTCTTTCTCCTCTTTTGGGCTCAATTTTGGTCAGCATCTCTGTGGCTGAATCCGAACGACAGTCGTTTGTGTTTCTTCTGCATCAATCGAAAAGTTGTTCGGATGTGAAGATGCTTTGTGAAAGGCGTGAATAGCTGTGTTTAAGGTGCTTTAAAACCCAAGTTTTGCTGTTTAACACGTAATAAAAATTCGATTCGAAAAACAGTGACAAAGGGAACGAGAGCCGACTTATTTTATTATAATTGTTTATGTAAATACATAAATTAAAATATATAACATAAAAAATCGCCCACAAATAAAAGACAGTTGAAAAGAAACTGCGTAAACAATCATAAAATGACGGCAGTTGATGTGATGACATTAAGAATTGAAATGTTTAATTTTCCTTTGCACCTAAATCACTTCGCATCTCTTCTAGATTAATTCACAATAAAGAACCATTAAGGTCTTAAATATAAGAGCATTTAGATGATTTTCAACTGATTAAAATAGCTCTTCTTTGAAATAAGAATTTCTCACTATCACAGGAATATGAAACACTTTTGAAATTTTATTAATTCACTTTTTAGTCCCGTTTTTTGCACCATTCATTTTCATTTGCGATTTTTTCTACTTTTATTATTTTCTACTGCTTAAATTTAATTTAATTTTTTATCTCAGTATCACAGCGTTGCAATAGTTCAATAAATTCACCTGATGTTGTAAAGAAGCCGTCGATATTCAATCACAAAAACAACTGCGAAGGCATTCAAAAGAAATCCGAACCGTTTTGCTTTAAACATTCAACAGCACAAAAAAATGCAAGGGGCCCAGAAAAAAGTACCGATGCTTGCAAACACAGCAACACAAAACACGTTTTAAGCCACTAACAAAAAATTTCCAACTCCAATCCGGCGTGAATCGGACGCAACGTAGCAAAAGTCCGCTCAGAACTGATTGAACGAACGGTGGCACGACGATCACTGCACTTAACTGAAACGACGTGAGATTGAAACGGTGGAGAGAGAAAGAGCAGCGGACAGACAGCAACACTTGCAGAGAGAAGCGAAACGAAACAGAAAATTTAAATGGCAACGAAAAACCGGTCTCAGGCGAGGCTCCCACCGACAGAGACAGGAGAATCGGATGGAAGAACGGACAGACAGCAGCTGATTACAGGTGCAATGCCATAGCAACAAAGGCGATCAACTCGGGAAATACTCGTAAATGTTAAGTTACCGCTCAAATGTCGATGCAGCCACTGTTAACTAACAGATTTGATAAAGGAGGAACGTTGTGAGCATGGAGCAAAAGAGCACGTTGCGTGTTTGAGCTTCGAATCTCAGAGAACATTTTTGAAAGCAGAGCCACACACACACAAGTTCAGCTTTTATTTAAAGCAAGTGTTGCCTCCATAAAAACGACGGCTTGAGTCTATACGTTTTTGAATCTAAATATTGTTGCTTCATACACATTTTCTTTACGATGCTAAAGAAACTTTGGCTGCACTTTCTTAATGT
This sequence comes from Thecophora atra, assembly GCA_937620795.1. Classification (NCBI taxonomy): domain Eukaryota; kingdom Metazoa; phylum Arthropoda; class Insecta; order Diptera; family Conopidae; genus Thecophora; species Thecophora atra. The sequence goes on from OW569401.1 coordinate 38,289,223, forward strand.
TTTATTGCTAAATTTGTCACCTTTTGAAAATGTATGTTTTTGTTGATTCAGAATAAATTTTTCCACTGAAGAACAACCCGAACAACGTTAACGAGCCGTGGTAGTATTTTCCACGGCACAAGAAACAAACATGACACATGCTGCACAGACGTGAGACTGAAATGAGACGTGATCGGAATAAAATACCTGAAGACCGAAGTTTCAAAGGGATCTACACCGAAAACGAGATTGTTAAATTAAATGTAGGAGAGCAAAGCCGACAATAAAAGACATCCTGTCGCTGGGAAACTCAACATGTAACGGAAGAACAAGAGAAGAACTTCACACAAGAAAAGCGGCAAACAACAGCGGAACAAAGCAATTCAACACATTGGAAAATCCAAAGAAATTAGGAAAAATCGGAGAGAAAAAAAAAATTTCCAATATTCTGTAATAGAAAGTATATGTATATGACTTAATGGAAGGAACTCTCATACAGCCGGAATCACGACAATTTCCCCAAAAAAGACTTCAAGAAATTTAATAAATAGTTTATTTTTATTTAGAAGATTACAACTATATGTTGAATACAGAATGAATAGGTAATAAAATAAATAACCAGTTGTTATAAAACTGTGTTAACTCTACCTGTAAAATAAATAGCATTTTTCGGGAAATAAATAGCTATTTTTATATTCAAAGTCTATGTCAGTCAGTTGCTTATAATTCTAATTTCGTATTAATTAATTTTTATTTTAGTTTCATAGAATATTGATAAAAATAAGCGAACTGTTAGATAATATGCATGTATTTTCAATTTTTCGCTTCGTATTAAGTTTAAAAAAAGGTTTAACATATTCAAAAAATTTGATCTGGATTGAAAAAATGAATCGTGAATTTTGGAGATACTCGACAATGATGATGTTACTCGAAGTTCTTGGTAAACAATCTGATTTATTCGGTTCATACGTCACAGTATTTTAAAAATAACCGGAAGATTGGAGATCGATGTATCAATTATAGTTGATCATCGCACCTGAGTTCAGGAAATGCTCCTAACTCAATCACACACTTAGGTCTATGAGAAAAATAATTATGCATTAATCCGCTCTTCATTTTCCATTCCATCCGCTCTTCGAAGTTTCGAGTGTTTTCACCATTGTTGTTCATACCATTTTCACCATTTTCATATTATGGTGTGAATTCCAAGTTTTTTAAAACAATGTACTTTCCACTGGCACGAAAATTCCCACCAAATCGAATACTTCCCCATGAACTGACAACCATGCTGCTAATTGACAGCGATAGAGTTAATGACCGCCGGAATAAATGACGCCATTAAATTCGACCATCTTTGGTTTTGTTTTCCTCCAAGAAGGAAAAATTCTATGTATGCAAAACTCTAGTGAAATAAAAGGAGGGAGAAATAAGAGCAAATCAACATGAACAGAAGATAAACATCTTTGAAAAACAGGGCAACAGGAAAGGAAGAAGTCGATTGGTGAGACGGAACCGGCGACTCTACAGGAAACACTTCCCTTCTCATAACATTATTTTACACGATTAAATTTTCTTGAGAAAACAAAAGAAAATAAAAAATTTCTAATATTAAAAATTAAAAAAGATGAAAATGTGAATGTTGAGTATTTTCAATGTTTTTTAGTCCAGATTTAGGCACTTTTTTATATTAAAAACAAAATTTTGTATAATTCATTATACGTAATTCAATTTAATATATTGTATTTAATTCATTAAAGTCCTCAGTTTCTTAATTTATACTTTTTCTTATTTAATTTGCGATCAAGTTGAAGTCTCGTTGGCGTTTGATTTTTGGTTTCCACATTGATTTTTGATTACAAAACATTTTCATTGGTGCTCTAGAAAAATTTGTGCAATTTTTATTGTCGAAATCAGTTATTCGGAATTAATTATTTATTGTTGTTGTGGTTGTTAATTCTTTGTCCTCATTTTTATTAGTGTTTTTCCTTTGTTTGCAGCAAAAAGGGAAATTTTATGCCGTGGTAACAACACGTCTTGAAGACAGACAATGAAGGGCCGATAAGTTTCAATGAGGTAAATGAGGTTTTTCTTGAAGGTAAAAAATAATTTTAGTCCGTGCCGCTGCTTCAGAATGCATTAACAAATGCAGCCTCTTCATTCAGAACAAGCGGTGAATTTTTAAACATATTCTCCTCATTGAAAACGTGACAATTTATGGTTTAATTATGAGATTTGAGTGTTAGAAAAGAAGATCGGTCAATAAAAGGATCGATTTATTACAGCAGCACCAAATAAACAGAGAGAAAGGTTGATGGAAATCGACTTGAACCCTAAAAAGTTATAGATACATCGAATCTTAGACACACAAAAGTTGAGCAACACATATCTTCAGATTCGAATCTTTAACATCATTTCGAATTCATTGCAAGATGTCTTCTTGTAATCGAAGAATTGCTACGCACAGAAGAAGAAAAGAAAACCACATCGATTCTATCATCAGAATTGATCGTCTCTCGAACGTTTAATTTTTATCACAGATTTTTATGAGAAATTATAATTTTTATGAGGTTGCAAATGGATGCAATGAAATCGCTGACATGTTTAATGACAAAAATGGCAATCAAAGGAAATTAAAGCGGCTCGATAAAGAGCAGTCGGGCGGGGAGGGAGGTATTCGAGTACTTTACGAGTGCCACACAAGAATTTAAGCTCCTCCGCAGCTTAAAAGTCGCAGCTGGAAATCGCAAATGAAAAAATCGCTTTAATGATGATAACCTCTCGATCGACTGTTTCTAAATTAAAAACCCGAAATGCGAAGCAACGAAATCACAATTACAATTCAATGTGAAGACCGTAATGTTTATTCGTAATTCAACTTCAAATAAAAAGTCGTAAGAGTATCTATTGATACAAATTATACAGTTGATAAAGAGTAGCTTCGAGTAGGTTTCGCGGTTCCCGCACAATCGTTTATCCACTTTTCGTTCAGGCCGCTTAAGGATTGTAAAGTTTTTAATGCTCTTTGCGAAAGAAGGCTTTTTACGAGCTCATTTAATATTGTTAGCTAGGATTTTAAGCCAAATTGCGTTATGAGGAAGTGGCTTCGTTCTGATGACGATGGAAACTGACGAATCGAATTGAAAATACATTTTGAAAACTCGTTTTTGTTTATAGGCGTCAATGAACTTTTCCGAAGTAAATTAAGTCTATTTAATTTTTCATTAACAAGCAAATTGATATTAATTTTAATAGCGTCATAATTTTCACCAGCTTAAAACTCCCACGAAAGCACGCCAATCCATCAATCAGCCGCTCAACCGAACTTCCACGGACTCAAAGACAGTCGTAGGAGTCGAAGTGGAACGGAATTGCTTTTGATGGCATTTCAATGTGTTTTCTTCACATTTATGTAATGGAAATTGGCAAGAAATGTCGAGCACATATAAACAGGCGGGGACTTAAATTAATCTAATTTATAAATGTGCTTTTTGCAGTTGCTGCTGTTTTTAATACTTTCGATTTATGTTAAATTTTAAAACATTTGCTGTTTCATTTCCTTTGCTGTTTTTTCATCTCGACATTAATGAGATCTCTGAAAGAATTCGGAGCAGCAATTTTATGCTGCAACCGGTTGATGTTACGGTTTTCGTTGGCTATAACAAGATTATGTGCAGTTGTTTTAGCTGGCAAAGAATTGCATGAGGATATATTTTATAAGCACTTCGCTCATATTAGCTACCGTCGCGGCTGACGCTCTGAATCTCGCATAAAACTAGAAATTTACTTCCTCGTACTGTTTCGACAGACTGACTGAGTGGCTGAGTGCTCGGCCAATTCAGCCGCTGACTCGTTGCCGCTGCCGCGAGCTGCAAATGAAGAAGTAGCGGAGAGCCAGAGTCGCAGCGATGTTAGAAGCAGTAATGGATCGATGAATGAATGAAGGAATGAAACAATGTAGTGAAAGCAATCTTTTTGGCTTTTACTATTGATCACTTTAAGACGTTAATTAACAACAAACAGAAAAGTTGCAAAAAAGCACGAAAAACCTGAAAATTCCTATGAAAAATCCCATTTCTTGCACTTGATTTCATTAAACTTTTATTTTTATCAAAAAAAGAAACTAAATGCGCTATTAAAAGCTTTTTATAACTACATACGATACCAAATTTAAACAAAACACCCTCAAGTACTAAAAGCAAAACAAATGCAATTATAAATGACTGAATTAACGACAATAAGAAAAGTTTTACAATCTGTAAAAACATAAAAAAAGAATGAAAAAGTCCATTGACGCGAGGTGGTTTTTTTTTTAATTTGGAGTTGTTAAAATCTTTGTTAGAAATCCATTAAAAGACTTAAAGAAACATTTAACAAATACCTGAATAAATGGACACGAAGCGCAAAGAGACACAAAGACGCCAAAAATAATTATAATCCGCGTTTGTTGTCGTTTTTATTATTAGGATAGCTGCTGTTTGTTGTACCTTGTTATTTGTTGTATTTTTTTTATTTTGAGCGATGCTTTTTTTAATTTGATTATTTTTATTTTTAATAATTCTCTGTTGGCAAGACTTTTGTCATTTATACTTTGGTTGTAATCTTCTTTTTCTGTTTATCTGTCTGCTTCGTCTTTTTCTTTTATTTGTTCTCATCACTGATGCAACTATTTTCATTAAAATTTCATCACTAGAAAACAACGAAATAAACACTTCAGTTGCAGGTGTTTTTCCTGTTGCTTCACGTGTTCAAGTTTGCTTATTAAGTCTTTCGATTTTCTTCGTTTATTCTGTTTTTTGAATTGCGCATTTCTATTAGACTTTCGATTGCATCACAGCCACTACAATTAGCAATTAATTAAATATCAAGCGCTCCTGAAAAATCGATTGATTAACGATACGCTTTCCTCATATTTGGACTACTCACTTTCGAGAGTTGATCAAGTATTTAGTATTCACTTTAAGTGACTTCCGCTACCCTTTTATCATGCTTCTTGATCGTCTTCTTATTTTCTTGTCTACTTTTAAGTGATTGAAACTGCTACGGGGACCAAAATTTATCTCCTGTTTTCTTTTAGATGACAAATTTTCTATTTTTACCAAAGAATGTGTCGTCGTGTGGTGTGGAGGACTGTGATGATCATAAAAGAGACATTGTAATTATGTATTATCTCCCTACACATTCCTATTTAAGCTTGTGATATTATAAAATCGTCTTCATCGTCATCATCCACAGCATTTTTATGTTATGTCTGTCATCATGTGTAATGACTTCTCATGCATCAGATAAGAGACGGTAACCACGACAGAAAATAATTGAAATCTCACGGGGCGAGATTTCTTTATAACACTGAGTTTGTGAACACTCAAAATGAGTAGCAATTAAGTTCAGTAGAATGCAAAGAAGGTGGACAGAAAGAGCGAGCAAGAGAATTTTTATTGAAGAATACCAATCGAGGAACTAAATAAGACTAAACAATTCAACAACCAATCAAACACCCAGTAAAATTTTCTCATAGAATTTCAAATAAAACCAACTTTTTGTCCTTTCGTTTCCTTTCTCGGCTTTTGGTGAGTTGATTGCAGCATCAAAAATTAGCAATGACGACGATGGTACTACTAAGGTTTAGCATCGGTAGTTGATTTAACTGATCGAGAAGTATTGCTTTCAATAACAAGAAGCAGCAACGACATCGGCGATGAGAAAGTCTTTAACAATAGAAACAAACGAGCATTTCAAGCTTATCACTTCGAAGGCGATAAAGTGAACCCCTTGAAATGGTAGGAGCTTTAAAAACATCAACAACAACCACCAACAAAACGACAGCAGCAACAATAACATTTTAACCAAACCACGCAGAATGAAACGAAAGCATAAAAAATCCAAATCGAACGCCTTTTTGAAACTTCTATTTATGGCCAATAAAAGTCACAAAAGAGTGCGTCAATGTGTGAATGCATGTGTGTGTGTATTAACCGAATTCTTATCTGAATTGGTACCGTTATAGTTACCGCTACTTTTACAGCCATGTTGCCAAATTATCGAAATGATCTTGGATGCTGCTGTTGCTGTTCGTTTTCGTGTTTCTATTTCGGCTTATCTCCAGTTGATCGTAATGTTTTTTGTTATTTCTGTTATTGTTTTTGAAAAAGTTTAAATAATTTGTTGAAAACAAAACGAGTAACGAAAATAATTGCAGACTTAATTGTTGTGACCAAAGATAAAAATGGTTTAGAAAATAAATTTGTCGCTGCGTTTGGTGTTTCTAAGACGCCAGAACAATAACAACGGCAAGAGTAATTGTGGTAATGCAGCACTAACACCAACAACAACCACTTAACAACATTTAGTCGGGCTCATAAAAAAAATTAGCTGCAAGAATAACGAATGCAACAGCAACAAAACGCGTGTGAACCAAGTAAATAAAAGCAGTTCATTTAACAGCTGCTCGAATTACTATTGTTTACTTTTTATTACTTTTTATTATTGCTTTGTTGCTGTTGTTGAATTTATAGTCGTTGTTGCCGGAATCTTGTTCCTTGTTCTTTTCGCTTTGTTTCTGTTATATATAGATGTAATATGGCAACACTCTAACTGAAGTTGAATAAAGACGACACTGGTCATCTGGCAGTGAACGTAATAAAACATGGCGCAGCCGGTACGGAAAAATTATAAGAACAAATGGTAGAAACGCGAGCACAAACTGAAAATAAAAGTGATATAAAAAACGAAATGCCTCCCGATAATAAATCTGTGAACTTTGATGTGCGAAAACCAGATGAATTGCAGCTTAATGGAAATGTAGCAGAAAATTGGCGTGTCTTCAAGCAAAATTTTGACATTTTTGCAATCGCTATTGGGTTGGATGAAATAGATGAAAAGAAAAAGGTTGCAGTTTTCCTAAATGCCTGTGGTGCAGAAACAATCGAGATTTTTAATACATTGGGCTTGTCAGATGAGCAAAAAAAGGAGTTTAATGCTGTTGTGAAAGCGGTTGCAAATTATTGCACACCAAAAAAGAATGAGGTTTACGAGGCTTTTAAATTTAATTCAAGAAGACAAGAAGAAGGCGAGTCTTTTGATGCTTATTTGCTTGATTTACGTAAACTTGTTAAAACCTGCGGTTACAATAATCCCGATAGAATGATCAGGGATAATATTGTTGTTGGAATAAGCGACAACAAACTTCGCAAAAAGTTTTTAGAAACAGAAGATCTGAAATTAGAAAGAGCAATAGAAATTGCACGTGCATCTGAACTGGTTGAAAAACATGCTAACGATATGCAAAATCAAACAAAAAATCCGGTAACGGTGGACGCATTAAACGGCAAACAAAGCACAAGAATTTCAATGAAAACGAACAACAACAATGCAAATATGAGAGAAACCAACAATTTACCTAATATGAGTGAGCGAAAGAACAGCTGTAAATTTTGCAAAGGCATACACATGAATCGTCGTTGTCCAGCATTCGGTAAGCGATGCAATAACTGTGGTCGCTTCAATCATTTTAGCATTGCTTGTTACGCTTCAAAAGTTCGTGAAATAAAAGAGTACAATATGTTAGAAGCACAAGACAATGAGATTTGTTTGCATAATATTGCTGAAATTGGTGTTGAGGGGAAAAGGTGGTATGAAAAAATTCGTGTAAACGATTGCTTGATAAACTTTAAGTTGGACACTGGTGCTGACGTAAGTATCCTACCGTACAGATTTCTGAAATATATGAAGAACCTTAAACTAAATAAAAGTGGTTTCCCTCCGCAAAGTTATGGAGGAACAGATTTAGATTACAAAGGAACTGCCGATTGCATTGTAATGTGTCGAAATGAAGTTAAAAGTTTGAGATTCACGGTGATTGACACAACTTATGAGCCGCTGCTTGGTCTAGAGGCATGTCAAAAGTTGAATTTGATTAAGCGCATTAACACGCTACAAAACTCAACAAAACAGATATTCATTGAAAGAAATCCTGATATTTTTGAAGGTTTGGGTTGTTTTGTCACCAATTTAGATATTAAAGTAAAAAAAGATTCTGTCCCAGTAGTGAAAGCTGCAAGGCGAATACCGTTATCATTAAGTGAACGTGTAAATGCGGAACTGCATCGAATGGCTGATCGGGGAATAATAGAGCGTGTCGATGGACCTATTGAGCGTGCATCGAATTTGGTCATAGTTGAGAAAAAAAACGGTCAGCTTCGCTTATGCATTGATCCTCAAGATGTAAACAATGACATCTTATTAGAAAATCACACGATTCCATCGTTTGAGTCAATAGCAGCCAAACTTGCAAATAAAAAGTATTTTACTGTCCTTGATTTGAAAGAAGGGTTTTGGCAAATTGGACTTAGCAAGACAGCAAGCGAGTTATGCACTTTTAATACACCATTTGGATGTTATCGTTTTAAAAGGTTACCTTATGGTATAAAAATTGGCCCTGAAGTTTTTCAAAAATATAATGAACGAAATTTTCAAGATATTCCAGGTGTAATTGTTTTCATTGACGATATCTTAATTGCAGCAAAAAGCGCAGAAGAACATGACACAATTTTGCAAAAGGTGGTAGAACGAGCAAGAGAGCTAAACATCAAATTCAATATAGACAAAATACAATTTAGAGTTACCGAAGTAAAGTATTTGGGTAGAATAATATCTCACAATGGTATAAGATGTGACCCAGACAGAGTCGAAGCTATTTTGAAAATAGGTAAGCCCAAAGATAAAACTGACTTACAAAAATTGCTTGGTATGATAAATTATATACGGGAATATATTCCAAATTTAGCAGAAATTTCACAGCCAATTAGAGAATTGTTGAAGCAAAGTGTTGTTTATCAGTGGCTATCTGTACATGACGATTGTTTGGAGTCTATTAAGCAGTTGATTGTGAATGCTCCCACGCTAAGATTGTTTGATGAAGCACAAGAAATCACAATAGAGACTGATGCATCAAAGTTTGGACTTGGCTGTTGCCTGATGCAGAATGGTAAGCCTATTGCGTTTGCATCTAGGAGTTTAACTGATTCAGAAATTAATTATGCTCAAGTTGAAAAAGAACTACTTGCTGTAGTGTTTGCTTGTCGTAAATTTCACTATTACATATATGGTCGAAAAGTTACTGTAAAAAGTGATCATAAGCCCCTCGTTGCAATTATGAAAAAAGATTTTGGTAAAATACCATCCGCAAGGCTCCAACGAATGAAATTGAGTTTGATTAGGTATGATATTAATTTGATACATATTCCTGGAAGATATTTATACATAGCAGACTACTTATCTCGATATTATGATACGAAAAATTTAAGCACGGAAATTGAAGACTTGAACGAATTTGTGCATTCAGTTAATATAACACCAGATCGGTTAGAAACCTTTAGAAGAGAATTGGAAAATGATAAGTGTTTGAACGAATTGAAGAAGGTTTTGCTAAATGGATGGCCAAGTGATAAGCGTGCTTTGAGTGAAGATATAAAGTTTTATTGGAAACAACGCAACGATTTATTTATTGAAGATGACATCATATTTTTAAATGAAAGAGTAATTGTTCCGGTAGGCTTACGTGAACAAGTATTATCACAACTACATGCTTCACATCTTGGAGTGGAGAAAACTAAAAATAGAGCTCGTAGTTTAGTATATTGGCCAAAGATTGATGAAGCAATAGAAAATTTAATTGCCAAATGTGAAGTCTGCCAAAAGTATCGGACATCTAATATAAAGGAACCTCTGATGCCGCATGCTGTTCCACGACTACCTTACAATAAGCTAGGTATCGACATTTGCGAATATGCGTCGAAGACCTATTTGATCGTTGCTGATTATTACTCACGATATTTAGATATAATCCCACTAAGCTCAAAAACAGCAATTGAATGTATAAACAAACTTAAAGTTTGCTTTTCTAACCATGGGATACCGGTTGAGATTGTGTGTGACAACATGCCGTTCAATTCATATGCATTTAAAGCCTTTTGCAGACAAACTGGTATAAAACTTACTACAACAAGTCCTGGATATGCTCAGTCAAATGGTTTTGCCGAAAGATATGTAGGAATAGCAAAAAATTTGATCAAAAAATCAAAGGAAAACAAAGAGGAATTGTGGCTGGCTATACTTGAATACAGGAATTCGCCTTTGAAAGAAGTGAATGCATCGCCAGTGGAGCTTCTAATGAGTAGAAAAACGCGAACATTAGTACCAGCACGAAGCAGTCTATTCGAGCCTACAGTGGTCCCGAACATAAATAAGAACATCGAAGCAAAGAACAAATACTACAAAAAGTATTATGACCGTGGTACGTCCCGTAGTCAACATTTTAAGAAAGAGGAGAAGATATGGTACCATCACAGTCAGCGAGGATGGGTAAAAGCAACAATATTAGAATCTCATGATGCTCCTAGATCATACTGGATAAAGCTAGAAGACGGATCTGTTTTCAGAAGAAATACTCGTTGGCTACGTAAACGAGCCTGAAATTATATATATATATTATAGAGTATCTTATCTTAACACTATCAATTTCTTTTAAATTTTGATTTTTTTTATATTATTTTATGAATTAATTTTTGAAATAATTAATAGACTTGAAGAGGGAGATGTTATATATAGATGTAATATGGCAACACTCTAACTGAAGTTGAATAAAGACGACACTGGTCATCTGGCAGTGAACGTAATAAAACAGTTTCAGCGTTCGGCTAAAAATAAATTGATAACAAATTGAGTGATAATTTCCTTTGGATTGCAGACATTAGTCGAGCATTAGTCCAGCGAGCAAATTGAATCTAATGCAATCAAGTGCCATGCGATATCATTTTAAATGCTTTCTGAAAGCGTCTCCATCCCGCAAAACGGTGCAATGAGTTCGATCGAATTTGTTTTGCCCCTCCACAAACATTTTAAGCGATTCGAATTTATCTTTGAACTGGAGCAGAAAATAAAATTCCTTTTTTGGTGTTGTCGGCATTAAATATTTGTGTAGAAAAGATTTTATTAATTGACGTCGCTTAAATTGTTATTTGGTATATAAATAGTGATAATTATTATGGCGAGTACATAACATTTATTTTAATTTATTTAAGTCATTAATAAAGGCTCGAAGTCTGCGTCAAGCGATGAAACATTTGCTGCTATCGCCATTCGCCTCGTCTCATTACGAAATCTTGTCCATCATCATCATCATCATCTGCATCATCAGAGCAAGAAATGTAATTTCATTCATTTGTCGTGCATCATTAGGAGCAGTCACATCAACAGACTGTGGAAAACCTTGTTAATTAAACTGTCAATGAATCAATCGATCATAATTTTTCACGTTTGTCTAATATTTCCAAATGTTGCACATTACATCCTTTACATGGAAGCGTTATAGCGCTTCAATGACTCCGCACATGTTGCGTGTTCGTACAAACCACAATAATTCATAGAAACTCGGCGAATTTATTTTTTCTTTTGGGTTGCCGATGTAATTTTGCTAAATTTTCCTTAATTGTATAATTTTTCTTCATTGTGATTTACTAGCTGTTAAGATTTATCACAGATTTACTGATGTCTGCACGTCCCTCTTTCAATGAAATGTTATAGGCGCACAATAGGCAATCACCGAACTATGAAAGTCCTGCCTTAAACTTTTTTCCTTAATTTTTTTTGGTATAGTTTTTAATTACTTCAACTGATTATATTTGTGTTTATTAAGTTATTTGCTCTTTCAACAAGGACTGAGAAAATCCATACCATAAAAATGGCATAGTTCAGCAATTATTATGCTAAAGAAGCATTACGAGATTAAACAGAAAGTGAGAGTGATAAAAGTGGTCTAATTGTTCACCTAATCCAGCCGAATTATGGGGTGCTAAAATGCAATTCCTGGCGAAATATAATTGCATCGGAATTTTGAATATTCATAGCAACAAAAATTTCAGGAAAAGTAAGTATAAAAATAAAATAAGAAGAATGGAAACGTGTTACGTATGATTAACACTTGAACAAGGATACTTTATCGTTGTTGTTGGTGCCGGTGGTTTTATGGTTCCTCAAAGATGGCTTTCGCAATTGACCGTTACACCTGCATAAATTCGGCACCTTTAAAAATATAAAGCCGAATTTAAATCCAACATAAAAATAACCCCAACACAACCGTTCGAAGTCAGGGAAATCGCCAATCGTTTCGACTTGTTAATGAGGAAATATGCGAGATTAAAGCGTGCGATAAGCTGCTGTTGCTCACACAGTTTTTCGGCCGCCTGCTGCACGCTACGATCTGCTGTCGCATTGTCGGCGACGCTCACGAAGCTCGGCCCGAGGAGTAGGCGCCCGAGATAGCGTCGTATCGCCCCATTGACATGGCGAACAGAACCGGATTGTCGTTGAATTGCGTGGCATATATATTTGTTGTTGTTTTTGGTTCGCGTTTGATTTGTTGGGACGCTTTTATAATGCGACAAGCGACTCTTAACTTGCAACTCTTGCCCGAAGTGCGTTTGACGCATGTTCCTGTCTACGCTTCGTCTGTGCGTACTCTTTTTCCTATTATTTTTTTTTTTTTAGTGCAGGATTTTGCTATTTTTATTCCATTTATATTATTAATTCGATTTATTTTATTTCTTTATAAATATTTATTTTATTGTATGTTTTTCTTAGTTTGACGGATGACAAATGTTGTCGAGCATGTGACTAGAAACAGCAACCGCGGCAAGTGAAATCGGAGCAAGCAACACGACCCAAACACAGACAGATCTCGGTTTATGCTTGGATCTGTGAAAAGTTTCCACGCGAACGCATAAATTTCGCTCGTTTTTTGAGTTGAGTTGCCGCTGTTTAGATCGATCTTCGCTTTGGCTTGATTGCAATCGAAATCAGTTGCAGATATCTGCTGCTTATTTTATTATTTGATAAAAATATTCATTTTTTTTATATAACTTCATTGATCTCAGTGAATTAATGTGATTACATTTAATTTGGATTATTTACTCTTTTTTAATATTCGTTTAAAGCTTATTTATTTATAAATGTTAAGGATGAAAACTTTCACTGAATTTTGAACGTGATTTCTTTTACTATTGTGTTTCCTTTTTAATTCTCTTCTTTAAGCTTTCCTGCATGATAATGTCAAAGAAGCCATTATTGATGTTGGTTATTTTGTGGAAATCACATGCCGGAAACATCTTCAAGCAGCAAATCAATTTTCCAACAACGGCAAATGACAAGTTGCCGCATCTGCTTTTCGAAGATTAAATTTTGTGAGTTAACTTGAGTTTAAAAGGCGAAGGAAGCAACGTCGGCTGAGCAATGAGTGAAAGTTGAAATGTTGACCTCCGAGAGTAGGATTCAAAGAAAACTTTCTTTCACCTACGACTTCTTATGCATTTGCTGGGGATGCACAAAGACGATGATCAAAGATCACATAATAATCATAATAATAAGAAAACTTATATTTTTGTGTATTGTTTGTGTTTTTCATTTTTATTGTTGCTATTATTTTAGTGGGCAACGGATTAAATCATCAAAATTAAAAATAAAAAAGCGTAAAAAACTACAAGCAGCAAAAAAAAACCGAGTTGCTCATCGTTCGATACGAAGATTTGTTCATTAAAAAGACTAAAATGCCAAATCGTCGGTGCTTAGCATGAGCTTCAAGCAGACAATTTTCGCAGCTGAAGTTGAGAGTCTGAAGCGATGTCGGCAACAAGAACTCCAGCAAGCGATTCATCAACCAACAGCATCATAGTTAAAAGTGCAAGGACAGAAGCTCCTGGTTAACCAAGTTTTTAATCTTCAGCAATACTCACAATGCAAACGCATGCAGTTGCGTCTGATTGACAAAGTTGTGAGCGGCTGAAGTGAAGGCAACGGGTTTTCGTCGTAATGCATTTAATTTGAGTAACACAAGCTTCGATTGGTTATTTTTATTAAGTCTTAGTTCCTTGTGATTATTATTATTTTTCTATTTAATTAATTTATTATGCTGCTTTGCCAACTTCGTCAGCACATCAATCAAAACGATTTCAAAATGTTTACTTCGGAAAATAAAATCGCGAAATTGAATTGAGTCTCTTGTTGGACAAGCAGCAACATGACACATGGACATGGCAACAACAATAACTGTAAATGACAATCTCTAAACAACAACATTGAACAGCATTTCTTCAACTTCACGTTTTTGTTGTTGTTGTTTTTGTTGCTGTTACAATCCATGTTCCTCTGTCGTGTGCATTGAATATGCAATTTTTTGAGGTTACCTTCAAGTGGTGTTCTTCTTTTACGGTCAATAATAATTTTTCCGATGCGTCAACTGTTTTTCTTCCATTTTTGTCTTGTTTTGTACGTTGTTGGTGTCATTTTTCAGCTCGAGGCCACATTTCATTTAATTACTGCATTATTTAACAATTTTTTAACATATTTTTTACACAATTTTTTATACCCAGGAATTGCTTAAGAAATCGCTTTCTATTTCATTTCGAATGTCATTCAATTCCGTTGATTTGCTCTACTTTTCGACTGTTGAAATTGTTACCGAATATAAAAAAAATTATAGAAAAGTCATAACTTTAATAATCTAGATATTTTTTAGATTATTAATTTAAAGTTTCATTTAAAAGACGTAATTAAATCTTTTCTACGTAATTAAATCTAAAAAAATTAATAATTTTTTTATTAATAACAACAATTAATGCTTTGTAGAATTTTTTCACGATTTTTGTGTTTGTTTTTAGAATTCCTATAGAAATCTCCGTAGCTTCATCTATTTACCGTTTTCTCTACGTATATATCTCACGTTCCGTCTCGTACATATAGAAATTACTTACGTTGCTTTTATTGCAAGAAGAATAAATCTTTCAAAAACTAATGGATCACGTTACGGTCTTCGCTATAGATTTGCAACACACCAATAATAACAATAATAATAGCGAAAAGAACCACAAACGAATTTAACACGTTCGCAAGTGTTAAAGAATCTCCCGGAACTGCAACGGGTCTTCATCAAGCACAAGAAAGCGTTCAATAAGAACGCAGAACAAATTTTAACTGAAAAATGGCCAAATAAAAAGTGTAAAAATTTCTTACTTTTCTTTTAGTGCAAATTTTTGCAACTTCGACGTAGATTTAAAGCGTTTGATTCGTTTTACGTACGGCGTCTAAATAAATTCAAAGAACGAGCGACTTGAATTTAGTTTTTTTTCACCATCATCACCACCGCAAGGTTTCGGTGCTGATGGTGCACAATTACCGAGTGTTGAGGTGCTGTTTAGTGATCGCAGCGAATGATTTTTAACAGAATCCTTTAGAAGTTGTCGTAACTGCAGTTGGCTTTGCTCCTATAATGCTTCAACCTCCTCCTCCTGGAGGTGGTGTTTGGTGTTTCTAGCGATGGTCGCTGGTTTGTGGTTGGCTTCAGGTGCAAAGAAAAGCACCAATTTTTATTATGTTCGTCGAAGCGGAGAGTTTTTTAAATTACAGCAGCAGCGCGGTAGCGCTGCCGCTGGCTGAGATGCAGCAGCTGCGATTCACGATGCCAAAACATGTTGCATGAACAATTTCAAATCTTGCGAACAACAGCAACAGGTAAAGAACAGAAGCAGCTGCAGCTAAATAAAAAACTGAGTTTAATGGTTATGTTGTTGTTGTTGTTGTTATTGCTTGAGCTATGAACGCATTAACAAATCATCGAAGAATTTATTTCCTTTGCCAAAACGCGTACTTCTTCTGCTCGTTATTTCTTCTCTCTTCGTCTTTGACTTCAACATAAACTTGACCCATCAACAGCTTTAAGTTATTTTCATCTCTCTTAATGATAGCTTACAGAGGGTTTTCTGTTTTCCTCATAACATTTTCCCTCACCTTCTTCATCTATAATACGGCTTGATCAGTTCTTCATTTAAATCAAGTGTTGGAGCAAATATTATTTATTGTGATATCCTAAGAATTCCTAGGAGTTCATTAATAAAATAGAACTCTTCCATTTATCATCAGTTCAACGTATACTGCATAAGTAACTGTTATAAGTTACTGTTGAAAAATCATTTAACACTTTATGTTGATAAAAGATTCTCATGCTTCTGGAGTTATTAAATCTGTATTTTTATTTGTCCATACCTTTTTTGTGTTTTTGTTCTTCCTCTCTTTTTATTCCTCAGTTTGCGGCATTGTTCTAGAAGCAGCCAAAGGCTACTTCTTCTTCCTTCTTCATGATAATAAAAAATAATTTTAAACACCAGCAACATCAAAGCATAAAATTCTTTTGCAGCAGCACAAGCACTTCGAGTTGAAGTGTTAAAAATATGGTTTCCTCCCAGTTTCAATGATTCTTTGATGGCATAATTTAAGGTTGTTGCTGACGCATTCGTCTGATGTGCAATATATGGAGCCTTGAAGCCTTTTTGAGGAATAAACAAGGAAACAGTGGCGCTAAAAGAAGAGCGCGAAGGATGAGTTCTTCAAAATCTATTCATCTATATGAAACTTATGACTTTAGAGAATATTTTTAATATATTTTCGCGTTTAACCTCGGTAATATTTCTGCTTTTACATTTATAACGTCGCTTCAGATAGGTGCAAATAGTTTAACAGAGTATCTCTAAAGCTTTTGTGCTGGAAGTAGTAGTCGCAATAATGGCCAGAGTTTGATTTATTTCGATTTATTCAGCGTGTTTAAATTCCAAGAGTTCACCGGTCAGAAGGCAGTTATTGGGCTCCAGTCAAATCTTCTCTTGTACTACAATTAGTAAGTTTAGCATCCATTCGCATTTTCCGTCAATTAAATAAGTAAAATCATTAAAAAAGTTCCTGTCAATTGCTCAATGAATTGTTTGCAAATTAAATTAAAACAATTAAAGTGATATTCCGGAAAGAGCCATGAAATTCCATGGAAACATTGCATGGATTGATCACAAAATCTGTGAAGAGTTTCCTGCCAACAGAATAAATAAATAGTTTTGCTTTGGCAGCGTGTTGTGATACAGTTGCTATTGGCAACATACGGCAACGCTTCGGAGCCGCTGGCAAAATGCTGCATCGCAATGCGTCGCTTTGCGGTCAGGCGAAATGCGCATCGCTAGTGCAAGTTGGTATGGAGATTCTGCCGCAGCAATCAAGTCAATTTTGTCGGTTTCCAATTTCCTAAAATAGATTTTTCGCTAGAATGGTTCAGGCAAAACTTTTTAGGCTTTGACCTAGCACAAGCAGCTTTACAAGAATGTGGAATGAGTACCATAGCGGAATCTATTGAAGGCATTTAATATAATTATAATCAGCTAATGAATTTCAGCTAGATATTTTATTTACACCAAGTTTGCTGCTTAAGTCTTTCATTAGATATAATTTTATAGAGTTTTATGTATGATTTCTAGATTTAATCACTTACTCTATCTTTACCTAAATAGTTAATTTCGCAACAACCGATGTGAAAAAGTAAAATCTGGTGACCGCGTTTCTTTGGCATCCATATTTTTAAGTAATCGTAAATAAAACGAACTGAATAATTTGACAGCACCAAACAAAAGAGTAAAGAAACAGCTGGTTACCGTAGAAGCGATGAGGAAAAAATGCAGACATCGATTTTTCATTTTATATAGCGAATCATGGCATTTTTTTTATTTACTTGAGTCATTTCGAGTTTCTATGAGTCTCTGTTTTGTAGATGTGTGCTTGATGGAGTGCTTTTGATGAGTCCTCGAAATATCAAAGAAAGCAACTAAGAAACTCTACACTTTGCACTCTTAAATCAATTTGACGATTTTCGTATCTCAGGGAATATTTTTGTTCGTTGTTTGAAGCTGAAAAATTTATTTCTACAAAACAATTCGTTTCCTGCAGATCACGTAATGGCTTTTATTCATTTTGCTTTTTATTGAATTAAAGATTTATTATTGCAAATTTTTTTTGCTTTATTATTTGGCGTTGAAAAATTTTTGAATGAATTATTTTGATTTTATTGACCTTTTTGTAGCCAGCTTACAAAAATGAAAGATTTTAGTTACATAAGTGTTTTAAAGGAAGGAAAAGGTATTTAAACTCACCTAAGATGTCTTAAATATGGATATGGATAGTGAAGAAAGCAAAGATACTATAACAACATTTTTCCCCACAGCGCAAAAGTAGGAAATATGAAATCAAATGAATATGAAAATCGGCTTGAGCAATTAAAACCAACCAAAGGTCGAAATGTAAATTTTGATTGCCTTTCAGCGAAGGAGCATTAATTAGAATATTACCGAAGCGCCCAACGACCTATAAAAGTTACTTCCTTAATAAAGTAGGATTGCTCATAATGTCAGCACAACGAATGTAAAATCTTTTATTGATAATTGAATAAATTCACAATCATCGTCCTCATTTGATCAGATAAATGCACGTCATTCAATGGAAGGTCTTTTTGACTTGAGGTTTGGTGTTTGTTTTCAAGTAGCCATTTTTTAATCATTAAAATTGCATAATGCAAATTAAAAGCAAATTTACAGCCACAAAAACATCTAATGAAAATCCGATCTTCGCCACTAATAGCATCAATGCCCCGCCAAAAAAAATAAGCGATGTCACGATGTGTTCAACAGCAACATGCTACACGCACTTCACAACTGCAAAACTTGCAAAATATTTAAGTGGTTGTTGCACATTCTTCGACAGAAGCTCAGCGTTAATCACTGCAACTCGAAGCACACGAAACAGCTGCATTTGCCGTTTTTTTTTCGCCGTTCATGCACCTATTAAATGTTAATTGGAAACGTATTTTTTGAGTGATAATTTTGGGTATCAGTTTATTTAATTTCGGTTGTTTCTGCTCTTTAAAAATATTTTATCGCATGTGATTTAAAAGATTCGTACTGATAATCGAAGGCGGAACTTTAGTACGTTCCAGTTGCAGCGATAGAAGCAGGATCGAGGAGACGTTGTATTCGCATTGCATATAATTATTCAATAATGATTTTAGCCCGTGTCGTATGCGCTCTCATATCTGCAGCACTTAATCTGACAAACATCCGCATGTTTATTTGCCGAACACAGCGGTGCTCCGACAAATGGGTTCATTTGTGCCCAACAAGTGCATAAGTAATTCTTGGCATTCGGTGCACACGCTGGGAAATGTTCTTTAGAAGCCGCAGCACGGGCTCCCTGCGCACAATGCTCGTTTTGCGTTTGGTGCTGTGCCAACGGAAGAGTTTTATTGGCTTCATTTGTATCCTTCAATGAGCTCCACCGACAGGATTTGGATTCGGCCGGTGTTAGCATGGTTATTACTATAAAACCCAGATAGGAATCTAGATTTTGCACGAATCTAGGAAATCTCTGATATATCCAAAGCGATCCAAGAATCTGTAGGAAAGTAAAGTTTCAAGAGTAGATTTTTCCTCTTTGCCTTTCTTTGACAAGTCGCCTTTCTTTGATTCGGAATATATTAATGCTATGTAGATAGGAAAAGCATTCGAGAGAATCTTTCTTATCACTCTAAAACATCGACGATTTTTCGCATTGCCTATATAGTTATTGCCGACATAAATTTTATTTTTCATAATTAAATTATTTTCTTTGGGTTGTCTCGTGCTTTTCACTCCCCCCATCAGCTTTTCCAATCAGTTATTTGTTGGGTCTTATTAACAGTGCGCTCATTGCTTTGGTTTTGAATTTTGTCGTCTCGTAGCATATTTTTGTCGTGCGAGTGCAATGATTATATCCGTGGAATTTTTCTGCCTCTATTTATTATGAAATCAGTTAGTTTTTTCATGCATTATTACCACGGAAAAATGCTTCAATCATAGACATACACAAAAATATTTGTCATAAGCGTTTTTCGGTTTGTTTGTGATTCATTGTTTTTGTTGTTATTAGCGTTGTGTTGTTTTTTTTTCTTAAGGCTTTCAGATGAATTTTTAATATTGTCTAAAAATGAACTTAATTTATTATATTTTTTAACAGCATTTTCGTGGGACAATATTAGCAAATTCATTTAATCCGGTTTAGAGAACAAAAAAAAAATCATAATAACAATAATAATAAAAATAATACGATAAATAAATAAAAAGTCAATTGATTTTTATATTTTTTTTTTTTTGTTTTGTTGAAGCTGTTGTTAAGCGAAACGATAATAAATAATTTCGCTGTCGATTGTCGATTTGAAAAATGTTGTCGCAATTATTACAATTCAATGCCTTTATATGGATTTAATTTGATGGCATAATTTCGAAATAAATTTAATTTTGGGGTTCGTTGAATTTTTTGTGTGTTGAACGAATGCAGATCGGCGATTCTGAAATCGTCGGGTGAATGAATTGATTTAGAAACATTTTACGACAAGTTTTTCATTATTTAAAGCGATGAATATTAAACAAAAATATATAAATTGAAAACCTTTTTTAATTTTGAAATTGAACCTTAATAACCGCGTTTGTTCGATATAGATTAGTTTAATAAATCTTCTGTAATTTTATTTTTATTATAAGCAATGATTTGAAATCTTGTCTAACTTTTCAAATCTTGTCGTATCAATCGAATTTATAATTTATGTGTATATATTTTATTATTGCTCGCGTTGATTTACGGCAACGAAACTTTTAGCACGGCTGCTTTCTTTATCTTCGCCCCTGCCTCAACACCCCTGCGTTGATTAAATGACAAATAAAATGGCTGAAAGGCCTTTGAAAAACCACTTCAACGAATGATGATTTATCTGTGCCCGATAGATACAAAGCAACACCTGCTGCTGCCACCTTCCAATGACTTCTCTCCACTCTCACCTACTCACAGCCGCGTGCAATAGAATTTTAATTAAAATTGGCAACGCTGTGCAAGATGTTATCCACGTCGGTCGGAAATGAAATTGATTACTTCTAAGGAGGAATAACTAATGACTTTTCTTAGATTTCCTCGATCTGATCTACGATAGTTCGATCCGAGCTGCTAGCAACTATTTAATCTTGCTTTAAATTAAAAATATTGAGCAAATGGAGCCAAGGAGCAACGAGTAGTTGGCGTTAAATGTAGCGGCCAACATAACGTTAAATGGATGTCAATAATTCTTAGTTTCTGACATAAAAATGACTTCTGAATGCGGAATAAATAAAGGACGTCCTGTGGCAGTAACAACAAGTAAAACTCCAGAAACATTAACAGCAACAAATCATAACAGCAGCAATAATCAGTAGCAAAATCAACAACAGCCAAGAGAAGTTGAAGCAAACAAATTGTTACGAGAAACATTTCATAACAAAATTCATTCTAATGCTTGCCTTTGGAAGTTTTAACGATTAGCATTGAAATATTTTTTCGGTGGCTTCAATGATGTTACGCGATGTGTACCAAGATCCAACAGATGCAGAGGAAGGATATTGTACCTCCTTCGCTGGGCTTCTTCTGCATGCTTCACGCTGCGTGTACATTGACTGCATTCATCCTGAATGCAGGACGCTGCGGGATGGAGCTTTGGTCTGATGTCTTACTATTAATCAATGCTAACAGTTGGACATCGAATGCAAAAAATTGGCATGTGACGGTGGCAACTCTACGATCGTTGAATAAAAGAGACTGAAATTAATTCAGGGATCAAGAAACACGAGACAGACAAAAAAAGGATTGAATTAATTTAAAATAAGTATGATTCAGTATGATTCCGAGGGCGATACAGCATCTTCTGTTCGTGTAAGCTATATTTTTACACGAACAAATATTTTATTGAACTGCAAAGTTTTTAGTGATATTTAAAAGTAATGGTTTAATAAACAATACTAATTATTGAGCGAGTGTTTTAAAGCTTAAAGTACTACAGTATTAAGAAAGTGTGAATTTGCTAATATAAAAAAGTTATAAATATTCGGCGAATGATGCTTTGCTTTGTAGACCACCAAAAGAGTATTTTCAGGACGGAGAATTTCGCTTTTAGGAAATAATTATAATATAAATTGGAGTTCTTTTTAGTAATCTGGCGAAAAATCAGTACTACATTAGACAAAAAAAAAACGAAAGTTTGCATTTTTAATCGCTTTTTTAATTAAAATTTTTAACAAAATCATTAAAAACGTTGTGTTTCTCTGTAACGGCTTTTCGCATGCACAAAAGATCAAAGAGAATTGATTTTCGATTGTCTCGCTCGGCTCTCGGGGCCACCCTGCTCCCAGTTGCTTCATACTACAGATTTTAAGCTTTAAATTTAATTGCTACATTCGTTGACCATGTTACTAGAAACGATTCCTCTCTGCTGCGCACAGCTGCCGTGTTTGCGATTGACCGAAAGCAGTTTTCAATTCCAGCCCATTCAAGATCAATCTAAACATTTGCTCAATGGAAGCCCGCCAATCTATGAACCAGCCAGAAACATCGTCCGTGTGTTGGGCGACGTCCCCGACTGCCCCGATCAACACACAAGCCCTCATTTTAATGGTAGCTTAATTGAATCAGATCGAATGCATAGATAATGAGGCGCATTTGTAACCCGGACTCGCGATTATTTATTCATATTAATTTATTTTTGAGTTAAGGTACCTTTCAATTCATGAGGCAGTCAAACGCCGAAGAAGCGCCTCGCTCCGGGAAGCCTCTGGTAGGTGCCTCCACCACACATGAATCGAGCGGTGAATAAGCAACAATAAAAAGTAAATAATAAGCAACAATCGACTAACGTCCCTTTCAGGATTAGGAGCGGCCGCCGACAGTGCTGCCAAATTGCAATTAAATCGTATAAACGCTGACTTCTTCTCTAGGAACTTCTCCCTTCTTTAATCGGATAAATTGTGGTCGATTTTAAGTCGTTAGAACGCGGATCCTTCAGCGGCGGCTCATCGCAACCGAACTGATCGGAAACCTGAAACCAATTCAAGTGTTTAACGACCCTATTTTATCATCCGTCAATGAAGCGCAACTGACGTCGTCCTCTTCGTCGCATGCGGCGAAAATGAACGTCTTCACGTCGCGTCTCCTCGCATCGTTTCCATCGATCAATGGATGGAATGATCTTGTCGCTAGGAGTTCAAAAGTTTCTCGTTTCGGTTTGCGGTTAGGGCCTTTCACTTGAGACCAACGACAAGCGACATTATCTGCCTACACTGCGGGAAATGATTCTTCATTCAAGCATAAGAGAAATACAGAGCTATCGCTGAGGTCACAAAGAACACTTCTATCCCAAGCAAGAAAATCTTTACTCAGGTTTTCATTAAGCGGTTAATATCTTGAAAATAGAATTATATTGCTTCTAACATTCTCGAGTTCTGACATTTGTTTGCTAGTGTAGCAAACACTAAAAGTCTAAAGTGTAGCAAACACTAGAAGTCTAAAATTTTGTCAGTGTGTCCACGATTCTGTCTTCCGCTTCTTGTAACTTGCGATCTCATCAATGGTGCTTTAAGAAATCCTGATCCGACAAGTCAATTATTCTTGGCACTGAAATGAGTGGATGATTCCCTGCTGTCGCTAGCAATCCTTGGCTTATTAGACGATTTGCATACGTGACTGTTTGTATCCGTCCGATGACCGCCTGTTTGTTGGGCGGCCAAATTCCTATACATATCTATAAGAACTATGCAATAATCATTATTTAATCGGTAAGAATTGTTATATAGCAGCATGTACGTTCGTATTTCCATAGGCTACTGAAACCTCACCAATGAGAATAATAGCTACCTACGTTCTTACTTCTTATCGAGACGCACACGATCGACAAGTCTATTTAAATTTCCAACTGACTGCGTATGTATGATTTATCAAAATACTGCAATCTCTGGAGTCTGGAGGATCGCACGGTATTGCTCAGTGTGTTGTGCTATCAGCGAGCCTCCATCAGTGACATGAGAGGCAATTAAAACTCGAAATGAAGGAATTAAAGTCGTCTTAGGTTTGGGAAAGACTCGTGAATTTCGATGAAGGTAAAAGAAGATGAGGAAATGCACGAAGATGAAATAAATTATCTCTGCTTAAGGAATACATATTCAACATTTGAAGGATGTCCTATTTCACCTTTTATCAATGCATAATTTTGTAATTTTTCTTCTATACTATGGATGGAATTCGCTGTATATTTTCCTGATCACTGAACTATAAAACGTCATCTCAACTAAGGAACTTCTGTTAATCACTCAAGCAAATTATAGTTATCATTATTAAACTAAGAGGCAAAGATTTTTCTTTGGTCGGAAACGTGAAAAACACAGAAAACTTCAGAAAAATTCCTTCAGCCTCAGGTGTTAACAAGCGAAAAACTCACTAAGCGACAATTTCAGCAATTTGTTAGTATAACGAAAATGGTAAAACTATCGAGTTTCCGTCTTCAGGCGGTGGTGCAAATTATTAACAACAGCGACGAGAAGAAATAAACGAATAGAAAGAAAAATAAAGGAATTTAACTTTTCCAAGTAGCAGCGCAAAGGAGAAGGAAACAAAAGAAGGAAACCGAAAAACGTTGCGCTTGTGAACGGCCTCTGATCGTCAATTTGGCCGCTAATGAGCCAATAAATTGAATGCTACGTTTCTTTGGTGAAAATGATTTGCGCCGCGAATCAAACGAGATGCACGAAAGCATGGAGCGGCTCGGCAAGCGCCTATTTAAAAAGACAGTCGTAATTTCGAACATTTATGGACAGCATAAAGCTGCTTTGGGTGCTTGCTGTTGCAACATATCAGTGACGTACCTCTTGATGTACTGATAATCAAAGACTTGCCGCACCTGCCGACGTCCTGCGAAAGTAAAACATTAGCTACCGATGCTTAATGTGTTAAATACTTTTCCTATCTCCACCGTCGGATGGGAGAACACAACAAACAAAAGCAAAGATTGGTGCAATATAATAAAATTATTATAAATGTTTTTATTTCATATATTGAAATGTTTGCACCCCACGAAACAAATTTAATTGATTTCGAATGATTTGTATGTTCGGGGTTTGACTGCCGATTGTGCTTTTTCGGTGTGTGTCTGTGCTTTTAACTCGAGGCAGATCGGTCGCTGTTGTTGGTGAAGCAGGTTGTTTATGTGGTTGTTGTTTGGCGCTTTGGTCATTTAATTGAATTATTTCTGTAGGCGGATTCGGGCTTCCAAAGAAATAACGCAGCATATTTCACAGTAATAATATCGAATAAAATCAACAACATATTTTATAAAGTTGCCAAATGCATATTTCAGCAATTTTCTGCTTTTTCAGCATCGACAATCAGTGACAAAAGTGTGCTTGGATTTAGTTGTGGACTCGATGAATGCCACATCGAACCGTTGCACATGCGCTATCAAACAGAATCGGGCTGAGAAATCCTTTTAAGTCAAGTATAAATTGAATTCGGAGCATTGATTTTGTCGGCCGCGCCCTTTTCTGCAGTCGAATGCAAATCTTTTCATGTTTTATTGACAGACTACAAGTGATTTCTCGCTGACGCTGTTTGACTCTGATTGCCTCTGACTGGCTTCGCTTGATTCTACTTCTGTCTGCCGTAAGTCGTGTGAAAAGTAGCAAGAAAAGCGTTTTAATTCCTGTCCTGACAAATCACTTCTGGTGGCAGAACAACAACCACATTAGTAAAAAATGCAGCAACAACAATATTTTGCCACAATTTGAGCAATCGTCTTTCCGTGACCATCCGCCGGTCTGTCTGTTTGTATCTCGGCACTTCTGTTTTCTGTTGTTTGTTCAACCTTTTTCCAATAATCTTAAGTTCATCAGAGACTCACTAACTTCAATCGCCTTGTAGCACAAGTCTTTTTTTAAGGTTTTTTCGCCGCACTCAAAAGTCCGCAATTTAAACGCAAAAAAACACCAACGCCATCTACTGGCGGCTGATTGCAAGTGCGCTTGAGCAATTGACAGTGTCATCCTTCACCTTCTCGCAATCAAGCCGAGAAGCCTGACAAACATCAGAAATGCAACACATCAGCAGCAAACGCATCGATCTGTGCAAGAAACTCAACGATCTCATCCTTGGATCTCCACAACTCGAGCTCAACCTCGTTTTCGGGATGTTGTTTGCCGTAATTCTGCAGCGATTGTTGTTGGTGCTGTGAGTTCTGTTTACGTAAATAAAGTTTGCATTCATTAGGGAACAACTGATGGAATTTCTGCTGTGATTGCTTAACTAAGTGGTTTCTACCGAGTGCAGAGTGGTCCGTTGGCTCGTCCGTCTCGGTGCATCATTGACGGTATATTAACTTGTTTATTTGCAATGGAACGACGCGTGTCAACTTGTTTTTGCTCATGAAAATATTTGGCATCTTCCGGGAGACTTCTGTCCAACTGCATAAGATGGATGCATACGGAATTTATCACTAATGTCGATATAAACAGACAGTTATTGGTTTTCCAGCCCAGCGTCCCTTAAATAAATCCAATTTTCAAAATTGTACAGTTTGGTTTTAATAAAGGAAGTGAGTTTGGATTTGGAAAGTATTTCGAATCACCTAAAAAACGCCACTTAAGTCGTTTCTTTTATACAGAAGTTGGCGATATGTGTTTTCATGGTGTGTCATTGTGATGTCATTGTGTTGAAAGTGACTACCACGAGGAAGCAAAGTCATCCAAGAACAAAACAATACAAGAACACTAAAATCAATCAAACAAGGAAATAACAACAATAATTGCAAACATTATTATTTTAATGTTGCCATTTATTTCAATAAAGATCTATTTAGAATGCTGTTATCAAGATCATTGCATTTTGGTCTACCTTCTCGAAGGCAGGTTGCTCTGGTGGCCCCAAGCAAACCTTTCGAAGGAAATTTGACGAGAAGCTGCATTGAAATTTGAATATCAAGATCGAAGGCTTGGCTCAAATTGCACGTTAGATGAATTTCGACAAATATATAGCTTTCAACTTCTCTTCCAACTCGTCCACTATCAACGGTTGATCAAACGCAGTAAGCAGAGGTTGAGTTTTGATGTTGTGACTTTGTTTTTACGTTGATATCACAGCTACTATTAAGGTTTAAAGAATAACTACAAAGATTTCCTCAACTTCTGTTATCTATGATGTATTTTAAATGAGGCACAATCCCAATTGAAGATTTCTTAGTTTAACATTCCAATTTCGTAGTTTTTCTCAAATTTTGCTTTGGAAAGAGCTTTGTAATCAAATTGCAAAGGAAAGAGAGAGGTAGAAAAAGCTACAGAAGTTCAGTTTTTCTTTCAAAGTTACCTAAAGTCGAACAATTGTTCTTGCGTTAAAAATTGTGTTACTTCACGCTGCTTTCAATAAGGAAGCAATCGTTGTTGTTAATGCACATGTTGTTGTGGATGATGGTGTTCTTGTGGTTATTGTTTGTTGTTGCTTTTGTTACTGTAGCAGTTTTTGCTGCTATATTACAATTTAAATTGTACACCCGACCTTCCTCCAGTAGCATAACAAGGAATTCCATTGAAATGTCTTCACTTTTGTTCCATTTTATTACTTATTTTTCTTTTATTCCTTATTTTACACATTTTCCATTTTACTTTTAACTTCATTTTAGTTTTATTATCATTTTTATTACTATCTATTGTCTTCTATAGATTGTTTTCTTTGCACTGTACGACCTTTGAAGTTCGACCGCAAATGAGAAGATCTGCGACTGGAAGGTGCTTTTAGAAATACAAAACAAATTGCAACTTCGGATTAGAAGATGGGAGAATCTCGGAAAATAATTCTTTTGTATGCATGAGTTGTTGCCAATTAAAAAAATTGCAAACGTGAAGTTAAAGATCAAAATGTATGAGAAATATTAAGGCCACGATTATTAGCCATTTTTATTATTTCTATTATTTATTTTAAATATGTCTTTGGCTATTGTTAATATTTCAGGAGTGAGGAGGAAGCTTGGACCGTATTTTAAATATAGAAATAAGTTTCATGTATTTTTTTTGAGTTCTCTTCTGTTTTTCGCCTTAAGAAGGAGACTACAAACGTTGTTACCTCCTGCGGTAGCCTGTTGCTCAGCTTCGGTTGCCAACTGAGCTTAACAGACATTTTTGTGTTCGTGTGTGACTTTTTTCACGATCGCGTGCAACGTTTTCTTCCTTTATTTTATTTGCTTGGATTTGTTAAATGCGTGGGTGTTGGAAGTGTGTTTGTCTGTCGGAATAAATTACAAGTGGAAATACCAAAACAGAATAAGAGTAAAAACAAGCTTTGGATGATAAATTTAACTATAATTAAAAGTAGATGAAATGAGAAGAAACGATATGAGTGGGAGAAAAATAAATCATATTCACTAATGACACTCGGACGTTCGTGTAAGGGTGCTTCTTGCTTAGTTTCTATCTGAGATCAGACAGGCATATATGGGTATTCCTCGCGTTCTCTTATGTTCCTTTTGCAATAATTTTTCACATTATTCCCGTGCCTTATTATTCTCCTTTTTCTGAGCATTATTTTCTTAACGTAGCAAGTAATATTCAGCAATTAAAAAACCTCCAACCGCAGCCACACTCTTATAGGGGGAAAAGGACTTGCGTGTCACGCCCGACAAGTAACAACGACATAAATTCCAATTCTGCGAAACCATTCGAACTGCAAGTCCAGGAATCGGCACCGGTGTTTATCACCGTTCGATTCATATTGCATGATTTACGCGCTGAGTCGAGATTTATTTCGTGATTGAAATTAACATGATGTTTGGGCGGCCGGCCACATAAACACCAGCCAGCAGACAAGAAGAGGAGCTTTTCGCGTCACGAACACGCGATTGTAGAGAGCCGCCAAAAGTGTAACTCGTTCTCTCTCCCCTCCACACTTTTTACTTCCTTGTATAAGTAGTAAATACAAGAAAGTATTGCAATCGTGAAAAATATCGATGTTAAGATTTTATTAGTAATACATATTTTGACCATTCCTGAGTCCATTTTGAATAGTTTGCTCGTGACGTCCGTACGCATATACGTACGGTAAAGTTGAAATGTTATATTTGAGGCTCCTATTAGACCTCGATGTGCATTAAATTTATAATTAGATAACTTATACAGCCATTGAACGTAACCTGCGCGACGACGTGTCATGACAACTCCTAAAGACTCCTCGATTCTAACCTGTTGACAGCAACGGACATCAAAGACCAATAATAACATCGTTTTCGGAGCAGATATCACCGCAAATTAAATTGAAATAACAAGCAAGGATCCGCATACAAAAGCATAGAAAAACCAACGCTTCTTCGCGTTGATGGCAACAAAAACGCTGGCTTTTAAATTAGCAGCATATTCTAACAATCCCAACAACGAAAGCCGGCGAATTGCACCGACAATCGACTGGCCACGTGTAGTGCCACGATCGGCAGCCGGACAAGCTATAAAAATTTCATCAATTGGAATCTGGCTCCTTCGAGCAACCACTCCGATTGTTGCTGCAGGAACCTCCTTTCAGCAACGCTTCAGATAGGATTTCGTTTCGTAGTCGAACGCAGCAACATGCCGAAGGAAGCGAGCGAGTTCAGTGAGCTGCTGCCACACGCAAGGTGCTGCCAGACTGTCCACAATTCATGGTGGTTGGTGGTGGCAACCTGTTGCCGTCGCTGTTGCCTTCGTTGTTGTTCTTTTACTTGTTGTTGATTATGTAGCTATCGCTTTTTCATTAAATTTTCGATGAACGCAGTGTGATTTTGTTGCTGGTTGCTGCACACAGCTTGTGGAAATAGTTTCTTTCTACTGAGTTGTTGTTTTTTGGTGTGCTTTTTTCTACACCGAAGAGTTGCATGTCTATTAAGTAATTTTAATTGCCTTTGCGTGTTGTTAACCTTTAACACGTTCGCGGAATGCTGCGCATGCGTAGTGAAGGAGTCGAAAGCATGTGTTGGCGACAGCTAATCGCAGATGAAATGGAGCAATGAGCGTAGCGTGCTGCGAACTTGACTTGAAACTTCTAATCAATAAAGTTAAAGTTGTAATTAAATGAAAACTGTCCATAGAACGCGAACGTAACCATTACACTAAAATATTAATTTAAATTTATTGATCTTTTTTTAACAACGTTATAAAATTAAATAATGCAAATAACAACCGTAAACAATATCTGAGAAGATGTTCGTATCTTACTTTTAGATAAAAAGATAAAAATTAAAGCTGCCGGGGCTTAGATGTTTTGAGAGTATATCTAGTAGTTATATATGACACTTATTGGAGTTTGGAGCGCTTTCCATCCACCTTTTTATTGTTGTCCCAAAGAAATTAACAAAATTGCCACATTGAAAATACTTATCTTGATTTCTATTAGATTCGTGTCCCCTAGAACTATCTTCATAAAAGTCCTTTTTGAGGCTCTGCCCCGGACACAAATTGGAAGCAATTTTATCTACTTGTCAGGCGCACTTTACCGAATATATTGTTGCTTTTCGTGAAAGTATTGTGAAGTCCATTTAAAACAGTAAGCCACAAAAGAAAACCACAAAAATTTAAGGAAACAAGCTGAAATTTTAAGGAACAAAGTTTTTATTCACAGTTTTTGGATTTTTATTTTATATTTTAAAGAGGTTTTGAAAATTATAATTGACAGCATTTAATTTCAATAAGATGGTGGTAACTTTTATACACTAAAGTCAAGCAAGGGAAGTGTATAAAAATAGCGTTCAATCATAGGAAAAGAATAAGGAATTATTTTTTCTCTTTGCAAACAAAAATATTGGTGTTCTATACGTTGGCTTCGATGAGCGCCGACTGCTGTTTCATGACATCGACCTTCAGTTCGTAGTTCGCCTTGCAATCATCCAATGCAGCTTCCAACATCGTCAACATGTGACGACACTGCCACAGCGATGCCTTTCATATCCCCTGGACGCGCACTCAAAGTCTGTCAGTTGATGATAGCGAGATGGGTATTTTTCTAGCGTTGCTTGAATAGATAGATTTTCTATAGATTTTTCTATCTATGGAAAAATGAGAAAAAAAGTATTGTAGATGGAGAGAATAAAAAATAATTAAGCGTGGACTCACTTTGACCACAAGGTGCATATGTAGATGATTCTTGTGATTCCTAAGATCAGAATAAAGATCGAAATGGCGATTAGGGCGTACGGAAACACCTCGTCATTAATGGCTATCGCTGCCTTTACTTAAGCAAGAGACGAAGTATAAACAAACATTTTTTTCAAGAAAATACGATTTATTAAATTTAATTAAAAAGCATCTGATGAATTTCCGTTGCTTACATTGTGCATGTGTTCCTCCATGTCGATCCATGTATATATGTCAGCTGTCGCCCGCAACACTCCAGAAGTGCCCAGATTGAGTTTCGACTTCGCCTTAGGCTCGAGCAACAACTCTTCACTATTCTGTAGTTACGTGGCAGTATCAGCTCAGTATTAGCGTCGATCAGGTAGAACCAGATGTCGGTGGCCCAGCTTGTCCGAGCTTTGAAATGAAGTCATAAAAATTAAGGTGGCTAAAGTAATTATAGCAATTTGTAGACACTTTTTCAGCAATAAAGAGTAAACAAAATTACTTATTGCTACATTTTTACGTAACACACGCAACCAGATTGGTTTGTTGGTTTTATAGCATTGCATTCAACATTTGATTGCAATTAAATGCGTCCCGCAGTTTAAAATGACAGCTGCAGCCAGCAACAGCAACAAGTAATAATAAACACATTTGATTGGTTATGTTTTGCTTTCCTCAATGGCCTAAATATTGAACGGTTGATTTTATTATTAAGATATGACGAGAAGTAGTATCGATTTTTCCAAGTCTTTCGCGTACAAGTAATACAAATGGTCACATTTTTTATAGTTTTGGCAACGATTAAAAAACTCCAAAAAGCAATTATCATTTAATGGAGTAATGGAATAAATAAAAATTAATTTCAATAATCACTTTTTTGAGGTGTTACATTTTCCATTTGAAAGACTGCGGTATGAATAACTTCCAGTTAATTTGTCGAGCTCATTTTTACTTAAAAATATAGCACAATGAAGTCGAAGACATCGTTAAGCTGAAGGTTTCGATTTGCTTCAAATATTTGATGATGTGCAACTTTGGTAGTTGGAAAATATAAACAAGTTTAGTACAAAATGTAATAATATTTATTTAAAATTACAGCAGCGGCGGTAATTGAATAATGAAAAGTGGTAAAATTAGGAAAGTGATAGACATTTTATCAAATTTAATTGTAATTAAAAACAAAAGAAACTTACAGCAATTATTTTAAATGCGTTCTATTATTTTTATAATACTGATTTCGATATGAATATTGATCTAGCTCCGCCTTAGTTTCTGTATGTTTTATGGTGAAACTACTCCTAGTATTTAATTGAAAAGCCGCAATTAAAAGAAAGAGGATAATTTCGACAATAACGACAATAACAATTTACAGAAGATCGACCACCAAACGACTTAATTATAATGAATTGATTGCAATAGTTTTGGTTTAAGGATGATGGCATTTTTAACTCAATTTGACACTACTACTCATATTATAGAATCCCTCCGAAATCGAACATTTGAGGCTTTAATTTGCATTCTTTTGATTCTCGTGTAGAAACACAAAACAAATGATAAAATATGCTTCGGATGTAGTGTATAAAAAGTACAAATAAAAATTGAAGTAATCAAGTCGCCAAAAACAAATAAAAAAGAGGTAAACTAAGTCAAAACGATGACCAAAAGAAATATTATTTTTATGGAAACGGGCTATAAGGAAAAACGAAACAGCAACAAGCATCATCCGCCTCCTTTAAGAAACCTCAATGAAATCAATAACAGAAATTACAAGAAATTCTAACCGAACAAGTTAAGTTAAGAAGTCAATAAAATTGTTGGATAAATTTTGTTTGTGGAAAAAATGGAGTGATTTTTTTTTGTTTATTTATTTAAGTTCTATTTTAGTTTTTCGTATAGTCACGAGTTGTGTTTTTTGTTTCTTTTACAAAATTACTTGTAATTGCAACATGACCACCAACATTAACACAAAACTTTGAATAACAAATCGCTTAACAACCGCTTAAGCAAAAGTAAATCAGTCAAAACACTTTCAATTTCCCGTGAGTTATTTCCCATGAGTTAACGCAAAAATATGTTGCTGTTGCTGGTGTTGATCTTGTTCCACACGACACGTGATCCTTTGTTACTGTAATTTTCTTTGCTAATTTTTTAAAATTTCTCAAATGTGATTTCACCAACTTTTATTTTGTGTGGTCGTCCTTATTTCGAGGGTTTAATTTTGCGGTTCGCATCGTTAATTGCTGTTCAATTGCAGCAAAAAATCCTTACATTAATACAAAAAAAGAAGAAAAACAAAAGTTAACATGACAAAACCAAAAAAAAAACCAGAAAAAATATATTTCACTTTGAGAGGTTTGCATTTTGATGATGTTCGTTGTTGTTGTTCGGTTGCATTTTTCTTGCCTTTCTCAGCTGCTGTTGCTGATATCAAATTGGTAATTGATGAGGGCTGAGATTTAATAAGTAGTAGTAATAAGTAGTGGGAAGCAGAAGCTGTGACGAGAGGGGCACAAAGGTTACATGTAATAAAGTAAATGTTTGGGTGATGATTTACATAAAAGAAGGATTAAAGACGAGCCGAAGAAGTCCAATTTACTCATTAAATTAGTGTAAGCGTTGCTTTTGTTGGTGTTACTGTTGGTGAATTTTTTTCTTAGGTTGCAACTGTTATCTAAACTTTTCTTGAGAAAATTTTTTAAAAAATAATTACACGCAAATATTTCTTCAGTTCAGGAAATATTATCAGGCGTTATTTAGGGTATTATTAAATAATATCAATATTAAAAATAAGAAACTATAACAAATTAATAAAAAGTTGACCTAACATTTGCCTTACATATACACATACATATATTTATTTTTTGTCGATGAATAACGATAACTAAGAAACTTAAAATAATTTCAATTTTAAAAAACATGGTGTTTGTAAAACAATTCTATCACTATCTATCTATCTATCTGTCTTCTATTCTGTCAAGATTTCAGAAAGTCGAACGAATGTTTGTCATATTCGGTTGTGGAAATTTGTTCTACAACAGCTTAAATTATTTTCGCATCATGTTTTGCAAACAGGAACAAAGAAGAAAATCTTAAGAAATTTATGAAAAACCCAATTTAATCTCCATGACGACCACACCAAGTGCCCACCTCTTGGATGTTGGACTAACGTTGGATGTCAACCTCAACTGACAGAAAGTTGAGTC
This sequence comes from Thecophora atra, assembly GCA_937620795.1. Taxonomy (NCBI): domain Eukaryota; kingdom Metazoa; phylum Arthropoda; class Insecta; order Diptera; family Conopidae; genus Thecophora; species Thecophora atra. The sequence continues at coordinate 38,323,262 of OW569401.1, forward strand.
ACAGTTTACCTTACAAATAAAAATTCGATAAAGGATGAAGTTGAGAAGAGAAATCAATAACAGCTACGCCTTTATTTCTTACATGGGACAAACTTTCTCGGTAAAAAGGTCTTCGAAATGTTCTAAACTTTTGCTTTTTCAGAAGATTATGTTTAACGGTCTTTTTTGGCTTCTATGTATAAAAAAGTAATACCATTGAACTCTACTGATTTTTCCTTCTGTTAAATTTCCATTTAATTCAATGGCTTTTCTCCATTCCATCTTCTATTCTTTCTTATCTTTTCTTCTATGATATTTTTCTATTTGTGGTTATGTATTTTTAGTTCTTTTATATAAGGCATAACTTTATTAATTTAGCACGTATTAAACAACTTAAATTAAAAAGCAAAAAAAAAAATAAGAAATGCAAAATAAATATTAAAAATCAATCCCCGTTACATTTACGAGCCACGGCATGTAACTCGTAACGCGAGAAAAAATTGTTGGTTTACCTACTTCGCAGATACCACCGCGAGCGGCCGACAACACACCGACCAGCTCACCGTTTAGCATCAGTGGACCAAGCGAATCGCCCACGCAAGGTGCTCCAATTGGTGTGTTTGTGTTGGCGCAGAGGTGAGTATCTACAATATCGTCATACACACTTTTGCATTCCTCATTGGAGATGATTTCCGCTCCAGTCCAACGCAAACTCTTGGGCGATCCTCTGTTGTTACCAACGTGACCCCAGCCCAGGGTTAATGCTAGGTGACCCCTGAGAATATTTGTCTTGGGATGCGGCAACTGCGCAAATTTAATTTTGTCGCACTCAGTGGTTTTCGGAATCTGAATTAACGCGATATCGTTCCGTAAAGTCGTCATACTAAATTCCGGATGAAAGATGAAGTAACTTTTCTCTACTACGTAGTATGTCTCGGCTTTGTCGCTATCTAAAAATCCCAAGTAGATTGTGGTCTCCTCTTTTCTAAACGAAACTAACTGTCGTCTTTAGGACTTTCAAAGGGTGAATAAAACTTACTGATATAGACAATGAGCAGCTGTCAGTACCCAATTGTCTGCAATGATTAAACCGCTGCAAAGACTCCCTTCCGGTTGGTAGAGGCTGCTTCTTGAAACCAGAGCAGCCATAAATTCAAACTTACTTAGCATAGCTTCATTGCCGTTGAGACTCAGGGGAAGTACTTCATATTCGTCAGCAGAAAGACTGCAGAACAGGGTTGCGATCACCAACACGCAGAAAACGCACTTCATTAGATGGCTTTTTTGGAATAAACTGATCGATTGAACAATAACTAAATGAATAACGCGGAAAGTCCGTCTACAGCCTTTAAATAGTGGGCACTCGATGATCGATTCTTTGAAGCCAATTCCAAGGAAATATAAAAGAAGTGATAAGGTGTTGACCAAGAAATTTCTTTGTAAACAGCGTCGTATTGTAATACGCAGTTGACTGGAGCTAACAATTTGAAAATTTTTCTGTGCGCACAGATCATAAAGATAAAACTTAAGAAATATACTTTTTTGCTTACTATAAACGTTAACAGTTCTGTTGTTTTTCGGTTTTCACGTGGTTTTGGTTAAAGTTAGTTACCGGGATAAGTAACAGCAATAAAAAAACTAGAAAAATAATATCATAAAATGTTTTTTGGGCACCGCTAGTAATTATGGTTTGGTTCGGAAAATTTCATCAGTTCTTTCTTACAAAGTTAATTGCTTACGTGGTCAACATATAATGGGTTTTTCATAAACCTGTTTTTAGTTGCTAATGGATTTATCATGAAAAATTCCAAGAAGTGGAAATATTAGAGACGAGCCGGCCAAGGTATACGCGTAACTGTAGATAAAGTAACCTATTATTCATTTTCACAAAGGTCATATAAATGTACAAAGGTATTAACTTAGGTTAACCGGTGATTTAGCGGTTCCACTCCGCGCAACAACTGGCAACGCACCAACCATGGTAGGGTGGGTACAGAAAGGGGGAGGGAAATAACAACTTCTCCTCCCCCTCCTCCTCTCATCTCTCTCCCTCTTGCTTCCACCGAACCTCCGCGTACTATTTTTTTGTACGTTTGTTTAGCCGCCACCACTTGAGTGAATATCGATCATGAGTGAATATCGTGGTGTAGTATTTAGTTATCGGTCTAGTTTATGGCAGTAGAGCCAACTCGTTGAGTAAGCCTCAGCTCGTTCTGTTTGTTTGTAACTGGGGTTATCGAGACACTGTCGGGGTTGTTGAAGAACCTCCCCACTTTCCCTGAGCACGGCCGGATGAGCTGAGCTGCCCTGACAGTGGTCAATTTTCGTTTGATATAATTAATTTTTTTTTGATTATTGCATTTAGTTTACCGCGGACCCACACCCCATACGTTACAAAATGGCCCACTGTAGAAGTTTTTTTTTGTCGGTCAGTTTGCTTTTGAGTTTCCGTACAGTGGTGCCCAAACTTTCGGTAGCAACTTTAATTCTTTTGGTTAAATTTTCAAGTAAATTAAATTTTTATATTTTTTGGTTTTCTTTAGATTCTCAGCGTACCGCTGAATCAATTCTTCGTGCGATTGCTTGGCTTCCGTCATTCCGCCGAAGAAGAAAATATTACGAATCACTAATACAGTTTTGAATTACCCTACTATCATTTGCAGGTATCTTCTGATTTGAGATTTTGTTTCATGAATTTCATTGTCGTCTAGCAACTCATCACAACTTCCAAATTAATTAAATTTTTTTTTTATCGTGGTACAGTGTAGCCTCTTTCAACTCGAGATTTCACCTTAATGAAATTCTATTGTTCGTTGGTGACTCGTTGCACGACGCTCACTTTTAATTTTTTTTATTTTAATAGATTATTCCATGTTTTCTTATCGCTTCACTAGTGGTTGCTACTGAAAACCACTCATGATCGATATATTGGTTGGCTGGCTTACAATTTAAAGTTTTTTTTTTTGGGAGTGGTAGAGAGTTGTAGAGAGGAGTGTGTTGCTTGGTGGTGTGGAGCCGCTACTCTAACACCTGTTGCCTATCGCTTGATTTTGTTGATTTAATTTTGCTTATCGCTTTTGGATTTTGTTTAAGTATACCTTCTCAGTGTATTTCTTTGAATAATTTCATTTGAATTGACTCTTTCGTTTTAGTTTGATTTTACGATTAGTTTCTTATTACCGTCTTCCTTATATTGCGGATATATTTTTTTTTATTGCTTTAATTTTGATTAGTTTTTTTTTCTTTAATTTAACTTTTTTTTGTAATTTTAATTCAACCCGCAGTTGTTTTGCTCAAAATGCCAAATACGGGCCGATGTCCCGTCTGTAAGGTGGCCCTAGACAGTAATGGCCCAGTGATTCGCGCATCGGGTCAGCACGACTTCCATGCTTGGTGATTGCAGGCGTGGTTAGTTTATGCAGGCGAGTTTTATGACGACGTGTTGTCGATGAATGATCGCCTACGCAATGCTCTGCGTGATAGGGACTTGCTGGAAATCTTGACCCATAACATACTGCCTGCATCAGGTAGAGAACTACTGCATGTCAGACTACTGGATTTAAACGATCTAAGGCGTGCTTGTCATAGGCACGAAAATTTCATTGGTGAACGGTACAAGGACCACCGTGATCTGACGGTCGCAAGGGACGACGGGGCCGAGTTCACCGACGTACCGTCACAGGTGTGCGAGGTAACCCAACGCAGTAGAGAAAAATGTTGGAATTGTGACGCTGAGGGTCACTGGTGTCAAGACTGCGAAGAACCGACGCGTCGAATCTTTTGTTACGGTTGCGGACGGCTAAACACCTATAAACCTTCTTGCGTTTCGTGCAGGGATCGAGCGGAAAACCAATTGACGGGCACTCATGCAGCGACGACCGGAGCTGTCCCTTCTTGCTAGGTATAATCAAAGGCGAGCCGAGATATTCTCAACCGAACACAGACGTAAGCGTTAAACTCAACGTCTGCGCGAGTTTTGGAACCGACTTAGGCGATTGAGCAAGATGATAATTTCGTCTATCGTCTCGAAACCCAACGATTGGCTCAATCCATCCTAAATGCAGGGGGTTCGGTTGAAAACTTTAAAGGCAAAATAAGAATTGCCGATGGGCAAGTACAGCATGTGGCGGGGTATTATACGGCTTTTACGCAACTAAATCAAACTGGCTACGACTTTCGATTTTTAATAATTCCCTCGATTGCGGCTGACGTGATCTGCGGTATAGATTTCTGGGGTAAGTTTGATATTCAGATCTCCGGCCTAGGAGCTTGTGCGGTTGCTTCTCTGGATAGGGATGTAGATAAATTCGTGGCGCTCTAGCCAAGCTACAAAAGCAAGACAAGAGCCGTTAATTACCAAAAAACCAGATCTGAATCAGACAAGATCTCGTACATGAAATCTCGAACGTCGACTGTGAAAGCAAATCTATGTAGAGCTCTAGTACAGTAGCTACTAGTAAATATCTTTTTGACCGTTTTTCGAATCACGAAGACCCAAAGACAGTAAAGACGTAATACCACGTTCCTTACACTTTTAACGGATACTTTCCTTACACTTTTCATGCAATTTCTACGGACATAACCATGGACTTGTTACAGGAACTCTTCTCCTGGCGAAGACACACTTATCTTTTATCTTTATGACGCCACTTTTAGTGGATATTACCGTTTCTATGTCGGCATATGGCTTTGAAAGCGCATATATAGATGCTATAATGCTATGCGCAGATCAAGAAAGTGAAGGCCAATTTATTCGTTCAATTTGGTTTCTCTCGTGGTTTTCGATCGATAGATCTTTTAGTTAATGATTCATTTATTCCATTAATCAATCATGTATTTCTTCGTTTGCTTTAGTGTATGAAACATGTCCTCATCTCCCAAATAGTCCAAAGTTATAAAGTTTTTCACTCACCGATGTTTAAAAAATATTTTATATTCTTGTAGGATCTGTTATTTTCCAGATATTACGAGCTCCTGCCAAACAAAAAGAGAACATCAATAATTGCCACATGCTCGGTCCATAGCCAGCGAAGTGTATCAGAAAAAATGGTAAAAGAGAAAGGAAGAGAGCACCGAATGAATTAACTTTAAATATCCGTCATAAAAATATAACGTAGCAGTTCAATGAGGTTCAATCGAAGCCGGCTTTAAAAACTCCAGACGAATCTGCTGCTCGAATATAAACTCCGCTCCTTCCATTCGCTCTGCTCATGATCAACTCCGAACCTCTTTCGAAATCAATTAATTCCATCAAATTTATTCGTTAGTGTTGAAAAAGAACAACAGGTTATTTTGGATTCGTTACGCTCTCATCATAAATTCACAAATTATGCTTAATAAATTGCCGCAAATTATGGCTAATTATTGCAAAATTCTAGCAACCGCTTTGTGGTTAAAAATATCAGCTGAAACCATAAAACATTGGGTTGCGTTTTGAGGTGTATTTGGATTAGTATTTGGGTTCGTATTTGTACTAGTATTTGTGTGGTTGACGTGAGTTGACATTTAATTTCTTAAGGAGAAGAAGTCGAATTCATTATTCAAATGACATTCGTCATAGCGCATATGAAACATCATACGAAAAACGCTGAGAAAATCATTTGATTCGTGGTTCAACGTCGCGACGCGTCGGATGTCGTTACCACAGAAGAAGATAAAATAAAATGGAACCATCATCATCATCATTATAATCAACATTAAGAACAAACAACAGCGCAATCTAGACACCAAAAAAAACGGAAGAAAAAAACCATCCCAAACGTGAACATCATTAATGACATTCGTCCATCGTAAAAGTGTTGAATTAATATTACGTTTGATGAATAAAGGGAGTTACTTGTGAAGAGAAAAGAGAAAGAAAGAGACACGACGAAAAACTCTTCTGAAATATTAAGTCATGGAAAGTCAAAGCCCCAAAAAGATCCCAGTCTTCCAAGGAAAGAAAATCAAATATTCACGTACTTCTGCAAGCATTCGTATTTATGGGGATTTTCTTCTACCCTATTTGACAGAAGCAACTATTGCTTGGCTGCTGGCCGGATATTAAAAACAAATACTTCAAAAAACGTTCATTCGGATGCATAACGACGATGATGATGTTGATGAGAGATCAGATTGAGTGGCTACTGCGCTAAAGTTTTGCAATGTTTATTTTTTTGAGGTTTTAGTTCATTAGAAACGTCAAATTGAGCGTTTGTTCGTGTCAGTGGCGGCTGCTATTATCGTTTTGCTTCGTCACTTCAGGGGACGAATTTTACAATATCATTTTCTTGATTTTGTTGTTGTGTTACGTCGATATTTAACATCAATATTGGGAAATTAATGGCAGCATTTAGTATACTATAATCGACGGAATAAAAAGGCAACATTCACTACGCGATGGTAATTGTTTGCCTCCTCAGACCAAGAGAAACATTTGAGTGTTTGGGATATGAGAACGTGACATCTACGACACTAGCAAAGGCCAAGAGAAAGAAAGCGAGGAGTCCATGTTAACTTTCTATCAATTTGGTAAAAAGTTGAGTCAAAAGGTGACGTATTTTGCCTCGAATAAAAAATAGCTTAAAGCTATGGGAGGAAGAAGTAAATATAAAAAACAACTCTAAAGAATTTAATGCATTGTTGCAAAGAAAAATTTTTTTATCCATTATGGCAAGTCCGTGGATGGATATGGAAACTAATTCAGGAAATGTTTTGACGGCACCCAAAACATTGAGAGTAAAGCGTCGACTCTTGTCAAATGCTTGTTCATATTTAAGATGGGTAGAAAACGGTGATAAAGTGAAGCCCGTTGAATAACTTGATCGCCAAATCAGAGAGCAAATCGGTGGAATCCGAATACACTTTCAAATATTGCTTTATATACGATTTAGATGAACAATAGACAAAAAGAGAACGGAAAAACTGGTGGAAAAATCTAAAATAAACAACCAAGGTGGAAATAACTAAAGAAAGAGATGGAATTAATGCAAGTCTCTCTGAGCGAAGACTTGGATATGCATCGACGTATGTAACGAGGCGTTTTGCATAAATAGTTCCATGAAAGTCGCCAGAAATGTTCTTCCAAGTCAGCGGAACAAATTCTTTTCTTACAAACGACAACGCGATGAAAATAAGAATCAGAACAGAACAGAGCAGCGTTAGACACACGTTGATGTGCTCAGCTTAAACTAAGCAACACGGTAAATTACGTCCAGGAAGTGCCAAGCTTTGTCTAGTATACGACGGGCATTTTGCTGTCGTCGTCGTTGTTGTCGGTGATCTGTTGGTCTTTCTGTATTTTCTAATGTGGCGGAGCCAAGAAACATACCATTTCGCAGTTATTTCTTCTTTATATACTTTTAAGTTTGCAATCTTCTTTTTCTTATGCTTAAAGTTTATTGTATTCATCTGTCAGTGGAATGTCGAACACCAACTGTCAACTTACCGAAGCCACAATCGTCAAATAAAATCGTTGAATCTTCTCGTAATCCAAAGTCTTGGCGACCGTCACCTGCAAAAACAGAAACAAGATTAAAAACATTGCGATTGAGTTCCTGGATTTTATTTCTTTATTATACAATAAAAATTATATAGGAGTTCCTGAATTTTATTTCTTTATTATACAATTAAAAATATATATTGGTAAAAATTAATGCAAAATAGAATTTAGTGTCAGAAGGCGCAATAAAAGTCGTTGATTTCAAAATTTATGACAGAGTTTTATTCTTATTTTTTCTAAATTATTACTGGTTTCTATCTCCTTCCTGATGTTTGTTATTTCAGTGGAATTTTTTGTTTTAATTCACGGAATAAAATGAATGCTAATACGTCTATCAGTTATTGTGTTTGGCGAAATTCTTATCATTTATAAGCAGAGTTCATTATAAACACGGAAGAAAGACTGAAAACTGAATCGGCTGATTATCTTCATCAACATCTGTTGAATGAATAACATAACTGCACAATTTTCGTTAATTTTAAGTCATTAATCATCCATGAGCGTAAAATTGCCAAACTTCAGCAACATTAATTTGTAGTTTGTAGATATTTTCCGGATTAAATGAATTATTCAAGTTTATGACACGACTTCATCGCATTCTTCCAGTTCATCCTCTTCAGTCTCGTATCGTACTCACTGATCGCTTCTGGTTCGACTTAATTTTCAAAATTAATTGTTCAATTTTCTATTCGATGCCGTTGCAAATCAATCATTTAGTAGAAATCGTGGTGTGCATTGAAAACAAAGATGAATGCTGATATTTTGTTGCATTGATTGATTGATGGAGCAAAACATTTCGAACAGAAGGAGTGGAGGAGCGGACGAATAACCACACATAAAGTCAACTTGCATGCCAAGCAGCAAAACAATGTCACCAAGCAGCAGCTTCGACCGACTCCAACGCAATCCGCAGGGCGTCCGCTCGAATGGAGTATGCAAGCGGCAGCGGGTGCTTGCTGAGCTTTTCGTATAAATTATGGACAACATTTAATCCAAATGAAATCGATGCTGAGTGATTACGTTGGCAAAGCGCAGCCACGAACCACGTCGACATTGCGACGGGAGCGACAAGTGAAATCAATCTCTGCGATGGCGGCTGCAATCGTGATTTACGAAGCAACCACAAATCTTACATAGAAGCGTAGTGGGCAGAACGATCGTGATTTTAGTAGCCGCTGCAGTTGAAGCTGTCAACTGTAGCTTTGACTTCTCCTGACACGATTTATTTCCAATCCGTAGGGTTGTGTGCTGGGATATATTTTGTGAATGATTTTCGCAGTCAATGAAAAATGATTTTTATTGCATTTTAATTTTGATCGATTGCCAGATGCAGATGCTTTTAATTTCCTTACCTATCCCTAATGTGGAAACGAGATACCCAACGACATTAACGCAGCCCTCGAAGATGAAATGCTCCACAAAGCCATGCACGGGGCCGTCCTTGTCTGGATGTTGCGTCGTTCTAGAAAAGGCAGATAAGCAAGAGGAAGGCAGAAGTTCAGTAATTGGTGCGACTAGTCGAGGTTAGTAAATGAAGCATTAATCAAAAGTGACGACAAGTTTCCGAGTTACGAAAATTGCAAAATAATAAATACGTGGAATGATCGGCGATCGCAGACCGACTGAATGACTGACATGTTACAAGTTCGACGAGGTAAAATTTTACAAGAACCGATGACGCAAGCAGACGCCATGTTCGAGGTTGTAATAATGACTGCCGAGGAGCAATCAAGCGCTGAGTGTTTTCCATAAATTAGAACCAAGGCAAGCCTCAAGGATTGGAATGTGGTCCATATAGTAGAGGTACGGAGGCAACTAAAGGAACATCAGAAGCAGTAGAAGCTTCAGCGGTCGCGATTGCAGTATCATCAGCTTCAGTCGCATCGATCCAGTGAGTTTGAAAGACGCGTTGCCGGCTCAAACGTCATTATAAATATTAATCAATTGGTGGACGCTTCGAGCGCATCCGTATTAAAGTCGTGTTGCGTTTAATGCACGGCGAGCAGAGTGCGTTAAAGAATGGAAGGTGTTGGGTTGCAAGGAACGAAACTGACTGACCAAAGGCATAAATCTTAGCGAAGAGTTATAATGCGGCTATCTTTTGGACACACTCACACTACACTGAGCGAAGATCGTATGTAAAAATTAGTGACTCTCGTGTAATAAACGAGAATCGACAGAAAATTGGTCGGATTATTTTTCACCCGATGGAAGACTCAGCTGAAGAAGTTTTCTTTGGCATTGGCATCTTCGAATGACATTTGAAAGACAATTTTGTGTTATGAAGAATAAAATAAAGAAGAAAGTGTCTACTCTTTCTGAAAGATGTTTTACATTTATCATTTTCAATCAGTCATTATTTTTATAATTTTTCTTCTGTCGAATGCCTAGGAAAAACTTTCTTTCCTTTAGACAAAGTCTTGGTTTATTAATTATTTGGTCAAAGATTCGTTTTAAAAAGGATTTTTTTTTTTTTTAGTAGTCCAAGGGAACTGAAACTTCTTTTTGGTAATCAGTCTGCGATTTGAAATCTAAGCAAAAATAACTCGAATTTCGTCACTTATTTCACATCCAGTTAAATTTTCAATCGTTCGCTTTAATTCATCTTTGTTCATAATTGAAACCTCTGCGAAATTGTAACTAACAAACCCTAATTTCCGACTGATTGAATTTTTTGTAATGAAAACATTTTCCGAAATACTTTGGACTTCGAATTAATTCGCATTTTATTGCACTTGTTAAAAAATCATTAAGTCTTAAAAAACATGTCTGTTATATGAGTTAAATGCGAGTTAATTTTCTGCTGTAGCGATTCAGTATTCATGACCAAATTCGGCATAATTATGTGTTAATTTAAAGATCGATTCTTGACCAAAAACAGTCATGAATTATTTGTAATTGCAGCCAGTACATGAACAAAAACAATTGACAGACATTGCAACATGTGTTTTTTTGCTTTTTTCCTGTTGCCAACATCATAAATACACATGAGGCTTACATGGCGTGGTTTGAATGAATTAACGATTCCGTTTTTAAGAACAGCATGAAAAAATGCAGAAATTGCCTTCATCGGTTTGGCGGCTGTCATGATGCAACAGACCAACTATGAATCTCTTCTTCAACCTCTACGCAATGCGAAAGGAGATTCCTGGAAGCACCAATTCCGGAGCCAATTAAAATACTACATCCAGGAAAAAATGCAGCTCGCATCCATAGCAGATGGCATAGCAGCAACAATTATAATTACTACGGGACAAAGAGCAACATTAAATGGAAATCGATACAACTTAAGAGTTCCCAAGTATTATGGTTTCCATTCTCATTTTTCCCACCTTTTCTGGTCGAAAACGCAACCCATCGATTCGAATTGGATTCATCATCAACAGCGTTGTTTCACATCGGTATCAAATCTACTGGTTTCTTTATCCCTTATCTGATTTCTTCGTAATATGGAAATCTTCCTCCATTCATTCTATAATACTCATTGATAACGTATTAAAGATAGTGCAGATTATTACTTGAGCTTCAGTGTAGCCACAAACGAAGATCGATGGGAAAACTATTCAGGAAATAAACGCCAAAGTCTTCCGGCTGGGAGCAAAGTCTATAAGGATTTCTAAAGGAAAAATAATTTCTTTGACATTTTTTACTTCGCAAAATTTTTAATTGTGAAAAATCTGAATATTTTCTTATTTTTCCACTTGTTTTTATTTCTCATATTTCCTACTTTACATATACAAATCGAGTGGCATTTGTTTATTTTTTCTACTATTGAATATTGATTGATATATGATAGATTATTGAATAACATTTTTTCACACTTATATATTTGATAGAGCTTTGTAGACCATTTCATTTCGGATACAGCTAAATTTTATAATATATTTTGTAATGTCTATATATTAACGAGAAGATTAGATTAGAAGGTTAATTGTGGCAGTGAAATCCGCATTTTCCCCAAAATTTGCCTGATTATTGATGATTTGGAACACTTTTTTGCGGTGCGGGAATTCGTGCGGTCTGTAGTTTCGGATGGAAAGGTGCATACATCAAACACAATCATATATCGTTCTGAATGATTGTAAAAAGCCAGGTACAAGTGGTATGATTTTGCAAGAAATTGTTAAAAGCAGCCAAATGAAAACTTGTGTTACTGCAAATCCTGTATTTAAGGTATTTTTATATGCCGGTGAAGACACGTCGTACAAATTTATATTTTTTTTTTATTACTGCAAAAATTTCTTCATCCATGGCTTTAATTTCTTTTCAATTCCATTTATTTAATTATCAAATATTCGATAATCAGTACAATCCTGAACATTTAATTCCGCCGGTAATTTTCCGTTTGTCCCTTCCACGTACCGCAAACAAGGCTCTAAAAAGGGGGATACATTAATATGAAATACATACATAAACAAATAATGGATAAATTTTTATTGCCATAATTGGGCTCAGTCGGAGATTTGTTTTCCCAAAAGTACAGATTAATCCAAGAGCATAAGAGATTCTTTTTCTTCATTTTTATCGCCTTTTTCTTGTCTCTCCATTCAAATATTTATTTTATTTCTTCATCTCACGAAAATTTCCACGGCATGTATGCAAACAGCAAATAATTTCGTGTTGCGAGATAAAATCTCTCAGAAGGTTTCGTTTTCCATTTTCATTATTTTGTTTTTTTTTGTTAGGTGAATGTGTATATTTTGTTTGATTTTTCCAACTACATTCTTCGTTGGCGTTCGGAAATGAGTCTCTACTTCCATTCGTCTTCTCAACCTCCTTAACTTAACGACTTTGATCGTATATTATCACTTTAGGCAACAAAAGCAGGGAAAACAGATAAACAATTACGACTACAAACAATAAACACAAACAAATGAATGAAACCATCAACAAAAAGATTCCCCATGTACAAGCTGATTCACGAATTGTTTTAAACGAATGTTTATCACTCTTAACCGTAAGCTAGGAAAACTGAACCCACCACAACAAACTGCAACGTGTTTCTATCCCCGATTGATAAAGTTCTTCAAAGTTGAAAGTCTAGCACGGGTTTTCTCCCACACTTGGCGAAAAGCATCTCTTTGCCGAACTCAAAAGTTCAACGAGTACCATTTACAAACAAAGGATCGTCCAAATCAGTGAAATGAAGTAAAAGAGATAAGAAAAGAAGTAAACAGCTACGAGGAGCAGCAGCGTTGGTTGAACTTTGACTTTCTTTTGCCGGTAACTGAATGCAGCCAATTTTATCCAAATGTACAAGTGCAGTTGTAGTGGTTGTTATTGTTGTCCACTGACATATAACCGCATAACTAACATCCTCCCCAGGTCGACCCACAACTGACCCAGACAGATAATAAAAAGGAATAAAATAGCGTCAGATCAAGTTTCTGTTGGTACAAACACGAAAACTTCATCCCAATCCGCTTGAATTCAAGCACTTCTGGTACCTACCTCAATTTGAAGAATGAAAAAACTTTAACGGCTGACAGAAATTAAAAAAAAGACTTAGAAAGGAAGCACTGTTAAGAAGACTTTAACAAAGTTCTTCAAATCCAAAGTGGTAAAGAACAAATTTAAACAAAGGCAGGCAAAGAATCTACTGATTGCCCACAAATAGACTAAATATGAAGCCATCAGCTGCTATGAGGATTGAAAGCCTCACAGACCGAAGTCGGTGACCTACGGAAGACTATAACTAGGCGCAGAATCAAAGTGATCAACTAAATGATCACAGAAGATGAGTTGCTTTCGGGACGACAAATGGACTTCTTCAGCACAACCTTTAACTTTATTTTAAATTTTAGCTAGAAGAACCTCAGCTGTAGAAGAACCACAACATAACTGCATTCTGTTGTCTAACCGGGAGAAATGAATCTGTATTCGCTATATGTATGATCTGTTCCCAGTGTATACAGGCACCTCTGTTCTTCTCTGTAACTGCACTAAAAGTTGGGCAGCGAACAAATGGCTCCGAATGTTGATTTTAAGGCCACAGAGTCAAAAATGATACAGAATGATAAAGAACTCGTTCTCTGGATGTTCGTTAGTTCCTTTGGTGGTCGGTGCAATAAACGCTTACTTTCTTTCAGTAAACGTCTGTAGTTCTCATTGTGCTCTTTGTATGTCTCCTGTTGTCTTTGATCTCGTTTTTGGGCTTGGTTGGAGGATTTTGCAGATAGTCAGAAAAGAAATTTGGAATTCTTGTCGGTATAATAAAAAACGAGGATCATTAGTGAAGATATTCTCTTCTTCCGAAGAAATCACTGTAAATAAATCCATTTTAACTGATTCATTTTCGAATTCATAAAGTAGCGACGATATCCATTGAATTTATTCTGTTCTACTTTCGTTCTAAGGAAAATTTATTGCTTTCAGAAGCGACTTTTTGTTTTCAGCGATTCCGGATTCCGATGGACGTTAATTCCTTATTTAATTCCCGGAATTGCATAAGTCTTGAATATTTTGACAGCTTCTCGAATTGCTTCGGCAGCTACATGTCTATATGTGGATGCTGCTGTTGACGTACCCCGATTCCTCTGAGTGCGTAGCTCGATTTGTGTTTCCTTGGAATTTCTACGTCGATTATTCGAATTTGTCAAAATGTTCAAATTGTCCGCTGGCGGCTTTTCCACTTTTTACCGGCAGCTCTTCCTGTGTTCTCCACGTTTACTCCATCCTCCGTGCAGTGTGTCATGACATCATCACCTACAATTGAATTGCTAAAGCAGGAGTTGAACTGCAGCCACTAGCAGGCCCGTCTCTGCTTTCGTAGCGGTTGCTAATAAATCTTCACTAGAAGCTCTTATGGTTTATTGGATATATAGAGACCGGCGATTAAGGCAGTGGTCTGGGCGACGTCCAGCCATAACGGCGGCAAAGAAGCGTTGTAGTCGCGTTTGGGTCATCGTCTTCAATTTTGCGGTAGCTTCTCTTTTGTTGGCTAAACAAAAGCGGTCATAGTAAAAAAGAAAAGGAGAAACACGCATGATAAGACCGAGCGAACTTCTTCTTCTTCTCTGTAACCTTCGTATTCTTTTTCTTCTTCTTGGGGTTATGGTCCATGGAGCCGCAGTTTAGTCGCTGTCGCCTCATTTGTTGTTGGACGGTTTCGGTGTTGATATTTATCTGTGCAGCGTTAAAACACAAACGCAACTTATTTTGGCGAATGGCAAAAAGAAGGCCAACAACAGCAACACCAACGACAATAATAGAATAAGCTGCAATATTAGCTGCTGATGAGAGGAAGAAATGACCTTTGAAAAACTATATACAAGAAGATGCAAATACTATAAAGCTTGATAATTTATGAATTATTTATAGAATGAATCCTCTTCGGTCAAATTTTGCAGAGCAGCAGGGAATCGAGTGGAGCTGCGGCCTGAAGAGCGTCGCGTCGGTCGCGTTGGATTGCATTGCATTCAAATTAGTTTGGCATTTTATTGTTGTTGGTGTCGTTCATTCACATCGATCCTCAACGTTTGCAAAAAAATATCTTAAGTTGCTGCTTCTGCTTTTTCTATTTCTGTTTTTTTCTTCGTTACTTGAGACAGCAGCGTCTGCGGATGGCTGCATCTTGGCGAACACCGGACGCCCTCCACGATTCAATGGCGCAGGGTTTTTCCCTTTCTTTTCATAGTTTGATGAGAAGATTGACGAGCAACAGCACAACTCTAGGCTTCAGAGTGTGTATGCAAAACTAAGCAGATGTATGGCATGCATGCAAATTTGTCTTTTGCTATTTCTTTCCTAGTTATTTATACGACAAAAAATAAAAAACTAAAATACGAAACAAAAATATGCTGTAAAAATCCTAGTTTATAGATCTATCATAGAGTCTGGATTTTTATATTTTCATGGATTAGCATTTAATAAATAACCCATGGTTTACCAATGGATTAAAAGCGGTTAGGAGTTTCTCCGATCCTTATTTATGTATGTCTAAATGCGGAAGGAATGTCGCACCTGTTGCTTGTTTGACCGACAACTATTGCTTCTCGTTTTATTTATTCGTTCTTCTTTTATTATGCGTCTCTCATTCTTCGTGAAGAACTACAAAGGATTACGTCTCCATATTCAGCCATGACATTCGAAAATAAAATAAAATAAATTGGTTACGATCAATCAATGTTTATTCCTTTTTCCGAAGGTGAAAAAATCATTCAGCTTCATTTGATTTCAGAGAAAGTATCCGCTTCAATACCAACAATTTCCAATAGCTCATTGAATAAATAATGAGTTTGAGAGGAAATATTGTATAAAATTGTATTTAAATGCATTCGAGGTGATTTCAGTCACTTTCACTTCTTGCTAGTGACAAAAGCCGAACACTTGTAAAATCTTTATAGTCATCTGCAATTCGTATACAGGGTGTTTGCGGAAAGTAAGTACTCAATTGTTAATAAATTGTTTTTCTTTTGTTTCTTTTTTTCGTTTCCTTGACAACTTCAAAAGTGAGTCAAAAAGACACTCGCAGCATCAGCATTTCTTCGATTTTCCTGTTGTGTGTGCAATAATCGAAGCTGCGACAGCGACAATAACAAGAAAATTTCGTTGCATATTTGAAATAACTTAGAAAGGAGCTACTTGCATTGTTTTCGTTGTTTTTTGCTTATTTGCTCGTGGTTGTTTTTCAAAGCGTTACACCTCACACTCCACACAACTCATAGTAATGCTACAAAAACTGTCCTTTGTTTTGCTGTATTCGTTTTTATGAATTTTTCCAACTTTGGTCAAATTAAAATAACAAATCTAACAATTTTCTTGTCAGCAGCAAAGCGAGTGAATTTTTAAACACACTTGAAAGGAAAAGAGGAAAAAGATAACTTCTCAGAAGTGTTGCCATAAACCAACAATCGATATCCATAAAAATTTTTGGAATTTTTAGAAAATACTTTAATTTCTTTGAATTTCTTTGATTTTTTTTTTGTTTTTTTCGTTTTATACTTGGATTTTATGCCATTTAATGTCACCGTGTTTGGTTGCTACTGTATGTAGTTTATTTGCTCACACTGACCAAACATGGAAATGAATTCAGTTGCATTCAGCCATCCTTCATTCATGTATTCGTTCCGTCTGTGGCCGTTGCTGCACTTTGCATTATTGTTGCTCGTAATTGCTTTTGCTTTGCTTTGTTGTTTGTGGTGGGCTTTATTTTTCCTCTGATTATGGTTACTTTTATAGCAACCGACTGATGTTGCGCTATTCTAATTCAGCGGAATTTTCCAAAGTAGCGAAATGAATATGTGTGTGATTTTTAGCCTATTTGTTACTTATAGCGATAAAATTAATTAAGGCTCTCTTAAATTAAAATAAATAATATTATATTTTGAAAAATATTACATCAACCCAGAAAACTTTCATTTAATATATGTTTATAAATGTTTTAAAAACGTGTGATACTTTTTAAGTAAATCAACATCAACAGAAACAAAGAGTGATCAACAACAGTGAACACATCATCGCTATAAATCGTTGCATTCGACGACGTTTGACTCCGCGGAATTCTAAGATAACAACAGAATCCATCACTCAATTGGAGCACTTAAAGTCAACAGCAACTCTTGTTAGACCAACAATCGATCATCATGACTGCTGTAGCAACAAGAGGAAAAGGTTTTCATCCTAGAAACTAGAAACTACTCAGTCATAACAACAGCCAACAAGAAATCACCTGCAATGGTATTTCTTAATTGATAGTCACTCATTTCGATGACAGACCACCAGCAGCAGCAGCAACAAAAAAGTCTCATTAGACAAGCAAACACTTGCAAGAGTCGGCGAGGGGAAGCAGCAGCACCAAAAGCGATCTACATCGCAAAAATAACAAAAGCAAATTCAACAAAAACATCGTCAGCTTCGACAGCGATGATTGTTGCTGTGGTTTAAGTAAGAATCATTATTTTGCGATTTTATATCGTTGCTAGTCTTATATTTAGGCCTTCTCAAGAGCAGTGATGCAGTCTAATTAATGGCACTTGGATTTGCGACGGACTTCCAAAATGAAGTGAATAGTTGTCACTCATAGAGCGACTAACAGAAACAAGCATCACCAATAGCAGCATGGTGAATGTTGAATCAAATGGAACCCGACTCGAGTCGGATCGAAGAGTTGCACAACTAATCGATTGTGTCTTGTCCAATGCAAACTAATCAATGAAAGCAATAACAAAAAAGAAGAAACTAAGATTCATTGATGGAAAAACTGAATGAATGGTTGACAAACTGAATGAATGGTTGACAGACTGAAATGCGAAAATGTGACGTTTACTGCTGCAGACCTGAGAACTGGAAAAGCATTTCGATTGGTTTCAAACGTTGTGTCAATTGCAAAATTCAGTTAAATTTAATGTTCAGCTTATTTTAGTCAACATTCGAACGTTGTTCTCATATATATTTTATTAATGAAACTACAAAGAGCAGAAAAAGAAACTATAAATCACAAAGAAACGGCAATAACCTAACAGTAATAGTAACAATAATAATAGCAATGGTAATAATAGAATATTTCACTTCTATTACCAGAAGATGCTCAAGTGTTTAGCTCCATTTCATTAATAAAAGGAAATTTAATTTAATTAATTACATGAAAGATAATATATATTAAATGTAACATTATTTAAATATCAAACACAAAACATATTCCAGCAACATGATTTGTAAAAGAAATTAATTATAAATAATTACTTGAATAGATCAGATTAATTGTCAAGGCTTAGTTGTTGCTTTTTTCACTTCATCACCTTCACCATTTCAATTTTTAAACTTCTTTTATGTGATTTTATTGCAAGAATTTTATGAATTTGAAGGTGAACGAGTGACTTCTGCTGTCATGGGATTTTTTAAATGCTGCTGTTGCTGTCACGACCCACTTCGTGCTTTCTGGCTTTGTTCAGGTGTCGTTCAGCTGTTGTTTGTGCAATGAAACTGTGCTTCTTAGATGCTTACGCTGCCCATCATTAATTTAAAAGAAGAGACGAGCTTCGACTTAATTTTATTAAAATAAATTAATGAACATGTTTTGCTAGTTCCTCTTCTTCGTCATCTTTCTTTCAGTATTTCTCTAACGTTTTATTACTTCTTCTGAGTATCACTAATGCGCCATTTGTCAAAGGATGTCGAATGTCGGATGTTTCCAAAGTGGCACAAACACTGATTGATGTCGATGGAGAAACCGTTGAATAAACTGCGAATACCTGTTGAAGTAGTCGCAGGAGTGATGTAAGAACTTATTTCTAGTTTCGAGAAGCAGAAGTCGAAGGAGAACCGCAGAAGCCGGTGCCGTTAAAAATGCGGAAGCTTAACTTGGCTACTTAACTACCAATCAACCTGACGTGACGTCGTCGCTGTAGTCAGTGAAAATAAACGGCTTCTAACAAGGATTATGAAAACAATTAAAACCCGCATTGCAAAGAAAAATATAAATGAAGTGATTAAGATGATGGAAATCGTACAAATGAAACCACGAACGGCAGCAGAAATCATTAGTTGCTTGATTCAATTTATTAGTAAGTGTTTTGATTTATCAGTCATTCATAAATAAAAACAAATACCGATAATTTTTTTGCAGTCATTATTTATTGATTGCTTTTAAATTGCTTTAAATGTGTTGAAAGTTTAGACATTACATTATTATTTACGTGTTAATTACGTACTAGTAAAGTATAAAAAGTAAGCTGAAAATTTCGAAATTATTTTAAAGTTAATCTTCATCTAATTAATAGCAGCAGGCAGTTCTACTCCAAGCCAAACTTTACATAACTTTGTTGAAATTATATTAATGGTTGTTAGAAAACCGTAGCACTTTATTAGTTAAAAGATTCCTAATTCCAACTGTAACAAAAACCAAATTAACAACAACCATTAGAGGCAAATCAAGGGCAAAAATATGCTGGATGTCGATGCGGTCTTCGACTTAATGTACAGTCAAAAAGAACGCGACAAAAATCTCTTATCTTAATCTTAATAATGAAATCTGTGCAACTTTTCCGAAAGTAATAATATAATTTTTCCGAAAGCTTTTAAAACAAAATTTAAAATTCAGAAATTTGTTATATATTCCTTAGATGGATTGAAAAGCTGTTTGCGATAATAGTAAAAAAAAGTTGCATTATTACAACTTCGCCGCCGATACTAGTATATATTAACTTCCGGCGTGTCAGACGGCAGAACCAGAAAACGCGTTCTGTTAGACGGCGCCTTTAAGACTTGAACAGTGGAGGCAGTTGTTGTTATGTAGTTGGATACAATCAACCACTTAATCAAAATCAAAAATTGTTTCGACTTTCGCCATGGGTTTTGATGGAGATTTGTGCCGAGTTCGATTTTGTTGATTTTTTTAAAAAATTTGCTAATTCATTTTATTTACTGCTGTGACTTTGACTTGTAAAGTTCTTAAATTGCCTTTTGCAGTTCTGTTTTACTATTGATCTTGCTCTGTCTTCGTCGCTTGTTGTTCTTCTTTTCTTCGCTGTCTATCCTGCCTCTCTTTCGCTTCTATTTCTGAATTTGAATCGATTTGAAGTCGCCGCAGCAGCAGCACCCACTGCCAAAGTTGAACTGCACTCGTTCGCTTAATGAGTCTGTTGATTAGAAGGTATTTCTCAAGGTTACGTTTGACACGATCGACTTCAAGTTTGGTTTCATGTAAGCAGTTTGTATATATTGTTTCCATTGCAACTCTTTTACTACGTTGTTTGGCTCTTGCAATGATTTAAGAGGTTAAAAAACGTTACACTGAATACTAATTGAAACATGAAAAATCACTTTTCTTTTCAAACATTTTACAATTTGTCATTTTTAATTAGTTTTTAATCTTCTTTTTATATCTCTCTCATGTCACATTTATCAGAACATCTTGAAAACTTCATTAAACTATAAATTTTGTTTATTTAGTTGTAATTATAATTAATTTTAGTTATTTACTAATTAATTAAGTATTAGAAAATTGAAATAATAAAAGACTCCAGACACAAACTTCACAGAGGACATTTAATTATTTAATAACATTTTTGAGCCTACAGAAATAAATAACGGAAGAAAACAGTAAAAAATGTGTTCATTTTCAAAATGACGTGATAAATTACAAAACTAAGAGTAAGACAGCAACTTGTTTGGTAAAAGAAGCATGAAGAAATAACAGCTAAAAAGTAGACAATTAAAGTGATTTTATTACCATCCGGGAAAGAAATAATTAAATTTTACTATTTATTTAAAGTATTGAAATTTAGCCGAAACGTGGTAGATAAAATCAAAATATTCGCTCATCAGCGGAGAAAATAATGAAAATAACAACCGATTCATTATATTTTGACAATCAGTTAAAACTATCAATTAGAATTAACAAAAACCTATAAATGTTGAAGTCTGTTTCGCAGACAATAAATCAGGCAAAATAATAGCAATTTTCTTTTTTTTTTTGATCGAACTTTTCTTTCATTTTTGCGGTTGATTGATGCTGGACTGAATGATTTCAATTAATTAGTCAAGCAACATTTGAACAAACTTCGTAGTATTAATTTAAAAATGTTAATTGTTGATCGATTGCTGATTTTAATCATGTTGCAAAAGAACTCACGGGCAATTGAATTCCAATGAGCATTGGAAAAATTGAAAAATTGAATAGACAAAAGCTTAAGTTTAAATTTAATCATGATTTTACATATGTAAAGACAAACAAAATTAAAGAAAACTTCAAGTGTCATGAAGAAAATAATAACCACGAATTCGGTGATGATCCGAATTAAATACCAGCAAAAAATTCAAACACAATTCATATGACAGTTAATGTCTCAAATTAAAAACTATATACAGCTAACGACAGCAATAGCAAACAGGGAACTCATGCTGCGATACGAACAAGGAGAACATGAGGTCGTTTTCGATGTAGCATTTAACGAATCTAGCGTAACGAAACTAGAATGCAATGTATAGAACGCAAAATGTATATAAGATAACAAAGATTTCAAGTTCGGCTTTTTTTTAATTGTTGTGAACGTACCTCTTACAACATCACGCGTGCGCGTTATCGTTGACATCAGAAACTCGAATAATAACTGGAATGTTGCGCGCAACCGGCGGTCGAATGCTGCAGGACACCTGAAAACACATAGGAAAAAATTCGTGTTAAAAACACAACCAAATAAAAATTATGATAAATAAAGTAAAAAAGTCTTTGTGCCCACTTTATGTCTAGCGTCTCCTTAGCCAGAAAAGCTGGTCGCTTTTTGCATTCCTTTTATCATCAATAAATAGATAAGAATACAAAACCCAAAAGCTGCGCTCATAGACGACATTCTGAATGTCCCTTTTTCTCTACCGCGCTTTTAAAAAGTTTCTCTTTTAATAGAACTTCTGGATGCCACATAAAAGCAGGAAATTGTAAAAATTCTTTATTAACACAACGCAAAAGTAGGCCACAAATAGCTACAACAAACAGTCTCTTCTTTTTTTTTCTCTTTCAGCAACACCGCATATTAACGCAGCTAATTAACGCCAAAACTTCAACACCAAGCCTTACCTGAGATACAAGTTGGCTTAAATTCTCGTCATCGCGATCGAGCGGCTGCAGTAGCTTCAGCTTCCTGACGTCTAGCGCAAAGATCGCGTTACCCTTTAAGACAAGATCGGTTGCAATTTCCGTGTACGGATCACCAGATATCGGCAGCGTCTGCTCGCCGATGTCTGTAAAAATATGAAAATAGAAAAACTAATAATTAAATAGTAAAAAGTCTTCAATTCAGATTTTATTATCGAGACAAATTTTTCAAAATATAATCTTACATAAGCTACATAATGCAGGATATTACTTTAGATAATTCCTCTGTAAGCTTATATTATTTCGTTATATTTTAATTTCATTTGCTTTACATGGAATTTAATAAATATTTACAGAATTTTCTTTAATAACTTCTTATCCCATCGAGTTTGCTTCTCGAATACTAAAATATTTAGGTTTACTTTTTCGTTTACATTGAGTATAAATAATGTAATATATATGTATACAACGATATTACGAATTTACAATAGTTTATCAATTCCCAATAATTAATTAACAGTAATATTTAAAGCTACGTTGAACAAGTCAACAGTTTTTTTGTGTTAAGATCAGTGGTTATCGAGTAAATAAACACACAATTAATACAAAGTAAAAACCAGGAAGAACTCATGTAAAGATGATGATGGTCGAAGAAGACATAAATTGACTGCACGATTATAAGCAGAAGCTTTTGCTAGTCCGCTCCATATATAATGACAGCAATCATGCCAATTGGAAAATCCAATTTTATGGCCTTTAAAGGTGAGTAAAGCAAATAATGAACCTCGCAAAAGACTTCTGAAAAAATTCCCAAGTATAAGAAAAAGTCCGAGAAGAAAGAAGCATTCTTAGCTTATGGATCGGTAGCAAAACTCGGCAGCTGAACGAGTAACTCCCAGTCATAGATTAGCTGATATGTCCGCGGCTGCTTGCACGTATTTTAATCATATAAGTGAGAAATAATTATAACGTTGCTAGCAGGAAAATCGACTGGATCCATCAGTGGTTTGTTGAGTTGGTTTGTTCGGATGTGAAAAATAACAAAATAAAAATAAAAATGAATAAAAATGAAATATTAATTAAGTTACAAGACGTTGTGGACCATGAATATGTTCAGCACTTGTTCGGTAACTTGCTGTTATCGCTCTAAGTTTTACTTTTTCATAGATGTTAATGCTGATGCCTTTGATCTTGAAACGAGTGCGATTATTTTAACTAAGTTTTTCGATACAGAACTCTGAGAAAATCGAACGATTTAATGAATGGGACATAATAAAAAGGCTTGACGGGTGTTGAATATGTAAGTTTCGGCATTACAGTGAAGCGCGTTTTCAGGCGTAGCGATCGCTGGCGATGCAAATAAAACCCTTCACGTTGCACAGCAATAAATCAATGTTGCAGACCGCAGCAACAGGACGAAAGGACTAGAACGAAGAAGCAATTCGCTTTCGCACTCGTACCTGGTTCAGATTTATATGAAGAGTCTCTGGTATGTGTTGCCTAAATTATGATGACGAGCGGTGGCAAATACTTTATTAGGTTCGAAGCAGCAACAGCAAAAGAAACCATAGAACACGAAAAACATTATCAGCACCGACAGTAAAATACTTTTAATTATCAGAACATAATGCATTTTTACTTACTGAGACTAAACAGTGGAGATCCTTAACCAACCATCGAAAAGAACACCAAAACGGAAACTAAAAGAGTTTCGATGTTTGCTTTGTTTCATTTTTATACCCTACATCCGAAGGAATGAGGGTATATTCACTTTGTGCTTCCGTGTGTAACGCATTAAAGGAGGCGTGGCAGGTATGGAAAAGTATATATATTCTTGATCAGTGTCACCTCCTGAGTCGATTTAGCCATGTCCGTAGTCTGTCTGTCTGTCTGTCTGTCTGTGGAAATCACGATTACAGGAGAACGAATGAATATATTCTTTGTCATCCGAAACTCTGTGGGATTGAAAATGGGATAAATCGGTGCAGCGCCACGCCTACTTTTTTAACAAATACTAATTCTTTTAACAATATTTCAACTTGTAGACTTAGTTTTGAGCTTCAATTTTGTTTCCGAATACATCGGTACAGGTAGATTAAATTTTTAAAAAAAATGGGCGTGTCCGCCCACGAACATATGACATTGATATAAACCGCAATTCCAGAATAACGGTTGGAAGAATTGACTTGAAATTCGGTACGAATATTCTCTGCCATCATAGATAACTCTGTATTGAAAATGGGGAAAATCGGCGGGATGTAGGGTATATAAGCTTCGGTCTGACCGAAGGTACCCTTACTAGTTCGTATTAATTTTGAATCGAATTCCAGAAACAACATTTTTCCTTAAAAACACTAATGAAGTCGGGCAGTCGGGCGAACGCATTTCAACCGCGGGGTCCGTAACACGACACAAAGTATGCATTTTGAGCTACGCTGCGCTACTCGACGATATACAAGGCTGATGCGTTCGTAAAGTTAGCGGTTAGTTGGACAGGAGAACAGCTACGTTATGCACAAAGCGCTGCACATAAAATTGTAAAACTGGCTGCGAAGAAATCCTGCAGAGACAAATCAACGCTGGAGCATTTATATTAATGAGAATTAACGAGCGGCAGGGAGCTGCACCACACAGCATCGAGCAGCAGGAAAGAGATGGATGCAAAACTGTACAAAACTAAAGCGGCTACGAAAGCTTCGTACACGCCGGATGAGGAAAACCCAATAAAAGAGGTAGGAAAAGGAGACAGAGATAACCGCACACAAATTCAGACTTCAATGACTCAGAGCCTTGACGTCGAGTGGCTTTTGTTGGCCGACGCAGCCGTGAAGAGGGTAAAGCGACCCAACAGGGAGATTGGTATTGGTCTGGGAGATTAAAATTAATAGTAATTATCTTAAATAAGTATTGCTCTCTGCCTCGCATGTTGCAAGACAGGAGCAACAGCTGCGGCAGATAATGATGACGTAGTTGATAATTTGCTAGTTGGTTTCCGGCTTTACGAAGAGCAACCAAAGAGTATTAATACGTATTAAACTATTCTGATCTGATTACTTGTGCGGTCAATAAACTGACCTGAGAGTAACTATAGACTAAATTCACTGCACGCGATCATCAGTTACTGAGCCGCATATGATTTGTGTCCATCAAACGTTGACGGTTGCAGCTGAGCGTTGGTGATGCAGACTTCGATGGAACACAGTCAACGAATTCATAGGAAGTTTCACATCTTCTGCTTGTAACTATTTGCTTTTTTTATCGTTGGTGCTCGTGGTTTAAGTAATTGAAGATTATGTTTGTCTTCTAGCGTTCGAGCCGATTGCCTGTTTATTACTCTTTCCATTGCCCATTGCCGGAGCATCAAGTGAATCTTTCTCCAAATTAAAATATTCATTATTATCGTTTAATTTTTTTGCAAGAATTTCTTTAAATGATATAAAAATTATCAGTTCTTTGTTAAATTTACATGCACTTGTTTTTTTTTTTTCTTCCATTTCTAATATTAAAATTTGTTATTAATTTTGACATTTTTTGTTTTTAATTTTTTATTAATGTTTATTAATTTCTTTCAAGTTTTGAAAGCTATCGCTAAAATCCGCCGGCATTTCACGAGACGCCACTCAAAACAATGAATACAATACAAAAGATACAATAAAAACCGAAAGCATTAAAAAAAAAACAACCGAACCGCTGTAGAAACATCATCAGCGACCGTCTTTTGCAACTGAAAATAAGAAAATGAGAAAATAAAACTGAAGGGGAACTGGAAATGAACTCAAAGTCAGGAAACTGAAAATATTACCAAAGGGCAACTTAATCTGATGCATTTCAATTTTCAATTGGATTTCCTCGTATTTGTTGTTGTGGCATTTCAGTTCTTTTGAAATGAGAGCTAATCCAATGAGAGCTTATATCAACAACAACAAGCACAAAGCACTCACTCAGTCCAGCATCCAGTGAATGATTTTAATTTTCATGCATAACGATACAGAGAATTAAAGAGAAAGAAGAGTTGTGTTGGACGGTTGTTTGGAGCATCGGCTAAACCCAGTCAGACCGTCAGTCAACTGCGCTCAAAATCTAGAATCTTTATCAAGTTCTGAGTTGCTGTTATTGCAGCTTCGATGGTTCCTTCGGCTCCTCTTCTTGTTGCTTCCATTGTTGTTGTGAACCTTTCACAAATGAATTGTGAAATTGAAATGGTAATTGCTGTCGGCATTAAATTACTTTGCTCGAGTCGAGCGGACGCGCTGCTGCTGGTCCTTAGCTGTTTTTTGTATAACTTGCAGCATACGTTAGGGCTTGGTTCAAGCTTTGATTTGATTTGATACGCTTAGATTTTATTTATGTGACTGGATTGATTGTTGCATCAAGACTCTGCATTGCTTGTTGTTCATGGGTGCAGCGACTGATTTGCCAACAAATTGCATCAGTGTTCTTCATATTAAATTATGATTCATCGTGAGAGGCTGGCAAAATTTCATCAAAAATACCATATAATAAAGACAAATAATATTGTCTATTGTTTTAGGATTTCATGTGTAAAAGAAATAAAAGCCACAAAATCGATGATGGCTGCGTTAACAAGGGAAACAGTGAATGTAAATTGTAGAACGCTGAGCTTTTCACGTTAGTTGGATTATTGTCCACGATTATCTTTTAATATTTGTATTGTCCATTCTATTTACTACATTCAACATTTACGCCATTTACTTCGTGTTTATTAGCGGACCATTTTAATGGTTAATGAAAATACTTGGTTCGATTGAAATTCATGCGTTCTTCCGTTACTGATTACTTTTTGTCCCCTCTGAACTTCTAGACGCCTTTAAATAGCGTCACGTCTTCACTGTGCGCACAGCGATATCGACACTCGTGAGTAGGCAGCGTTTTAAGCCTATCTTCGGTGTTTAATGGATCGTGGATCACAGCAACGGATGCTGCTTGCTTTACAGCAACTGATTCATTTATTAGTTGGGAGATAAATGAAATAAAATAAAGAAAAAACTATAGCATCTTCCTCCTCGTGTGTCTCGCATATCACCGCTTTTATCTTTAAGTTTTAAAGGCGAAAAACTTCAGCATTTTCTCGTGTATTTCAAT
Source organism: Thecophora atra (assembly GCA_937620795.1). Lineage (NCBI taxonomy): Eukaryota > Metazoa > Arthropoda > Insecta > Diptera > Conopidae > Thecophora > Thecophora atra. Next base: position 38,350,357 of record OW569401.1, read on the forward strand.
TTTTGTTTTAATATTTTTAAGGCTTTTGCTTTTATTGATTTTCTCGCTGATCTCAATTATTGATTACTCAATAACTGCTGCTTCGTCTTCGTTCACTTTTACGTTGTGCTCATGTTTACTCACTTATGAATTCATTGATACGCTGATAACTCCGATGCTGAGAAGTGATCGCTTTGAAAACCTTTGAATGAATTCGCAGGCAATCGGAGACACAACGCAGACGAGGTTGAAGTCGTTATTGGTTAGAAGATTTTTCTGTCATTTCATTTTTATACAATAATAAAAAAAAAGGCTTTCTTATAAAAGTTTTCTACTTACAACTGCCGCGATAATTCCTGCATATTTTAATTCTGTCCCCATTCGTATAAAAATAATTAAGAGATATTTCCTAATTCGTACAATAATAGGCTAGCCTCTAAGGTTTTTGGGAGAACATGAACTACAACAAGCTTCAAAGCATAGAATAAGAATCAAGTGAGTTTTGTCTATCTCCGGCAAACTTCTGATCCATTTGTAAAATTCTCCAGTTACCCTTACAATGAGTCGATGAAACTCGTGTTCCGGCTGCGTTCCATTGTAGGAATACTGAAAACCAGATAATCGCTTCTTTTTTCGTCGCAATAAACGTTCTAGCGTACTCAGTCTATCGAGTATTAAAATTTGTATTCTTTTGCTGCGATTGTATCCATTAAAGCACCATTTAAGGAAAGAATATTTACCGAAGGCAGCCAGGAAAAAGCAGCAGACACACACAACCCTAAAAGCAGCTATGAAAATTGCAAACTTCTGCTTCACACAAATTTGGGCAACTAAATATGCTAGTTGTAACGCAGATGTCGACGATTATTCTATTGCAGTCATGACTTGCACAAAGTAGAATGCATTTAATGCTTTCTTTTTCCTGTTTTACTTTCCGCCTTTTGCTGATTTCCTCCTTTACCGAAATACTTATAAAAATAACAAAGAATGTCTAGAATAAAATTCTAATAAAAATAATAATCAAAGAGTGCGTATTTGGCTTTATTGTCTGTCACAAGATTTGAGCGTTCTCCGTCGTAGATTTGAGGTCTTTGATAGCCGAAAGATTTATTGGCCAAACCTAAAATAGTCAATGCCGCAGCATCATTTGCGGCTTATGTCTGCAACAATGTTTGTTATGAGCACACCCGAAAACAATATAAAACGTTGTCTTTGATTTTTGCCAATCCTTTATTAAAAACGATTGAAAATCATTTATCGAACGACTTAGGAAACGAACTCGATGCGTGTTTTGAGCAAGCTGCATGCTTGCCGTCAAAAGATAATCTTATCTTCCTTTAATTGATAACTTAAAAAAAGAAGAAGATGTGAAGATGATGTGGATTTATTGACATTCTTTAATTTTATATATTTTTTGTTTTCGAACATTTCCTCTTTTATTTGCAGATTCGTGACAAATTGCTTCGGACTATAACGAAGTTCAAAGAATTAAAGAATTTAAATGGAATCTGCAGCCATTTGCATTCCTCTGGAGCATGGAGCCACACCTTGAACAATTTTAGATATGAAATTTCTGCGAGTGTCTTCTGCGTGTAGTAATTTTTTTGAAAATAAAATAAACTTTTGTACAGAAACATCATAAATCTTATAACGAAGCTCTCTAGAAATAACATCTGACCATGTCTACCATATTTTAATATTCCCATTAAAATAGAGATCAGTCTTATGTTTTAGCCGAGCTTCAAAAACTCCAGAGTTGGACAAATGTCCACACTGCCAGACATTGAAGAGTGAACCAGGAGCAGCAACTACGACCAATGACAAAACACCCATTCCTTTTTTAATTTAGAAAGACAAAAAACAGAAGAGAAGAAAATCGTGCACCTCAACAACCTCGAGTGTTTTCATGTTTTTTTTTCTTTATTGCTGTCAGGTGCAGTTTGAATTTGTTACATTTTTTGGTATTAGTTCTTCATGGCTCTCTTTGTTGCCCTGCCTAGAAGTCAGGTTTGCTTATTGCAGTCATTGTCCGTTCATAAATAAAGCATCTTGAGCCATATAAAGACACAGATCATCAGAAATTCGAACCAAGCTACTAACTAAACTCAACAAAAGTTAATTTTGCTAGAGGAACTGATAAAGTTTCCTTCAGAGACCATTTCTCCAGTCAAAGGTTTAGAATGTAGTAGAGAAATTGTTACGGTTTTCTAACAACAGCTGAGCTTTAATATGTTTGTTGCACGATATCCAACAGCCGCAAAAAAAAGCAGCAGCAACTGTTGTTGAGTTGATGTTCGCGTTCAATTTGAAGCAGATTATCGAACTTGGAGAAGCGAAAGCAAGTGTAAGCCTACTTCAATCCTTTTCCTTTCCGAGAGTAGTTTTTGTCGATTCCTGAAGTTGTTTTTTTGGTCACTGAATTAACGGATTCTGTTTCGTTGTTTGCGGTTATCATTGATTTTAATCGGTTGCGTTGAGTGCGTCGGCCGACAGAAGCTGCAACTCGAGTGGAGTCCGATATAGAGATTTTTAAAGTTCTTATAAGGTAAACTCCTTTAATAGCAAGTTTTGTAAACTTACTTTTACATTTAAAACTTCTTCCACCTCATCATAGCCGTGCATAAACGTACGGTCAAGTAGAAGTAGAATTTGCTCTCCATGTCGCATGACGATGTTGAAATTGTTCTGATTTGTTGAGGTGTTTTTTTCTTACACTAACAACAACTACAACAATGAAAAAGGACCATTTAAAATGGAAAGTTCAGGTGATCGTGTTGTTACTTATTTTGTTTTTATTTCATTTTTTCTTGCTGCTGCTTATCTGTTGTTGTTGTTTCTTGTTAAATATATGCAAGAATGGACACCTCGTCGTCTTCTCTTTCCCATTCTTTACCTCGTATTTATCTTATGTCGTAACTGTAACCGCAACCGTGAGCATCCGCAAGTGTCAAGCTAAAGAGCCGTTTTAAGGTGACGCTGAGCACTTTTTTATTTTATTTATATGCTAAGATCTCCTTGTACGTAGGTACTGAAAGGTGGAAAAGAAGTTCAAAATGTTCTGTTCTATTTAAAGTGATTCACTTTGCAGGATATTTCTGAGGAAGGCGTTTCAGGTTCAGATTTTCTTTGTATAAAAATCAGTGAAATAAATTTACATAAAGGAAATATTACACGCTGTATAACATGTATAACATAAAATAAAAAAACTATAAAATCGACACCCAGCCATTATCCCAAAATTTCACCTGTGCCGGGAAAATAGCAGTCATTAATTTGGGCACTTGTAGAGACGCAGTGCAGCCCCAAATCTTTATGCAGCAAGAACTTCAAGCCAGATATCGAGTTACACTGCGGACAACTCCTTAAGCGTCTCCAAGAAGCGCGACAACACGACCAGAAAAACAGCGAAGACGTTGATCCAGCGCTTGATGATGACGTCGACGCTGAAGGTGATTTAATTCTGAGAAGAAATTAGATCAGCTGGAAATATCTGAGCAGCTTGAATAAAATGAATGCTTCGTCGGCTGTTTTTTCATTGCTTCACTTTGTTTGCTAACGAGGAAAGAAATCAACGGTCGAAACCCGATGCAGAAACGAAAGATTGCGACGACGAGTGGCTTATGATGCAAGTTGAGTGCCTTATGATGCTGATTGAGATCCGTTATGTTATGATTGCATTCTTGGCGTTAACTTTATTCTGTTTCACTGCTAACGATCTTTGGCGCTCTTGTTACTGTTGCTGTCGTGGTTGATTGTGGTTAGCGTTGCTCCGGATCACTTAACAAGCCTCACTGAAGCCATTTACCTTATTATTATTAAGTTATGTGCTGTTCTTCGAGTTAAACTTGAATCGGAGCAACTGACTTCAACTCAGACACCTTCTATTCTTCCTCCATCCTTTACCTCGTCCTAAACCACTCAATGCTCCAATAGATTCTTGCATTTTGTATCTCTCGAGAGTTGGGAGTGCACAACCAGCTCTTTCTTTGAAGTAATTCTTTTTTCACCTGATTATGTTGTTCAAGGTTTGCCTTGAATGTAGCGTTTCGTGATTTGCATTGAAGACACTTTTCGCGGAAGAAATGCTGTGAAGAATTCCTGTTTCTCGGCTTCTTTTGCAATTCCAAAGAATCACCTTAAGCTTCACCTACTTTCTTCGTCTCCCTTTCTGTGCGTTATTTCTGTTCATGGAAGCGTTTAATGCGAATTTTATTCCTTCGCACATTGATGTTACCACCGTTTTTAGAAATCTTTACGGTTGTGTGCTTAATTAAAACAAATATTCAAAGAGAAAGGATGATCTAGTGATTAAAATTTTTTCGTATTTTCCACAAAATCCCAATTTTTTTCATGTTGTGAGCAAGCTTCTAACTTGAAGCTTTCACAACACTGCGAGGTGATTCCAAAGCATTCTTAAAAGAAAGATTACTGATAAAATCGCGTATAATTTATTAAAGCACTTGGAATTACTTGAACGTTGCCTCTCGCTGTAGTCATTCTTATTCGAAGTTTGAGTTTTTTTTTCAACAAAGTACCGAAAATCACTTTTGACTCGTTCATCATCTTGAATCAGTCGCGATGTTTTTTGTATAAGCTGCTGTACCTACAATCATTTGGACAATTAATTATATGAACGCTAACATGCTTCAGCTGAAGAAGCGTTAAACGTTTCCATAGTACTTTAAGCCGGTGCTTGTTTAGTCGAAAGTTCATGCGAATATGTCAATACGAAACTTCTTCTTCTTCGCTTCTCTCTGTTTAGAAACACAGCAACTTTATTTGACCTCATGTGACGCTAGCAGATGATGAGCTGATTATTTATTTTTCCCCATTGAACTTAAGCAGATTTATTGTCCTCAGCATCCAAGCTCTGCATCCTGGCTGTAACTGCGAACAACTTCAAAAAGTCGTGATCCATGAAATTTTTACATTTTTTTTTGTGCAATATTTTTCAAAGCATGCAACTGAGTAATTTTTCTCTCCTCAAGATATCTTTTAATCTCATAAAACCTTATTTAAAATTTTGAGAGAACAATAAAAACTTACAACAAATAACAAAAAAAGGCTTTTAGTGAAAAGCAGCATGAAATTTGGTTTTCTTACAATTCTTGCCTTCGGTTTAATCTGAAAAATTAAGATATTTATTTAAACTAATTTGTAACAATAATTTTCTTGCAGTTTTTGTTGAGTTCTTTAAAGAAAGGAGAAGCAGCTGCTTTTAATTATAAATTCGTAATGCTAATCTTGTGTTTTCCTTAAAGCGTTTCTGTGTTAAGCTAAAAGCAGGTGCAGCACAATCAACATCCGTCATTGCAACAACAACATCATCTCAGGCTGCAGCAACATTAGAGACTCCCGTCGTGAAAATTATCTAACGGTCTCGAGAAGGAGACTGGCAGACAGACGGACGGACATCGAGTAGAACTTTTATGTTCGACGACATAATTTAAAACAAACAACGGCTTCTTTTTTATTTATTCAGCTCCAAGCTGATCTTCAAACACGTCTCACGAATTATGCTGCAATTGTTATTTAGTTTCGTTGTCGTTTATTGAAACATTTCTGAGTTGTGCATTGAAATGGATTTGAAATTAACATAAAAATTTGCTTGAACATTTAGGTTATATGCAGAAATTGCAGTGTTCAATGCTTTATAGAAGACGAAGTTTCAGTTTGGCGTTCCACTTGTTCTGAACGAATCGTGCCGATGACGCATCTCTGGCAGACCTTGTTGCCTGTCTTAGTAGAGCCAAAGACGTGAACTTGAAGGTCAACAGACATCGTTTTGCAGATCTTCTTTAATATTTTGCATTCATGGCGAACGGAGAAATACAGAAACTAGAAAGAAAAACGGTTTTCCTTACAAGTACCCAGTAATTGTGGACATTATCGTTACTCCAAAGAAGGTCTTTCCCACGTAAAGAGTTGACCGAGTATCAAGTGTGTATCTTAAGGAAAGAATAATAACAATAAAGTCATAACTAAAGAAATGCTAAATATGTTAAGGCAATCTTTGCAGTGGTTCGTTTAGTTCTTCGCTTTTTGGGAACGGCTTTCATGAAAGTTCAGTCGACGCTAAAACTTCGTGACCTCCGCGAAGTCTTTGTGGGGCTCAGCAGCCAAGTGAATGACTGACGAAGACAGCATAAATGCATGAATGAATTAATGAGTGAGTAACGAGTGGCCAAGATGCATGAAATTCTTCATTGGTGACTGGCTTGATAAAATTAAACCAAAAGCAAAAATTGATTTTGACTTATGCAAAAAATAACCGTGTCATTGCTGTTGTTGTGCTTGGATCACGTTTTCACTAAAAAGTTCAGCGTGGCACCCTTTTGACCCAGTGAAGAAGTCTCCTGGAGTTTTTTCTCAACCAAGACGTGGAACTGGGTTCAATACTGACACGATTTCCATTGAAGAAAGGGTTTTGCGTTATAAATTATTCATATTCACACCTCAATCGCGCTAAGTAATTTTACGATAAGAACACAAGAAGAAACGACATGCAAATGAACAGCAAGTAAAAGCAACAAAAAAGCAAGAAATGACTATGAAATTGACTTTACTTCTTGCAGTCCTCATTAGTTGGTTAGGTTCGACTCGGCTTTAATCTTGTATTATCCTCCCTCTTCCATAACCTGACTTACTTTCACTTTTTCGCTTATATTTTCGTTGGTGTAACATATATAAGAGTTGGGAAAATATAAATAAATTGAGAACGACAATAAAAGCTGCGGAAATGTAAATTAAAATTAATAAATTTATTAATATTTTGGACATATTATTGCTAGATTGAAAACCGAATGAAACTGCAAAGGAAACTAAAGCGCGATGGTATAAGCCGCGGATAGATTAAAGCTATTTGTTAGCCAATACTAGGTGGAAAACAAATAAATTCCGATATCTCTTCAATGGATCGAAAAACATCATCAAGAAAAGCAAGAAAGACTTAAAACTTTTTGAAATTTCAATTCATCATTGTCGTTATGAAAGATCGAAAGCGTTAAGCCAGAAACTTAATTTCCAGCGAAAAATTGTTGTCTTAAAAAATTCTGCAGAACTTGCGTTAACTGTTCTCTGCTTAATTAAAATGAATTAAATTGGCTTTTCTAGCGCAATTCTTGTTTAGGAATGAATAGAACAAAAAACACAAAATGTCAAGAAAATCCTTTTAATGTTGAAAAAAATTCGGACCAAATCGAAAGCATCTCGACATCAAATGCTGCAGCAGCCTTTTTTTAGATCGAAAAATACTTCTGCTGGTGTTACTACTTAAGTTGTTCAGAACACACTTTGTTAAAAGAGCAGCCACCAACAATCCAGCAATCAAAGCAAATATAATAAGAAACAGCCACCAGAAACACCCGCGCACCAGAAAAAACAATTTTTATTCCTTTATTTGATTTTATTTTACAATATACAAAATAAAAAGCTTGTTTTTCCAATGCCAAAAAGGCGATGATTTTATGGTAGCTGTGGCTGTTGTGACTGTTGTGGTTGCTGTTGTTGCTTTCGTTTGCTTTTGGATTTAAACTTTTCAGTTTACTTTTGAGCTTGCTTCGTTGGAGTTTTAATGTCAATTCACACAAGCAGCAGTTTTTCACTTTTAAAAAAAAAAAAATATAATAAAAAGAAACTATAAAAAAATATAATTCTTGATGTTGTTTCAGTGGTTTTTTTGCCTTTAAGGTTGATTTTCTTCACCTTGTTTTATGTAGATTTCTTACTTCATCCTTTTTTAAAATAATTGCAACCTTTCACTTTTTTTCATTGTTTTTTTATTCCTCTGAGTTGCCTTGACAATAAATCGATGGAAAATAAAAAACCGATTGAAAAGATATACGTGATCGAGACTCTATTCAAATTTATAGCGAAAAAGAATTAAATAGACCTATAGGATCGATAAGAATTAAAATAAATTACTGATTGTTTCATAATCTGGAGATGTTAAAAGTAAAGTGATTTCTTGAAATCGGTTGCATCATTCAGTGCAAAACACACGACATTTAAATAAAAAACTTAAACTTAATTAAATAAATTAAGCCCGTCTATTGGTGGATCGCCTGCAGCATCTGACTTAAGTAACAGATATGGCGAATTCTAAAATGATACAATAGACAGACAACTAACAATATTGTTAGCACAAAATAATGAAATATCAGATTCCACTAACAAATCGAATTTGCCCAAAACAACTTTTAAATGACCAAGAAATACTTTTAAAATTTTTCATTTACCGAGGTTAATGGAAAAAATAACTGAAGTGAATACGGCAAAAATATTTGATTTATACATACTATTTTATGTGTCTCTGCGAAAAAACTGATAATAACAATTATACAATAACTCAGTTGGTGCCTTGCGTTCTTCAATTCAGTTCTCTTAAACAAGATATGGTCAAAGATATCGAAATCACCTACTGGGCCGCATGATGAATGAGTACTGAATAATTCAAGCCACGCAACAAAAGGCTTGGGACTGCCTAGAAGAGTTTGAAGAAATGAATATTAAAAAATACTACAACCCGATAGTAAAATTTAATAAAACTTTCTAAAGTTCGTGGTGGTTCGATTTGTTGTGGCTCGTTGGTAAAGTGATTCATTGAGATGATCCATATAATTTTTGATTTATGAAATATCCATTGGCAAGTCAGGTCAAGGGGAAAGGCAGGAGTCCTCGAAGTGATATACAGCGCTCCCGATACGGTGAAGTTTAGTTCGCTTTCTGTGTTTTGCTTTTGCCTCAACTTTCTCAAAGGTCTCGTAGTAAAATTGAGAGTAACCCATTGAAATTCGCTGCTTTAGTGTGTGTTCCTTTCCGATTTTTATTTCACTGGTATTTTTCTGGGTCACTCGGTGAATGTGTTCAATCACATTCTAAATGTTTACCAACAATGATTATTGAAAGTAGTGGTTTTTCGGCAAAATAAGTAGAAGGTTTTCCTTTCTTTATTACACCCAATCATTTTTGAGTGATTATTTCATTAATAGTGATCTTTTTTATAGCATAGTTATTAAGAGAAAACTCCGCCTTTACCCCAATGTAAGTTTAACAACGATCTATATTATCAGTTTTTCCGATTGGTATTAGGAATTCTGGTTTCTTCTGGTTTTTTTTAATATCCTTTGCCAAACCTGATAAAGCAAAGAAAGTAAAATGTTGAAAATCGTACCAGTTGCTATCCACTTTTTCAACCTGCATTTGATGTAAAAGGTTTTCTTTTGCTTGTGCTGTCTTTCTCTTTATATAAACGCTTTGAAGTTATCCTACTTTTCTCTTTCTCTCTTTTGCTTTATATCATTACTGGCATTATTCGTTCTCGCTTTCGCCATCGCTTATAAGCCCCACAGTTGAAGTTGCATTCGGATAATTGACTTTTTGATGGAGCAAGATTTTTATGAAACTCGTTTCTTTGGCATTTTATAGCTTGAGTGACACATAAATGCGGTCAAGAAAAGAAGAAAAAATTCAGAATATTTTCAAGAAGATGGGATCCAATAGCAGCAGTAGGCAACGAAGAACAAATTTTAATGATAAATTCAAAAATAATCTCAGTAAAACGACAAGTTTCTATATATGTACTTGTCGTACATATTTGTTGTTGTTTTATTTTCAAATATTATATATAAAAATTTGCATATCTTTCTTATAAAAGAAATAGGCGAGAATCTTTTTAAGTAAAACGAGTTTGTATCTTAAGTCTTTTATTATTCTAAAATAATTTCTTTACGTTTTTCAAGTGTCGCTGTTATCATTTTCTTTAAGTGATATTCTTATTCGTAAGATTTGGTGAATTTTAACCTTTACTTTGCAAAAAGAAACGTATTCAAAGGCAATCTTATAATAAAAAAGTATTCAATGCTAAAAAGGAAAGAACTGAAGGTACCAAAAGTCAGAGGAATCGAACAATAAATTTCTAATCGATTACTGTACTATAGGCAATTGTAATTAATTTAGCGTAGCTAAAATTGAGTAATAAATGATAAAAACCAATGGGAATCGCCGAGTATATTTTTTTTGTCGGGTTAATTATTTGTTTAAATGAATTTAAAATAGATTGTGCTAGTTTTGCTTCTTTTTCTCTTTCCGTTTCCGTCTCTACTTCTGCACAAGCACTGAAAATTTTCGACATTCTGTTGTTTCTTGTGTTATTGCTACTCAGTTAATTAGGCTTGTGGCGAGGTGAAGCCGTTGGTTGTTGCTTCATTTCGAGGCTCACTTTAAGCGTTATTTAATTGCAAGCATGATACCTTTATGCTTATGAGAAGTCTTTCATTGCCATTAAAAGCAAAAGTAACAAAAAGTTGTATTAACTTAACACATATAAAAATCTTTGATTATTATTAGTCTGCTTTTTTCAAGGATAAATGGTTTTGTGGGAAAAGTTATAAGTTACTTATATGAGTTTCTGTTATGAAGGAAATGTAATTAATTAAGAAAAGAATAAAAGACCTACGAATTTACCTAGAATGATAATTAAAAAAAAATATGCTTTAAAATTGCTACAAATAAAGGAGGTGAAAAAAATCAGTTTTAGAAATCATCATCGTGATATTAAGTTTTTGTTACTTTAAAATCTGGTTCAGCCTTCAATGTGTTCAATGATATTTTGTTTGTATTGAAATAACGATCGTCTGCAAATCCGGATTAATGATAACCATCGACCATATTTTTGTAGGTCAAAATTTACGAGTTGTTGACTTTGTGTGGTTGTGCGGATGCGAGTGTGTTTTAGTTTTATGTGTGAATCGAGGGGTGTGTATATCCCCTGTTAATGAACATGTTTTTCAACAAGATCGTCGGTTTTGCTAAATGATATCAATCGCAACGGATCGCGATCTTCCAGCAGCAGCAGCTGTTTGCTTCCTGCCGCATCTACTCGAGATGAAATGCACTGCAATAAAATCCGAAGATAAAATTATCACTTACTCAGCATTAGAATGAAAAACAATCGCGAAAAAAGAAGGAGACAGATACTGAAAGAAAAGCTATCGACAGCACATGCAGCCGGGCAAAGCAACAGACTAGAGCCAGCAGCAGTTTCTGTAGTCTTTCTCGCAACGTGGCTCGACTTCAGTTATGCGATGACATGAGCTCGAAAGGCGTTGCAAGGAGGAGCAGTCAACATGCCTTTATATGTGCTTGTGGGTTTTGTAATGTGTTTGTGTGTGTCAGTTAACTGTCAGTACGACGGAGAGTTCGAAACATGCAACAGAACTCGCGCCTGCGCGAGCACCGCCTAGAAAGCTGCTGCTATAAGATCTGGTAAATTATTGTAGCCGGATTGGAGATCATAATTCCCATGTGCATTATAATGATGATTATGATGTCATAGAAACGCGGTGGTCATAAAATTATTAATGGTCCTAGAGGGGGCAGAGAAAAGAGAAATTTCAATAGGACACATTAAAAAAACGCCAATTGAAGGAATCTCATTGTTGCTTCAGCAAGCTGAAAGGAAACATAAACAATGTGAGAAGCAGGAAAAGCCACGAATGAAGGACACATTTTCTTATTTAATCTTTTTTATATCACTCTCTTCTTTAACATTCCGTTCAAGCAATTTCTGCTTTGTTGAAAAGTTAGACTCATTTTTCTTGTTTTAACCACGGTTTTTATAGGAAAGCATTTGACTACAAAACTATCAAATATTATTCAGTCTTTTTGCCTCAATTAAATGTGTGTGGGTGTGGCTGCTGGTCGCGTTGCTGTTCTGCTTTGCACAGCATTTTGCCAAGTAAATGATGTCTCTTTAACGGGTTTCACCTGGTTGCACTTATCGTTGGTGGGTTGGCTGTTTGGTTGGTTACCATAGCGAATTTGCTGTTTGTGTTGAACTCCACACTTCCAACTCTGTCTGCAGCTCAGGTGTCGCTGGTTTTAATGGAGTAATCGTCGGTCGTGGTTTTAAGGTCTTTGGTTAGGTTTGTTGTTTTTGCTGTTCCCATCAAGTGCATTTCATGTCACAGTAATTTGCTCATTATTAATTGTCACTTGGATATATAAATAGAAAATTAGCTATGAATATTATGAATACATGGACCAGAAAATCACACGAACCCAAAAATCTTGAAAAAAATATAAGCATTTCGATTTTATATAATGATTGACGTCGATTTCTAAATGCAATGCAATAAATGAGATTTTTAGGGTGAAAATTGTCATGAATGTGAGTTTTCGCATTGCCATGTTGCGGTTATTGCAGTAATGTGTAATTAATAAATAAAATCGGAGAAAATTGCGTTGTAGTTATAGTAACAATATTTGAATAATAACAATAAAAATTCATTACCTACGTGGTTAGATGCTACGTTAAAAAAATTGTAAATATTCAGGATAAATTGTAATTAATCAAAGCAATAAAAGACTTAAGCGACAAACCTGCTTCAATATATTCGTTCAATACCAATGAAGCCGAAAGATTATTGGAGATTATCTTGACGTCGTATTTGGAATTGGTATTTACACTGGGGTGAATTACGTAGGAATAGAAATTATTGGGCTTTGGAATCGCTTTTCTGGAGAGAATAAATAAAAAAACAGTATGTCGATAACCTGTTTTTTAATCTTCTTTTAATCGATTCGAGTCGATTTTAAATTAATTTTTAATGCATTATTAACTTATGTCACGCTCAAAATAGATATTAATCATTAATTAAGCTCTTTTATATTATAAAACCACTGAAACACAATTATTATTTCCACTAATTGTTTGTTAGACAAATGTTTTTGCATAGTGAAATTGCAGATCTGATATTTAACTTAATGTTAACTTAATGAGATTGGAAAAATTTCCTTCCGAGGTTCAACGATTTCCATTCAATATAACAACTAAATCTCAAATAATTTTATTTATAATAATTACTCTTTAAAGCTAGTAATATTTTTATTCTTTTCTTTTATTTAGTAAATATTGTACTTATTTGTTCAGAGTTATAATGTATTTGAATGAAAAGCAAAGGATAAAATTAAAGTGGCGTACGTCGAAAGAAAGCAATAGCAAAATAAAAATTAAAACCTACATTAACAATAACAGCAACGTTAAAATCAATTTTGACTACCATTTCTGTAAACTTAAGAAATGCTTGCTTCAGCAAAATGTAGTGGCTGTTGTGTATCTTAAAATTCTGCTGAGATACTTGACCGACTGCTGACTGCTGACTGCTTGTTAGTCTTAAGTTTGTTAGAATGGCTTCAACTAAAATGCAATTATGTTTTTGTTCTTTTAATTGTCTTTTATTTTCTAGATTTATTTGATTTTTTTTCATTAAATGTTATAATTTGGAGGCTTTTTTGTCAGAAAGTTCCGTTGTATCGCAATAAACAAAGACCTACTCAATGCATTTGAGTCAGCGGAATGTCTTCGAAACGGCGATGTGACGTTCCTAAACGTGTTTGGATGTCTTTATTTCCTTCACTTTTCCGACAATATCTATCTACTTATCCGTGTATCAAATCTACTACTACTAAGACTATATAATTTTATAATCACTTTAAAGTTTTCGATTTTGGTATTGACACGTTCGTCAATTATGAGTGAGTGGCAATCATTGAACAGCGTTTTAAGTGTAATTAACACGAAAATAATCCAAAAATACACATAAACATATAAATAATAAAATAAGATCTAAATTTGAAACTTAACATAGATCCTTTAACTTCAAATTTAATTGACTTTTAAATGTAAATTTCAGCGATTTTGGCTCAAGAGCTGAAAACCCTGATAAAAAACCAGAAAGGGTGCTATAGACGAACAAAAAAAAAGGGTTTTATTTTCAGGAAGCTAGCGAGATCCATGAAAAGAAGACTCCAACGGCTACTAAATAAATTGCAACCACATTCATAACCATTCAATGCCCCGTCCGGGAGGCAGCTTTAGTAGATCAATGCAGTATCAGCTTCCGTTAACGAACCCGGTGAATGTTATTGAACGCTATTGAATTACATTTGGCCATTTCCGAACGCAGTCGTTATGCGAATTAATAGTATAAATCTGTTATTATTTAGTCAAGTCAGTTGACTGCCTTCCCCGCTACAAAAACCACAATACAACCACCAAAGCGTATAATAATAGTCGTAAAGTAGAGACGTTATTGTTGTCGGAAAAAGGAATGTCGATGCGTGGAAATGGATACATGATTTAATGGCTTCATTAATATTATTTGCAAAGATCCAATGTTGTTGTTGTCGTTGTTGCTGTTGTTGTGCATCGCCGAACACTTGTTGGCTACTCCATCGAACGGTAAAAGTTTTTCGTGCGAAATGTCCGTTTGTTTGGTGTCGTTTCTGTCCATTCATTTGCGAACAGCAATGAAAATATTATTGTTCCTGTTATGGTTGATTTTCGTTGTTGGTTTGGTTGTTGGTAATGCACTCTGCGGCACGCAACAATAATTAAAGCAGCATCCTGCGAAGGAGCAGCCATTAATAAGTGCAACGAGGAGAAAATAACATAAAGACGCAGTTATTAAAAACAATTTTAATCAATAAAAGCTACAGAAGAACACCAACCAAAGATGGTCAATTTACAGGTGATTTTTCGTTCAGCGCAATTAAAATAAAATATAATAATGACTATGCCATCGCCTCTACAAGCTGGCGATAATGAGCCTTGGTAATAAATTCGTTACTCCTTAACAAATGCATATAAACTGCATATATTTTAAGATGATTAACTTGCAACTATCAAAAGCAACGGAAAAATGCCGACAACAGGCGAGAGTGAAAGTTTTGTGGATTGCGAAAAACTTGAGGCTAGTTAAAAAAAAAAGTTAAAAATAGCCGCACTAAATGCGTTTTCAAATGCGCCAAAGCAACCGAACTTGTTTTGTTTTAACATTGTTACAGGTTTTTAAACATTTTCTTTCTTTTTTGTTGCTTTTTTCGTTGTGGTTGGTTGTTTTTAATGCACCTACGATCGTGGTTAGTCCGTCGTTTCATTGTTCATTCATATAAAGACATTAGAACAAAGTTTATAAATTGTACTAACGATTGAAGGCGTCGTCACGTTTATAGGCTATGCTTTTTAAAAGCCGCCAATTTATGGCCGAATTATTACGCCTACACATCGATGCACCGATTTAGTCGCAGCTATTAAATTCATTCTCAACTAGCTAACGGAGCTGGTGTTTTGGAAGAAGAGAAGCAGAAGGAAACAGCAAAAAATAGATATCTTCACAAACATCCTGTTGACTGGCGGCGTTTCAATTGAGCCGGTAATTATCCCAATAACAATTGAATTTTATGAAATAATCACGGAATGGGGCAATAGATTAATATCAAGAGATTACGTTTGACGTAAATTTAGTAACTAGCTCTTCCTGAGCTCTATTAAGTTCTGAGTCATAGACTGACACATTTAAATTAAATTAAAAAAAAGTCCATTCCATGAAAGAAACTGCATCTAACAACGAACTCGATGGGATTTTATAGATTTTATGTGCCACCTAATATAATAATTGCCAATTAGAAAAGGCGAACTTGTTTGGCCAAAAAAGAGAAAAAAATAAGCAAAAAAAGAAGAAAAAATAAGAAAAAAGAGGAACAAACATGACACAAGAAGAGCACCGAAAAGCAAGAAAACTTCAAGTAACAAGATATAGCTAAATATTCAAGAAGTAGATACAGTGATGAATATTAGAATTTGGTACAACATGAATAACGAATGAATAGTAAACTGAGGGAGTTCAATGAATGTCGATCATTTAAAAAGTTTCAGTAAGTGACTGCGGCTCCGAGTACGATCGATGCTACGGTCGCTAGTGACTCCAATTCCAATTATACTCCATACTTCGCTTTGTGTGTGCGTTCGTGTCATTCTCTCCTCTCTCCCCGCGGTGCTACTTGAGACACCCGAGACGTGTGGGTCGAGATCGGTTCCGTTTTCAGTTCCAATTTGTTGCTGGATGCAACAATCGCTCGTTGAAAAGATAAACAAAGGAAATTCCTATGGGATATTCTACAGACGAAATACCGATTGTATACTACTCAGAGTACCAACAAAGGCAACAAACGAAAGAACAATAAAGAGAATGTGAAGGGTTTTTTGAGGATCTTATCGTCTTTCTAAAATTCAAATGATTGTATCGGATTGCGGCATATATAAAAATTTTAATACAATTTAGGGACATTGAAAGGTTTTTGCAGGATGCTTTCTCAAAAACTTTTCACTGTAGGCTTAATAATTAATATTATTCTTAGTTTATGATGTTAGAAATATGTATCTTCCCTGCAATGCTCCTCCATGATACATTTCTCGTGTTTATCACTCGCGTGTAAGTATTGCCCCTTTACTCAGCCTCTCACTTGGTCAGTCAGTCATTCGGTCAGTAACTGGAGATGTAGGCTCCGCAGCGACCTGATTTTTGCTTTATATTGCAAGCCGTACCAGCAGAATATTATAAAAAACCTGTTAGCTGTTTGGATAGTTTTGCATTTCTAAATAATATTTTCTGAACACATGTCAAAAAAGAAGAGCCGAAATATCGTGATTATAGTTCACATCGAAAAAAAATAAATAATAATAAAATAAATAAATAATAATAGTAATAATAAATATAGTTCCGAATCATTAGATGAACCATAGAACAAGAATTCTTTCTCTATGGATGAAACCTGAGTTGTTATAACTGTTAACGAAACTTTACTAATTCGTATAATTCATAATAATAATGTAATGTAATGTTCTATTAGCTGCTCAATTTTGAAAAAGTAGCCAGCATTTCACTTATTCACTTACCTGTTATCGAAAATAATTTCTTTTCATTGAGCACTCGAGTCTGAAGTCTGCCGTGGGCTGTGAAGGGTTCGCAAACGACGTCAAGTTGTCCAAGCAACCGGAATCTTTAAGATCTTCAGGAATAAAATTGTATAACTGCAACGCGAAGGACCGTGAGCCACATAAGAAGAGCGTCGATAAACATCGATAACCAAAGATGGAAAAACGCACGCACGCACACAAAATCATTAACAACTACACGTTCCACTGCCCACAGATCAACGGAACCACTCAATTGGAGCGAAGGGAGAGGGGAGAAAGGTGTTTGTCTGGTCTGAGAGCTAGCCTTCGCTTGCTGCGTAGATTGCGATGATTCCAGAAAGTGCATAGCTGAAGTAGAGAAGATCCACAAAGCAGGTTCACACACGGAGTGCGTCCTATGGCGAAAACCACGCACTATTAACGCCGACCATACGACGCATAAGCAGAAATGATCTCGTCTGAGATCGCTTTGATTTACGCAGAAATGATTTACACGCACGATCGCTCGAATGCCAAGCACAATGGCAAGAGCTCGAACACTCGCAATTACGAACAATCGAATCTTCTTCAAGGATCTGTGGCAATAAAACACAAATCAAAGTGCAAACATTGGCAAAAGCCGTCCACGTTTATCGTTCGCAATCAATGAATGAAATTAAAACAAAATGAAATGCAATTCTTGTGGCTCTAGAACACGAACAGCCACTTCATATCCTCAACGGAACACAAAAAAAATTACTAGATTCACTTTTATTCGGCTTCAACGTCTGTGGAACGAAATCCGTCCCCGGTCAACTGGAGCTGTTATCGACTCGAATTATGATTATCGTTACCGTTTTCACTTTTCAACACAACCGAGCATCGGAACCATCAAAAGCCGGCTTTTCTATTTTGCATGGGCCTTTTATGGTTATTCCTGGCATTAAGCACGAATTCTCATAACCAGTCTGGGTGGTCAGTGTGATTTCACTGCTGTCGTTGGATGTCATGCGAACGGAATCTGCAATGAAATAAAATAGAGACACCCAAATTATTACAATATAAAGGTTAAATCCAAATTAAATTTAGTCGAGTATGCACACAAAAGTATTCATAAGTATCTATAAGATAAAGCATGGGTTTTTAATAATGTAGACCTACAATTTCACTTAATCGGCAGTTCAACCCACACAATCAATACCAATCAATACAAGTTTTTTTGTGCTCTTCCTTTGCCTTCTTGGCATTTGTATGTGATTGTTTTTTTGTTTTTTTTTTATTAGCCGCTGACTGTTGCTTTAGCGTCTGTACTTTGTATTCTTCTCTAAAGTCTGGTCTGTGGTCAAGTCTGATCTTTAGTCTCTATGATCCCAAGGGTCTCTGTTTTGGTGTCTATGATCTCTACAACCTTTACTTCATGATCACCAACGATCTAGTGTCTGATTTCTGCTACCTCAGTTGCTAACCTCCTAGAATGCATTTCCTCTACTGGTCTTCTACTATTTTTCCTGTCTCTAGTCATAACATCTAGAATATTTTAGTTGAAGAATTTGCAAAAATTATTAATGGATTCTTGATTTGGTTTGATTGGTTTATATAGTTGACAACAATCTCAGGATTTCAGCAGCTTCAATTGAGTTTAGTATACGTTTGATGTTTTATTACCGTTTGTTTATTTGTTCAAATAACAGTCAACCGTTAGTGGGTCGATTTAAGTGAGTTTTCTTGTTATTGTCATTGATTTTTGAGGTTGTTTGGTGGCTCGTACAAAGCACAAGCTTTCAAATGTTATACAAAGTTGTATCCAGTTGATAATAAGAATTCATAATTTATGTAGAAATCTAAATTTTGAAATCGTTTGCGTCCACGCATTTAAAAGAATTTCCCATGAAGCAAAATAATAAATTGAGTGCGCCATAAAACAGCATTCAGTAATTGGTGAATTTTAATAGCTAACGGCTTGTATAAGGCCAAAGTACAAAGTTTCAGTTACTTCGAATATTTAAAACGAAAATCAGATACAAGTAAAAAACTATGGTAATATTGTTGCCCTTTTTGTAATTTACGGCTCTTGTTTGTTTTGATTTCAGTTGGAAAATATGAAAATTATATATTAAGAAAAGCTGTAAGTTGAAAATAAGTCTGACATAATATAAAGCTCAAGAAATACTCCAATATTCTTGAATTCGAAGAAAAGAAAGCTGTAATATCGCGATGAATTCTTTATTTTACAGGTGTTTTTTTTTTCATCCTGCATTTAATGTTTCTTTCTAATTTATAAAAATTATATAAAAAAAATTGTAATAATATTTCCAATATTTCTCAATAATGCAAAAAACATATCGGAAAGGAGAAAAATAACAGATGAGAGGAGAACGGCTCGACTCTATTGCCTGAATAAAGTGTTATAATAAATTTTGCAATAATGACAGTGAACATTCATCATTGAAATGAGGACAATAACAGCAGCAAATTCCTTGATAAAGCAAATAAAACAAAAAAAAACCATAGAATTTCAAGAGAAGGAAATTACATAAAATCAAGATATTTAAATGAACCTGCAATACGAGGGAAACAGACCGGCGGACAAAGTGACAGAGGGGCAGACAAAAAGGCAGGCAAATAAACAGAGACAGACGTATGAACCACTCAACTGCTGGCTTCAGATGCAAATGAGTTGTGTCCAGCGATGTTGGTTCGCCGCTGGTGTGACAATCCGTAAAGGCGACAGCGTCAGCAGGTGTCAACTGCGTATATATATATTTATACCCACCAACAAATGGATAGAGAGAGCGAGAGAGAGAGAGAGAGAGGAAAATGGCGACATAAGGCATTGAAAATGCCCATTTTTTTGAAGTAAAAATATTACTGCAAGGGCGGATTTAATGGATTTAGTAGCATTGTTACTTAATCACTTTTGGTTCTTCGTTTAGCCTGTTGTTTTGCTTTAATCTTTGTCGTTTAATCCCAAGAATAAATCTCGGCTTCAGTTACGATTCCATTGCTTTGGTACGAACACTTTTACACCTTCAACCTTTCCTTTACATTTCGTCCGTCTGCTGTTAAAAAACAGCGCTATGCGTTGCGCGTGGGTGGAGTCGGACTCTTTCCTTTGCAGTTCTTTGTGGCACTCATTTGTCTTCATCCAGTCGAAAGACTCCGAAAAATTCCGGCTTCTTTTAATGGTTTTTCGAATCTTTTTTTGCTGTCAGTTGGTTTTATATGACTTGTTTTCGTTGTATCAAAAGATTTCTTCAATTAAAAGGAAACCTTCAAAGCTTCTTTCAATATTTTACTCTGATCTTCTTTGGTTTCTTTTGAGTTCTTTAGTTTCTTTCTTATTTCTAATTTTCTTTATTTATTTCTGTTTTCATCTAAGAATTTCAAACGTTGTTTGGATTTTCACTAAAGTTTTCGGCGAGCTTCGAAGGAATCCGATCGTGCGTGTTCGTTGTTGACGGCAGGTAATGCATTAGGCAGTTACACGGCCGGTTATTCAGGCGGTCATCCTACTCAAAATCTTTCACCAGCCACAACTCGATGTCAGGATTTCGTTGTCAGTCGTCGGCTGTCGTTGTTCAAAACTTGAAATGTGCAAGATGTCGAACTGTCGAAGAAAACACACCACAATCTTTGATGTTATTTGAAAAGTGCAAAGAAACAAAACTAAAAACATGCTGATAACAACATCCATTCACAAGGAAGTTGAAGGAAAAAAAAGGGAGAATCAGAAAACCTTTTAAAAGAGTTAAAAATTCAATTAAGGAGATCACTAGGGATCATCATATGGAATGTTATTGAGCTCTTGAGCTCGAATGAAATCGCTGTTGATTTACAGAAAAATATAAATTGTAATGTAAAAGAAATAACTAAAAAATTGTAGATTTTCTTAATAAGCTGCTGATGAATTTACTATTCATTTAAATTTGGATAGAATTGCATTCGCAAAGGTTTCCCCTTTTTTTTTTTTAATTTTAAAACAGTTAATTTCTTTTACTTTCTCCTCACTTTTTCATTGTAAGATCACTGCCTCCTTACAGTTAAATATATCGCTGAAAACTTAAGGGTGCTGCCGACGTTTATTGCCATATAAAACGCAGCAATCATAGCATTGATTCCGTCGCCTCGTCGCTTTTATTCAGTCGCAGAGCCATACATATGTTCTCTTGTCTTGTTTTGTCTCAGCTCCTCTTCTTTTGTGTTCTTTTTCGCTGAACTTGCGGCGACTTCTTAATAATTTTAATGGCTTCCCTGCGACAGTGCTTTGTATATAATCATGATTATCGGCGCAAAAGTTTATTGATGCTAATCAAAGGTTGACCGCTTAATCATAAAACGACCTGATGGACACCATCTTAAGAAGATTCAACGATCGATCGAACCTCTGTTTACCCACACAACAACGTCAATATAGCCTCAGAGTTGTCTTCAGTTGGCTGCACACTGCTACCGTAATGGATTCTTCGAGTGGTTGTTGTTGTGGTTTACGGTGTAGTCAACTCAAGTCTTGGCTTCGAATTTGACATCAACGTCAACCGCACGGAATGAATTTTTATAATGAGCAATATGATCATCCTTTTACCGTCCATCCGCCTGTCTGTTCTCCTTACTGTCGATTTTCCAGTCCTCTCCCTTTGGTCGGGTTGCATTTTATGCATATCGACTCTGATTGCAAGTCTGTAGCTAAAAATAAAGTCTGGAACAAGCGGCCAAAGTGCGAGAAGTCTGGCAGGCGCGCATCAGGCAAACTATCAAAGGGATAAGCAGACGAAGCGATGGGTTGTTGGCAAGATTGTCCTGTTTTCTAACCTTCGGTCGTTGTTGACTGTTGAAGAATTCAGAACATCGTAAAATGATACTTAGTGATGCGTATCGAGGCGTCTTTCTTGCATAGAAGATGAAGCCGCTTCAGTTACAATTTAATTTAACATTAGTTAGGACGACTTTTGACGGCCGCTGGAGAAGTGTGAAACCAAGTTTTTACTGATCCCAATAACAATTCAAAAAGAGGTGTCGATTGTTTCCTGTTATAAAAGTTCTGATGTTAACGCAATATTTTACTCATAGGAGGCTTTCCGCGATTGAAATTTGCACTAAAATTGCTTGGGATTACGATCTCTCACGACAAACTTGCCTTCTACCACGTTTTCAGGAATGGAGCTAATAATTGATTGTTGTTGTTTCCGTTGTTTCGTACTTCAAATATAATTAATTTATTAATTTTTAGTTTACTTAAAATATGGTTTTAAATTCATGTAAACTAATTTTATTTTTTTTTTTTTAAATGCCCAATATCCATGATCTGTCTGATGTTATTCGCTACCCATAAATAAGGTTATTCCTACTAACGAAGTCTTCATTTTATTTGCTCATTTTAGTAGATTTGTCGAGGTTTCTAAATGCTAAAAAATACAGAAGAAAAAACTCCGCAAAACCAGGTAGAGCCAAGGAAAAACGAGATATTTAAAAAAGTGAATGTGAACAGCAAATGAACAATTATTGTAAAATTCTCTGATTTTCTTTGAATAACAAAACTTAAAAAAGCATCAGAAATAATTTATAAACTCGCTGTATAAGCATATTTAATACTTTGGAAGTGATTTGGAGTGAAGCACCAACACCATATCACGTACGTCGACCCATGCAAAGTAACAATCAGCAACTCGTCAAGTCAGTCAATGAACCTTCAATAATGTTGTTTATTATATTAAAATAAAGCGAAGATAGCAATAAGAAAATCAAAAGTAGTTAAATCGTTAAAAATTATAAATTCCAAACGAGTTTTACGAATTTTTCATATTAATACAATCGATATAAGTGATTTCTTTATAATATTTTTCAGCTTTTATTTCTTATGCTATTTCTTATTTAAAGATTTATTCAAACAGCTCACTAATTTTTGTCTGAGGTTTGAGTCAGTTGCGTATCATAAATAAAGAACTCTGAGTGCCAAGGAAACCTGAAAAAGCATTAACAAAGCAAAATCTTTTCTTGACTTTTATAAAATGTGTTGTAATAGAAAAGTGCAAATAAAGGACAAGAGGTCCGATACAAGGGTAACGCAAACAAGAAGGAAAGCGACATAAAGACCGATTAAACAATGCAACTGACTGATGACCATATTGTAAAATAAAGAAAAATAGACATAGACAAAGTCTGTTAAGCCCAAAGACGTGGATAAATTAATGTTTACGTTTGCTTGCAAAAAGTTCAACCTTATCTGTTATATTTGAAATGTAAGCAGTTTCTTCTCCTCCTCTTCCTCGCCTAATCAGGGTAGCATACCAAAAATATTTAATTTGTTAATAGTTGAGTGCGTTTAGGCATCAGTTGTATTTTTCAAAATAAACGATTTTAGCTAAAATAAATAAGTTCAGCAGTACATATGATGGAATTTGTTTTTAAGATGAGATTCTGCACGCTGAAAAACGAAACAAAAAAATCCAAACCAAAACTTATTTTCTTATGACTATTAAATGGATACTTTCATAAATTTCTCCCGAAGTCACTGTGACTACAGTCATACACTAGTTCATTTAAGAGTGAAACCATCCACATATAATTCTTGCAATCTTTTTTCAGATGTTGTTAACCATCTACTGTTATTGCTTTCATTTCATACGTTTTCATTAAACCACAGAAAGGAGAAAAAGCAAACAAAGACGTAACATCAATTTGTGTTGCAATGAAAGCAATGGCAAACCCGAGGTCTGCATTTATTACACGGGCGGACATTGAATCTCTTCGCAGTTCTCAGAAACAGAAGAACCAGAAGCAAAAGTATAGCAAGAAAATGACGATCATGTGTCATGCGATGAATTAACGATATAAATAGGAATGAGGAGTAGTTGTGATGGAGAATGTTGCATGACGAGTTAATGTTCCCTTGTGACTATAGCCTAAGTTAAAAGGAGATGAGTTGAAAGAAAAGAATTAACTGGAAATTTTTGAAAGATTTTTTAGGGATGAGAGACGTACTTATAATGAGTTGTAGAAGAATGCGGAGTACATATCACACAGATGATTTTCCAAATATGATCAGATATAGGAATTCGCTGGAGTTTCAGGAATCTCGCAAATGAATGAAGTATATTGTGAGTGAGAAGATATGATACCTTAGTTGGAAAAATCGATTGCTTAATACAGCAGATGAGGGGTTACTATATGTGATTGGTAAAAATTATTATTTAAAATGCTTTGAATATTGATGTATATTTCCAGCAATACTTGCGGTGATTATGTAACACAAAAATTCAGGAATTCCCACGCAGTTTCAAAAAAAAAAAACAACCTGATGCCTTTTTGGACTTTTTCCAAAGGATTCACTTTTTTTTTTTGATCACTTTAAAAGCTTAATCTACTTTGTGTTTTTGGCTTTTTTCTGCTCATCTTCATTTTCATCAGTCTTCACTTTCGTTGTGCAACCGTTTAACTCTGTCTGAAGTCATTGCGATCTAAAGCCAATACAAGTTTGTCGCTGAAGTCTTTAGTAAGTCTTTAGTTTTGTTGACCTTTGTGGCTTCAGAGATTCGTTTAACCATTTCGCAGCCACTCTTTCTACTGTGGGTCTTCTGCAGTTTTTTCGCATTTTTATTTTTCAGCAGATATAAAAAAGTTTCCTGTCTGCCATTAAATTTCCGTCTCGACCCTTAACCCTTGCGTTTATAACTCAAAACTGTGGTGAAGCAACCGAAGTTGTAATGGATCAGGCGAAAAGAAGATGAGAGTGAAGGGCACAGAAGAAAGCCACAATAAATAGATACGAAAAAAAATTAGGAATGACACTGGGAACTAGGAAATTCAAAGGAGTTGTCGACACCGGATTTGGTTTGCGTATAGCTCTTTTCCTCTTCTCTGCAATCTCATCCATCTTCCCCGTTCTCTCGTCTTTCCCATATTCATTCCTTGTACAAGAAATAAGCATTACAGTTCAAAGCTTAAAAAATCATTAAAGAATCACGCAATCAATCTTATATAATTTAGTATGATAGCTATGCCGATTTCTCCCGATATACATACTGATACATACATATATGATAATCTGTAATATCTCGTATCGTTATTTATCGTAAAATGGTTTATTTCCGAAGAAATGCTTAGAATCCCGTGGATTTTCTGCATAAATCGTGAGTCGGCTTACGTTGCTTTTCAGTTGAACTCCTAACTGTTAATTGTGCTTGGTTCGTAACTCTCTTTTATCTTTCTCTTTCTTTTCTCTTGATACGAACTGATTCATTTCGTTTCTTTTACTTCTTCTTGCTCGGTCTGCGCACTCTTCAGGATTTAAAGGCTCCAATAGAAATATTAAATGTTTTATAGTTGGAATGGGTCCAATCACAAGAAGTTATTGGCATATATGGACGCTGTTAAGAGTATAACAGTCGCACCAACATCAACAACGGTACCAAAAACTAATTTTAACGGCGTTTTCTTAACGACTATTGGTTTCAATTCACGGGAATTCTTTTCATCACCAGATGATAAAACTCGCGAAAAAAGGGAAGAGAGAAAAAATGAAGGAAACGAGCGAGAAAGAGAAGAAATGAGTGATGTAAAAAGTGAGAAAATTACATACGTGTTCGAATATTTCATGGCTAAAATAGTTGATTTAAAATTTACGAGTAGAGGCTGTAAAAACGGTTCAATTTCACTTCCAATTCAGGGAAAAAAATGGGTTGTTCATTTTTCTTCTCTCTCTTCATTCTTTCAGTGCAAATTTATGGATATGAAAATTGACGAGACCGGGAATTTTTTTCTTCGGACTGTGAGTGGCTTCAGAGAAAAACATACAACTTGGCGTGAAAACATGCTTATTTTTTCCGCACTTCTTCTTCGATACGTCAATATGAAAAACAGTCCATGTGAATGGTATTTCGAGTGTTACGCCGAGCAACTATTTGAAGACTCGCTCCCAGAAAGACACGAGTTCTATTATGTAATCCGCTTTAAAAAGTGCAATTTATGATGATTTCGCTTTAAAATGTTTATGTTGCAGTTTACATATTGCATGTTTTATTTTTTTGTTTTTTTTTTAAACTTTTAGTTGCTGTTTTAATGGTTTGTTTATTAACTACCAGTAATTAGCTATGTATGAATGTACACGTATCAGAATTGAAACCGTAGCGATTCTGAGCTTGATCCACCGCCAATGCTGGACGTTGAGTGCGTAATTCATGAGCTTATGGAAAAGATTCTTAAGCTCACGGAGTTAACGGAAGATTGAGCTGCTAAGCTGTGAAAAATATTAAGGTTGGGTCCAAGTTACGTGGGCCTTAACAGCCGGCTGCGTATTTTAAGGTCAGAACCAAGCAAACTTGTGAAAAGAATAATTTATAAATAAAATCAAAAAAGCCATCTTCGCCACATTAAAAAAAAACCTGACAAAGACGAAGAAAAATCTTAGTGAAATGTTTACCTACTTTAAGTACAATTACAAGTTTCGGACACTCCATCGCCCAATCAAGCAAAAAGTAAAAAAGCGCACCATAAAAATCGAACTACAAAAAGTTTATTAACCTTAAAGAGATCAACAACAACAACAAAAGAAACAATGTCACGCTTAATAGACAGGCTGCCGTCTTTTAGACACGTTTGCGATTTGGGGAAAAAAGTACATAAAAAATAAAAAAAGACACGTCAATTGTCAATATTTCAAATCAGTTAATATTCAGGCTTTAGTAAAAGAAATAAACAAGAAAAAGATTGAGGTCAAACCAAGCTTAATAACTTCAATGTACAGCGAAAGAGAGATAAAAAATAATTCTAATGAAAACAATAAAAAGAGCAGCAAAAAAGCGTTAACGAAAACAATAAACATTATAATCAAATAACAATATAATTATAACGAAAATTGTCCACATTGTAACAATCACAAAATGAGTTTCAATTTAAAAAACAAGTACAAAACCTGTTTTCAAAAATTCCTCATAAATTCTATGCTTCCATATTCTGTTTTCTTAACAACAATTTTATATACAAAGTATTTTTGAATTTTATGAAATCTAAAATCCTTCTTTGAACTTCTTTTATTTTCCCGTTTTCCGTCGTTTTTAGTATCTTTAAGTCAGTTAGATTTTTTTTTTTTTTGCCTTACTAAAACTTTATTAACTTTCGACTTTCGGAAGCCAAAGTCACGAGACTTTATTACAGCCATCGGTTTGCCTCAAAAAACCGATCTCTATGATTTCAATTTGAAACTCTTATAAGTGAATGGGTTCAATGGGCTTTAAATTGACACGACTTTTTTTTTTGGTTCTTTTCGCTCAAGTTCAATAAAATCGCTTTTGTTGTTGTGTTATTTGCTATTCCTTCTGTTTTCTCCGTTGTCCCATGTATGTTCTGAAATTTGTGTCCTTTTTTTATCTATAATCAGGTTGTTTGTGCATTGTTACTGTTGTTGGTTAGGCACTGAACCTGTGGACCAGTACAATCGTCCAATACAACCACCAGCCATCAATTTATTTGCTTACTGATTGTGGCTTTTATAGTCACCGCCGTCATCGATGTTGCGCCACAGCAAAAGCTGTAAACCTTTGTTCTTATTTTTATCTTTTGCGTCCTTAGTTGGTTGCGCTATTTTTGTTCAGATTACTTTTGTTATGTTATTTACAGGTTTTCCTTTTCGGAGCAGCTTAAAACTTTTAAAATTCATTTGCAGTTTTTTAAGGTCTCTTTTGTGGTGGTTGTCGATGTAGTCTTGTGTAGCCTTGTTGTAGTTTTTGAAAGGTTGCTCTTGAAATGAAGTTTCTGCTCTCGGTGTCAGTGTTCAGAAGTTGTCATCACCGTCATCGCCCGCCAAAACCGCTTCGAACAGAAAAGTTTCTAAAGGTCTTTGTTTTTGCTTTATTTGTATTTTTTATAGGTTTGGCTCTTCGCTGTTTTATGATTTTGCGTTGAACCCTCTTCGTATCGACGTAGACTCTGCTTCACTTCGCTAGATTTTGTTGGTTGCTTTTTTCAATGTGGATCGTATTCAGAATTCTCTGCACGTTCGTATGTCTGGCTGCTGGTTGAATGGGTAATTGGCTGACAGCAAATTCTGGTCTCCTCAAGTTACTTAACAGAAGATCGCAGCAGAAAAACGTTGAAGAAAAAAACGTTGAAGGAGAAATACTTAACTAATCTTGAAATATGTTCTCTCATCATTTACTTGAAATTGTGACAACATCGAATGCAACCCAGGGCCGCTGCATATCCATGAATCTTATCCCGTAAGCGTAATATAAGTAAATTTTAAATTATTCTAAAAATGCTGCGAGAAGAAGTTACGCCAACGACATCACATGACGCGACATGTATGCAATTTTCATTTAAATTTTCAATTTCGGACAATCTACAGGCAGTTAGCGAAGTTTCATGAATCGAATTGAAGCTTCTTCAATGTGTTCGAGGTTGCTAATTCCATACTCTGGAGGTTTCAGTTTCTCATGCAACAATAAAGAATAACTGAAGATTAATAAAAACAAACAAAAAAGAAAGCGATGATTCCTTGCGTGTTAGAAAGCGATAAAATTGTTTCTTAGTCAGATTTTTGTAAAACATTATTTTTAATAAATAAGCAAAAAAAAAGAAACGTAAGTATGTTTTTAATACAGCACGTTTTTCTGGTAATTTGATTTTCCTTTTTTTAGAAGACTATCATAAATAAAAACGAAATGAGATGAAAGAATTTGCGAGCTTCCTACACGACAGCCACAGAAACAATTCCCAAAAAATACGTTCATGTAATTTAAAAAACAAGCTGAGAAAAGTGAGTAAAATCACATCATTAGTCACTCGAACCAGAGCTCAATATAGTTTAAGAAAACATATTTTTTTAATTGCTACAAATCAGATTATGATAATCAGTAAACTACAGTTTCAATGAATCATTCGAAATGCGAAGGCAACAAAAAAGACCGTAAACGAATCGAGAGAAAATATTCTTTAATTTTATTATTATTTAATTTAAAAAAGAAAAATAACGTTGAAATTAACATTAAAAACATTTGCGGTGCTGATCTTTGTAATAATTTTAAATTAAGCCTTAGCTATATAAAATCGTGAGAATGCGAAAAACAATAGCAAATTATGGTATCAAATAAAAATTTTATACAATAATAAGCACCGGAAATTATGATGAATATCCGCAAACAACAACAACAACACGAACACAAACAACAATTTGTTGTTTATGCAGACCCAAACCGAAACTTTATAATTTCAGGCAAAAACAATCAAAGACGATTCCGTTGTCTGCGTGATTCTTTGTATAGAAATATGAATCTAATTCGCAAATTGAAAGGTTTTTGAACTTCTGAGGTTGCTCTTTTCATTCCATTTTTAATACATTTGATGAAATGATATGAAGTTTCTGAACTGTATTATATTCTACTTATTTCCTTTTATTTTATTTATTTTTATTTTTATTCTCTTTTAGTATATAAAATTTAGCAATAAAATTATATAAAGTATTGTACATTTAACAATTGTGTAGAATTTAAATGCATCATCAAATGAAAACATAAACAAAGCCTATTAATAAATAGTTTATTTAAACTTATAGAAATATGTATAAAAATTTAAATATTGCAGTACAAATTAAACAATTAATAATTGAAGTAAATGTGGAAAAAATTATGTCAAATAAATAAGAATAAAACGTGGGTGATTAGTTTTTTCTTTTCTTTGTTGTTCTTCTAATTTTTCGCTGATCTCTTATCTATGCTTTTTGGACACGATAATTTATGATTTTAGTTTTTGGTTTTAATTTTGTTATCGTGCAGTTACATTTTTTTATATCAATTTCGTAATTCAAACACAACTAGGAATGCAATAAGCAGTTGCTGATGTTGCTTTAAGTTCTGCCAGTGTTATTTTTATTATTATTATTAGCCACAGATCACAGCATGAGATTTTCCTTGATGTTGTATATTTGCTTCTGTCCTTTTGTGATCTTTGATTCGAGCTTTTTTAAAGCTTCAATCTGCCTACCACACATTTTGCATCCACTTTTAATTGACCTCAAAATGCCAAGTGATTTCAAGTCGTTTGGTTTTTCAGTGTAGCTTTTTTGTCGACGCTGACAGGTGAACATTTTTTATGTGGGGCATTTTTCAAGCACAAGTTTTCGGTGTGTAAATATAAGAGGGAGTTCTTATTGATGTTAGCGATGTAGGTGCTTTTTATTGAAATAAAATAAATTATGATACGTTATAAGTTATAACGAAAGAAAACATGAATAAGAAAAATGTACGTGGATTTGAAAAAAGCGGATTTGATCAACAAATTCATTCGGCACTTCGGTCAAAGAAATTCTTCGGAAGAAGTCATGCTGTGCGACATGAGAGCGGATGCATGCAGGTGTGAATGTAGTGTAGGTGAGTTTGTGTGTGCTTCATTTGGTATTTCTTATCAGCGAGAAATGGTTTTAGTTACAATAAAAGGGGATAAAGTTTCGATGTGAATTAATTTAAGGTTGTTTTCTAAAGTCTAACCTTTGTCTCTATACAAATAAATTTGATCTAAAAATATACACAATGTATTCCTTATTATACCTAATTTATTCATTTGTTCATTGTTTGTCAAAGAAATTCAATAAAACGCTTTCATTTCATCTACAACATTTATTTCTTGTAAAAGTTCGTCTCTTAAGTCTTTCAATTGACTTCAGTGCTATTATTCAGATATCATAGAATGAACAGCCGAGCAACAAAGCAACAACGGAAAATCCTTATCACAAATACTAAATACAAATTTAGATTTTGTGTATAAAAATTGATTAGTTTCTTAGACTCCGCAAAAAATTAATTGACATTTAAAATTAATTCAAAAATCCACGTTAGATTTGAAAAGCATTTATTTATTAAATACACTTTCAAAGCTGCAAATGTTCCAGCAGATTACATCTGGGATTTTTGCGATTTCAAAGGTTCTTTCCAGTCTATGTTCACATTTCGCTTCCATCCGATTCGGTGGTAAATTTAATATGATTCGATTCGACTCGATTGCGATTTATGATCCTGTTGCGCAAAGCTTGTCGGTCGTGCTCAATACATCGCTGCTTACATCCATTGCTATAGCAAAAATAAGTGAAACGAAACGATGAAGCGGATGAGCGTAATAACAACTTTTAGCATTTCCATGAATAAAAATTATAATTAATTTTGTGCAGCATTGTCGTTGCGCTGCGTTTGATTTTCTTCCCCGTTTCTATCGTCCGTTACCGTCACGTCAAATGACGTTTAGAAGTAAATGCTTATTTGTGAGTAACGATTGTGTTTTACGATGGTCATCGTGGCTATGCTTTATTTATTTGTTAGTAATCCATTATTTAATGCTCGCCGCGTTCCTGTCTGTCTAGCAATATAACGTTTTGGAAGACCGAATGGCATTAATATTGGTATTAATAGAAGCAAAAGTAGCTAAAAAACACATCAATACATGATAATAATAATAACAATAATACTAAAGCCTGTACCAGTGATATTGAAACCGAAACAGTATGTGAAAAGCAACAAAATATCAGTAAATGTATGGAAAAACATTTTAATTAAAAAAAGCAAAAGACATAAACACATAAGACAAGAAAAAGTGTAATAGAAAATGTATTTCCTACAAAATGCAAACTTTAATATATTAGTAAAGGAGGAGTGAAATCTGAGAACAATAAAGGGGTTAAATACGAAAAAGCTAAGGAATTCGTTTACTTGTAAGTAAACTAAAGAACGGTAAGGTTGAAGTATTTGTTATTCAAGTTATTTTATAATCCATGTATGGATGTAAAATGAATCGAATTTGGATAGAATAAAAGAACTGAATTTGAAGAAAGAATAAAATCAAAAAAGAAGGTAAAATAAAAACCTGAAATGTCAATAAAATCAAACGAGTATCGATTTCATTATATACAAGCTATTACAAAAATAAACGAAAAGCTGTCATGGAACAATTAAAACCCTAGAGGCACAGATTTCAGAATGGAAGATCACGTAATAAGCTGAATAAGAATACAAAAAGCAACAAACTTTAGCAGTGGAAGAACAAGCTTAAAGAGAGCTGTATTTTCTTAATGATAGTCAATTAATAATGAAGAAAAATAAACGTCGAGACATAGTTAAAAATAGGAAAAAAAACCAGTAAAAATGAGACAGCCGCAAACGAAGCCAAAATTAACATATCCTTTTTTGCTGGGCCACGATTTTCGATTTCCTTTCATAAAACCGAAAGATGTTTACTTCATTAAAACGTTTAATTCATTAATGTTTATTTCATTTAACTTATTCGATATGCTTTTGTTTAATTCTTATATGCAGCCTGTTATTTCGATGTTGTTGCTGATGCAGATGCGACAACGTGATCTCCAAGAATTTAAGCCGACGTCAGAATTTCGAATGACTGTCAGCGTTTATTCACAAGCATCCCCAGCATGTCAAACATCTTCATCACTTCGCGTCACTTGGATATGTTGACTGCCTGGTTTTGAGTTGTCACGATGTCAATTTCTCAGCATGTTTTGAGTTTTTTCCATTTCAGACGCTTTTAATGGTTACATACCAAAATATGAAAAGTGATGAGCAGAGAAGAACAAAAAAAAAACGGAAAAATCAAAGATGAAAATGTTGAAAGAAATTATTTAAAACGCATAACAAGTCTTTTTATTGCTCTTTTGTCTTCTATTGATAATGGGCTATTTTTTTGTGGTTCCTGGTGAACATTTTCCCAATTTTCACCCTGACAACAACGACAAAAAATCCCTTTCAATATTCCTTGAAATCTTCAGTTGCAAAAAAAGCTCCCGTTGCATTTGTTGCTTTTGTACGTGTTGAACTTTTATTATTTACAATTTACGATGTTAGTTCGTAGCTCTGCTTGAAACTTTTACCTTCCTCAAATTGGTTCGTGTATTTGTTTTCCTTTCACTGTTTGTTTTTTCCTTTATTTTGCTGAGTTTTTTGAAGTTGGTCCAAGTTTGTTAACGAAGACAAAGAGCGACGTGACACCAGCGTTTCATTGGTTGTTGCTAGTCGCAGTTGCACTCTCTGCTCGTACTGCAGATGTTAGAGGTCAAAATGTGTCTGTGTTGTCGCTGAAATGTTTGCAGCTCTGAGCAGGTTTCTCCATTACGAAGCACTTGTTTGTTTTCAAGTTGCATTGGTGCCATTTGCGCTTACAGCAGAAAGGGAAATTTATTTATTTATATTAATAATAATAATTAATAATAATAATTGATTGTTTAAATCGACTTGATCTTTTTGTACACAAATGAATCAAAATCGAATTCTAAGTCTTCACGCGAGAGTCGGCTGAGCTAAGCTAAATTTCCAGTTGAAGTCCACTTCTTAGACGCCACGTTTACTGTAATGTCAGCAACAACATTAACAAACGGGAAAAAGATGAGGACTCAATTTGACTCCAACAACTAAAGAGCTCGTCTCTATCCCACCAATAGAAGGAGCAACGAAATAGTCATTCCTACAACCCCGCTTAATCGCCGTTCTTAATCCGCTTTGATGATAATCGTGTTGCACATATTTATTTTTTGGTAGAGAAATCGTCAATATTTTTTATTCAGGAACACAGAAAATGAATTTAAAAACAATTGTGTTCCTCGTATTTCCCTTTTTTGATTGTAAAATTTGTAATAAAACAAAATAAATAAAATTTATAATAAAATAAAAAGCAAACAAAAGCGATCGCCATCTGCTTTGTATCCTATTTTAAATTTAATTGTGCAATCGTCCAATTTTATTGTCAGTTTTGACATTATTTTTACAGTTTGTTCGCTTGCTGCGCTTTACTAACGTTCAGAACGATTTTATTGACAGTTAAAGAAAAGCCATGGCGATATGTGAAACCTTCAACGGTTGATTACTTGATTGATATTCTCAACGAAGACCGGTTATTTTACGTTTTCTAAAGCGATTGAGACCGACAGAAGTACAACGATTGTCAATCACTCTTTCGATCAGCCTCCATTTATATGATGATTGAATCAGGATTTTAACGCGTGTTCGAACGGTCATCGAACTGTTTTTAATGATTGATTTGGGATTGAAAGGATTTTTACTCTAAATGTAAATAATCAGAGAACTGAGCGATTTCTTATATATTTTTCATAGGACTTTATGACTATGTTTAACGTTTTTATTAAGGATAAACTGAGGAATGATCTGAAGAAAATTATAATTCACAGACACGCAAATGGAGCATTACTTGGAAATGTATCCTATACACTGCATGAGGTATCGAACATACATATTTAAGACACGCAACAATAACAACGTCCTTTTGATTTCTTCCTTTTCATCTACACTGTTTATTTACCTCTTTTAAACACGCGAGTTTATCGAAGGCAAATTAAAGAAGTGCAACAACAACGTTGGTTAATAATATGTTTGTTTGTTGGGTATTTAAAAAGTCAAACGAAATTAGAGACGAGCAAAGACTTAACAAGAGCAGCAACTCGTTCATCTGATGTGCAGCAGGTGCTTCTGAAGCAACAGGTTATCAGAAGTTGTTTGCCATCTCTATTAGAAATTTCTTGCTGCTCGACTGTCGATGATAATCAAGAGTTAGCGAGGGAACACGGAGTGAGAGGATGAACTAATGATTCATTTCTAATAATTCAAATTTATAACAGCAACTAGTTCTTTCGTGTTTTGTATTTCTTAACGGACTGTAATAATTTTGGATAATTCTTTGACATAAATTCGACTTGGAGAACATCAAAAGAATCCATTAATATTATTGTAAAATATTCTAAACGAAATGATATTTTTTTTTATCATATGATAATATCAAAGAGACTTAAAACACTTCAAATCTACTCTAGATTAATTCATTATAGGGCGCCAAACGACCTTAGTTTCCCTTAAAAATGACGAAATCATATTTTTCGGAAGAAGAGGAAAATCACGAAAAATTCTTACTATCAAGTTAAATAATTCTCTTCCACAAAAAGGACAAAACAATTTTAATTTTAAATTTTTTTATATTATATACATACATTATAGTATACATATAAAAGAGGGAAATATATTTAGTTCAAATTGTGATATTACTTGGCGCGTTCTAATGAAATTTTTTAATAAAACTGAGTTCGTGCAAAATACAGACGCTTATCACTTCACTGCTAAGAAAACAAATAAATACATGAATAATTTTATTAATGTATTTGTTTATTATTTATAAGACTCGTCCGTTTTCTTAATAACCTCTGCCAAAGTTTCGTGTTACAGTTTCTCTACCATTCTCAACTGTTCTCAAAGCCGTTTGAGGGTTTATTTATTTTTGTTTGGATGGAAAGCATTGGTTTTTTCTTCTTGTTTGTTTAGAAAATGAATGCTTTGGTCAAATTTTCGTTGGATATACTTTTAAACTCAATAAGAAGCGAAAGGAAGCAAAGAAAGAACGACATCGTCAGTAATAAAAGAGGGAAGCTCAAATTTCATATGCTTTGTTTGTTTTGTTGGCTTTATAAATTTAGATTTTAATCTTTCAAATCTTATTGGGATTTTATTTATCCTTAGAGTCAAACAGACTGCGACTGTGACGTCGAAATGAGTGAAACGTGTGGGTTTCTACAGTTCTCTGATCATAAGCAACACATTAGTCAATAGCAAAGTCGAATAGCGGAGAATTTTAAAAAACAAGACTACTTTTAGCTAATTTGAGCTAATTTCAGCTGCGAATTTTTGCATCGTTTTTTAATTTGTGTCGATTAAATCTCGATTTAAGAAACTCTTCACATATTTCAGCGGATTCACTAATTGTAATTAATAATATTGTATCTTTGTATTACCTCATTCCACGCGCGAAATCTGAAGCCGAATTGAAGCAGCAGCAAACGGCTCTGCTGCAACGACAGCATCACGACGGCCCAAAGAACATCACTTGATCGAAATCAAAAGCATCAACTTTCAGCGGTTGTGGCGACCCGGCTGCTTGCTGTACGGCTCGGAATTGAGGTCAAGTAGCAGACGAATAAAACAACGACTGGCAATAAAAATCAGACGCAGAAAGTAAGATTCACCCAAAAAAATAACAAGAAAAGCTCACAGGTCCGTTTTTTTATACTTTTCTCTTTTATCTTCTTCCATCAATTGCTTCTTGATTTCTTCTTTTCTGCTTTTCATCTTTTCTGTTGGCGTTTTTACCTCTGGTGCTGCGTTTGCTAAAACGTGTTGCAAACATAGGAAAGTAATCGTAAGTAGATAGTTAAATAAGCACGAGTTTTGTGGAATATATGTTGTAATTTTCTCCTTCGATCTTCTTTTTTCTTCCCTGTTTTATCCGCATTGTTGCTGTGGCCAAAGCCTTTCGAAAGTCAGTCGTTTGCAATTTTTCTGCATCAGTCGCCGTCGCCGGAGAGAAAAGTTTCTTCTGCAGAAGTGAAGATGCTTTGTCAAAAGCGTAAAAAGCTGTGTGGAAGGTGGATGATTTATGGGAGGTGGAAAGCAACAAGGAGAAGTCGCTGATTTCAAGACCGTTTGTTTAAGATGCAATAAAAACTATAAAACAGCAGAGAAAACAAAACACGACGTGTGAAAAGTACGAATCGAAGGACAAAGGGGACATACTTTAAGTTAAAATTTATGTAGATGCATAAATTAAAGTAAGCAGCTTACAAAAATTATCCACAAACAAAAGCCGAATGAAAGTCCTTATGAAAAGGAAAAAAAGGACAGAAATAATAGCAAATAAAAGATAATTAATGTGTTCCTTGGAATAATTCTTATAATTACGATGATATCAAAGAGACTTAAAACACTTCAAATCTACTCTAGATTAATTCATTATAGGGCGCCAAACGACCTCAGTTTCCCTTAAAAATGACGACATCATCTTTTTTGAAAGAAGCAAAAAATCACGAAAAATTCTTTCTATCGACTTAAATAATTCTCTTCCACAAAAAGGACAAAACAATTTTAACTTTTTTATGTAACTCACTTTCTATTTCCGTTTGATGCACCGTTCATTTTTATTGGCAATCGTTGTAGAAAAAAGTACCGAAAAAGAAAACACGTTTCAAGTCGCCAAAAAGAAAAAAATCCAACGCGAAACCATCCTAAAGACGCACACCACGTAGCAAAAGCCGGCTGAGACCTGATCGAACAAAAGCCGGCACTCAACTGAAACGAGGGTGAAATGACTGTTGAACAGCGGAGAGAGCGTCACTTTGTGGAAGGAGCAAATGCAAAAGAGAAACGAAACGAAACATAAATTGAAATGGGAACAAAAAACCGGTCTCAAACCAGGCTCACATACGCAGAGACAGCAGAATCGGATAGAAGGCCGGGCAGACTATTGATAATTGCAGGTGCCGAGCGTGTGAGAGCAACTTAGCCAACGCTTGTTAAATGTCGATGGAGCCGCTGTTAAATAACAGATTTGAGAGAGCCTCTCAGAGAAGATTCTTGAATGCACAGCCTTGACTCACACAATCAGACGTTTTATTTAAAGCAAATTTTCATAGTAAGAAATGAGGGCTAATTTTTTGAATCTAAACATGTTTGAATCTAAACATTTTTGTTTCATATACATTTTTCTACTGCAACCAAATTTTAATACTGCAACCAAACGCAACGAAAATATTAGGACTGGTTTTTGTTTAGAAGAAGAAAACAATTCACATACCACCGAACATATTCACAAACACGATGGAATGTAGCGAGCGAGTAGTATGCAAATAATGAGCTGAGAATCGCAGTCATGTTTTTTAAAGGGACCAAGTGAAGTGCTTTAATGCAATGAATACTATGGCTGACGTTGTTGTGGAAATGTTCATCGAGGACATTGAAAAAAAGAGATACGTGGCTGACAATGTACCAAAGAGGAAATTACAAGATTGCGGCCACCAATAAATAAAGGAATGAATATGACCTAATGAATTGAATGGAGCTTTCAATATAGAAAAAAGAAACGCATGTCACTTGAAAGAAGTTGTCAATGCAAAAGACGCTGAAGCGGCGCTTTTGATATGTTAATCAAAGACTTTATTAACTACGAGGTTGAAGAAAAGAATGTCCTCGGTAGTTATTTACCTTTCCACCGCAGCGTCTTTGGTTTGTTTTCTTTCAAGAAGGAATTCTGCTTATTCAAGTGCCGATGGGAGTTTTAAACAGAGTGAAATAAGAGCAGAAAAATAAATTTGAATATTTTCTATTGTTTCTTTCATCGTTCTTATTCATTTTTTTATTTATTTACTAAAACTATGCTTTATAGTTTTGCTAAACAATTGTTTGTACTTACGAAGAATTATTTAGCAACCTTAATTTGATTGAATTTTCCATTATAATTAATGCCAAGTTGTACTTAATTTCGCCTCGTTTTAAACTAAATATTTTTCGTAATTTCTTTTATTTTAAGAACCTTATTCTGTGTTAAATAACGCTTTTAGAAGCCAACATCAGCTTTAGAAGCCGACATCAGCACAATTTTGGCTTCGCTGTTACTAAAAACGCTTCCGTGCAATTTCCTACTAAATTTTTAATAAAAATTCAGTTTCGCTGGACTTCTTTTCATTTTCACGTTGATTTTTAAGTTCTTTTTAAAGTCTATTTTCTTTTATTTATACACGCAAATGAGGTAACATAACAAAAACAACGGGAAATAAAAAAGATTTCCCTTTTCGATTACAAATCAGATTCGTTACTGCCTTAAAAAATTGTGTTATTTTTTTTCGGTTTTTTATTGTTTATTGTTCAACAAAAATCTGTTATTCCCAATGAATTATTTATTGATACGTCGTCACCTTTTTTAGTTGGGTTTATGCTTTCTTTACAACGCAAAATGGAAAATTAATGCTTTGTTAGCAACACGAACGCCAACGAAATAAAGACAGGTAAACGAAGGGTTAAAAAACGCGGAGAAAATAGCTTCAATTATGAGTTTTTTAAGGGCCACAAATCATTTTTAATCCGGGTCAGTATTTTGTTGTTCTAAATTGGAATTTACTAGATGTATTCTACTCATTTGCATTTTATTTTCCGCATATTTTATAGTTGATAGGTGAGAATTTATGGCTTAATTAGGAGACTTGAGTGTTGAAAAAGGTCATGAGTAAAACTTAAATGAAATATATTTGTTCATTTTTATATTTTAACAAAAATTTCTCGAAAACAAAAACCGAAAAAGTGATGAAAACCGAGTTGAACCCTAAAAATTAAATAGAAACATCGAATTTTGCGATACACAAAAGTTGCACAACAAGGATGAGATTCAAATCCTTAGCTACATTTAGAATTCACGGAGTAAGTCTTGCAATGCAATTTTTAAAGAATTGCTACATACAGAAGAATAAGAAAACCATTATCATCGATAGTCTCGGGAAGGTTTAATTTTTATCACTGAGTTTAATGTGAAATTATAATTTTTATGAGGTTCCAAATGGATGCAATGAAAGCGCTGACATCTTTTATGACAAAAATGACAATCAAAGAAAATTAAACGGCTTGCGAAAGAGT
Organism: Thecophora atra; assembly: GCA_937620795.1. Taxonomy (NCBI): domain Eukaryota; kingdom Metazoa; phylum Arthropoda; class Insecta; order Diptera; family Conopidae; genus Thecophora; species Thecophora atra. The sequence continues at coordinate 38,389,516 of OW569401.1, forward strand.
TTGCAAGGCGGGGAGGGAAAAATTCAAGTACTTTACGAGTGCCACACAAGATTTCGTACCGTCTGCAGCTTAAAAGTCGTAGCTGGAGATTGCAAATTGGCATCAATGGTAATTATCTCTCGATCGACGGCTTTGAAATTACAAAGCGAAATGTGTTATTACGTTCTATTTTAGGTACTGTTGCGCCGTATTCTTTGCGTTTCATTGCTAAAAATAATCAATGCGCGGATCGTAAAGTTTATTCATTTCTTAATTCAGCTTCCACTTCAAATAAAAAGTCGTTAGTATAAATTAAGAAGTCGATAAAGAGTAGCGAAGGCTATGAGTCTCTCCCACAAACGTTTATCCACGTCGCGCTTTTGCCGTTTGACGATTGTAGTTTTTAATGTCCTCAGCGTAAAAAGACTTTTTACGAGCTTATTTAATATTGTTAACTAGGAATTTAAGCCAAATCGCGTGATGAGGAAGCTGCTTCGTTCTGGTGAGGATAAGAATGAAAGAATCAAATTGGAAAAGAAATTTTCACAACTAGTTTTCACGAAAATATTTAAAAAGACTTGAATTTTTTATTGCCTCTAGTTTTAAGCGCAGCTGCTCCGAACTTTCAATTTAACCGCTGCATGTTTGAAATAATGCACACAATTAATAATAGGAATATCATAAGGAAAACCTATCGAGTCGTTGCTTCACTTACCGTCGCTTTAAAGGGCCACGAGGGAAACTATTAACACATTGAAGGCTGCCACTTCAATTGTTGCACTTTAGTGGAACTCTACAGAGAGCCGCGTTGGCCACAGCAGCAGCAGTAGTTACTCGCCGTTTTATTTATAAAGACATTCAAATAGATCTTTAATTGAGAAATAAACACGCCAACGCTGCTTTGGAAGCGGCACGCGTTCGTTGCAAAAAAGCCGCGTAGCGCATCGTGAAGAAGGAGTCATTTCTGTTGGGCATTTCAGTTGTCGACAGTAAATTGTTAAAGAAACGGCGAGTGAAATATTGGAGATGACTGGACCAAGAAAGATCAACCAAGGAAAGGAGGCAACTCAAGGATTCGCGAAAGCAGAATGTCATAATTTTTCCTTGTAATAAAACCCATTTTGACTGTAAAATAAATAAGAGAATAATCCTCAATCATCTTCCTCTCCGATTGAATATTGAAAAAGTCAATAAAAATCGTATTAAAATAATTAAAAATGTCTATAAAATGTCACTATATAATAATGTGTGTGTTCTTGTCTTTTTTTCTCTCCCTCGTGACAAATATTTACCCCTTTCTCAGGCGCATGACTCAAGTTAAGAACAGCTGCTCAACTGCAAAAAATAACATGAAACATGACTTCATATACGACGGTAAAAAAGAATCAGCAACCAAGCGTTTTCTCAGATACTCTCAGAACTTAACCAAGGAGAAAAAGATGGAGAAAAGGAAAAGTAGAAGAAGCATTATAGGGATAACTCCGTAAAGTATCAAAAGATATGAATACTGAAAATAAGTTGCACGTGTGCAACAATTGAAGCCAGAACCCAACATCAAGAACAATAAAAAGAACAACAACAATAAGCAACAATAACAATACGCAGAAGAATCAAGCTAAGGAAAATAATAGAGTACGGATGGAATAAGGAGTAAAAGGATAATCAATTACTGATTATGTTAATATTTATTGGAATGGAATAAAGAAGTAACGAAGTGAAGAAAGAAGTAACTGAGTAAAAATGGCAGGAGATCTTTGAACAAACTCAAGGCAGTTATTTATTTTATGCTGCACCCCGTTTGCACATTCTTCAAACACGCTTCTGATGGTGCTGCAACTGCAATTCTTGTTGGCTACAAAAAGTTTTGTTCAGTTATTTTCGCTGGCAACGGATTAAAGGCGGAATGAATTTTATAAGCAGCTGAGACTAGAATCTCGCATAAAACTAGAAATTTACTTCCTCGTGCTGGATTTCAACGGGGTGAATGCGTGGCTGAGAGGTTGAGTGGACGACGAACTTGCTCGCTAACTCGTTGCTGGTGCCTGTAGCTGCAAATGAGCAATTTGTTGTTGCAACGGATAAGATATCGCAAGCGAACACACAGCGTCGCAGCAAAGCTAGAAGCAACAATGAATGCATGAATGAAAGAAAGAACGAACGAAGTGAAAGCAATGTGCTTCGCTTTTCTTATTGATGACTTTCCAACTTTAGCGGTTTTGTATAGCAACTATATTTGTTATTGCTATAAAAGATTTGAATTAATAACGGTCAACGAATTTCCGAGGCTTGCTGTTGGTGCTTTCTGTTAACAGTAGTTCTTAAACCAACGATTTATTATAATCATTGCCAAATATTTTGCTTCCTGTGGTTTAAAAAGCAAACTATCAATAATAATAATAATAGTAATTAATGCAATTGTTGCTATTTTGGTTAATTCTCTGATGTCCAAACTTGTATTATTTGTATTTTGGTTTTAATTTTCTTTTACTCTTTGTCTGTGTGTTCTCTTCTTCTTCTTTCATTTCTGCTCATCACTAATGCAGCAATTTTCATTAAAATTTCATCACTAGAAAACAACCAAATATACATTTCAGTTGCAGGTGTTTCTGCTGTTGCTTCACGTGTTGAAGTTTGTTTATTAAGTCTTTCGATTTTCTTGCTTTATTTTGTTTTTTGAATTGCGGATTTCTATCTGAGTTTCGATTGCATCACAACCACTGCAATTAGCAATTAATTAATTATTAACGGATACTTAAAAACTTTCCTCATATGCGTTCGAATTATGCAAAATTCAATTTTCAACTCAATTTCGTGAGTTAATCAAGTATTTCGTTAACTTTAAGTGTCTTCTTTTACTAATTTTAACTATGATGGCAATTCTACTGCCGCCATCATCATCCTTAACATCTTCCTCTTATTTCGGTCTCCATTTTTAACCGATTTTAGATTGAAATTGCTGCAGGGTCAGAAATTCATCTCTGATTCTTTCAAACTGAAAAATTACCTATTCTCACCAAAGGATGTGTTTTTTCGGGGCTGTAGAGGAGTGAGATGATCATAAAATAGACATTCTAATTATATATCTTCGCATACTTTCCTGTCGACGGATTTTGCACCTCATTTTTGTCGACGATTTCGTGGCTTAATTATACAGCTCGCATTCAGAATGAATGTCCTCATTTGTGGAGCTTCCTTATCACAACAGATCGCAGCCATTTTCAACTTCGTTGCTATTGCACAATCTCGTAAACCACAAGAGTCTTCATCATCATCGTCGTTTTTTATGTTGAATTCTCATGAAACAGACGACAGGAAGACTTAAAGCGCACAGGACGAAATTGTAGCGATTTAATTAGGAATGTCGAATCAGTTGAAAAACGGAAATAAACCCTTGCCAAAACACATCAAATTTCACTGGAAAACAACTGAGCAACCAATCAAACATCGAGTTATTTTCTCATAGGATTTCAAACAAAAATTTTTTTTTGCTCCACTTTTTTCTCTCCTCGCCTTTTGTTCAATTGATTAGCAATAACGACAGTGGTGACGACTTGGTCTTGATTTTATTGGCTACAAATTCTTTTATGACTCTATCCTAATTTTTACCATCGATAATTGCAGAGGGACGAGGATTTTTCAGAAGATTCAATACTAAAGAAGACAACAAAAATGAGACAACTCTCACACCAAGAACGGTTTCACTGCAGAAGAAACGTAACCATGAAAATTTATCACTTCGAAGGAGATAAAATTAATCACTTGAAATGGTAGAAATTTTAAAGCACCAACAACAACAGCCACTTAACTTTGGCTCATAGAGGAAAAGGTAACTAAAGTAGCTGCGTCAGTAAGAAAACCGAAAAAATCAAAACGCGTGTGAACCAAGTTAATGAAAACAGCTGTTCGAATTACTATTGATTAGATTTCATGGTTATTATGAATGTTTTTTCTTGTTGCTAAGTTTTGTTGTTAATATTGAATTGGTTGTCGTTGTACTTCGAATCTTGTTCCCTTTTGCTGTTTGTTTTTGTCGCGTTGTTATCAATTGATAAACCATTATGTGATAATCAAAGAAACAAATTAAACGCACTGTAATCAACTACCATGAAATATCATTTTAATTGCTTTACCAACGCGTCTCGATGCCGCAAATCGACGAAACGTGTTCCACTGAATTAATTTTCCTTCTCCACGTTTTTTATGGTTTTTTTGTGGTTGTTGGCAAGCAAACCTTTTCGGCAGAGAGTAATTAAATATTTGCTTAACGAATCTTATTAATTGACTTCGCTTAAGTTGCTATCTTGTTGCCAAAAAATTTGCGTTGGGGCTGCTGATAAGGATAAAAATAGTGATAATTATGATGGCGCGTAAATAACATTTATTTTCATTTATTTGAGTCGATAAACAAACTCGACGTCGACACCGGGCAAGCAGTTGATCACTATCGTTTTCTACAAAATCTCCTAACTAAAAACATTGTGCTTAACCTCTTTGGACCAGAATTCACATGAACCCAAGGAAATTATATTGAAAATTCCTAATAAAACCGGAAAACTAAGCAGAAACTTCTCTAGAGTTCTTTATTTCACTTCTGAGAAGTTGTAAATGTTGTTGTTTTTTGTTGTCTTTTCTCGGTTTTGAACGAAAAATCTGCTTACATTAGTCGGTGTAATTAAAATATCTTAAACCTCATTCGGTCGCACTCTCGAGCGACAATTTTGGGTGACATGTTGCACAAAAACGGTGCAACTGCTGCGCCGCCGAAGCAGACACATGCAAACAGCAACAGAAATTAGAGCCAAAACTAAGGATAAAACTAAAATAAGAAGAATGGAAGCGTGTTACGTAAGATTAACACTTGAACAAGGATACTTTATCGTTGTTGTTGGCGCCGGTGGTTTTATGGTTCCTCAAAGATGGCTTTCGCAATTGACCGTTACACCTGCATAAATTCGGCACCTCGACGAATGTAAAGCCGAATTTAAATCCAACATTAAAATAATCCCAACACAACCGTTCGAAGTCAGGGAAATCGCCAATCGTTTCGACTTGTTAATGAGGAAATATGCGAGATTAAAGCGTGCGATAAGCTGCTGTTGCTCACATAGCTTTTCGGCCGCCTGCTGCACGCTACGATCTGCTGTCGCTATGTCGGCGACGCTCACGAAGCTCGGCCCGAGGAGTAGGCGCCCGAGATAGCGTCGTATCGCCCCATTGACATGGCGAAAAGAACCGGATTGTTGTAGAATTGCGTGGCCAATGTAATTGTTGTTGTTGTTGGTTGTCGTTTGATTTGTTGGGACGCTTTTCTAATGCGACATGCGACTCGTAACTCGCAACTTGTCCAAAGTGCGTTTTGACGCATGTTCCTGTCTACGCTTCGTCTGCAGCCTCTGGCGGATTATCCACTAACTTCGGCCGCAGTGCGTACTCTTTTTCCTATTAGTTATTTATTTATTCATGATGTTATTATTTTTCCATCCATTTATTTTATTAATCATTTATTGTTATTTTATTTTGTTTTATTTCTTATTAAAGATTTATTATATTGTGTCTTTTTCTTAGTTTGACAGATGACAAATGTTGTCGAACCGTTGTGATTATCGCTGCTTGTTCTGCTAGAAAAAAATGAAATTCCAGTCAGTGACAAGTGAAATCGGAGCAAGCAAATGTTCCCACAAAGTGCAGTGCATTTTACTTATTTCTTGATGGATTTTCGCTTTCGTTTGATTGCTATCAACATCATTGCTTGAGCTACAGTTTCTTTTACTATTTTCTGAGCTATTCATTTACTACATAACTTCATTGATCTCTTTGAATTAATTTGATGACTTTGATTTCTTTTCTACAAAGTCGTCTGAATTTAACGATATCCACTGATGCGACGACAAAAACAACCACTTCAGGCACCTCTTCGTCTACCAAAAGCATCATATTTAAAAGTGCAAAAAGAAAAGCTTCTGGTTAAGTGACTTCTCTTCGGTGATACTCGTAATACAAATGTATTCAATAGCGTCTGATTGTCAAATTTATTAGCGGGAGCTGAAGTGAAGATCAGCATCAATAACGGAGACAACAACGCTTTTTGTTCCTAAAGCATTTAATTTGAGTAACATATCAATTGATTAGTTTTATTAATTGCTCTTTTTTTTATTCTCATTATTTTTATTCACTTTCATTTATATTAATTATTTTTTATGTGATTTATATTGCCAACTCCGTCAGCTTCGTCCAACCCTTTCTAAATATATGCTACAAAAAATAAAATGGTAAAGTTGAGAGTTAAAGATCTTGTTGCACAAGCAGCAATATGACACATCGATATGGCAACAGTATTAACTGTAAATGATAATCAGCAAACAAAACGAAAACTATTCAATAACATTTCGTCATCATCATGGTTTTGTTGTCGTTGCTGAAGTATGCATTTTTTAAGGTTCCTTTCGAGTGCTTCTCTTCATAAACGGCCCTACTTTCGCCTTGTTTGCGTTCTTGGTGCCTCTTTTCAACTACAGACCTCACTTAATTTAATTTCTGCACGAATTAAACAATTAATTGTTTACTCAAGTGTTTTTGAAATCGCTTTTTATTTCAGTTCAAATGTCATTCATTTCCGTTGATTTGCTCCACTTTTCGACTCTTGAAATCGTTACCAAATATACAAATAAAAAAAAAAATAGAAATTTCATAATTGTAGATATTTTTTATATTATTTATTTGAAGTATCATTTTTAATTAAACATAACTAATTTTTTTCTTCTTTTCTTATTATACTTCTTTTTAAATAATAATTAATGCTTTATAAGATTTTTATTAAATAGCAATTTTACTGAATTTCTCTATGCGCAGAGAAAGTCATCATACACAAAGAAAGTCTTTACGTTGATCTTATTGCATAACAAATCATTCAAGAAATATTGGATGATGTTACGCTTTTCATTATAGAGTCGCAACACATCAATAATAACAATAATAATAGCAAAAATAACCATAAACGTATTTAAGACGTTCGCAGGTGTTAAATAACCTCCAGGAACTGCAACGGGTCTTCATCAAGAACAAGAAAGCGTTAAACAAGAAAGAAAAAAAAGGAAAATTAACTTCAAAATAAGAAGGCAAAAAAAAAAAAAAAGAAGAAGTAAAAATCTTCTTACTTCTAAATTCAAAGAACGGGGACTTCAATTATTTACTTTTTTCACCTTCATCACTACAGCAAGGTTTCAGTGCTGATGGTGCACAATTACCGAGTGTTTTAAAGTGCTATTTAACGATCGTTGCGAATGATTTCCAGCAGAATCCTTGGAAGTGCGGCTAAGTAAATTTGGGTTTGCGGCTGTACGCTTCGTTGATACGCTTTTTCAAAACTCTCCTCCCCTCTCTTGTCCTTTTTACTTTTCTTCTTCTTTTGATGGTCGTTTCCAGCGATGGTTGCTGTTTTGTGGTCGGCTTCAGGTGCTGACAAAAGCACCAATTTTTATTATGTTCGTCGAAGCGGAAAATTGTTTAAGTCACAGCAGAAGAGTGGTAGCTTTGCCGGCCAAAACATGTTGCATAAACAATTTCTGATATTGAGTGCGCAATAACAGCAACAGTTGAAGGACAGACGTAGCAACAGCAGCAGCAGCAGCAGCAGCAGCTCTATAAAAAGATGAGTTTGATGATATTTTGCTGCGTTGGTGGCTGCTGCTTGACCCATTAACCAATCATCGAAGAATTCATTTCCTTTTCGAAAATCCGGCCTTTTTCTGTTCGTTATTTGTTCCTTCTGCTTCCTTTGCTTCCATATAAACTTGACCCATCAACAGCATTAAGTTATTTTCATCATTAATAATAGCTTCAAAAGGCGATTTCTGTTTTCCTTATAACCTCTTTTCTCCCCTTCTTCCCTACGCCGTTTTAGTAGTTTCAAGAACTGGTTGATTGGTTCTCCAATAAAATCAGGTGTTTGCAGCAAATAATATTTAATATTATGCCGTTGCGTCGATGATGTGAATTGTATTTAATGCTTAAAAGCATTTACGAAAATTCCTAGCTGTTCATTTAATAGAAGAAGAATAAAAATGAAAAGATTATTGACTAAAATAAGTATTTTGAATTGCTTCTAAGTTATTCTTAAAATTCACAAAAGTATATAAAACTTTCTGCTGTTGAAATTATCTCACATATCTAAAGTTCTTAAATCTGCGTTTTTCTTTATCCTCATCTTTTTTTTGTGTTTTTGTTCTTGAATTCTAGGAGTTATTTGAGTTTTTCACGTCCCGTGTGAATAACACCGCCCGAAGGAAGCTTCTTTCTCCTCCTCCCTTATAAATAAAAACAAAAAGCAATATTAAACACCAGCAACATCAGAGCATAAAACTCTTTTGTTCATAAAGAAGACGGAGCAGCAGCAGCAGCGCATCTCTTCGATTTGAAGTGTTAAAAATATGGTCTGTTCCCCGTTTCAGTGATTATTTGATGGCATAATTTAAGGTTGTTGCTGACGTATTCATCTGATCTGCAACACACGCAGCCTTGAAGCCTTTTTAAAGAAATACACAGAAGAAAACGCGCCGCTTAAAGCGGATCGTGAAGGATGAATTCTTGAAAATCTATGCATCTATGTAAAACTTGTGACTTTAGAGAATGTTTTTTTATCTTTTATTACTTATTCTCGGTTATTTGCTCTTATGTTCTTAATATGAAGTCCTCAGGCGGATGTGCAAATCTTTTTGGGCAGCGTATCTTTAAGGCTTTTGTGCTGGCGGAGACTGCATAAAGGGGCACAGTTACTAATACCCGAGTTATGACACCTTCTTCGGTTTATTTAGCGCGTTTGAAGTCTCTCAAATCGTCCGTCATTGTCATTTGTAAAGTTGTCAGCCAGTCATGTCAAATATTTCCACCGTAGGTCTTCTCTTGCACTACAATTAGCAAGTTCAATGGCATACTTTCGCATTTTCCGTCACAGAGCGTGAATTAAATAATTTATGTGAAACGTGTTTTATGCCTTTGTTGCTCTGTCGATCATGGTGATCCTTTATTCAGCGCAATAAAGTAATTCGAAGCAGTTAAGTATGTTAAATCAGCGTTTTATACTTAAACGTTTTCTTGTGAAGTATTGTTTGGTAATTCCCTAAATTGAAATCAACGTTTACTGCTTTTTGTTGATTGATAATTTCTGACCTTTTTGTTAATCTCAAAATACTTTGAAAGTACGTTACATCGTCTCAATAACAAAACAATTAAAAGACAATAACGATCAAAATTAAACAAAAGAATAAAGCAATTAAAAGAAGATTAGGAAAAACCCAATGAAATTCGATGGAAACATGAAAGACTTCCGCGATGAGTTCTAGGGGAAACGTTATCGATTGGTCAGCAAATCTGCGCAGAATTTCCTGCCAACAGAAAGAAAATGACCAAAAGCGTTGTAAACAAAAGTCGTTGCAGCAATAAAACTCTACAGCAGCAACAGAAACAGCAGCGTATAAAATTCTGTTGTAGTCGACGGTTGGACGGAACCGAAGGCTGACTTCACCGAAGAGAAGCAACGCAATTAGCAAAAAATGCGGATGCAATTCCAGCAAATACACTTCGGATCTGCAAAGGCAGGCACTCGGCGAAATGACATCGTGAAGGCAAAGACAAAGAACGATATAGGTTCACTATGAACGTTGAGGCTCGAAGTAAACTGCACAAATATATGGACAAGGAGACAATCAATAGATTTGCTTTGGCAGCGGGTCCGTTCTCAGACACAATTGCTAATTAAATTGACAACATATGGCAATGCTTCGGAATAGCTCCCGAATTGCTGCGTTTCAATGCGTTGCAATGCGTCGGTTGCTGTCAGCTGTGATGCGCTTCGCTATTTTGCGATGAGCTGAGAACTCCGCAATGCTATAAAATGTGCGAAGATGAAAGTTCGCATGGAGCGCGACGTGCTCGAAGGCTTTTTGTTGCTTTGCGATTTGGTTTTTATTTTCGATTTGCCAGTTTTTCAATCATCACAATTGCATAAATGCAAGTTAACAGCAAATTTAGATCCACATCATAGCAAGAACAAGGAATTAAGTAAAAATGCTAACTTCGACACTAACAGCATCGATGCTTTGCGAAAAGATGAACAGTGTTGTAATGTGTTTAACAGCAACATGCTGCACGCACTGCACAACTGCAAAAGTTGCAAGCCTTCGCAACTATTAAATGTTGATTGCAAACTTTCTTTCAGTTTCGTTTCTTTCTGCTCTTTAAAAATATTTTATCTCATGTGATTTAAAAGATTCGTACTGATAATCGAAGGCGGAACTTTCATTTAGTACATTCCAGTTGCAGCGATAGAAGATGGAACGAGGAGACGTTGTATTCGCATTGCATATAATTATTCAATAATGATTTTAGCCCGTGTCGTATGCGCTCTCATATCTGCAGCACTTAATCTGACAAACATCCGCATGTTTATTTGCCGAACACAGCGGTGCTCCGACAAATGGGTTCATTTGTGCCCAACAAGTGCATAAGTAATTCATGGCATTCGCTACACACGCTGAGAAATGTTCCTTAGAAGCTGCAGCACTGCTTCGCTGAGCACAAGGAGTCGCTTTGACGTGCCGTGCCAACGGAAGAGCTGATGTCTCCTTCGCCTGTCGTTTTATTGGCTTCATTTGTATCCTTCAATGAGCTCCATGGGCGCAGTTGGGTTTGGGCGGTCTTAGCATTTCTCTGATGTGAAGGGAACGTAGCAGGTCTTCGGATTCTGCATATAGTAAAACTATATGGACAGGGAAAGCGTTCGAAAAGAAACTAAAGAGCAAAAACAGTCATAATAATAATAGCAAAATAAATAAGTAAAGAGTTGGTTGGGATTTTAGAGTTTTCTTTGCGTTGTGGAAGCTAATTTCTTGGCTAGTGTTAAAAAACAATAATAAAAGATTTTGCTGTTGTCCATTTTAAAAATGTCACAATTATTGCAATTTAATGACTTTGAATGGATTTAATTTGTTGCGATAATTTCTAAATTCTGGGGTTCGTTTAGTTTTTTGTGTGTTGAACGTATGCAGATCGGCGTTTGCGCAATATCATCTTTTCGCAACATCTTTTTTTATTAATAAAAGCAAAAGTAATTAAATAACATATTTTTGTTAGACAAGTTGAGACACAGTTTTATATTTTCAAACTAAACTCGAAATACCCCGTTTGTCGATATATAAATACTGACATTTCTTTATTTATGAAAGTTTTTTTAAAGATGTGTTTCCTTAATAAATCCTTTAAACAATATCATTATGTAATTTTTTTAACAATAATCCATTTGAAACACCTTTTCAAGTCTTTTCACTATCAATCGAAATTATAATTTATATCTAAACATTTTATTACCGATCACGTTGATTTACGACCAACATTCACTCATCTTAAGATATATACAAGAGTGAAATCAACCCTCCTTTGTCTACATTCTCCTTAGCCGATCAGCCGTGTTAAATCAAACGATGAATAAAAAGGCGAAAAGCCTTCGAAAAAGCAGTTCGTCTCTTTGAAAACGGCTCTGGATTTATCTGTGGCCGATAGATACAAAGACACACCTGCTGCTGCCACCTTCCAATGACTTGTCTCTACTCTCACCTACTCACAGCCGAGTGCAATAGAATTTTAATTAAAATTGGCAACGCTGTGCAAGACGTTATCCACGTAGATCGGAAATGGAATTGATTACTTCTAAGGAGGAATAACTAATGACTTTTCTTAGATTTCTCCGATCTGATCTACGATAGTTCGATTCGCGTTGCTATCGATTCGTTATTCTTGGCTACAAAATGTTGAATTAATGTATCCATAATATTAAATGAATGTCAATAATTCTTAGTTTCTAACATAAAAACGACTTCTGAATATGGGAGAAATGTAGGACGTCCTGTTGCAGTCACAATTATAACTTTAAAAATATTCAGTAGCAACATCAACAACAGCCAACAGAAGTTGAGCGCAAACAAATTGTTAAAACATTTTTTTGGAGGCGTTAATATCAGGCGAAGTCTACCAAGTTCCAACAGCAAATAAGGAAATTTTTCCTGGGGAGAAAATCGTTGACTTTATGAAGATTATTCTGCGCGTCACGCTGCGTGCACAGTGACTGCATTCATCCTGAGCACAGGACGTTGCGTAGCTTTGAGCTCATGACTCTCCATTAATCACTGCTAGCAGTTGGACATCAAATTCAAAATGATACCTCCATGTCGCGTTGGCAACTCTACGACCGTTAAATGAACGTTGAATGAATATGAATAAAAGGAGTTAATTTTCGATCTGATTTACTTAAAAAAACGTTTATTTGAGTAGAATATCGAATGAGACACAACGACTTCTATTCCTAACATACGACAAATGCCGTTTGGACCACCAAAAAAAACTTTCTTGAGACTTAATTCCATTGACGGAGTGATAAAAACAAAGTACTAAATATGAGCCTAAAGAATTCCAATGTCATATATCACAGTTTGGAAATCATTCATTCTCATTGTAATTTTATTCGCCACAATTGTAATTTGACTAAAATCGAAAGTATATTAATTTTTATTCAGTTTTCCAATTAAAATTTTTAACAAAAGCAAAATGAAGTTGTATTGCCCTGTAACGACGTTTCGCATGCATCAGACATCAAAGAGAAGTGATTTTCAAGTGACTCGCTCGACTCACGGTCTCATGGCCACCCTGCATCCAATTACTCTATCCTACAGATATGTAGCTTTAAATTCAATTGCTACATTCGTTGGTTATGTTACTACATAGAAGCGATTGCTCTCCGAGTCAAAGACAGCACCAAGCTACCATGTTTTAGATATTTTCAATCCCTGAGCATTCAAGCAACTTTCAATCCTAGAGCATTCAAGATCGATCTAAACATTTGCTCCATGGAAGCCCGCCAATCGACTAACCAGTCAATTCGTCTTTGTGCTGGCCACTGCACTCAACAAACAAAGCTGAATTTTAATTGCTTTAGCATAATTGAATGGGATCGAATGAGTAGATAATAAGACACGTGATTATTCATTCATATAAATTTCTATTTGAGTTAGGGTGCCTCCCAACTATCATGAGGTAGTTAAACGCAGAAGAAGCACCTCGCGCTAAGAAGCCTTTTTTATGTGCCTCCATCACACATGAATCGAGCGGTGTTATGCATACGGCGAATGAATGTCGGCGAATAGGGAATAATAAAAGACTGCAATGGACTAAAGTCCCTGGCAAAAGTAGGAGCGTCCGCCGACAGTGCTGCCAAATGCCAATTAAATCGCATAATCGTTGACTTCTTCTTAGTACTTCCCTCTTCTTTAATACGATAAATTGTGGTCGATTTTATGTCGTCGAGATGTCGATGGACCGCGGTTACTTCACCGACGGCTCATCGCAACCGATCTGATCGGAAACGTGAAACCAATTCAAGTGTTTAACGACATATTTTATTATCACTCAATGAAACTCAGCTGATGTCGTTTTCGTCATCACACGCGGTGAAAATGAACGTCTGGCGTCGCTCCTCATCGATTCGTTTCGATCGATCTATAGATGGCATCATCTTGTCGATTATGGATCACAAGTGTCTCGTTGCGGTGAGAGGTTATCTTCCAACACTGGGTGAAATGATTCTTTAGTCAAGCGTAAGAAAAATGCCGAGCGATCACTGAGAGGTCATGGTCACTTTTATCGGAAGCCCTTCTCATCTGTTTTCGCATCGATTAGAATTGTTATATAACGGACTTCTATAACATTGGAACGTCGTATTTTCATAGGCTACTGCAACATCGCCAATGTTTCCTTATATTCAGCCAGTTCAGTGAACAAAAAAATGGTTGATACTTATAGCTGCCTATGTATTTACTTCTTATCGAAGCGGACAAGTCTCTATAGATTTTCAACTGACTGCGTATGTATCATATGATTTATCAAAATAGTGCAGTCGTTGGACGGTGGAGGATCGCAGCGTATTCAACTCTCAGTGTGTTATGTTGTCTACGAGCCTCTGTCGGCGACATGAGAGGCAATTAAAACTCGAAATGAAGGAATTAAAGACGTCCCCGGTTTACTAAAGTCGCGTGAATTTCGATTCAAGTCGATAAATGTAAAGAAGATGAGGAAATCTGTGTTCAAAGAAATCATATTCACGATTTGAATTTTTCCTATTAGACGACTTATCAAAGCATAGTAAATTCTTCAATTCCGTAGTTGGTATTTGCAGTATATCGCCTGATCATGGAACTGTAAGATATCATATGAACTAAGAAACTTCGATTAGTCCTTAAAGCAAATTATAGTCATCATCATTAAAATAAGAGACGAAGTTTTTTCTGTGGACGTGAGAAACACAAATTTAGAAAAATTTTTCAGCCCCAAGTATTAACAATCGAAAATATCACCGAGCAACTAGCGAAAATGGCAAAACTATCGAGTTTCCGTCTTCTGGCGGTGAAAAAAAAAATATAGCGAAAAGAAAGGAAAATAAAATAAATGAAGTTTTTTAAGTAGCAGCGGAACAGAAAGAAACGAAATAAGAAAAACCAAAAACGTTGCTGTTGGGAACGACAGCCGTTCGTCGATTCACCTCCAAATGAGCCAATAAATTGAACGTAACTTTTCTAAAGTGAAAATGATTTGCGCCAGGAGTCAAACAATTTTCGCAGATACACTAAAGAATGGACCGGCTCTGCCAGCGCCTATTTAATATGACGGTCGTAATTTTGAACAAGCATGGACGCTTTGGGTGCTTGCTGTTGCAGCTTGCTGCTGCATGAATGAACCTGCGGGCGTCTTCCGAAAGGAAAACATTAGCTACCGATGCTTAATGTGTTAAATGCTGACGCTCTCTCCAACGGCGACTGCAAGAAGGACAAAAGAAACAAGACAAAGAAATTGCTGTTATATAAGTAAATTATTATAAATGTATTTATTTCATTCATTGAAATGTGTGCAGCCCACGGAACAAATTTCATTGATTTGTAATTATTGCAATGTTCGGTGTTCGATTGCCGACTGTACTTTTAAGGTGTGTATGTTTACAGCTCGAACATCGCTTGTGCTGTTGGTGAAGCAGTTTATTTATGTTGTTGTTGGTTTCTGCTTCGATCGTTTAATTGAATAATTTTTGTGGGCGGATTCCTGTTTCCAACGAAATACCGGAGCATAAATAAAAAAAAATATATATATATAAATAAATACGAAATAACACAGCAAAGTTGTTACATGCAGATATCAGCAATTATCTGCTCCAGCAACGAAAATCAGTGACAAAAGTTAGCTTGGATTTAGTTGTAGACACGGTGAGCCACTCTTCGCCCCGTTGCACATGCTCAATCAACCAGAATCGGGCAGAGAATTCCTTTTAAGTCAAGTATGAATTGAATTCGGTGCATTGATTTGACGGGCGTTCTCTTTTATGTAGTGTAGTAATTCCTGCTGACTCTGATTGGTTTTAGTTGATTTTTATGGCGTCTGGCTGGTGGAGGATAGCCATGTGGAGGTAATTTTACAGTAGCATTAATATCTGCACTAGGTCGTCGCATTTGGTCATGGTTATACAGGGTAATAGTATGGCATATGACAGTCAGACGCTTTAATTAGTTTAAATAACCACAAAATATTGAAGCACTATTTAAATATAAAAATACATCATATTAAGTTAATCAATACCGAATACGGAGTACTTAAAATATTAAACTTTTACAGTTATACAGAGTGGCGCTGAATGACCGATGTCAATTGGTTTGACTGTTTAATAACTTTTTTATTTAATGAATTATTATTATTTTTTTTTTTTTGTGTTATAAAGTATATTAACTGGGAATATTTTTGGCTTAAGTAAGAAACATTATATCCCGCAAGTGATGGCTGTTTTCGACTCGTGCTCTTTCTAGTACATTTTGCTAACTTTTCGTAAAATTTCGGGTGTTATGGCTCGAATTTCATAACGAATGTTTTCTTTTAGCTGTGGTATGGTGGCTGGCTTATTAATGTATACCCTTTCTTTCAAATAAACCCAAAGAAAACAGTCTGGCGCTGTCAAATCGGGTGAACGCGAGGGGCAATTGAAATCGTTTCTGCGCGTAATAATGCGTTCGAAATAAAGTTCAACAATTGCTGGTCGCTGTTCTGTTGTATAGTATTCCATTTCGAATTCCCCAAGTGTTCTTCACAAGATTCGGAAATAAAAATAAAAAAAATAAAAAATTTAAAAAGTTATTAAACACTCAAACCATATCGGTCATTAATCGCCACCCTGTATTGTTAAATAATTAAACCTTAATTGAAACATGTTATAGATAACACATCATCCGCAATGCGAAGAATATTTCTCTTGCGATGTTATAAAAACCAAATAAATTTTCATCCGTAACAAAAATACTGTCCTACAGTCTGTCCACAATTTGTTTAAGCCAGTTATTTCAATTATATAAACCCCTAAAATTGTCAGAAAAAAAATTCATAAATTTTTTTAAGGTTTTTCAAGACTTAAGGCGTCTCTATATTTTTATAGTTCGAAATGTTGTTATTATTCTATTTGGCTGGTAGCATCGTGTTCACTAAACTTGTGGAAGTTTAAAAAAGGAAATGGGTGTGACAGCAGCTGGTTGATAGCGACTAAAAAGAAGATACACAAACAAAATATCTTATCGCAAAATATTGAAGAACACTAAAAAATCAATCAAGGAAGGAAATAACAATAGCTAATAATTACAATCACTCCCATTGTAATGTTGCCATTTATTTCAATAACGATTTGTTAAGAATGCTATTATCGAGACCATTCCTTGGTTGGCTACCTTCTCGGAGGCGGCTTGCTTCGCTGGCCCAAGCAATCCTTCCGTATGAGATTTGACGAGAAGCTGCATTAAAATTTGCATTTCAAGATTGATTGGCTAAAATTGCACGTTAGATGAATTTGTGCAGTAGATAGCAATGAAGTTCTTATTGAACTCGTGTGCAAAGATGAGGAAAACTCGAGAATATGAAGTTTGAGTTCGCCCTCACCCATTGAACAGTGGGGCAAACGCAGCAAACATAGGTTGATGCTTGATGTTGTGACAACGGCATTCTTTCATGACTTTACTTCGCAAGAACGCCCTTCTTGGAATAACAATGTAAGGAAAATAGATAGGGGAACAAAGCGCGGAACCGTAAAAGCTTCATAAGTTCAGTTTTTCATTTTAACTTACCTGAAGTGGAACAATTGTGCTTGCGTTACAAATGTTACTTCACGCTGCATTCGATAAGGAAGAAATCGTTGTTGGTTGTTGTAGATGATGATGTTCTTGTGGTTATTGTTTGTTGTTGATTTTGTTACTGTAGCAGTTTTTGCTGCTATATTATAATTAAATTGCACAACGGATCTTCCTCCAGTAGCATAAAAGGCACAAAGAATTCCTTTGAAATCTCTGCATTTTCCATTATTATTTCACATTTTCCATTTCACTCATGCATTTTAATTTTATATCGTCTTAATAATTATCTACTGTCTTCTATAGATTACTTTTTTACTTTTTATACTGTATAGCATTGTGCTCAAATCCCTTTGATGTTCGACCGCATACCAGAATATCTGGGAGCTGAAGTAAATTCCAGGATTACAATAGAAATCGCTATGTCAGATAAGAAGATTCGAGAAACTCAGAGAAGAATAACTTTATATGATCGCAATGAATCGTTGCCAATTGAAAATCTTGCACACATAAAGAAGTGTGTTTGTCTGTCGGAATAAATTGCAAGTTAAAAGACCAAACCAGAATAAAAATAAAAAATCGGATGATAAATTTAACCATAATTAAAAGTAGATGAGATCGAAACGAACGATATGCGTGGGGAAAAAAATATATCAAATTCACTAATGACACTCGGACAATCGTCCGAGCAATACGTTTGCTCCTTGCTTAGTTTCTGTCTACAGACAAAGATCAGACACACATACGTATATGAGTATGTCCTCGCTTGTCCTATGTTTCTTTTGCTATAATTTTCTCATTATTTTATAGTTTTATTATTATCT
Source organism: Thecophora atra (assembly GCA_937620795.1). Lineage (NCBI taxonomy): Eukaryota > Metazoa > Arthropoda > Insecta > Diptera > Conopidae > Thecophora > Thecophora atra. The sequence continues at coordinate 38,407,511 of OW569401.1, forward strand.
TTTCTTAAGTGAAAATTTTGTTCACTTAGCAAGTATTGGTCAGTGATAATAGTTAAGCTCGACTTGGTGCTTTGCTACCAATTAAAAAAACCTTAACTACAGCCGCGTCACTTGTATTGGGGAAAAAAGACTTGCGTGTCACGCCCGACAGCTAACAACGGCTTACATTCCAATTCTGTCGAACCATTTGAACTACAACTCCACGAATTGGCAACGCATACCGGACTCATCCGTGTTCGATCCATAATGCATGATGTACGAGCAGAATTGAGATTTAGTTCGTGATTAAAATTAACATGATGTATGGACGGGCGGCACATAAACACCATCCAGCACTCGAGCGGGGGAGCTGTTAGTATCCTTAACATGCGATTGTAGAAGGCAGCCAAATGTGTACCTCGCTGTCCAGCCTCCCGCCGCGCTCTCCTTTCCGACAAATTATTTTCTAGATCTCTTTGTGGTTTTGTTATTTTTAAGTTTGAAACACATCCGGACAAAATTTCTTTAAATGTTAAACCCTTGCAAACATGAAAAGCGAATCACGTCGCTTCGACGTGCTCACCTTGTTTATAGTGGGAGGAGGCCGCTGCCGGGCGTTTTAGAACCATTACATCGAAGGTTGAAAGCTTCGGGGTTGTAATTATAATCACAATTGTAACCACAACGATGTTGAATGAATTATTTATTTGCAATGCTCAGGACAAATTAGGCTGTGGATGTTGGTATGTTTGCAGATGCTGGTGATGGTGTAAATGTTTTGGAAGTAACGGCGTAGCCTGATTGCACCTGATTGAGAGCAGTCTAATAATAATCCCATGAGTTAAATATCCGAAAAAAGTCTAACAAAATTAATTTGATGTTATTAAGATGCGCGACGACGTGTCATGTTGCACTGCTAAAGAGTCCATGATTCTAACCTGTTGACAGTATGCGGCCACAATGGACATCAAACGCCAACAATAACATCGTTTTCGGAGCAGATATCACCGCAAAATAAAATGAAATCAATAACAAGCATGGATCCGCATAGAAAAGCATAGAAAAACCAAAGCTTCTTCGCCAAGATGGCAACAAAGACGCTGGCTTCTAAATTAGCAGCATATTCCAGCAATCCCAACAACGAAAGCCGGCGAATTGCACCGACAATCGACTGGCCACGAGTAGTGCCACGATCGGCAGCCGGACAAGCTATAAAAATTTCATCAATTGGAATCTGGCTCCTTCGAGCAACCACTCCGATTGTTGCTGCAGGAACCTCCTTTCAGCAACGCTTCAGATAGGATTTCGTTTCGTTGTCGAACGCAGCAACATGCCGAAAGAAGCAAGCAAGTTCAGTGAGCTGCTACCACACGCAAGGTGCTGCCAGATTGTCCACAATTGATGGTAGTTGGTGGTGGCAAGCTGTTGCCGTCGCGGCTGCTGCTGCGGCTTCCTTCGTTAAGGCCTCTACCAGTCAGCGTATTTTTGTAAGTTGTCGTTGATGTTCTTGTTGTTATTTTTGATTTTGTATGTATCGATTTTTCATTAAATTTTCGATAAATGCACACAGCTGTTGGAAAGAGTTTCTACTGAGTTGCAAGTTGTTTGGTGAGCTTTCTTGTACAGTGTTTTTCGAAATTGAACTCAAAGAGTCGCATGGCTATTAAGTAATTTTAATTGCCTTTGCGTGTTGTTAACCTTCAACACGTTCGTGGAATTCTGCGCATGCGTAGTAATGAAGTCGAAAGCATGTGTTTGCAGCAGCGAATATCAGATGACTTAAAGTGAAACTTCTGGTCAATTAAGTGAAAACAGTAATTAAATGAAAAGTGATATAATGAGAACTTAATGGTAAAAATAAAAGTATATACTAACCTACAGTAAGAAAAACCAAATATATTGAGACTGAATTGATAATTCCGACGCAGCTTTCATGCAAAAAAAAATATAAACTTTACATCTAATGAAATACAACTCGTGATTCAAATAGACTGAAGACTCTTAGAAGATGACAAATATTTCCATGAGGTAAAACCACTTGTCACGCGACTTTCCACTGCAAATTAACAAGTTAATATGTCGTCAGTGATGCACGGAGACGGACAAGCCAACGGACCACTCTGCGGTAGAAACCACTTAGTTAAGCAATCACAGCAGAAATTCCATCAGTTGTTCCCTAATGAATGCAAACTTTTTTTAAGTAAGCAGAACTCACTGCACCAACAAAAATCGCTGCAGAATTACGACAAACAACATCCCGAAAACGGGGTTTAGCTCGAGATATGGAGATCCAAGGCGGAGATCTTTGATTTCCTTGTACAGATCGATGGGTTTGTTGTTGATCGGTTGCACGGCTGATGTTTGTCAGGCTTCTCCGCTTGATTGCGATGAGGTGATGGATGACACTGTCAATAGCTCAAGCACACTCGCAATCAGCCGCCAGTAGATGGCGTTGGTGTTTGCTTGCGTTTAAATTGCGAATTTTTTGAGTGCAGCAAAAAAAGAACGTAAAAAAAGACTTGTGCTACAGGTGATTGAAGTTAACAAAAACAAAAGCAACGACAGCAACTAGAGAACATCTAGAGTTTGTGTCGAACTTAAGCGTAATGGAAAAACGGTGACCAAACAACAGAAACAGAGATACAAACAGACAGACCTTAAGTTATCGCAAAATATTGTTGTTGCTGTATTATTATTAATGTTGTTGTTGTTCTGCCACCAGAAGTGATTTGTCACGACAGGAATTAAAACGCTTTTGTTGCTACTTTGCACACGACTCACGGCAGACAGAAGTAGAATCAAGCGAAGCCAGTCAGAGGCAATCAGAGTCAAACAGCATCAGCGAGAACTCACTTGTAGTCTGTCAATAAAACATGAAAAGATTTGCATTCGACTGCAGAAAAGGGCGCGGCCGACAAAATCAATGCTCCGAATTCAATTTATACTTAAAAGGATTTCTCTGCCCGATTCTGTTTGATTGCGCATGTGCAACGGTTCGATGTGGCATTCATCGAGTCCACAACTAAATCCAAGCTTACTTTTGTCACTAATTGTCGGTGCTGAAGTAGAAAATTTTACAAAATATGTTGTTGATTTTATTCAATATTATTACGGTGATAACGCTGCGTTATTTCGATGGAATCACGCCCAAGTCTAACCACCACCACAAGTAACCACATAAACAACCTGTTTCACCAACAACAGCAACCTGACTCAAGTTATAAACACAGACACACACCGAAAAAGCACAATCGGCAGTCAAACCCCGAACATACAAATAATTGGAAATCCATTAAATTTGTTCCGTGGGCTTCAAACATTTCAATATATGAAATAAATACATTTATAATAATTTTATTATATTGCACCAATCTTTGCTTTTGTTTGTTGTGTTCTACCATCCGCCGGTGGATATAAGAAAAGTATTTAACACATTAAGCATCAGTAGGTAATGTTTTACTTTCGCTCAGTTCGGTTGCGATGAGCCGTCGGTGAAGTATCCGCGGTCTAACGACATCTCGACGACATAAAATCGACCACAATTTATCGTATGAAAGAATGGAGAAGTACTGAGAAGAAGTCAACGTTTATGGGATTTAATTGGCATTTGACAGCACTGTCGGCGGACGCTCCTACTTTTGCCAGGGACTTTAGTCCATTGCAGTCTTTTATTGTTCCCTATTCGCCGACATTCATTCGCCGTATGCATAACACCGCTCGATTCATGTGTGATTGAGGCACATAAAAAAGGCTTCTCAGCGCGAGGTGCTTCTTCTGCGTTTAACTGCCTCATGAATTGGGAGGCACCCTAACTTAAAAATAAATTTATATGAATGAATAATCACGTGTCTTATGATCTTCTCATTCGATCCCATTTAATTATGCTAAAGAATTTAAAATGCAGCTTTGTTTGTTGAGTGCAGTGGCCAGCACAAAGACGAATTGACTGGTTAGTCGATTGGCGGGCTTCCATTGAGCAAATGTTTAGATTGATCTTGTATGCTCTAGGATTGAAAGTTGCTTGAATGCTCAGGGATCTAAAGTATATAAAACATGGCAGCTTGGTGCTGTCTTAGACTCGGAAAGCAATCGCTTCTATGTAGTAACATAACCAACGAATGTAGCAATTGAATTTAAAGCTATATATCTGTAGGATAGAGTAATTGAAAGCAGGGTGGCCAAGAGACCGTGAGTCGAGCGAGTCACTTGAAAATCACTTCTCTTTGATCTCTGATGCATGTGAAACGCCGTTACAGGAAACACAACTGCTTTAATGCTTTTGTTAAAAATTTTAATTGGAAAACTGAATCAAAATGAATATACTTTCGATTTTAGTCAAATTACAATTGTGGCGAATAAAATTACAATGAGAATGAATGATTTCCAAACTGTGATATATGACATTGGAATTCTTTAGGCTCATATTTAGTACTTTGTTTTTATCACTCCGTCAATGGAATTAAGTCTCAAGAAAGTTTTTTTTGGTGGTCCAAACGGCATTTGTCGTATGTTAGGAATAGAAGTCGTTGTGTCTCATTCGATATTCTACTCAAATAAACGTTTTTTTAAGTAAATCAGATCGAAAATTAACTCCTTTTATTCATATTCATTCAACGTTCATTTAACGGTCGTAGAGTTGCCAACGCGACATGGAGGTATCATTTTGAATTTGATGTCCAACTGCTAGCAGTGATTAATGGAGAGTCATGAGCTCAAAGCTACGCAACGTCCTGTGCTCAGGATGAATGCAGTCACTGTGCACGCAGCGTGACGCGCAGAATAATCTTCATAAAGTCAACGATTTTCTCCCCAGGAAAAATTTCCTTATTTGCTGTTGGAACTTGGTAGACTTCGCCTGATATTAACGCCTCCAAAAAAATGTTTTAACAATTTGTTTGCGCTCAACTTCTGTTGGCTGTTGTTGATGTTGCTACTGAATATTTTTAAAGTTATAATTGTGACTGCAACAGGACGTCCTACATTTCTCCCATATTCAGAAGTCGTTTTTATGTTAGAAACTAAGAATTATTGACATTCATTTAATATTATGGATACATTAATTCAACATTTTGTAGCCAAGAATAACGAATCGATAGCAACGCGAATCGAACTATCGTAGATCAGATCGGAGAAATCTAAGAAAAGTCATTAGTTATTCCTCCTTAGAAGTAATCAATTCCATTTCCGATCTACGTGGATAACGTCTTGCACAGCGTTGCCAATTTTAATTAAAATTCTATTGCACTCGGCTGTGAGTAGGTGAGAGTAGAGACAAGTCATTGGAAGGTGGCAGCAGCAGGTGTGTCTTTGTATCTATCGGCCACAGATAAATCCAGAGCCGTTTTCAAAGAGACGAACTGCTTTTTCGAAGGCTTTTCGCCTTTTTATTCATCGTTTGATTTAACACGGCTGATCGGCTAAGGAGAATGTAGAGAAAGGAGGGTTGATTTAACTCTTGTATATATCTTAAGATGAGTGAATGTTGGTCGTAAATCAACGTGATCGGTAATAAAATGTTTAGATATAAATTATAAATTCGATTGATAGTGAAAAGACTTGAAAAGGTGTTTCAAATGAATTATTGTTAAAAAAATTATATAATAATTTTGTTTAAAGGTTTTATTAAGGAAAAACATCTTAAAAAAAAAACTTTCATAAATAAAGAAATGAAAAACTCAAAGAACCCCAAAATTTATTTAGAAATTTTCGCATCAAATTAAATTCATTTAAAGTCATTAAATTGCAATAATAATGACAACATAAAATCGACAGTAAAAATACATGTTATCGTTTTTACCACAAGTCAAAAAGAAAAGACACAAAAAAATCGGTTAAAAACAGCTTCAACAACACAAAAAATGCAACGAATCAATTAACTTTATTTATTTATTCATTATTATTATTATGACTGCTTTTTTTCTCTAAACCACATTAAATGAATTTATTAATCTTGTCCCACGGAAATGCAGACAAGATATATAATGAATGAAATAAGTTTTAAGACAACATTAAAACTTCAACCGAAAGCGTTAATAAAACCGGGAACAATAGCACAATGACAATAACAACAAAAACAATGAATTTACAAACAACGCGAAAAACGGTCACAACATTTTTTGAATAAATCATTCCGATTTATGACAAGACTAAGAGTCAAATATAATTATTTGTGTCTATGAATGCAGTATTTGTGTTGATAATACTACCTCATTTAACAACAGAAACAACAAAATTTTATAAGATTATGACAAAAAAAAAAAGAACTGATGATGCTGAAGGAAGCGGTGAAAACACACAAAACTATTCAACAAACAATATTTAAATACAAAAAAAATCTATATCGGGACTAATACAAAAAATGTAAAAGGAGCTGATCGAATGGTACAAATGAAACCAATACAATATCAACCAAAGCAGACAGTCCCTCAACGTTATACACTGTTTTAAAATTACTTCTTGCACTGAGTCATCGTGCAGCGGCTTCTAACCCAGATGTCCTAGCGTGTGTACCGAACGCCACGAATTACCTATGCAAATACGAGAGCGCTCACCTCGCGGTCTAAAATTATTATTGACTAATTACAAGCAATAATAACACAATACAAAGGTCCCCCCTCACTTATCATTAAAAATCTTTGAGATAAAATATCGTTGAAGAGTAGAAACCATCGAAACTAAAACCATCGACGATTGTGAAAGTGACAAGTGACGTTCGTTTCCAATTAACGTTTAATAGCTGCATGAATGGCGGCAAAGAAGCGGTAACTGCAGGTGTTGCGTTTAACGGTCAGCTTCTGCTGAAGCTCGTGCAATGACTACTTAAAGATTGTGCAAGTTTTGCATTTGTGAAGTGCGTGTAGCATGTTACCGTTGCTCATCTTTGGGCCGAACATCGATGGTGTGAGTGACGAAGATAAGATTTTTATTGCATTCGTTGATTTTCCTATTGTGTGGCTATAAATTTGTTGTTAGCTCGAATTATGTAATTCCGATGTTTAAAAAATTGCGATTCGAAAACAAAAACCAAACCTTAAATTTGTGTTTATCTGATCGAATGATGGCGATGATTGTAAATCCATTGCTTGATCAATAGAAGATCTCACATTCGTAGTAGTGACGTGATAAAAAATCTTTTATAGATCGTTGTGTAATTTTCTCTCGCTTTGATAATCTGTTACTTAATGCTCCTTTCCCGAGAAGCAATCAAATTTTACTTACTAGACTGACATAGCTGTTTAAAGTCCTCGAGTAGCCTTAGTTATTTATCTGCTTTCAGATTTCTTACTTTTGTGTTGTGTGACCATATTATTTTACAGTGCATGATTTGTTAGATTAGTTAAGACATAAAAGATAATTAAAATACAAAGATATTAAAAATATAGCCATATTAAAAAGGGTCTATGAAATCGAAATGGAACTTTGACGTCAACTGAAACTTTTGTTTCTATTTTATTTTGAATGCATTTATTAATAGTTATGTAAAAACTGTTTCAAAAACAAATAATAAAGCCAGTAATTTGCAATCATAAATCTTTAATTCAGTAAAAAGCAACACGAAAACCCGTCATTATGTGATCGGCATGAATCGAATAGTTGTGTAGAAATAAATTATTCAGCTTCAGACAAGGAACAACAAAAAAATGTTCCCTGAGCTAGCAAAATCGTCAAATTGATTTACGAGTGTAAAGTGTAGAGTTTCTTAGTTTCGTGTTTTTGTTGGTGTTTTTGATGTTTCGAGAGCTCATCAAAAGCACTCCAAACACACATCCGCCCAACAAAGACTCCTAGAAACGCGAAGTGACTCAAGTAAATAAAATTATGCCACGATTCGGTGTAATAAATGAAAAATCGGCGTTGCATTTTTTCTCATCGCTTCCATGGTAACCAGATGGTTCTTCACTCCTTTGTTCGACGCGTTTAAAATTATTCAGCTCGTTTTATTTACGATTACTTAGAGATATGGATGCCAAAAAAACGCCATTGGTGTTGCAAATCAGAAAATAAATGTGATCATAAGATTTTGATTTTCACTTCGCTGTTGCGAAATTGAATATTTATTTAACGATAAACACATAAAGAAGTGATTAAGACTGGAAATCGTGCATAAAAAATTTCTGAAGTTAGTTCTTATGAAAGACTTAGGCAGCGAACTCGGTTTGAATAAAAGTTTAGGTGATTATCACTTTATCCGTCCCAGGTTTCAATACAAAATTCCGTCAAGAAGAACGTTCAAAAAGTTTAGTTATATTCCTCATTCCTGAAGAGCTGGCTGAGGAATCGAACTCTGAAAAGGCACACCTGAACCATTCTTGCTAAGAATCAATTGCAGGAAATTAAAAAGCGGAACATTTGGCTGCTTCGGCAGAACATCTGATGCCTTATTTCGTCGCATCTAAATACAGCGCGAAGTTCCTCAGCTCAATGCAACGTTCCGAAACGTGTTGCAATGCAGCAATTCGGGAGCGGTTCCGAAGCATTGCCATAAGTTGCCAATTTAATTAGCAATTGTGCCTGGGAACGGACACGCTGCCAAAGGAAATCTATTGATTGTCTCCTTGCTCATATATTTCGCGAGGTTACTTCAAGTCTCAATGTTCAAAGCAAGTCTGTTTTTTATTTCTCGGTATTGCATCCACGCAGTTGTGTCCACTAGTCTCGGAATTTGTATGCATGGATCAGGTGGAATCGCATCCGCATTTTTTGCTAATTGCGTTGATTCTACGCGGCGAAAGCAGCCTTCAGGTCGTCCGGCCAGTGGAATACATCGGAATCGTACACGCTGCTGTTTCTGTTGCTGCTGCAGAGTTTTATTGCTGCAATGACTTTTGTTTACAACGCTTTTTGTCATTTTCATTCTGTTGGCAGGAAATTCTGCGCAGATTTGCTGACCAATCCGATAACGTTTGCCCTAGAACTCATCGCGGAAGTCTTTCATGTTTCCATCGAATTTCATTGCGTTTTTCCTAATATTCTTTTAATTGTTTTATTGTTTTGTTTAATTTTGATCGTTATTGTTTTTTAATTGTTTTGTTATTGAGACGATGGAACGTACTTTCAAAGTATTTGGATTTTAAAAAAAGGTCAGAAATTATCAACAAATAGAAGTAAAAGTTGATTTAAATTTAGGGAATTGCCAAACAATACTTAACAAGAAAACGTTGAAGTATAAAACGCTGATTTTACTTACTTAACTGCTTCGAATTACTTTATTGCGCTGAATAAAGGATCACCATGATCGACAGAGCAAGAAAGGCATAAAACACGTTTCACATAAATTATTTAATTGACGCTCTGTGACGGAAAATGCGAAAGTATGCCATTGAACTTGCTAATTGTAGTGCAAGAGAAGACCTACGGTGGAAATATTTGACATGACTGGCTGACAACTTTACAAATGACTCTGACGGACGACTTGAGAGACTTCAAGCGCGTTGAATAAGCCGAAGAAGGTGTCATAAATCGGGTATTACCAACTGTGCCCATTGATATCCGTTGATGCAGTCTCCGCCAGCACAAAACATTTAAAATACGCTGCCAAAAGATTTGCACATCCGCCTGAGGACTTCATATTAAGAACATAAGAGCAAATAACCGAGAATAAGTAATAAAAGATAAAAAAACATTCTCTAAAGTCACAAGTTTTACATAGATGCATAGATTTTCAAGAATTCATCCTTCACGATCCGCTTTAAGCGGCGCGTTTTCTTCTGTGTATTTCTTTAAAAAGGCTTCAAGGCTGCGTGTGTTGCAGATCAGATGAATACGTCAGCAACAACCTTAAATTATGCCATCAAATAATCACTGAAACGGGGAACAGACCATATTTTTAACACTTCAAATCGAAGAGATTCGCTGCTGCTGCTTCGTCTTCTTTATGAACAAAAGAGTTTTATGCTCTGACGTTGCTAGTGTTTAATACTGTTTTTTATTATAAGGGAGGAGGAGAAAGAAGCGTCCCTCAGGCGGTGTTATTCACACGGGACGTGAAAAACTGCAATAACTCCTAGAATTCAAGAACAAAAACACAAAAAAAAAAGATAACGATAAAGAAAAACGCCGATTTAAGAACTTTAGATATATGAGATGATTCCAACAGCAGAAAGTTTTATATGATTTTGTGAATTTTAAGAATAACTTAGAAGCAATTCAAAATACTTATTTTAGTCAATAATCTTTTCAGTTTTATTCTTCTTCTATTGAATGAACAGCTAGGAAGTTTCTTAAATGCTTTTAAGCATTACATACAATTCACATCATCGACACAACGGCATCATATTAAATATTATTTGCTGCAAACACCTGATTTTAATGGAGTTCTTCAACCAGTTCTTGAAACTACTAAAACGGCGTAGGGCAGAAGGGGAGAAAAGAGGTTATAAGCAAAACAGAAATCGCCCTTTGAAGCTATTATTAATAGAGATAAAAATAACTTAATGCTGTTGATGGGTCAAGTTTATATTAAAGCAAAAGAAGCAGAATGAACAAATAACGAACAGAAGAAGGGCGGATTTTCATAAAGGAAATGAATTCTTCGATGATTGGTTAATCAGTCGTCAAGCAGCAGCCACAAACGCAGCAAAATATCATCAAAGTCATCTTTTTATAGAGCTGCTGCTGCTGCTGTTGGTACTTCTGTTCTTCACCTGTTGCTGTTATTGCGCAACTCAAGACCAGAAATTCTTTATGCAACATGTTTTGGCATCATCGCTCGCCGGCAAAGCTACCATGCTTCCTCTGTGACTTAAACTACCGCTCCGACGAACATAATAAAAATTGGTGCTTTTGTCAGCACCTGAAGCCAACCACAAAACAGCAAACATCGCTAGAAACGACCATCAAGAGAAGAAGAAAAGTAAAAAGGACAAGAGAGGGGAGGAGAGTTTTGAAGAAGCGGATCAAGGAAGCGTACAGCCTCAAACCCAAATTTACTTAGCCGCACTTCGCAAGGATTCTGCTAGAAATCATTCGCAACAATCGTTAAATAGCACTCTAAAACACTCGGTAATTGTGCACCATCAGCACTGAAACCTTGCTGTAGTGATGAAGGTGAAAAAAGTAAATAATTGAAGTCCCCGTTCTTTGAATTTAGAAGTAAGAAGATTTTTACTTCTTCTTTTTTTTTTTGCCTTCTTATTTTGAAGTTAATTTTCCTTTTTTTTCTTTCTTGTTTAACGCTTTCTTGTTCTTGATGAAGACCCGTTGCAGTTCCTGGAGGTTATTTAACACCTGCGAACGTCTTAAATACGTTTATGGTTATTTTTGCTATTATTATTGTTATTATTGATGTGTTGCGACTCTATAATGAAAAGCGTAACATCATCCAATATTTCTTGAATGATTTGTTATGCAATAAGATCAACGTAAAGACTTTCTTTGTATGAGGACTTTCTTTGCGCATAGATAAATTCAGTAAAATTTAGCAAAAATGTTATGAAGCATTATTTATTATTTATAAAAAAGGATAATAAGAAAAGAAGAAAAAATTTAATTATGTTTAATTAAAAAGGATACTTCAAATAAATAATATAAACAATATCTACAATTTTGAAATTTCTATTTTTTTTTTTTGTATATTTGGTAATGATTTCAACAGTCGAAAAGTGGAGCAAATCAACGGAAATGAATGACATTTGAACTGAAATACAAAGCGATTTCAAAAACACTTGAGTAAACAATTAATTGTTTAATTCGTGTAGAAATTAAATTAAGTGAGGTCTGTAGTTGAAAAGAGGCACCAAGAACGCAAACAAGGCGAAACTACGACCGTTTATGAAGAGAAGCACTTGAAAGGAAATTTGAAATTTGCACACTTCAGCAACAACAATAAAACCATGATGATGACGAAATGTTATTGAATGGTTTTCGTTTTGCTTGCTGAGTATCATTTACAGTTAATACTGTTGCCATATCGATATGTCATATTGCTGCTTGTGCAACAAGTTCTTTTACTTTCAACTTTACCATTTTATTTTTTGTAGCATATATTTCGAAAGGGTTGGACGAAGCTGACGGAGTTGGCAATATAAATCACATAAAAAATAATTAATATAAATAAAAGTGAATAATAATAATGAGAATAAAAAAAAGAGCAATTAATAAAACGAATCAAAAAGCGTTGCTGTCTCCATTATTGATTCTGAGCTTCACTTCAGCTTCCGAAAAGCACTTAACCAGAAGCTTTTCTTTTTGCACTTTTCAATATAATGCTTTTGGTAGACGAGGTGCTTGAAGTGGTTGTTTTCGACGTCGCATCAGTGGATATCGTAAAATTCAGACGAGTTCGTAGAAAGGAAATCAAAGTCATTAAATTAGTTCAAAGCTTATAAAATAATAAAAGAAACTGTAGCTCAAGCGATGATTTTGATAGCAATCAAACGAAAGCGAAAAGCTCTCTAGACATAAGTAACATGCACTGCACTGTGTGGGAACATTTCACAGTCCATGCATAAACAAAGATCAGTCTGTGTTTAAGTCGAGTAGCTTGCTCCGATTTCACTTGTCACTGACTTGCAATACTTCAAAAAAATTCACCTGATGTTGCAAAAAGAACCTCGAAAGTCCATGCATCCAAAACCCATTTCGATGACATTCAACAGTGATTTGCTTTGAATATTGCATAGCACAAAAAATTGCAAACATTGCAGATAAAATAAAACACGTTTCAAGCCGCTAACAATAAATTTCCAACACAAATCGCAAATAAAATTAAACGAAGCGTTCATAAATCCGCTCAGAACTGCTCCAACGAGCGATAATCACTGAACTCAGCTGAAATGACGATGGAATGAAACGTTGGAACATCGGAGAGAGAACAAAACTTGCTTGAAAAGAGTGCAAAACCTAAAGCGCAGCGAAATGAAACATAAAATTGAAATGGAAACGAAAAACCGGTCTTAGTCAATCGCCGAGACAGGAGAACCGACAGAAGAACGAACACACAACAGCTGATTGCAAGTGCAACTGAAGAAACACTCGTAAATGTTAGCGTAACAGTCAACTGCCACTGTAAATAACAGATTTCAGAGAAGGCGAGTGTTAAAAAAAAAGAGCTGGTTGCGTGTTTGAGGTCGACTCTCAGAGAGGATTTCTGAAAGCCGAGGCACGGCTCACACAAACACAGCTTTCATTTACAGGGAATTTTTGCATTAAAGCATTGCAATGCATGCTCGTTTTTTGAAGCTATACACTTTTGAATCTAAACATTACTGTTTCATAGACAATTCAAGGAGTATATATTCATACTCCTTGTACAAAACACATTCAAATCCTTAGCTACATTTTGAATTAAGGGAGAAAGTCTTGCAGTGCAATTTTTAAAGAATTGCTACACATAAAAGAAGAAGCAAACGATTATCTTCGATCGTCTCGCGAACGTTTAATTTTTATGGCCGATTTTTATGTGAAATTATAATTTTTATGACGTTGCAAATAGATGCTATGAAAGCGCTGACAATTTTACGACACAAATGACAATCAAAGAAAATTAAAACGGCTCGTCAAAGAGTAGCCACGACGGAGAGAGGGAAATTCGAGTACTTTACGAGTGCCACACAAGAATTTCGAATCCTCCGCAGCTTAAGAGTCGCAGCTGGAAATTGCAAATGGAAATATCGCCTTAATGACGATGACCTCTCGATCGGCTGCTTCTAATGCTAAAACCGAAATGCCTAGCAACGAAATTATAATTTCGTTCTTCTTTTATGTGATGTGTCTCTTCGTGTCATTGCTAGAAATAATCAACGGAAGGACCGTAAAATTGTTTATTTCATAATTCAATATCAACTTCAAATAGATTGCTTTCGGTTGGCTTTTCCGTTCGTTTGCTTCCCATTCATGTATTGGAGGTTGGCAAGAAATGTCAAGGAAATAAAATTATTGTATGTTTACAATGGAGAAATACTAATACGCATGACTGATTGACGCAAACGAGGCAGAAAAACGATTAAATCGTTTCGAGACTTCTTCTTCAGATTATTGCTAAGTATTAAACAAAGACAAAAGATTATTAAAGACAAATTTGGGAGTTGGAGTTAAGTTTGAAAGCTCCTGGTGGAATTAATCTATAAAAATCTAAGTGTCCAACAATTTGTGTCCAACCTTTTATAGTACAAATTTATTTTTTTTTTGCTAATATTGATTCTTAGAGTTTGCATTAAAATGCAATCAGGGTTTCATTTGCATGCATTCCATCTCCAGAATCGTTATTCTACGCTGCTTCAGATCCGCTTCTGATGTAGCTGCAACTGCAATTTTTGATGCTGTTGTTGTTACGCTTTTGTGCGGCTTTCCGTGGCTCCAACAAGATTTGTTCAGTCGTTTTTGTGTAGCAACGGATAACATGCGGCCGTATAAGGACTTCGCTCATATCAGCGACCGACGCAGCTGAGACTCAGAATCTCGCATAAAACTAGAAATTTACTACCTTGTACTGTATTTCGACGTTCTGACCGCGTGGTTGAGAGGCTGAGAGGTTGAGCGGCCGGCCAACTCGTTCGCAGGCTCTTTGGCGGTGCCTCCAGCTGCAAATGAGCAATTTGTTTCTGTAACGGATAAGATATCCCCAGCAGAGAGCCAGAGTCGCGGCGAAGCTAGAGACAAGAATGAATGAATGAATAAAGGAATGAACGAACGTAGTGAAAGCTATGTACTTGGCTTTTATTGTTGATGGCTTTGAGACTTTAGCGGTTTTCGATTGCAACTACATTTGTTGTTGCTATTAGAGAAGATTTGAATAAATAATTGTCCACGAATTTTCTAGGCTCGTTGTTTCCGCTTTTATTAAAAGTAGAACTTTTTTATTTTCTGCAGAACTTTTTTATTTTTTCGATTTTCTAATCGAGTTGTGGCCATTTTCATAAGTATTTCTTTACTCTTTCATAAGTATTTCTTTTTCTTAATTCTTATAAAAATCCTATTTCTTGGCAAATAATTTTATTTGTCTGTGATTAAAGACAGAAAGTGAATACTTGTACAATTTTTAAAACCACTGAAAGAAGGAACTTTAAACAAAAAACTCGTCAACGTTAAAGGAAAAAAGACCCCAACTGCTGAATTAATAACAATAAAGAACGTTTAGCAATGTGTAAAAAGATAAAAGAAGAATAAAACACATAATAAAACACTCAATTGTAGCGTTTTTTTGCTTTTGGTGCAGTTTTTTGTTAGCAATTGTTAAGATTTTGGTTGGAAATCCATGGCAAGTCCTAAAAAATTTTAACAAATATCTGAATAAGTGGGCAAGAAGCACCACAGACACTTTTATCACACAATTATCAACTAAGTTTGTTGTTATTGCTATTTTTGTTGCCATTGTTGTGCTTGTTTTATAATTACTGGGCCATTTTTTGATTCATTTCTTGTTATTGTGGTTATTCTCTGTTGGCAAAGATCATTTCGTTCACATAATCGTGTTCTTTCCTTTATCTGTTTTTCCTCTTCTTCTTTAAGTTCTTCTCAATAATATTTCATCACAAAATAAATATTTCAGTTGCAGGTGTTTCTGCTGTTGTCTCACGCTTTCAAGTTTGTTCCTTAAGTTTTTTCGTGTTTGTTTTTCTTCAGTTGCTCATTTGAATTGGGAATATTTGACAGCTTACTTTTGACTTTTGAACAAGTATTTAATTGACTTTAATGGATTTCTGCTGCCCTTTCATCATTCCTGTTGATCGTTTGCGTATTCCCTTCTCTACTTTTAAGTGCTTGTAACTGTAAAAAATCATGGAAAATCATGGATGGAAATAAAATCATCTCCTGTTGCTTTCAAGGCGACAAATTTTTAACTTTCACGAAAGAATGATTCTTCTTTGACTGCAGAAGACTGAGATTATCATAAAATCGAGCTAGTCGTTATATACCTCGGCATACTCTCCATCCAGTAGATGTATTTTACACCTCGTTTTTGTTCACAAATTCCTATTCACTCATCATTTGCAAAGAGTCTCCATCTTCATCTTCATCTTCATCCTTAGCAACATCTTTAACGTTGTGTCTGTAATCATATGGAACGACAGTCGGTAATCAAGACAGAAAAGAATTAAAATACACAGGACGAAACTTAATTCATTGTAATTATGAAGACTCGAAGCGAGGAGCAATTAAAGTACGTAAGAATGATAAAGAAGAAGAAAGAAAGAAAGCTTAAACAGGAACGAGAACTGAAAAGAAAGAACAGTGAGGTGAAGAAAATTGGATTTAGCAAGTTTAAGATGAACGTTAAAGGAATTTTTATTGAAAAACAAACAGAATAAGACGAAAGCATAAAAGATCTAATTCAAACGCCTTTTTTTGAAGTTTTATTTATACCCATTAAAAGTTCCAAAAAAGTGCGTCACTGTGTGAATGTGTGTGTGTAATACACGTGTATTAAGCGAATTGCTGTGAGAAATGGAACCGTTACAGTTAGGGCTATATTGGCAGCCATGTTGCTCTCCGATCGAAATTTTTATGAATGTTGTTGGTGATGTTCTTTTTTCTTCAGTTCTTCCTACAGTTTTTGTGTTTTTTCTGTAATTGTTATATAACTAATAACAATAATGTTTATTTATCCAAGATAGTTAAAATCGTTTAAACATTATTTGGTCACACTCTCGAGTGACGCTTTTAAGTTACAACATTTTGGACAACACTTGACACCGTTGCCTCGGAAATGGGAACATTTATTGAAACAGGATAAAAATACTATCAGAAAAATGGAAACGTGTTGCGTAAAGAGATCAACATTTGAACAGGGATACGTTATTGTTGTTGTTGTTGCTGGTAGTTTTATGGTTACTCAAAGATAACTTTTGGAGTTGATTTGCAATTAAACGTTGCACCGATTTTGAATGCACCGTAGAAATAGCTCAAATACGATCGTTTGAAGTTTTGCGAATTGTTTCGACTTGTTAATGAGGAAATGTGCGAGATTAAAACGTGCGATAAGCTGCTGTTGCTCACACAGTTTGTCGGCCCACTGCTGCACGCTACCATCTGCTGGTTCGATGTCGGCTACGCTCACGAAGCTCGGCCCGAGGAGTAGGTGCCCGAGATAGCGTCGTATCGCCCCATTGACACGGCGAACAGAACCGGATTGTAGTAGAATTGCGTGGCCAATGTAATTGTTGTTGTTGGTTGTCGTTTGATTTGTTGGGACGCTTTTCTAATGCGACATGCGACTCGTAACTCGCAACTTGTCCGAAGTGCGTTTTGACGCATGTTCCTGTCTACGCTTCGTCTGCAGCCTCTGGCGGATTATCCACTAACTTCGGCTGCAGTGCGTACTCTTTTTCCTATTATTTGTTTATTTATTCATGATGTTATTATTTTTTCATCCATTTCTACTAATAATCATAATTTTGTTTTATTTCTTCATAAAGACTTATTATATTGTGTCGTATTCTTAGTTTGACAGATGACAAATGTTGTCGAGCCGTGATTATCGCTGCTTCTGACTAGAAACAAGTGTAATTCAAGTGTAATTCAAGAAAAATCGATTTCAACGCATTAAATTTCATGCAGCACTTAAAAGTGGAAAACGGACTGCAGCACCGTCGTTTTCTCCAACGGATGGCCATCTGTGGAGTTCGCCGATCCCATTAAAAATTTAGTTGTGCAATCGTCCAATTTGATTGTCACTTTTGACATATTTTTATGGTTTGTTTGCTTGCTGCGCTTTTATGCCATCTCGTCGTTAATTCGGTATTCGGTCAGAACGATTTTATTGACAGTTAAGGAAAACGCATTAAATTAAATAACCGGCGACGGTAACGTTTGCGGTGAAGGCGATGCTGGTGGTGATGTTGCTCGGCTGGAGTTATGTAAAACCTTCCACAGTATTCAAATTGCCTGCATCAAATGCAAATTGTTGATTATTTGATTGATATTCCAAAAGAAGACCGGTTATTTTACGGTTCGAGTGATGTCAGTCACTCATCTTGTCAGCCTCAATCCATTTGATATCCGAAGTGTATTTGAACTGAGTTTAAATGTTTGTTAAATCCGGGTTACAAACGGATTACGAATGGTCATTGGACGGAATCGAGTTTTGATGATTGAATTGGGATTGAAGCGATTCTTAGGTTTTTGGTATTGTAGGGATTCATTCAACTGAGTGAGATTTTTATATATTCTTTTTTATAGCATTTTACGACTATTTGTAAGGTTTTTATTAAGAATAAACTGAAGAAGAAACTAAAGAAAGTTATTATGTATTCACAAACCCGCAAATAGAGCATTATTTGTAAGAAATGTTTTCTTGAGACTTTGGATAGTGTTGCTACACAATAGAACCACTTACTTCGAATATTTCAGTATTTTATTTTATTCTAACACTAAACTAATTGTCTATATACACTTAATCGGTTTCGATAGAGGTTGTAATATTATTGGAGGGTTTTGCCACTCGTGTGGATGCGTTCGCGTCGTGCGATGTATTCGTCTCGATGAGAGACTCTCAGAAGACTAAAAACTAACTTTAAGCAACTCGCTTAACGGCCATGGCAGCATATTGGCGAATATATGCCACCATGGGCCGCGGCAACACAAAGTCAGCAGCGAAGTAGCAGAGGGCTACTATACAGATTGTCACGATCACGTATTGGAACCAGAGCTGTTCATTTTTGGACTCAGTACAGGTACCAGTACCAGTCCGACATACTTGTACTGGTACTGGAAAAAATCAAGGACCTCGTACTTGAGACTTGAAATTTTTACAATACCAGTACATTATGAGGTACTGCAAAAGGAGTACAAATACTGTGGACTTAAAGCTGAAAGTACCAGTCCATTTCAAGTACTTTTGCAGTACCAGTCCTTTTCAAGTATCCAGTCCTTTTTCAAGTACCCAGTCCTTTTTAAGTACCCAGTCCTTTTTCAAGTACCCAGTCCTTTTTCAAGTACCCAGTCCTTTTAAAGTACCCAGTCCTTTTCAAGTATCCAGTCCTTTTCAAGTACCAAGCGTTTTTTATCTATTAGGTTTGATTTAGACTTGGAAAACCAGTCCTTGGACTTGATACTTGAAAGGTACTGAAGTACAAATGTACTGAATACATTACAGCTCTGATTGGAACATTGTTGCACACTTAAAGTCTGGCTTCGTCCAAACCTTATATTTATACCTACCCTGCGATCTGTCAACGTCGGCCGACGGCAGAGCGGCGTCATAACCGCGCTCGTACGGTTTCTCATATTACTCCGGCAGCGGGTAGCTAATCCGCTAGCCGGCGCAACGTAAACATTTGGCAACCAGGAGAATGCCAACACAGCATTCCTTATCGCCTGCAACAATGGCGTTGTTATCGCGTCTTACTTTGTGCACGACGAACGGTCGCCGACACAAATATTATCCGATCGGATCGCTTGCGATGGCTAAATACCGCCGGCTATGTGGAGCGGCATGTACACTCGTCAGCGTACATACCGCAGCAGATGCGCATGCTTTGTATTTACTGTGCACATGCCCGTCCGCATGCACGCTCGTCAGCGAACACACAAACACACATGTGCCTGCCACAAGACCTTTTCCATCTGTGACGTCATTCAACATGGAGCGCTACACGGTTCAGAATTGAGGTCAACTAACAAACGAATAGAACAGCAACAACAACAACAACGACTGTGACAATACAAATCATCGACGCAAAAAGTAACATCAAAACAAAAGCAACAATAAAAACCTGCAGATTCCGCAAGGAGTATATATTCATATATATATATATATATTCGGATAACGAAAATTTGACTAATTTTAGAAGATTTTTCTTGTGGTTTGTTGCTTTTTTATTTAATAATTATTAAATTGACGCCGATGCCAACAGACGAACGAACACCATCAACGAATGAACGCTGAACGAACGCCGCCGCAGCATCGATCAATGAAAATTTTTGCAGAAACTTTTTCTCTGGGATTTCGTTTTTATTTTGGAACTAATAGAAAACCCAAAGCACTATGAAAGTGAACGTAGAAAACGAAGTTTAGAGAAAAGAACATAACAAATTAAACAACTTTTATTACATGTGATGAAAAAATACATAAGAAAAGTCACGCCGGAGAAAGCCAAATAAGAATTTTAACTGTTGGTGTTCGTTAGTCATTTTTTTTTTTTTGGTATTATTGGACTTCACAGCCAACAATCGCCAGAGTGACCCTTTATCCTCCGCTCTGTTTTTGCCCTTTCTGCTTGTCTGAAAACTTGTTTAAAAAACCCATAAGTTTCAATCGGAAACTTTGTAGCTACTTTAAATGGTCAGGCATTACAACAACAACAGAAAACTGTTGACAGGAAAAACCCAAAACTTGTTATTGTCCACTTTTGTCTCGTTTGGGGAAAACTTCATGTTCTTATTAAGTGACAAAGTAAACGAAGTGTTCAAAGTGGAGTCGAGGTGAGAAGGCTGCAAGGAGGCGTGAACAAAATGATTTAATTTAGATCACTCGACATTTTTCGCGATGCTGAGAAAATGAAGGTTTTTCTTCTGGGTTTTTCCATATTTCCTTTTTCCCGCTTCTCTTCACTGAAGTGTGTTGAAATAAACTATAAAGAAGTTTACTAAATAAAAATAATTATAAATGACAAGCAAATGAAAACATTTCAAAGAAACTGCAGCCAAAAACGAGAGAAAGAAGCATTTGATGTAATCGAATTGACTTTCCTGTTTTTTGCCGTAATTTTTGCTTTTGTCCGTGATGGTCACAGAGAATTTAGAATAAACTTAGAGTTCGGAGGAGAAAGTCATATTTCAAGATAAGCTTGACATGTACAAATATGTGTTCACCTATCTCAATGGACAGCAGTCGATTGCGTCGGCGAATGCGACAACAGCAGCGTCGCTAAAACGAATTGGCAAAATAACAAAAATAATACAAGAATAAAAAATCTAAAGTTTTTTTTCGATTAATATAGAAGCAAAGACATTTAGTTATTAGGAACGAAGGATATGCATGCATAAAAATTTATTGGATTTATTGAGAATTTGTTGTTCGGCTAGAACATTCATTGAGCTCATCTTCAAGCTTCAAAGGGAGAAAAACACCAAAGAAATAGCGAAACAGAAAAAGAAAAGTCGTTCTCCTGAGGATGGATGGCGATAATATATGGTGAGGGCAGGGCGGATGTGGGAGGCGGTGATGTCGGTTCCACGTTTCGAGGAAAGCCGGCGATTTCGCAAATTTTCGATACATGTTTCCAATAAATAACCATAAAAATTACATAGCATGCATGAATATAAATAAGTATGAACTACAACAATTATAAGCAGAAAATAGTAAAAATAACAACAACAATGCGTTGATTGATACATATGGGTTTTCGTTATCATCTTTTTCATAAATCTTTTTTAAATATGCTGCAGTATTCCAACAGCAATTGCTGTTATAATCCTTTTCTTTCGTATGTATTTAAAGCAGAGCTTGAAACTTTTATAACTTTTATCGAAAAAGTTTTTAGAATAACAGTTATCAAAGACTTTTAAATTTCAAAGTTTTTTAAAAAAGTTTTTTGCTGCGGAGGAACATGAACTGTGGAGGAACATGAATGTATCGCTAGATAAGCGACAAGATATACATATTTGTATATGCATACATATGTCTATTATTATATGATATATATATTATACTAATTTTATAAAACTTATTTAGTTTAATTTAATTGTGCGCCATGGATGATTTGAAGAATTGTTATATTGAATTGTTTGTGTAATTCATTGTTGTCGCTGTACCTGCTGCTGATAAGGGTCACTATTCAGATATTTTCAGCCAGTTGCTTTTTTAGCGATACATGTTCCTCCACAGTTTACTTAGCTGCATTTCTTCAGCAAAAAACTTTTTCAAAAAACTTTTATTTTAAAAATGTCTAAGGAAACTTTTTTCCATGACCTTCGAAAATAAAAGTCAACTTTTAACTTTTAAAATAAAAGTTAAATTGTAAAAGAAAATCTGTAGAATAATTTCTAACTACTATTTTAGAGTTCGCGATGCGTAACTACCTACAGTAATAATAATAATTTACATAACATTTACAAAAACCTGAAAATTGTACAATTTAATTGTACAAAAAGATAATTATCACAATAATCAAATGTCCAGAACTACGATATTTCCCTTATACATATGTATATACGAAAATTTATTTAGTTTTATAGCGTACCGTTCAGCAAATATGCCGACTTAATTTATACCTTCGTCAACGCAAGCCAGAAAATCAATTCAAAACCATTAAAATGAAAAAATTCGTGTCTCCATAAATGCAAAATTTTGGAAGCAAGAAATTAGACACACGCACAACGAAGGAATTTGCGTATGGAAGAAGGAATAGGATTAAAATTGCTGGTTTCTCTGATCGTCATAAACTTGTTCTTCGTTTCCCTTCCCACTCCTATGTTATTAAAGAGCAAATAAAGTCGAACTGAGAGAATTCTAACTCGCTCTCTCTCAATTGCCGCTCTGAAAAGCTCTACTGGGATTTACGCTAAATCCCATCCGAATTTTTGTGAGTACGCTCGCTTATATGAGAGTGGCACATCTTTGTATTCTATAATCTTTGCTTTGGCTTTGTGTACGCGTTTGCAAGGAGGAAATCTTAGCATTGTTGATAATAAATGACGACGTTATTCATTCTTATTAGAAAATCCAAGTTACTTTCGCTTGACTTTAATTTTAAGCACGAACAGGAAAAGCTTTTGTTCGCTTTCCATTTATTTACGCTCTGCATATATTCTCAATGTCACCTCTTTTTTTTGGTTGGCTTTATATTTGGTGAGATTTCGCAGCGTTTTGCAAAACTCTCCCACACGAACCTCTACGCTGGTGTCTCCCTCCCTCTGCGCTCTCGTCCCTTGGAGATGATGCACTATGTTAAAATCCTCTCAGCAATTTCTTGTTTGCTTCCTTTCTTAGTCACTTTTTTTAGTGCGTTTAGTTGATCGGTTGCGTTGGTTGAAGTTCACGTGGAGGCTTCTTAATTACGCAGTTCAATAAATTTCTGAACATTATTAGACAATTTTAAAAGATTTCTGCTTTTGTGTTGTGTTGTTTTAGAGGGATGCCCGTTATATTTTCATTGAGTTGGTGAGTCTATTCATTTTTATGATGATGTATTACATTTTTCGTGTCAATTTGTTCACTGCTCTTTATACAGTTTTCCCATAAAATAATATAATTTATGGTATTTATTGGCAATTAAGTTTCAAACGATGACAAGTAATGTCAATTAGGGGATTTCAATAATTTTAGTATCGAGAAAACCTGCTGTTCTTTTTCCAGAAAAAGGCACCATTTTTCCATTTTTCGATGCAGAATATTCATAAAGTTTTTACAGCAAATCCAGCAAAACACGATATTTATAAATATTTATCTTATATACTATATTTATATTATATAAATATGTATAGATATATATATATATATATATATATATACAGTCGAACTTCCCTATAGTGAAGTCGAAGGGACCACAAAATTACTTCATTATATAGAAATTTCATTATATAGAAAACATAATACTTTTTTAAATTTTTATTTTAAGTAATCAGTAATTTCAGTTTGGATTACACTTTTCCATTTTTGTTCTTCAACGAAAGCTTCTAATAAATTAAGAGGTTCGAAAACTTTATTAGGTACATCATTTTTCATCTCCACAAAAGTTCGGAGCAAATTTAATGATGACGCAGTTTGCCCTAATGTAGGTAACACTAAAGTAGTATCCGCCAATTCTTCGTCATTGTTTTCGGTAGCTGAATCTGTAAATGCAGAAATAATTTTCATAACTCTTCCATTTCTCATTTTTAAATGCCAATCTTTTGTTTGGTAAACATTTGAAAAACAACCCAGTCTCATCGACATTAAAAATATCGTTTTGATTGTATTTTTCTATCAATCTTGGCAAGACGTTCGCTACCCACTCATCACGATTTTTTAAGTTGGCATCAGCACTTTCTCCACATAGGGTTTTTTGAGAAATACCGTGTCGTTTTTTAAATTTATCCAACTATCCTGTACTCGCTTCAAAATTCTCATAACCAAATGCATCAGCGAACTCTAGTGACTTTTGCTTTATTAATGGCCCAGATATAGGAAGATTGCTGTCACGGGCAACGTTCATCCAATTCAGCATTGCTCGAAACCTTTTACGTTTAGTGCTTAATTGCTCTTCTTCTAAATGTTTTTTAATTACAGCCTTGTTCTTTAAAATATTTGACAATGTGGTAAGCAGAATTCCAAATTGTTTAGCAATATCTTTTTTTTTTGCTCCACCTTCTTCAACTTTATTAATAATCAACAATTTTTTTTCAATAGAGAGACTATTTCGCTGCGACATTTTCACACTGTTTGTTCACTTAATGCAAGTAACTCAATGCAGGTGTCAAAATTCTTAGTGATGGTCATTTTTTATCTTTTTCTATTGTCATTTTCAAATTTCGGGGATGCCCATATAAAGTTTACTTTTCCATCGGAATACAGTGTTACTAGTATAGCCAACGGAGAATTATTTGAAAAAATTCATTATAAGGAGACAAAAACGTATGAAATTTGAGATTACAACTGTAAAACTTGTTCATTGTATAGAAATATTCACTGTATAGAAATTCATTATACAGAGATCAAAAAAGACCAGAAATTGAACGAAAAAGCAGTGTACTTGAAAAAAATTCATAATAGGTAGTGCTTCATTGTATAGAAGTTCACTATAGAGAAGTTCGACTGTATATATATATATATATATTTTAATTTTAATTTGTTTCTTTAATTTTAAAATTTCTTTGGTTTATAAACACAATATTTACACCAAATTTTGACTACTTTAGTTGTTGTTATTGTTCTTGTCATGTACAGTGGCGGCCGAAAATATTAAATTTAATTTAAAATTTAATAAAACCCTTCAAACTTTTCAACTTCGGTAGTTTCTATGATCTTCAAAAGGTTTAAAATTTGAATTGGAAAATTATGCACATAGTATGACGCAAAAGGGTTGAAACGAAACACAGTGTCCTCTTGTCCTCCTTGGCTCGAACGCAACAAACAAGTGCATAAAATTATATTTCATTCCTCCCTCCTCCGCACCACAGTCAACAACGAATCCATTTTACTCCAGAAAATGCCGAAAAAAGAAGTTTATTCATTCGCAAAAGCGATTAAAAAATCAGGGAACGAAACGCCTGAAAAAGATGAAAACATGAATTAGTGTAATTATGATGATGACGATGATGTTTATGGTGATTGGGCTGATTGTGAGAGTCGCGTAATTAATTTTAAGATGATTACTAGGATGGTGGAGAGTTGGAAAAGCGACGGGAAGAACTTTTATGCTACTTGAAGCAGCAGAAATCAAAAATAGTATAAATAATAATAACATTAGTACAAATATTGCTTTTCAAAGTAAATTCCGTTTTTTAATAATACATTTTTTAAATTTTCTCACATTTAACGTGAATATTGCAATAATACGACGAATGCGTCTTCGTGGAATCATTTTCCGTATTTTCCGTTACTTTATCTAATTTGTGAAAAACCATCGAGCAGCTTATTAAATGCTCCCAGCTCTTGTTGGACTCTCGAGTGATTGGATTTTCCCCAAATTCAAATGCAATTTCAGATTCAATTAAAGCCTCATGTTGCGTGAATCCGGACCGGACCGCGATCTCCGCTGAATGTCGTTTATCCTGGGAAATAATGTCGCAAGGACTTCAGTCGTTCGTCAGATGGTGACCGGCGAAGATATGTTGCTCGGACCCCAAGTTTTATTGTTTTCAATTTTTTGAGCGCAATTATTAATGTTCAGAGAAGCGGATTTCATCCGATTCATGATTCGTCTGCATATGGAATCGTCGTCGCAACCCTCGTCACTCGTCAATCGCTGGAGAATCAACCGAATGAGAAGCTAAACGCGATCAGATGACTGAAAGATGATACGTTTTAAATCATATTTGAAATTCGCCTAATTTTGAAATATGGATTGCAATTTAAATTTGCCTATATATATATATATATATATATAATATAATTGTAATGAAAATGCTCGATTATATATTGTTAAATAAAAAATATTGAAGAATGACTAAAACATATATTAATAATTTTTTCAGATAGATGTTAAGAGTGCAAAAGAATAAGAAAAATTAATTATTATCGAAGTGGAATATTTTAATGAATGTTCATTATCAGTTTCCATATAGCAAAAATCTATTATATTAAATTGCATGTTTAAATTAAAATTTATATTTCAAACTCAAAAAATGATGCAGCGTTAAGTTTACCTATTTTTAAATTACTTTTCAACTTACAATAGTGTTTTTTTAAGTTTTGTAGCTATAAAAAATTGTATTATTATTAAAATTCGTATGTATACCTTTTTAAATATTAATGTGCGATTACTAACAATTGCAAAGCATGATTAAAGACTCGATTTTGAGACGTGTCAATATGATTTATTGTTTTTGATGCTGCTGTTTATGTTGCTGTTGTTGATAGTCTTTCTGTTGCTCTTTTCAAAATACTGGAGCAGTGATTAACAACCGTATGTTGCTCTCTCATTCTTTCCTTCGCTGGCTTCCAAATAACTTATAAACTTTGAAAATTTGGACGTTTCTTTTTGCAGTTTGATTGGTTTTTTACAAACTATTACTTACTTTTAATTACTACTGCCGATGAATTTTTGATTTTTTTTTGTTGGGAAAACGTTGGAAATCTGTCAAATGTTATTATTAACAACAACAAAAACGAAGCTAATGGCAGTGATTTATGTGGAAAATAATAAAATAACAAAAATAATACAAGAATAAAAAATCTAAAGTTTTTTTCGATTAATATAGAAGCAAAGACATTTCGTTATTAGGAACGAAGGATATGCATGCATAAAAATTTATTGGATTTATTGACAATTTGTTTTTCGGCTAGAACAATCGTTCAGCTCATCTTCAAACTTCAAGGGGAGAAAAACACCAAAGAAATAGCGAAACAGAAAAAGGAAAGTAGTTCTCCTGAGGATTAATGGCGATAATATATGGTGCGGGCAGGGCGGATGTGGGAGGCGGTGATGTCGGTTCCACGTTTTGAGGAAATGTTCCATGTTTCCAAAAAATATCCATAAAAATTACATAGCATGCATGAATATAAATAAGTATGAACTACAACAATTATAAGCAGAAAATAGTAAAAATAACAACAACAATGGGTTGATTGATACATATGGGTTTTCGTTATCATCTTTTACATAAATCTTTTTTAAATATGCTACAGTATTCCAACACCAATTGCTGTTATAATCCTTTTCTTTCGTATGTATTTAAAGCAGAGCTTGAAACTTTTATCGAAAAAGTTTTTAGAATAACAGTTATCAAAGACTTTTAAATTTAAAAGTTTTTTAAAAAGGTTTTTTGCTGCAGAAATGCAGTTGAGTGAACTGTGGAGGAACATGAATGTATTGCTAGATAAGCGACAAGATATACATATTTGTATATGCAAACATATGTCTATTATTATATGATATATATATATGTTATACTAATTTTATAAAACTTATTTAGTTTAATTTAATTGTGCGCCATGGATGATTTGAAGAGCTGTTATATTGAATTGTTTGTGTAATTCATTGTTGTCGCTGTACCTGCTGCTGATAAGTGTCACTATTCACATATTTTCAGCCAGTTGCTTTTTTAGCGATACATGTTCCTCCACAGTTCACTCAGCTGCATTTCTTCAGCAAAAAACTTTTTCAAAAAACTTTTATTTTAAAAATGTCTAAGGAGACTTTTTTCCATGACCTTCGAAAATAAAAGGCAACTTTTAACTTTTAAAATAAAAGTTAAATTGTAAAAGAAAATCTGTAGAATAATTTCTAACTACTATTTTAGAGTTCGCGATGCGTAACTACCTACAGTAATAACAATAATTTACATAACATTTACAAAAACCTGAAAATTGTACAATGCTAAATATGGTCGCAACAAATTCTTATCTGATTTTAATCAAATATATATAATCAATCAGATTAGAATTGAAATATTGAAGATAATTATCACAATAATCAAATGTCCAGAACTACGATATTTCTCTTATACATATGTACATATGTATATACGAAAATTTATTTAGTTTTATAGCGTACCGTTCAGCAAATATGCCGACTTAATTTATACCTTCGTCAACGCAAGCCAGAAAATCAATTCAAAACCATTAAAAACTCCAGAAATGCAAAATTTTGGAAGCAAGAAATTAGACACACGCACAACGAAGGAATTTGCGTGTGGAAGAAGGAATAGGATTAAAATTGTTGGTTTCTCTGATCGTCCTAAACTTGTTCTTCGTTTCCCTTCCCGCTCGCTGTTATTAAGAGCAAATAAAATCGAACTGAGAGAATTCTAACTCGCTCTCTCTCAATTGCCGCTCTGAAAAAGCTCTACTGGGATTTACGCTAAATCCCATCCGAATTTTTGTGAGGACGCTCGCTTATATGAGAGTGGCATATCTTTGTATTCTATAATCTTTGCCTTGGCTTTGTGTACGCGTTTGCAAGGAGGAAATCTCAGCATTGTTGATAATAAATGACGACGTTATTCATTCTTATTAGAAAATCCAAGTTACTTTCCCTTGACTTTAATTTTAAGCACGAACACGAAAAGCTTTTGTTCGCTTTCCATTTATTTACGCTCTGCATATATTCTCAATGTCACCTCTTTTTTTTGGTTGGCTTTATATTTGGTGAGATTTCGCAGCGTTTTGCAAAACTCTCCCACACGAACCTCTACGCTGGTGTCTCCCTCCCTCTGCGCTCTCGTCCCTTGGAGATGATGCACTATGTTAAAATCCTCTCAGCAATTTCTTGTTTGCTTCCTTTCTTAGTCACTTTTTTTAGTGCGTTTAGTTGATCGGTTGCGTTGGTTGAAGTTCACGTGGAGGCTTCTTAATTACGCAGTTCAATAAATTTCTGAACATTATTAGACAATTTTAAAAGATTTCTGCTTTTGTGTTGTGTTGTTTTAGAGGGATGCCCGTTATATTTTCATTGAGTTGGTGAGTCTATTCATTTTTATGATGATGTATTACATTTTTCGTGTCAATTTGTTCACTGCTCTTTATACAGTTTTCCCATAAAATAATATAATTTATGGTATTTATTGGCAATTAAGTTTCAAACGATGACAAGTAATGTCAATTAGGGGATTTCAATAATTTTAGTATCGAGAAAACCTGCTGTTCTTTTTCCAGAAAAAGGCACCATTTTTCCATTTTTCGATGCAGAATATTCATAAAGTTTTTACAGCAAATCCAGCAAAACACGATATTTATAAATATTTATCTTATATACTATATTTATATAAATATGTATAGATATATATATATATATATATATATATATATATATACAGTCGAACTTCCCTATAGTGAAGTCGAAGGGACCACAAAATTACTTCATTATATAGAAATTTCATTATATAGAAAACATAATACTTTTTTAAATTTTTATTTTAAGTAATCAGTAATTTCAGTTTGGATTACACTTTTCCATTTTTGTTCTTCAACGAAAGCTTCTAATAAATTAAGAGGTTCGAAAACTTTATTAGGTACATCATTTTTCATCTCCACAAAAGTTCGGAGCAAATTTAATGATGACGCAGTTTGCCCTAATGTAGGTAACACTAAAGTAGTATCCGCCAATTCTTCGTCATTGTTTTCGGTAGCTGAATCTGTAAATGCAGAAATAATTTTCATAACTCTTCCATTTCTCATTTTTAAATGCCAATCTTTTGTTTGGTAAACATTTGAAAAACAACCCAGTCTCATCGACATTAAAAATATCGTTTTGATTGTATTTTTCTATCAATCTTGGCAAGACGTTCGCTACCCACTCATCACGATTTTTTAAGTTGGCATCAGCACTTTCTCCACATAGGGTTTTTTGAGAAATACCGTGTCGTTTTTTAAATTTATCCAACTATCCTGTACTCGCTTCAAAATTCTCATAACCAAATGCATCAGCGAACTCTAGTGACTTTTGCTTTATTAATGGCCCAGATATAGGAAGATTGCTGTCACGGGCAACGTTCATCCAATTCAGCATTGCTCGAAACCTTTTACGTTTAGTGCTTAATTGCTTAATTTTCCATTTATTTTCGCTCTGCATATATTCTCAATGTCACATCTTTTTTTTGGTTGACTTTATATTTGGTGAGATTTCGCAGCTTTTTGCAACGCTCTCCCACACGAACCTCTACGCTGCAGCGTTCAGTTCAAGGAGAACTGTTCAACAAATAATGCAATCATTTCTCTTGCAGAACTAAGGTTTATCGAACACGAGTGTTTGCATGATATTATTCGCACAGAGGAATGTAGTAATAGGAAGTGGTAGTACATATCATCAGGAATAGTTCCTTTTAAAACAACTATGCCTGTATACATCAGAAATGTCCTAAACTCTGTAGCTTTCCAGTTTTTTAAATCATTCAATGTTCTAGGGCTCCTAGAAAACTCACATGGTATTCCATATGACAATTTCGTTAGCCTTTCATTTATCTCTTTAATATTGCACTTGTAATTTCCAACTTTTTTCTTAGAAATTGCAGTTAACATTTTTTTAACGACACCTAAGTCTATAAGATGCATCGGTTCAATTGGGAACTGTGATACCATACCAATTCCGATCGTTTCTAAAATATTCCTTTGCTTAAGGAAAGATTCTTGATGATGTTCTCGATCAATCCTATTTTCAAAATCAAAATCAGTTCTGGGATACCCTTTTTTCGATTCGAAAACAATTCTTTTATTTATATAAGTACCTCTTTGCATACATTTCGGACAGCTACTTTTGCCTGTATGATATTGCGTACTAGTCGTAAAAGCCCTAGCTGGTGCATCGCAGGTGAACAACCGAGCATCGAAAGGCTTTACGTTGTTTTCTTTTGAAACTTTAACGCCACTGCTTTTGAGTGCTTTCAATTCAGCAACTAGTTCTTCCAGGAATTCATTAACATTATTTGGTTTAGAAGTGCCGCTATAGCAACCTATTAAGAACAATTCGGAACTTCTAGTATTTGAAATTGAACCAATTATTGGCCACAATTCTCTTCTTGAACTTTTAAAAAGGGAAAGCCCATCGATTCCAATATCAATTTTTATTGCGTCAATGTATGATAGGTGATTAAAGTGTTTAGAGAGCAATGCCCTCTGGATACCAAAATGATAATACTCTCCATTCCCGATAGTTCTGATATTTTCTAGAGGTTTTAATGGAGTTCTCAAAAGCTTTTGTGCCGAATTGGGTAAATTACTTACACCACTGTTTTGAAGAACCTTTAAAAGGTCATTGATATGTTTATGTGGAACTTTATTGCTGATGGCCCATTGTGCAATATTATTACAAATTGGTGGACGGGAATATTCTTCAACCTCTTCTACTTCATCTTCTATGTCAGTTTCTTCGATATTAGCTTCGGTTTCAATTTCGTTTGCGCTTTTATTTGTGCACATAACTTTAACATCTCTAAATTCTCTAGTACCGCTACCTAAATTTTCTAGGTCATCTTTTGCTGAATCCACAATAGAAACAGAATCCGATCTTGCAAAGCTGTTTAATTTACTGTACCTAATAACGGTTTCCCTATGCATTTTTAATTCGTCAGACATTCTATTATAAAAAGTTTTTTTTGACATTCTTTTTCTACTTACACAATTAATTTAATAATCAAAACACAACTTCACTCTCCCGCACTACACTTTGATTTGAAAAATACTGCTGAAATTTTGTGAAACAGACGCAATAGAAATATTGCTAACGGTAATTTAAACGGGACCGTTTGGTTTGTTATACTTACATATAATACAAATAGAAAATATTAACACGCAACTCTTATTACTAAACTCATCGAAGCGCTCATCGAAGCGCTCATCGAAGCGCTCATCGAATTGAAGAGGGAAGTTTTCAGTATACAAAATAACGAAAGATTTACAAACACAATCAGGTTTTATGTTTCATTGTATTGACGCGGATAGTATTCCCCCTTGCCTTTCCCGAGAATGTGATGAGGATTTTTTAGCAGGGTGGTGTCTCCCTCCCTCTCCGCTCTCGCCGCCGGAGATGTTGCACTATGTTAAAATCCTCTCAGCAATTTCTTGTTTGCTTCCTTTCTTAGTCACTTTTTTTAGTGCGTTTAGTTGATCGAGGCTTCTTAATTTCGAATCGGTTCCTTTATTCGGAAGCTAAAGTATTTCCAATTGGCCTTTATGTTTCGGATATTCTAAATCGTTTTGTCAATAGAACTTCTTGCCATGTCAATAGCAGCATCCTTGATATCTTTAACCAACAGAGAGCGTTTAGCTGTTCAAATGTAAGGTATTTGTCACCTGTTGGCTTCATTAATGAAGCTGCGGCTAATTTTGATTTAAATGCATCTCTCTGTCATAATTTTTATAAGAATACAACCCCTGATTCCCATAGAGGTTAGCCTTTAATGTATCTAAGAGGTTTGTTTACTCTTCTTTTTGTTTTAGTTTTTTCGTAGATTTAAGTAAGCATTAAGTCTATATTTTAGGTTAGGAGATATACTCTCAATACCTGTAAGCTCCGGGAGCAAGAGCGATTCACATTAATGTTTTTGTTAACTTCAATCTTTCTCTTTATATATTTAAGTACGATACTGTTGTTCAATTATGTTTTGAAGATAATACATTATAGTCTTTAATTTTGTTAACACTTTCCTATGAATTTTTTAACTTATAACTAGTTTTGAAAAAGGCTCAATAAACAAAATTTGAATTTGAATTTGTAATAGTTTTTCCTGATTTGGGTTAGTGATTATTGTCTAAAATCATTGCATTATCATCATTAATTAAATTAATTTCTCCTCTTTCAAGATGGCATTCATCTGCTGCAATCGATTGCTAAACAATGGATGTGATTATTTTTGCCCAAAAACTTAATTCACAATTTGTCTGCAATTGTTTCTAGGTTCGTATATAATCAATTATACAACAGTTGTATAACAGTTTCTATCATCAGCACAAACATATGCTCATCTGCCTATTAATCGATTCGTCCACCATTCAGCCATACACATGTCTGTCGCGGTACCCATTCAGCTTTCCGTCACCAGTTCTGTTCTCTCCATGAGTTTTAACAAATTGATGAACAAACATACACTCTGTGCAAACAGTCCATCGAGGGGCCCGCGATGTGAAGCGGCGTTCGCATTTGGATGTATGACCAGAATGCGATAGAAATAAATAATCTATAAAATTTCTAAGTGGCTAATGTTCACCTTCGCTGCCACCGCCTACTTATGGAATGTAGGGCGAATGCAATTTGAAACGATGTATGCCAATGTTAAGCCTGGAATGAAGTGGTGTGAAGAAAAAACTGGCAGACTTTCAGTGCTAGCTGTGAATAATAAAGAAGCCAATGTAGAAGAAGAAGAATAAGTCACTGTGAAAAAACTAATAGAGCTAATAAAGAAGTAAGCGGGGAATGGGTAAAAGGACAAGAAGGCAAATGAAAGAAATGTGTTTTGTTTGCAGAGAAGGTGAAGATTAATGGAGTTAAAACCAAGAAATTATGGAGAGAGAAGATGAAGAAGTACTTCTGTCCAATACTCGAGGACTGCTAAGTGTTCTTAGATATTCTGGGAATGCCTAGAGATTTTCATGTACTCGATTTACTTCAAAGCCGAAATGTGACAGCTTGCGAACCCCTTTTAGAAAACAAAATTAAATTTAAAGCTTCCAGAAACCTAAGACGCTGTATACCGAAATCCTTCGTCAAAACCATTCTGTGGGATTGAAGTGTTTTTTGAAGTTTTTATCCTTTGCTAAAAGATAAGATTATGTAAAACAAGGGAGAAAAGTAAAACTGGGAAGAGAGAATTGAGAAAAGTAGAAAAGTAGAGAAAAAGAAGAGAAAGAAAGGTAATCGAAGTGAGAAAATTATCAAAAAAATATTTCAGATAAGTAGAAGGACGAATGAAATTGTAACTGAGCCCTCTCAGCTGATTATGAGAAAGATTAAACTATGAGGAACAACACCCTCCCCCGCCCCACCCCCCTCCTACACCACGCTGATAGCAATAACAACAGCTAGAAATCACATTGTAACATATGGAGGAGAGGAGCGCGGTAAACTAATTTAACAACAAAAAAAAAATCCAAAAGACGAAAATGTCAGGACAGCTCAGCTCGTCCGGCCGTGCTCAGGGAAAGTGGGGGGATTCGTCAACAACTCCGACAGTGTCTTGAAACCCCAGTTACAAAAAAAAGGAAAAGAGCTGAGGCTTACTTTGGCGCTATAGCCATAAACCAGAACGAATGGATTTAAATCGACACGACGTAATTCACTCGCGATCGGTGGTGAGTTAGTGGCGGAGGATCGGTGGGAGAGAGAGATAAGAGGAGGAGGGGGAGGAGTTGGTGGTATTTCCCTCCCCCTTTCTGTACCCACCCTACCATGGTTGGCGCGTCGGCATTTGTTGCGCCAACCCCTTTGTTGTGTGTCGCCTGGCTGCGCGGAGTGGAGCCGCTGACTAACCTGTTTACCTAATTAAAATATTTATTCCGTTTTTATAAACGCCAGGAATTTTAACACAATTCTTCTTTTATTTTTTCCTTTTCATTAACAAACCACAATATTTATTTAGGTCGTAGCAGTAATTAAGTTAACAATAAAATGATTTTGTAAAGATTTGCTTTAAATTATATAACTTACATGGATACATTTTATGCAAGTAAAGTAAATAAAAAAAAATGAAAGTACAGTACCAATGAATTGCAATATTATAATGAGTTACCTGTTAGGATCCTCCTCTTCGTAGGCGCCCGCGAGGGGAGGTCCGCCCTGGAACTATTCAATGTTAAAATAAAATGTCAGTGTTAAATATTTGTACACGTGCGTGCCAATAATAATAGTAATCCGAAATGAATGCTTTCAACTAATAAAAAAAATTCAATTTGCTGTTTAGCAATCGTACCACATACAAGTTCACATTCTTTACAATATTATGTCGCTTAATTTATGACATTTATAAAAAAAATCATATGGTTGTCTTCATAATGATTACTTTACATGTGAACTTCTGATATTAACTGAAAATACAGCAGCACTTACAAAAACAAACAATCAGATTCGATTGAACAGTTCAGCTCAACTTTTAAGTATAGTAATAATAATAATGATAAATTTAATGGACATAATAATAACTGTAATTGTAATTAGATCACACTTTGTTTGACACACACTTGGTTTTACTTTAATAACTTTCTTTTTTTTTTTTTTTCTACATTAATTAAACCCTGTGCTAAACTATTATTGATATTTAATATTTATTAATTACTTGCCTAATGATGTGAGATTTTAATATTGTTTCTCTTGTTTTTCATTAATTTCTTCTGCATATCATATATGCATTTATAACTAATTATTTTCTTTACTTTATTTAATAACATAGCATAATGAGTGGTGTTTTGTTTCGTTTTGTTTTCAAGCATTTCAACCAAATATGTTCTTGTATAGGCTACAACGATTTTATATAGTAAGTAAAATATGTGTTTTGTATCAACGCATATGTATTTAGGTGATATAATAATTGTGAAATAACGTGGAATATTTGTTGTATGTATTCATCTCTTATCTTGTTAAATCCCAAAAGGTTTCCACACAACTTGCTGTGCTATTTTATAAGATTTGTTACCTGTAGCTGCGATTAGATTTTGATCTTATGAAATAAATTTACAGGCTCATGTCGGATACGCGCTCGATCGGCAGACGCTCGGTAGTTGTTTATTCTCTTTTGTGTTTTTCTTAAGTTTTGTTGGTATTCGACGCTGGCGTACCAACAAAACTTAAGAAAAACTTCTCCGACATGAGCCTGTTAGTCTTCAAAACGATTTCCTCCTTTTTTTGTTTGTCTTCTTTTTTTTTTTTTTTCTACGAAATCCTGAAAGCAGCAAGCACAAGCATAGTAAAAATACGAGTTGTTGTTATTATAACCGTCGCCAAACGGCTTCCGTCAGCTTTCAATCCTCTTCGCTTTTTGTTGTCTGTTCCGTTATCCAAGCAACCACGAACATTACGACGCTTGAAGCTCCACTCAGAATTGGATTAGAACAAAAATAATATTTTTATTAATTAGAATAACATTTTATTTGAGTTTTTTTTTCGTTTTCCACTCTATAGGATGACATTATTTAAATTGATGCTTAGCAGTTTTTTAATGCAAAATATGAATATCAAATTTGCCAAGGAATATTTTTAACTCATTATTTATATTTCGTTGCATAAATATAACGTTTTATTGAAACCATTACTTTAACTGAAGTTGCTTAATATTCATAATTAAGTGTTCACAATAACAGTTATTCACTAATTTTTTTGGCTTTGGACTTAGAACAGTTTTAATGATTTGTATTAATCAGTTAAAGGACACACTTATTATCAATGCATTCCATTCCGAATAATAAACTATTCTGTTTATTAGCAAAATCAATTACTGCAGCAACGAAGGTTGCAAAGCCACACAAGTATTTTTGTTATTTGGTTCTATTTATTGACATGTGTGAACAAAGTTGCTAACATTTCTGCTTTTTTTTTTTTCAATGGCTCAATTTTAATTGAAGTTGGTCTTTTTGCCACCGTCCATGCACGAATCTTTTTGAGATCTCCGCAAAACTCGACTCCCTAACTCCGACTGAATTTTTCGCAGACCACGCTCTGTCTCGAAGTGGCAGACAGAAAAACTGGTTTTCCTCGCTCATTCCAGTCGCGGCCGCAGCGCAGCTCGCGACATCTCGCTCTTTCTCAGCATAATCGACTTTCATTGCAAGTCCCGTAGAATGGCATGATGCGAAGTTCATAGAAAAAAAATTCTTCTAGAAACTTCGATCACGCCACTTTACGGAACTTGTCTGTCCGTCGTCATGCCGAGCAAAAGGAGATGCCGATAACTGCAATGCGGATACGAACTGGAATGAGCGGCTCTCCGTTTGCTCAGGCTCTGCGCTCCGACACAAAGCGTGAGCCCCGCCAGACCTCACAACATTGAAAATGAAAGGCATTAGAATCGACGAACGGTTGTTGATTAGAGAAAGAGGAAGAGCGGAAGAGACACAACTTCTGTTTTATTTGTGTTCAGGCTTTTCCTCTTCCTTCTTCTTTGTTTGTTTTTTTGCTGAATGCAGCAATCCTCAAGGAGCCTCTAAGAACAACATCATGTTGTTTCTTCCGGAGCAAGTGTTGCCTAACACAGACACATTAAAGCACGTATCCAATGTTTCAATGAAAATTGCTTATTTTTAAGGCCAATTAATAAATGGTTATTAAAAGTCGTATAAAATAATACTCGCATAAAAAAGAAGTAGAAAAAATGTTATGGTTACGTAAACCACAGGAAGCCATTGAAGAACTGCGTATATTGCGCGCTTCATACCTTCCCCCTTTCATATCTTCATTTATTTTCCCGTTTATGCAACTGAGGATTCCGCTGGGTGTATGCCCTCAACAAGCATGACGCTTCCATTTACTCGCAGCCGTTTATGCATGACTTTCTCTTCTTGTATCTCCCTTCCTCCCGCCTTCCCAATATGCCTTTATGGCACTCTTTCACTCGTTCCTTTCTGTACTGCTTGTTTGCCCATCTGCCGCTTTTTTTTGGCAAAGTTACCGAAAGACGTTTCTACTAATTATGTTTGTGCTTTGTTGCGTTATTATTCTTATCAACGAGTATACAATATATATTTTCGATTTAATCGATTATTTAAATCAATTGAAATTTGTATGATAAATATAAGCAGTCCCAGGACAGGACTTTTTACCGTTCTTTTTACTTTTTTTCGTAGTGTATTTATTGTTTTTCTTTTTTTTTTGCAGATGCTACAAACAAAGGAAGCAACCAACTACAACAAGGAGTATATATTTTAAAACAATAAAAACACTCTGTGACAGGAAAAGTAAAAATATAAATATATACTCACATTTGAAAGAGTTTTGATTTAAATAATGGATCAACAGCCAAGGTAAGTTTAATTTTTAACTATTTCATATATCATACAAAAAATATCAAATTAATCATACAATTTCACCTTCATTTAATGACCTATTCTCGAATTTCGTTAGTTTATGATATACCCACACATTATAGAAAGAAATCTTCGATTTAACATCTTCAAAAACGCCTTACTGCTTTCCTTGGAATCCTTAACATTAACCTTTAAATGGAATCCATTGACTTGTGTTTAAATCTCTGTGAAATCTACTTTATCAAGGCAAAGGAATGAACATGAATCATTGATACCAATGAGTATTATTATTGGTCACAGAATTGTTCCTTGAAGATCCGTTTCCTCGATATGAATTTCCATTACTTTTGGAGTTTATTCGGTTTACCATAAAATGCCACAGAATTGAGTCCGCGCTATAAAACACTAAAAATTAATAATGAATTGTTTATTTTAACCCTTTGCGTTTTCGCAATTGAATTGTTCCGAGCAATTCGGACGGACTTCGTTGGTCGATTTAAGGCTTGGTGGTTGTTGTTCTTGCTCGAAGGCTGTTCAAACCTTTTTCAAACCCTTTTTGAATGAAAAATTAAATGCGTTTTATGTGACTCAATTTTTCCAAGTTCAGGTTTGGTCCTTCCTCTGGGTTTGAGAATTTATGTATTTAAGAGGGGTCCGTGTGTGTCTTTTAATGTCCGTTTTTATATAGCGCTCTATGCTGTTTTCTTGATTTTTTGTTGCCTTTTATAGTCACATTAAAGTAAAGAGTTGCAGTTGCTGGGCGAAAAAGTGACGTACGTTGGTGAATATGAACTTTCAGCTGGCAAGCGGTCTTCAATGTGGTGTTAGATACTCACACTCTTCTCTCATACTCGAATACTTTTAATCAGAATCATAAATAACTTTTAATGGGATATATTTAATTACTTGAAAGAAGGTATCCTAGAGCTTATAGTAAACATACCATAATCTTATAATCTTATAATCTCTTATAAACTAATCTTATAAACTAATAAATAGGTTTGTACGTCTAAGAGGTCAGAGGTCAGATAAATCAGAGGTTTTTTTTCGCTAACTCGACGCTTTCCAACGTGTTGTAGTAAGGGAATGAAATACACAAGTCATGGATGGAGCTGAGGTTGAGCGAAAACCAAACAAATCAGAGGCTTTGACTTTGTGTACGCGTTTGCAAGGAGGAAATCTCAGCATTGTTGATAATAAATGACCACGTTATTCATTCTTATTAGTCAATTTGTTCACTGCTCTTTATACAGTTTTTCCATGAAATAATTTAATTTTGTGGTATTTATTGGCAATTAAAACGATGACAAGTAATGTCAATTACGGGATTTCAATAATTTTAGTATCGAGAAAACCTGCTGTTCTTTTTCCATAAAATGGCACCATTTCCATTTTTTCGATGCAAAATATTCATAAAGTTTTTACAGCAAATCCAGCAAAACACGATATTTATAAATATTTATCTTATATATATATATATATATATATATATATATATATATATATATATTAATTTTAATTTGTTTCTTTAATTTTAAAATTTCTTTGGTTTATAAACACAATATTTACACCAAATTTTGACTACTTTAGTTGTTGTTATTGTTCTTGTCATGTACAGTGGCGGCCGAAAATATTAAATTTTATTTAAAATTTAATAAAACCCTTCAAACTTTTCCACTTCGGTACTCCACAAAATGCCGAAAAAAGAAGTTTATCCATTCGCAAAAGCGATTAAAAAATCAGGGAACGAAACGCCTGAAAAAGATGAAAACATGAATTAGTGTAATTATGATGATGACGATGATGTTTATGGTGATTGGGCTGATTGTGAGAGTCGCGTAATTAATTTTAAGATGATTACTAGGATTGGGAAGAGTTGGAAAAGCGACGGGAAGAACTTTTATGCTACTTGAAGCAGCAGAAATCAAAAATAGTATAAATAATAATAACATTAGTACAAATATTGCTTTTCAAAGTAAATTCCGTTTTTTAATAATACATTTTTTAAATTTTCTCACATTTAACGTGAATATTGCAATAATACGACGAATGCGTCTTCGTGGAATCATTTTCCGTATTTTCCGTTAGTTTATCTACATAATTTGTGAAAAACCATCGAGCAGCTTATTAAATGCTCCCAGCTCTTGTTGGACTCTCCAGTGATTGGATTTTCCCCAATACAAATGCAATTTCAGATTCAATTAAAGCCTCATGTTGCGTGAATCCGGACCGGACCGCGATCTCCGCTGAATGTCGTTTATCCTGGGAAATTATGTCGCAAGGACTTCAGTCGTTCGTCAGATGGTGACCGGCGAAGATATGTTGCTCGGACCGCAAGTTTTAATGTTTTCAATTTTTTGAGCGCAATTATTAATGTTCAGAGAAGCGGATTTCATCCGATTCATGATTCGTCTGCATATGGAATCGTCGTCGCAACCCTCGTCACTCGTCAATCGCTGGAGAATCAACCGAATGAGAAGCTAAACGCGATCAGATGACTGAAAGATGATAATTTTTAAATCATATTGGAAATTGGCCTAATTTTGAAATATGGATTGCAATTTAAATTTGTCTACGGCGAAATCCAATCGAAAAGGGAAATAACAAATATATAAATACAATCAGAAGTTTTTTTCGCTAACTCGACGCTTTCCAACGTGTTGTTGTAACGGAATGAAATACACAAGTCATGGATGGAGCTGAGGTTGAGCGAAAACCAAACAAATCAGAGGCTTTGACTTTGTGTACGCGTTTGCAAGGAGGAAATCTCAG
Source organism: Thecophora atra (assembly GCA_937620795.1). Lineage (NCBI taxonomy): Eukaryota > Metazoa > Arthropoda > Insecta > Diptera > Conopidae > Thecophora > Thecophora atra. Next base: position 38,448,225 of record OW569401.1, read on the forward strand.
CATTGTTGATAATAAATGACCACGTTATTCATTCATATTAGAAAATCCAAGTTACTTTCGCTTGACTTTAATTTTAAGCACGAACAGGAAAAGCTTTTGTTCGCTTTCCATTTATTTACACTCTGCATATATTCTCAATGTCACCTCTTTTTTTTGGTTGGCTTTATATTTGGTGAGATTTCGCAGCGTTTTGCAAAACTCTCCCACACGAACCTCTACGCTGGTGTCTCCCTCCCTCTGCGCTCTCGTCCCTTGGAGATGATGCACTATGTTAAAATCCTCTCAGCAATTTCTTGTTTGCTTCCTTTCTTAGTCACTTTTTTTAGTGCGTTTAGTTGATCGGTTGCGTTGGTTGAAGTTCACGTGGAGGCTTCTTAATTACGCAGTTCAATAAATTTCTGAACATTATTAGACAATTTTAAAAGATTTCTGCTTTTGTGTTGTGTTGTTTTAGAGGGATGCCCGTTATATTTTCATTGAGTTGGTGAGTCTATTCATTTTTATGATGATGTATTACATTTTTCGTGTCAATTTGTTCACTGCTCTTTATACAGTTTTTCCATAAAATAATTTAATTTTGTGGTATTTATTGGCAATTAAGTTTCAAACGATGACAAGTAATGTCAATTACGGGATTTCAATAATTTTAGTATCGAGAAACCTGCTGTTCTTTTTCCATAAAAAGGCACCAGTTCTATTTTTTCGATGCAGAATATTCATAAAGTTTTTACAGCAAATCCAGCAAAACACGATATTTATAAATATTTATCTTATATACTATATTTATATAAATATCTATATATATATATATATATATATATACTATATTTTTTAATTTTAATTTGTTTCTTTAATTTTAAAATTTCTTTGGTTTCATAAACACAATATTTACACCAAATTTTGACTACTTTAGTTGTTGCTATTGTTCTTGTCATGTACAGTGGCGGCCGAAAATATTAAATTTTATTTAAAATTTAATAAAACCCTTTAAACTTTTCAACTTTGGTAGTTTCTATGATCTTCAAAAGGTTTAAAATTTGAATTGGAAAATTATGCACATAGTATGACGCAAGAGGGTTAAAACGAAACACAGTTTCCTCTTGTTCTCTTTGGCTCGAACGCAACAAACAAGCGTATAAAATTATATTTCATTCCTCCCTCGTCCGCACCACAGTTAACAACGAATCCATTTTACTCCAGAAAATGCCGAAAAAAGAAGTTTATCCATTCGCAAAAGCGATTAAAAAATTAGGGAACTAAACGACTGAAAAAGATGAAAACATGAATTAGTGTAATTATGATGATGACGATGATGTTTATGGTGATTGGGCTGATTGTGAGAGTCGCGTAATTAATTTTAAGATGATTACTAGGATTGGGAAGAGTTGGAAAAGCGACGGGAAGAACTTTTATGCTACTTGAAGCAGTAGAAATCAAAAATAGTATAAATAATAATAACATTAGTACAAATATTGCTTTTCAAAGTAAATTCCGTTTTTTAATAATACATTTTTTAAATTTTCTCACATTTAACGTGAATATTGCAATAATACGACGAATGCGTCTTCGTGTATTATGTGTGTTTTTGCGTCACTTCTATAGTTTAGGGGCAGCAGATGAAGGAAAGTTTTTGTATAAAGCGAAAAATACCCTGTATTTCTTTCAGTCATATCTCGAGTTCTAGCCAACCGATCGAGCCAAGACAAGTCTCAAATGAAAGCCGTTAGATGAAGGAACAATCGCGCTATATACCATTTCCGCGTCACTTCTATAGTTTAGGTGCAGTAGATGAAGGAAAGTATTTGTATAAAGCGAAAAATACCCTGTATTTCTTTCAGCCATATCTCGAGTTCTAGCCAACCGATCGCGCCAAGACAAGTATCAAATGAAAGGTCGTTAGATCAGGAACAACCACGCTATATACCATTTTCGCGTCACTTCTATAGTTTAGGGGCAGTAGATGAAGGAAAGTATTTGTATAAAGTGAAAAATACCCTGTGTTTCTTTCAGCCATATCTCGAGTTCTAGCCAACCGATCGCGCCAAGACAGGTATCAAATGAAAGGTCGTTAGATCAGGAACAACCGCGCTATATACCATTTTCGCGTCACTTCTATAGTTTAGGGGCAGTAGATGAAGGAAAGTATTTGTATAAAGCGAAAAACACCCTGTATTTCTTTCAGTCATATCTCGAGTTCTAGCCAACCGATCGCGCCAAGACAGGTATCAAATGAAAGGTCGTTAGATCAGGAACAACCGCGCTATATACCATTTTTGCGTCACTTCTATAGTTTAGGGGCAGTAGATGAAGGAAAGTATTTGTATAAAGCGAAAAACACCCTGTATTTCTTTCAGTCATATCTCGAGTTCTAGCCAACCGATCGCGCCAAGACAAGTATCAAATGAAAGGTCGTTGGATCAGGAATAATCGCGCTATATACCATTTTCGCGTCACTTCTATAGATTAGGGGCAGTAGATGAAGGAAAGTATTTGTATAAAGCTAAAAAACCCTGTATTTTTTTCAGCCATATCTCGAGTTCTAGCCAACCGATCGCGCCAAGACAAGTATCAAATGAAAGGTCGTTAGATGAGGAACAATCGCGCTATATACCTTTTTTGCGTCACTTCTATAGTTTAGGGGCAGTAGATGAAGGAAAGTATTTGTATAAAGCGAAAAACACCCTGTATTTCTTTCAGTCATATCTCGAGTTCTAGCCAACCGATCGAGCCAAGACAAGTCTCAAATGAAAGCCGTGAGATGAAGGAACTATCGCGCTATATACCATTTCCGCGTCACTTCTATAGTTTAGGTGCAGTAGATGAAGGAAAGTATTTGTATAAAGCGAAAAATACCCTGTATTTCTTTCAGCCATATCTCGAGTTCTAGCCAACCGATCGCGCCAAGACAGGTATCAAATGAAAGGTCGTTAGATCAGGAACAACCGCGCTATATACCATTTTCGCCTCACTTCTATAGTTTAGGGGCAGTAGATGAAGGAAAGTATTTGTATAAAGCGAAAAACACCCTGTATTTCTTTCAGTCATATCTCGAGTTCTAGCCAACCGATCGCGCCAAGACAGGTAGCAAATGAAAGGTCGTTAGATCAGGAACAACCGCGCTATATATCATTTTCGCGTCACTTCTATAGTTTAGGGGCAGTAGATGAAGGAAAGTATTTGTATAAAGCGAAAAACACCCTGTATTTCTTTCAGTCATATCTCGAGTTCTAGCCAACCGATCGCGCCAAGACAGGTTTTAAATGAAAAGTCGTTAGATGAGGAACAATCCTGCTATATACCATTTTCACGTCACTCCTATAGTTTAGGCACAATCGCGCTATATACCATTTTCGCGTCACTTCTATAGTTTAGGGGCAGTAGATGAAGGAAAGTATTTGTATAAAGCGAAAAACACCCTGTATTTCTTTCAGTCATATCTCGAGTTCTAGCGAACCGATCGCGCCAAGACAAGTATGAAATGAATGGTCGTTAGATGAGGAACAATCGCGCTATATACCATTTTCGCGTCACTTTTATAGTTTAGGCGCAGTACATGAAGGAGTGTATTTGTTTAAGGCGAAAAACACACCCCACTTTTTTCAGTCATATCTCGAGTTCTAGGTAACCAATCGCGCCAAAACAGGTATCAAATGAAAGGTCGTTAGATCAGGAACAATCGTGCTATATACCATTTTCGCATCTCTTCTATAGTTTAGGAGCAGTAGATGAAGGAAAGTATTTGTATAAAGCGAAAAATACCCTGTATTTCTTTCAGTCTTATCTCAAGTTCTAGCCAACCGATCGAGCCAAGACAAGTCTCAAATGAAAGCCGTGAGATGAAGGAAGAATCGCGCTATATACCATTTCCGCGTCACTTCTATAGTTTAGGTGCAGTAGATGAAGGAAAGTATTTGTATAAAGCGAAAAATACCCTGTATTTCTTTCAGCCATATCTCGAGTTCTAGCCAACCGATCGCGCCAAGACAAGTATCAAATGAAAGGTCGTTAGATCAGGAACAACCACGCTATATACCATTTTCGCGTCACTTCTATAGTTTAGGGGCAGTAGATGAAGGAAAGTATTTGTATAAAGTGAAAAATACCCTGTGTTTCTTTCAGCCATATCTCGAGTTCTAGCCAACCGATCGCGCCAAGACAGGTATCAAATGAAAGGTCGTTAGATCAGGAACAACCGCGCTATATACCATTTTCGCGTCACTTCTATAGTTTAGGGGCAGTAGATGAAGAAAAGTATTTGTATAAAGCGAAAAACACCCTGTATTTCTTTCAGTCATATCTCGAGTTCTAGCCAACCGATCGCGCCAAGACAGATATCAAATGAAAGGTCGTTAGATCAGGAACAACCGCGCTATATACCATTTTCGCGTCACTTCTATAGTTTAGGGGCAGTAGATGAAGGAAAGTATTTGTATAAAGCGAAAAACACCCTGTATTTCTTTCAGTCATATCTCGAGTTCTAGCCAACCGATCGCGCCAAGACAAGTATCAAATGAAAGGTCGTTGGATCAGGAACAATCGCGCTATATACCATTTTCGCGTCACTTCTATAGATTAGGGGCAGTAGATGAAGGAAAGTATTTGTATAAAGCTAAAAAACCCTGTATTTTTTTCAGCCATATCTCGAGTTCTAGCCAACCGATCGCGCCAAGACAAGTATCAAATGAAAGGTCGTTAGATGAGGAACAATCGCGCTATATACCTTTTTTGCGTCACTTCTATAGTTTAGGCACAATCGCGCTATATACCATTTTCGCGTCACTTCTATAGTTTAGGGGCAGTACATGAAGGAGGGTATTTGTATAGAGCAAAAAATACCCTGTATTTCTTTCAGTCATATCTCGAGTTCTAGCCAACCGATCGAGCCAAGACAAGTATCAAATGAAAGGTCGTTAGATGAGGAACAATCGCGCTATATACCATTTCCGCGTCACTTCTATAGTTTAGGGACAGTAGATGAAGGAAAGTATTTGTATAAAGAGATACCCTGTATTTCTTTCAGCCATATCTCGAGTTCTAGCCAACCGATCGAGCCAAGACAAGTATCAAATGAAAGGTCGTTAGATCAGGAACAATCGCGCTATATACCATTTTCGCGTCACTTCAGTAGTATAGGGGCAGTAGATGAAGGAAAGTATTTGTATAAAGCGAAAAATACGCTGTATTTCTTTCTGCCATATCTCGAGTTCTAGCGAACCGATCGCGCCAAGACAAGTATCAAATGAATGGTCGTTAGATGAGGAACAATCGCGCTATATACCATTTTCGCGTCACTTTTATAGTTTAGGGGCAGTACATGAAGGAGGGTATTTGTATAGAGCGAAAAATACCCTGTATTTCTTTCAGTCATATCTCGAGTTCTAGCCAACCGATCGAGCCAAGACAAGTATCAAATGAAAGGTCGTTAGATCAGGAACAATTCCGCTATATACCATTTTCGCGTCTCTTCTATAGTTTATTAGCAGTAGATGAAGGAAAGTATTTGTATAAAGCGAAAAATACCCTGTATTTCTTTCAGTCATATCTCGAGTTCTAGCCAACCGATCGAGCCAAGACAAGTATCAAATAAAAGGTCGTTAGATCAGGAACAAGCGCACTATATACCATTTTTGCGTCACTTCTATAGTTTAGGGGCAGTAGATGAAGGAAAGTATTTGTGTAAAGCGAAAAATACCCTTTATTTCTTTCAGCCATATCTCGAGTTCTAGCCAACTGATCGCGCCAAGACAAGTATCAAATGAAAGGTCGTTAGATGAGGAACAATCGCGCTATATAACTTTTTCGCGTCACTTCTATAGTTTAGGCACAATCGCGCTATATACCATTTTCGCGTCTCTTCTATAGTTTAGGGGCAGTAGATGAAGGAAAGTATTTGTATAAAGCGAAAAATACCCTGTATTTCTTTCAGTCATATCTCGAGTTCTAGCCAACCGATCGCGCCAAGACAGGTATCAAATGAAAGGTCGTTAGATCAGAAACAGCCGCGCTATATACCATTTTCGCGTCACTTCTATAGTTTAGGGGCAGTAGATGAAGGAAAGTATTTGTATAAAGCGAAAAACACCATGTATTTCTTTCAGTCATATCTCGAGTTCTAGCCAACCGATCGCGCCAAGACAGGTTTTAAATGAAAGGTCGTTAGATGAGGAACAATCCTGCTATATACTATTTTCACGTCACTCCTATAGTTTAGGCACAATCGCGCTATATACCATTTTCGCGTCACTTCTATAGTTTAGGGGCAGTAGATGAAGGAAAGTATTTGTATAAAGCGAAAAACACCCTGTATTTCTTTCAGTCATATCTCGAGTTCTAGCGAACCGATCGCGCCAAGACAAGTATCAAATGAATAGTCGTTAGATGAGGAACAATCGCGCTATATACCATTTTCGCGTCACTTTTATAGTTTAGGGGCAGTACATGAAGGAGGATATTTGTATAGAGCGAAAAATACCCTGTATTTCTTTCAGTCATATCTCGAGTTCTAGCCAACCGATCGAGCCAAGACAAGTATCAAATGAAAGGTCGTTAGATCAGGAACAATTCCGCTATATACCATTTTCGCGTCTCTTCTATAGTTTAGGAGCAGTAGATGAAGAAAAGTATTTGTATAAAGCGAAAAATACCCTGTATTTCTTTCAGTCATATCTCGAGTTCTAGCCAACCGATCGCGCCAAGACAGGTATCAAATGAAAGGTCGTTAGATCAGGAACAACCGCGCTATATACCATTTTCGTGTCACTTTTATAGTTTAGGGGCAGTACATGAAGGAAAGTATTTGTATAAAGCGAAAAACACCCTGTATTTCTTTCAGTCATATCTCGAGTTCTAGCCAACCGATTGCGCCAAGACAAGTATCAAATGAATAGTCGTTAGATGAGGAACAATCGCGCTATATACCATTTTCGTGTCACTTTTATAGTTTAGGGGCAGTACATGAAGGAGGGTATTTGTATAGAGCGAAAAATACCCTGTATTTCTTTCAGTCATATCTCGAGTTCTAGCCAACCGATCGAGCCAAGACAAGTATCAAATGAAAGGTCGTTAGATCAGGAACAATTCCGCTATATACCATTTTTGCGTCTCTTCTATAGTTTAGGAGCAGTAGATGAAGAAAAGTATTTGTATAAAGCGAAAAATACCCTGTATTTCTTTCAGTCATATCTCGAGTTCTAGCCAACCGATCGCGCCAAGACAGGTATCAAATGAAAGGTCGTTAGATCAGGAACAACCGCGCTATATACGATTTTCGCGTCACTTCTATAGTTTAGGGGCAGTAGATGAAGGAAAGTATTTGTATAAAGCGAAAAACACCCTGTATTTCTTTCAGTCATATCTCGAGTTCTAGCCAACCGATCGCGCCAAGACAGGTTTTAAATGAAAGGTCGTTAGATGAGGAACAATCCTGCTATATACCATTTTCACGTCACTCCTATAGTTTAGGCACAATCGCGCTATATACCATTTTCGCGTCACTTCTATAGTTTAGGGGCAGTAGATGAAGGAAAGTATTTGTATAAAGCGAAAAACACCCTGTATTTCTTTCAGTCATATCTCGAGTTCTAGCAAACCGATCGCGCCAAGACAAGTATCAAATGAATGGTCGTTAGATGAGGAACAATCGCGCTATATACCATTTTCGCGTCACTTTTATAGTTTAGGCGCAGTACATGAAGGAGTGTATTTGTTTAAGGCGAAAAACACACCCCACTTTTTTCAGTCATATCTCGAGTTCTAGGTAACCAATCGCGCCAAAACAGGTATCAAATGAAAGGTCGTTAGATCAGGAACAATCGTGCTATATACCATTTTCGCATCTCTTCTATAGTTTAGGAGCAGTAGATGAAGAAATGTATTTGTATAAAGCGAAAAAAACCCTGTATTTCTTTCAGTCATATCTCGAGTTCTAGCCAACCGATCGTGCCAAGACAAGTCTCAAATGAAAGCCGTGAGATGAAGGAACAATCGCGCTATATACCATTTCCGCGTCACTTCTATAGTTTAGGTGCAGTAGATGAAGGAAAGTATTTGTATAAAGCGAAAAATACCCTGTATTTCTTTCAGCCATATCTCGAGTTCTAGCCAACCGATCGCGCCAAGACAAGTATCAAATGAAAGGTCGTTAGATGGGGAACAATCGCTCTATATACCATTTTTGCATCACAGTTTAGGCACAATCGCGCTATATACTATTTTCGCGTCACTTCTATAGTTTAGTGGCAGTACATGAAGGAGGGTATTTGTATAGAGCGCAATATACCCTGTATTTCTTTCAGTCATATCTCGAGTTCTAGCCAACCGATCGCGCCAAGACAAGTATCAAATGAAAGGTCGTTGGATCAGGAACAATCGCGCTATATACCATTTTCGCGTCACTTCTATAGATTAGGGGCAGTAGATGAAGGAAAGTATTTGTATAAAGCTAAAAAACCCTGTATTTTTTTCAGCCATATCTCGAGTTCTAGCCAACCGATCTAGCCAACCTTCTATAGTTTAGGCACAATCGCGCTATATACCATTTTCGCGTCACTTCTATAGTTTAGGGGCAGTACATGAAGGAGGGTATTTGTATAGAGCGAAAAATACCCTGTATTTCTTTCAGTCATATCTCGAGTTCTAGCCAACCGATCGAGCCAAGACAAGTATCAAATGAAAGGTCGTTAGATCAGGAACAACCGCGCTATATACCATTTTCGCGTCACTTCTATAGTTTAGGGGCAGTAGATGAAGGAAAGTATTTGTATAAAGCGAAAAACACCCTGTATTTCTCTCAGTCATATCTCGAGTTCTAGCCAACCGATCGCGCCAAAACAGGTTTTAAATGAAAGGTCGTTAGATGAGGAACAATCCTGCTATATACCATTTTCACGTCACTCCTATAGTTTAGGCACAATCGCGCTATATACCATTTTCGCGTCACTTCTATAGTTTAGGGGCAGTAGATGAAGGAAAGTATTTGTATAAAGCGAAAAACACCCTGTATTTCTTTCAGTCATATCTCGAGTTCTAGCGAACCGATCGCGCCAAGACAAGTATCAAATGAATAGTCGTTAGATGAGGAACAATCGCGCTATATACCATTTTCGCGTCACTTTTATAGTTTAGGGGCAGTACATGAAGGAGGGTATTTGTATAGAGCGAAAAATACCCTGTATTTCTTTCAGTCATATCTCGAGTTCTAGCCAACCGATCGAGCCAAGACAAGCATCAAATGAAAGGTCGTTAGATCAGGAACAATTCCGCTATATACCATTTTCGCGTCACTTCTATAGTTTAGGGGCAGTAGATGAAGGAAAGTATTTGTATAAAGCGAAAAACACCCTGTATTTCTTTCAGTCATATCTCGAGTTCTAGCGAACCGATCGCGCCAAGACAGGTATCAAATGAAAGGTCGTTAGATCAGTAACAACCGCGCTATATACTATTTTCGCGTCACTTCTATAGTTTAGGGGCAGTAGATGAAGGAAAGTATTTGTATAAAGCGAAAAACACCCTGTATTTCTTTCAGTCATATCTCGAGTTCTAGCCAACCGATCGCGCCAAGACAGGTATTAAATGAAAGGTCGTTAGATCAGGAACAACCGCGCTATATACCATTTTCGCGTCACTTCTATAGTTTAGGGGCAGTAGATGAAGGAAAGTATTTGTATAAAGCGAAAAACACCCTGTATTTCTTTCAGTCATATCTCGAGTTCTAGCCAACCGATCGCGCCAAGACAGGTTTTAAATGAAAGGTCGTTAGATGAGGAACAATCCTGCTATATACCATTTTCACGTCACTCCTATAGTTTAGGCACAATCGCGCTATATACCATTTTCGCGTCACTTCTATAGTTTAGGGGCAGTAGATGAAGGAAAGTATTTGTATAAAGCGAAAAACACCCTGTATTTCTTTCAGTCATATCTCGAGTTCTAGCGAACCGATCGCGCCAAGACAAGTATCAAATGAATGGTCGTTAGATGAGGAACAATCGCGCTATATACCATTTTCGCGTCACTTTTATAGTTTAGGCGCAGTACATGAAGGAGTGTATTTGTTTAAGGCGAAAAACACACCCCACTTTTTTCAGTCATATCTCGAGTTCTAGGTAACCAATCGCGCCAAAACAGGTATCAAATGAAAGGTCGTTAGATCAGGAACAATCGTGCTATATACCATTTTCGCATCTCTTCTATAGTTTAGGAGCAGTAGATGAAGAAATGTATTTGTATAAAGCGAAAAATACCCTGTATTTCTTTCAGTCATATCTCGAGTTCTAGCCAACCGATCGAGCCAAGACAAGTCTCAAATGAAAGCCGTTAGATGAAGGAACAATCGCGCTATATACCATTTCCGCGTCACTTCTATAGTTTAGGTGCAGTAGATGAAGGAAAGTATTTGTATAAAGCGAAAAATACCCTGTATTTCTTTCAGCCATATCTCGAGTTCTTGCCAACCGATCGCGCCAAGACAAGTATCAAATGAAAGGTCGTTAGATGGGGAACAATCGCGCTATATACCATTTTTGCATCACAGTTTAGGCACAATCGCGCTATATACTATTTTCGCGTCACTTCTATAGTTTAGTGGCAGTACATGAAGGAGGGTATTTGTATAGAGCGCAATATACCCTGTATTTCTTTCAGTCATATCTCGAGTTCTAGCCAACCGATCGCGCCAAGACAAGTATCAAATGAAAGGTCGTTGGATCAGGAACAATCGCGCTATATACCATTTTCGCGTCACTTCTATAGATTAGGGGCAGTAGATGAAGGAAAGTATTTGTATAAAGCTAAAAAACCCTGTATTTTTTTCAGCCATATCTCGAGTTCTAGCCAACCGATCTAGCCAACCTTCTATAGTTTAGGCACAATCGCGCTATATACCATTTTCGCGTCACTTCTATAGTTTAGGGGCAGTACATGAAGGAGGGTATTTGTATAGAGCGAAAAATACCCTGTATTTCTTTCAGTCATATCTCGAGTTCTAGCCAACCGATCGCGCCAAGACAGGTTTTAAATGAAAGGTCGTTAGATGAGGAACAATCCTGCTATATACCATTTTCACGTCACTCCTATAGTTTAGGCACAATCGCGCTATATACCATTTTCGCGTCACTTCTATAGTTTAGGGGCAGTAGATGAAGGAAAGTATTTGTATAAAGCGAAAAACACCCTGTATTTCTTTCAGTCATATCTCGAGTTCTAGCGAACCGATCGCGCCAAGACAAGTATCAAATGAATAGTCGTTAGATGAGGAACAATCGCGCTATATACCATTTTCGCGTCACTTTTATAGTTTAGGGGCAGTACATGAAGGAGGGTATTTGTATAGAGCGAAAAATACCCTGTATTTCTTTCAGTCATATCTCGAGTTCTAGCCAACCGATCGAGCCAAGACAAGCATCAAATGAAAGGTCGTTAGATCAGGAACAATTCCGCTATATACCATTTTCGCGTCTCTTCTATAGTTTAGGAGCAGTAGATGAAGAAAAGTATTTGTATAAAGCGAAAAATACCCTGTATTTCTTTCAGTCATATCTCGAGTTCTAGCCAACCGATCGCGCCAAGACAGGTATCAAATGAAAGGTCGTTAGATCAGTAACAACCGCGCTATATACTATTTTCGCGTCACTTCTATAGTTTAGGGGCAGTAGATGAAGGAAAGTATTTGTATAAAGCGAAAAACACCCTGTATTTCTTTCAGTCATATCTCGAGTTCTAGCCAACCGATCGCGCCAAGACAGGTATTAAATGAAAGGTCGTTAGATCAGGAACAACCGCGCTATATACCATTTTCGCGTCACTTCTATAGTTTAGGGGCAGTAGATGAAGGAAAGTATTTGTATAAAGCGAAAAACACCCTGTATTTCTTTCAGTCATATCTCGAGTTCTAGCCAACCGATCGCGCCAAGACAGGTTTTAAATGAAAGGTCGTTAGATGAGGAACAATCCTGCTATATACTATTTTCACGTCACTCCTATAGTTTAGGCACAATCGCGCTATATACCATTTTCGCGTCACTTCTATAGTTTAGAGGCAGTAGATGAAGGAAAGTATTTGTATAAAGCGAAAAACACCCTGTATTTCTTTCAGTCATATCTCGAGTTCTAGCGAACCGATCGCGCCAAGACAAGTATCAAATGAATGGTCGTTAGATGAGGAACAATCGCGCTATATACCATTTTCGCGTCACTTTTATAGTTTAGGCGCAGTACATGAAGGAGTGTATTTGTTTAAGGCGAAAAACACACCCCACTTTTTTCAGTCATATCTCGAGTTCTAGGTAACCAATCGCGCCAAAACAGGTATCAAATGAAAGGTCGTTAGATCAGGAACAATCGTGCTATATACCATTTTCGCATCTCTTCTATAGTTTAGGAGCAGTAGATGAAGAAATGTATTTGTATAAAGCGAAAAATACCCTGTATTTCTTTCAGTCATATCTCGAGTTCTAGCCAACCGATCGAGCCAAGACAAGTCTCAAATGAAAGCCGTTAGATGAAGGAACAATCGCGCTATATACCATTTCCGCGTCACTTCTATAGTTTAGGTGCAGTAGATGAAGGAAAGTATTTGTATAAAGCGAAAAATACCCTGTATTTCTTTCAGCCATATCTCGAGTTCTTGCCAACCGATCGCGCCAAGACAAGTATCAAATGAAAGGTCGTTAGATGGGGAACAATCGCGCTATATACCATTTTTGCATCACAGTTTAGGCACAATCGCGCTATATACTATTTTCGCGTCACTTCTATAGTTTAGTGGCAGTACATGAAGGAGGGTATTTGTATAGAGCGCAATATACCCTGTATTTCTTTCAGTCATATCTCGAGTTCTAGCCAACCGATCGCGCCAAGACAAGTATCAAATGAAAGGTCGTTGGATCAGGAACAATCGCGCTATATACCATTTTCGCGTCACTTCTATAGATTAGGGGCAGTAGATGAAGGAAAGTATTTGTATAAAGCTAAAAAACCCTGTATTTTTTTCAGCCATATCTCGAGTTCTAGCCAACCGATCTAGCCAACCTTCTATAGTTTAGGCACAATCGCGCTATATACCATTTTCGCGTCACTTCTATAGTTTAGGGGCAGTACATGAAGGAGGGTATTTGTATAGAGCGAAAAATACCCTGTATTTCTTTCAGTCATATCTCGAGTTCTAGCCAACCGATCGAGCCAAGACAAGTATCAAATGAAAGGTCGTTAGATCAGGAACAACCGCGCTATATACCATTTTCGCGTCACTTCTATAGTTTAGGGGCAGTAGATGAAGGAAAGTATTTGTATAAAGCGAAAAACACCCTGTATTTCTCTCAGTCATATCTCGAGTTCTAGCCAACCGATCGCGCCAAGACAGGTTTTAAATGAAAGGTCGTTAGATGAGGAACAATCCTGCTATATACTATTTTCACGTCACTCCTATAGTTTAGGCACAATCGCGCTATATACCATTTTCGCGTCACTTCTATAGTTTAGGGGCAGTAGATGAAGGAAAGTATTTGTATAAAGCGAAAAACACCCTGTATTTCTTTCAGTCATATCTCGAGTTCTAGCGAACCGATCGCGCCAAGACAAGTATCAAATGAATAGTCGTTAGATGAGGAACAATCGCGCTATATACCATTTTCGCGTCACTTTTATAGTTTAGGGGCAGTACATGAAGGAGGGTATTTGTATAGAGCGAAAAATACCCTGTATTTCTTTCAGTCATATCTCGAGTTCTAGCCAACCGATCGAGCCAAGACAAGCATCAAATGAAAGGTCGTTAGATCAGGAACAATTCCGCTATATACCATTTTCGCGTCTCTTCTATAGTTTAGGAGCAGTAGATGAAGAAAAGTATTTGTATAAAGCGAAAAATACCCTGTATTTCTTTCAGTCATATCTCGAGTTCTAGCCAACCGATCGCGCCAAGACAGGTATCAAATGAAAGGTCGTTAGATCAGTAACAACCGCGCTATATACTATTTTCGCGTCACTTCTATAGTTTAGGGGCAGTAGATGAAGGAAAGTATTTGTATAAAGCGAAAAACACCCTGTATTTCTTTCAGTCATATCTCGAGTTCTAGCCAACCGATCGCGCCAAGACAGGTATTAAATGAAAGGTCGTTAGATCAGGAACAACCGCGCTATATACCATTTTCGCGTCACTTCTATAGTTTAGGGGCAGTAGATGAAGGAAAGTATTTGTATAAAGCGAAAAACACCCTGTATTTCTTTCAGTCATATCTCGAGTTCTAGCCAACCGATCGCGCCAAGACAGGTTTTAAATGAAAGGTCGTTAGATGAGGAACAATCCTGCTATATACCATTTTCACGTCACTCCTATAGTTTAGGCACAATCGCGCTATATACCATTTTCGCGTCACTTCTATAGTTTAGAGGCAGTAGATGAAGGAAAGTATTTGTATAAAGCGAAAAACACCCTGTATTTCTTTCAGTCATATCTCGAGTTCTAGCGAACCGATCGCGCCAAGACAAGTATCAAATGAATGGTCGTTAGATGAGGAACAATCGCGCTATATACTATTTTCGCGTCACTTTTATAGTTTAGGCGCAGTACATGAAGGAGTGTATTTGTTTAAGGCGAAAAACACACCCCACTTTTTTCAGTCATATCTCGAGTTCTAGGTAACCAATCGCGCCAAAACAGGTATCAAATGAAAGGTCGTTAGATCAGGAACAATCGTGCTATATACCATTTTCGCATCTCTTCTATAGTTTAGGAGCAGTAGATGAAGAAATGTATTTGTATAAAGCGAAAAATACCCTGTATTTCTTTCAGTCATATCTCGAGTTCTAGCCAACCGATCGAGCCAAGACAAGTCTCAAATGAAAGCCGTTAGATGAAGGAACAATCGCGCTATATACCATTTCCGCGTCACTTCTATAGTTTAGGTGCAGTAGATGAAGGAAAGTATTTGTATAAAGCGAAAAATACCCTGTATTTCTTTCAGCCATATCTCGAGTTCTTGCCAACCGATCGCGCCAAGACAAGTATCAAATGAAAGGTCGTTAGATGGGGAACAATCGCGCTATATACCATTTTTGCATCACAGTTTAGGCACAATCGCGCTATATACTATTTTCGCGTCACTTCTATAGTTTAGTGGCAGTACATGAAGGAGGGTATTTGTATAGAGCGCAATATACCCTGTATTTCTTTCAGTCATATCTCGAGTTCTAGCCAACCGATCGCGCCAAGACAAGTATCAAATGAAAGGTCGTTGGATCAGGAACAATCGCGCTATATACCATTTTCGCGTCACTTCTATAGATTAGGGGCAGTAGATGAAGGAAAGTATTTGTATAAAGCTAAAAAACCCTGTATTTTTTTCAGCCATATCTCGAGTTCTAGCCAACCGATCTAGCCAACCTTCTATAGTTTAGGCACAATCGCGCTATATACCATTTTCGCGTCACTTCTATAGTTTAGGGGCAGTACATGAAGGAGGGTATTTGTATAGAGCGAAAAATACCCTGTATTTCTTTCAGTCATATCTCGAGTTCTAGCCAACCGATCGAGCCAAGACAAGTATCAAATGAAAGGTCGTTGGATCAGGAACAATCGCGCTATATACCATTTTCGCGTCACTTCTATAGTTTAGGGGCAGTACATGAAGGAAAGTATTTGTATAAAGCGAAAAACACCCTGTATTTCTCTCAGTCATATCTCGAGTTCTAGCCAACCGATCGCGCCAAGACAGGTATCAAATGAAAGGTCGTTAGATCAGGAACAACCGCGCTATATACTATTTTCGCGTCACTTCTATAGTTTAGGGGCAGTAGATGAAGGAAAGTATTTGTATAAAGCGAAAAACACCCTGTATTTCTTTCAGTCATATCTCGAGTTCTAGCCAACCGATCGCGCCAAGACAGGTATTAAATGAAAGGTCGTTAGATGAGGAACAATCCTGCTATATACCATTTTCACGTCACTCCTATAGTTTAGGCACAATCGCGCTATATACCATTTTCGCGTCACTTCTATAGTTTAGGGGCAGTAGATGAAGGAAAGTATTTGTATAAAGCGAAAAACACCCTGTATTTCTTTCAGTCATATCTCGAGTTCTAGCGAACCGATCGCGCCAAGACAAGTATCAAATGAATAGTCGTTAGATGAGGAACAATCGCGCTATATACCATTTTCGCGTCACTTTTATAGTTTAGGGGCAGTACATGAAGGAGGGTATTTGTATAGAGCGAAAAATACCCTGTATTTCTTTCAGTCATATCTCGAGTTCTAGCCAACCAATCGAGCCAAGACAAGTATCAAATGAAAGGTCGTTAGATCAGGAACAATTCCGCTATATACCATTTTCGCGTCTCTTCTATAGTTTAGGAGCAGTAGATGAAGAAAAGTATTTGTATAAAGCGAAAAATACCCTGTATTTCTTTCAGTCATATCTCGAGTTCTAGCCAACCGATCGCGCCAAGACAGGTATCAAATGAAAGGTCGTTAGATCAGGAACAACCGCGCTATATACTATTTTCGCGTCACTTCTATAGTTTAGGGGCAGTAGATGAAGGAAAGTATTTGTATAAAGCGAAAAACACCCTGTATTTCTTTCAGTCATATCTCGAGTTCTAGCCAACCGATCGCGCCAAGACAGGTATTAAATGAAAGGTCGTTAGATCAGGAACAATCCTGCTATATACCATTTTCACGTCACTCCTATAGTTTAGGCACAATCGCGCTATATACCATTTTCGCGTCACTTCTATAGTTTAGGGGCAGTAGATGAAGGAAAGTATTTGTATAAAGCGAAAAACACCCTGTATTTCTTTCAGTCATATCTCGAGTTCTAGCCAACCGATCGCGCCAAGACAGGTTTTAAATGAAAGGTCGTTAGATGAGGAACAATCCTGCTATATACCATTTTCACGTCACTCCTATAGTTTAGGCACAATCGCGCTATATACCATTTTCGCGTCACTTCTATAGTTTAGGGGCAGTAGATGAAGGAAAGTATTTGTATAAAGCGAAAAACACCCTGTATTTCTTTCAGTCATATCTCGAGTTCTAGCGAACCGATCGCGCCAAGACAAGTATCAAATGAATGGTCGTTAGATGAGGAACAATCGCGCTTTATACCATTTTCGCGTCACTTTTATAGTTTAGGCGCAATACATGAAGGAGTGTATTTGTTTAAGGCGAAAAACACACCCCACTTTTTTCAGTCATATCTCGAGTTCTAGGTAACCAATCGCGCCAAAACAGGTATCAAATGAAAGGTCGTTAGATCAGGAACAATCGTGCTATATACCATTTTCGCATCTCTTCTATAGTTTAGGAGCAGTAGATGAAGAAATGTATTTGTATAAAGCGAAAAATACCCTGTATTTCTTTCAGTCATATCTCGAGTTCTAGCCAACCGATCGAGCCAAGACAAGTTTCAAATGAAAGCCGTTAGATGAAGGAACAATCGCGCTATATACCATTTCCGCGTCACTTCTATAGTTTAGGTGCAGTAGATGAAGGAAAGTATTTGTATAAAGCGAAAAATACCCTGTATTTCTTTCAGCCATATCTCGAGTTCTTGCCAACCGATCGCGCCAAGACAAGTATCAAATGAAAGGTCGTTAGATGGGGAACAATCGCGCTATATACCATTTTTGCATCACAGTTTAGGCACAATCGCGCTATATACTATTTTCGCGTCACTTCTATAGTTTAGTGGCAGTACATGAAGGAGGGTATTTGTATAGAGCGCAATATACCCTGTATTTCTTTCAGTCATATCTCGAGTTCTAGCCAACCGATCGCGCCAAGACAAGTATCAAATGAATAGTCGTTAGATGAGGAACAATCGCGCTATATACCATTTCCGCGTCACTTCTATAGTTTAGGTGCAGTAGATGAAGGAAAGTATTTGTATAGAGCGAAAAATACCCTGTATTTCTTTCAGTCATATCTCGAGTTCTAGCCAACCGATCGAGCCAAGACAAGTATCAAATGAATAGTCGTTAGATGAGGAACAATCGCGCTTTATACCATTTTCGCGTCACTTTTATAGTTTAGGCGCAATACATGAAGGAGTGTATTTGTTTAAGGCGAAAAACACACCCCACTTTTTTCAGTCATATCTCGAGTTCTAGGTAACCAATCGCGCCAAAACAGGTATCAAATGAAAGGTCGTTAGATCAGGAACAATCGTGCTATATACCATTTTCGCATCTCTTCTATAGTTTAGGAGCAGTAGATGAAGAAATGTATTTGTATAAAGCGAAAAATACCCTGTATTTCTTTCAGTCATATCTCGAGTTCTAGCCAACCGATCGAGCCAAGACAAGTTTCAAATGAAAGCCGTTAGATGAAGGAACAATCGCGCTATATACCATTTCCGCGTCACTTCTATAGTTTAGGTGCAGTAGATGAAGGAAAGTATTTGTATAAAGCGAAAAATACCCTGTATTTCTTTCAGCCATATCTCGAGTTCTTGCCAACCGATCGCGCCAAGACAAGTATCAAATGAAAGGTCGTTAGATGGGGAACAATCGCGCTATATACCATTTTTGCATCACAGTTTAGGCACAATCGCGCTATATACTATTTTCGCGTCACTTCTATAGTTTAGTGGCAGTACATGAAGGAGGGTATTTGTATAGAGCGCAATATACCCTGTATTTCTTTCAGTCATATCTCGAGTTCTAGCCAACCGATCGCGCCAAGACAAGTATCAAATGAATAGTCGTTAGATGAGGAACAATCGCGCTATATACCATTTCCGCGTCACTTCTATAGTTTAGGTGCAGTAGATGAAGGAAAGTATTTGTATAGAGCGAAAAATACCCTGTATTTCTTTCAGTCATATCTCGAGTTCTAGCCAACCGATCGAGCCAAGACAAGTATCAAATGAAAGGTCGTTAGATCAGGAACAATCGCGCTATATACCATTTTCGTGTCACTTCTATAGTTTAGGCGCAGTACTTGAAGGAGCGTATGTGTTTAAGGCGAAAAACACACCCCACTTTTTTTAGTCATATCTCGAGTTCTAGCTAACCCATCGCGCCAAGCCATATATCATATGAAAAGCCTTTAAATTAGGAAGAACCGCGCTATATAAAATTTTCGTGTCACTTCTATAGTTTAGGCGCAGTACTTGAAGGAGTGTATTTTTTTAAGGCGAAAAACACACCCCACTTCTTTCAGTCATATCTCGAGTTCTAGGGCCCCCCCTTAACAGGCCCCCCCTTAACAGGCCCCCCCTTAACAGGCCCCCCCTTAACAGGCCCCCCCCTTAACAGGCCCCCCCTTAACAGGCCCCCCTTAACAGGCACCCCCTTAACAGGCCCCCCTTTAACAGGCCCCCCCTTTAACAGGCCCCCCCTTAACAGGCCCCCCCTTAACAGCCCCCTTAACAGGGCCCCCCTTAACCCCTTTACAGGGGGCCCCCTTAACAGGTTTAAGGCGAAAAACACACCCCAATTCTTTCAGTCATATCTCGAGTTCTAGCTAACCCATCGCGCCAAGCCATATACCATATGAAAGGTCTTTAATTGAGGAACAATCGCGCTATATAACATTTTCGTGTCACTTCTATAGTTTAGGCGCAGTACTTGAAGGAGCGTATGTGTTTAAGGCGAAAAACACACCCCACTTCTTTCAGTCGTATCTCGAGTTCTAGGTAAACTATCGCGCCAAGCCATATATCATATGAAAGGTCTTCAGATGAGGAACAATCACGATATATAACATTTTCGTGTCACTTCTATAGTTTAGGCGCAGTACTTGAAGCAGTGTATTTTTTTTAAGGCGAAAAACACACCCCACTTCTTTCAGTCATATCTCGAGTTCTAGGGCCCCCCCTTAACAGGCCCCCCCTTAACAGGCCCCCCCTTAACAGGCCCCCCCCTTAACAGGCCCCCCCCTTAACAGGCCCCCCCTTAACAGGCCCCCCCTTAACAGGCCCCCCCTTAACAGGCCCCCCCTTAACAGGCCCCCCCTTAACAGGCCTCCCCTTAACAGGCCCCCCCTTAACAGGCCCCCCTCTTAACAGGCCCCCCCTTAACAGGCCCCCCCTTAACAGGCCCCCCCTTAACAGGCCCCCCCTTAACAGGCCCCCCCTTAACAGGCCTCCCCTTAACAGGCCCCCCCTTAACAGGCCCCCCCTTAACAGGCCCCCCCTTAACAGGCCCCCCCTTAACAGGCCCCCCCTTAACAGGCCCCCCCTTAACAGGCCCCCCCTTAACAGGCCCCCCCTTAACAGGCCCCCCCTTAACAGGCCCCCCCTTAACAGGCCCCCCCTTAACAGGCCCCCCTTAACAGGCCCCCCCTTAACAGCCCCCTTAACAGGGCCCCCCTTAACCCCTTTACAGGGGGCCCCCTTAACAGGTTTAAGGCGAAAAACACACCCCAATTCTTTCAGTCATATCTCGAGTTCTAGCTAACCCATCGCGCCAAGCCATATATCATATGAAAGGTCTTTAAATGGGGAACAATCGCGCTATACAACATTTTCGTGTCACTTCTATAGTTTAGGCGCAGTACTTGAAGGAGCGTATGTGTTTAAGGCGAAAAACACACCCCACTTCTTTCAGTCATATCTCGAGTTCTAGCTAACCCATCGCGCCAAGCCATATATCATATGAAAGGTCTTTAAATGGGGAACAATCGCGCTATATAACATTTTCGTGTCACTTCTATAGTTTAAGCGCAGTACTTGAAGGAGTGTATTTGTTTAAGGCGAAAAACACACCCCACTTCTTTCAGTCATATCTCGAGTTCTAGGTAAACTATCGCGCCAAGCCATATATCATATGAAAGGTCTTCAAATGAGGAACAATCACGATATATAACATTTTCGTGTCACTTCTATAGTTTAGGCGCAGTACTTGAAGCAGTGTATTTTTTTTAAGGCGAAAAACACACCCCACTTCTTTCAGTCATATCTCGAGTTCTAGCTAACCCATCGCGCCAAGCCATATATCATATGAAAGGTCTTTAAATGGAGAACAATCGCGCTATACAACATTTTCGTGTCACTTCTATAGTTTAGGCGCAGTACTTGAAGGAGCGTATGTGTTTAAGGCGAAAAACACACCCCACTTCTTTCAGTCATATCTCGAGTTCTAGCTAACCCATCGCGCCAAGCCATATATCATATGAAAGGTCTTCAAATGAGGAACAATCACGATATATAACATTTTCGTGTCACTTCTATAGTTTAGGCGCAGTACTTGAAGCAGTGTATTTTTTTAAGGCGAAAAACACACCCCACTTCTTTCAGTCATATCTCCAGTTCTAGCTAACCCATCGCGCCAAGCCATATATCATATGAAAGGTCTTTAAATGGGGAACAATCGCACTATATAACATTTTCGTGTCACTTCTATAGTTTAGGCGCAGTACTTGAAGGAGCGTATGTGTTTAAGGCGAAAAACACACCCCACTTCTTTCAGTCATATCTCGAGTTCTAGCTAACCCATCGCGCCAAGCCATATATCATATGAAAGGTCTTTAAATGGGGAACAATCGCGCTATATAACATTTTCGTGTCACTTCTATAGTTTAATAGAAGTGACTATAGTTATATAGTTCTATATATATAGTTCTATATATATATATATATAGTTCTATAGTTCAAGCCATATATCATATGAAAGGTCTTCAAATGAGGAACAATCACGATATATAACATTTTCGTGTCACTTCTATAGTTTAGGCGCAGTACTTCAAGCAGTGTATTTTTTTAAGGCGAAAAACACACCCCACTTCTTTCAGTCATATCTCGAGTTCTAGCTAACCCATCGCGCCAAGCCATATATCATATGAAAGGTCTTTAAATGGGGAACAATCGCGCTATATAACATTTTCGTGTCACTTCTATAGTTTAGGCGCAGTACTTGAAGGAGCGTATGTGTTTAAGGCGAAAAACACACCCCACTTCTTTCAGTCATATCTCCAGTTCTAGCTAACCCATCGCGCCAAGCCATATATCATATGAAAGGCCTTTAAATGAGGAACAATCGCGCTATATAACATTTTCGTGTCACTTCTATAGTTTAGGCGCAGTACTTGAAGGAGTGTATTTGTTTAAGGCGAAAAACACACCCCACTTCTTTCAGTCATATCTCCAGTTCTAGCTAACCCATCGCGCCAAGCCATATATCATATGAAAGGTCTTTAAATGGGGAACAATCGCGCTATATAACATTTTCGTGTCACTTCTATAGTTTAGGCGCAGTACTTGAAGGAGCGTATGTGTTTAAGGCGAAAAACACACCCCACTTCTTTCAGTCATATCTCCAGTTCTAGCTAACCCATCGCGCCAAGCCATATATCATATGAAAGGTCTTCAAATGAGGAACAATCACGATATATAACATTTTCGTGTCACTTCTATAGTTTAGGCGCAGTACTTGAAGCAGTGTATTTTTTTAAGGCGAAAAACACACCCCACTTCTTTCAGTCATATCTCCAGTTCTAGCTAACCCATCGCGCCAAGCCATATATCATATGAAAGGTCTTTAAATGGGGAACAATCGCGCTATATAACATTTTCGTGTCACTTCTATAGTTTAGGCGCAGTACTTGAAGGAGCGTATGTGTTTAAGGCGAAAAACACACCCCACTTCTTTCAGTCATATCTCCAGTTCTAGCTAACCCATCGCGCCAAGCCATATATCATATGAAAGGTCTTTAAATGGGGAACAATCGCGCTATATAACATTTTCGTGTCACTTCTATAGTTTAGGCGCAGTACTTGAAGGAGCGTATGTGTTTAAGGCGAAAAACACACCCCACTTCTTTCAGTCATATCTCGAGTTCTAGCTAACCCATCGCGCCAAGCCATATATCATATGAAAGGTCTTTAAATGGGGAACAATCGCGCTATATAACATTTTCGTGTCACTTCTATAGTTTAATAGAAGTGACTATAGTTATATAGTTCTATATATATAGTTCTATATATATATATATATAGTTCTATAGTTCAAGCCATATATCATATGAAAGGTCTTCAAATGAGGAACAATCACGATATATAACATTTTCGTGTCACTTCTATAGTTTAGGCGCAGTACTTGAAGCAGTGTATTTTTTTAAGGCGAAAAACACACCCCACTTCTTTCAGTCATATCTCGAGTTCTAGCTAACCCATCGCGCCAAGCCATATATCATATGAAAGGTCTTTAAATGGGGAACAATCGCGCTATATAACATTTTCGTGTCACTTCTATAGTTTAGGCGCAGTACTTGAAGGAGCGTATGTGTTTAAGGCGAAAAACACACCCCACTTTTTTTAGTCATATGTCGAGTTCTAGCTAACCCATCGCGCCAAGCCATATATCATATGAAAGGTCTTTAAATGGGGAACAATCGCGCTATATAACATTTTCGTGTCACTTCTATAGTTTAAGCGCAGTACTTGAAGGAGTGTATTTGTTTAAGGCGAAAAACACACCCCACTTCTTTCAGTCATATCTCGAGTTCTAGGTAAACTATCGCGCCAAGCCATATATCATATGAAAGGTCTTTAAATGAGGAACAATCGCGCTATATAACATTTTCGTGTCACTTCTATAGTTTAGGCGCAGTACTTGAAGGAGTGTATTTGTTTAAGGCGAAAAACACACCCCACTTCTTTCAGTCATATTTAGAGTTCTAGCTAACCTATCGCGCCAAGCCATATATCATATGAAAAGTCTTTAAATTAGGAAGAACCGCGCTATATAAAATTTTCGTGTCACTTCTATAGTTTAGGCGCAGTACTTGAAGGAGTGTATTTTTTTAAGGCGAAAAACACACCCCACTTCTTTCAGTCATATCTCGAGTTCTAGGGCCCCCTTAACAAGGGCCCCCCTTAACAGGGGCCCCCCTTAACAAGGGCCCCCCCTTAACAGGGGCCCCCCCTTAACAAGGGCCCCCCCTTAACAGGGGCCCCCCCTTAACAAGGGCCCCCCCTTAACAGGGGCCCCCCCTTAACAAGGGCCCCCCCTTAACAAGGGCCCCCCCTTAACAGGGGCCCCCCCTTAACAGGGGCCCCCCCTTAACAGGGGCCCCCCCTTAACAGGGGCCCCCCCTTAACAGGGGCCCCCCCTTAACAGGGGCCCCCCCTTAACAGGGGCCCCCCCTTAACAGGGGCCCCCCCTTAACAGGGGCCCCCCCTTAACAGGGGCCCCCCCTTAACAAGGGGCCCCCCTTAACAAGGGGCCCCCCTTAACAAGGGGCCCCCCTTAACAAGGGGCCCCCCTTAACAAGGGGCCCCCCTTAACAAGGGGCCCCCCTTAACAAGGGGCCCCCCTTAACAAGGGGCCCCCCTTAACAAGGGGCCCCCCTTAACAAGGGGCCCCCCTTAACAAGGGGCCCCCCTTAACAAGGGGCCCCCCTTAACAAGGGGCCCCCCTTAACAAGGGGCCCCCTTAAAAAGGGGCCCCCTTAACAAGGGGCCCCCCTTAACAAGGTTAACAGGTTTAAGGCGAAAAACACACCCCACTTCTTTCAGTCATATCTCGAGTTCTAGGTAAACTATCGCGCCAAGCCATATATCATATGAAAGGTCTTCAAATGAGGAACAATCACGATATATAACATTTTCGTGTCACTTCTATAGTTTAGGCGCAGTACTTGAAGCAGTGTATTTTTTTTAGGCGAAAAACACACCCCACTTCTTTCAGTCATATCTCGAGTTCTAGCTAACCCATCGCGCCAAGCCATATATCATATGAAAGGTCTTTAAATGGGGAATAATCGCGCTATATAACATTTTCGTGTCACTTCTATAGTTTAGGCGCAGTACTTCAAGGAGCGTATGTGTTTAAGGCGAAAAACACACCCCACTTTTTTTAGTCATATGTCGAGTTCTAGCTAACCCATCGCGCCACGCCATATATCATATGAAAGGTCTTTAAATGGGGAACAATCGCGCTATATAACATTTTCGTGTCACTTCTATAGTTTAAGCGCAGTACTTGAAGGAGTGTATTTGTTTAAGGCGAAAAACACACCACACTTCTTTCAGTCATATCTCGAGTTCTAGGTAAACTATCGCGCCAAGCCATATATCATATGAAAGGTCTTTAAATGAGGAACAATCGCGCTATATAACATTTTCGTGTCACTTCTATAGTTTAGGCGCAGTACTTGAAGGAGTGTATTTGTTTAAGGCGAAAAACACACCCCACTTCTTTCAGTCATATTTAGAGTTCTAGCTAACCTATCGCGCCAAGCCATATATCATATGAAAAGTCTTTAAATTAGGAAGAACCGCGCTATATAAAATTTTCGTGTCACTTCTATAGTTTAGGCGCAGTACTTGAAGGAGTGTATTTTTTTAAGGCGAAAAACACACCCCACTTCTTTCAGTCATATCTCGAGTTCTAGGGCCCCCTTAACAAGGGCCCCCCCTTAACAGGGGCCCCCCCTTAACAGGGGCCCCCCTTAACAGGGGCGCCCCCTTAACAGGAGCCCCCCCTTAACAGGGGCCCCCCCTTAACAGGGGCCCCCCCCTTAACAGGAGCCCCCCCTTAACAGGGGCCCCCCCTTAACAGGGGCCCCCCCTTAACAGGGGCCCCCCCTTAACAGGGGCCCCCCCTTAACAGGGGCCCCCTTAACAGGGCCCCCCTTAACAAGGGCCCCCCCTAAACAAGGGGCCCCCCCTTAACAGGGGCCCCCCCTTAACAGGGGCCCCCCTTAACAGGGGCCCCCCTTAACAGGGCCCCCCTTAACAAGGGCCCCCCCCTAAACAAGGGGCCCCCCCTTAACAAGGGCCCCCCCTAAACAAGGGGCCCCCCTTAACAAGGGCCCCCCCCTAAACAAGGGGCCCCCCCTTAACAAGGGCCCCCCCTAAACAAGGGGCCCCCCTTAACAAGGGCCCCCCCTAAACAAGGGGCCCCCCTTAACAAGGGCCCCCCCTAAACAAGGGGCCCCCCTTAACAAGGGCCCCCCCTAAACAAGGGGCCCCCCTTAACAAGGGGCCCCCCTTAAAAAGGGGCCCCCTTAACAAGGGGCCCCCCTTAACAAGGTTAACAGGTTTAAGGCGAAAAACACACCCCAATTCTTTCAGTCATATCTCGAGTTCTAGCTAACCCATCGCGCCAAGCCATATACCATATGAAAGGTCTTTAATTGAGGAACAATCGCGCTATATAAAATTTTCGTGTCACTTCTATAGTTTAGGCGCAGTACTTGAAGGAGTGTATTTTTTTAAGGCGAAAAACACACCCCACTTCTTTCAGTCATATCTCGAGTTCTAGGGCCCCCCCCCTTAACAGGCCCCCCCTTAACAGGCCCCCCTTAACAGGCCCCCCCTTAACAGGCCCCCCCTTAACAGGCCCCCCCTTAACAGGCCCCCCCTTAACAGGCCCCCCCTTAACAGGCCCCCCCTTAACAGGCCCCCCCTTAACAGGCCCCCCCTTAACAGGCCCCCCCTTAACAGGCCCCCCCTTAACAGCCCCCTTAACAGGGCCCCCTTAACCCCTTTACAGGGGGCCCCCTTAACAGGTTTAAGGCGAAAAACACACCCCAATTCTTTCAGTCATATCTCGAGTTCTAGCTAACCCATCGCGCCAAGCCATATACCATATGAAAGGTCTTTAATTGAGGAACAATCGCGCTATATAACATTTTCGTGTCACTTCTATAGTTTAGGCGCAGTACTTGAAGGAGCGTATGTGTTTAAGGCGAAAAACACACCCCACTTCTTTCAGTCATATCTCGAGTTCTAGGTAAACTATCGCGCCAAGCCATATATCATATGAAAGGTCTTCAAATGAGGAACAATCACGATATATAACATTTTCGTGTCACTTCTATAGTTTAGGCGCAGTACTTGAAGCAGTGTATTTTTTTTAAGGCGAAAAACACACCCCACTTCTTTCAGTCATATCTCGAGTTCTAGCTAACCCATCGCGCCAAGCCATATATCATATGAAAGGTCTTTAAATGGGGAACAATCGCGCTATACAACATTTTCGTGTCACTTCTATAGTTTAGGCGCAGTACTTGAAGGAGCGTATGTGTTTAAGGCGAAAAACACACCCCACTTCTTTCAGTCATATCTCGAGTTCTAGCTAACCCATCGCGCCAAGCCATATATCATATGAAAGGTCTTCAAATGAGGAACAATCACGATATATAACATTTTCGTGTCACTTCTATAGTTTAGGCGCAGTACTTGAAGCAGTGTATTTTTTTAAGGCGAAAAACACACCCCACTTCTTTCAGTCATATCTCCAGTTCTAGCTAACCCATCGCGCCAAGCCATATATCATATGAAAGGTCTTTAAATGGGGAACAATCGCACTATATAACATTTTCGTGTCACTTCTATAGTTTAGGCGCAGTACTTGAAGGAGCGTATGTGTTTAAGGCGAAAAACACACCCCACTTCTTTCAGTCATATCTCGAGTTCTAGCTAACCCATCGCGCCAAGCCATATATCATATGAAAGGTCTTTAAATGGGGAACAATCGCGCTATATAACATTTTCGTGTCACTTCTATAGTTTAATAGAAGTGACTATAGTTATATAGTTCTATATATATAGTTCTATATATATATATATATAGTTCTATAGTTCAAGCCATATATCATATGAAAGGTCTTCAAATGAGGAACAATCACGATATATAACATTTTCGTGTCACTTCTATAGTTTAGGCGCAGTACTTCAAGCAGTGTATTTTTTTAAGGCGAAAAACACACCCCACTTCTTTCAGTCATATCTCGAGTTCTAGCTAACCCATCGCGCCAAGCCATATATCATATGAAAGGTCTTTAAATGGGGAACAATCGCGCTATACAACATTTTCGTGTCACTTCTATAGTTTAGGCGCAGTACTTGAAGGAGCGTATGTGTTTAAGGCGAAAAACACACCCCACTTCTTTCAGTCATATCTCGAGTTCTAGCTAACCCATCGCGCCAAGCCATATATCATATGAAAGGTCTTCAAATGAGGAACAATCACGATATGTAACATTTTCGTGTCACTTCTATAGTTTAGGCGCAGTACTTGAAGCAGTGTATTTTTTTAAGGCGAAAAACACACCCCACTTCTTTCAGTCATATCTCCAGTTCTAGCTAACCCATCGCGCCAAGCCATATATCATATGAAAGGTCTTTAAATGGGGAACAATCGCACTATATAACATTTTCGTGTCACTTCTATAGTTTAGGCACAGTACTTGAAGGAGCGTATGTGTTTAAGGCGAAAAACACACCCCACTTCTTTCAGTCATATCTCGAGTTCTAGCTAACCCATCGCGCCAAGCCATATATCATATGAAAGGTCTTTAAATGGGGAACAATCGCGCTATATAACATTTTCGTGTCACTTCTATAGTTTAATAGAAGTGACTATAGTTATATAGTTCTATATATATAGTTCTATATATATATATATATAGTTCTATAGTTCAAGCCATATATCATATGAAAGGTCTTCAAATGAGGAACAATCACGATATATAACATTTTCGTGTCACTTCTATAGTTTAGGCGCAGTACTTCAAGCAGTGTATTTTTTTAAGGCGAAAAACACACCCCACTTCTTTCAGTCATATCTCGAGTTCTAGCTAACCCATCGCGCCAAGCCATATATCATATGAAAGGTCTTTAAATGGGGAACAATCGCGCTATATAACATTTTCGTGTCACTTCTATAGTTTAGGCGCAGTACTTGAAGGAGCGTATGTGTTTAAGGCGAAAAACACACCCCACTTCTTTCAGTCATATCTCCAGTTCTAGCTAACCCATCGCGCCAAGCCATATATCATATGAAAGGCCTCTAAATGAGGAACAATCGCGCTATATAATATTTTCGTGTCACTTCTATAGTTTAGGCGCAGTACTTGAAGGAGTGTATTTGTTTAAGGCGAAAAACACACCCCACTTCTTTCAGTCATATCTCCAGTTCTAGCTAACCCATCGCGCCAAGCCATATATCATATGAAAGGTCTTTAAATGGGGAACAATCGCGCTATATAACATTTTCGTGGCACTTCTATAGTTTAGGCGCAGTACTTGAAGGAGCGTATGTGTTTAAGGCGAAAAACACACCCCACTTCTTTCAGTCATATCTCCAGTTCTAGCTAACCCATCGCGCCATGCCATATATCATATGAAAGGTCTTCAAATGAGGAACAATCACGATATATAACATTTTCGTGTCACTTCTATAGTTTAGGCGCAGTACTTGAAGCAGTGTATTTTTTTAAGGCGAAAAACACACCCCACTTCTTTCAGTCATATCTCCAGTTCTAGCTAACCCATCGCGCCAAGCCATATATCATATGAAAGGTCTTTAAATGGGGAACAATCGCGCTATATAACATTTTCGTGTCACTTCTATAGTTTAGGCGCAGTACTTGAAGGAGCGTATGTGTTTAAGGCGAAAAACACACCCCACTTCTTTCAGTCATATCTCCAGTTCTAGCTAACCCATCGCGCCAAGCCATATATCATATGAAAGGTCTTTAAATGGGGAACAATCGCGCTATATAACATTTTCGTGTCACTTCTATAGTTTAGGCGCAGTACTTGAAGGAGCGTATGTGTTTAAGGCGAAAAACACACCCCACTTCTTTCAGTCATATCTCGAGTTCTAGCTAACCCATCGCGCCAAGCCATATATCATATGAAAGGTCTTTAAATGGGGAACAATCGCGCTATATAACATTTTCGTGTCACTTCTATAGTTTAAGCGCAGTACTTGAAGGAGTGTATTTGTTTAAGGCGAAAAACACACCCCACTTCTTTCAGTCATATCCCGAGTTCTAGGTAAACTATCGCGCCAAGCCATATATCATATGAAAGGTCTTTAAATGAGGAACAATCGCGCTATATAACATTTTCGTGTCACTTCTATAGTTTAGGCGCAGTACTTGAAGGAGTGTATTTGTTTAAGGCGAAAAACACACCCCACTTCTTTCAGTCATATTTAGAGTTCTAGCTAACCTATCGCGCCAAGCCATATATCATATGAAAGGTCTTTAAATGGGGAACAATCGCGCTATATAACATTTTCGTGTCACTTCTATAGTTTAAGCGCAGTACTTGAAGGAGTGTATTTGTTTAAGGCGAAAAACACACCCCACTTCTTTCAGTCATATCTCGAGTTCTAGGTAAACTATCGCGCCAAGCCATATATCATATGAAAGGTCTTTAAATGAGGAACAATCGCGCTATATAACATTTTCGTGTCACTTCTATAGTTTAGGCGCAGTACTTGAAGGAGTGTATTTGTTTAAGGCGAAAAACACACCCCACTTCTTTCAGTCATATTTAGAGTTCTAGCTAACCTATCGCGCCAAGCCATATATCATATGAAAAGTCTTTAAATTAGGAAGAACCGCGCTATATAAAATTTTCGTGTCACTTCTATAGTTTAGGCGCAGTACTTGAAGGAGTGTATTTTTTTAAGGCGAAAAACACACCCCACTTCTTTCAGTCATATCTCGAGTTCTAGGGCCCCCTTAACAAGGGCCCCCCCTTAACAGGGGCCCCCCCTTAACAGGGGCCCGCCCTTAACAGGGGCCCCCCTTAACAAGGAGCCCCCCTTAACAAGGGCCCCCCCTTAACAAGGGCCCCCCTTAACAAGGGGCCCCCCTTAACAAGGGGCCCCCCTTAACAAGGGGCCCCCCTTAACAAGGGGCCCCCCTTAAAAAGGGGCCCCCTTAACAAGGGGCCCCCCTTAACAAGGTTAACAGGTTTAAGGCGAAAAACACACCCCACTTCTTTCAGTCATATCTCGAGTTCTAGGTAAACTATCGCGCCAAGCCATATATCATATGAAAGGTCTTCAAATGAGGAACAATGACGATATATAACATTTTCGTGTCACTTCTATAGTTTAGGCGCAGTACTTGAAGGAGTGTATTTGTTTAAGGCGAAAAACACACCCCACTTCTTTCAGTCATATTTAGAGTTCTAGCTAACCTATCGCGCCAAGCCATATATCATATGAAAAGTCTTTAAATTAGGAAGAACCGCGCTATATAAAATTTTCGTGTCACTTCTATAGTTTAGGCGCAGTACTTGAAGGAGTGTATTTTTTTAAGGCGAAAAACACACCCCACTTCTTTCAGTCATATCTCGAGTTCTAGGGCCCCCTTAACAAGGGCCCCCCTTAACAGGGGCCCCCTCTTAACAGGGGCCCCCCTTAACAGGGGCCCCCCCTTAACAGGGGCCCCCCCCTTAACAGGGGCCCCCCCTTAACAGGGGCCCCCCCTTAACAGGGGCCCCCCTTAACAGGGGCCCCCCTTAACAGGGGCCCCCCCTTAACAGGGGCCCCCCCTTAACAGGGGCCCCCCCTTAACAGGGGCCCCCCCTTAACAGGGGGCCCCCCTTAACAAGGGCCCCCCCTAAACAAGGGGCCCCCCCTTAACAAGGGCCCCCCTTTAACAAGGGCCCCCCTTTAACAAGGGGCCCCCCCTTAACAAGGGGCCCCCCTTAACAAGGGGCCCCCTTAACAAGGGCCCCCCCTTAACAAGGGGCCCCCCCTTAACAAGGGGCCCCCCTTAACAAGGGCCCCCCCCCCCCCCCTTAACAAGGGGCCCCCCTTAACAGGGGCCCCCCCTTAACAAGGGCCCCCCCCCCCCCCCCCTTAACAAGGGGCCCCCCTTAACAGGGGCCCCCCCTTAACAAGGGGCCCCCCTTAACAGGGCCCCCCCCTTAACAAGGGGCCCCCCTTAACAGGGGCCCCCCTTAACAGGGGCCCCCCCCTTAACAAGGGGCCCCCCTTAACAGGTTTAAGGCGAAAAACACACCCCAATTCTTTCAGTCATATCTCGAGTTCTAGCTAACCCATCGCGCCAAGCCATATACCATATGAAAGGTCTTTAATTGAGGAACAATCGCGCTATATAACATTTTCGTGTCACTTCTATAGTTTAGGCGCAGTACTTAAAGGAGCGTATGTGTTTAAGGCGAAAAACACACCCCACTTCTTTCAGTCATATCTCGAGTTCTAGCTAACCCATCGCGCCAAGCCATATATCATATGAAAGGCCTTTAAATGAGGAACAATCGCGCTATATAACATTTTCGTGTCACTTCTATAGTTTAGGCGCAGTACTTGAAGGAGTGTATTTGTTTAAGGCGAAAAACACACCCCACTTCTTTCAGTCATATCTCCAGTTCTAGCTAACCCATCGCGCCAAGCCATATATCATATGAAAGGTCTTTAAATGGGGAACAATCGCGCTATATAACATTTTCGTGTCACTTCTATAGTTTAGGCGCAGTACTTGAAGGAGCGTATGTGTTTAAGGCGAAAAACACACCCCACTTCTTTCAGTCATATCTCCAGTTCTAGCTAACACATCGCGCCAAGCCATATATCATATGAAAGGTCTTCAAATGAGGAACAATCACGATATATAACATTTTCGTGTCACTTCTATAGTTTAGGCGCAGTACTTGAAGCAGTGTATTTTTTTAAGGCGAAAAACACACCCCACTTCTTTCAGTCATATCTCCAGTTATAGCTAACCCATCGCGCCAAGCCATATATCATATGAAAGGTCTTTAAATGGGGAACAATCGCGCTATATAACATTTTCGTGTCACTTCTATAGTTTAGGCGCAGTACTTGAAGGAGCGTATGTGTTTAAGGCGAAAAACACACCCCACTTCTTTCAGTCATATCTCCAGTTCTAGCTAACCCATCGCGCCAAGCCATATATCATATGAAAGGTCTTTAAATGGGGAACAAT
This sequence comes from Thecophora atra, assembly GCA_937620795.1. Classification (NCBI taxonomy): domain Eukaryota; kingdom Metazoa; phylum Arthropoda; class Insecta; order Diptera; family Conopidae; genus Thecophora; species Thecophora atra. The sequence continues at coordinate 38,480,887 of OW569401.1, forward strand.
CGCGCTATATAACATTTTCGTGTCACTTCTATAGTTTAGGCGCAGTACTTGAAGGAGCGTATGTGTTTAAGGCGAAAAACACACCCCACTTCTTTCAGTCATATCTCGAGTTCTAGCTAACCCATCGCGCCAAGCCATATATCATATGAAAGGTCTTTAAATGGGGAACAATCGCGCTATATAACATTTTCGTGTCACTTCTATAGTTTAGGCGCAGTACTTGAAGGAGCGTATGTGTTTAAGGCGAAAAACACACCCCACTTCTTTCAGTCATATCTCCAGTTCTAGCTAACCCATCGCGCCAAGCCATATATCATATGAAAGGTCTTTAAATGGGGAACAATCGCGCTATATAACATTTTCGTGTCACTTCTATAGTTTAGGCGCAGTACTTGAAGGAGCGTATGTGTTTAAGGCGAAAAACACACCCCACTTCTTTCAGTCATATCTCGAGTTCTAGCTAACCCATCGCGCCAAGCCATATATCATATGAAAGGTCTTTAAATGGGGAACAATCGCGCTATATAACATTTTCGTGTCACTTCTATAGTTTAATAGAAGTGACTATAGTTATATAGTTCTATATATATAGTTCTATATATATATATATATAGTTCTATAGTTCAAGCCATATATCATATGAAAGGTCTTCAAATGAGGAACAATCACGATATATAACATTTTCGTGTCACTTCTATAGTTTAGGCGCAGTACTTGAAGCAGTGTATTTTTTTAAGGCGAAAAACACACCCCACTTCTTTCAGTCATATCTCGAGTTCTAGCTAACCCATCGCGCCAAGCCATATATCATATGAAAGGTCTTTAAATGGGGAACAATCGCGCTATATAACATTTTCGTGTCACTTCTATAGTTTAGGCGCAGTACTTGAAGGAGCGTATGTGTTTAAGGCGAAAAACACACCCCACTTTTTTTAGTCATATGTCGAGTTCTAGCTAACCCATCGCGCCAAGCCATATATCATATGAAAGGTCTTTAAATGGGGAACAATCGCGCTATATAACATTTTCGTGTCACTTCTATAGTTTAAGCGCAGTACTTGAAGGAGTGTATTTGTTTAAGGCGAAAAACACACCCCACTTCTTTCAGTCATATCTCGAGTTCTAGGTAAACTATCGCGCCAAGCCATATATCATATGAAAGGTCTTTAAATGAGGAACAATCGCGCTATATAACATTTTCGTGTCACTTCTATAGTTTAGGCGCAGTACTTGAAGGAGTGTATTTGTTTAAGGCGAAAAACACACCCCACTTCTTTCAGTCATATTTAGAGTTCTAGCTAACCTATCGCGCCAAGCCATATATCATATGAAAAGTCTTTAAATTAGGAAGAACCGCGCTATATAAAATTTTCGTGTCACTTCTATAGTTTAGGCGCAGTACTTGAAGGAGTGTATTTTTTTAAGGCGAAAAACACACCCCACTTCTTTCAGTCATATCTCGAGTTCTAGGGCCCCCTTAACAAGGGCCCCCCTTAACAGGGGCCCCCCCTTAACAGGGGCCCCCCCCTTAACAGGGGCCCCCCCTTAACAGGGGCCCCCCCTTAACAGGGGCCCCCCCTTAACAGGGGCCCCCCTTAACAGGGGCCCCCCCTTAACAGGGGCCCGTCCTTAACAGGGGCCCGTCCTTAACAGGGGCCCCCCCTTAACAAGGGGCCCCCCCTTAACAAGGGGCCCCCCTTAACAAGGGGCCCCCCTTAACAAGGGGCCCCCCTTAACAAGGGGCCCCCCTTAACAAGGGCCCCCTTAACAAGGGGCCCCCCTTAACAAGGGGCCCCCCTTAAAAAGGGGCCCCCTTAACAAGGGGCCCCCCTTAACAAGGTTAACAGGTTTAAGGCGAAAAACACACCCCACTTCTTTCAGTCATATCTCGAGTTCTAGGTAAACTATCGCGCCAAGCCATATATCATATGAAAGGTCTTCAAATGAGGAACAATCACGATATATAACATTTTCGTGTCACTTCTATAGTTTAGGCGCAGTACTTGAAGCAGTGTATTTTTTTAAGGCGAAAAACACACCCCACTTCTTTCAGTCATATCTCGAGTTCTAGCTAACCCATCGCGCCAAGCCATATACCATATGAAAGGTCTTTAATTGAGGAACAATCGCGCTATATAACATTTTCGTGTCACTTCTATAGTTTAGGCGCAGTACTTAAAGGAGCGTATGTGTTTAAGGCGAAAAACACACCCCACTTTTTTTAGTCATATCTCGAGTTCTAGCTAACCCATCGCGCCAAGCCATATATCATATGAAAGGCCTTTAAATGAGGAACAATCGCGCTATATAACATTTTCGTGTCACTTCTATAGTTTAGGCGCAGTACTTGAAGGAGTGTATTTGTTTAAGGCGAAAAACACACCCCACTTCTTTCAGTCATATCTCGAGTTCTAGCTAACCCATCGCGCCAAGCCATATATCATATGAAAGGCCTTTAAATGAGGAACAATCGCGCCATATAACATTTTCGTGTCACTTCTATAGTTTAGGCGCAGTACTTGAAGGAGTGTATTTGTTTAAGGCGAAAAACACACCCCACTTCTTTCAGTCATATCTCCAGTTCTAGCTAACCCATCGCGCCAAGCCATATATCATATGAAAGGTCTTTAAATGGGGAACAATCGCGCTATATAACATTTTCGTGTCACTTCTATAGTTTAGGCGCAGTACTTGAAGGAGCGTATGTGTTTAAGGCGAAAAACACACCCCACTTCTTTCAGTCATATCTCCAGTTCTAGCTAACCCATCGCGCCAAGCCATATATCATATGAAAGGTCTTCAAATGAGGAACAATCACGATATATAACATTTTCGTGTCACTTCTATAGTTTAGGCGCAGTACTTGAAGCAGTGTATTTTTTTAAGGCGAAAAACACACCCCACTTCTTTCAGTCATATCTCCAGTTCTAGCTAACCCATCGCGCCAAGCCATATATCATATGAAAGGTCTTTAAATGGGGAACAATCGCGCTATATAACATTTTCGTGTCACTTCTATAGTTTAGGCGCAGTACTTGAAGGAGCGTATGTGTTTAAGGCGAAAAACACACCCCACTTCTTTCAGTCATATCTCCAGTTCTAGCTAACCCATCGCGCCAAGCCATATATCATATGAAAGGTCTTTAAATGGGGAACAATCGCGCTATATAACATTTTCGTGTCACTTCTATAGTTTAGGCGCAGTACTTGAAGGAGCGTATGTGTTTAAGGCGAAAAACACACCCCACTTCTTTCAGTCATATCTCGAGTTCTAGCTAACCCATCGCGCCAAGCCATATATCATATGAAAGGTCTTTAAATGGGGAACAATCGCGCTATATAACATTTTCGTGTCACTTCTATAGTTTAATAGAAGTGACTATAGTTATATAGTTCTATATATATAGTTCTATATATATATATATATAGTTCTATAGTTCAAGCCATATATCATATGAAAGGTCTTCAAATGAGGAACAATCACGATATATAACATTTTCGTGTCACTTCTATAGTTTAGGCGCAGTACTTGAAGCAGTGTATTTTTTAAGGCGAAAAACACACCCCACTTCTTTCAGTCATATCTCGAGTTCTAGCTAACCCATCGCGCCAAGCCATATATCATATGAAAGGTCTTTAAATGGGGAACAATCGCGCTATATAACATTTTCGTGTCACTTCTATAGTTTAGGCGCAGTACTTGAAGGAGCGTATGTGTTTAAGGCGAAAAACACACCCCACTTTTTTTAGTCATATGTCGAGTTCTAGCTAACCCATCGCTCCAAGCCATATATCATATGAAAGGTCTTTAAATGGGGAACAATCGCGCTATATAACATTTTCGTGTCACTTCTATAGTTTAAGCGCAGTACTTGAAGGAGTGTATTTGTTTAAGGCGAAAAACACACCCCACTTCTTTCAGTCATATCTCGAGTTCTAGGTAAACTATCGCGCCAAGCCATATATCATATGAAAGGTCTTCAAATGAGGAACAATCACGATATATAACATTTTCGTGTCACTTCTATAGTTTAGGCGCAGTACTTGAAGCAGTGTATTTTTTTAAGGCGAAAAACACACCCCACTTCTTTCAGTCATATCTCGAGTTCTAGCTAACCCATCGCGCCAAGCCATATATCATATGAAAGGTCTTTAAATGGGGAACAATCGCGCTATATAACATTTTCGTGTCACTTCTATAGTTTAGGCGCAGTACTTCAAGGAGCGCATGTGTTTAAGGCGAAAAACACACCCCACTTTTTTTAGTCATATGTCGAGTTCTAGCTAACCCATCGCGCCAAGCCATATATCATATGAAAGGTCTTTAAATGGGGAACAATCGCGCTATATAACATTTTCGTGTCACTTCTATAGTTTAAGCGCAGTACTTGAAGGAGTGTATTTGTTTAAGGCGAAAAACACACCCCACTTCTTTCAGTCATATCTCGAGTTCTAGGTAAACTATCGCGCCAAGCCATATATCATATGAAAGGTCTTTAAATGAGGAACAATCGCGCTATATAACATTTTCGTGTCACTTCTATAGTTTAGGCGCAGTACTTGAAGGAGTGTATTTGTTTAAGGCGAAAAACACACCCCACTTCTTTCAGTCATATTTAGAGTTCTAGCTAACCTATCGCGCCAAGCCATATATCATATGAAAAGTCTTTAAATTAGGAAGAACCGCGCTATATAAAATTTTCGTGTCACTTCTATAGTTTAGGCGCAGTACTTGAAGGAGTGTATTTTTTTAAGGCGAAAAACACACCCCACTTCTTTCAGTCATATCTCGAGTTCTATGGCCCCCTTAACAAGGGGCCCCCCTTAACAGGGGGCCCCCTTAACAGGGGGCCCCCTTAACAGGGGCCCCCCCTTAACAGGGGGCCCCCCTTAACAGGGGCCCCCCCTTAACAGGGGCCCCCCTTAACAGGGCCCCCCCCTTAACAGGGGCCCCCCCTTAACAGGGGCCCCCCCCTTAACAGGGGCCCCCCCTTAACAGGGGCCCCCCCTTAACAGGGGCCCCCCCTTAACAGGGGCCCCCCCCTTAACAGGGGCCCCCCCCTTAACAGGGGCCCCCCCCTTAACAGGGGGCCCCCCTTAACAGGGGCCCCCCTTAACAAGGGCCCCCCCTAAACAAGGGGCCCCCCCCTTAACAAGGGCCCCCCCTAAACAAGGGGCCCCCCCTTAACAAGGGCCCCCCCTAAACAAGGGGCCCCCCCTTAACAAGGGCCCCCCCTAAACAAGGGGCCCCCCTTAACAAGGGGCCCCCCTTAAAAAGGGGCCCCCTTAACAAGGGGCCCCCCTTAACAAGGTTAACAGGTTTAAGGCGAAAAACACACCCCAATTCTTTCAGTCATATCTCGAGTTCTAGCTAACCCATCGCGCCAAGCCATATACCATATGAAAGGTCTTTAATTGAGGAACAATCGCGCTATATAACATTTTCGTGTCACTTCTATAGTTTAGGCGCAGTACTTAAAGGAGCGTATGTGTTTAAGGCGAAAAACACACCCCACTTCTTTCAGTCATATCTCGAGTTCTAGCTAACCCATCGCGCCAAGCCATATATCATATGAAAGGCCTTTAAATGAGGAACAATCGCGCTATATAACATTTTCGTGTCACTTCTATAGTTTAGGCGCAGTACTTGAAGGAGTGTATTTGTTTAAGGCGAAAAACACACCCCACTTCTTTCAGTCATATCTCGAGTTCTAGCTAACCCATCGCGCCAAGCCATATATCATATGAAAGGCCTTTAAATGAGGAACAATCGCGCTATATAACATTTTCGTGTCACTTCTATAGTTTAGGCGCAGTACTTGAAGGAGTGTATTTGTTTAAGGCGAAAAACACACCCCACTTCTTTCAGTCATATCTCCAGTTCTAGCTAACCCATCGCGCCAAGCCATATATCATATGAAAGGTCTTTAAATGGGGAACAATCGCGCTATATAACATTTTCGTGTCACTTCTATAGTTTAGGCGCAGTACTTGAAGGAGCGTATGTGTTTAAGGCGAAAAACACACCCCACTTCTTTCAGTCATATCTCCAGTTCTAGCTAACCCATCGCGCCAAGCCATATATCATATGAAAGGTCTTCAAATGAGGAACAATCACGATATATAACATTTTCGTGTCACTTCTATAGTTTAGGCGCAGTACTTGAAGCAGTGTATTTTTTTAAGGCGAAAAACACACCCCACTTCTTTCAGTCATATCTCCAGTTCTAGCTAACCCATCGCGCCAAGCCATATATCATATGAAAGGTCTTTAAATGGGGAACAATCGCGCTATATAACATTTTCGTGTCACTTCTATAGTTTAGGCGCAGTACTTGAAGGAGCGTATGTGTTAGGGGCGAAAAACACACCCCACTTCTTTCAGTCATATCTCCAGTTCTAGCTAACCCATCGCGCCAAGCCATATATCATATGAAAGGTCTTTAAATGGGGAACAATCGCGCTATATAACATTTTCGTGTCACTTCTATAGTTTAGGCGCAGTACTTGAAGGAGCGTATGTGTTTAAGGCGAAAAACACACCCCACTTCTTTCAGTCATATCTCGAGTTCTAGCTAACCCATCGCGCCAAGCCATATATCATATGAAAGGTCTTTAAATGGGGAACAATCGCGCTATATAACATTTTCGTGTCACTTCTATAGTTTAATAGAAGTGACTATAGTTATATAGTTCTATATATATAGTTCTATATATATATATATATAGTTCTATAGTTCAAGCCATATATCATATGAAAGGTCTTCAAATGAGGAACAATCACGATATATAACATTTTCGTGTCACTTCTATAGTTTAGGCGCAGTACTTGAAGCAGTGTATTTTTTTAAGGCGAAAAACACACCCCACTTCTTTCAGTCATATCTCGAGTTCTAGCTAACCCATCGCGCCAAGCCATATATCATATGAAAGGTCTTTAAATGGGGAACAATCGCGCTATATAACATTTTCGTGTCACTTCTATAGTTTAGGCGCAGTACTTGAAGGAGCGTATGTGTTTAAGGCGAAAAACACACCCCACTTTTTTTAGTCATATGTCGAGTTCTAGCTAACCCATCGCGCCAAGCCATATATCATATGAAAGGTCTTTAAATGGGGAACAATCGCGCTATATAACATTTTCGTGTCACTTCTATAGTTTAAGCGCAGTACTTGAAGGAGTGTATTTGTTTAAGGCGAAAAACACACCCCACTTCTTTCAGTCATATCTCGAGTTCTAGGTAAACTATCGCGCCAAGCCATATATCATATGAAAGGTCTTTAAATGAGGAACAATCGCGCTATATAACATTTTCGTGTCACTTCTATAGTTTAGGCGCAGTACTTGAAGGAGTGTATTTGTTTAAGGCGAAAAACACACCCCACTTCTTTCAGTCATATTTAGAGTTCTAGCTAACCTATCGCGCCAAGCCATATATCATATGAAAAGTCTTTAAATTAGGAAGAACCGCGCTATATAAAATTTTCGTGTCACTTCTATAGTTTAGGCGCAGTACTTGAAGGAGTGTATTTTTTTAAGGCGAAAAACACACCCCACTTCTTTCAGTCATATCTCGAGTTCTAGGGCCCCCTTAACAAGGGCCCCCCCCTTAACAGGGGCCCCCCCCTTAACAGGGGCCCCCCCCCTTAACAGGGGCCCCCCCTTAACAGGGGCCCCCCCCTTAACAGGGGCCCCCCCCTTAACAGGGGCCCCCCCTTAACAGGGGCCCCCCCCTTAACAGGGGCCCCCCCCTTAACAGGGGGCCCCCCCTTAACAGGGGCCCCCCCCTTAACAGGGGCCCCCCCCCCCCTTAACAGGGGCCCCCCCCCCCTTAACAGGGGCCCCCCCCCCTTAACAGGGGCCCCCCCTTAACAGGGGCCCCCCTTAACAGGGGCCCCCCTTAACAGGGGCCCCCCCTAAACAAGGGGCCCCCCCTTAACAAGGGCCCCCCCCTAAACAAGGGCCCCCCCTAAACAAGGGGGCCCCCTTAACAAGGGCCCCCCCTAAACAAGGGGCCCCCCCTTAACAAGGGCCCCCCCTAAACAAGGGGCCCCCCTTAACAGGGGCCCCCCCTTAACAGGGGCCCCCCTTAACAGGGGCCCCCCCTTAACAGGGGCCCCCCTTAACAGGGGCCCCCCTTAACAGGGGCCCCCCCTTAACAAGGGGCCCCCTTAACAGGGGCCCCCCCTTAACAAGGGGCCCCCCTTAACAGGTTTAAGGCGAAAAACACACCCCAATTCTTTCAGTCATATCTCGAGTTCTAGCTAACCCATCGCGTCAAGCCATATACCATATGAAAGGTCTTTAATTGAGGAACAATCGCGCTATATAACATTTTCGTGTCACTTCTATAGTTTAGGCGCAGTACTTAAAGGAGCGTATGTGTTTAAGGCGAAAAACACACCCCACTTCTTTCAGTAATATCTCGAGTTCTAGCTAACCCATCGCGCCAAGCCATATATAATATGAAAGGCCTTTAAATGAGGAACAATCGCGCTATATAACATTTTCGTGTAACTTCTATAGTTTAGGCGCAGTACTTGAAGGAGCGTATGTGTTTAAGGCGAAAAACACACCCCACTTCTTTCAGTCATATCTCCAGTTCTAGCTAACCCATCGCGCCAAGCCATATATCATATGAAAGGCCTTTAAATGAGGAACAATCGCGCTATATAACATTTTCGTGTTACTTCTATAGTTTTGGCGCAGTACTTGAAGGAGTGTATTTGTTTAAGGCGAAAAACACACCCCACTTCTTTTAGTCATATCTCGAGTTCTAGCTAACCCATCGCGCCAAGCCATATATCATATGAAAGGTCTTTAAATGGGGAACAATCGCACTATATAACATTTTCGTGTCACTTCTATAGTTTAGGCGCAGTACTTGAAGGAGCGTATGTGTTTAAGGCGAAAAACACACCCCACTTCTTTCAGTCATATCTCGAGTTCTAGCTAACCCATCGCGCCAAGCCATATATTATATGAAAGGTCTTTAAATGGGGAACAATCGCGCTATATAACATTTTCGTGTCACTTCTATAGTTTAAGCGCAGTACTTGAAGGAGTGTATTTGTTTAAGGCGAAAAACACACCCCACTTCTTTCAGTCATATCTCGAGTTCTAGCTAACCCATCGCGCCAAGCCATATATAATATGAAAGGCCTTTAAATGAGGAACAATCGCGCTATATAACATTTTCGTGTAACTTCTATAGTTTAGGCGCAGTACTTGAAGGAGCGTATGTGTTTAAGGCGAAAAACACACCCCAATTCTTTCAGTCATATCTCCAGTTCTAGCTAACCCATCGCGCCAAGCCATATATCATATGAAAGGCCTTTAAATGAGGAACAATCGCGCTATATAACATTTTCGTGTTACTTCTATAGTTTTGGCGCAGTACTTGAAGGAGTGTATTTGTTTAAGGCGAAAAACACACCCCACTTCTTTCAGTCATATCTCGAGTTCTAGGTAAACTATCGCGCCAAGCCATATATCATATGAAAGGTCTTTAAATGGGGAACAATCGCGCTATATAACATTTTCGTGTCACTTCTATAGTTTAGGCGCAGTACTTGAAGGAGCGTATGTGTTTAAGGCGAAAAACACACCCCACTTTTTTTAGTCATATCTCGAGTTCTAGCTAACCCATCGCGCCAAGCCATATATCATATGAAAGGTCTTTAAATGAGGAACAAACGCGCTATATAACATTTTCGTGTCACTTCTATAGTTTAGGGGCAGTACTTGAAGGAGTGTATTTGTTTAAGGCGAAAAACACACCCCACTTCTTTCAGTCATATCTCGAGTTCTAGCTAAGCTATCGCGCCAAGCCATATATCATATGAAAAGTCTTTAAATTAGGAAGAACCGCGCTATATAAAATTTTCGTGTCACTTCTATAGTTTAGGCGCAGTACTTGAAGGAGTGTATTTTTTTAAGGCGAAAAACACACCCCACTTCTTTCAGTCATATCTCGAGTTCTAGGGCCCCCCCTTAACAGGCCCCCCTTAACAGGCCCCCCCCTTAACAGGCCCCCCCTTAACAGGCCCCCCCCCTTAACAGGCCCCCCCCTTAACAGGCCCCCCCTTAACAGGCCCCCTCCTTAACAGGCCCCCCCCCCTTAACAGGCCCCCTTAACAGGCCCCCCCCCTTAACAGGCCCCCCCCTTAACAGGCCCCCCCCCTTAACAGGCCCCCCCTTAACAGGCCCCCCCCCTTAACAGGCCCCCCCCTTAACAGGCCCCCCCCCTTAACAGGCCCCCCCCTTAACAGGCCCCCCCCCTTAACAGGCCCCCCTTAACAGGCCCCCCCCCTTAACAGGCCCCCCCTTAACAGGCCCCCCCCTTAACAGGCCCCCCCCCTTAACAGGCCCCCCCCTTAACAGGCCCCCCCCCTTAACAGCCCCCCACCCTTAACAGCCCCCCCTTAACAGGGCCCACCCCTTAACAGGGCCCACCCCTTAACAGGGCCCACCCCTTAACAGGGCCCACCCCTTAATAGGCCCACCCCTTAACAGGCCCACCCCTTAACAAGGGGCCCCCCCCTTAACAAGGGGCCCCCCCTTAACAAGGGGGCCCCCCCTTAACAAGGGGCCCCCCCTTAACAAGGGGCCCCCCCTTAACAAGGGGCCCCCCCTTAACAAGGGGCCCCCCCCTTAACAAGGGGCCCCCCCTTAACAAGGGGCCCCCCTTAACAAGGGGCCCCCCTTAACAAGGGGCCCCCCCTTAACAAGGGGCCCCCCCCTTAACAAGGGGCCCCCCCCTTAACAAGGGGCCCCCCCTTAACAAGGGGCCCCCCCTTAACAAGGGGCCCCCCTTAACAAGGGGGCCCCCCTTAACAAAGGGCCCCCCTTAACAAAGGGCCCCCCTTAACAAGGGGCCCCCCTTAACAAGGGGCCCCCCCCTTAACAAGGGGCCCCCCCTTAACAAGGGGCCCCCCTTAACAAGGGGCCCCCCTTAACAAGGGGCCCCCCTTAACAAGGGGCCCCCCTTAACAAGGGGCCCCCCTTAACAAGTGGCCCCCTTAACAGGTTTAAGGCGAAAAACACACCCCAATTCTTTCAGTCATATCTCGAGTTCTAGCTAACCCATCGCGCCAAGCCATATACCATATGAAAGGTCTTTAATTGAGGAACAATCGCGCTATATAACATTTTCGTGTCACTTCTATAGTTTAGGCGCAGTACTTGAAGGAGCGTATGTGTTTAAGGCGAAAAACACACCCCACTTCTTTCAGTCATATCTCCAGTTCTAGCTAACCCATCGCGCCAAGCCATATATCATATGAAAGGCCTTTAAATGAGGAACAATCGCGCTATATAACATTTTCGTGTCACTTCTATAGTTTAGGCGCAGTACTTGAAGGAGTGTATTTGTTTAAGGCGAAAAACACACCCCACTTCTTTCAGTCATATCTCGAGTTCTAGCTAACCCATCGCGCCAAGCCATATATCATATGAAAGGTCTTTAAATGGGGAACAATCGCACTATATAACATTTTCGTGTCACTTCTATAGTTTAGGCGCAGTACTTGAAGGAGCGTATGTGTTTAAGGCGAAAAACACACCCCACTTCTTTCAGTCATATCTCGAGTTCTAGCTAACCCATCGCGCCAAGCCATATATCATATGAAAGGTCTTTAAATGGGGAACAATCGCGCTATATAACATTTTCGTGTCACTTCTATAGTGTATTTGTTTAAGGCGAAAAACACACCCCACTTCTTTCAGTCATATCTCGAGTTCTAGGTAAACTATCGCGCCAAGCCGTATATCATATGAAAGGTCTTCAAATGAGGAACAATCACGATATATAACATTTTCGTGTCACTTCTATAGTTTAGGCGCAGTACTTGAAGGAGTGTATTTTTTTAAGGCGAAAAACACACCCCACTTCTTTCAGTCATATCTCGAGTTCTAGCTAACCCATCGCGCCAAGCCATATATCATATGAAAGGCCTTTAAATGAGCAACAATCGCGCTATATAACATTTTCGTGTCACTTCTATAGTTTAGGCGCAGTACTTGAAGGAGCGTATGTGTTTAAGGCGAAAAACACACCCCACTTTTTTAGGCATATCTCGAGTTCTAGCTAACCCATCGCGCCAAGCCATATATCATATGAAAGGTCTTTAAATGAGGAACAATCACGCTATATAACATTTTCGTGTCACTTCTATAGTTTAGGCGCAGTACTTGAAGGAGTGTATTTGTTTAAGGCGAAAAACACACCCCACTTCTTTCAGTCATATCTCGAGTTCTAGCTAACCTATCGCGCCAAGCCATATATCATATGAAAAGTCTTTAAATGAGGAAGAACCGCGCTATATAAAATTTTCGTGTCACTTCTATAGTTTAGGCGCAGTACTTGAAGGAGTGTATTTTTTTAAGGCGAAAAACACACCCCACTTCTTTCAGTCATATCTCGAGTTCTAGGGCCCCCCCTTAACAAGGGCCCCCCCTTAACAAGGCCCCCCCTTAACAAGGGCCCCCCCTTAACAGGGGCCCCCCCTTAACAAGGGCCCCCCCTAACAAGGGCCCCCCTTAACAAGGGCCCCCCTTAACAAGGGCCCCCCTTAACAAGGGCCCCCCCTTAACAAGGGCCCCCCTTAACAAGGGCCCCCCCCTTAACAGGGGGCCCCCCTTAACAAGGCCCCCCCCTTAACAAGGCCCCCCCCCTTAACAAGGGCCCCCCCTTAACAGGGGGCCCCCCTTAACAAGGGCCCCCCTTAACAGGTTTAAGGCGAAAAACACACCCTATTCTTTCAGTCATATCTCGAGTTCTAGGTAACCCATCGCGCCAAGCCATATACCATATGAAAGGTCTTTAATTGAGGAACAATCGCGCTATATAACATTTTCGTGTCACTTCTATAGTTTAGGCGCAGTACTTGAAGGAGCGTATGTGTTTAAGGCGAAAAACACACCCCACTTCTTTCAGCCATATCTCGAGTTCTAGCGAACCCATCGCGCCAAGCCATATATCATATGAAAGGTCTTTAAATGGGGAACAATCGCGCTATATAACATTTTCGTGTCTCTTCTATAGTTTAGGCGCAGTACTTGAAGGAGCGTATGTGTTTAAGGCGAAAGACACACCCCACTTCTTTCAGTCATATCTCCAGTTCTAGCTAACCCATCGCGCCAAGCCATATATCATATGAAAGGCCTTTAAATGAGGAACAATCGCGCTATATAACATTTTCGTGTCGCTTCTATAGTTTAGGCGCAGTACTTGAAGGAGTGTATTTGTTTAAGGCGAAAAACACACCCCACTTCTTTCAGTCATATCTCGAGTTCTAGCTAACCTATCGCGCCAAGCCATATATCATATGAAAGGTCTTTAAATGAGGAACAATCGCGCTATATAACATTTTCGTGTCACTTCTATAGTTTAGGCGCAGTACTTGAAGGAGTGTATTTGTTTAAGGCGAAAAACACACCCCACTTCTTTCAGTCATATCTCGAGTTCTAGCTAACCCATCGCGCCAAGCCATATATCATATGAAAGGCCTTTAAATGAGGAACAATCGCGCTATATAACATTTTCGTGTCACTTCTATAGTTTAGGCGCAGTACTTGAAGGAGTGTATTTGTTTAAGGCGAAAAACACACCCCACTTCTTTCAGTCATATCTCGAGTTCTAGCTAACCCATCGCGCCAAGCCATATACCATATGAAAGGTCTTTAATTGAGGAACAATCGCGCTATATAACATTTTCGTGTCACTTCTATAGTTTAGGCGCAGTACTTGAAGGAGCGTATGTGTTTAAGGCGAAAAACACACCCCACTTCTTTCAGTCATATCTCCAGTTCTAGCTAACCCATCGAGCCAAGCCATATATCATATGAAAGGCCTTTAAATGAGGAACAATCGCGCTATATAACATTTTCGTGTCACTTCTATAGTTTAGGCGCAGTACTTGAAGGAGTGTATTTGTTTAAGGCGAAAAACACACCCCACTTCTTTCAGTCATATCTCGACTTCTAGCTAACCCATCGCGCCAAGCCATATATCATATGAAAGGTCTTTAAATGGGAAACAATCGTGATATATAACATTTTCTTGTCACTTCTATAGTTTAGGCGCAGTACTTGAAGGAGCGTATGTGTTTAAGGCGAAAAACACACCCCACTTCTTTCAGTCATATCTCGAGTTCTAGCTAACCCATCGCGCCAAGCCATATATCATATGAAAGGCCTTTAAATGAGGAACAATCGCGCTATATAACATTTTCGTGTCACTTCTATAGTTTAGGCGCAGTACTTGAAGGAGCGTATGTGTTTAAGGCGAAAAACACACCCCACTTTTTTAGTCATATCTCGAGTTCTAGCTAACCCATCGCGCCAAGCCATATATCATATGAAAGGTCTTTAAATGAGGAACAATCGCGCTATATAACATTTTCGTGTCACTTCTATAGTTTAAGCGCAGTACTTGAAGGAGTGTATTTGTTTAAGGCGAAAAACACACCCCACTTCTTTCAGTCATATCTCGAGTTCTAGCTAACCCATCGCGCCAAGCCATATATCATATGAAAAGTCTTTAAATGAGGAAGAACCGCGCTATATAAAATTTTCGTGTCACTTCTATAGTTTAGGCGCAGTACTTGAAGGAGTGTATTTTTTTAAGGCGAAAAACACACCCCACTTCTTTCAGTCATATCTCGAGTTCTAGGGCCCCCCCTTAACAAGGGCCCCCCTTAACAAGGGCCCCCCCTTAACAGGGGCCCCCCTTAACAAGGGCCCCCCCCTTAACAAGGGCCCCCCCCTTAACAAGGGCCCCCCCCTTAACAAGGGCCCCCCTTAACAAGGGCCCCCCTTAACAAGGCCCCCCCTTAACAAGGGCCCCCCCTTAACAAGGCCCCCCCCCCCTTAACAAGGGCCCCCCCTTAACAAGGGCCCCCCCTTAACAGGGGGCCCCCCTTAACAAGGGACCCCCGTAACAAGGGCCCCCTTAACAGGTTTAAGGCGAAAAACACACCCCACTTCTTTCAGTCATATCTCCAGTTCTAGCTAACCCATCGCGCCAAGCCATATATCATATGAAAGGCCTTTAAATGAGGAACAATCGCGCTATATAACATTTTCGTGTCACTTCTATAGTTTAGGCGCAGTACTTGAAGGAGCGTATGTGTTTAAGGCGAAAAACACACCCCACTTCTTTCAGTCATATCTCCAGTTCTAGCTAACCCATCGCGCCAAGCCATATATCATATGAAAGGTCTTTAAATGGGGAACAATCGCGCTATATAACATTTTCGTGTCACTTCTATAGTTTAAGCGCAGTACTTGAAGGAGTGTATTTGTTTAAGGCGAAAAACACACCCCAATTCTTTCAGTCATATCTCGAGTTCTAGCTAACCCATCGCGCCAAGCCATATATCATATGAAAGGTCTTCAAATGAGGAACAATCACGATATATAACATTTTCGTGTCACTTCTATAGTTTAGGCGCAGTACTTGAAGGAGCGTATGTGTTTAAGGCGAAAAACACACCCCACTTCTTTCAGTCATATCTCCAGTTCTAGCTAACCCATCGCGCCAAGCCATATATCATATGAAAGGCCTTTAAATGAGGAACAATCGCGCTATATAACATTTTCGTGTCACTTCTATAGTTTAGGCGCAGTACTTGAAGGAGTGTATTTGTTTAAGGCGAAAAACACACCCCACTTCTTTCAGTCATATCTCGACTTCTAGCTAACCCATCGCGCCAAGCCATATATCATATGAAAGGTCTTTAAATGGGAAACAATCGTGATATATAACATTTTCTTGTCACTTCTATAGTTTAGGCGCAGTACTTGAAGGAGCGTATGTGTTTAAGGCGAAAAACACACCCCACTTCTTTCAGTCATATCTCGAGTTCTAGCTAACCCATCGCGCCAAGCCATATATCATATGAAAGGCCTTTAAATGAGGAACAATCGCGCTATATAACATTTTCGTGTCACTTCTATAGTTTAGGCGCAGTACTTGAAGGAGCGTATGTGTTTAAGGCGAAAAACACACCCCACTTTTTTAGTCATATCTCGAGTTCTAGCTAACCCATCGCGCCAAGCCATATATCATATGAAAGGTCTTTAAATGAGGAACAATCGCGCTATATAACATTTTCGTGTCACTTCTATAGTTTAAGCGCAGTACTTGAAGGAGTGTATTTGTTTAAGGCGAAAAACACACCCCACTTCTTTCAGTCATATCTCGAGTTCTAGCTAACCCATCGCGCCAAGCCATATATCATATGAAAAGTCTTTAAATGAGGAAGAACCGCGCTATATAAAATTTTCGTGTCACTTCTATAGTTTAGGCGCAGTACTTGAAGGAGTGTATTTTTTTAAGGCGAAAAACACACCCCACTTCTTTCAGTCATATCTCGAGTTCTAGGGCCCCCCCTTAACAAGGGCCCCCCTTAACAAGGGCCCCCCCTTAACAGGGGCCCCCCTTAACAAGGGCCCCCCCCTTAACAAGGGCCCCCCCCCTTAACAAGGGCCCCCCCCCTTAACAAGGGCCCCCCCCTTAACAAGGGCCCCCCTTAACAAGGGCCCCCCTTAACAAGGCCCCCCTTAACAAGGGCCCCCCCTTAACAAGGCCCCCCCCCCTTAACAAGGGCCCCCCCTTAACAAGGGCCCCCCCTTAACAGGGGGCCCCCCTTAACAAGGGACCCCCGTAACAAGGGCCCCCCTTAACAGGTTTAAGGCGAAAAACACACCCCACTTCTTTCAGTCATATCTCCAGTTCTAGCTAACCCATCGCGCCAAGCCATATATCATATGAAAGGCCTTTAAATGAGGAACAATCGCGCTATATAACATTTTCGTGTCACTTCTATAGTTTAGGCGCAGTACTTGAAGGAGCGTATGTGTTTAAGGCGAAAAACACACCCCACTTCTTTCAGTCATATCTCCAGTTCTAGCTAACCCATCGCGCCAAGCCATATATCATATGAAAGGCCTTTAAATGAGGAACAATCGCGCTTTATAACATTTTCGTGTCACTTCTATAGTTTAGGCGCAGTACTTGAAGGAGTGTATTTTTTTAAGGCGAAAAACACACCCCACTTCTTTCAGTCATATCTCGAGTTCTAGCTAACCCATCGCGCCAAGCCATATATCATATGAAAGGCCTTTAAATGAGCAACAATCGCGCTATATAACATTTTCGTGTCACTTCTATAGTTTAGGCGCAGTACTTGAAGGAGCGTATGTGTTTAAGGCGAAAAACACACCCCACTTTTTTAGTCATATCTCGAGTTCTAGCTAACCCATCGCGCCAAGCCATATATCATATGAAAGGTCTTTAAATGAGGAACAATCACGCCTATATAACATTTTCGTGTCACTTCTATAGTTTAGGCGCAGTACTTGAAGGAGTGTGTTTGTTTAAGGCGAAAAACACACCCCACTTCTTTCAGTCATATCTCGAGTTCTAGGGCCCCCCCTTAACAAGGGCCCCCCCTTAACAAGGCCCCCCCTTAACAAGGGCCCCCCCCCTTAACAGGGGCCCCCCCCCTTAACAAGGGCCCCCCCTTAACAGGGGGCCCCCCCTTAACAAGGGCCCCCCCTTAACAGGGGCCCCCCCTTAACAGGGGCCCCCCCTTAACAGGGGCCCCCCCTTAACAAGGGCCCCCCCTTAACAAGGGCCCCCCTTAACAAGGGCCCCCCTTAACAAGGGCCCCCCCTTAACAAGGCCCCCCCCTTAACAGGGGGCCCCCCTTAACAAGGGGCCCCCCTTAACAAGGGCCCCCCCTTAACAAGCCCCCCCCCCCTTAACAAGGCCCCCCCCTTAACAAGGCCCCCCCCTTAACAAGGCCCCCCCCCCTTAACAAGGCCCCCCCCCTTAACAAGGGCCCCCCCCTTAACAGGGGGCCCCCCTTAACAAGGGCCCCCTTAACAGGTTTAAGGCGAAAAACACACCCTATTCTTTCAGTCATATCTCGAGTTCTAGCTAACCCATCGCGCCAAGCCATATACCATATGAAAGGTCTTTAATTGAGGAACAATCGCGCTATATAACATTTTCGTGTCACTTCTATAGTTTAGGCGCAGTACTTGAAGGAGTGTATTTTTTTAAGGCGAAAAACACACCCCACTTCTTTCAGTCATATCTCGAGTTCTAGGGCCCCCCCTTAACAAGGGCCCCCCCCTTTACAAGGCCCCCCCCTTTACAAGGCCCCCCCTTAACAGGGGCCCCCCCCCTTAACAGGGGCCCCCCCCTTAACAGGGGCCCCCCCTTAACAAGGGCCCCCCTAACAAGGGCCCCCCTTAACAAGGGCCCCCCTTAACAAGGGCCCCCCCTTAACAAGGGCCCCCCCCTTAACAAGGCCCCCCCTTAACAAGGCCCCCCCCTTAACAAGGGCCCCCCCTTAACAGGGGGCCCCCCTTAACAAGGGCCCCCCTTAACAGGGGGCCCCCCTTAACAAGGGCCCCCTTAACAGGTTTAAGGCGAAAAACACACCCTATTCTTTCAGTCATATCTCGAGTTCTAGCTAACCCATCGCGCCAAGCCATATACCATATGAAAGGTCTTTAATTGAGGAACAATCGCGCTATATAACATTTTCGTGTCACTTCTATAGTTTAGGCGCAGTACTTGAAGGAGCGTATGTGTTTAAGGCGAAAAACACACCCCACTTCTTTCAGCCATATCTCGAGTTCTAGCGAACCCATCGCGCCAAGCCATATATCATATGAAAGGTCTTTAAATGGGGAACAATCGCGCTATATAACATTTTCGTGTCTCTTCTATAGTTTAGGCGCAGTACTTGAAGGAGCGTATGTGTTTAAGGCGAAAAACACACCCTACTTCTTTCAGTCATATCTCCAGTTCTAGCTAACCCATCGCGCCAAGCCATATATCATATGAAAGGCCTTTAAATGAGGAACAATCGCGCTATATAACATTTTCGTGTCGCTTCTATAGTTTAGGCGCAGTACTTGAAGGAGTGTATTTGTTTAAGGCGAAAAACACACCCCACTTCTTTCAGTCATATCTCGAGTTCTAGCTAACCCATCGCGCCAAGCCATATATCATATGAAAGGTCTTTAAATGAGGAACAATCGCGCTATATAACATTTTCGTGTCACTTCTATAGTTTAGGCGCAGTACTTGAAGGAGTGTATTTGTTTAAGGCGAAAAACACACCCCACTTCTTTCAGTCATATCTCGAGTTCTAGCTAACCTATCGCGCCAAGCCATATATCATATGAAAAGTCTTTAAATGAGGAAGAACCGCGCTATATAAAATTTTCGTGTCACTTCTATAGTTTAGGCGCAGTACTTGAAGGAGTGTATTTTTTTAAGGCGAAAAACACACCCCACTTCTTTCAGTCATATCTCGAGTTCTAGGGCCCCCCCTTAACAAGGGCCCCCCCTTAACAAGGCCCCCCCTTAACAAGGGCCCCCCCTTAACAGGGGCCCCCCCTTAACAAGGGCCCCCCTAACAAGGGCCCCCCTTAACAAGGGCCCCCCTTAACAAGGGCCCCCCTTAACAAGGGCCCCCCTTAACAAGGGCCCCCCTTAACAAGGGCCCCCCCTTAACAAGGGCCCCCCTTAACAAGGCCCCCCCTTAACAAGGCCCCCCCCCCTTAACAAGGGCCCCCCTTAACAAGGCCCCCCCCCCTTAACAAGGGCCCCCCCCTTAACAGGGGGCCCCCCTTAACAAGGGCCCCCTTAACAGGTTTAAGGCGAAAAACACACCCTATTCTTTCAGTCATATCTCGAGTTCTAGGTAACCCATCGCGCCAAGCCATATACCATATGAAAGGTCTTTAATTGAGGAACAATCGCGCTATATAACATTTTCGTGTCACTTCTATAGTTTAGGCGCAGTACTTGAAGGAGCGTATGTGTTTAAGGCGAAAAACACACCCCACTTCTTTCAGCCATATCTCGAGTTCTAGCGAACCCATCGCGCCAAGCCATATATCATATGAAAGGTCTTTAAATGGGGAACAATCGCGCTATATAACATTTTCGTGTCTCTTCTATAGTTTAGGCGCAGTACTTGAAGGAGCGTATGTGTTTAAGGCGAAAGACACACCCCAATTCTTTCAGTCATATCTCCAGTTCTAGCTAACCCATCGCGCCAAGCCATATATCATATGAAAGGCCTTTAAATGAGGAACAATCGCGCTATATAACATTTTCGTGTCGCTTCTATAGTTTAGGCGCAGTACTTGAAGGAGTGTATTTGTTTAAGGCGAAAAACACACCCCACTTCTTTCAGTCATATCTCGAGTTCTAGCTAACCTATCGCGCCAAGCCATATATCATATGAAAGGTCTTTAAATGAGGAACAATCGCGCTATATAACATTTTCGTGTCACTTCTATAGTTTAGGCGCAGTACTTGAAGGAGTGTATTTGTTTAAGGCGAAAAACACACCCCACTTCTTTCAGTCATATCTCGAGTTCTAGCTAACCCATCGCGCCAAGCCATATATCATATGAAAGGCCTTTAAATGAGGAACAATCGCGCTATATAACATTTTCGTGTCACTTCTATAGTTTAGGCGCAGTACTTGAAGGAGTGTATTTGTTTAAGGCGAAAAACACACCCCACTTCTTTCAGTCATATCTCGAGTTCTAGCTAACCCATCGCGCCAAGCCATATACCATATGAAAGGTCTTTAATTGAGGAACAATCGCGCTATATAACATTTTCGTGTCACTTCTATAGTTTAGGCGCAGTACTTGAAGGAGCGTATGTGTTTAAGGCGAAAAACACACCCCACTTCTTTCAGTCATATCTCCAGTTCTAGCTAACCCATCGAGCCAAGCCATATATCATATGAAAGGCCTTTAAATGAGGAACAATCGCGCTATATAACATTTTCGTGTCACTTCTATAGTTTAGGCGCAGTACTTGAAGGAGTGTATTTGTTTAAGGCGAAAAACACACCCCACTTCTTTCAGTCATATCTCGACTTCTAGCTAACCCATCGCGCCAAGCCATATATCATATGAAAGGTCTTTAAATGGGAAACAATCGCGATATATAACATTTTCTTGTCACTTCTATAGTTTAGGCGCAGTACTTGAAGGAGCGTATGTGTTTAAGGCGAAAAACACACCCCACTTCTTTCAGTCATATCTCGAGTTCTAGCTAACCCATCGCGCCAAGCCATATATCATATGAAAGGCCTTTAAATGAGGAACAATCGCGCTATATAACATTTTCGTGTCACTTCTATAGTTTAGGCGCAGTACTTGAAGGAGCGTATGTGTTTAAGGCGAAAAACACACCCCACTTTTTTAGTCATATCTCGAGTTCTAGCTAACCCATCGCGCCAAGCCATATATCATATGAAAGGTCTTTAAATGAGGAACAATCGCGCTATATAACATTTTCGTGTCACTTCTATAGTTTAAGCGCAGTACTTGAAGGAGTGTATTTGTTTAAGGCGAAAAACACACCCCACTTCTTTCAGTCATATCTCGAGTTCTAGCTAACCCATCGCGCCAAGCCATATATCATATGAAAAGTCTTTAAATGAGGAAGAACCGCGCTATATAAAATTTTCGTGTCACTTCTATAGTTTAGGCGCAGTACTTGAAGGAGTGTATTTTTTTAAGGCGAAAAACACACCCCACTTCTTTCAGTCATATCTCGAGTTCTAGGGCCCCCCTTAACAAGGGCCCCCCTTAACAAGGGCCCCCCCTTAACAGGGGCCCCCCCTTAACAAGGGCCCCCCCCTTAACAAGGGCCCCCCCCTTAACAAGGGCCCCCCCCTTAACAAGGGCCCCCCCCCTTAACAAGGGCCCCCCCTTAACAAGGGCCCCCCCCCTTAACAAGGGCCCCCCTTAACAAGGGCCCTCCTTAACAAGGCCCCCCCCTTAACAAGGGCCCCCCCTTAACAAGGCCCCCCCTTAACAAGGGCCCCCCCTTAACAAGGGCCCCCCCTTAACAAGGGCCCCCCCTTAACAGGGGGCCCCCCTTAACAAGGGGCCCCCCTTAACAAGGGCCCCCTTAACAGGTTTAAGGCGAAAAACACACCCCACTTCTTTCAGTCATATCTCCAGTTCTAGCTAACCTATCGCGCCAAGCCATATATCATATGAAAGGCCTTTAAATGAGGAACAATCGCGCTATATAACATTTTCGTGTCACTTCTGTAGTTTAGGCGCAGTACTTGAAGGAGCGTATGTGTTTAAGGCGAAAAACACACCCCACTTCTTTCAGTCATATCTCCAGTTCTAGCTAACCCATCGCGCCAAGCCATATATCATATGAAAGGCCTTTAAATGAGGAACAATCGCGCTTTATAACATTTTCGTGTCACTTCTATAGTTTAGGCGCAGTACTTGAAGGAGTGTATTTTTTTAAGGCGAAAAACACACCCCACTTCTTTCAGTCATATCTCGAGTTCTAGCTAACCCATCGCGCCAAGCCATATATCATATGAAAGGCCTTTAAATGAGCAACAATCGCGCTATATAACATTTTCGTGTCACTTCTATAGTTTAGGCGCAGTACTTGAAGGAGCGTATGTGTTTAAGGCGAAAAACACACCCCACTTTTTTAGTCATATCTCGAGTTCTAGCTAACCCATCGCGCCAAGCCATATATCATATGAAAGGTCTTTAAATGAGGAACAATCACGCTATATAACATTTTCGTGTCACTTCTATAGTTTAGGCGCAGTACTTGAAGGAGTGTGTTTGTTTAAGGCGAAAAACACACCCCACTTCTTTCAGTCATATCTCGAGTTCTAGGGCCCCCCCTTAACAAGGGCCCCCCCTTAACAAGGGCCCCCCCTTAACAGGGGCCCCCCCCCCCTTAACAAGGGCCCCCCTTAACAGGGGCCCCCCCTTAACAAGGGCCCCCCCTTAACAGGGGCCCCCCTTAACAAGGGCCCCCCTTAACAAGGGCCCCCCCTTAACAAGGGCCCCCCCTTAACAAGGCCCCCCCTTAACAGGGGGCCCCCCTTAACAAGGGCCCCCCTTAACAAGGCCCCCCCCTTAACAAGGCCCCCCCCTTAACAAGGCCCCCCTTAACAAGGGCCCCCTTAACAGGTTTAAGGCGAAAAACACACCCCACTTCTTTCAGTCATATCTCGAGTTCTAGCTAACCCATCGCGCCAAGCCATATACCATATGAAAGGTCTTTAATTGAGGAACAATCGCGCTATATAACATTTTCGTGTCACTTCTATAGTTTAGGCGCAGTACTTGAAGGAGTGTATTTTTTTAAGGCGAAAAACACACCCCACTTCTTTCAGTCATATCTCGAGTTCTAGGGCCCCCCTTAACAAGGGCCCCCCCTTAACAAGGCCCCCCCTTAACAGGGGCCCCCCCCTTAACAGGGGCCCCCCCCTTAACAGGGGCCCCCCCTTAACAAGGGCCCCCCTAACAAGGGCCCCCCTTAACAAGGGCCCCCCTTAACAAGGGCCCCCCCCTTAACAAGGGCCCCCCCCCTTAACAAGGGCCCCCCCTTAACAAGGCCCCCCCTTAACAAGGCCCCCCCCTTAACAAGGGCCCCCCCTTAACAGGGGGCCCCCCTTAACAAGGGCCCCCTTAACAGGTTTAAGGCGAAAAACACACCCTATTCTTTCAGTCATATCTCGAGTTCTAGCTAACCCATCGCGCCAAGCCATATATCATATGAAAGGTCTTTAAATGAGGAACAATCACGCTATATAACATTTTCGTGTCACTTCTATAGTTTAGGCGCAGTACTTGAAGGAGTGTGTTTGTTTAAGGCGAAAAACACACCCCACTTCTTTCAGTCATATCTCGAGTTCTAGGGCCCCCCCTTAACAAGGGCCCCCCCTTAACAAGGGCCCCCCCTTAACAGGGGCCCCCCCCCCTTAACAAGGGCCCCCCTTAACAGGGGCCCCCCCTTAACAAGGGCCCCCCCTTAACAGGGGCCCCCCTTAACAAGGGCCCCCCTTAACAAGGGCCCCCCCCTTAACAAGGGCCCCCCCTTAACAAGGCCCCCCCTTAACAGGGGGCCCCCCTTAACAAGGGCCCCCCTTAACAAGGCCCCCCCCTTAACAAGGCCCCCCCCTTAACAAGGCCCCCCTTAACAAGGGCCCCCTTAACAGGTTTAAGGCGAAAAACACACCCTATTCTTTCAGTCATATCTCGAGTTCTAGCTAACCCATCGCGCCAAGCCATATACCATATGAAAGGTCTTTAATTGAGGAACAATCGCGCTATATAACATTTTCGTGTCACTTCTATAGTTTAGGCGCAGTACTTGAAGGAGTGTATTTTTTTAAGGCGAAAAACACACCCCACTTCTTTCAGTCATATCTCGAGTTCTAGGGCCCCCCTTAACAAGGGCCCCCCCTTAACAAGGCCCCCCCTTAACAGGGGCCCCCCCCTTAACAGGGGCCCCCCCCTTAACAGGGGCCCCCCCTTAACAAGGGCCCCCCCTTAACAAGGGCCCCCCTAACAAGGGCCCCCCTTAACAAGGGCCCCCCTTAACAAGGGCCCCCCCCCTTAACAAGGGCCCCCCCCCTTAACAAGGGCCCCCCCCTTAACAAGGCCCCCCCTTAACAAGGCCCCCCCCTTAACAAGGGCCCCCCCTTAACAGGGGGCCCCCCTTAACAAGGGCCCCCTTAACAGGTTTAAGGCGAAAAACACACCCTATTCTTTCAGTCATATCTCGAGTTCTAGCTAACCCATCGCGCCAAGCCATATACCATATGAAAGGTCTTTAATTGAGGAACAATCGCGCTATATAACATTTTCGTGTCACTTCTATAGTTTAGGCGCAGTACTTGAAGGAGCGTATGTGTTTAAGGCGAAAAACACACCCCACTTCTTTCAGCCATATCTCGAGTTCTAGCGAACCCATCGCGCCAAGCCATATATCATATGAAAGGTCTTTAAATGGGGAACAATCGCGCTATATAACATTTTCGTGTCTCTTCTATAGTTTAGGCGCAGTACTTGAAGGAGCGTATGTGTTTAAGGCGAAAAACACACCCTACTTCTTTCAGTCATATCTCCAGTTCTAGCTAACCCATCGCGCCAAGCCATATATCATATGAAAGGCCTTTAAATGAGGAACAATCGCGCTATATAACATTTTCGTGTCGCTTCTATAGTTTAGGCGCAGTACTTGAAGGAGTGTATTTGTTTAAGGCGAAAAACACACCCCACTTCTTTCAGTCATATCTCGAGTTCTAGCTAACCTATCGCGCCAAGCCATATATCATATGAAAGGTCTTTAAATGAGGAACAATCGCGCTATATAACATTTTCGTGTCACTTCTATAGTTTAGGCGCAGTACTTGAAGGAGTGTATTTGTTTAAGGCGAAAAACACACCCCACTTCTTTCAGTCATATCTCGACTTCTAGCTAACCCATCGCGCCAAGCCATATATCATATGAAAGGTCTTTAAATGGGGAACAATCGCGCTATATAACATTTTCGTGTCACTTCTATAGTTTAGGCGCAGTACTTGAAGGAGCGTATGTGTTTAAGGCGAAAAACACACCCCACTTCTTTCAGTCATATCTCGAGTTCTAGCTAACCCATCGCGCCAAGCCATATATCATATGAAAGGCCTTTAAATGAGGAACAATCGCGCTATATAACATTTTCGTGTCACTTCTATAGTTTAGGCGCAGTACTTGAAGGAGCGTATGTGTTTAAGGCGAAAAACACACCCCACTTTTTTAGTCATATCTCGAGTTCTAGCTAACCCATCGCGCCAAGCCATATATCATATGAAAGGTCTTTAAATGAGGAACAATCGCGCTATATAACATTTTCGTGTCACTTCTATAGTTTAAGCGCAGTACTTGAAGGAGTGTATTTGTTTAAGGCGAAAAACACACCCCACTTCTTTCAGTCATATCTCGAGTTCTAGCTAACCCATCGCGCCAAGCCATATATCATATGAAAAGTCTTTAAATGAGGAAGAACCGCGCTATATAAAATTTTCGTGTCACTTCTATAGTTTAGGCGCAGTACTTGAAGGAGTGTATTTTTTTAAGGCGAAAAACACACCCCACTTCTTTCAGTCATATCTCGAGTTCTAGGGCCCCCCCTTAACAAGGGCCCCCCCTTAACAAGGCCCCCCCTTAACAAGGGCCCCCCCCTTAACAGGGGCCCCCCCCCCTTAACAGGGGCCCCCGCCCTTAACAGGGGCCCCCCCCTTAACAAGGGCCCCCCTTAACAAGGGCCCCCCCTTAACAAGGGCCCCCCCTTAACAAGGGCCCCCCCTTAACAAGGGCCCCCCTTAACAAGGGCCCCCCCTTAACAAGGGCCCCCCCTTAACAAGGGCCCCCCCTTAACAAGGGCCCCCCCTTAACAAGGGCCCCCCCTTAACAAGGGCCCCCCCTTAACAAGGGCCCCCCCTTAACAAGGGCCCCCCCTTAACAAGGGCCCCCCCTTAACAAGGGCCCCCCCTTAACAAGGGCCCCCCCTTAACAAGGGCCCCCCTTAACAAGGGCCCCCCCTTAACAAGGGCCCCCCCTTAACAAGGGCCCCCCTTAACAAGGGCCCCCCCTTAACAAGGGCCCCCCTTAACAGGGGGCCCCCCTTAACAAGGGCCCCCCCTTAACAAGGCCCCCCCCTTAACAAGGGCCCCCCCTTAACAGGGGGCCCCCCTTAACAAGGGCCCCCTTAACAGGTTTAAGGCGAAAAACACACCCTATTCTTTCAGTCATATCTCCAGTTCTAGCTAACCCATCGAGCCAAGCCATATATCATATGAAAGGCCTTTAAATGAGGAACAATCGCGCTATATAACATTTTCGTGTCACTTCTATAGTTTAGGCGCAGTACTTGAAGGAGTGTATTTGTTTAAGGCGAAAAACACACCCCACTTCTTTCAGTCATATCTCGACTTCTAGCTAACCCATCGCGCCAAGCCATATATCATATGAAAGGCCTTTAAATGAGGAACAATCGCGCTATATAACATTTTCGTGTCACTTCTATAGTTTAGGCGCAGTACTTGAAGGAGCGTATGTGTTTAAGGCGAAAAACACACCCCACTTCTTTCAGTCATATCTCCAGTTCTAGCTAACCCATCGCGCCAAGCCATATATCATATGAAAGGCCTTTAAATGAGGAACAATCGCGCTATATAACATTTTCGTGTCACTTCTATAGTTTAGGCGCAGTACTTGAAGGAGTGTATTTGTTTAAGGCGAAAAACACACCCCACTTCTTTCAGTCATATCTCGAGTTCTAGCTAACCCATCGCGCCAAGCCATATATCATATGAAAGGTCTTTAAATGGGGAACAATCGCACTATATAACATTTTCGTGTCACTTCTATAGTTTAGGCGCAGTACTTGAAGGAGTGTATGTGTTTAAGGCGAAAAACACACCCCACTTCTTTCAGTCATATCTCGAGTTCTAGCTAACCCATCGCGCCAAGCCATATATCATATGAAAGGTCTTTAAATGGGGAACAATCGCGCTATATAACATTTTCGTGTCACTTCTATAGTGTATTTGTTTAAGGCGAAAAACACACCCCACTTCTTTCAGTCATATCTCGAGTTCTAGGTAAACTATCGCGCCAAGCCATATATCATATGAAAGGTCTTCAAATGAGGAACAATCACGATATATAACATTTTCGTGTCACTTCTATAGTTTAGGCGCAGTACTTGAAGGAGTGTATTTTTTTAAGGCGAAAAACACACCCCACTTCTTTCAGTCATATCTCGAGTACTAGCTAACCCATCGCGCCAAGCCATATATCATATGAAAGGTCTTTAAATGAGGAACAATCACGCTATATAACATTTTCGTGTCACTTCTATAGTTTAGGCGCAGTACTTGAAGGAGTGTATTTGTTTAAGGCGAAAAACACACCCCACTTCTTTCAGTCATATCTCGAGTTCTAGCTAACCTATCGCGCCAAGCCATATATCATATGAAAAGTCTTTAAATGAGGAAGAACCGCGCTATATAAAATTTTCGTGTCACTTCTATAGTATAGGCGCAGTACTTGAAGGAGTGTATTTTTTTAAGGCGAAAAACACACCCCACTTCTTTCAGTCATATCTCGAGTTCTAGGGCCCCCCCTTAACAAGGGCCCCCCCTTAACAAGGCCCCCCCTTAACAAGGGCCCCCCTTAACAGGGGCCCCCCCTTAACAAGGGCCCCCCTAACAAGGGCCCCCCTTAACAAGGGCCCCCCTTAACAAGGGCCCCCCTTAACAAGGGCCCCCCCTTAACAGGGGGCCCCCCTTAACAAGGGGCCCCCCTTAACAAGGGCCCCCCTTAACAAGGCCCCCCCTTAACAAGGCCTCCCCCCCTTAACAAGGGCCCCCCCTTAACAGGGGGCCCCCTTAACAAGGGCCCCCTTAACAGGTTTAAGGCGAAAAACACACCCTATTCTTTCAGTCATATCTCGAGTTCTAGCTAACCCATCGCGCCAAGCCATATACCATATGAAAGGTCTTTAATTGAGGAACAATCGCGCTATATAACATTTTCGTGTCACTTCTATAGTTTAGGCGCAGTACTTGAAGGAGCGTATGTGTTTAAGGCGAAAAACACACCCCACTTCTTTCAGCCATATCTCGAGTTCTAGCGAACCCATCGCGCCAAGCCATATATCATATGAAAGGTCTTTAAATGGGGAACAATCGCGCTATATAACATTTTCGTGTCTCTTCTATAGTTTAGGCGCAGTACTTGAAGGAGCGTATGTGTTTAAGGCGAAAGACACACCCCACTTCTTTCAGTCATATCTCCAGTTCTAGCTAACCCATCGCGCCAAGCCATATATCATATGAAAGGCCTTTAAATGAGGAACAATCGCGCTATATAACATTTTCGTGTCGCTTCTATAGTTTAGGCGCAGTACTTGAAGGAGTGTATTTGTTTAAGGCGAAAAACACACCCCACTTCTTTCAGTCATATCTCGAGTTCTAGCTAACCTATCGCGCCAAGCCATATATCATATGAAAGGTCTTTAAATGAGGAACAATCGCGCTATATAACATTTTCGTGTCACTTCTATAGTTTAGGCGCAGTACTTGAAGGAGTGTATTTGTTTAAGGCGAAAAACACACCCCACTTCTTTCAGTCATATCTCGAGTTCTAGCTAACCCATCGCGCCAAGCCATATATCATATGAAAGGCCTTTAAATGAGGAACAATCGCGCTATATAACATTTTCGTGTCACTTCTATAGTTTAGGCGCAGTACTTGAAGGAGTGTATTTGTTTAAGGCGAAAAACACACCCCACTTCTTTCAGTCATATCTCGAGTTCTAGCTAACCCATCGCGCCAAGCCATATACCATATGAAAGGTCTTTAATTGAGGAACAATCGCGCTATATAACATTTTCGTGTCACTTCTATAGTTTAGGCGCAGTACTTGAAGGAGTGTATTTGTTTAAGGCGAAAAACACACCCCACTTCTTTCAGTCATATCTCGACTTCTAGCTAACCCATCGCGCCAAGCCATATATCATATGAAAGGTCTTTAAATGGGGAACAATCGCGCTATATAACATTTTCTTGTCACTTCTATAGTTTAGGCGCAGTACTTGAAGGAGCGTATGTGTTTAAGGCGAAAAACACACCCCACTTCTTTCAGTCATATCTCGAGTTCTAGCTAACCCATCGCGCCAAGCCATATATCATATGAAAGGCCTTTAAATGAGGAACAATCGCGCTATATAACATTTTCGTGTCACTTCTATAGTTTAGGCGCAGTACTTGAAGGAGCGTATGTGTTTAAGGCGAAAAACACACCCCACTTTTTTAGTCATATCTCGAGTTCTAGCTAACCCATCGCGCCAAGCCATATATCATATGAAAGGTCTTTAAATGAGGAACAATCGCGCTATATAACATTTTCGTGTCACTTCTATAGTTTAAGCGCAGTACTTGAAGGAGTGTATTTGTTTAAGGCGAAAAACACACCCCACTTCTTTCAGTCATATCTCGAGTTCTAGCTAACCCATCGCGCCAAGCCATATATCATATGAAAAGTCTTTAAATGAGGAAGAACCGCGCTATATAAAATTTTCGTGTCACTTCTATAGTTTAGGCGCAGTACTTGAAGGAGTGTATTTTTTTAAGGCGAAAAACACACCCCACTTCTTTCAGTCATATCTCGAGTTCTAGGGCCCCCCTTAACAGGGGCCCCCCCTTAACAAGGGCCCCCCTTAACAGGGGCCCCCCCTTAACAAGGGCCCCCCCTTAACAAGGGCCCCCCCTTAACAAGGGCCCCCCCTTAACAAGGGCCCCCCCTTAACAAGGGCCCCCCCTTAACAAGGGCCCCCCCTTAACAAGGGCCCCCCCTTAACAAGGGCCCCCCCTTAACAAGGGCCCCCCCTTAACAAGGGCCCCCCCTTAACAAGGGCCCCCCCTTAACAAGGGCCCCCCCTTAACAAGGGCCCCCCCCTTTAAAAAGGGCCCCCCCTTAACAGGGGGCCCCCCTTAACAAGGGGCCCCCCTTAACAAGGGGCCCCCCTTAACAAGGGCCCCCTTAACAGGTTTAAGGCGAAAAACACACCCTATTCTTTCAGTCATATCTCGAGTTCTAGCTAACCCATCGCGCCAAGCCATATACCATATGAAAGGTCTTTAATTGAGGAACAATCGCGCTATATAACATTTTCGTGTCACTTCTATAGTTTAGGCGCAGTACTTGAAGGAGCGTATGTGTTTAAGGCGAAAAACACACCCCACTTCTTTCAGTCATATCTCGAGTTCTAGCTAACCCATCGCGCCAAGCCATATATCATATGAAAGGCCTTTAAATGAGGAACAATCGCGCTATATAACATTTTCGTGTCACTTCTATAGTTTAGGCGCAGTACGTGAAGGAGCGTATGTGTTTAAGGCGAAAAACACACCCCACTTCTTTCAGTCATATCTCCAGTTCTAGCTAACCCATCGCGCCAAGCCATATATCATATGAAAGGCCTTTAAATGAGGAACAATCGCGCTTTATAACATTTTCGTGTCACTTCTATAGTTTAGGCGCAGTACTTGAAGGAGTGTATTTTTTTAAGGCGAAAAACACACCCCACTTCTTTCAGTCATATCTCGAGTTCTAGCTAACCCATCGCGCCAAGCCATATATCATATGAAAGGCCTTTAAATGAGCAACAATCGCGCTATATAACATTTTCGTGTCACTGCTATAGTTTAGGCGCAGTACTTGAAGGAGCGTATGTGTTTAAGGCGAAAAACACACCCCACTTTTTTAGTCATATCTCGAGTTCTAGCTAACCCATCGCGCCAAGCCATATATCATATGAAAGGTCTTTAAATGAGGAACAATCACGCTATATAACATTTTCGTGTCACTTCTATAGTTTAGGCGCAGTACTTGAAGGAGTGTGTTTGTTTAAGGCGAAAAACACACCCCACTTCTTTCAGTCATATCTCGAGTTCTAGGGCCCCCCCTTAACAAGGGCCCCCCCTTAACAAGGCCCCCCCTTAACAAGGGCCCCCCTTAACAGGGGCCCCCCTTAACAAGGGCCCCCCTTAACAGGGGCCCCCCCTTAACAAGGGCCCCCCCTTAACAAGGGCCCCCCTTAACAAGGGCCCCCCCTTAACAAGGCCCCCCCTTAACAGGGGGCCCCCCTTAACAAGGGCCCCCCTTAACAAGCCCCCCCCCTTAACAAGGCCCCCCCCTTAACAAGGGCCCCCCCTTAACAGGGGGCCCCCTTAACAAGGGCCCCCTTAACAGGTTTAAGGCGAAAAACACACCCTATTCTTTCAGTCATATCTCGAGTTCTAGCTAACCCATCGCGCCAAGCCATATACCATATGAAAGGTCTTTAATTGGGAAACAATCGCGCTATATAACATTTTCGTGTCACTTCTATAGTTTAGGCGCAGTACTTGAAGGAGTGTATTTTTTTAAGGCGAAAAACACACCCCACTTCTTTCAGTCATATCTCGAGTTCTAGGGCCCCCCCTTAACAAGGGCCCCCCCTTAACAAGGCCCCCCCTTAACAAGGGCCCCCCTTAACAGGGGCCCCCCCTTAACAGGGGCCCCCCTTAACAAGGGCCCCCCCTAACAAGGGCCCCCCTTAACAAGGGCCCCCTTAACAAGGGCCCCCCCTTAACAAGGGCCCCCCTTAACAAGGGCCCCCCCTTAACAAGGGCCCCCCTTAACAAGGGCCCCCCCTTAACAAGGCCCCCCCCTTAACAAGGCCCCCCCCCCTTAACAAGGGCCCCCCCTTAACAGGGGGCCCCCCTTAACAAGGGCCCCCCTTAACAGGGGGCCCCCCTTAACAAGGGCCCCCCCTTAACAGGGGGCCCCCCTTAACAAGGGCCCCCTTAACAGGTTTAAGGCGAAAAACACACCCTATTCTTTCAGTCATATCTCGAGTTCTAGCTAACACATCGCGCCAAGCCATATACCATATGAAAGGTCTTTAATTGAGGAACAATCGCGCTATATAACATTTTCGTGTCACTTCTATAGTTTAGGCGCAGTACTTGAAGGAGCGTATGTGTTTAAGGCGAAAAACACACCCCACTTCTTTCAGCCATATCTCGAGTTCTAGCGAACCCATCGCGCCAAGCCATATATCATATGAAAGGTCTTTAAATGGGGAACAATCGCGCTATATAACATTTTCGTGTCTCTTCTATAGTTTAGGCGCAGTACTTGAAGGAGCGTATGTGTTTAAGGCGAAAAACACACCCCACTTCTTTCAGCCATATCTCGAGTTCTAGCGAACCCATCGCGCCAAGCCATATATCATATGAAAGGTCTTTAAATGAGGAACAATCGCGCTATATAACATTTTCGTGTCACTTCTATAGTTTAGGCGCAGTACTTGAAGGAGTGTATTTGTTTAAGGCGAAAAACACACCCCACTTCTTTCAGTCATATCTCGACTTCTAGCTAACCCATCGCGCCAAGCCATATATCATATGAAAGGTCTTTAAATGGGGAACAATCGCGCTATATAACATTTTCGTGTCACTTCTATAGTTTAGGCGCAGTACTTGAAGGAGCGTATGTGTTTAAGGCGAAAAACACACCCCACTTCTTTCAGTCATATCTCGAGTTCTAGCTAACCCATCGCGCCAAGCCATATATCATATGAAAGGCCTTTAAATGAGGAACAATCGCGCTATATAACATTTTCGTGTCACTTCTATAGTTTAGGCGCAGTACTTGAAGGAGCGTATGTGTTTAAGGCGAAAAACACACCCCACTTTTTTAGTCATATCTCGAGTTCTAGCTAACCCATCGCGCCAAGCCATATATCATATGAAAGGTCTTTAAATGAGGAACAATCGCGCTATATAACATTTTCGTGTCACTTCTATAGTTTAAGCGCAGTACTTGAAGGAGTGTATTTGTTTAAGGCGAAAAACACACCCCACTTCTTTCAGTCATATCTCGAGTTCTAGCTAACCCATCGCGCCAAGCCATATATCATATGAAAAGTCTTTAAATGAGGAAGAACCGCGCTATATAAAATTTTCGTGTCACTTCTATAGTTTAGGCGCAGTACTTGAAGGAGTGTATTTTTTTAAGGCGAAAAACACACCCCACTTCTTTCAGTCATATCTCGAGTTCTAGGGCCCCCCCTTAACAAGGGCCCCCCTTAACAAGGCCCCCCCTTAACAAGGGCCCCCCCTTAACAAGGGCCCCCCCCTTAACAAGGGCCCCCCCTTAACAAGGGCCCCCCTTAACAAGGGCCCCCCTTAACAAGGGCCCCCCTTAACAAGGACCCCCCCTTAACAAGGGCCCCCCCTTAACAAGGGCCCCCCCTTAACAAGGCCCCCCCCTTAACAAGGCCCCCCCCTTAACAAGGCCCCCCCCTTAACAAGGCCCCCCCTTAACAAGGGCCCCCCTTAACAGGGGGCCCCCCTTAACAAGGGCCCCCTTAACAGGTTTAAGGCGAAAAACACACCCTATTCTTTTAGTCATATCTCCAGTTCTAGCTAACCCATCGAGCCAAGCCATATATCATATGAAAGGCCTTTAAATGAGGAACAATCGCGCTATATAACATTTTCGTGTCACTTCTATAGTTTAGGCGCAGTACTTGAAGGAGTGTATTTGTTTAAGGCGAAAAACACACCCCACTTCTTTCAGTCATATCTCGACTTCTAGCTAACCCATCGCGCCAAGCCATATATCATATGAAAGGTCTTTAAATGGGGAACAATCGCGCTATATAACATTTTCGTGTCACTTCTATAGTTTAGGCGCAGTACTTGAAGGAGCGTATGTGTTTAAGGCGAAAAACACACCCCACTTCTTTCAGTCATATCTCGAGTTCTAGCTAACCCATCGCGCCAAGCCATATATCATATGAAAGGCCTTTAAATGAGGAACAATCGCGCTATATAACATTTTCGTGTCACTTCTATAGTTTAGGCGCAGTACTTGAAGGAGTGTATTTGTTTAAGGCGAAAAACACACCCCACTTCTTTCAGTCATATCTCGAGATCTAGCTAACCTATCGCGCCAAGCCATATATCATATGAAAGGTCTTTAAATGAGGAACAATCGCGCTATATAACATTTTCGTGTCACTTCTATAGTTTAGGCGCAGTACTTGAAGGAGTGTATTTGTTTAAGGCGAAAAACACACCCCACTTCTTTCAGTCATATCTCGAGTTCTAGCTAACCCATCGCGCCAAGCCATATATCATATGAAAGGCCTTTAAATGAGGAACAATCGCGCTATATAACATTTTCGTGTCACTTCTATAGTTTAGGCGCAGTACTTGAAGGAGTGTATTTGTTTAAGGCGAAAAACACACCCCACTTCTTTCAGTCATATCTCGAGTTCTAGCTAACCTATCGCGCCAAGCCATATATCATATGAAAGGCCTTTAAATGAGGAACAATTGCGCTATATAACATTTTCGTGTCACTTCTATAGTTTAGGCGCAGTACTTGAAGGAGTGTATTTGTTTAAGGCGAAAAACACACCCCACTTCTTTCAGTCATATCTCGAGTTCTAGCTAACCCATCGCGCCAAGCCATATATCATATGAAAGGCCTTTAAATGAGGAACAATCGCGCTATATAACATTTTCGTGTCACTTCTATAGTTTAGGCGCAGTACTTGAAGGAGTGTATTTGTTTAAGGCGAAAAACACACCCCACTTCTTTCAGTCATATCTCGAGTTCTAGCTAACCCATCGCGCCAAGCCATATATCATATGAAAGGCCTTTAAATGAGGAACAATCGCGCTATATAAAATTTTCGTGTCACTTCTATAGTTTAGGCGCAGTACTTGAAGGAGCGTATGTGTTTAAGGCGAAAAACACACCCCACTTCTTTCAGTCATATCTCGAGTTCTAGCTAACCCATCGCGCCAAGCCATATATCATATGAAAGGTCTTTGAATGGGGAACAATCGCGCTATATAACATTTTCGTGTCACTTCTATAGTTTAAGCGCAGTACTTGAAGGAGTGTATTTGTTTAAGGCGAAAAACACACCCCACTTCTTTCAGTCATATCTCGAGTTCTAGCTAACCCATCGCGCCAAGCCATATATCATATGAAAAGTCTTTAAATGAGGAAGAACCGCGCTATATAACATTTTCGTGTCGCTTCTATAGTTTAGGCGCAGTACTTGAAGGAGTGTATTTGTTTAAGGCGAAAAACACACCCCACTTCTTTCAGTCATATCTCGAGTTCTAGCTAACCTATCGCGCCAAGCCATATATCATATGAAAGGTCTTTAAATGAGGAACAATCGCGCTATATAACATTTTCGTGTCACATTTATAGTTTAGGCGCAGTACTTGAAGGAGTGTATTTGTTTAAGGCGAAAAACACACCCCACTTCTTTCAGTCATATCTCGACTTCTAGCTAACCCATCGCGCCAAGCCATATATCATATGAAAGGTCTTTAAATGGGGAACAATCGCGCTATATAACATTTTCGTGTCACTTCTATAGTTTAGGCGCAGTACTTGAAGGAGCGTATGTGTTTAAGGCGAAAAACACACCCCACTTCTTTCAGTCATATCTCGAGTTCTAGCTAACCCATCGCGCCAAGCCATATATCATATGAAAGGCCTTTAAATGAGGAACAATCGCGCTATATAACATTTTCGTGTCACTTCTATAGTTTAGGCGCAGTACTTGAAGGAGCGTATGTGTTTAAGGCGAAAAACACACCCCACTTTTTTAGTCATATCTCGAGTTCTAGCTAACCCATCGCGCCAAGCCATATATCATATGAAAGGTCTTTAAATGAGGAACAATCGCGCTATATAACATTTTCGTGTCACTTCTATAGTTTAAGCGCAGTACTTGAAGGAGTGTATTTGTTTAAGGCGAAAAACACACCCCACTTCTTTCAGTCATATCTCGAGTTCTAGCTAACCCATCGCGCCAAGCCATATATCATATGAAAAGTCTTTAAATGAGGAAGAACCGCGCTATATAAAATTTTCGTGTCACTTCTATAGTTTAGGCGCAGTACTTGAAGGAGTGTATTTTTTTAAGGCGAAAAACACACCCCACTTCTTTCAGTCATATCTCGAGTTCTAGCTAACCCATCGCGCCAAGCCATATATCATATGAAAGGCCTTTAAATGAGGAACAATCGCGCTATATAACATTTTCGTGTCGCTTCTATAGTTTAGGCGCAGTACTTGAAGGAGTGTATTTGTTTAAGGCGAAAAACACACCCCACTTCTTTCAGTCATATCTCGAGTTCTAGCTAACCCATCGCGCCAAGCCATATATCATATGAAAGGTCTTTAAATGAGGAACAATCGCGCTATATAACATTTTCGTGTCACTTCTATAGTTTAAGCGCAGTACTTGAAGGAGTGTATTTGTTTAAGGCGAAAAACACACCCCACTTCTTTCAGTCATATCTCGAGTTCTAGCTAACCCATCGCGCCAAGCCATATATCATATGAAAGGCCTTTAAATGAGGAACAATCGCGCTATATAACATTTTCGTGTCACTTCTATAGTTTAGGCGCAGTACTTGAAGGAGTGTATTTGTTTAAGGCGAAAAACACACCCCACTTCTTTCAGTCATATCTCGAGATCTAGCTAACCTATCGCGCCAAGCCATATATCATATGAAAGGTCTTTAAATGAGGAACAATCGCGCTATATAACATTTTCGTGTCACTTCTATAGTTTAGGCGCAGTACTTGAAGGAGTGTATTTGTTTAAGGCGAAAAACACACCCCACTTCTTTCAGTCATATCTCGAGTTCTAGCTAACCCATCGCGCCAAGCCATATATCATATGAAAGGCCTTTAAATGAGGAACAATCGCGCTATATAACATTTTCGTGTCACTTCTATAGTTTAGGCGCAGTACTTGAAGGAGTGTATTTGTTTAAGGCGAAAAACACACCCCACTTCTTTCAGTCCTTTAAATGAGGAACAATTGCGCTATATAACATTTTCGTGTCACTTCTATAGTTTAGGCGCAGTACTTGAAGGAGTGTATTTGTTTAAGGCGAAAAACACACCCCACTTCTTTCAGTCATATCTCGAGTTCTAGCTAACCCATCGCGCCAAGCCATATATCATATGAAAGGCCTTTAAATGAGGAACAATCGCGCTATATAAAATTTTCGTGTCACTTCTATAGTTTAGGCGCAGTACTTGAAGGAGCGTATGTGTTTAAGGCGAAAAACACACCCCACTTCTTTCAGTCATATCTCGAGTTCTAGCTAACCCATCGCGCCAAGCCATATATCATATGAAAGGTCTTTAAATGAGGAACAATCGCGCTATATAATATTTTCGTGTCACTTCTATAGTTTAAGCGCAGTACTTGAAGGAGTGTATTTGTTTAAGGCGAAAAACACACCCCACTTCTTTCAGTCATATCTCGAGTTCTAGCTAACCCATCGCGCCAAGCCATATATCATATGAAAGGCCTTTAAATGAGGAACAATCGCGCTATATAACATTTTCGTGTCACTTCTATAGTTTAGGCGCAGTACTTGAAGGAGTGTATTTGTTTAAGGCGAAAAACACACCCCACTTCTTTCAGTCATATCTCGAGATCTAGCTAACCTATCGCGCCAAGCCATATATCATATGAAAGGTCTTTAAATGAGGAACAATCGCGCTATATAACATTTTCGTGTCACTTCTATAGTTTAGGCGCAGTACTTGAAGGAG
Source organism: Thecophora atra (assembly GCA_937620795.1). Classification (NCBI taxonomy): domain Eukaryota; kingdom Metazoa; phylum Arthropoda; class Insecta; order Diptera; family Conopidae; genus Thecophora; species Thecophora atra. The sequence continues at coordinate 38,518,933 of OW569401.1, forward strand.
TGTATTTGTTTAAGGCGAAAAACACACCCCACTTCTTTCAGTCATATCTCGAGTTCTAGCTAACCCATCGCGCCAAGCCATATATCATATGAAAGGCCTTTAAATGAGGAACAATCGCGCTATATAACATTTTCGTGTCACTTCTATAGTTTAGGCGCAGTACTTGAAGGAGTGTATTTGTTTAAGGCGAAAAACACACCCCACTTCTTTCAGTCCTTTAAATGAGGAACAATTGCGCTATATAACATTTTCGTGTCACTTCTATAGTTTAGGCGCAGTACTTGAAGGAGTGTATTTGTTTAAGGCGAAAAACACACCCCACTTCTTTCAGTCATATCTCGAGTTCTAGCTAACCCATCGCGCCAAGCCATATATCATATGAAAGGCCTTTAAATGAGGAACAATCGCGCTATATAACATTTTCGTGTCACTTCTATAGTTTAGGCGCAGTACTTGAAGGAGTGTATTTGTTTAAGGCGAAAAACACACCCCACTTCTTTCAGTCATATCTCGAGTTCTAGCTAACCCATCGCGCCAAGCCATATATCATATGAAAGGCCTTTAAATGAGGAACAATCGCGCTATATAAAATTTTCGTGTCACTTCTATAGTTTAGGCGCAGTACTTGAAGGAGCGTATGTGTTTAAGGCGAAAAACACACCCCACTTCTTTCAGTCATATCTCGAGTTCTAGCTAACCCATCGCGCCAAGCCATATATCATATGAAAGGTCTTTGAATGGGGAACAATCGCGCTATATAACATTTTCGTGTCACTTCTATAGTTTAAGCGCAGTACTTGAAGGAGTGTATTTGTTTAAGGCGAAAAACACACCCCACTTCTTTCAGTCATATCTCGAGTTCTAGGTAAACTATCGCGCCAAGCCATATATCATATGAAAGGTCTTCAAATGAGGAACAATCACGATATATAACATTTTCGTGTCACTTCTACAGTTTAGGCGCAGTACTTGAAGCAGTGTATTTTTTTAAGGCGAAAAACACACCCCACTTCTTTCAGTCATATCTCGAGTTCTAGCTAATCCATCGCGCCAAGCCATATATCATATGAAAGGTCTTTAAATGGGGAACAATCGCGCTATATAACATTTTCGTGTCACTTCTATAGTTTAGGCGCAGTACTTGAAGGAGCGTATGTGTTTAAGGCGAAAAACACACCCCACTTCTTTCAGTCATATCTCCAGTTCTAGCTAACCCATCGCGCCAAGCCATATATCATATGAAAGGCCTTTAAATGGGGAACAATCGCGCTATATAACATTTTCGTGTCACTTCTATAGTTTAGGCGCAGTACTTGAAGGAGTGTATTTGTTTAAGGCGAAAAACACACCCCACTTCTTTCAGTCATATCTCGAGTTCTAGCTAACCTATCGCGCCAAGCCATATATCATATGAAAGGTCTTTAAATGAGGAACAATCGCGCTTTATAACATTTTCGTGTCACTTCTATAGTTTAGGCGCAGTACTTGAAGGAGCGTATGTGTTTAAGGCGAAAAACACACCCCACTTCTTTCAGTCATATCTCGAGTTCTAGCTAACCCATCGCGCCAAGCCATATATCATATGAAAGGTCTTTAAATGAGGAACAATCGCGCTATATAACATTTTCGTGTCACTTCTATAGTTTAAGCGCAGTACTTGAAGGAGTGTATTTGTTTAAGGCGAAAAACACACCCCACTTCTTTCAGTCATATCTCGAGTTCTAGCTAACCCATCGCGCCAAGCCATATATCATATGAAAGGCCTTTAAATGAGGAACAATCGCGCTATATAACATTTTCGTGTCACTTCTATAGTTTAGGCGCAGTACTTGAAGGAGTGTATTTGTTTAAGGCGAAAAACACACCCCACTTCTTTCAGTCATATCTCGAGATCTAGCTAACCTATCGCGCCAAGCCATATATCATATGAAAGGTCTTTAAATGAGGAACAATCGCGCTATATAACATTTTCGTGTCACTTCTATAGTTTAGGCGCAGTACTTGAAGGAGTGTATTTGTTTAAGGCGAAAAACACACCCCACTTCTTTCAGTCATATCTCGAGTTCTAGCTAACCCATCGCGCCAAGCCATATATCATATGAAAGGCCTTTAAATGAGGAACAATCGCGCTATATAACATTTTCGTGTCACTTCTATAGTTTAGGCGCAGTACTTGAAGGAGTGTATTTGTTTAAGGCGAAAAACACACCCCACTTCTTTCAGTCATATCTCGAGTTCTAGCTAACCTATCGCGCCAAGCCATATATCATATGAAAGGCCTTTAAATGAGGAACAATCGCGCTATATAACATTTTCGTGTCACTTCTATAGTTTAGGCGCAGTACTTGAAGGAGTGTATTTGTTTAAGGCGAAAAACACACCCCACTTCTTTCAGTCATATCTCGAGTTCTAGCTAACCCATCGCGCCAAGCCATATATCATATGAAAGGCCTTTAAATGAGGAACAATCGCGCTATATAACATTTTCGTGTCACTTCTATAGTTTAGGCGCAGTACTTGAAGGAGTGTATTTGTTTAAGGCGAAAAACACACCCCACTTCTTTCAGTCATATCTCGAGTTCTAGCTAACCCATCGCGCCAAGCCATATATCATATGAAAGGCCTTTAAATGAGGAACAATCGCGCTATATAAAATTTTCGTGTCACTTCTATAGTTTAGGCGCAGTACTTGAAGGAGCGTATGTGTTTAAGGCGAAAAACACACCCCACTTCTTTCAGTCATATCTCGAGTTCTAGCGAACCCATCGCGCCAAGCCATATATCATATGAAAGGTCTTTGAATGGGGAACAATCGCGCTATATAACATTTTCGTGTCACTTCTATAGTTTAAGCGCAGTACTTGAAGGAGTGTATTTGTTTAAGGCGAAAAACACACCCCACTTCTTTCAGTCATATCTCGAGTTCTAGGTAAACTATCGCGCCAAGCCATATATCATATGAAAGGTCTTCAAATGAGGAACAATCGCGCTATATAACATTTTCGTGTCACTTCTAAGCAGATAAGACGGCAGATAAGACGGCAGACAAGACGGCAGACAAGACGGCAGACAAGACGGCAGACAAGACGGCAGACAAGACGGCAGACAAGACGGCAGACAAGACGGCAGACAAGACGGCAGACAAGACGGCAGACAAGACGGCAGACAAGACGGCAGACAAGACGACATACAAGACGGCAGACCAGACGACATACAAGACGGCAGACAAGACGGCAGACAAGACGGCAGACAGGACGACAGAGCAGACGGCAGACAAGACGGCAGACAAGACGGCATACAAGACGGTAGACAAGACGGCAGAGAAGACGGCAGACAAGACGTCACACAAGACGGCAGACAAGACGGCAGACAAGACGGCAGATAAGACGGCAGACAAGACGGCAGACAAGACGGCATACAAGACGGTAGACAAGACGGCAGACAAGACGGCAGACAAGACGTCACACAAGACGGCAGACAAGACGGCAGACAAGACGGCAGATAAGACGGCAGACAAGACGGCAGACAAGACGGCAGACAAGACGACAGACCAGACGGCAGATAAGACGGCAGACAAGACGGCAGACAAGACGGCAGACAAGACGGCAGACAAGACGGCAGACAAGACGGCAGACAAGACGGCAGACAGGACGACAGACCAGACGACATACAAGACGGCAGACAAGACGGCATACAAGACGGTAGACAAGACGGCAGAGAAGACGGCAGACAAGACGTCACACAAGACGGCAGACAAGACGGCAGACAAGACGGCAGACAAGACGGCAGACAAGACGACAGACCAGACGGCAGATAAGACGGCAGACAAGACGGCAGACAAGACGGCAGACAAGACGGCAGACAAGACGGCAGACAAGACGGCAGACAAGACGGCAGACAGGACGACAGACCAGACGACATACAAGACGGCAGACAAGACGGCATACAAGACGGTAGACAAGACGGCAGAGAAGACGGCAGACAAGACGTCACACAAGACGGCAGACAAGACGGCAGACAAGACGGCAGTTCCAGTTCCAGTTCTAGCTAACCCATCGCGCCAAGCCATATATCATATGAAAGGCCTTTAAATGAGGAACAATCGCGCTATATAACATTTTCGTGTCACTTCTATAGTTTAGGCGCAGTACTTGAAGGAGCGTATGTGTTTAAGGCGAAAAACACACCCCAATTCTTTCAGTCATATCTCGAGTTCTAGCTAACCCATCGCGCCAAGCCATATACCATATGAAAGGTCTTTAATTGAGGAACAATCGCGCTATATAACATTTTCGTGTCACTTCTATAGTTTAGGCGCAGTACTTGAAGGAGTGTATTTGTTTAAGGCGAAAAACACACCCCACTTCTTTCAGTCATATCTCGAGTTCTAGCTAACCTATCGCGCCAAGCCATATATCATATGAAAGGTCTTTAAATGGGGAAAAATCGCGCTATATAACATTTTCGTGTCACTTCTATAGTTTAGGCGCAGTACTTGAAGGAGTGTATTTGTTTAAGGCGAAAAACACACCCCACTTCTTTCAGTCATATCTCGAGTTCTAGGTAAACTATCGCGCCAAGCCATATATCATATGAAAGGTCTTCAAATGAGGAACAATCACGATATATAACATTTTCGTGTCACTTCTATAGTTTAGGCGCAGTACTTGAAGGAGCGTATGTGTTTAAGGCGAAAAACACACCCCACTTCTTTCAGTCATATCTCCAGTTCTAGCTAACCCATCGCGCCAAGCCATATATCATATGAAAGGCCTTTAAATGAGGAACAATCGCGCTATATAACATTTTCGTGTCACTTCTATAGTTTAGCCGCAGTACTTGAAGGAGTGTATTTGTTTAAGGCGAAAAACACACCCCACTTCTTTCAGTCATATCTCGAGTTCTAGCTAACCCATCGCGCCAAGCCATATATCATATGAAAGGTCTTTAAATGGGGAACAATCGCACTATATAACATTTTCGTGTCACTTCTATAGTTTAGGCGCAGTACTTGAAGGAGTGTATTTGTTTAAGGCGAAAAACACACCCCACTTCTTTTAGTCATATTTAGAGTTCTGGCTAACCTATCGCGCCAAGCCATATATCATATGAAAAGTCTTTAAATTAGGAAGAACCGCGCTATATAAAATTTTCGTGTCACTTCTATAGTTTAGGCGCAGTACTTGAAGGAGTGTATTTGTTTAGGGCGAAAAACACACCCCACTTCTTTCAGTCATATCTCGAGTTCTAGCTAACCCATCGCGCCAAGCCATATACCATATGAAAGGTCTTTAATTGAGGAACAATCGCGCTATATAACATTTTCGTGTCACTTCTATAGTTTAGGCGCAGTACTTGAAGGAGTGTATTTGTTTAAGGCGAAAAACACACCCCACTTCTTTCAGTCATATTTAGAGTTCTGGCTAACCTATCGCGCCAAGCCATATATCATATGAAAGGTCTTTAAATGAGGAACAATCGCGCTTTATAACATTTTCGTGTCACTTCTATAGTTTAGGCGCAGTACTTGAAGGAGCGTATGTGTTTAAGGCGAAAAACACACCCCACTTCTTTCAGTCATATCTCGAGTTCTAGCTAACCCATCGCGCCAAGCCATATATCATATGAAAGGTCTTTAAATGAGGAACAATCGCGCTATATAACATTTTCGTGTCACTTCTATAGTTTAAGCGCAGTACTTGAAGGAGTGTATTTGTTTAAGGCGAAAAACACACCCCACTTCTTTCAGTCATATCTCGAGTTCTAGCTAACCCATCGCGCCAAGCCATATATCATATGAAAGGCCTTTAAATGAGGAACAATCGCGCTATATAACATTTTCGTGTCACTTCTATAGTTTAGGCGCAGTACTTGAAGGAGTGTATTTGTTTAAGGCGAAAAACACACCCCAATTCTTTCAGTCATATCTCGAGTTCTAGCTAACCCATCGCACCAAGCCATATACCATATGAAAGGTCTTTAATTGAGGAACAATCGCGCTATATAACATTTTCGTGTCACTTCTATAGTTTAGGCGCAGTACTTGAAGGAGTGTATTTGTTTAAGGCGAAAAACACACCCCACTTCTTTCAGTCATATTTAGAGTTCTGGCTAACCTATCGCGCCAAGCCATATATCATATGAAAAGTCTTTAAATTAGGAAGAACCGCGCTATATAAAATTTTCGTGTCACTTCTATAGTTTAGGCGCAGTACTTGAAGGAGTGTATTTGTTTAAGGCGAAAAACACACCCCACTTCTTTCAGTCATATCTCGAGTTCTAGCTAACCTATCGCGCCAAGCCATATACGTTAAGGAGGGGCCCTTGTTAAGGGCCCTTAACAGGGGCCCCCCCTTAACAGGGGCCCCCCCTTAACAGGGGCCCCCCTTAACAGGGGCCCCCCCTTAACAGGGGCCCCCCCTTAACAGGGGCCCCCCCTTAACAGGGGCCCCCCCTTAACAGGGGCCCCCCCTTAACAGGGGCCCCCCCTTAACAGGGGCCCCCCTTAACAGGGGCCCCCCCTTAACGTATATGGCTTGGCGCGATGGGTTAGCTAGAACTCGAGATATGACTGAAAGAATTGGGGTGTGTTAACAGGGGGCCCCCTTAACAGGTTTAAGGCGAAAAACACACCCCAATTCTTTCAGTCATATCTCGAGTTCTAGCTAACCCATCGCGCCAAGCCATATACCATATGAAAGGTCTTTAATTGAGGAACAATCGCGCTATATAACATTTTCGTGTCACTTCTATAGTTTAGGCGCAGTACTTGAAGGAGCGTACGTGTTTAAGGCGAAAAACACACCCCACTTCTTTCAGTCATATCTCCAGTTCTAGCTAACCCATCGCGCCAAGCCATATATCATATGAAAGGTCTTTAAATGGGGAAGAACCGCGCTATATAAAATTTTCGTGTCACTTCTATAGTTTAGGCGCAGTACTTGAAGGAGTGTATTTGTTTAAGGCGAAAAACACACCCCACTTCTTTCAGTCATATCTCGAGTTCTAGCTAACCTATCGCGCCAAGCCATATATCATATGAAAGGTCTTTAAATGGGGAACAATCGCGCTATATAACATTTTCGTGTCACTTCTATAGTTTAAGCGCAGTACTTGAAGGAGTGTATTTGTTTAAGGCGAAAAACACACCCCACTTCTTTCAGTCATATCTCGAGTTCTAGGTAAACTATCGCGCCAAGCCATATATCATATGAAAGGTCTTCAAATGAGGAACAATCACGATATATAACATTTTCGTGTCACTTCTATAGTTTAGGCGCAGTACTTGAAGGAGCGTATGTGTTTAAGGCGAAAAACACACCCCACTTCTTTCAGTCATATCTCCAGTTCTAGCTAACCCATCGCGCCAAGCCATATATCATATGAAAGGTCTTTAAATGGGGAACAATCGCGCTATATAACATTTTCGTGTCACTTCTATAGTTTAAGCGCAGTACTTGAAGGAGTGTATTTGTTTAAGGCGAAAAACACACCCCAATTCTTTCAGTCATATCTCGAGTTCTAGCTAACCCATCGCGCCAAGCCATATATCATATGAAAGGTCTTCAAATGAGGAACAATCACGATATATAACATTTTCGTGTCACTTCTATAGTTTAGGCGCAGTACTTGAAGGAGCGTATGTGTTTAAGGCGAAAAACACACCCCACTTCTTTCAGTCATATCTCCAGTTCTAGCTAACCCATCGCGCCAAGCCATATATCATATGAAAGGCCTTTAAATGAGGAACAATCGCGCTATATAACATTTTCGTGTCACTTCTATAGTTTAGGCGCAGTACTTGAAGGAGCGTATGTGTTTAAGGCGAAAAACACACCCCACTTCTTTCAGTCATATCTCCAGTTCTAGCTAACCCATCGCGCCAAGCCATATATCATATGAAAGGTCTTTAAATGGGGAACAATCGCGCTATATAACATTTTCGTGTCACTTCTATAGTTTAAGCGCAGTACTTGAAGGAGTGTATTTGTTTAAGGCGAAAAACACACCCCAATTCTTTCAGTCATATCTCGAGTTCTAGCTAACCCATCGCGCCAAGCCATATATCATATGAAAGGTCTTCAAATGAGGAACAATCACGATATATAACATTTTCGTGTCACTTCTATAGTTTAGGCGCAGTACTTGAAGGAGCGTATGTGTTTAAGGCGAAAAACACACCCCACTTCTTTCAGTCATATCTCCAGTTCTAGCTAACCCATCGCGCCAAGCCATATATCATATGAAAGGCCTTTAAATGAGGAACAATCGCGCTATATAACATTTTCGTGTCACTTCTATAGTTTAGGCGCAGTACTTGAAGGAGTGTATTTGTTTAAGGCGAAAAACACACCCCACTTCTTTCAGTCATATCTCGAGTTCTAGCTAACCCATCGCGCCAAGCCATATATCATATGAAAGGTCTTTAAATGGGGAACAATCGCACTATATAACATTTTCGTGTCACTTCTATAGTTTAGGCGCAGTACTTGAAGGAGTGTATTTGTTTAAGGCGAAAAACAAACCCCACTTCTTTCAGTCATATTTAGAGTTCTGGCTAACCTATCGCGCCAAGCCATATATCATATGAAAAGTCTTTAAATTAGGAAGAACCGCGCTATATAAAATTTTCGTGTCACTTCTATAGTTTAGGCGCAGTACTTGAAGGAGTGTATTTGTTTAGGGCGAAAAACACACCCCACTTCTTTCAGTCATATCTCGAGTTCTAGCTAACCCATCGCGCCAAGCCATATACCATATGAAAGGTCTTTAATTGAGGAACAATCGCGCTATATAACATTTTCGTGTCACTTCTATAGTTTAGGCGCAGTACTTGAAGGAGTGTATTTGTTTAAGGCGAAAAACACACCCCACTTCTTTCAGTCATATTTAGAGTTCTGGCTAACCTATCGCGCCAAGCCATATATCATATGAAAGGTCTTTAAATGAGGAACAATCGCGCTTTATAACATTTTCGTGTCACTTCTATAGTTTAGGCGCAGTACTTGAAGGAGCGTATGTGTTTAAGGCGAAAAACACACCCCACTTCTTTCAGTCATATCTCGAGTTCTACCTAACCCATCGCGCCAAGCCATATATCATATGAAAGGTCTTTAAATGAGGAACAATCGCGCTATATAACATTTTCGTGTCACTTCTATAGTTTAAGCGCAGTACTTGAAGGAGTGTATTTGTTTAAGGCGAAAAACACACCCCACTTCTTTCAGTCATATCTCGAGTTCTAGCTAACCCATCGCGCCAAGCCATATATCATATGAAAGGCCTTTAAATGAGGAACAATCGCGCTATATAACATTTTCGTGTCACTTCTATAGTTTAGGCGCAGTACTTGAAGGAGTGTATTTGTTTAAGGCGAAAAACACACCCCAATTCTTTCAGTCATATCTCGAGTTCTAGCTAACCCATCGCACCAAGCCATATACCATATGAAAGGTCTTTAATTGAGGAACAATCGCGCTATATAACATTTTCGTGTCACTTCTATAGTTTAGGCGCAGTACTTGAAGGAGTGTATTTGTTTAAGGCGAAAAACACACCCCACTTCTTTCAGTCATATTTAGAGTTCTGGCTAACCTATCGCGCCAAGCCATATATCATATGAAAAGTCTTTAAATTAGGAAGAACCGCGCTATATAAAATTTTCGTGTCACTTCTATAGTTTAGGCGCAGTACTTGAAGGAGTGTATTTGTTTAAGGCGAAAAACACACCCCACTTCTTTCAGTCATATCTCGAGTTCTAGCTAACCTATCGCGCCAAGCCATATACGTTAAGGAGGGGCCCTTGTTAAGGGCCCTTAACAGGGGCCCCCCCCTTAACAGGGGCCCCCCTTAACAGGGGCCCCCCCTTAACAGGGGCCCCCCCTTAACAGGGGCCCCCCTTAACAAGGGGCCCCCCTTTACAGGGGGCCCCCCTTAACAAGGGCCCCCCCTTAACGTATATGGCTTGGCGCGATGGGTTAGCTAGAACTCGAGATATGACTGAAAGAATTGGGGTGTGTTAACAGGGGGCCCCCTTAACAGGTTTAAGGCGAAAAACACACCCCAATTCTTTCAGTCATATCTCGAGTTCTAGCTAACCCATCGCGCCAAGCCATATATCATATGAAAGGCCTTTAAATGAGCAACAATCGCGCTATATAACATTTTCGTGTCACTTCTATAGTTTAGGCGCAGTACTTGAAGGAGTGTATTTGTTTAAGGCGAAAAACACACCCCACTTCTTTCAGTCATATCTCGAGTTCTAGCTAACCCATCGCGCCAAGCCATATATCATATGAAAGGTCTTTAAATGAGGAACAATCGCGCTATATAACATTTTCGTGTCACTTCTATAGTTTAGGCGCAGTACTTGAAGGAGTGTATTTGTTTAAGGCGAAAAACACACCCCACTTCTTTCAGTCATATCTCGAGTTCTAGCTAACCCATCGCGCCAAGCCATATATCATATGAAAGGTCTTTAAATGGGGAAGAACCGCGCTATATAAAATTTTCGTGTCACTTCTATAGTTTAGGCGCAGTACTTGAAGGAGTGTATTTGTTTAAGGCGAAAAACACACCCCAATTCTTTCAGTCATATCTCGAGTTCTAGCTAACCTATCGCGCCAAGCCATATATCATATGAAAGGTCTTTAAATGGGGAACAATCGCGCTATATAACATTTTCGTGTCACTTCTATAGTTTAAGCGCAGTACTAGAAGGAGTGTATTTGTTTAAGGCGAAAAACACACCCCACTTCTTTCAGTCATATCTCGAGTTCTAGGTAAACTATCGCGCCAAGCCATATATCATATGAAAGGTCTTCAAATGAGGAACAATCACGATATATAACATTTTCGTGTCACTTCTATAGTTTAGGCGCAGTACTTGAAGGAGCGTATGTGTTTAAGGCGAAAAACACACCCCACTTCTTTCAGTCATATCTCCAGTTCTAGCTAACCCATCGCGCCAAGCCATATATCATATGAAAGGCCTTTAAATGAGGAACAATCGCGCTATATAACATTTTCGTGTCACTTCTATAGTTTAGGCGCAGTACTTGAAGGAGTGTATTTGTTTAAGGCGAAAAACACACCCCACTTCTTTCAGTCATATCTCGAGTTCTAGCTAACCCATCGCGCCAAGCCATATATCATATGAAAAGTCTTTAAATGGGGAACAATCGCACTATATAACATTTTCGTGTCACTTCTATAGTTTAGGCGCAGTACTTGAAGGAGTGTATTTGTTTAAGGCGAAAAACACACCCCACTTCTTTCAGTCATATTTAGAGTTCTGGCTAACCTATCGCGCCAAGCCATATATCATATGAAAAGTCTTTAAATTAGGAACAATCGCGCTATATAACATTTTCGTGTCACTTCTATAGTTTAGGCGCAGTACTTGAAGGAGTGTATTTGTTTAAGGCGAAAAACACACCCCAATTCTTTCAGTCATATCTCGAGTTCTAGCTAACCTATCGCGCCAAGCCATATACCATATGAAAGGTCTTTAATTGAGGAACAATCGCGCTATATAACATTTTCGTGTCACTTCTATAGTTTAGGCGCAGTACTTGAAGGAGCGTATGTGTTTAAGGCGAAAAATACACCCCACTTCTTTCAGTCATATCTCCAGTTCTAGCTAACCCATCGCGCCAAGCCATATATCATATGAAAGGTCTTTAAATGGGGAACAATCGCGCTATATAACATTTTCGTGTCACTTCTATAGTTTAAGCGCAGTACTTGAAGGAGTGTATTTGTTTAAGGCGAAAAACACACCCCAATTCTTTCAGTCATATCTCGAGTTCTAGCTAACCCATCGCGCCAAGCCATATACCATATGAAAGGTCTTTAATTGAGGAACAATCGCGCTATATAACATTTTCGTGTCACTTCTATAGTTTAAGCGCAGTACTTGAAGGAGTGTATTTGTTTAAGGCGAAAAACACACCCCACTTCTTTCAGTCATATCTCGAGTTCTAGGTAAACTATCGCGCCAAGCCATATATCATATGAAAGGTCTTCAAATGAGGAACAATCACGATATATAACATTTTCGTGTCACTTCTATAGTTTAGGCGCAGTACTTGAAGGAGCGTATGTGTTTAAGGCGAAAAACACACCCCACTTCTTTCAGTCATATCTCCAGTTCTAGCTAACCCATCGCGCCAAGCCATATATCATATGAAAGGTCTTTAAATGGGGAACAATCGCGCTATATAACATTTTCGTGTCACTTCTATAGTTTAAGCGCAGTACTTGAAGGAGTGTATTTGTTTAAGGCGAAAAACACACCCCAATTCTTTCAGTCATATCTCGAGTTCTAGCTAACCCATCGCGCCAAGCCATATACCATATGAAAGGTCTTTAATTGAGGAACAATCGCGCTATATAACATTTTCGTGTCACTTCTATAGTTTAGGCGCAGTACTTGAAGGAGCGTATGTGTTTAAGGCGAAAAACACACCCCACTTCTTTCAGTCATATCTCCAGTTCTAGCTAACCCATCGCGCCAAGCCATATATCATATGAAAGGCCTTTAAATGAGGAACAATCGCGCTATATAACATTTTCGTGTCACTTCTATAGTTTAGGCGCAGTACTTGAAGGAGTGTATTTGTTTAAGGCGAAAAACACACCCCACTTCTTTCAGTCATATCTCGAGTTCTAGCTAACCCATCGCGCCAAGCCATATATCATATGAAAGGTCTTTAAATGGGGAAGAACCGCGCTATATAACATTTTCGTGTCACTTCTATAGTTTAGGCGCAGTACTTGAAGGAGCGTATGTGTTTAAGGCGAAAAACACACCCCACTTCTTTCAGTCATATCTCCAGTTCTAGCTAACCCATCGCGCCAAGCCATATATCATATGAAAGGCCTTTAAATGAGGAACAATCGCGCTATATAACATTTTCGTGTCACTTCTATAGTTTAGGCGCAGTACTTGAAGGAGTGTATTTGTTTAAGGCGAAAAACACACCCCACTTCTTTCAGTCATATCTCGAGTTCTAGGTAAACTATCGCGCCAAGCCATATATCATATGAAAGGTCTTTAAATGGGGAAGAACCGCGCTATATAAAATTTTCGTGTCACTTCTATAGTTTAGGCGCAGTACTTGAAGGAGTGTATTTGTTTAAGGCGAAAAACACACCCCACTTCTTTCAGTCATATCTCGAGTTCTAGCTAACCTATCGCGCCAAGCCATATATCATATGAAAGGTCTTTAAATGGGGAACAATCGCGCTATATAACATTTTCGTGTCACTTCTATAGTTTAAGCGCAGTACTTGAAGGAGTGTATTTGTTTAAGGCGAAAAACACACCCCACTTCTTTCAGTCATATCTCGAGTTCTAGGTAAACTATCGCGCCAAGCCATATATCATATGAAAGGTCTTCAAATGAGGAACAATCACGATATATAACATTTTCGTGTCACTTCTATAGTTTAGGCGCAGTACTTGAAGGAGCGTATGTGTTTAAGGCGAAAAACACACCCCACTTCTTTCAGTCATATCTCCAGTTCTAGCTAACCCATCGCGCCAAGCCATATATCATATGAAAGGTCTTTAAATGGGGAACAATCGCGCTATATAACATTTTCGTGTCACTTCTATAGTTTAAGCGCAGTACTTGAAGGAGTGTATTTGTTTAAGGCGAAAAACACACCCCAATTCTTTCAGTCATATCTCGAGTTCTAGCTAACCCATCGCGCCAAGCCATATACCATATGAAAGGTCTTTAATTGAGGAACAATCGCGCTATATAACATTTTCGTGTCACTTCTATAGTTTAGGCGCAGTACTTGAAGGAGCGTATGTGTTTAAGGCGAAAAACACACCCCACTTCTTTCAGTCATATCTCCAGTTCTAGGTAACCCATCGCGCCAAGCCATATATCATATGAAAGGCCTTTAAATGAGGAACAATCGCGCTATATAACATTTTCGTGTCACTTCTATAGTTTAGGCGCAGTACTTGAAGGAGTGTATTTGTTTAAGGCGAAAAACACACCCCACTTCTTTCAGTCATATCTCGAGTTCTAGCTAACCTATCGCGCCAAGCCATATATCATATGAAAGGTCTTTAAATGGGGAACAATCGCGCTATATAACATTTTCGTGTCACTTCTATAGTTTAAGCGCAGTACTTGAAGGAGTGTATTTGTTTAAGGCGAAAAACACACCCCACTTCTTTCAGTCATATCTCGAGTTCTAGGTAAACTATCGCGCCAAGCCATATATCATATGAAAGGTCTTCAAATGAGGAACAATCACGATATATAACATTTTCGTGTCACTTCTATAGTTTAGGCGCAGTACTTGAAGGAGCGTATGTGTTTAAGGCGAAAAACACACCCCACTTCTTTCAGTCATATCTCCAGTTCTAGCTAACCCATCGCGCCAAGCCATATATCATATGAAAGGCCTTTAAATGAGGAACAATCGCGCTATATAACATTTTCGTGTCACTTCTATAGTTTAGGCGCAGTACTTGAAGGAGTGTATTTGTTTAAGGCGAAAAACACACCCCACTTCTTTCAGTCATATCTCGAGTTCTAGCTAACCCATCGCGCCAAGCCATATATCATATGAAAGGTCTTTAAATGGGGAAGAACCGCGCTATATAACATTTTCGTGTCACTTCTATAGTTTAGGCGCAGTACTTGAAGGAGCGTATGTGTTTAAGGCGAAAAACACACCCCACTTCTTTCAGTCATATCTCCAGTTCTAGCTAACCCATCGCGCCAAGCCATATATCATATGAAAGGTCTTCAAATGAGGAACAATCACGATATATAACATTTTCGTGTCACTTCTATAGTTTAGGCGCAGTACTTGAAGGAGCGTATGTGTTTAAGGCGAAAAACACACCCCACTTCTTTCAGTCATATCTCCAGTTCTAGCTAACCCATCGCGCCAAGCCATATATCATATGAAAGGCCTTTAAATGAGGAACAATCGCGCTATATAACATTTTCGTGTCACTTCTATAGTTTAGGCGCAGTACTTGAAGGAGTGTATTTGTTTAAGGCGAAAAACACACCCCACTTCTTTCAGTCATATCTCGAGTTCTAGCTAACCCATCGCGCCAAGCCATATATCATATGAAAAGTCTTTAAATGGGGAACAATCGCACTATATAACATTTTCGTGTCACTTCTATAGTTTAGGCGCAGTACTTGAAGGAGTGTATTTGTTTAAGGCGAAAAACACACCCCACTTCTTTCAGTCATATTTAGAGTTCTGGCTAACCTATCGCGCCAAGCCATATATCATATGAAAAGTCTTTAAATTAGGAACAATCGCGCTATATAACATTTTCGTGTCACTTCTATAGTTTAGGCGCAGTACTTGAAGGAGTGTATTTGTTTAAGGCGAAAAACACACCCCAATTCTTTCAGTCATATCTCGAGTTCTAGCTAACCTATCGCGCCAAGCCATATACCATATGAAAGGTCTTTAATTGAGGAACAATCGCGCTATATAACATTTTCGTGTCACTTCTATAGTTTAGGCGCAGTACTTGAAGGAGCGTATGTGTTTAAGGCGAAAAATACACCCCACTTCTTTCAGTCATATCTCCAGTTCTAGCTAACCCATCGCGCCAAGCCATATATCATATGAAAGGTCTTTAAATGGGGAACAATCGCGCTATATAACATTTTCGTGTCACTTCTATAGTTTAAGCGCAGTACTTGAAGGAGTGTATTTGTTTAAGGCGAAAAACACACCCCAATTCTTTCAGTCATATCTCGAGTTCTAGCTAACCCATCGCGCCAAGCCATATACCATATGAAAGGTCTTTAATTGAGGAACAATCGCGCTATATAACATTTTCGTGTCACTTCTATAGTTTAAGCGCAGTACTTGAAGGAGTGTATTTGTTTAAGGCGAAAAACACACCCCACTTCTTTCAGTCATATCTCGAGTTCTAGGTAAACTATCGCGCCAAGCCATATATCATATGAAAGGTCTTCAAATGAGGAACAATCACGATATATAACATTTTCGTGTCACTTCTATAGTTTAGGCGCAGTACTTGAAGGAGCGTATGTGTTTAAGGCGAAAAACACACCCCACTTCTTTCAGTCATATCTCCAGTTCTAGCTAACCCATCGCGCCAAGCCATATATCATATGAAAGGTCTTTAAATGGGGAACAATCGCGCTATATAACATTTTCGTGTCACTTCTATAGTTTAAGCGCAGTACTTGAAGGAGTGTATTTGTTTAAGGCGAAAAACACACCCCAATTCTTTCAGTCATATCTCGAGTTCTAGCTAACCCATCGCGCCAAGCCATATACCATATGAAAGGTCTTTAATTGAGGAACAATCGCGCTATATAACATTTTCGTGTCACTTCTATAGTTTAGGCGCAGTACTTGAAGGAGCGTATGTGTTTAAGGCGAAAAACACACCCCACTTCTTTCAGTCATATCTCCAGTTCTAGCTAACCCATCGCGCCAAGCCATATATCATATGAAAGGCCTTTAAATGAGGAACAATCGCGCTATATAACATTTTCGTGTCACTTCTATAGTTTAGGCGCAGTACTTGAAGGAGTGTATTTGTTTAAGGCGAAAAACACACCCCACTTCTTTCAGTCATATCTCGAGTTCTAGCTAACCCATCGCGCCAAGCCATATATCATATGAAAGGTCTTTAAATGGGGAAGAACCGCGCTATATAACATTTTCGTGTCACTTCTATAGTTTAGGCGCAGTACTTGAAGGAGCGTATGTGTTTAAGGCGAAAAACACACCCCACTTCTTTCAGTCATATCTCCAGTTCTAGCTAACCCATCGCGCCAAGCCATATATCATATGAAAGGCCTTTAAATGAGGAACAATCGCGCTATATAACATTTTCGTGTCACTTCTATAGTTTAGGCGCAGTACTTGAAGGAGTGTATTTGTTTAAGGCGAAAAACACACCCCACTTCTTTCAGTCATATCTCGAGTTCTAGGTAAACTATCGCGCCAAGCCATATATCATATGAAAGGTCTTTAAATGGGGAAGAACCGCGCTATATAAAATTTTCGTGTCACTTCTATAGTTTAGGCGCAGTACTTGAAGGAGTGTATTTGTTTAAGGCGAAAAACACACCCCACTTCTTTCAGTCATATCTCGAGTTCTAGCTAACCTATCGCGCCAAGCCATATATCATATGAAAGGTCTTTAAATGGGGAACAATCGCGCTATATAACATTTTCGTGTCACTTCTATAGTTTAAGCGCAGTACTTGAAGGAGTGTATTTGTTTAAGGCGAAAAACACACCCCACTTCTTTCAGTCATATCTCGAGTTCTAGGTAAACTATCGCGCCAAGCCATATATCATATGAAAGGTCTTCAAATGAGGAACAATCACGATATATAACATTTTCGTGTCACTTCTATAGTTTAGGCGCAGTACTTGAAGGAGCGTATGTGTTTAAGGCGAAAAACACACCCCACTTCTTTCAGTCATATCTCCAGTTCTAGCTAACCCATCGCGCCAAGCCATATATCATATGAAAGGTCTTTAAATGGGGAACAATCGCGCTATATTACATTTTCGTGTCACTTCTATAGTTTAAGCGCAGTACTTGAAGGAGTGTATTTGTTTAAGGCGAAAAACACACCCCAATTCTTTCAGTCATATCTCGAGTTCTAGCTAACCCATCGCGCCAAGCCATATACCATATGAAAGGTCTTTAATTGAGGAACAATCGCGCTATATAACATTTTCGTGTCACTTCTATAGTTTAGGCGCAGTACTTGAAGGAGCGTATGTGTTTAAGGCGAAAAACACACCCCACTTCTTTCAGTCATATCTCCAGTTCTAGGTAACCCATCGCGCCAAGCCATATATCATATGAAAGGCCTTTAAATGAGGAACAATCGCGCTATATAACATTTTCGTGTCACTTCTATAGTTTAGGCGCAGTACTTGAAGGAGTGTATTTGTTTAAGGCGAAAAACACACCCCACTTCTTTCAGTCATATCTCGAGTTCTAGCTAACCTATCGCGCCAAGCCATATATCATATGAAAGGTCTTTAAATGGGGAACAATCGCGCTATATAACATTTTCGTGTCACTTCTATAGTTTAAGCGCAGTACTTGAAGGAGTGTATTTGTTTAAGGCGAAAAACACACCCCACTTCTTTCAGTCATATCTCGAGTTCTAGGTAAACTATCGCGCCAAGCCATATATCATATGAAAGGTCTTCAAATGAGGAACAATCACGATATATAACATTTTCGTGTCACTTCTATAGTTTAGGCGCAGTACTTGAAGGAGCGTATGTGTTTAAGGCGAAAAACACACCCCACTTCTTTCAGTCATATCTCCAGTTCTAGCTAACCCATCGCGCCAAGCCATATATCATATGAAAGGTCTTTAAATGGGGAACAATCGCGCTATATAACATTTTCGTGTCACTTCTATAGTTTAAGCGCAGTACTTGAAGGAGTGTATTTGTTTAAGGCGAAAAACACACCCCAATTCTTTCAGTCATATCTCGAGTTCTAGCTAACCCATCGCGCCAAGCCATATACCATATGAAAGGTCTTTAATTGAGGAACAATCGCGCTATATAACATTTTCGTGTCACTTCTATAGTGTAGGCGCAGTACTTGAAGGAGCGTATGTGTTTAAGGCGAAAAACACACCCCACTTCTTTCAGTCATATCTCCAGTTCTAGGTAACCCATCGCGCCAAGCCATATATCATATGAAAGGCCTTTAAATGAGGAACAATCGCGCTATATAACATTTTCGCGTCACTTCTATAGTTTAGGCGCAGTACTTGAAGGAGTGTATTTGTTTAAGGCGAAAAACACACCCCACTTCTTTCAGTCATATCTCGAGTTCTAGCTAACCCATCGCGCCAAGCCATATATCATATGAAAGGTCTTTAAATGGAGAAGAACCGCGCTATATTAAATTTTCGTGTCACTTCTATAGTTTAGGCGCAGTACTTGAAGGAGTGTATTTGTTTAAGGCGAAAAACACACCCCAATTCTTTCAGTCATATCTCGAGTTCTAGCTAACCTATCGCGCCAAGCCATATATCATATGAAAGGTCTTTAAATGGGGAACAATCGCGCTATATAACATTTTCGTGTCACTTCTATAGTTTAAGCGCAGTACTTGAAGGAGTGTATTTGTTTAAGGCGAAAAACACACCCCACTTCTTTCAGTCATATCTCGAGTTCTAGGTAAACTATCGCGCCAAGCCATATATCATATGAAAGGTCTTCAAATGAGGAACAATCACGATATATAACATTTTCGTGTCACTTCTATAGTTTAGGCGCAGTACTTGAAGGAGCGTATGTGTTTAAGGCGAAAAACACACCCCACTTCTTTCAGTCATATCTCCAGTTCTAGCTAACCCATCGCGCCAAGCCATATATCATATGAAAGGCCTTTAAATGAGGAACAATCGCGCTATATAACATTTTCGTGTCACTTCTATAGTTTAGGCGCAGTACTTGAAGGAGTGTATTTGTTTAAGGCGAAAAACACACCCCAATTCTTTCAGTCATATCTCGAGTTCTAGCTAACCTATCGCGCCAAGCCATATACCATATGAAAGGTCTTTAATTGAGGAACAATCGCGCTATATAACATTTTCGTGTCACTTCTATAGTTTAGGCGCAGTACTTGAAGGAGCGTATGTGTTTAAGGCGAAAAATACACCCCACTTCTTTCAGTCATATCTCCAGTTCTAGCTAACCCATCGCGCCAAGCCATATATCATATGAAAGGTCTTTAAATGGGGAACAATCGCGCTATATAACATTTTCGTGTCACTTCTATAGTTTAAGCGCAGTACTTGAAGGAGTGTATTTGTTTAAGGCGAAAAACACACCCCAATTCTTTCAGTCATATCTCGAGTTCTAGCTAACCCATCGCGCCAAGCCATATACCATATGAAAGGTCTTTAATTGAGGAACAATCGCGCTATATAACATTTTCGTGTCACTTCTATAGTTTAGGCGCAGTACTTGAAGGAGCGTATGTGTTTAAGGCGAAAAACACACCCCACTTCTTTCAGTCATATCTCCAGTTCTAGCTAACCCATCGCGCCAAGCCATATATCATATGAAAGGCCTTTAAATGAGGAACAATCGCGCTATATAACATTTTCGTGTCACTTCTATAGTTTAGGCGCAGTACTTGAAGAAGTGTATTTGTTTAAGGCGAAAAACACACCCCACTTCTTTCAGTCATATCTCGAGTTCTAGCTAACCCATCGCGCCAAGCCATATATCATATGAAAGGTCTTTAAATGGGGAAGAACCGCGCTATATAAAATTTTCGTGTCACTTCTATAGTTTAGGCGCAGTACTTGAAGGAGTGTATTTGTTTAAGGCGAAAAACACACCCCAATTCTTTCAGTCATATCTCGAGTTCTAGCTAACCTATCGCGCCAAGCCATATATCATATGAAAGGTCTTTAAATGGGGAACAATCGCGCTATATAACATTTTCGTGTCACTTCTATAGTTTAAGCGCAGTACTTGAAGGAGTGTATTTGTTTAAGGCGAAAAACACACCCCACTTCTTTCAGTCATATCTCGAGTTCTAGGTAAACTATCGCGCCAAGCCATATATCATATGAAAGGTCTTCAAATGAGGAACAATCACGATATATAACATTTTCGTGTCACTTCTATAGTTTAGGCGCAGTACTTGAAGGAGCGTATGTGTTTAAGGCGAAAAACACACCCCACTTCTTTCAGTCATATCTCCAGTTCTAGCTAACCCATCGCGCCAAGCCATATATCATATGAAAGGCCTTTAAATGAGGAACAATCGCGCTATATAACATTTTCGTGTCACTTCTATAGTTTAGGCGCAGTACTTGAAGGAGTGTATTTGTTTAAGGCGAAAAACACACCCCACTTCTTTCAGTCATATCTCGAGTTCTAGCTAACCCATCGCGCCAAGCCATATATCATATGAAAGGCCTTTAAATGAGGAACAATCGCGCTATATAACATTTTCGTGTCACTTCTATAGTTTAGGCGCAGTACTTGAAGGAGTGTATTTGTTTAAGGCGAAAAACACACCCCACTTCTTTCAGTCATATCTCGAGTTCTAGCTAACCCATCGCGCCAAGCCATATATCATATGAAAGGTCTTTAAATGGGGAACAATCGCACTATATAACATTTTCGTGTCACTTCTATAGTTTAGGCGCAGTACTTGAAGGAGTGTATTTGTTTAAGGCGAAAAACACACCCCACTTCTTTCAGTCATATTTAGAGTTCTGGCTAACCTATCGCGCCAAGCCATATATCATATGAAAAGTCTTTAAATTAGGAACAATCGCGCTATATAACATTTTCGTGTCACTTCTATAGTTTAGGCGCAGTACTTGAAGGAGTGTATTTGTTTAAGGCGAAAAACACACCCCACTTCTTTCAGTCATATCTCCAGTTCTAGCTAACCCATCGCGCCAAGCCATATATCATATGAAAGGCCTTTAAATGAGGAACAATCGCGCTATATAACATTTTCGTGTCACTTCTATAGTTTAGGCGCAGTACTTGAAGGAGTGTATTTGTTTAAGGCGAAAAACACACCCCAATTCTTTCAGTCATATCTCGAGTTCTAGCTAACCCATCGCGCCAAGCCATATACCATATGAAAGGTCTTTAATTGAGGAACAATCGCGCTATATAACATTTTCGTGTCACTTCTATAGTTTAAGCGCAGTACTTGAAGGAGTGTATTTGTTTAAGGCGAAAAACACACCCCAATTCTTTCAGTCATATCTCGAGTTCTAGCTAACCCATCGCGCCAAGCCATATACCATATGAAAGGTCTTTAATTGAGGAACAATCGCGCTATATAACATTTTCGTGTCACTTCTATAGTTTAGGCGCAGTACTTGAAGGAGCGTATGTGTTTAAGGCGAAAAATACACCCCACTTCTTTCAGTCATATCTCCAGTTCTAGCTAACCCATCGCGCCAAGCCATATATCATATGAAAGGTCTTTAAATGGGGAACAATCGCGCTATATAACATTTTCGTGTCACTTCTATAGTTTAAGCGCAGTACTTGAAGGAGTGTATTTGTTTAAGGCGAAAAACACACCCCAATTCTTTCAGTCATATCTCGAGTTCTAGCTAACCCATCGCGCCAAGCCATATACCATATGAAAGGTCTTTAATTGAGGAACAATCGCGCTATATAACATTTTCGTGTCACTTCTATAGTTTAAGCGCAGTACTTGAAGGAGTGTATTTGTTTAAGGCGAAAAACACACCCCACTTCTTTCAGTCATATCTCGAGTTCTAGGTAAACTATCGCGCCAAGCCATATATCATATGAAAGGTCTTCAAATGAGGAACAATCACGATATATAACATTTTCGTGTCACTTCTATAGTTTAGGCGCAGTACTTGAAGGAGCGTATGTGTTTAAGGCGAAAAACACACCCCACTTCTTTCAGTCATATCTCCAGTTCTAGCTAACCCATCGCGCCAAGCCATATATCATATGAAAGGTCTTTAAATGGGGAACAATCGCGCTATATAACATTTTCGTGTCACTTCTATAGTTTAAGCGCAGTACTTGAAGGAGTGTATTTGTTTAAGGCGAAAAACACACCCCAATTCTTTCAGTCATATCTCGAGTTCTAGCTAACCCATCGCGCCAAGCCATATACCATATGAAAGGTCTTTAATTGAGGAACAATCGCGCTATATAACATTTTCGTGTCACTTCTATAGTTTAGGCGCAGTACTTGAAGGAGCGTATGTGTTTAAGGCGAAAAACACACCCCACTTCTTTCAGTCATATCTCCAGTTCTAGCTAACCCATCGCGCCAAGCCATATATCATATGAAAGGCCTTTAAATGAGGAACAATCGCGCTATATAACATTTTCGTGTCACTTCTATAGTTTAAGCGCAGTACTTGAAGGAGTGTATTTGTTTAAGGCGAAAAACACACCCCAATTCTTTCAGTCATATCTCGAGTTCTAGCTAACCCATCGCGCCAAGCCATATACCATATGAAAGGTCTTTAATTGAGGAACAATCGCGCTATATAACATTTTCGTGTCACTTCTATAGTTTAGGCGCAGTACTTGAAGGAGCGTATGTGTTTAAGGCGAAAAACACACCCCACTTCTTTCAGTCATATCTCCAGTTCTAGCTAACCCATCGCGCCAAGCCATATATCATATGAAAGGCCTTTAAATGAGGAACAATCGCGCTATATAACATTTTCGTGTCACTTCTATAGTTTAGGCGCAGTACTTGAAGGAGTGTATTTGTTTAAGGCGAAAAACACACCCCACTTCTTTCAGTCATATCTCGAGTTCTAGCTAACCCATCGCGCCAAGCCATATATCATATGAAAGGTCTTTAAATGGAGAAGAACCGCGCTATATAAAATTTTCGTGTCACTTCTATAGTTTAGGCGCAGTACTTGAAGGAGTGTATTTGTTTAAGGCGAAAAACACACCCCAATTCTTTCAGTCATATCTCGAGTTCTAGCTAACCTATCGCGCCAAGCCATATATCATATGAAAGGTCTTTAAATGGGGAACAATCGCGCTATATAACATTTTCGTGTCACTTCTATAGTTTAAGCGCAGTACTTGAAGGAGTGTATTTGTTTAAGGCGAAAAACACACCCCACTTCTTTCAGTCATATCTCGAGTTCTAGGTAAACTATCGCGCCAAGCCATATATCATATGAAAGGTCTTCAAATGAGGAACAATCACGATATATAACATTTTCGTGTCACTTCTATAGTTTAGGCGCAGTACTTGAAGGAGCGTATGTGTTTAAGGCGAAAAACACACCCCACTTCTTTCAGTCATATCTCCAGTTCTAGCTAACCCATCGCGCCAAGCCATATATCATATGAAAGGCCTTTAAATGAGGAACAATCGCGCTATATAACATTTTCGTGTCACTTCTATAGTTTAGGCGCAGTACTTGAAGGAGTGTATTTGTTTAAGGCGAAAAACATACCCCAATTCTTTCAGTCATATCTCGAGTTCTAGCTAACCCATCGCGCCAAGCCATATACCATATGAAAGGTCTTTAATTGAGGAACAATCGCGCTATATAACATTTTCGTGTCACTTCTATAGTTTAAGCGCAGTACTTGAAGGAGTGTATTTGTTTAAGGCGAAAAACACACCCCAATTCTTTCAGTCATATCTCGAGTTCTAGCTAACCCATCGCGCCAAGCCATATACCATATGAAAGGTCTTTAATTGAGGAACAATCGCGCTATATAACATTTTCGTGTCACTTCTATAGTTTAAGCGCAGTACTTGAAGGAGTGTATTTGTTTAAGGCGAAAAACACACCCCAATTCTTTCAGTCATATCTCGAGTTCTAGCTAACCCATCGCGCCAAGCCATATACCATATGAAAGGTCTTTAATTGAGGAACAATCGCGCTATATAACATTTTCGTGTCACTTCTATAGTTTAGGCGCAGTACTTGAAGGAGCGTATGTGTTTAAGGCGAAAAATACACCCCACTTCTTTCAGTCATATCTCCAGTTCTAGCTAACCCATCGCGCCAAGCCATATATCATATGAAAGGTCTTTAAATGGGGAACAATCGCGCTATATAACATTTTCGTGTCACTTCTATAGTTTAAGCGCAGTACTTGAAGGAGTGTATTTGTTTAAGGCGAAAAACACACCCCAATTCTTTCAGTCATATCTCGAGTTCTAGCTAAACCATCGCGCCAAGCCATATACCATATGAAAGGTCTTTAATTGAGGAACAATCGCGCTATATAACATTTTCGTGTCACTTCTATAGTTTAAGCGCAGTACTTGAAGGAGTGTATTTGTTTAAGGCGAAAAACACACCCCACTTCTTTCAGTCATATCTCGAGTTCTAGGTAAACTATCGCGCCAAGCCATATATCATATGAAAGGTCTTCAAATGAGGAACAATCACGATATATAACATTTTCGTGTCACTTCTATAGTTTAGGCGCAGTACTTGAAGGAGCGTATGTGTTTAAGGCGAAAAACACACCCCACTTCTTTCAGTCATATCTCCAGTTCTAGCTAACCCATCGCGCCAAGCCATATATCATATGAAAGGTCTTTAAATGGGGAACAATCGCGCTATATAACATTTTCGTGGCACTTCTATAGTTTAAGCGCAGTACTTGAAGGAGTGTATTTGTTTAAGGCGAAAAACACACCCCAATTCTTTCAGTCATATCTCGAGTTCTAGCTAACCCATCGCGCCAAGCCATATACCATATGAAAGGTCTTTAATTGAGGAACAATCGCGCTATATAACATTTTCGTGTCACTTCTATAGTTTAGGCGCAGTACTTGAAGGAGCGTATGTGTTTAAGGCGAAAAACACACCCCACTTCTTTCAGTCATATCTCCAGTTCTAGCTAACCCATCGCGCCAAGCCATATATCATATGAAAGGCCTTTAAATGAGGAACAATCGCGCTATATAACATTTTCGTGTCACTTCTATAGTTTAGGCGCAGTACTTGAAGGAGTGTATTTGTTTAAGGCGAAAAACACACCCCACTTCTTTCAGTCATATCTCGAGTTCTAGCTAACCCATCGCGCCAAGCCATATATCATATGAAAGGTCTTTAAATGGAGAAGAACCGCGCTATATAAAATTTTCGTGTCACTTCTATAGTTTAGGCGCAGTACTTGAAGGAGTGTATTTGTTTAAGGCGAAAAACACACCCCAATTCTTTCAGTCATATCTCGAGTTCTAGCTAACCTATCGCGCCAAGCCATATATCATATGAAAGGTCTTTAAATGGGGAACAATCGCGCTATATAACATTTTCGTGTCACTTCTATAGTTTAAGCGCAGTACTTGAAGGAGTGTATTTGTTTAAGGCGAAAAACACACCCCACTTCTTTCAGTCATATCTCGAGTTCTAGGTAAACTATCGCGCCAAGCCATATATCATATGAAAGGTCTTCAAATGAGGAACAATCACGATATATAACATTTTCGTGTCACTTCTATAGTTTAGGCGCAGTACTTGAAGGAGCGTATGTGTTTAAGGCGAAAAACACACCCCACTTCTTTCAGTCATATCTCCAGTTCTAGCTAACCCATCGCGCCAAGCCATATATCATATGAAAGGCCTTTAAATGGGGAACAATCGCGCTATATAACATTTTCGTGTCACTTCTATAGTTTAGGCGCAGTACTTGAAGGAGTGTATTTGTTGAAGGCGAAAAACACACCCCAATTCTTTCAGTCATATCTCGAGTTCTAGCTAACCCATCGCGCCAAGCCATATACCATATGAAAGGTCTTTAATTGAGGAACAATCGCGCTATATAACATTTTCGTGTCACTTCTATAGTTTAAGCGCAGTACTTGAAGGAGTGTATTTGTTTAAGGCGAAAAACACACCCCAATTCTTTCAGTCATATCTCGAGTTCTAGCTAACCCATCGCGCCAAGCCATATACCATATGAAAGGTCTTTAATTGAGGAACAATCGCGCTATATAACATTTTCGTGTCACTTCTATAGTTTAAGCGCAGTACTTGAAGGAGTGTATTTGTTTAAGGCGAAAAACACACCCCAATTCTTTCAGTCATATCTCGAGTTCTAGCTAACCCATCGCGCCAAGCCATATACCATATGAAAGGTCTTTAATTGAGGAACAATCGCGCTATATAACATTTTCGTGTCACTTCTATAGTTTAGGCGCAGTACTTGAAGGAGCGTATGTGTTTAAGGCGAAAAATACACCCCACTTCTTTCAGTCATATCTCCAGTTCTAGCTAACCCATCGCGCCAAGCCATATATCATATGAAAGGTCTTTAAATGGGGAACAATCGCGCTATATAACATTTTCGTGTCACTTCTATAGTTTAAGCGCAGTACTTGAAGGAGTGTATTTGTTTAAGGCGAAAAACACACCCCAATTCTTTCAGTCATATCTCGAGTTCTAGCTAACCCATCGCGCCAAGCCATATACCATATGAAAGGTCTTTAATTGAGGAACAATCGCGCTATATAACATTTTCGTGTCACTTCTATAGTTTAAGCGCAGTACTTGAAGGAGTGTATTTGTTTAAGGCGAAAAACACACCCCACTTCTTTCAGTCATATCTCGAGTTCTAGGTAAACTATCGCGCCAAGCCATATATCATATGAAAGGTCTTCAAATGAGGAACAATCACGATATATAACATTTTCGTGTCACTTCTATAGTTTAGGCGCAGTACTTGAAGGAGCGTATGTGTTTAAGGCGAAAAACACACCCCACTTCTTTCAGTCATATCTCCAGTTCTAGCTAACCCATCGCGCCAAGCCATATATCATATGAAAGGTCTTTAAATGGGGAACAATCGCGCTATATAACATTTTCGTGTCACTTCTATAGTTTAAGCGCAGTACTTGAAGGAGTGTATTTGTTTAAGGCGAAAAACACACCCCAATTCTTTCAGTCATATCTCGAGTTCTAGCTAACCCATCGCGCCAAGCCATATACCATATGAAAGGTCTTTAATTGAGGAACAATCGCGCTATATAACATTTTCGTGTCACTTCTATAGTTTAGGCGCAGTACTTGAAGGAGCGTATGTGTTTAAGGCGAAAAACACACCCCACTTCTTTCAGTCATATCTCCAGTTCTAGCTAACCCATCGCGCCAAGCCATATATCATATGAAAGGCCTTTAAATGAGGAACAATCTCGAGTTCTAGCTAACCCATCGCCCCAAGCCATATACCATATGAAAGGTCTTTAATTGAGGAACAATCGCGCTATATAACATTTTCGTGTCACTTCTATAGTTTAGGCGCAGTACTTGAAGGAGCGTATGTGTTTAAGGCGAAAAACACACCCCACTTCTTTCAGTCATATCTCCAGTTCTAGCTAACCCATCGCGCCAAGCCATATATCATATGAAAGGCCTTTAAATGAGGAACAATCGCGCTATATAACATTTTCGTGTCACTTCTATAGTTTAGGCGCAGTACTTGAAGGAGTGTATTTGTTTAAGGCGAAAAACACACCCCACTTCTTTCAGTCATATCTCGAGTTCTAGCTAACCCATCGCGCCAAGCCATATATCATATGAAAGGTCTTTAAATGGAGAAGAACCGCGCTATATAAAATTTTCGTGTCACTTCTATAGTTTAGGCGCAGTACTTGAAGGAGTGTATTTGTTTAAGGCGAAAAACACACCCCAATTCTTTCAGTCATATCTCGAGTTCTAGCTAACCTATCGCGCCAAGCCATATATCATATGAAAGGTCTTTAAATGGGGAACAATCGCGCTATATAACATTTTCGTGTCACTTCTATAGTTTAAGCGCAGTACTTGAAGGAGTGTATTTGTTTAAGGCGAAAAACACACCCCACTTCTTTCAGTCATATCTCGAGTTCTAGGTAAACTATCGCGCCAAGCCATATATCATATGAAAGGTCTTCAAATGAGGAACAATCACGATATATAACATTTTCGTGTCACTTCTATAGTTTAGGCGCAGTACTTGAAGGAGCGTATGTGTTTAAGGCGAAAAACACACCCCACTTCTTTCAGTCATATCTCCAGTTCTAGCTAACCCATCGCGCCAAGCCATATATCATATGAAAGGCCTTTAAATGAGGAACAATCGCGCTATATAACATTTTCGTGTCACTTCTATAGTTTAGGCGCAGTACTTGAAGGAGTGTATTTGTTTAAGGCGAAAAACACACCCCAATTCTTTCAGTCATATCTCGAGTTCTAGCTAACCCATCGCGCCAAGCCATATACCATATGAAAGGTCTTTAATTGAGGAACAATCGCGCTATATAACATTTTCGTGTCACTTCTATAGTTTAGGCGCAGTACTTGAAGGAGCGTATGTGTTTAAGGCGAAAAACACACCCCACTTCTTTCAGTCATATCTCCAGTTCTAGCTAACCCATCGCGCCAAGCCATATATCATATGAAAGGCCTTTAAATGAGGAACAATCGCGCTATATAACATTTTCGTGTCACTTCTATAGTTTAGGCGCAGTACTTGAAGGAGTGTATTTGTTTAAGGCGAAAAACACACCCCACTTCTTTCAGTCATATCTCGAGTTCTAGCTAAACCATCGCGCCAAGCCATATATCATATGAAAGGTCTTTAAATGGGGAAGAACCGCGCTATATAAAATTTTCGTGTCACTTCTATAGTTTAGGCGCAGTACTTGAAGGAGTGTATTTGTTTAAGGCGAAAAACACACCTCAATTCTTTCAGTCATATCTCGAGTTCTAGCTAACCTATCGCGCCAAGCCATATATCATATGAAAGGTCTTTAAATGGGGAACAATCGCGCTATATAACATTTTCGTGTCACTTCTATAGTTTAAGCGCAGTACTTGAAGGAGTGTATTTGTTTAAGGCGAAAAACACACCCCACTTCTTTCAGTCATATCTCGAGTTCTAGGTAAACTATCGCGCCAAGCCATATATCATATGAAAGGTCTTCAAATGAGGAACAATCACGATATATAACATTTTCGTGTCACTTCTATAGTTTAGGCGCAGTACTTGAAGGAGCGTATGTGTTTAAGGCGAAAAACACACCCCACTTCTTTCAGTCATATCTCCAGTTCTAGCTAACCCATCGCGCCAAGCCATATATCATATGAAAGGCCTTTAAATGAGGAACAATCGCGCTATATAACATTTTCGTGTCACTTCTATAGTTTAGGCGCAGTACTTGAAGGAGTGTATTTGTTTAAGGCGAAAAACACACCCCACTTCTTTCAGTCATATCTCGAGTTCTAGCTAACCCATCGCGCCAAGCCATATATCATATGAAAGGTCTTTAAATGGGGAAGAACCGCGCTATATAAAATTTTCGTGTCACTTCTATAGTTTAGGCGCAGTACTTGAAGGAGTGTATTTGTTTAAGGCGAAAAACACACCCCAATTCTTTCAGTCATATCTCGAGTTCTAGCTAACCTATCGCGCCAAGCCATATATCATATGAAAGGTCTTTAAATGGGGAACAATCGCGCTATATAACATTTTCGTGTCACTTCTATAGTTTAAGCGCAGTACTTGAAGGAGTGTATTTGTTTAAGGCGAAAAACACACCCCACTTCTTTCAGTCATATCTCGAGTTCTAGGTAAACTATCGCGCCAAGCCATATATCATATGAAAGGTCTTCAAATGAGGAACAATCACGATATATAACATTTTCGTGTCACTTCTATAGTTTAGGCGCAGTACTTGAAGGAGCGTATGTGTTTAAGGCGAAAAACACACCCCACTTCTTTCAGTCATATCTCCAGTTCTAGCTAACCCATCGCGCCAAGCCATATATCATATGAAAGGCCTTTAAATGAGGAACAATCGCGCTATATAACATTTTCGTGTCACTTCTATAGTTTAGGCGCAGTACTTGAAGGAGTGTATTTGTTTAAGGCGAAAAACACACCCCACTTCTTTCAGTCATATCTCGAGTTCTAGCTAACCCATCGCGCCAAGCCATATATCATATGAAAGGTCTTTAAATGGGGAAGAACCGCGCTATATAAAATTTTCGTGTCACTTCTATAGTTTAGGCGCAGTACTTGAAGGAGTGTATTTCTTTAAGGCGAAAAACACACCCCACTTCTTTCAGTCATATCTCGAGTTCTAGCTAACCTATCGCGCCAAGCCATATATCATATGAAAGGTCTTTAAATGGGGAACAATCGCGCTATATAACATTTTCGTGTCACTTCTATAGTTTAAGCGCAGTACTTGAAGGAGTGTATTTGTTTAAGGCGAAAAACACACCCCACTTCTTTCAGTCATATCTCGAGTTCTAGGTAAACTATCGCGCCAAGCCATATATCATATGAAAGCTCTTCAAATGAGGAACAATCACGATATATAACATTTTCGTGTCACTTCTATAGTTTAGGCGCAGTACTTGAAGGAGCGTATGTGTTTAAGGCGAAAAACACACCCCACTTCTTTCAGTCATATCTCCAGTTCTAGCTAACCCATCGCGCCAAGCCATATATCATATGAAAGGTCTTTAAATGGGGAACAATCGCGCTATATAACATTTTCGTGTCACTTCTATAGTTTAAGCGCAGTACTTGAAGGAGTGTATTTGTTTAAGGCGAAAAACACACCCCAATTCTTTCAGTCATATCTCGAGTTCTAGCTAACCCATCGCGCCAAGCCATATACCATATGAAAGGTCTTTAATTGAGGAACAATCGCGCTATATAACATTTTCGTGTCACTTCTATAGTTTAGGCGCAGTACTTGAAGGAGCGTATGTGTTTAAGGCGAAAAACACACCCCACTTCTTTCAGTCATATCTCCAGTTCTAGCTAACCCATCGCGCCAAGCCATATATCATATGAAAGGCCTTTAAATGAGGAACAATCGCGCTATATAACATTTTCGTGTCACTTCTATAGTTTAGGCGCAGTACTTGAAGGAGCGTATGTGTTTAAGGCGAAAAACACACCCCACTTCTTTCAGTCATATCTCCAGTTCTAGCTAACCCATCGCGCCAAGCCATATATCATATGAAAGGTCTTTAAATGGGGAAGAACCGCGCTATATAAAATTTTCGTGTCACTTCTATAGTTTAGGCGCAGTACTTGAAGGAGTGTATTTGTTTAAGGCGAAAAACACACCCCACTTCTTTCAGTCATATCTCGAGTTCTAGCTAACCCATCGCGCCAAGCCATATATCATATGAAAGGTCTTTAAATGGGGAAGAACCGCGCTATATAAAATTTTCGTGTCACTTCTATAGTTTAGGCGCAGTACTTGAAGGAGTGTATTTGTTTAAGGCGAAAAACACACCCCAATTCTTTCAGTCATATCTCGAGTTCTAGCTAACCCCTCGCGCCAAGCCATATACCATATGAAAGGTCTTTAATTGAGGAACAATCGCGCTATATAACATTTTCGTGTCACTTCTATAGTTTAGGCGCAGTACTTGAAGGAGCGTATGTGTTTAAGGCGAAAAACACACCCCACTTCTTTCAGTCATATCTCCAGTTCTAGCTAACCCATCGCGCCAAGCCATATATCATATGAAAGGCCTTTAAATGAGGAACAATCGCGCTATATAACATTTTCGTGTCACTTCTATAGTTTAGGCGCAGTACTTGAAGGAGTGTATTTGTTTAAGGCGAAAAACACACCCCACTTCTTTCAGTCATATCTCGAGTTCTAGCTAACCCATCGCGCCAAGCCATATATCATATGAAAGGTCTTTAAATGGGGAAGAACCGCGCTATATAAAATTTTCGTGTCACTTCTATAGTTTAGGCGCAGTACTTGAAGGAGTGTATTTGTTTAAGGCGAAAAACACACCCCACTTCTTTCAGTCATATCTCGAGTTCTAGCTAACCTATCGCGCCAAGCCATATATCATATGAAAGGTCTTTAAATGGGGAACAATCGCGCTATATAACATTTTCGTGTCACTTCTATAGTTTAAGCGCAGTACTTGAAGGAGTGTATTTGTTTAAGGCGAAAAACACACCCCACTTCTTTCAGTCATATCTCGAGTTCTAGGTAAACTATCGCGCCAAGCCATATATCATATGAAAGCTCTTCAAATGAGGAACAATCACGATATATAACATTTTCGTGTCACTTCTATAGTTTAGGCGCAGTACTTGAAGGAGCGTATGTGTTTAAGGCGAAAAACACACCCCACTTCTTTCAGTCATATCTCCAGTTCTAGCTAACCCATCGCGCCAAGCCATATATCATATGAAAGGTCTTTAAATGGGGAACAATCGCGCTATATAACATTTTCGTGTCACTTCTATAGTTTAAGCGCAGTACTTGAAGGAGTGTATTTGTTTAAGGCGAAAAACACACCCCAATTCTTTCAGTCATATCTCGAGTTCTAGCTAACCCATCGCGCCAAGCCATATACCATATGAAAGGTCTTTAATTGAGGAACAATCGCGCTATATAACATTTTCGTGTCACTTCTATAGTTTAGGCGCAGTACTTGAAGGAGCGTATGTGTTTAAGGCGAAAAACACACCCCACTTCTTTCAGTCATATCTCCAGTTCTAGCTAACCCATCGCGCCAAGCCATATATCATATGAAAGGCCTTTAAATGAGGAACAATCGCGCTATATAACATTTTCGTGTCACTTCTATAGTTTAGGCGCAGTACTTGAAGGAGCGTATGTGTTTAAGGCGAAAAACACACCCCACTTCTTTCAGTCATATCTCCAGTTCTAGCTAACCCATCGCGCCAAGCCATATATCATATGAAAGGTCTTTAAATGGGGAAGAACCGCGCTATATAAAATTTTCGTGTCACTTCTATAGTTTAGGCGCAGTACTTGAAGGAGTGTATTTGTTTAAGGCGAAAAACACACCCCACTTCTTTCAGTCATATCTCGAGTTCTAGCTAACCCATCGCGCCAAGCCATATATCATATGAAAGGTCTTTAAATGGGGAAGAACCGCGCTATATAAAATTTTCGTGTCACTTCTATAGTTTAGGCGCAGTACTTGAAGGAGTGTATTTGTTTAAGGCGAAAAACACACCCCACTTCTTTCAGTCATATCTCGAGTTCTAGCTAACCTATCGCGCCAAGCCATATATCATATGAAAGGTCTTTAAATGGGGAACAATCGCGCTATATAACATTTTCGTGTCACTTCTATAGTTTAAGCGCAGTACTTGAAGGAGTGTATTTGTTTAAGGCGAAAAACACACCCCACTTCTTTCAGTCATATCTCGAGTTCTAGGTAAACTATCGCGCCAAGCCATATATCATATGAAAGGTCTTCAAATGAGGAACAATCACGATATATAATATTTTCGTGTCACTTCTATAGTTTAGGCGCAGTACTTGAAGGAGCGTATGTGTTTAAGGCGAAAAACACACCCCACTTCTTTCAGTCACATCTCCAGTTCTAGCTAACCCATCGCGCCAAGCCATATATCATATGAAAGGTCTTTAAATGGGAAACAATCGCGCTATATAACATTTTCGTGTCACTTCTATAGTTTAAGCGCAGTACTTGAAGGAGTGTATTTGTTTAAGGCGAAAAACACACCCCAATTCTTTCAGTCATATCTCGAGTTCTAGCTAACCCATCGCGCCAAGCCATATACCATATGAAAGGTCTTTAATTGAGGAACAATCGCGCTATATAACATTTTCGTGTCACTTCTATAGTTTAGGCGCAGTACTTGAAGGAGCGTATGTGTTTAAGGCGAAAAACACACCCCACTTCTTTCAGTCATATCTCCAGTTCTAGCTAACCCATCGCGCCAAGCCATAAATCATATGAAAGGCCTTTAAATGAGGAACAATCGCGCTATATAACATTTTCGTGTCACTTCTATAGTTTAGGCGTAGTACTTGAAGGAGCGTATGTGTTTAAGGCGAAAAACACACCCCACTTCTTTCAGTCATATCTCCAGTTCTAGCTAACCCATCGCGCCAAGCCATATATCATATGAAAGGCCTTTAAATGAGGAACAATCGCGCTATATAACATTTTCGTGTCACTTCTATAGTTTAGGCGCAGTACTTGAAGGAGTGTATTTGTTTAAGGCGAAAAACACACCCCACTTCTTTCAGTCATATCTCGAGTTCTAGCTAACCCATCGCGCCAAGCCATATATCATATGAAAGGTCTTTAAATGGGGAACAATCGCACTATATAACATTTTCGTGTCACTTCTATAGTTTAGGCGCAGTACTTGAAGGAGCGTATGTGTTTAAGGCGAAAAACACACCCCACTTCTTTCAGTCATATCTCGAGTTCTAGGTAAACTATCGCGCCAAGCCATATATCATATGAAAGCTCTTCAAATGAGGAACAATCACGATATATAACATTTTCGTGTCACTTCTATAGTTTAGGCGCAGTACTTGAAGGAGCGTATGTGTTTAAGGCGAAAAACACACCCCACTTCTTTCAGTCATATCTCCAGTTCTAGCTAACCCATCGCGCCAAGCCATATATCATATGAAAGGTCTTTAAATGGGGAACAATCGCGCTATATAACATTTTCGTGTCACTTCTATAGTTTAAGCGCAGTACTTGAAGGAGTGTATTTGTTTAAGGCGAAAAACACACCCCAATTCTTTCAGTCATATCTCGAGTTCTAGCTAACCCATCGCGCCAAGCCATATACCATATGAAAGGTCTTTAATTGAGGAACAATCGCGCTATATAACATTTTCGTGTCACTTCTATAGTTTAGGCGCAGTACTTGAAGGAGCGTATGTGTTTAAGGCGAAAAACACACCCCACTTCTTTCAGTCATATCTCCAGTTCTAGCTAACCCATCGCGCCAAGCCATATATCATATGAAAGGCCTTTAAATGAGGAACAATCGCGCTATATAACATTTTCGTGTCACTTCTATAGTTTAGGCGCAGTACTTGAAGGAGCGTATGTGTTTAAGGCGAAAAACACACCCCACTTCTTTCAGTCATATCTCCAGTTCTAGCTAACCCATCGCGCCAAGCCATATATCATATGAAAGGTCTTTAAATGGGGAAGAACCGCGCTATATAAAATTTTCGTGTCACTTCTATAGTTTAGGCGCAGTACTTGAAGGAGTGTATTTGTTTAAGGCGAAAAACACACCCCACTTCTTTCAGTCATATCTCGAGTTCTAGCTAACCCATCGCGCCAAGCCATATATCATATGAAAGGTCTTTAAATGGGGAAGAACCGCGCTATATAAAATTTTCGTGTCACTTCTATAGTTTAGGCGCAGTACTTGAAGGAGTGTATTTGTTTAAGGCGAAAAACACACCCCACTTCTTTCAGTCATATCTCGAGTTCTAGCTAACCTATCGCGCCAAGCCATATATCATATGAAAGGTCTTTAAATGGGGAACAATCGCGCTATATAACATTTTCGTGTCACTTCTATAGTTTAAGCGCAGTACTTGAAGGAGTGTATTTGTTTAAGGCGAAAAACACACCCCACTTCTTTCAGTCATATCTCGAGTTCTAGGTAAACTATCGCGCCAAGCCATATATCATATGAAAGGTCTTCAAATGAGGAACAATCACGATATATAATATTTTCGTGTCACTTCTATAGTTTAGGCGCAGTACTTGAAGGAGCGTATGTGTTTAAGGCGAAAAACACACCCCACTTCTTTCAGTCATATCTCCAGTTCTAGCTAACCCATCGCGCCAAGCCATATATCATATGAAAGGTCTTTAAATGGGAAACAATCGCGCTATATAACATTTTCGTGTCACTTCTATAGTTTAAGCGCAGTACTTGAAGGAGTGTATTTGTTTAAGGCGAAAAACACACCCCAATTCTTTCAGTCATATCTCGAGTTCTAGCTAACCCATCGCGCCAAGCCATATACCATATGAAAGGTCTTTAATTGAGGAACAATCGCGCTATATAACATTTTCGTGTCACTTCTATAGTTTAGGCGCAGTACTTGAAGGAGCGTATGTGTTTAAGGCGAAAAACACACCCCACTTCTTTCAGTCATATCTCCAGTTCTAGCTAACCCATCGCGCCAAGCCATATATCATATGAAAGGCCTTTAAATGAGGAACAATCGCGCTATATAACATTTTCGTGTCACTTCTATAGTTTAGGCGTAGTACTTGAAGGAGCGTATGT
Organism: Thecophora atra; assembly: GCA_937620795.1. Classification (NCBI taxonomy): domain Eukaryota; kingdom Metazoa; phylum Arthropoda; class Insecta; order Diptera; family Conopidae; genus Thecophora; species Thecophora atra. The sequence continues at coordinate 38,555,530 of OW569401.1, forward strand.
GTTTAAGGCGAAAAACACACCCCACTTCTTTCAGTCATATCTCCAGTTCTAGCTAACCCATCGCGCCAAGCCATATATCATATGAAAGGCCTTTAAATGAGGAACAATCGCGCTATATAACATTTTCGTGTCACTTCTATAGTTTAGGCGCAGTACTTGAAGGAGTGTATTTGTTTAAGGCGAAAAACACACCCCACTTCTTTCAGTCATATCTCGAGTTCTAGCTAACCCATCGCGCCAAGCCATATATCATATGAAAGGTCTTTAAATGGGGAACAATCGCACTATATAACATTTTCGTGTCACTTCTATAGTTTAGGCGCAGTACTTGAAGGAGCGTATGTGTTTAAGGCGAAAAACACACCCCACTTCTTTCAGTCATATCTCCAGTTCTAGCTAACCCATCGCGCCAAGCCATATATCATATGAAAGGCCTTTAAATGAGGAACAATCGCGCTATATAACATTTTCGTGTCACTTCTATAGTTTAGGCGCAGTACTTGAAGGAGCGTATGTGTTTAAGGCGAAAAACACACCCCACTTCTTTCAGTCATATCTCCAGTTCTAGCTAACCCATCGCGCCAAGCCATATATCATATGAAAGGTCTTTAAATGGGGAAGAACCGCGCTATATAAAATTTTCGTGTCACTTCTATAGTTTAGGCGCAGTACTTGAAGGAGTGTATTTGTTTAAGGCGAAAAACACACCCCACTTCTTTCAGTCATATCTCGAGTTCTAGCTAACCCATCGCGCCAAGCCATATATCATATGAAAGGTCTTTAAATGGGGAAGAACCGCGCTATATAAAATTTTCGTGTCACTTCTATAGTTTAGGCGCAGTACTTGAAGGAGTGTATTTGTTTAAGGCGAAAAACACACCCCACTTCTTTCAGTCATATCTCGAGTTCTAGCTAACCTATCGCGCCAAGCCATATATCATATGAAAGGTCTTTAAATGGGGAACAATCGCGCTATATAACATTTTCGTGTCACTTCTATAGTTTAAGCGCAGTACTTGAAGGAGTGTATTTGTTTAAGGCGAAAAACACACCCCACTTCTTTCAGTCATATCTCGAGTTCTAGGTAAACTATCGCGCCAAGCCATATATCATATGAAAGGTCTTCAAATGAGGAACAATCACGATATATAATATTTTCGTGTCACTTCTATAGTTTAGGCGCAGTACTTGAAGGAGCGTATGTGTTTAAGGCGAAAAACACACCCCACTTCTTTCAGTCATATCTCCAGTTCTAGCTAACCCATCGCGCCAAGCCATATATCATATGAAAGGTCTTTAAATGGGAAACAATCGCGCTATATAACATTTTCGTGTCACTTCTATAGTTTAAGCGCAGTACTTGAAGGAGTGTATTTGTTTAAGGCGAAAAACACACCCCAATTCTTTCAGTCATATCTCGAGTTCTAGCTAACCCATCGCGCCAAGCCATATACCATATGAAAGGTCTTTAATTGAGGAACAATCGCGCTATATAACATTTTCGTGTCACTTCTATAGTTTAGGCGCAGTACTTGAAGGAGCGTATGTGTTTAAGGCGAAAAACACACCCCACTTCTTTCAGTCATATCTCCAGTTCTAGCTAACCCATCGCGCCAAGCCATATATCATATGAAAGGCCTTTAAATGAGGAACAATCGCGCTATATAACATTTTCGTGTCACTTCTATAGTTTAGGCGTAGTACTTGAAGGAGCGTATGTGTTTAAGGCGAAAAACACACCCCACTTCTTTCAGTCATATCTCCAGTTCTAGCTAACCCATCGCGCCAAGCCATATATCATATGAAAGGCCTTTAAATGAGGAACAATCGCGCTATATAACATTTTCGTGTCACTTCTATAGTTTAGGCGCAGTACTTGAAGGAGTGTATTTGTTTAAGGCGAAAAACACACCCCACTTCTTTCAGTCATATCTCGAGTTCTAGCTAACCCATCGCGCCAAGCCATATATCATATGAAAGGTCTTTAAATGGGGAACAATCGCGCTATATAACATTTTCGTGTCACTTCTATAGTTTAGGCGCAGTACTTGAAGGAGTGTATTTGTTTAAGGCGAAAAACACACCCCACTTCTTTCAGTCATATCTCGAGTTCTAGCTAACCCATCGCGCCAAGCCATATATCATATGAAAGGCCTTTAAATGAGGAACAATCGCGCTATATAACATTTTCGTGTCACTTCTATAGTCCAAGCCATATATCATATGAAAAGTCTTTAAATTAGGAAGAACCGCGCTATATAAAATTTTCGTGTCACTTCTATAGTTTAGGCGCAGTACTTGAAGGAGTGTATTTGTTTAAGGCGAAAAACACACCCCACTTCTTTCAGTCATATCTCGAGTTCTAGCTAACCTATCGCGCCAAGCCATATCTCATATGAAAAGTCTTTAAATGAGGAAGAACCGCGCTATATAAAATTTTCGTGTCACTTCTATAGTTTAGGCGCAGTACTTGAAGGAGTGTATTTGTTTAAGGCGAAAAACACACCCCACTTCTTTCAGTCATATCTCGAGTTCTAGCTAACCTATCGCGCCAAGCCATATATCATATGAAAGGTCTTTAAATGGGGAACAATCGCGCTATATAACATTTTCGTGTCACTTCTATAGTTTAAGCGCAGTACTTGAAGGAGTGTATTTGTTTAAGGCGAAAAACACACCCCACTTCTTTCAGTCATATCTCGAGTTCTAGGTAAACTATCGCGCCAAGCCATATATCATATGAAAGCTCTTCAAATGAGGAACAATCACGATATATAACATTTTCGTGTCACTTCTATAGTTTAGGCGCAGTACTTGAAGGAGCGTATGTGTTTAAGGCGAAAAACACACCCCACTTCTTTCAGTCATATCTCCAGTTCTAGCTAACCCATCGCGCCAAGCCATATATCATATGAAAGGTCTTTAAATGGGGAACAATCGCGCTATATAACATTTTCGTGTCACTTCTATAGTTTAAGCGCAGTACTTGAAGGAGTGTATTTGTTTAAGGCGAAAAACACACCCCAATTCTTTCAGTCATATCTCGAGTTCTAGCTAACCCATCGCGCCAAGCCATATACCATATGAAAGGTCTTTAATTGAGGAACAATCGCGCTATATAACATTTTCGTGTCACTTCTATAGTTTAGGCGCAGTACTTGAAGGAGCGTATGTGTTTAAGGCGAAAAACACACCCCACTTCTTTCAGTCATATCTCCAGTTCTAGCTAACCCATCGCGCCAAGCCATATATCATATGAAAGGCCTTTAAATGAGGAACAATCGCGCTATATAACATTTTCGTGTCACTTCTATAGTTTAGGCGCAGTACTTGAAGGAGCGTATGTGTTTAAGGCGAAAAACACACCCCACTTCTTTCAGTCATATCTCCAGTTCTAGCTAACCCATCGCGCCAAGCCATATATCATATGAAAGGTCTTTAAATGGGGAAGAACCGCGCTATATAAAATTTTCGTGTCACTTCTATAGTTTAGGCGCAGTACTTGAAGGAGTGTATTTGTTTAAGGCGAAAAACACACCCCACTTCTTTCAGTCATATCTCGAGTTCTAGCTAACCCATCGCGCCAAGCCATATATCATATGAAAGGTCTTTAAATGGGGAAGAACCGCGCTATATAAAATTTTCGTGTCACTTCTATAGTTTAGGCGCAGTACTTGAAGGAGTGTATTTGTTTAAGGCGAAAAACACACCCCACTTCTTTCAGTCATATCTCGAGTTCTAGCTAACCTATCGCGCCAAGCCATATATCATATGAAAGGTCTTTAAATGGGGAACAATCGCGCTATATAACATTTTCGTGTCACTTCTATAGTTTAAGCGCAGTACTTGAAGGAGTGTATTTGTTTAAGGCGAAAAACACACCCCACTTCTTTCAGTCATATCTCGAGTTCTAGGTAAACTATCGCGCCAAGCCATATATCATATGAAAGGTCTTCAAATGAGGAACAATCACGATATATAATATTTTCGTGTCACTTCTATAGTTTAGGCGCAGTACTTGAAGGAGCGTATGTGTTTAAGGCGAAAAACACACCCCACTTCTTTCAGTCATATCTCCAGTTCTAGCTAACCCATCGCGCCAAGCCATATATCATATGAAAGGTCTTTAAATGGGAAACAATCGCGCTATATAACATTTTCGTGTCACTTCTATAGTTTAAGCGCAGTACTTGAAGGAGTGTATTTGTTTAAGGCGAAAAACACACCCCAATTCTTTCAGTCATATCTCGAGTTCTAGCTAACCCATCGCGCCAAGCCATATACCATATGAAAGGTCTTTAATTGAGGCACAATCGCGCTATATAACATTTTCGTGTCACTTCTATAGTTTAGGCGCAGTACTTGAAGGAGCGTATGTGTTTAAGGCGAAAAACACACCCCACTTCTTTCAGTCATATCTCCAGTTCTAGCTAACCCATCGCGCCAAGCCATATATCATATGAAAGGCCTTTAAATGAGGAACAATCGCGCTATATAACATTTTCGTGTCACTTCTATAGTTTAGGCGTAGTACTTGAAGGAGCGTATGTGTTTAAGGCGAAAAACACACCCCACTTCTTTCAGTCATATCTCCAGTTCTAGCTAACCCATCGCGCCAAGCCATATATCATATGAAAGGCCTTTAAATGAGGAACAATCGCGCTATATAACATTTTCGTGTCACTTCTATAGTTTAGGCGCAGTACTTGAAGGAGTGTATTTGTTTAAGGCGAAAAACACACCCCACTTCTTTCAGTCATATCTCGAGTTCTAGCTAACCCATCGCGCCAAGCCATATATCATATGAAAGGTCTTTAAATGGGGAACAATCGCACTATATAACATTTTCGTGTCACTTCTATAGTTTAGGCGCAGTACTTGAAGGAGCGTATGTGTTTAAGGCGAAAAACACACCCCACTTCTTTCAGTCATATCTCGAGTTCTAGCTAACCCATCGCGCCAAGCCATATATCATATGAAAGGTCTTTAAATGGGGAACAATCGCGCTATATAACATTTTCGTGTCACTTCTATAGTTTAGGCGCAGTACTTGAAGGAGTGTATTTGTTTAAGGCGAAAAACACACCCCACTTCTTTCAGTCATATCTCGAGTTCTAGCTAACCCATCGCGCCAAGCCATATATCATATGAAAGGCCTTTAAATGAGGAACAATCGCGCTATATAACATTTTCGTGTCACTTCTATAGTTTAGGCGCAGTACTTGAAGGAGTGTATTTGTTTAAGGCGAAAAACACACCCCAATTCTTTCAGTCATATCTCGAGTTCTAGCTAACCCATCGCGCCAAGCCATATACCATATGAAAGGTCTTTAATTGAGGAACAATCGCGCTATATAACATTTTCGTGTCACTTCTATAGTTTAGGCGCAGTACTTGAAGGAGCGTATGTGTTTAAGGCGAAAAACACACCCCACTTCTTTCAGTCATATCTCCAGTTCTAGCTAACCCATCGCGCCAAGCCATATATCATATGAAAGGCCTTTAAATGAGGAACAATCGCGCTATATAACATTTTCGTGTCACTTCTATAGTTTAGGCGCAGTACTTGAAGGAGTGTATTTGTTTAAGGCGAAAAACACACCCCACTTCTTTCAGTCATATCTCGAGTTCTAGCTAAACCATCGCGCCAAGCCATATATCATATGAAAGGTCTTTAAATGGGGAAGAACCGCGCTATATAAAATTTTCGTGTCACTTCTATAGTTTAGGCGCAGTACTTGAAGGAGTGTATTTGTTTAAGGCGAAAAACACACCTCAATTCTTTCAGTCATATCTCGAGTTCTAGCTAACCTATCGCGCCAAGCCATATATCATATGAAAGGTCTTTAAATGGGGAACAATCGCGCTATATAACATTTTCGTGTCACTTCTATAGTTTAAGCGCAGTACTTGAAGGAGTGTATTTGTTTAAGGCGAAAAACACACCCCACTTCTTTCAGTCATATCTCGAGTTCTAGGTAAACTATCGCGCCAAGCCATATATCATATGAAAGGTCTTCAAATGAGGAACAATCACGATATATAACATTTTCGTGTCACTTCTATAGTTTAGGCGCAGTACTTGAAGGAGCGTATGTGTTTAAGGCGAAAAACACACCCCACTTCTTTCAGTCATATCTCCAGTTCTAGCTAACCCATCGCGCCAAGCCATATATCATATGAAAGGCCTTTAAATGAGGAACAATCGCGCTATATAACATTTTCGTGTCACTTCTATAGTTTAGGCGCAGTACTTGAAGGAGTGTATTTGTTTAAGGCGAAAAACACACCCCACTTCTTTCAGTCATATCTCGAGTTCTAGCTAACCCATCGCGCCAAGCCATATATCATATGAAAGGTCTTTAAATGGGGAAGAACCGCGCTATATAAAATTTTCGTGTCACTTCTATAGTTTAGGCGCAGTACTTGAAGGAGTGTATTTGTTTAAGGCGAAAAACACACCCCAATTCTTTCAGTCATATCTCGAGTTCTAGCTAACCTATCGCGCCAAGCCATATATCATATGAAAGGTCTTTAAATGGGGAACAATCGCGCTATATAACATTTTCGTGTCACTTCTATAGTTTAAGCGCAGTACTTGAAGGAGTGTATTTGTTTAAGGCGAAAAACACACCCCACTTCTTTCAGTCATATCTCGAGTTCTAGGTAAACTATCGCGCCAAGCCATATATCATATGAAAGGTCTTCAAATGAGGAACAATCACGATATATAACATTTTCGTGTCACTTCTATAGTTTAGGCGCAGTACTTGAAGGAGCGTATGTGTTTAAGGCGAAAAACACACCCCACTTCTTTCAGTCATATCTCCAGTTCTAGCTAACCCATCGCGCCAAGCCATATATCATATGAAAGGCCTTTAAATGAGGAACAATCGCGCTATATAACATTTTCGTGTCACTTCTATAGTTTAGGCGCAGTACTTGAAGGAGTGTATTTGTTTAAGGCGAAAAACACACCCCACTTCTTTCAGTCATATCTCGAGTTCTAGCTAACCCATCGCGCCAAGCCATATATCATATGAAAGGTCTTTAAATGGGGAAGAACCGCGCTATATAAAATTTTCGTGTCACTTCTATAGTTTAGGCGCAGTACTTGAAGGAGTGTATTTGTTTAAGGCGAAAAACACACCCCACTTCTTTCAGTCATATCTCGAGTTCTAGCTAACCTATCGCGCCAAGCCATATATCATATGAAAGGTCTTTAAATGGGGAACAATCGCGCTATATAACATTTTCGTGTCACTTCTATAGTTTAAGCGCAGTACTTGAAGGAGTGTATTTGTTTAAGGCGAAAAACACACCCCACTTCTTTCAGTCATATCTCGAGTTCTAGGTAAACTATCGCGCCAAGCCATATATCATATGAAAGCTCTTCAAATGAGGAACAATCACGATATATAACATTTTCGTGTCACTTCTATAGTTTAGGCGCAGTACTTGAAGGAGCGTATGTGTTTAAGGCGAAAAACACACCCCACTTCTTTCAGTCATATCTCCAGTTCTAGCTAACCCATCGCGCCAAGCCATATATCATATGAAAGGTCTTTAAATGGGGAACAATCGCGCTATATAACATTTTCGTGTCACTTCTATAGTTTAAGCGCAGTACTTGAAGGAGTGTATTTGTTTAAGGCGAAAAACACACCCCAATTCTTTCAGTCATATCTCGAGTTCTAGCTAACCCATCGCGCCAAGCCATATACCATATGAAAGGTCTTTAATTGAGGAACAATCGCGCTATATAACATTTTCGTGTCACTTCTATAGTTTAGGCGCAGTACTTGAAGGAGCGTATGTGTTTAAGGCGAAAAACACACCCCACTTCTTTCAGTCATATCTCCAGTTCTAGCTAACCCATCGCGCCAAGCCATATATCATATGAAAGGCCTTTAAATGAGGAACAATCGCGCTATATAACATTTTCGTGTCACTTCTATAGTTTAGGCGCAGTACTTGAAGGAGCGTATGTGTTTAAGGCGAAAAACACACCCCACTTCTTTCAGTCATATCTCCAGTTCTAGCTAACCCATCGCGCCAAGCCATATATCATATGAAAGGTCTTTAAATGGGGAAGAACCGCGCTATATAAAATTTTCGTGTCACTTCTATAGTTTAGGCGCAGTACTTGAAGGAGTGTATTTGTTTAAGGCGAAAAACACACCCCACTTCTTTCAGTCATATCTCGAGTTCTAGCTAACCCATCGCGCCAAGCCATATATCATATGAAAGGTCTTTAAATGGGGAAGAACCGCGCTATATAAAATTTTCGTGTCACTTCTATAGTTTAGGCGCAGTACTTGAAGGAGTGTATTTGTTTAAGGCGAAAAACACACCCCAATTCTTTCAGTCATATCTCGAGTTCTAGCTAACCCCTCGCGCCAAGCCATATACCATATGAAAGGTCTTTAATTGAGGAACAATCGCGCTATATAACATTTTCGTGTCACTTCTATAGTTTAGGCGCAGTACTTGAAGGAGCGTATGTGTTTAAGGCGAAAAACACACCCCACTTCTTTCAGTCATATCTCCAGTTCTAGCTAACCCATCGCGCCAAGCCATATATCATATGAAAGGCCTTTAAATGAGGAACAATCGCGCTATATAACATTTTCGTGTCACTTCTATAGTTTAGGCGCAGTACTTGAAGGAGTGTATTTGTTTAAGGCGAAAAACACACCCCACTTCTTTCAGTCATATCTCGAGTTCTAGCTAACCCATCGCGCCAAGCCATATATCATATGAAAGGTCTTTAAATGGGGAAGAACCGCGCTATATAAAATTTTCGTGTCACTTCTATAGTTTAGGCGCAGTACTTGAAGGAGTGTATTTGTTTAAGGCGAAAAACACACCCCACTTCTTTCAGTCATATCTCGAGTTCTAGCTAACCTATCGCGCCAAGCCATATATCATATGAAAGGCCTTTAAATGAGGAACAATCGCGCTATATAACATTTTCGTGTCACTTCTATAGTTTAGGCGCAGTACTTGAAGGAGCGTATGTGTTTAAGGCGAAAAACACACCCCACTTCTTTCAGTCATATCTCCAGTTCTAGCTAACCCATCGCGCCAAGCCATATATCATATGAAAGGTCTTTAAATGGGGAACAATCGCGCTATATAACATTTTCGTGTCACTTCTATAGTTTAAGCGCAGTACTTGAAGGAGTGTATTTGTTTAAGGCGAAAAACACACCCCAATTCTTTCAGTCATATCTCGAGTTCTAGCTAACCCATCGCGCCAAGCCATATACCATATGAAAGGTCTTTAATTGAGGAACAATCGCGCTATATAACATTTTCGTGTCACTTCTATAGTTTAGGCGCAGTACTTGAAGGAGCGTATGTGTTTAAGGCGAAAAACACACCCCACTTCTTTCAGTCATATCTCCAGTTCTAGCTAACCCATCGCGCCAAGCCATATATCATATGAAAGGCCTTTAAATGAGGAACAATCGCGCTATATAACATTTTCGTGTCACTTCTATAGTTTAGGCGCAGTACTTGAAGGAGCGTATGTGTTTAAGGCGAAAAACACACCCCACTTCTTTCAGTCATATCTCCAGTTCTAGCTAACCCATCGCGCCAAGCCATATATCATATGAAAGGTCTTTAAATGGGGAAGAACCGCGCTATATAAAATTTTCGTGTCACTTCTATAGTTTAGGCGCAGTACTTGAAGGAGTGTATTTGTTTAAGGCGAAAAACACACCCCACTTCTTTCAGTCATATCTCGAGTTCTAGCTAACCCATCGCGCCAAGCCATATATCATATGAAAGGTCTTTAAATGGGGAAGAACCGCGCTATATAAAATTTTCGTGTCACTTCTATAGTTTAGGCGCAGTACTTGAAGGAGTGTATTTGTTTAAGGCGAAAAACACACCCCACTTCTTTCAGTCATATCTCGAGTTCTAGCTAACCTATCGCGCCAAGCCATATATCATATGAAAGGTCTTTAAATGGGGAACAATCGCGCTATATAACATTTTCGTGTCACTTCTATAGTTTAAGCGCAGTACTTGAAGGAGTGTATTTGTTTAAGGCGAAAAACACACCCCACTTCTTTCAGTCATATCTCGAGTTCTAGGTAAACTATCGCGCCAAGCCATATATCATATGAAAGGTCTTCAAATGAGGAACAATCACGATATATAATATTTTCGTGTCACTTCTATAGTTTAGGCGCAGTACTTGAAGGAGCGTATGTGTTTAAGGCGAAAAACACACCCCACTTCTTTCAGTCATATCTCCAGTTCTAGCTAACCCATCGCGCCAAGCCATATATCATATGAAAGGTCTTTAAATGGGAAACAATCGCGCTATATAACATTTTCGTGTCACTTCTATAGTTTAAGCGCAGTACTTGAAGGAGTGTATTTGTTTAAGGCGAAAAACACACCCCAATTCTTTCAGTCATATCTCGAGTTCTAGCTAACCCATCGCGCCAAGCCATATACCATATGAAAGGTCTTTAATTGAGGAACAATCGCGCTATATAACATTTTCGTGTCACTTCTATAGTTTAGGCGCAGTACTTGAAGGAGCGTATGTGTTTAAGGCGAAAAACACACCCCACTTCTTTCAGTCATATCTCCAGTTCTAGCTAACCCATCGCGCCAAGCCATATATCATATGAAAGGCCTTTAAATGAGGAACAATCGCGCTATATAACATTTTCGTGTCACTTCTATAGTTTAGGCGTAGTACTTGAAGGAGCGTATGTGTTTAAGGCGAAAAACACACCCCACTTCTTTCAGTCATATCTCCAGTTCTAGCTAACCCATCGCGCCAAGCCATATATCATATGAAAGGCCTTTAAATGAGGAACAATCGCGCTATATAACATTTTCGTGTCACTTCTATAGTTTAGGCGCAGTACTTGAAGGAGTGTATTTGTTTAAGGCGAAAAACACACCCCACTTCTTTCAGTCATATCTCGAGTTCTAGCTAACCCATCGCGCCAAGCCATATATCATATGAAAGGTCTTTAAATGGGGAACAATCGCACTATATAACATTTTCGTGTCACTTCTATAGTTTAGGCGCAGTACTTGAAGGAGCGTATGTGTTTAAGGCGAAAAACACACCCCACTTCTTTCAGTCATATCTCGAGTTCTAGCTAACCCATCGCGCCAAGCCATATATCATATGAAAGGTCTTTAAATGGGGAACAATCGCGCTATATAACATTTTCGTGTCACTTCTATAGTTTAGGCGCAGTACTTGAAGGAGTGTATTTGTTTAAGGCGAAAAACACACCCCACTTCTTTCAGTCATATCTCGAGTTCTAGCTAACCCATCGCGCCAAGCCATATATCATATGAAAGGCCTTTAAATGAGGAACAATCGCGCTATATAACATTTTCGTGTCACTTCTATAGTCCAAGCCATATATCATATGAAAAGTCTTTAAATTAGGAAGAACCGCGCTATATAAAATTTTCGTGTCACTTCTATAGTTTAGGCGCAGTACTTGAAGGAGTGTATTTGTTTAAGGCGAAAAACACACCCCACTTCTTTCAGTCATATCTCGAGTTCTAGCTAACCTATCGCGCCAAGCCATATCTCATATGAAAAGTCTTTAAATGAGGAAGAACCGCGCTATATAAAATTTTCGTGTCACTTCTATAGTTTAGGCGCAGTACTTGAAGGAGTGTATTTTTTTAAGGCGAAAAACACACCCCACTTCTTTCAGTCATATCTCGAGTTCTAGGGCCCCCCTTAACAAGGGCCCCCCTTAACAAGGGCCCCCCCTTAACAGAGGCACCCCTTAACAGAGGCACCCCTTAACAGGGGCCCCCCCTTAACAGGGGCACCCCTTAACAGGGGCCCCCCCTTTACAGGGGGCCCCCTTAACAAGGGCCCTTAACAGGGGCCCCCCCTTAACAAGGGGCCCCCCTTAACAAGGGGCCCCCCTTAACGTATATGGCTTGGCGCGATGGGTTAGCTAGAATTCGAGATATGACTGAAAGAATTGGGGTGTGTTAACAGGGGGCCCCCTTAACAGGTTTAAGGCGAAAAACACACCCCAATTCTTTCAGTCATATCTCGAGTTCTAGCTAACCCATCGCGCCAAGCCATATACCATATGAAAGGTCTTTAATTGAGGAACAATCGCGCTATATAACATTTTCGTGTCACTTCTATAGTTTAGGCGCAGTACTTGAAGGAGCGTATGTGTTTAAGGCGAAAAACACACCCCACTTCTTTCAGTCATATCTCCAGTTCTAGCTAACCCATCGCGCCAAGACATATATCATATGAAAGGCCTTTAAATGAGGAACAATCGCGCTATATAACATTTTCGTGTCACTTCTATAGTTTAGGCGCAGTACTTGAAGGAGCGTATGTGTTTAAGGCGAAAAACACACCCCACTTCTTTCAGTCATATCTCCAGTTCTAGCTAACCCATCGCGCCAAGCCATATATCATATGAAAGGCCTTTAAATGGGGAACAATCGCACTATATAAAATTTTCGTGTCACTTCTATAGTTTAGGCGCAGTACTTGAAGGAGTGTATTTGTTTAAGGCGAAAAACACACCCCAATTCTTTCAGTCATATCTCGAGTTCTAGCTAACCCATCGCGCCAAGCCATATACCATATGAAAGGTCTTTAATTGAGGAATAATCGCGCTATATAACATTTTCGTGTCACTTCTATAGTTTAGGCGCAGTACTTGAAGGAGCGTATGTGTTTAAGGCGAAAAACACACCCCACTTCTTTCAGTCATATCTCCAGTTCTAGCTAACCCATCGCGCCAAGCCATATATCATATGAAAGGCCTTTAAATGAGGAACAATCGCGCTATATAACATTTTCGTGTCACTTCTATAGTTTAGGCGCAGTACTTGAAGGAGCGTATGTGTTTAAGGCGAAAAACACACCCCACTTCTTTCAGTCATATCTCCAGTTCTAGCTAACCCATCGCGCCAAGCCATATATCATATGAAAGGTCTTTAAATGGGGAAGAACCGCGCTATATAAAATTTTCGTGTCACTTCTATAGTTTAGGCGCAGTACTTGAAGGAGTGTATTTGTTTAAGGCGAAAAACACACCCCACTTCTTTCAGTCATATCTCGAGTTCTAGCTAACCCATCGCGCCAAGCCATATATCATATGAAAGGTCTTTAAATGGGGAAGAACCGCGCTATATAAAATTTTCGTGTCACTTCTATAGTTTAGGCGCAGTACTTGAAGGAGTGTATTTGTTTAAGGCGAAAAACACACCCCACTTCTTTCAGTCATATCTCGAGTTCTAGCTAACCTATCGCGCCAAGCCATATATCATATGAAAGGTCTTTAAATGGGGAACAATCGCGCTATATAACATTTTCGTGTCACTTCTATAGTTTAAGCGCAGTACTTGAAGGAGTGTATTTGTTTAAGGCGAAAAACACACCCCACTTCTTTCAGTCATATCTCGAGTTCTAGGTAAACTATCGCGCCAAGCCATATATCATATGAAAGGTCTTCAAATGAGGAACAATCACGATATATAATATTTTCGTGTCACTTCTATAGTTTAGGCGCAGTACTTGAAGGAGCGTATGTGTTTAAGGCGAAAAACACACCCCACTTCTTTCAGTCATATCTCCAGTTCTAGCTAACCCATCGCGCCAAGCCATATATCATATGAAAGGTCTTTAAATGGGGAACAATCGCGCTATATAACATTTTCGTGTCACTTCTATAGTTTAAGCGCAGTACTTGAAGGAGTGTATTTGTTTAAGGCGAAAAACACACCCCAATTCTTTCAGTCATATCTCGAGTTCTAGCTAACCCATCGCGCCAAGCCATATACCATATGAAAGGTCTTTAATTGAGGAACAATCGCGCTATATAACATTTTCGTGTCACTTCTATAGTTTAGGCGCAGTACTTGAAGGAGCGTATGTGTTTAAGGCGAAAAACACACCCCACTTCTTTCAGTCATATCTCCAGTTCTAGCTAACCCATCGCGCCAAGCCATATATCATATGAAAGGCCTTTAAATGAGGAACAATCGCGCTATATAACATTTTCGTGTCACTTCTATAGTTTAGGCGTAGTACTTGAAGGAGCGTATGTGTTTAAGGCGAAAAACACACCCCACTTCTTTCAGTCATATCTCCAGTTCTAGCTAACCCATCGCGCCAAGCCATATATCATATGAAAGGCCTTTAAATGAGGTACAATCGCGCTATATAACATTTTCGTGTCACTTCTATAGTTTAGGCGCAGTACTTGAAGGAGTGTATTTGTTTAAGGCGAAAAACACACCCCACTTCTTTCAGTCATATCTCGAGTTCTAGCTAACCCATCGCGCCAAGCCATATATCATATGAAAGGTCTTTAAATGGGGAACAATCGCACTATATAACATTTTCGTGTCACTTCTATAGTTTAGGCGCAGTACTTGAAGGAGCGTATGTGTTTAAGGCGAAAAACACACCCCACTTCTTTCAGTCATATCTCGAGTTCTAGCTAACCCATCGCGCCAAGCCATATATCATATGAAAGGTCTTTAAATGGGGAACAATCGCGCTATATAACATTTTCGTGTCACTTCTATAGTTTAGGCGCAGTACTTGAAGGAGTGTATTTGTTTAAGGCGAAAAACACACCCCACTTCTTTCAGTCATATCTCGAGTTCTAGCTAACCCATCGCGCCAAGCCATATATCATATGAAAGGCCTTTAAATGAGGAACAATCGCGCTATATAACATTTTCGTGTCACTTCTATAGTCCAAGCCATATATCATATGAAAAGTCTTTAAATTAGGAAGAACCGCGCTATATAAAATTTTCGTGTCACTTCTATAGTTTAGGCGCAGTACTTGAAGGAGTGTATTTGTTTAAGGCGAAAAACACACCCCACTTCTTTCAGTCATATCTCGAGTTCTAGCTAACCTATCGCGCCAAGCCATATCTCATATGAAAAGTCTTTAAATGAGGAAGAACCGCGCTATATAAAATTTTCGTGTCACTTCTATAGTTTAGGCGCAGTACTTGAAGGAGTGTATTTTTTTAAGGCGAAAAACACACCCCACTTCTTTCAGTCATATCTCGAGTTCTAGGGCCCCCCTTAACAAGGGCCCCCCCTTAACAGGGGCACCCCTTAACAGGGGCCCCCCCTTAACAGGGGCCCCCCCTTAACAGGGGCACCCCTTAACAGGGGCCCCCCCTTAACAGGGGCACCCCTTAACAGGGGCACCCCTTAACAGGGGCACCCCTTAACAGGGGCACCCCTTAACAGGGGCACCCCTTAACAGGGGCACCCCTTAACAGGGGCCCCCCCTTTACAGGGGGCCCCTTTACAGGGGGCCCCCTTAACAAGGGCCCTTAACAGGGGCCCCCCCTTAACAAGGGGCCCCCCTTAACAAGGGGCCCCCCTTAACGTATATGGGTTGGCGCGATGGGTTAGCTAGAATTCGAGATATGACTGAAAGAATGGGGGTGTGTTAACAGGGGGCCCCCTTAACAGGTTTAAGGCGAAAAACACACCCCAATTCTTTCAGTCATATCTCGAGTTCTAGCTAACCCATCGCGCCAAGCCATATACCATATGAAAGGTCTTTAATTGAGGAACAATCGCGCTATATAACATTTTCGTGTCACTTCTATAGTTTAGGCGCAGTACTTGAAGGAGCGTATGTGTTTAAGGCGAAAAACACACCCCACTTCTTTCAGTCATATCTCCAGTTCTAGCTAACCCATCGCGCCAAGCCATATATCATATGAAAGGCCTTTAAATGAGGAACAATCGCGCTATATAACATTTTCGTGTCACTTCTATAGTTTAGGCGCAGTACTTGAAGGAGCGTATGTGTTTAAGGCGAAAAACACACCCCACTTCTTTCAGTCATATCTCCAGTTCTAGCTAACCCATCGCGCCAAGCCATATATCATATGAAAGGCCTTTAAATGGGGAACAATCGCACTATATAAAATTTTCGTGTCACTTCTATAGTTTAGGCGCAGTACTTGAAGGAGCGTATGTGTTTAAGGCGAAAAACACACCCCACTTCTTTCAGTCATATCTCGAGTTCTAGCTAACCCATCGCGCCAAGCCATATATCATATGAAAGGTCTTTAAATGGGGAACAATCGCGCTATATAACATTTTCGTGTCACTTCTATAGTTTAAGCGCAGTACTTAAAGGAGTGTATTTGTTTAAGGCGAAAAACACACCCTACTTCTTTCAGTCATATCTCGAGTTCTAGGTAAACTATCGCGCCAAGCCGTATATCATATGAAAGGTCTTCAAATGAGAAACAATCACGATATATAACATTTTCGTGTCACTTCTATAGTTTAGGCGCAGTACTTGAAGCAGTGTATTTTTTTAAGGCGAAAAACACACCCCACTTCTTTCAGTCATATCTCGAGTTCTAGCTAACCCATCGCGCCAAGCCATATATCATATGAAAGGTCTTTAAATCGGGAACAATCGCGCTATATAACATTTTCGTGTCACTTCTATAGTTTAGGCGCAGTACTTGAAGGAGTGTATTTGTTTAAGGCGAAAAACACACCCCACTTCTTTCAGTCATATCTCGAGTTCTAGCTAACCCATCGCGCCAAGCCATATATCATATGAAAGGTCTTTAAATGGGGAAGAAACGCGCTATATAAAATTTTCGTGTCACTTCTATAGTTTAGGCGCAGTACTTGAAGGAGTGTATTTGTTTAAGGCGAAAAACACACCCCACTTCTTTCAGTCATATCTCGAGTTCTAGCTAACCTATCGCGCCAAGCCATATATCATATGAAAGGTCTTTAAATGGGGAACAATCGCGCTATATAACATTTTCGTGTCACTTCTATAGTTTAAGCGCAGTACTTGAAGGAGTGTATTTGTTTAAGGCGAAAAACACACCCCACTTCTTTCAGTCATATCTCGAGTTCTAGGTAAACTATCGCGCCAAGCCATATATCATATGAAAGGTCTTCAAATGAGGAACAATCACGATATATAATATTTTCGTGTCACTTCTATAGTTTAGGCGCAGTACTTGAAGGAGCGTATGTGTTTAAGGCGAAAAACACACCCCACTTCTTTCAGTCATATCTCCAGTTCTAGCTAACCCATCGCGCCAAGCCATATATCATATGAAAGGTCTTTAAATGGGGAACAATCGCGCTATATAACATTTTCGTGTCACTTCTATAGTTTAAGCGCAGTACTTGAAGGAGTGTATTTGTTTAAGGCGAAAAACACACCCCAATTCTTTCAGTCATATCTCGAGTTCTAGCTAACCCATCGCGCCAAGCCATATACCATATGAAAGGTCTTTAATTGAGGAACAATCGCGCTATATAACATTTTCGTGTCACTTCTATAGTTTAGGCGCAGTACTTGAAGGAGCGTATGTGTTTAAGGCGAAAAACACACCCCACTTCTTTCAGTCATATCTCCAGTTCTAGCTAACCCATCGCGCCAAGCCATATATCATATGAAAGGCCTTTAAATGAGGAACAATCGCGCTATATAACATTTTCGTGTCACTTCTATAGTTTAGGCGTAGTACTTGAAGGAGCGTATGTGTTTAAGGCGAAAAACACACCCCACTTCTTTCAGTCATATCTCCAGTTCTAGCTAACCCATCGCGCCAAGCCATATATCATATGAAAGGCCTTTAAATGAGGAACAATCGCGCTATATAACATTTTCGTGTCACTTCTATAGTTTAGGCGCAGTACTTGAAGGAGTGTATTTGTTTAAGGCGAAAAACACACCCCACTTCTTTCAGTCATATCTCGAGTTCTAGCTAACCCATCGCGCCAAGCCATATATCATATGAAAGGTCTTTAAATGGGGAACAATCGCACTATATAACATTTTCGTGTCACTTCTATAGTTTAGGCGCAGTACTTGAAGGAGCGTATGTGTTTAAGGCGAAAAACACACCCCACTTCTTTCAGTCATATCTCGAGTTCTAGCTAACCCATCGCGCCAAGCCATATATCATATGAAAGGCCTTTAAATGAGGAACAATGCGCTATATAACATTTTCGTGTCACTTCTATAGTTTAGGCGCAGTACTTGAAGGAGCGTATGTGTTTAAGGCGAAAAACACACCCCACTTCTTTCAGTCATATCTCCAGTTCTAGCTCACCCATCGCGCCAAGCCATATATCATATGAAAGGCCTTTAAATGGGGAACAATCGCACTATATAACATTTTCGTGTCACTTCTATAGTTTAGGCGCAGTACTTGAAGGAGCGTATGTGTTTAAGGCGAAAAACACACCCCACTTCTTTCAGTCATATCTCGAGTTCTAGCTAACCCATCGCGCCAAGCCATATATCATATGAAAGGTCTTTAAATGGGGAACAATCGCGCTATATAACATTTTCGTGTCACTTCTATAGTTTAAGCGCAGTACTTAAAGGAGTGTATTTGTTTAAGGCGAAAAACACACCCTACTTCTTTCAGTCATATCTCGAGTTCTAGGTAAACTATCGCGCCAAGCCATATGTAACAATTTAACGTAACGACGTTACGTAAAGCTGTTACAAGCCTAACCAGGTGTTTAACGCAGCAGTTAGTGTAACCAGATCATTATGCACGATGCCATGTGTAAATAGAACAGCGGGAAAATACCGTTATTCGGCAATATAACCGACTGCGGAACCGGTCTCGTCCTTCTTTCCGGCTGCGATCTTCGAAGGGAACACATCATATTTTAAACTTTGTAAACCGTGAAAATAAAGCTCAGTTACACACTAGAAAAAATCCGCGCTTATCCTTTTCTGAGGCAAACATCGATAGGTAAGAAACCACAGGAAGTCTAGTGAAAACATTAAACCTACGCTGGGGTCCTCGTGATTGGCGGTTGGAACTTTGCCGATTTTCCCAGTCAGAGAGATTCTTTAGTCTGACGACTGGAAAATCTGCACAGGTTGCAATAGCATCTGCGTCGCGTCGTGGTTAAAGCTTTGCCTGCGTTGATTTGGCAGTCAGAGTGATTCCTTTAGTCTGACGGCTGTTAAATCTGCGCCGCGCGTTATTCACGGACATTGTAATAACCCCGACGTCGCGTCGTAGTTGCGCTTTGTATGCGTTGATTGTGCAGTCAGAGTGATTCCTTTAGTCTGACGGCTGTTAAATCTGCGCCACGCCGTCTCACGGGCGTCGTAACAACAACGACGTCGCTCCGTCGTCGCATTTTGTTTGAGGCTGACGGCTGTTAAATCTGCGCCACGCCGTCTCACGGGCGTCGTAACAACAACGACGTCGCACCGTCGTCGCATTTTGTTTGAGGCTGACGGCTGTTAAATCTGCGCCACGCTTCCTCACGGACGTCGTAACAACAACGACGTCGCACCGTCGTCGCATTTTTTTTTGAGGCTGTCGGCTGTTAAATCTGCGCCACGCCGTCTCACGTCGGACATCTGCGCCGTACATTTCTTCGCCGCGAGCGTCGTAACAACAACGACGTCGCACCGTCGTCGCATTCTGCGAACACTGCGCTCGAAGTTATTTCGAAAGAGCTAAGGAAAAAATTTCTGTTGACGAACCCTGGCACCGACGGCTAACCCGGAGCAAAAAGGTCGTCACAGTGGCGCCCGAACAGGGACCTAAGTAGATTTAAAGACAAAGAAAAGAATAGATAAAATCAGAAAATTTTTCAACACGAAGGTCAATCGTTGACAAAACCAGACTTAAGCAACGCTGCGAATACATAAACAAGCCAACGCAGAGCAACAGAGATAAGAACGACCATGGTGAAGACAGGGTGGCTATACGTCCTGACTAAGGAACAACTGCAGTCCGAAATGGCCACGTTTGAACTCGACACGAACGGGAAAACCGACGAGTTGCGCAAAAGGTTCGCGTCTTTTATAGTACATACGCCGCATTCAACGGAGGAGACGGAGCGCCTCCAACAGCTCGAAGCAGAGTATCAACGCTCCAGATCAACCTCCGAGGCCCGCGGCCCGAGCACAGGTCCTCCAGGGAGTGACTTCCTTCCTAAAAGCGTTGACTCAATGTTGCAGTTCGGGGTACCAGGCACACCAGCTTTGGTACAGGAGTCCGCTCAAACCACCGACACGGGTCCATGGACACATCCTATGCACGGTGCAGCCCAAAGGCCGGTTGCGAATCCTACCAACAACTACGCGCCCGTTATCGACCAGGTAAGGAAGTGGTCTGTAAAATATGACGGCGGCCGAGAACCACTGGCTTTCATTGAAAGAATCGAGGAGCTGACAGAAGCATATGGCCTTGACATAAATCTACTTCCACGCGCAATGCCAGAACTCCTCAAGGACCGCGCCTTGTCATGGTATCGTAATAATCAGAGGCGATGGGAGAGCTGGCAAGCGTTTAAAACTGACTTCATGCGTTTCTTCCTACCAGCCCGCTACTTCGAAGAGCTAGAGGATACCATTCGACGGAGAACACAAGGGCCTCGTGAGCAGTTCAAGGACTTCGTCCTTGCCATGCAAAGTTTAATGCGACAAGCCGATTACGATGCCGACCAGCAACTCCAGCGGATTTATAAGAATTGTCGTAGCGAATACTTACTCTATATTCGACGGAAGGATTTCTCGACGCTGAGTGAGCTGATGAACCTGGCCGAGGACTACGAAGGCATCCACATCGAGAGGGAACGAGTTGTACCACCGCGTGGGCGTTATGAGCAAAATCGAATGGTGACTGACCGCCAGGAGGGTGTCATCGATGTGAGGTCGGCCTGCAGGCGATGCGGGGAGAGCGGCCATTTCTGGAGATCCTGTCGACGCCCTGCTGTCCTCTTTTGTTGGGAATGCGGGCGACGAAACGTACGCACCGTCGATTGTTGCAGGGCTCGGTCGGGAAACGAGCAGGGGAATCGTCATTAGCGAGGTATGGCGAAGACCCCGAACGCAAGGACGCCTCGTATGTAGAGTCACCTTTGAAAAGCAACGGTAGCAGAGTCTGGGCTAAGGTAGCCATCGGGAATCAGCGGATTACGGCCACAATAGATACGGGAGCCTCGAGAAGTTTTGTAAGCGAATTCATAGCAGTGGAGTTGTTGGACCAGGGCGTAAGGGGCAGCGCAGAAATTCAGGTGCAGATGGCCGACGGTGGAGTGCGGACAGTAGACCGGTCGCTTCGGGTCACCATACGGCTCGGAATCGCGGAATGCGACGTCGAACTTTTGGTTCTGCCACGAGTTTTAGACCATCTGATTCTTGGCATGGATTTCTTGTCTAAGATAGGGACAAAGATTGAGTGTGGCGGTGAAACCGTGTGGCTCGACGCAGGGCAGTCTAAAAGGCGAGTCGAGGACATGGTGCGATGCCACTCGATATTGGAGGCCCGAGAAAACACGATACAACCGCGTCGGAATGAAGGCGTTGATCACGATGAGGCAGCGACAACACCACGTATCGCTGAGGAACCACGAGCAACGGACGACGAAAGAATCGCGAGGTTCTTGGAGACCGAGTTACAGGGCTTTGACAAGTTGGTCGAAACGACGGACATCGCTGCGCACAGCATCACCATGCGCGACGAGAGGCCAATAAAGCAACGCTACTACCCTAAAAACCCAGCAATGCAGAAAATTATTGACGCAGAAGTAGACAACCTACTGGAAAGGGGCTGCATCGAACCATCGCACAGCTCATATAGTGCACCACTAGTATTGGTGCGGAAGAAAACAGGAGCCTGGAGGGTCTGTGTTGACTACAGACAGCTGAACGCCCATTCGATCCCAGACGCCTACCCGCTACCTAGGATTAACCACATACTGGACCGACTACGCGATGCACACTACATCAGCAGCTTAGATTTGAAGAACGGGTATTGGCAGATCCCCATGGATCCGCACAGCAAGCAGTACACGGCTTTTACCGTGCCGGGAAGAGGTCTGTATCAGTGGCGAGTGATGCCGTTCGGGCTCCATTCGGCACCAGCGACGTTCCAACGAGCCTTGGACCAGGTCATTGGAGCACAGCTAGAACCTTTCGCATTCGCATATCTCGATGACATCATTGTCACGGGGAACTCCTTGGATGACCACATGAGGAATCTGGCAGAGGTACTGAGGAGACTTAAGGCCGCAAAGCTGCAGATTAACCGGGAAAAGTGCAAATTTTTCCAACGAGAACTAAAGTATCTTGGCCATGTCGTCAGCGCCGATGGGATCCACACTGACCCCGACAAAATTGCCGCAATACGAGATCTAACTCCCCCTAAAGACGTGAAAGGAGTCCGACGGATCCTGGGCGTTGCGTCCTGGTATAGGCGTTTTGTTCCGGAATTTGCAGCCATCGCGCGCCCGTTAACTACGCTGCTTGCCAAAGGAAAACGTTTTCACTGGGGCGAACAACAGCAACAAGCATTCGACACACTCAAACGGAAGCTGACAGAAGCGCCGGTGTTAGTACGCCCGGATTTTAACAAAAAATTTACTCTACAAACGGATGCGAGTGACTATGGCCTCGGAGCGGTCCTCACTCAGGAGACAGACGGGCATGAGCGCGTCATTGCCTACGCTAGCCGCCATCTTAGCGACGTGGAACACCGATACTCGACGACCGAAAAGGAGTGTCTAGCCATAGTATGGGGCATCAGGAAGATGAGGGCATATCTGGAGGGCTATCACTTCGTCGTTGTAACAGACCATCTCTCGCTGAAATGGTTAAACTCTATAGAGAATCCCTCCGGAAGGATCGCGCGTTGGGCGCTGGAACTCCAGCAGTATGACTTTGAGGTAAAGTATCGGAAAGGAAAATGGAATGTTGTAGCCGACACCCTTTCTCGGCAGCCAATCGAAAGGCTACAACAGCTGTCGGTAAGCAACTCCCACTGCAAATGGTACCAGGACAAACTGCAGTCAGTCACGGCCAATCCGTCCAGCTGTCCAGATTTTGCCGTCGTCGACGGTCAACTCTACAAACATTTCCCTCGAGACGAGCAAGGCAGGGGGGAAACCACTTGGAAGTTATGTGTGCAAAAAAATTTACGGCCAGATGTCCTGCGAGAAAACCATGATGACGCCAGCGCCGGCCACCACGGTATCCGGAAGACAATACTACGGGTTCGACAACGCTACCACTGGCCCGGTCTAACGCGGGACGTAAAGAGATATGTAAGAAGCTGTGACTCCTGCCAGAGATACAAAACGTCGCAAGAGCAGAAGGCTGGAACTATGCTTACACAGATAAGCAACGAACCATGGGCAATCATTTGTGTGGATTTTATCGGCCCATTGCCGCGTTCAACGCATGGGAATACTGTGGCGTTAGTAATTTTCGACAAGTTTTCGAAATGGACGGAAATCATCCCGATGCGCGCACCTACGACGAAGGGCCTGATCAAAAGTCTTAGGGAGCGAATAATTTGTAGGTACGGAGTCCCGAAGGTACTGGTTTCGGATAACGGACCCCAGTTCACTAGCCGGCTGTTTAAGAGCTACGTGAGGGATATGGGGATTCGCCACCAGTTTACAGCGCCGTATACACCCCAAGAAAACGCGGCGGAGCGGGCCAACCGAAATGTCAAGCGCATAATCGCTCAGCTATGTCAAGGGAAACAGCCCGACTGGGATGAACACGTGCCAGAGGTCATGTTAGCCATCAATACCGCGATTTCTGAGACTACAGGATACAGTCCCGCCTATCTCACACAAGGGAGGGAACCAAGGCTGCCTAGAGCCCTCTACGACGACAAGACGTTAGGAACCGGAAATAAGGAGCAGACGCCAGCGGAAACTGGAGACATACTCAGCGAAACTTGGGAGCTCGTACGCAGTAACCTACGGCAAGCCGCACAGCAGCAGGCCCACCACTACAACCTGCGAAGACGTAAATGGGCACCGCAGATAGGACAACTGGTGCTGGCAAAAACTCACCTACAATCCAAAGCGATCGATAAGTTCAACGCTAAGTTAGCGCCGAGGTTTGAAGGACCTTTCCGTGTCCTTCGTTTCACCTCCCCGGTCATCGTACAACTGTCAGCGAGCGAGGGAGGGCGCACTCGCACCGCGCACATCAGCGACATAAAGCGCTACTATATACGCGAGGGTTCCAACGCCAACACTCGACCCGGCGTACTCGAGTAGTAGCGTCGACGACACTACAGCCGCCTTAACGCTACCCCAGCAAAACCTTAGGCAATCTTCCGTTCTTTATTTTCATAACAGGTCAATACGACAACAATGGTGGACAATGGTGGGCGCTTTGTCGATCTGGACAGTTTAATCCGTGAGGAGCAAGCCACCGTGGATCCTCGGGGAATCGTGCTAGGCCGTACGTTGTCACGGACGCCGCAAACATCCGCCGCCAAAGACGAAGAACTCGTGGCCACCTACCGCTCTGGCGTCGACAACAGTAGCATCGCCGTTCGAGTCAGCGACTATAAACGGCTCGCCGATGGAACATGGCTCAACGACACATTAATCGAATTCGGTTTCGGCTGGATCAACGACCATATCGCTAATGACACGACGAGGGATGAGTCGCACGCTTTCAGCCCGTTCTTCTTCGAGCGGTTGTCACGGGGCGACACCGCTGCCGCCCGTTTTCAAGGCGTTCGACGTTGGACCAAACGGGTTGACCTCGCTTCCAAAAAGTACATTTTCTTCCCCATAAACCAACACAGCCACTGGTGGCTGATGGTCGCATGCTGGTCGGTGACTCCACCAAAATCCGACGAAGGAACAAACCACGACAGAGACAGCGCAGAAGTCGAGCAGCCGTTCCTGTTGCAGCTGGACTCGCTGACCATCGGCGCACACGACGAAGTTGCCGGTATGCTTCGGGACTACCTGTCAGCGGAGCTTCGGGCGAAACGGCCAGACCTGGATCTGGCTCCGTTCACTGCCAAGAATTTCCCGCTTCATGAAGTCCCAGTGCAGCAGCAGAATAATGGCCACGATTGCGGCATCTTCCTGTTGCACTTCTACCAGGAGTGGCACGCCCGTGCCCCTCGTTACGACCAACTCTCATTGCACTGGTCGCCACGTATGTTGTGCCCCACCGAACGACGCCAGGAGCTAGCGGGAATCATCCAGTATCTAGCCATTCAACAGCAGAGCCAAGCACACGACAGACTGCCGGCGCTTTCATTTAATGGGTTAAGGCCATCACTGCGGAGCCCGAGCAATGTCACTGACGGGCCCGGCGAGCTGAGACGGCAAGCTGCGGTGAGGGCTGTGGATAGCGCGTCACCTCTTTATGATCCCCGCCTGGCCGCAACTGTGGCAAACTCAATTCAGCCGTTGCCGGACTCACCCGATGAAGCAGAGATGGAGGTTCAAGCATCGAACGATGAACGACCTGCGGTCGAGGAGACACACGTAAAGGAAACAAACCCGTACCCCGAAGACGCAGCGGGCGGGGCCCAAACGTATTATGACCCTCTAGACGGCTCCTACCCCGACGATCTATGCCGCGAGGTTGACAGGCAGGGAGAGCCAGAACGACAGAGCCCGCCGATTGACGTGCAGCAGCAGGCAACATTGAACGCAACCGCCACCCTACAGTTCCCCCGGCTTCAGGACTTCTTGGACGCACATGTGTTGTCCACCCCGGGGCGAGAAAGAGTTGCCAACCGATTCCGTCAGCTGAGACAGCAGTCTACGGGAGCGAGAGAAGGCCAACCTCACCGGAGCAGGCGTCGTCACCGCATGCAGTTCGACTACGAGAAGTACCGCATCACGCTCAACGCAAGATCCCCGGCGCCAGCAGTGTCAATACGTCGGCTTCCCGAAGAAGGAAGGGAATGTAACAATTTAACGTAACGACGTTACGTAAAGCTGTTACAAGCCTAACCAGGTGTTTAACGCAGCAGTTAGTGTAACCAGATCATTATGCACGATGCCATGTGTAAATAGAACAGCGGGAAAATACCGTTATTCGGCAATATAACCGACTGCGGAACCGGTCTCGTCCTTCTTTCCGGCTGCGATCTTCGAAGGGAACACATCATATTTTAAACTTTGTAAACCGTGAAAATAAAGCTCAGTTACACACTAGAAAAAATCCGCGCTTATCCTTTTCTGAGGCAAACATCGATAGGTAAGAAACCACAGGAAGTCTAGTGAAAACATTAAACCTACGCTGGGGTCCTCGTGATTGGCGGTTGGAACTTTGCCGATTTTCCCAGTCAGAGAGATTCTTTAGTCTGACGACTGGAAAATCTGCACAGGTTGCAATAGCATCTGCGTCGCGTCGTGGTTAAAGCTTTGCCTGCGTTGATTTGGCAGTCAGAGTGATTCCTTTAGTCTGACGGCTGTTAAATCTGCGCCGCGCGTTATTCACGGACATTGTAATAACCCCGACGTCGCGTCGTAGTTGCGCTTTGTATGCGTTGATTGTGCAGTCAGAGTGATTCCTTTAGTCTGACGGCTGTTAAATCTGCGCCACGCCGTCTCACGGGCGTCGTAACAACAACGACGTCGCTCCGTCGTCGCATTTTGTTTGAGGCTGACGGCTGTTAAATCTGCGCCACGCCGTCTCACGGGCGTCGTAACAACAACGACGTCGCACCGTCGTCGCATTTTGTTTGAGGCTGACGGCTGTTAAATCTGCGCCACGCTTCCTCACGGACGTCGTAACAACAACGACGTCGCACCGTCGTCGCATTTTTTTTTGAGGCTGTCGGCTGTTAAATCTGCGCCACGCCGTCTCACGTCGGACATCTGCGCCGTACATTTCTTCGCCGCGAGCGTCGTAACAACAACGACGTCGCACCGTCGTCGCATTCTGCGAACACTGCGCTCGAAGTTATTTCGAAAGAGCTAAGGAAAAAATTTCTGTTGACGAACCCTGGCACCGACGGCTAACCCGGAGCAAAAAGGTCGTCACACATATATCATATGAAAGGTCTTCAAATGAGAAACAATCACGATATATAACATTTTCGTGTCACTTCTATAGTTTAGGCGCAGTACTTGAAGCAGTGTATTTTTTTAAGGCGAAAAACACACCCCACTTCTTTCAGTCATATCTCGAGTTCTAGCTAACCCATCGCGCCAAGCCATATATCATATGAAAGGTCTTTAAATCGGGAACAATCGCGCTATATAACATTTTCGTGTCACTTCTATAGTTTAGGCGCAGTACTTGAAGGAGCGTATGTGTTTAAGGCGAAAAACACACCCCACTTTTTTTAGTCATATCTCGAGTTCTAGCTAACCCATCGCGCCAAGCCATATATCATATGAAAGGTCTTTAAATGAGGAACAATCGCGCTATATAACATTTTCGTGTCACTTCTATAGTTTAGGCGAAGTACTTGAAGGAGTGTATTTGTTTAAGGCGAAAAACACACCCCACTTCTTTCAGTCATATCTCGAGTTCTAGCTAACCTATCGCGCCAAGCCATATATCATATGAAAAGTCTTTAAATTAGGAAGAACCGCGCTATATAAAATTTTCGTGTCACTTCTATAGTTTAGGCGCAGTACTTGAAGGAGTGTATTTTTTTAAGGCGAAAAACACACCCCACTTCTTTCAGTCATATCTCGAGTTCTAGGGCCCCCCCTTAACAGGCCCCCCTTAACAGGCCCCCCTTAACAGGCCCCCCTTAACAGGCCCCCCCTTAACAGGCCCCCCCTTAACAGGCCCCCCCTTAACAGGCCCCCCCTTAACAGGCCCCCCCCCCTTAACAGGCCCCCCTTAACAGGCCCCCCCTTAACAGGCCCCCCCTTAACAGGCCCCCCCTTAACAGGCCCCCCCCCCCTAAACAGGCCCCCCCCCTTAACAGGCCCCCCCTTAACAGGCCCCCCCTTAACAGGCCCCCTTAACAGGCCCCCCCTTAACAGGCCCCCCCTTAACAGGCCCCCCTTAACAGGCCCCCCCTTAACAGGCCCCCCCTTAACAGGCCCCCCTTAACAGGCCCCCCCTTAACAGGCCCCCCCTTAACAGGCCCCCCTTAACAGGCCCCCCTTAACAGGCCCCCCTTAACAGGCCCCCTTAACAGGCCCCCCCTTAACAGGCCCCCCCTTAACAGCCCCCCTTAACAGGGCCCACCCCTTAACAGGGGCCCCCCCTTAACAGGGGCCCCCCCTTAACAGGGGCCCCCCCTTAACAGGGGCCCCCCTTAACAAGGGCCCCCTTAACAAGGGGCTCCCCTTAACAAGGGGCCCCCCTTAACAAGGGCCCCCCTTAACAGGCCCCCTTAACAGGCCCCCCCTTAACAGGCCCCCCTTAACAGGCCCCCCCTTAACAGCCCCCCTTAACAGGGCCCACCCCTTAACAGGGGCCCCCCCTTAACAGGGGCCCCCCCTTAACAGGGGCCCCCCTTAACAAGGGCCCCCTTAACAAGGGGCCCCCCTTAACAAGGGGCCCCCCTTAACAAGGGGCCCCCTTAACAAGGGCCCCCCTTAACAAGGGGCCCCCCTTACCGCGCTATATAAAATTTTCGGGCCCCCCTTAACAGGCCCCCCCTTGACAGCCCCCCCCCCCCCTTAACAGCCCCCCTTAACAGCCCCCCTTAACAGCCCCCCCTTAACAGCCCCCCCTTAACAGCCCCCCCTTAACAGCCCCCCCTTAACAGCCCCCCCTTAACAGCCCCCCCTTAACAGCCCCCCCTTAACAGCCCCCCTTAACAGCCCCCCTTAACAGCCCACCCTTAACAGCCCACCCTTAACAGCCCCCCTTAACAGGCCCCCCCTTAACAGGCCCCCCCTTAACAGGCCCCCCCTTAACAGGCCCCCCCTTAACAGGCCCCCCCTTAACAGGCCCCCCCTTAACAGGCCCCCCTTAACAGGCCCCCCCTTAACAGGCCCCCCTTAACAGGCCCCCCTTAACAGGCCCCCTTTACAGGCCCCCCCTTAACAGGCCCCCCCTTAACAGGGCCCACCCCTTAACAGGGCCCACCCCTTAACAGGGGCCCCCCCTTAACAAGGGGCCCCCCTTAACAAGGGGCCCCCTTACCGCGCTATATAAAATTTTCGGGCCCCCCTTAACAGGCCCCCCCTTAACAGCCCCCCCCCCCCTTAACAGCCCCCCTTAACAGCCCCCCCTTAACAGCCCCCCTTAACAGCCCCCCCTTAACAGCCCCCCCTTAACAGCCCCCCCTTAACAGCCCCCCCTTAACAGCCCCCCTTAACAGCCCCCCCTTAACAGCCCCCCCTTAACAGCCCCCCCTTAACAGCCCCCCCTTAACAGCCCCCCCTTAACAGCCCCCCCTTAACAGCCCCCCCTTAACAGCCCCCCCTTAACAGCCCCCCCCTAAAAAACCCCCCCTTAACAGCCCCCCCTTAACAGCCCCCCCTTAACAGCCCCCCCTTAACAGCCCCCCCTTAACAGCCCCCCTTAACAGCCCACCCTTAACAGCACCCCCTTAACAGCCCCCCTTAACATCCACCCCTTAACAGGGCCCACCCCTTAACAGGCCCCACCCCTTAACAGGCCCCACCCCTTAACAGGCCCACCCCTTAACAGGCCCACCCCTTAACAGGACCCCCCTTAACAGGGCCCCCCTTTAACAGGGGCCCCCCCTTAATAGGGGCCCCCCCTAAAAACACACCCCACTTCTTTCAGTCATATTTAGAGTTCTGGCTAACCTATCGCGCCAAGCCATATATCATATGAAAAGTCTTTAAATTAGGAAGAACCGCGCTATATAACATTTTCGTGTCACTTCTATAGTTTAGGCGCAGTACTTAAAGGAGTGTATTTGTTTAAAGCGAAAAACACACCCCAATTCTTTCAGTCATATCTCGAGTTCTAGGTAAACTATCGCGCCAAGCCATATATCATATGAAAGGTCTTTAAATGAGGAACAATCGCGCTATATAACATTTTCGTGTCACTTCTATAGTTTAGGCGCAGTACTTGAAGCAGTGTATTTTTTTAAGGCGAAAAACACACCCCACTTCTTTCAGTCATATCTCGAGTTCTAGGGCCCCCCCTTAACAGGCCCCCCCTTAACAGGCCCCCCCTTAACAGGCCCCCCCTTAACAGGCCCCCCCTTAACAGGCCCCCCCTTAACAGGCCCCCCCTTAACAGGCCCCCCCTTAACAGGCCCCCCCTTAACAGGCCCCCCCTTAACAGGCCCCCCCTTAACAGGCCCCCCTTAACAGCCCCCCCCTTAACAGCCCCCCTTAACAGCCCCCCCTTAACAGCCCCCCTTAACAGCCCCCCTTAACAGCCCACCCTTAACAGCCCCCCCTTAACAGCCCCCCTTAACATCCACCCCTTAACAGGGCCCACCCCTTAACAGGCCCCACCCCTTAACAGGCCCACCCCTTAACAGGCCCACCCCTTAACAGGACCCCCCTTAACAGGGCCCCCCTTAACAGGGCCCCCCTTTAACAGGGGCCCCCCCTTAATAGGGGCCCCCCTAAAAACACACCCCACTTCTTTCAGTCATATTTAGAGTTCTGGCTAACCTATCGCGCCAAGCCATATATCATATGAAAAGTCTTTAAATTAGGAAGAACCGCGCTATATAAAATTTTCGTGTCACTTCTATAGTTTAGGCGCAGTACTTGAAGGAGTGTATTTGTTTAAGGCGAAAAACACACCCCAATTCTTTCAGTCATATCTCGAGTTCTAGCTAACCCATCGCGATAAGCCATATACCATATGAAAGGTCTTTAATTGAGGAACAATCGCGCTATATAACATTTTCGTGTCACTTCTATAGTTTAGGCGCAGTACTTGAAGGAGCGTATGTGTTTAAGGCGAAAAACACACCCCACTTCTTTCAGTCATATCTCCAGTTCTAGCTAACCCATCGCGCCAAGCCATATATCATATGAAAGGCCTTTAAATGAGGAACAATCGCGCTATATAACATTTTCGTGTCACTTCTATAGTTTAGGCGCAGTACTTGAAGGAGTGTATTTGTTTAAGGCGAAAAACACACCCCACTTCTTTCAGTCATATCTCGAGTTCTAGCTAACCCATCGCGCCAAGCCATATATCATATGAAAGGTCTTTAAATGGGGAAGAACCGCGCTATATAAAATTTTCGTGTCACTTCTATAGTTTAGGCGCAGTACTTGAAGGAGTGTATTTGTTTAAGGCGAAAAACACACCCCACTTCTTTCAGTCATATCTCGAGTTCTAGCTAACCTATCGCGCCAAGCCATATATCATATGAAAGGTCTTTAAATGGGGAACAATCGCGCTATATAACATTTTCGTGTCACTTCTATAGTTTAAGCGCAGTACTTGAAGGAGTGTATTTGTTTAAGGCGAAAAACACACCCCACTTCTTTCAGTCATATCTCGAGTTCTAGGTAAACTATCGCGCCAAGCCATATATCATATGAAAGGTCTTCAAATGAGGAACAATCACGATATATAACATTTTCGTGTCACTTCTATAGTTTAGGCGCAGTACTTGAAGGGGCGTATGTGTTTAAGGCGAAAAACACACCCCACTTCTTTCAGTCATATCTCCAGTTCTAGCTAACCCATCGCGCCAAGCCATATATCGTATGAAAGGTCTTTAAACGCAGTACTTGAAGGAGTGTATTTGTTTAAGGCGAAAAACACACCCCAATTCTTTCAGTCATATCTCGAGTTCTAGCTAACCCATCGCGCAAAGCCATATACCATATGAAAGGTCTTTAATTGAGGAACAATCGCGCTATATAACATTTTCGTGTCACTTCTATAGTTTAGGCGCAGTACTTGAAGGAGCGTATGTGTTTAAGGCGAAAAACACACCCCACTTCTTTCAGTCATATCTCCAGTTCTAGCTAACCCATCGCGCCAAGCCATATATCATATGAAAGGCCTTTAAATGAGGAACAATCGCGCTATATAACATTTTCGTGTCACTTCTATAGTTTAGGCGCAGTACTTGAAGGAGCGTATGTGTTTAAGGCGAAAAACACACCCCACTTCTTTCAGTCATATCTCCAGTTCTAGCTAACCCATCGCGCCAAGCCATATATCATATGAAAGGCCTTTAAATGAGGAACAATCGCGCTATATAACATTTTCGTGTCACTTCTATAGTTTAGGCGCAGTACTTGAAGGAGTGTATTTGTTTAAGGCGAAAAACACACCCCACTTCTTTCAGTCATATCTCGAGTTCTAGCTAACCCATCGCGCCAAGCCATATATCATATGAAAGGTCTTTAAATGGGGAACAATCGCGCTATATAACATTTTCGTGTCACTTCTATAGTTTAGGCGCAGTACTTGAAGGAGTGTATTTGTTTAAGGCGAAAAACACACCCCACTTCTTTCAGTCATATCTCGAGTTCTAGCTAACCCATCGCGCCAAGCCATATATCATATGAAAGGCCTTTAAATGAGGAACAATCGCGCTATATAACATTTTCGTGTCACTTCTATAGTTTAGGCGCAGTACTTGAAGGAGTGTATTTGTTTAAGGCGAAAAACACACCCCACTTCTTTCAGTCATATCTCGAGTTCTAGCTAACCCATCGCGCCAAGCCATATATCATATGAAAGGTCTTTAAATGGGGAACAATCGCACTATATAACATTTTCGTGTCACTTCTATAGTTTAGGCGCAGTACTTGAAGGAGTGTATTTGTTTAAGGCGAAAAACACACCCCACTTCTTTCAGTCATATTTAGAGTTCTGGCTAACCTATCGCGCCAAGCCATATATCATATGAAAAGTCTTTAAATTAGGAACAATCGCGCTATATAACATTTTCGTGTCACTTCTATAGTTTAGGCGCAGTACTTGAAGGAGTGTATTTGTTTAAGGCGAAAAACACACCCCAATTCTTTCAGTCATATCTCGAGTTCTAGCTAACCTATTGCGCCAAGCCATATACCATATGAAAGGTCTTTAATTGAGGAACAATCGCGCTATATAACATTTTCGTGTCACTTCTATAGTTTAGGCGCAGTACTTGAAGGAGCGTATGTGTTTAAGGCGAAAAATACACCCCACTTCTTTCAGTCATATCTCCAGTTCTAGCTAACCCATCGCGCCAAGCCATATATCATATGAAAGGTCTTTAAATGGGGAACAATCGCGCTATATAACATTTTCGTGTCACTTCTATAGTTTAAGCGCAGTACTTGAAGGAGTGTATTTGTTTAAGGCGAAAAACACACCCCAATTCTTTCAGTCATATCTCGAGTTCTAGCTAACCCATCGCGCCAAGCCATATACCATATGAAAGGTCTTTAATTGAGGAACAATCGCGCTATATAACATTTTCGTGTCACTTCTATAGTTTAAGCGCAGTACTTGAAGGAGTGTATTTGTTTAAGGCGAAAAACACACCCCACTTCTTTCAGTCATATCTCGAGTTCTAGGTAAACTATCGCGCCAAGCCATATATCATATGAAAGGTCTTCAAATGAGGAACAATCACGATATATAACATTTTCGTGTCACTTCTATAGTTTAGGCGCAGTACTTGAAGGAGCGTATGTGTTTAAGGCGAAAAACACACCCCACTTCTTTCAGTCATATCTCCAGTTCTAGCTAACCCATCGCGCCAAGCCATATATCATATGAAAGGTCTTTAAATGGGGAACAATCGCGCTATATAACATTTTCGTGTCACTTCTATAGTTTAAGCGCAGTACTTGAAGGAGTGTATTTGTTTAAGGCGAAAAACACACCCCAATTCTTTCAGTCATATCTCGAGTTCTAGCTAACCCATCGCGCCAAGCCATATACCATATGAAAGGTCTTTAATTGAGGAACAATCGCGCTATATAACATTTTCGTGTCACTTCTATAGTTTAGGCGCAGTACTTGAAGGAGCGTATGTGTTTAAGGCGAAAAACACACCCCACTTCTTTCAGTCATATCTCCAGTTCTAGCTAACCCATCGCGCCAAGCCATATATCATATGAAAGGCCTTTAAATGAGGAACAATCGCGCTATATAACATTTTCGTGTCACTTCTATAGTTTAAGCGCAGTACTTGAAGGAGTGTATGTGTTTAAGGCGAAAAACACACCCCAATTCTTTCAGTCATATCTCGAGTTCTAGCTAACCCATCGCGCCAAGCCATATACCATATGAAAGGTCTTTAATTGAGGAACAATCGCGCTATATAACATTTTCGTGTCACTTCTATAGTTTAGGCGCAGTACTTGAAGGAGCGTATGTGTTTAAGGCGAAAAACACACCCCACTTCTTTCAGTCATATCTCCAGTTCTAGCTAACCCATCGCGCCAAGCCATATATCATATGAAAGGCCTTTAAATGAGGAACAATCGCGCTATATAACATTTTCGTGTCACTTCTATAGTTTAGGCGCAGTACTTGAAGGAGTGTATTTGTTTAAGGCGAAAAACACACCCCACTTCTTTCAGTCATATCTCGAGTTCTAGCTAACCCATCGCGCCAAGCCATATATCATATGAAAGGTCTTTAAATGGAGAAGAACCGCGCTATATAAAATTTTCGTGTCACTTCTATAGTTTAGGCGCAGTACTTGAAGAAGTGTATTTGTTTAAGGCGAAAAACACACCCCAATTCTTTCAGTCATATCTCGAGTTCTAGCTAACCTATCGCGCCAAGCCATATATCATATGAAAGGTCTTTAAATGGGGAACAATCGCGCTATATAACATTTTCGTGTCACTTCTATAGTTTAAGCGCAGTACTTGAAGGAGTGTATTTGTTTAAGGCGAAAAACACACCCCACTTCTTTCAGTCATATCTCGAGTTCTAGGTAAACTATCGCGCCAAGCCATATATCATATGAAAGGTCTTCAAATGAGGAACAATCACGATATATAACATTTTCGTGTCACTTCTATAGTTTAGGCGCAGTACTTGAAGGAGCGTATGTGTTTAAGGCGAAAAACACACCCCACTTCTTTCAGTCATATCTCCAGTTCTAGCTAACCCATCGCGCCAAGCCATATATCATATGAAAGGTCTTTAAATGGGGAACAATCGCGCTATATAACATTTTCGTGTCACTTCTATAGTTTAAGCGCAGTACTTGAAGGAGTGTATTTGTTTAAGGCGAAAAACACACCCCAATTCTTTCAGTCATATCTCGAGTTCTAGCTAACCCATCGCGCCAAGCCATATACCATATGAAAGGTCTTTAATTGAGGAACAATCGCGCTATATAACATTTTCGTGTCACTTCTATAGTTTAGGCGCAGTACTTGAAGGAGCGTATGTGTTTAAGGCGAAAAACACACCCCACTTCTTTCAGTCATATCTCCAGTTCTAGCTAACCCATCGCGCCAAGCCATATATCATATGAAAGGCCTTTAAATGAGGAACAATCGCGCTATATAACATTTTCGTGTCACTTCTATAGTTTAAGCGCAGTACTTGAAGGAGTGTATGTGTTTAAGGCGAAAAACACACCCCAATTCTTTCAGTCATATCTCGAGTTCTAGCTAACCCATCGCGCCAAGCCATATACCATATGAAAGGTCTTTAATTGAGGAACAATCGCGCTATATAACATTTTCGTGTCACTTCTATAGTTTAGGCGCAGTACTTGAAGGAGCGTATGTGTTTAAGGCGAAAAACACACCCCACTTCTTTCAGTCATATCTCCAGTTCTAGCTAACCCATCGCGCCAAGCCATATATCATATGAAAGGCCTTTAAATGAGGAACAATCGCGCTATATAACATTTTCGTGTCACTTCTATAGTTTAGGCGCAGTACTTGAAGGAGTGTATTTGTTTAAGGCGAAAAACACACCCCACTTCTTTCAGTCATATCTCGAGTTCTAGCTAACCCATCGCGCCAAGCCATATATCATATGAAAGGTCTTTAAATGGAGAAGAACCGCGCTATATAAAATTTTCGTGTCACTTCTATAGTTTAGGCGCAGTACTTGAAGGAGTGTATTTGTTTAAGGCGAAAAACACACCCCAATTCTTTCAGTCATATCTCGAGTTCTAGCTAACCTATCGCGCCAAGCCATATATCATATGAAAGGTCTTTAAATGGGGAACAATCGCGCTATATAACATTTTCGTGTCACTTCTATAGTTTAAGCGCAGTACTTGAAGGAGTGTATTTGTTTAAGGCGAAAAACACACCCCACTTCTTTCAGTCATATCTCGAGTTCTAGGTAAACTATCGCGCCAAGCCATATATCATATGAAAGGTCTTCAAATGAGGAACAATCACGATATATAACATTTTCGTGTCACTTCTATAGTTTAGGCGCAGTACTTGAAGGAGCGTATGTGTTTAAGGCGAAAAACACACCCCACTTCTTTCAGTCATATCTCCAGTTCTAGCTAACCCATCGCGCCAAGCCATATATCATATGAAAGGCCTTTAAATGAGGAACAATCGCGCCATATAACATTTTCGTGTCACTTCTATAGTTTAGGCGCAGTACTTGAAGGAGTGTATTTGTTTAAGGCGAAAAACACACCCCAATTCTTTCAGTCATATCTCGAGTTCTAGCTAACCTATCGCGCCAAGCCATATACCATATGAAAGGTCTTTAATTGAGGAACAATCGCGCTATATAACATTTTCGTGTCACTTCTATAGTTTAGGCGCAGTACTTGAAGGAGCGTATGTGTTTAAGGCGAAAAATACACCCCACTTCTTTCAGTCATATCTCCAGTTCTAGCTAACCCATCGCGCCAAGCCATATATCATATGAAAGGTCTTTAAATGGGGAACAATCGCGCTATATAACATTTTCGTGTCACTTCTATAGTTTAAGCGCAGTACTTGAAGGAGTGTATTTGTTTAAGGCGAAAAACACACCCCAATTCTTTCAGTTATATCTCGAGTTCTAGCTAACCCATCGCGCCAAGCCATATACCATATGAAAGGTCTTTAATTGAGGAACAATCGCGCTATATAACATTTTCGTGTCACTTCTATAGTTTAGGCGCAGTACTTGAAGGAGCGTATGTGTTTAAGGCGAAAAACACACCCCACTTCTTTCAGTCATATCTCCAGTTCTAGCTAACCCATCGCGCCAAGCCATATATCATATGAAAGGCCTTTAAATGAGGAACAATCGCGCTATATAACATTTTCGTGTCACTTCTATAGTTTAGGCGCAGTACTTGAAGTAGTGTATTTGTTTAAGGCGAAAAACACACCCCACTTCTTTCAGTCATATCTCGAGTTCTAGCTAACCCATCGCGCCAAGCCATATATCATATGAAAGGTCTTTAAATGGGGAAGAACCGCGCTATATAAAATTTTCGTGTCACTTCTATAGTTTAGGCGCAGTACTTGAAGGAGTGTATTTGTTTAAGGCGAAAAACACACCCCAATTCTTTCAGTCATATCTCGAGTTCTAGCTAACCTATCGCGCCAAGCCATATATCATATGAAAGGTCTTTAAATGGGGAACAATCGCGCTATATAACATTTTCGTGTCACTTCTATAGTTTAAGCGCAGTACTTGAAGGAGTGTATTTGTTTAAGGCGAAAAACACACCCCACTTCTTTCAGTCATATCTCGAGTTCTAGGTAAACTATCGCGCCAAGCCATATATCATATGAAAGGTCTTCAAATGAGGAACAATCACGATATATAACATTTTCGTGTCACTTCTATAGTTTAGGCGCAGTACTTGAAGGAGCGTATGTGTTTAAGGCGAAAAACACACCCCACTTCTTTCAGTCATATCTCCAGTTCTAGCTAACCCATCGCGCCAAGCCATATATCATATGAAAGGCCTTTAAATGAGGAACAATCGCGCTATATAACATTTTCGTGTCACTTCTATAGTTTAGGCGCAGTACTTGAAGGGGTGTATTTGTTTAAGGCGAAAAACACACCCCACTTCTTTCAGTCATATCTCGAGTTCTAGCTAACCCATCGCGCCAAGCCATATATCATATGAAAGGCCTTTAAATGAGGAACAATCGCGCTATATAACATTTTCGTGTCACTTCTATAGTTTAGGCGCAGTACTTGAAGGAGTGTATTTGTTTAAGGCGAAAAACACACCCCACTTCTTTCAGTCATATCTCGAGTTCTAGCTAACCCATCGCGCCAAGCCATATATCATATGAAAGGTCTTTAAATGGGGAACAATCGCACTATATAACATTTTCGTGTCACTTCTATAGTTTAGGCGCAGTACTTGAAGGAGTGTATTTGTTTAAGGCGAAAAACACACCCCACTTCTTTCAGTCATATTTAGAGTTCTGGCTAACCTATCGCTCCAAGCCATATATCATATGAAAAGTCTTTAAATTAGGAAGAACCGAGCTATATAAAATTTTCGTGTCACTTCTATAGTTTAGGCGCAGTACTTGAAGGAGTGTATTTGTTTAAGGCGAAAAACACACCCCACTTCTTTCAGTCATATCTCGAGTTCTAGCTAACCTATCGCGCCAAGCCATATACGTTAAGGAGGGGCCCTTGTTAAGGGGGGCCCCCTGTAAAGGGGGCCCTTAACAGGGGCCCCCCTTAACAGGGGCCCCCCTTAACAGGGGGCCCCCCTTAACAGGGGCCCCCCCTTAACAAGGGCCCCCCCTTAACGTATATGGCTTGGCGCGATGGGTTAGCTAGAACTCGAGATATGACTGAAAGAATTGGGGTGTGTTAACAGGGGGCCCCCTTAACAGGTTTAAGGCGAAAAACACACCCCAATTCTTTCAGTCATATCTCGAGTTCTAGCTAACCCATCGCACCAAGCCATATACCATATGAAAGGTCTTTAATTGAGGAACAATCGCGCTATATAACATTTTCGTGTCACTTCTATAGTTTAGGCGCAGTACTTGAAGGAGTGTATTTGTTTAAGGCGAAAAACACACCCCACTTCTTTCAGTCATATTTAGAGTTCTGGCTAACCTATCGCGCCAAGCCATATATCATATGAAAAGTCTTTAAATTAGGAAGAACCGCGCTATATAAAATTTTCGTGTCACTTCTATAGTTTAGGCGCAGTACTTGAAGGAGTGTATTTGTTTAAGGCGAAAAACACACCCCACTTCTTTCAGTCATATCTCGAGTTCTAGCTAACCTATCGCGCCAAGCCATATACGTTAAGGAGGGGCCCCCCTTAACAGGGGCCCCCCTTAACAGGGGCCCCCCCTTAACAGGGGCCCCCCCTTAACAGGGGCCCCCCCTTAACAGGGGCCCCCCCCTTAACAGGGGCCCCCCTTAACAGGGGCCCCCCCTTTACAGGGGCCCCCCCTTTACAGGGGCCCCCCCTTTACAGGGGCCCCCCCTTAACAGGGGCCCCCCTTAACAGGGACTCCCCCTTAACAGGGGCCCCCCTTAACAGGGGCCCCCCTTAACAGGGACCCCCCCTTAACAGGGGCCCCCCCTTAACAGGGACCCCCCTTAACAAGGGGCCCCCCTTAACAGGGACCCCCCTTAACAAGGGGCCCCCCCTTTACAGGGGGCCCCCCTTAACAAGGGCCCCCCTTAACAAGGGCCCCCCTTAACGTATATGGCTTGGCGCGATGGGTTAGCTAGAACTCGAGATATGACTGAAAGAATTGGGGTGTGTTAACAGGGGGCCCCCTTAACAGGTTTAAGGCGAAAAACACACCCCACTTCTTTCAGTCATATCTCGAGTTCTAGCTAACCCATCGCGCCAAGCCATATATCATATGAAAGGCCTTTAAATGAGGAACAATCGCGCTATATAACATTTTCGTGTCACTTCTATAGTTTAGGCGCAGTACTTGAAGGAGTGTATTTGTTTAAGGCGAAAAACACACCCCACTTCTTTCAGTCATATCTCGAGTTCTAGCTAACCCATCGCGCCAAGCCATATACCATATGAAAGGTCTTTAATTGAGGAACAATCGCGCTATATAACATTTTCGTGTCACTTCTATAGTTTAGGCGCAGTACTTGAAGGAGCGTATGTGTTTAAGGCGAAAAACACACCCCACTTCTTTCAGTCATATCTCCAGTTCTAGCTAACCCATCGCGCCAAGCCATATATCATATGAAAGGCCTTTAAATGAGGAACAATCGCGCTATATAACATTTTCGTGTCACTTCTATAGTTTAGGCGCAGTACTTGAAGGAGTGTATTTGTTTAAGGCGAAAAACACACCCCACTTCTTTCAGTCATATCTCGAGTTCTAGCTAACCCATCGCGCCAAGCCATATATCATATGAAAGGTCTTTAAATGGGGAAGAACCGCGCTATATAAAATTTTCGTGTCACTTCTATAGTTTAGGCGCAGGACTTGAAGGAGTGTATTTGTTTAAGGCGAAAAACACACCCCACTTCTTTCAGTCATATCTCGAGTTCTAGCTAACCTATCGCGCCAAGCCATATATCATATGAAAGGTCTTTAAATGGGGAACAATCGCGCTATATAACATTTTCGTGTCACTTCTATAGTTTAAGCGCAGTACTTGAAGGAGTGTATTTGTTTAAGGCGAAAAACACACCCCACTTCCTTCAGTCATATCTCGAGTTCTAGGTAAACTATCGCGCCAAGCCATATATCATATGAAAGCTCTTCAAATGAGGAACAATCACGATATATAACATTTTCGTGTCACTTCTATAGTTTAGGCGCAGTACTTGAAGGAGCGTATGTGTTTAAGGCGAAAAACACACCCCACTTCTTTCAGTCATATCTCCAGTTCTAGCTAACCCATCGCGCCAAGCCATATATCATATGAAAGGTCTTTAAATGGGGAACAATCGCGCTATATAACATTTTCGTGTCACTTCTATAGTTTAAGCGCAGTACTTGAAGGAGTGTATTTGTTTAAGGCGAAAAACACACCCCAATTCTTTCAGTCATATCTCGAGTTCTAGCTAACCCATCGCGCCAAGCCATATACCATATGAAAGGTCTTTAATTGAGGAACAATCGCGCTATATAACATTTTCGTGTCACTTCTATAGTTTAGGCGCAGTACTTGAAGGAGCGTATGTGTTTAAGGCGAAAAACACACCCCACTTCTTTCAGTCATATCTCCAGTTCTAGCTAACCCATCGCGCCAAGCCATATATCATATGAAAGGCCTTTAAATGAGGAACAATCGCGCTATATAAAATTTTCGTGTCACTTCTATAGTTTAGGCGCAGTACTTGAAGGAGTGTATTTGTTTAAGGCGAAAAACACACCCCACTTCTTTCAGTCATATCTCGAGTTCTAGCTAACCCATCGCGCCAAGCCATATATCATATGAAAGGTCTTTAAATGGGGAAGAACCGCGCTATATAAAATTTTCGTGTCACTTCTATAGTTTAGGCGCAGTACTTGAAGGAGTGTATTTGTTTAAGGCGAAAAACACACCCCACTTCTTTCAGTCATATCTCGAGTTCTAGCTAACCTATCGCGCCAAGCCATATATCATATGAAAGGTCTTTAAATGGGGAACAATCGCGCTATATAACATTTTCGTGTCACTTCTATAGTTTAAGCGCAGTACTTGAAGGAGTGTATTTGTTTAAGGCGAAAAACACACCCCACTTCTTTCAGTCATATCTCGAGTTCTAGGTAAACTATCGCGCCAAGCCATATATCATATGAAAGGTCTTCAAATGAGGAACAATCGCGCTATATAACATTTTCGTGTCACTTCTATAGTTTAGGCGCAGACCTTGAAGGAGTGTATTTGTTTAAGGCGAAAAACACACCCCACTTCTTTCAGTCATATCTCGAGTTCTAGCTAACCCATCGCGCCAAGCCATATATCATATGAAAGGCCTTTAAATGAGGAACAATCGCGCTATATAACATTTTCGTGTCACTTCTATAGTTTAGGCGCAGTACTTGAAGGAGTGTATTTGTTTAAGGCGAAAAACACACCCCACTTCTTTCAGTCATATCTCGAGTTCTAGCTAACCCATCGCGCCAAGCCATATACCATATGAAAGGTCTTTAATTGAGGAACAATCGCGCTATATAACATTTTCGTGTCACTTCTATAGTTTAGGCGCAGTACTTGAAGGAGCGTATGTGTTTAAGGCGAAAAACACACCCCACTTCTTTCAGTCATATCTCCAGTTCTAGCTAACCCATCGCGCCAAGCCATATATCATATGAAAGGCCTTTAAATGAGGAACAATCGCGCTATATAACATTTTCGTGTCACTTCTATAGTTTAGGCGCAGTACTTGAAGGAGTGTATTTGTTTAAGGCGAAAAACACACCCCACTTCTTTCAGTCATATCTCGAGTTCTAGCTAACCCATCGCGCCAAGCCATATATCATATGAAAGGTCTTTAAATGGGGAAGAACCGCGCTATATAAAATTTTCGTGTCACTTCTATAGTTTAGGCGCAGTACTTGAAG
The DNA here is from genome assembly GCA_937620795.1 of Thecophora atra. Lineage (NCBI taxonomy): Eukaryota > Metazoa > Arthropoda > Insecta > Diptera > Conopidae > Thecophora > Thecophora atra. Next base: position 38,597,636 of record OW569401.1, read on the forward strand.
GAGTGTATTTGTTTAAGGCGAAAAACACACCCCACTTCTTTCAGTCATATCTCGAGTTCTAGCTAACCTATCGCGCCAAGCCATATATCATATGAAAGGTCTTTAAATGGGGAACAATCGCGCTATATAACATTTTCGTGTCACTTCTATAGTTTAAGCGCAGTACTTGAAGGAGTGTATTTGTTTAAGGCGAAAAACACACCCCACTTCTTTCAGTCATATCTCGAGTTCTAGGTAAACTATCGCGCCAAGCCATATATCATATGAAAGCTCTTCAAATGAGGAACAATCACGATATATAACATTTTCGTGTCACTTCTATAGTTTAGGCGCAGTACTTGAAGGAGCGTATGTGTTTAAGGCGAAAAACACACCCCACTTCTTTCAGTCATATCTCCAGTTCTAGCTAACCCATCGCGCCAAGCCATATATCATATGAAAGGCCTTTAAATGAGGAACAATCGCGCTATATAACATTTTCGTGTCACTTCTATAGTTTAGGCGCAGTACTTGAAGGAGTGTATTTGTTTAAGGCGAAAAACACACCCCACTTCTTTCAGTCATATCTCGAGTTCTAGCTAACCCATCGCGCCAAGCCATATATCATATGAAAGGTCTTTAAATGGGGAAGAACCGCGCTATATAAAATTTTCGTGTCACTTTTATAGTTTAGGCGCAGGACTTGAAGGAGTGTATTTGTTTAAGGCGAAAAACACACCCCACTTCTTTCAGTCATATCTCCAGTTCTAGCTAACCCATCGCGCCAAGCCATATATCATATGAAAGGCCTTTAAATGAGGAACAATCGCGCTATATAACATTTTCGTGTCACTTCTATAGTTTAGGCGCAGTACTTGAAGGAGTGTATTTGTTTAAGGCGAAAAACACACCCCACTTCTTTCAGTCATATCTCGAGTTCTAGCTAACCTATCGCGCCAAGCCATATATCATATGAAAGGTCTTTAAATGGGGAACAATCGCGCTATATAACATTTTCGTGTCACTTCTATAGTTTAAGCGCAGTACTTGAAGGAGTGTATTTGTTTAAGGCGAAAAACACACCCCACTTCCTTCAGTCATATCTCGAGTTCTAGGTAAACTATCGCGCCAAGCCATATATCATATGAAAGCTCTTCAAATGAGGAACAATCACGATATATAACATTTTCGTGTCACTTCTATAGTTTAGGCGCAGTACTTGAAGGAGCGTATGTGTTTAAGGCGAAAAACACACCCCACTTCTTTCAGTCATATCTCCAGTTCTAGCTAACCCATCGCGCCAAGCCATATATCATATGAAAGGTCTTTAAATGGGGAACAATCGCGCTATATAACATTTTCGTGTCACTTCTATAGTTTAAGCGCAGTACTTGAAGGAGTGTATTTGTTTAAGGCGAAAAACACACCCCAATTCTTTCAGTCATATCTCGAGTTCTAGCTAACCCATCGCGCCAAGCCATATACCATATGAAAGGTCTTTAATTGAGGAACAATCGCGCTATATAACATTTTCGTGTCACTTCTATAGTTTAGGCGCAGTACTTGAAGGAGCGTATGTGTTTAAGGCGAAAAACACACCCCACTTCTTTCAGTCATATCTCCAGTTCTAGCTAACCCATCGCGCCAAGCCATATATCATATGAAAGGCCTTTAAATGAGGAACAATCGCGCTATATAAAATTTTCGTGTCACTTCTATAGTTTAGGCGCAGTACTTGAAGGAGTGTATTTGTTTAAGGCGAAAAACACACCCCACTTCTTTCAGTCATATCTCGAGTTCTAGCTAACCCATCGCGCCAAGCCATATATCATATGAAAGGTCTTTAAATGGGGAAGAACCGCGCTATATAAAATTTTCGTGTCACTTCTATAGTTTAGGCGCAGTACTTGAAGGAGTGTATTTGTTTAAGGCGAAAAACACACCCCACTTCTTTCAGTCATATCTCGAGTTCTAGCTAACCTATCGCGCCAAGCCATATATCATATGAAAGGTCTTTAAATGGGGAACAATCGCGCTATATAACATTTTCGTGTCACTTCTATAGTTTAAGCGCAGTACTTGAAGGAGTGTATTTGTTTAAGGCGAAAAACACACCCCACTTCTTTCAGTCATATCTCGAGTTCTAGGTAAACTATCGCGCCAAGCCATATATCATATGAAAGGTCTTCAAATGAGGAACAATCGCGCTATATAACATTTTCGTGTCACTTCTATAGTTTAGGCGCAGACCTTGAAGGAGTGTATTTGTTTAAGGCGAAAAACACACCCCACTTCTTTCAGTCATATCTCGAGTTCTAGCTAACCCATCGCGCCAAGCCATATATCATATGAAAGGCCTTTAAATGAGGAACAATCGCGCTATATAACATTTTCGTGTCACTTCTATAGTTTAGGCGCAGTACTTGAAGGAGTGTATTTGTTTAAGGCGAAAAACACACCCCACTTCTTTCAGTCATATCTCGAGTTCTAGCTAACCCATCGCGCCAAGCCATATACCATATGAAAGGTCTTTAATTGAGGAACAATCGCGCTATATAACATTTTCGTGTCACTTCTATAGTTTAGGCGCAGTACTTGAAGGAGCGTATGTGTTTAAGGCGAAAAACACACCCCACTTCTTTCAGTCATATCTCCAGTTCTAGCTAACCCATCGCGCCAAGCCATATATCATATGAAAGGCCTTTAAATGAGGAACAATCGCGCTATATAACATTTTCGTGTCACTTCTATAGTTTAGGCGCAGTACTTGAAGGAGTGTATTTGTTTAAGGCGAAAAACACACCCCACTTCTTTCAGTCATATCTCGAGTTCTAGCTAACCCATCGCGCCAAGCCATATATCATATGAAAGGTCTTTAAATGGGGAAGAACCGCGCTATATAAAATTTTCGTGTCACTTCTATAGTTTAGGCGCAGTACTTGAAGGAGTGTATTTGTTTAAGGCGAAAAACACACCCCACTTCTTTCAGTCATATCTCGAGTTCTAGCTAACCTATCGCGCCAAGCCATATATCATATGAAAGGTCTTTAAATGGGGAACAATCGCGCTATATAACATTTTCGTGTCACTTCTATAGTTTAAGCGCAGTACTTGAAGGAGTGTATTTGTTTAAGGCGAAAAACACACCCCACTTCTTTCAGTCATATCTCGAGTTCTAGGTAAACTATCGCGCCAAGCCATATATCATATGAAAGCTCTTCAAATGAGGAACAATCACGATATATAACATTTTCGTGTCACTTCTATAGTTTAGGCGCAGTACTTGAAGGAGCGTATGTGTTTAAGGCGAAAAACACACCCCACTTCTTTCAGTCATATCTCCAGTTCTAGCTAACCCATCGCGCCAAGCCATATATCATATGAAAGGTCTTTAAATGGGGAACAATCGCGCTATATAACATTTTCGTGTCACTTCTATAGTTTAAGCGCAGTACTTGAAGGAGTGTATTTGTTTAAGGCGAAAAACACACCCCAATTCTTTCAGTCATATCTCGAGTTCTAGCTAACCCATCGCGCCAAGCCATATACCATATGAAAGGTCTTTAATTGAGGAACAATCGCGCTATATAACATTTTCGTGTCACTTCTATAGTTTAGGCGCAGTACTTGAAGGAGCGTATGTGTTTAAGGCGAAAAACACACCCCACTTCTTTCAGTCATATCTCCAGTTCTAGCTAACCCATCGCGCCAAGCCATATATCATATGAAAGGCCTTTAAATGAGGAACAATCGCGCTATATAAAATTTTCGTGTCACTTCTATAGTTTAGGCGCAGTACTTGAAGGAGTGTATTTGTTTAAGGCGAAAAACACACCCCACTTCTTTCAGTCATATCTCGAGTTCTAGCTAACCCATCGCGCCAAGCCATATATCATATGAAAGGTCTTTAAATGGGGAAGAACCGCGCTATATAAAATTTTCGTGTCACTTCTATAGTTTAGGCGCAGTACTTGAAGGAGTGTATTTGTTTAAGGCGAAAAACACACCCCACTTCTTTCAGTCATATCTCGAGTTCTAGCTAACCTATCGCGCCAAGCCATATATCATATGAAAGGTCTTTAAATGGGGAACAATCGCGCTATATAACATTTTCGTGTCACTTCTATAGTTTAAGCGCAGTACTTGAAGGAGTGTATTTGTTTAAGGCGAAAAACACACCCCACTTCTTTCAGTCATATCTCGAGTTCTAGGTAAACTATCGCGCCAAGCCATATATCATATGAAAGGTCTTCAAATGAGGAACAATCACGATATATAATATTTTCGTGTCACTTCTATAGTTTAGGCGCAGTACTTGAAGGAGCGTATGTGTTTAAGGCGAAAAACACACCCCACTTCTTTCAGTCATATCTCCAGTTCTAGCTAACCCATCGCGCCAAGCCATATATCATATGAAAGGTCTTTAAATGGGGAACAATCGCGCTATATAACATTTTCGTGTCACTTCTATAGTCCAAGCCATATATCATATGAAAAGTCTTTAAATTAGGAAGAACCGCGCTATATAAAATTTTCGTGTCACTTCTATAGTTTAGGCGCAGTACTTGAAGGAGTGTATTTGTTTAAGGCGAAAAACACACCCCACTTCTTTCAGTCATATCTCGAGTTCTAGCTAACCTATCGCGCCAAGCCATATCTCATATGAAAAGTCTTTAAATGAGGAAGAACCGCGCTATATAAAATTTTCGTGTCACTTCTATAGTTTAGGCGCAGTACTTGAAGGAGTGTATTTTTTTAAGGCGAAAAACACACCCCACTTCTTTCAGTCATATCTCGAGTTCTAGGGCCCCCCTTAACAAGGGCCCCCCTTAACAGGGGCACCCCTTAACAGGGGCCCCCCCTTAACAGGGGCACCCCTTAACAGGGGCCCCCCCTTAACAGGGGCACCCCTTAACAGGGGCACCCCTTAACAGGGGCCCCCCTTTACAGGGGGCCCCCTTAACAAGGGCCCTTAACAGGGGCCCCCCCTTAACAAGGGGCCCCCCCTTAACAAGGGGCCCCCCTTAACAAGGGGCCCCCCTTAACGTATATGGCTTGGCGCGATGGGTTAGCTAGAATTCGAGATATGACTGAAAGAATTGGGGTGTGTTAACAGGGGGCCCCCTTAACAGGTTTAAGGCGAAAAACACACCCCAATTCTTTCAGTCATATCTCGAGTTCTAGCTAACCCATCGCGCCAAGCCATATACCATATGAAAGGTCTTTAATTGAGGAACAATCGCGCTATATAACATTTTCGTGTCACTTCTATAGTTTAGGCGCAGTACTTGAAGGAGCGTATGTGTTTAAGGCGAAAAACACACCCCACTTCTTTCAGTCATATCTCCAGTTCTAGCTAACCCATCGCGCCAAGCCATATATCATATGAAAGGCCTTTAAATGAGGAACAATCGCGCTATATAACATTTTCGTGTCACTTCTATAGTTTAGGCGCAGTACTTGAAGGAGCGTATGTGTTTAAGGCGAAAAACACACCCCACTTCTTTCAGTCATATCTCCAGTTCTAGCTAACCCATCGCGCCAAGCCATATATCATATGAAAGGCCTTTAAATGGGGAACAATCGCACTATATAACATTTTCGTGTCACTTCTATAGTTTAGGCGCAGTACTTGAAGGAGCGTATGTGTTTAAGGCGAAAAACACACCCCACTTCTTTCAGTCATATCTCGAGTTCTAGCTAACCCATCGCGCCAAGCCATATATCATATGAAAGGTCTTTAAATGGGGAACAATCGCGCTATATAACATTTTCGTGTCACTTCTATAGTTTAAGCGCAGTACTTAAAGGAGTGTATTTGTTTAAGGCGAAAAACACACCCTACTTCTTTCAGTCATATCTCGAGTTCTAGGTAAACTATCGCGCCAAGCCATATATCATATGAAAGGTCTTCAAATGAGAAACAATCACGATATATAACATTTTCGTGTCACTTCTATAGTTTAGGCGCAGTACTTGAAGCAGTGTATTTTTTTAAGGCGAAAAACACACCCCACTTCTTTCAGTCATATCTCGAGTTCTAGCTAACCCATCGCGCCAAGCCATATATCATATGAAAGGTCTTTAAATCGGGAACAATCGCGCTATATAACATTTTCGTGTCACTTCTATAGTTTAGGCGCAGTACTTGAAGGAGCGTATGTGTTTAAGGCGAAAAACACACCCCACTTCTTTCAGTCATATCTCCAGTTCTAGCTAACCCATCGCGCCAAGCCATATATCATATGAAAGGCCTTTAAATGAGGAACAATCGCGCTATATAACATTTTCGTGTCACTTCTATAGTTTAGGCGCAGTACTTGAAGGAGCGTATGTGTTTAAGGCGAAAAACACACCCCACTTCTTTCAGTCATATCTCCAGTTCTAGCTAACCCATCGCGCCAAGCCATATATCATATGAAAGGCCTTTAAATGAGGAACAATCGCGCTATATAACATTTTCGTGTCACTTCTATAGTTTAGGCGCAGTACTTGAAGGAGTGTATTTGTTTAAGGCGAAAAACACACCCCACTTCTTTCAGTCATATCTCGAGTTCTAGCTAACCCATCGCGCCAAGCCATATATCATATGAAAGGTCTTTAAATGGGGAACAATCGCACTATATAACATTTTCGTGTCACTTCTATAGTTTAGGCGCAGTACTTGAAGGAGCGTATGTGTTTAAGGCGAAAAACACACCCCACTTCTTTCAGTCATATCTCGAGTTCTAGCTAACCCATCGCGCCAAGCCATATATCATATGAAAGGCCTTTAAATGAGGAACAATGCGCTATATAACATTTTCGTGTCACTTCTATAGTTTAGGCGCAGTACTTGAAGGAGCGTATGTGTTTAAGGCGAAAAACACACCCCACTTCTTTCAGTCATATCTCCAGTTCTAGCTCACCCATCGCGCCAAGCCATATATCATATGAAAGGCCTTTAAATGGGGAACAATCGCACTATATAACATTTTCGTGTCACTTCTATAGTTTAGGCGCAGTACTTGAAGGAGCGTATGTGTTTAAGGCGAAAAACACACCCCACTTCTTTCAGTCATATCTCGAGTTCTAGCTAACCCATCGCGCCAAGCCATATATCATATGAAAGGTCTTTAAATGGGGAACAATCGCGCTATATAACATTTTCGTGTCACTTCTATAGTTTAAGCGCAGTACTTAAAGGAGTGTATTTGTTTAAGGCGAAAAACACACCCTACTTCTTTCAGTCATATCTCGAGTTCTAGGTAAACTATCGCGCCAAGCCATATATCATATGAAAGGTCTTCAAATGAGAAACAATCACGATATATAACATTTTCGTGTCACTTCTATAGTTTAGGCGCAGTACTTGAAGCAGTGTATTTTTTTAAGGCGAAAAACACACCCCACTTCTTTCAGTCATATCTCGAGTTCTAGCTAACCCATCGCGCCAAGCCATATATCATATGAAAGGTCTTTAAATGAGGAACAATCGCGTTATATAACATTTTCGTGTCACTTCTATAGTTTAGGCCCAGTACTTGAAGGAGTGTATTTGTTTAAGGCGAAAAACACACCCCACTTCTTTCAGTCATATCTCGAGTTCTAGCTAACCTATCGCGCCAAGCCATATATCATATGAAAAGTCTTTAAATTAGGAAGAACCGCGCTATATAAAATTTTCGTGTCACTTCTATAGTTTAGGCGCAGTACTTGAAGGAGTGTATTTTTTTAAGGCGAAAAACACACCCCACTTCTTTCAGTCATATCTCGAGTTCTAGGGCCCCCCCTTAACAGGCCCCCCCCCCTTAACAGGCCCCCCCCCTTAACAGGCCCCCCCCCTTAACAGGCCCCCCTTAACAGGCCCCCCCTTAACAGGCCCCCCCTTAACAGGCCCCCCCCTTAACAAGGGGCCCCCTTAACAAGGGGCCCCCTTAACAAGGGGCCCCCCTTAACAAGGGGCCCCCCTTAACAAGGGGCCCCCCTTAACAAGGGGCCCCCCTTAACAAGGGGCCCCCCTTAACAAGGGGCCCCCCTTAACAAGGGGCCCCCCCTTAACAAGGGGGCCCCCTTAACAAGGGGCCCCCCCTTAACAAGGGGCCCCCCTTAACAAGGGGCCCCCCCTTAACAAGGGGCCCCCCTTAACAAGGGGCCCCCCCTTAACAAGGGGCCCCCCCTTAACAAGGGGCCCCCCCTTAACAAGGGGCCCCCCCTTAACAAGGGGCCCCCTTAACAAGGGGCCCCCTTAACAAGGGGCCCCCTTAACAAGGGGCCCCCTTAACAGGTTTAAGGCGAAAAACACACCCCAATTCTTTCAGTCATATTTCGAGTTCTAGCTAACCCATCGCGCCAAGCCATATACCATATGAAAGGTCTTTAATTGAGGAACAATCGCGCTATATAACATTTTCGTGTCACTTCTATAGTTTAGGCGCAGTACTTGAAGGAGCGTATGTGTTTAAGGCGAAAAACACACCCCACTTCTTTCAGTCATATCTCGAGTTCTAGCTAACCCATCGCGCCAAGCCATATATCATATGAAAGGCCTTTAAATGAGGAACAATCGCGCTATATAACATTTTCGTGTCACTTCTATAGTTTAGGCGCAGTACTTGAAGGAGCGTATGTGTTTAAGGCGAAAAACACACCCCACTTTTTTTAGTCATATCTCGAGTTCTAGCTAACCCATCGCGCCAAGCCATATATCATATGAAAGGTCTTTAAATGAGGAACAATCGCGTTATATAACATTTTCGTGTCACTTCTATAGTTTAGGCCCAGTACTTGAAGGAGTGTATTTGTTTAAGGCGAAAAACACACCCCACTTCTTTCAGTCATATCTCGAGTTCTAGCTAACCTATCGCGCCAAGCCATATATCATATGAAAAGTCTTTAAATTAGGAAGAACCGCGCTATATAAAATTTTCGTGTCACTTCTATAGTTTAGGCGCAGTACTTGAAGGAGTGTATTTTTTTAAGGCGAAAAACACACCCCACTTCTTTCAGTCATATCTCGAGTTCTAGGGCCCCCCTTAACAGGCCCCCCCCCCTTAACAGGCCCCCCCCCTTAACAGGCCCCCCCCCTTAACAGGCCCCCCCCCCTTAACAGGCCCCCCCTTAACAGGCCCCCCCTTAACAGGCCCCCCCTTAACAGGCCCCCCCTTAACAGGCCCCCCCTTAACAGGCCCCCCCTTAACAGGCCCCCCCTTAACAGGCCCCCCCTTAACAGGCCCCCCCTTAACAGGCCCCCCCTTAACAGGCCCCCCCTTAACAGGCCCCCCCTTAACAGGCCCCCCCTTAACAGGCCCCCCCTTAACAGGCCTCCCCTTAACAGGCCCCCCCTTAACAGGCCCCCCCTTAACAGGCCCCCTTAACAGGCCCCCCCCTTAACAGGCCCCCCCTTAACAGGCCCCCCTTAACAGCCCCCCTTAACAGGGCCCACCCCTTAACAGGGGCCCACCCCTTAACAGGGGCCCCCCTTAACAGGGGCCCCCCCTTAACAGGGGCCCCCCCTTAACAGGGGCCCCCCCCTTAACAGGGGCCCCCCCTTAACAGGGGCCCCCCCTTAACAGGGGCCCCCCCTTAACAGGGGCCCCCCCCTTAACAAGGGCCCCCTTAACAAGGGGCCCCCCCTTAACAAGGGCCCCCCTTAACAAGGGGCCCCCCTTAACAAGGGCCCCCCTTAACAAGGGGCCCCCCTTAACAAGGGCCCCCCTTAACAAGGGCCCCCCTTAACAAGGGGCCCCCCTTAACAAGGGGCCCCCCTTAACAAGGGGCCCCCCCTTAACAAGGGGCCCCCCCTTAACAAGGGCCCCCCCTTAACAAGGGCCCCCCTTAACAAGGGGCCCCCCCTTAACAAGGGCCCCCCCTTAACAAGGGGCCCCCCCTTAACAAGGGGCCCCCTTAACAAGGGGCCCCCTTAACAGGTTTAAGGCGAAAAACACACCCCAATTCTTTCAGTCATATTTCGAGTTCTAGCTAACCCATCGCGCCAAGCCATATACCATATGAAAGGTCTTTAATTGAGGAACAATCGCGCTATATAACATTTTCGTGTCACTTCTATAGTTTAGGCGCAGTACTTGAAGGAGCGTATGTGTTTAAGGCGAAAAACACACCCCACTTCTTTCAGTCATATCTCGAGTTCTAGCTAACCCATCGCGCCAAGCCATATATCATATGAAAGGCCTTTAAATGAGGAACAATCGCGCTATATAACATTTTCGTGTCACTTCTATAGTTTAGGCGCAGTACTTGAAGGAGCGTATGTGTTTAAGGCGAAAAACACACCCCACTTCTTTCAGTCATATCTCCAGTTCTAGCTAACCCATCGCGCCAAGCCATATATCATATGAAAGGCCTTTAAATGAGGAACAATCGCGCTATATAACATTTTCGTGTCACTTCTATAGTTTAGGCGCAGTACTTGAAGGAGTGTATTTGTTTAAAGCGAAAAACACACCCCACTTCTTTCAGTCATATCTCGAGTTCTAGGTAAACTATCGCGCCAAGCCATATATCATATGAAACGTCTTTAAATGGGGAACAATCGCGCTATATAACATTTTCGTGTCACTTCTATAGTTTAGGCGCAGTACTTGAAGCAGTGTATTTTTTTAAGGCGAAAAACACACCCCACTTCTTTCAGTCATATCTCGAGTTCTAGCTAACCCATCGCGCCAAGCCATATATCATATGAAAGGTCTTTAAATGGGGAACAATCGCGCTATATAACATTTTCGTGTCACTTCTATAGTTTAAGCGCAGTACTTGAAGGAGTGTATTTGTTTAAGGCGAAAAACACACCCCACTTCTTTCAGTCATATCTCGAGTTCTAGGTAAACTATCGCGCCAAGCCATATATCATATGAAAGGTCTTCAAATGAGGAACAATCACGATAAATAACATTTTCGTGTCACTTCTATAGTTTAGGCGCAGTACTTGAAGCAGTGTATTTTTTTAAGGCGAAAAACACACCCCACTTCTTTCAGTCATATCTCGAGTTCTAGGGCCCCCCTTAACAGGCCCCCCCTTAACAGCCCCCCCCCCCTTAACAGCCCCCCCTTAACATCCACCCCTTAACAGGGCCCACCCCTTAACAGGCCCACCCCTTAACAGGCCCCCCCTTAACAGGGCCCCCCTTTAACAGCCCCCCTTAACATCCACCCCTTAACAGGGCCCACCCCTTAACAGGCCCACCCCTTAACAGGCCCCCCTTAACAGGGCCCCCCTTAACAGCCCCCCCCCCCTTAACAGCCCCCCCCTTAACAGCCCCCCCTTAGCAGCCCCCTTAACAGCCCCCCCTTAACAGCCCCCCTTAACAGCCCCCCTTAACAGCCCACCCTTAACAGCCCCCCCTTAACAGCCCCCCTTAACATCCACCCCTTAACAGGGCCCACCCCTTAACAGGCCCCACCCCTTAACAGGCCCACCCCTTAACAGGCCCACCCCTTAACAGGACCCCCCTTAACAGGGCCCCCCTTTAACAGGGGCCCCCCCTTAATAGGGGCCCCCCTAAAAACACACCCCACTTCTTTCAGTCATATTTAGAGTTCTGGCTAACCTATCGCGCAAAGCCATATATCATATGAAAAGTCTTTAAATTAGGAAGAACCGCGCTATATAACATTTTCGTGTCACTTCTATAGTTTAGGCGCAGTACTTGAAGGAGTGTATTTGTTTAAAGCGAAAAACACACCCCAATTCTTTCAGTCATATCTCGAGTTCTAGGTAAACTATCGCGCCAAGCCATATATCATATGAAAGGTCTTTAAATGAGGAACAATCGCGCTATATAACATTTTCGTGTCACTTCTATAGTTTAGGCGCAGTACTTGAAGCAGTGTATTTTTTAAGGCGAAAAACACACCCCACTTCTTTCAGTCATATCTCGAGTTCTAGGGCCCCCCCTTAACAGGCCCCCCTTAACAGGCCCCCCTTAACAGCCCCCCCCCTTAACAGCCCCCCCCCTTAACAGCCCCCCCCTAAAAAACCCCCCTTAACAGCCCCCCCTTAACAGCCCCCCTTAACAGCCCACCCTTAACAGCCCCCCCTTAACAGCCCCCCTTAACATCCACCCCTTAACAGGGCCCACCCCTTAACAGGCCCCACCCCTTAACAGGCCCACCCCTTAACAGGCCCACCCCTTAACAGGACCCCCCTTAACAGGGCCCCCCTTAACAGGGCCCCCCTTTAACAGGGGCCCCCCCTTAATAGGGGCCCCCCCTAAAAACACACCCCACTTCTTTCAGTCATATTTAGAGTTCTGGCTAACCTATCGCGCCAAGCCATATATCATATGAAAAGTCTTTAAATTAGGAAGAACCGCGCTATATAAAATTTTCGTGTCACTTCTATAGTTTAGGCGCAGTACTTGAAGGAGTGTATTTGTTTAAGGCGAAAAACACACCCCAATTCTTTCAGTCATATCTCGAGTTCTAGCTAACCCATCGCGATAAGCCATATACCATATGAAAGGTCTTTAATTGAGGAACAATCGCGCTATATAACATTTCGTGTCACTTCTATAGTTTAGGCGCAGTACTTGAAGGAGCGTATGTGTTTAAGGCGAAAAAACACACCCCACTTCTTTCAGTCATATCTCCAGTTCTAGCTAACCCATCGCGCCAAGCCATATATCATATGAAAGGCCTTTAAATGAGGAACAATCGCGCTATATAACATTTTCGTGTCACTTCTATAGTTTAGGCGCAGTACTTGAAGGAGTGTATTTGTTTAAGGCGAAAAACACACCCCACTTCTTTCAGTCATATCTCGAGTTCTAGCTAACCCATCGCGCCAAGCCATATATCATATGAAAGGTCTTTAAATGGGGAAGAACCGCGCTATATAAAATTTTCGTGTCACTTCTATAGTTTAGGCGCAGTACTTGAAGGAGTGTATTTGTTTAAGGCGAAAAACACACCCCACTTCTTTCAGTCATATCTCGAGTTCTAGCTAACCCATCGCGATAAGCCATATACCATATGAAAGGTCTTTAATTGAGGAACAATCGCGCTATATAACATTTTCGTGTCACTTCTATAGTTTAGGCGCAGTACTTGAAGGAGCGTATGTGTTTAAGGCGAAAAACACACCCCACTTCTTTCAGTCATATCTCCAGTTCTAGCTAACCCATCGCGCCAAGCCATATATCATATGAAAGGCCTTTAAATGAGGAACAATCGCGCTATATAACATTTTCGTGTCACTTCTATAGTTTAGGCGCAGTACTTGAAGGAGTGTATTTGTTTAAGGCGAAAAACACACCCCACTTCTTTCAGTCATATCTCGAGTTCTAGCTAACACATCGCGCCAAGCCATATATCATATGAAAGGTCTTTAAATGGGGAAGAACCGCGCTATATAAAATTTTCGTGTCACTTCTATAGTTTAGGCGCAGTACTTGAAGGAGTGTATTTGTTTAAGGCGAAAAACACACCCCACTTCTTTCAGTCATATCTCGAGTTCTAGCTAACCTATCGCGCCAAGCCATATATCATATGAAAGGTCTTTAAATGGGGAACAATCGCGCTATATAACATTTTCGTGTCACTTCTATAGTTTAAGCGCAGTACTTGAAGGAGTGTATTTGTTTAAGGCGAAAAAACACACCCCACTTCTTTCAGTCATATCTCGAGTTCTAGGTAAACTATCGCGCCAAGCCATATATCATATGAAAGGTCTTCAAATGAGGAACAATCACGATATATAACATTTTCGTGTCACTTCTATAGTTTAGGCGCAGTACTTGAAGGAGCGTATGTGTTTAAGGCGAAAAACACACCCCACTTCTTTCAGTCATATCTCCAGTTCTAGCTAACCCATCGCGCCAAGCCATATATCATATGAAAGGTCTTTAAACGCAGTACTTGAAGGAGTGTATTTGTTTAAGGCGAAAAACACACCCCAATTCTTTCAGTCATATCTCGAGTTCTAGCTAACCCATCGCGCAAAGCCATATACCATATGAAAGGTCTTTAATTGAGGAACAATCGCGCTATATAACATTTTCGTGTCACTTCTATAGTTTAGGCGCAGTACTTGAAGGAGCGTATGTGTTTAAGGCGAAAAACACACCCCACTTCTTTCAGTCATATCTCCAGTTCTAGCTAACCCATCGCGCCAAGCCATATATCATATGAAAGGCCTTTAAATGAGGAACAATCGCGCTATATAACATTTTCGTGTCACTTCTATAGTTTAGGCGCAGTACTTGAAGGAGCGTATGTGTTTAGGCGAAAAACACACCCCACTTCTTTCAGTCATATCTCCAGTTCTAGCTAACCCATCGCGCCAAGCCATATATCATATGAAAGGCCTTTAAATGAGGAACATCGCGCTATATAACATTTTCGTGTCACTTCTATAGTTTAGGCGCAGTACTTGAAGGAGTGTATTTGTTTAAGGCGAAAAACACACCCCACTTCTTTCAGTCATATCTCGAGTTCTAGCTAACCCATCGCGCCAAGCCATATATCATATGAAAGGTCTTTAAATGGGGAAGAACCGCGCTATATAAAATTTTCGTGTCACTTCTATAGTTTAGGCGCAGTACTTGAAGGAGTGTATTTGTTTAAGGCGAAAAACACACCCCACTTCTTTCAGTCATATCTCGAGTTCTAGCTAACCTATCGCGCCAAGCCATATATCATATGAAAGGTCTTTAAATGGGGAACAATCGCGGTATATAACATTTTCGTGTCACTTCTATAGTTTAAGCGCAGTACTTGAAGGAGTGTATTTGTTTAAGGCGAAAAACACACCCCACTTCTTTCAGTCATATCTCGAGTTCTAGGTAAACTATCGCGCCAAGCCATATATCATATGAAAGGTCTTTTAAACGCAGTACTTGAAGGAGTGTATTTGTTTAAGGCGAAAAACACACCCCAATTCTTTCAGTCATATCTCGAGTTCTAGCTAACCCATCGCGCCAAGCCATATATCATATGAAAGGTCTTTAAATGGGGAACAATCGCGCTATATAACATTTTCGTGTCACTTCTATAGTTTAGGCGCAGTACTTGAAGGAGTGTATTTGTTTAAGGCGAAAAACACACCCCACTTCTTTCAGTCATATCTCGAGTTCTAGCTAACCCATCGCGCCAAGCCATATATCATATGAAAGGTCTTTAAATGGGGAACAATCGCACTATATAACATTTTCGTGTCACTTCTATAGTTTAGGCGCAGTACTTGAAGGAGCGTATGTGTTTAAGGCGAAAAACACACCCCACTTCTTTCAGTCATATCTCGAGTTCTAGCTAACCCATCGCGCCAAGCCATATATCATATGAAAGGACTTTAAATGGGGAACAATCACGCTATATAACATTTTCGTGTCACTTCTATAGTTTAGGCGCAGTACTTGAAGGAGTGTATTTGTTTAAGGCGAAAAACACACCCCACTTCTTTCAGTCATATCTCGAGTTCTAGCTAACCCATCGCGCCAAGCCATATATCATATGAAAGGCCTTTAAATGAGGAACAATCGCGCTATATAACATTTTCGTGTCACTTCTATAGTCCAAGCCATATATCATATGAAAAGTCTTTAAATTAGGAAGAACCGCGCTATATAAAATTTTCGTGTCACTTCTATAGTTTAGGCGCAGTACTTGAAGGAGTGTATTTGTTTAAGGCGAAAAACACACCCCACTTCTTTCAGTCATATCTCGAGTTCTAGCTAACCTATCGCGCCAAGCCATATCTCATATGAAAAGTCTTTAAATGAGGAAGAACCGCGCTATATAAAATTTTCGTGTCACTTCTATAGTTTAGGCGCAGTAACTTGAAGGAGTGTATTTTTTTAAGGCGAAAAACACACCCCACTTCTTTCAGTCATATCTCGAGTTCTAGGGCCCCCCTTAACAAGGGGCCCCCCCTTAACAAGGGGCCCCCCCTTAACAAGGGGCCCCCCTTTACAGGGGGCCCCCCCTTTACAGGGGGCCCCCCTTAACGTATATGGCTTGGCGCGATGGGTTAGCTAGAATTCGAGATATGACTGAAAGAATTGGGGTGTGTTAACAGGGGGCCCCCTTAACAGGTTTAAGGCGAAAAACACACCCCAATTCTTTCAGTCATATCTCGAGTTCTAGCTAACCCATCGCGCCAAGCCATATACCATATGAAAGGTCATTAATTGAGGAACAATCGCGCTATATAACATTTTCGTGTCACTTCTATAGTTTAGGCGCAGTACTTGAAGGAGTGTATGTGTTTAAGGCGAAAAACACACCCCACTTCTTTCAGTCATATCTCCAGTTCTAGCTAACCCATCGCGCCAAGCCATATATCATATGAAAGGCCTTTAAATGAGGAACAATCGCGCTATATAACATTTTCGTGTCACTTCTATAGTTCAGGCGCAGTACTTGAAGGAGTGTATTTGTTTAAGGCGAAAAACACACCCCACTTCTTTCAGTCATATCTCGAGTTCTAGCTAACCCATCGCGCCAAGCCATATATCATATGAAAGGTCTTTAAATGGGGAACAATCGCACTATATAACATTTTCGTGTCACTTCTATAGTTTAGGCGCAGTACTTGAAGGAGCGTATGTGTTTAAGGCGAAAAACACACCCCACTTCTTTCAGTCATATCTCGAGGTCTAGCTAACCCATCGCGCCAAGCCATATATCATATGAAAGGTCTTTAAATGGGGAACAATCGCGCTATATAACATTTTCGTGTCACTTCTATAGTTTAAGCGCAGTACTTAAAGGAGTGTATTTGTTTAAGGCGAAAAACACACCCTACTTCTTTCAGTCATATCTCGAGTTCTAGGTAAACTATCGCGCCAAGCCATATATCATATGAAAGGTCTTCAAATGAGAAACAATCACGATATATAACATTTTCGTGTCACTTCTATAGTTTAGGCGCAGTACTTGAAGCAGTGTATTTTTTTAAGGCGAAAAACACACCCCACTTCTTTCAGTCATATCTCGAGTTCTAGCTAACCCATCGCGCCAAGCCATATATCATATGAAAGGTCTTTAAATCGGGAACAATCGCGCTATATAACCTTTTCGTGTCACTTCTATAGTTTAGGCGCAGTACTTGAAGGAGCGTATGTGTTTAAGGCGAAAAACACACCCCACTTTTTTTAGTCATATGTCGAGTTCTAGCTAACCCATCGCGCCAAGCCATATATCATATGAAAGGTCTTTAAATGAGGAACAATCGCGCTATATAACATTTTCGTGTCACTTCTATAGTTTAGGCGCAGTACTTGAAGGAGTGTATTTTTTTAAGGCGAAAAACACACCCCACTTCTTTCAGTCATATCTCGAGTTCTAGGGCCCCCCCTTAACAGGCCCCCCCCTTAACAGGCCCCCCCTTAACAGGCCCCCCTTAACAGGCCCCCCTTAACAGGCCCCCCTTAACAGGCCCCCCTTAAAAGGCCCCCCTTAACAGGCCCCCCCTTAACAGGCCCCCCTTAACAGGCCCCCCCTTAACAGGCCCCCCCTTAACAGGCCCCCCCTTAACAGGCCCCCCCTTAACAGGCCCCCCTTAACAGGCCCCCCCTTAACAGGCCCCCCCTTAACAGGCCCCCCCTTAACAGGCCCCCCCTTAACAGGCCCCCCCTTAACAGGGCCCCCCTTAACAGGGGCCCCCCCTTAAGAAGGGGCCCCCC